>OY288270.1:74218485-75466593 GCA_958450335.1 Hibiscus tridactylites
ATGTGACCGTTGTGAAAGGCGCCATGTTGGAGGTTGTTGGGGCGCAGGTGTTTGCTGGAATTGTGGTTCTAAAGTGCATGTTAAGCGTGATTGTCCACATGGAGTGAAGTCAGCTTTGGTGTTAGCCAAAGGGTCCCAGAAAGGTCGTGGGCACGGCCGAGACAAGGTTCAGAGGTGGCAGAAAGAGCAGGAAGTTGTGAAGAGTGTGGGAAAGGAGAATTGCTGGAAGTGTGGGTCTGCTGGACACATGAGACGTGATTGGTTGATGTTGGCTCGGAACAGCCAAGGTTCTTTACCGCAAGGAGTTGGTGGTGACCCTGGTGTGTTAGCTGGTGCTGCAATGGTGCGGCAGGAGGATGATGGTTCCGCAAGGAAGAGAGCTCGTCTGATGAAGCTTCAGGGTGGTGTTGTGCTTTCAGGTAACCTTGTTAAGTAATCTTGCTCTAGTTGCCTTAGTTTGGTTTCTGTTGGTTTTCCTTGTGTGGTAAGTTTAGTCTTGTTGCTAGTATGTTTGGGGTAATGGTAGTTGTGGTTTGGAAACATCTTGGGTGTGAAGAAGGCTTGGGTGAGTATCTTGTGGTTAATGGTTGTTGGTATGATGGAGTTGGATGAGTTAGAAGGGAGGTAGGAGGTTGTTCTTAGACGGATTTGAGGATGTTATTGGAGGGTGTGAACTGGCATTCATGCACAGTTAAAAATCATTGTTATATGCTATATTATATATGTTGGTCCATGCATACATGTGGCATGACACTAGAGGTTTTGCATACATGTACATCAGGCATTGATAGGGCATGTAGGTGATCATGCATACGATGTTCACGCTCGCTAATAACTAATCGAATCTGTTAGTGTTGTGGTTGGATTAGGTGGGATGATGGGTTTTTAGAGGTTGTTTGGTGCTGAGTGAGAGTTAGAAGTGTTGGAGTTTGTTAAACTAGTTGCTAGTGATAGTGAGAGTGGTATAGCCTGTTGGTAGAAGGATAGTGTTGTTGCTTAAAGAGAGTTTAGTGGTTTGGTGGTGAGGAGTATCGGTTGAGTTTAGAATCGGTTTGGTGGTTTGAATAGCTAAGTGGAAGGGGTAGTTCCTTGGTGCTAAGTGATGTTGCAGCTTAGTGGTTGTGTTCCCAAGTGCTGAAGTAGCTTAGCTTTTAAGTTGTTGTGGAAGGGTTGTGTTTGTAAGTGTTGGTTCTTAGCAACCTTCGAAGAGTTGAGAAGATGGTCTGTATGTTTAAGCTGGGCGATGTTCTAGTAAGGCAAGTGTTGTGGTCAAAGCTTGAAGTGGAAGGACAATGAAAGATCGAAGGCTTTCGTTGGTTGTTTGGGTTCTTGTGAGAAGTGGTTGGCTGGTTGTGGTTAAGAAAGTTCCGTTTGAAGTCAGTTGGTGGTGTGTGGAACGGCTGACGAATTCAAGTTGGGGTTGGGATGTAATTTTTGGTATCTGGGTGAGTAGTCCTGGTGAGCTGTTATGGTAATGTTTGTGGCGGATGTGAAGGATTGTCAGCTTCGTTGAAGAGCTTGAGTAAACAGTTGATGTTTAAGGATTTTTGCTTGTTTGGAAAATTCTTGGAAGAGGTTTGGGAGTTTGCAAGAGTTTGGAAGCAGAAAAGTTTGCATAGTGGCTGAGTTGGATTGGTTGTTGTCTCTGTGTAAACAAGTCTTGGAAGTTGTGTGTTGCAGTGATGTGTGCTGTAAGAGCTGAAGTTCTTCAGGTTGGTGTTGGGGCTGTGTACAGTCCGGGTATGTGAGAGGTTAAGATGTGGCTATCTTTGAGTGTTCTGGATTTTGTGAACAGTATGTGATGGTGTTGAGTTTGGTGGAGTTTTGTGTGGAATGTGTTCAGTGATGGTTGAGGCTTTTGTGTTGTCTTGTGTGTTGGTTTGAGAAGGTTGTGGTTCTCTTTTCGCCGGTTGAAATTTCGAGGACGAAATTTCCTAAGGGGGGGAGAGTTGTAACGCCCCGGTTTTGGGCTCAGAAGTTTTGGGCGTTGACCGGTTCGGTCAAAGTGCTGATCGAATATATAAGAGTGAATTTAGGAAAGCCTAGTTCGGGTTGCATTAAAAATATGGAAAAATGTTCTAAAATCATCTTTTAATATATATAAGTGAACTGTGAAATCAATTTTGGAAAATGAGGTTCGGAAGGTTGACATTTTGGCTAGTGACCAAAATGTAATTTTTGAAAGTTTGGTGACTGTTTTATAAAGGATTGAAACTTTGAATCTTTAAGGAGCTATTATTCCAAAAAGAGTTTCTTCAGATTTTTCTAAGATATTTTAAGGCTTTATTCTGATTTTAAAGATTTTGAAAGTGGAGGGAAATCATTTTTTTTACCATTTTTTTAACTAACTTTCCATTTTCTCTCAATTTTCCTTTTCTCTCATTTTCTCTCAACCCAAACACAATTCTCCAGATTTCCTTCTCTGATTTTGGCATCTAAATCTCTCATTTCAACTCTCATTTGATTCCTAATCATCTCATCAACAAAACCTCTCAATTTGCAAGTTGTTTCATCAAGCTTTTTGGCTCTAAAAAGGAGAAATTCAAGTTTGGAGGTAAGAACGTCCTTCTCCTCTAAACTATCAGTTCTTTACTGAAATTCCTAAGTTCTCAATCCTTGATTTATGTTTTGTTAATGGCTTTTCAATTGAAATCTTGATTTTTGGCTAAAATGCAAGATTTGGTGATTTTCGGTGAAATTTTCATGTGATCTGTTTGGGCAGTGTTTTGAAGTGTCAAAATGATGTTAAATGAATGCTAAATTGATTAGAAGTTGAGGTTTAACTAATGCAATCCCGGATAGGTTGAATTTCCTAAGTTTGGCTTGAGTTTTTGGTTGTTTTTGGTGATCTGTTATACCTGGATGTATAAGGATGTGTTTGTAATCATTTTGGATGTTAAATGATGTTTAAAAATGGTTAGAAGTGATGATCTTGGCTGGGTTAAGTTTTGGAAGTGTTTGGAGGTGATTTCGGTTGTGTTTGGTAGCCGAATTGTTGGATTTGTGATGAGCAGCGAGTTGAGTCTTATTGCTGGTGTTCTTAATGCATAAAGATGCATTAATGTTCTGTTTTTGTGTGCTTGAAACAGGGGAGTTTGATCCGTGAACTTTGGTGGTGTTGCGGAAGATTTTCGGATGCTTGGAAGGCTTGTTGATTAGCCTTGTTTTGGTTATCGGTGAGTGAAGTTGGGATTTTAGCTTTTAAACCAAGGTTTGAAGGTTTTTGGGAGCTTAGTGTAAGTCCAAACAACTTTGCTAAGCTCAAGAGTAAGTGAATGGATTTTTGCTCTTGAATTGTGTTGTGATTTGGTTTTAAAAGCAAATGTGGTTGATGATTGAAATGCATGTGTTTTGCATGGTTTAATTCTGTTTTGTAAGCATATTTTAGCATGGTTTAATGCTGGTTTTGAAAGCCGTATGTGAAGGATGCTCAAGGTAAGAGATCCTTGATTTTTATACATTGAAAATGTGGTTTTGACGCATGGTGTTGCATGGTGTTTCATGGCTTTGTGTAATGCTTTAAAACAGTGAATTGACGATGATAAATGATGGTTTTGCATATTGGTTATGCATGTGAAACATTGGACTAATGTGGTAAGATGGTTATATTGGCAAGTGATGTAAGTGGTTCTTGGTTCGTTGATCGGATATAGTTAGCCGGCTATAGGATTGGGTGCACCGTGAATTAAGTCGCCTTGGAGGTGGAGTGGTCAAGAGTGGACCGGGAAACTCCCTTCAAGTATCCTAACGAGATGATTGAGGTCATAATGGAGGTGTTGCCCATTCGAGGACCTTGGTTGAGCAAAGGTTATATGGTGGTTAAAAGTCCATATGTGAGAACCTTGTGCTTGTTGAGATCACAATGGCAGTGTTAAGTCCATGTGTGGATCTTGTGTAGGGTGTCCCGGATCTCGTTAGTGATGTTCTACAACTACCAATCGGTGAATGCAAAGGTTGTATGGTGTTTGAAAGTCCATACATGGGAATCTTGTGCATGTCAAGGTTGTATGGTGGTTAAAAGTCCATACATGGGAACCTTGGGGAAAAGCTAAGGTTGTATGGTGTTTAAAAGTCCATACATGGGAACCTTAGGATGTTGAGGTCAAATGGTGGCTAAAAGTCCATTTGGGAGACCTTGGATTGGTAGGGTGTAGGGAGCGTAGGGACAACGCTCGGAATCCGCGTATCCGATTGGATGTTGAGTTGAAAAGTGGATGTGGTTGATCACTTGAAGGCCAATATGATATTCTTGATTGTAAAGAAGCATGGGATGCTTGAAATGATGCATAATTTCATGTGAGGCATGAGATGCTTGAAAAAGATGCATGGTTGCATGTAAAGTGTATAATGCTTGTGAATGCATGTTTACTTGTTAAGTTGAACAAGTGTTGGTTATCATTTGGTAAATGATGCATGTGAGCATGAAATATCTTTATTGCATTGGAGTCTTGTAAGACTTGTTTTTAAAGGCATGTGAAGATGATGTTATGGTTCTTATGTTGCCTTGGTTAAATGCATGTGATGGATTATTTGAGTTATGGTTTTAAAAAGGTTTCTTGCTTGAAATGGCTTTCAAGTTTAAGAAAGGTATGTTGTGAAATGGGAGTGTTTTCCATGGTTTTGTTTTAAGCTTTGCATAAGGTGTTTATGCATGGATTGACTAAATGGTTGATTTTTGTGAGTTGTTCTTTGAAAAGGTTTTCTCAGCTTGCTAAGCTAAGGGTTGGTTTTCATGAATGTGCAATGCATGGTTTTGAGCTTGATGTTGAAAAGGGTTTCCAAACATGGCTTTGGTAAACAAATCGGGTTTGTTTTAAAAGTGTTTAATGACCCGCTGCATTGATGGTGTTTTGGTTTTGAGCATTCCTCACTAAGCATTATGTGCTTACGCTCCTTTTTGTCTATCAATGCAGATTCTTGAAGTTTGGACAGCAAGGAGCAAGGGATTCAAGGTGGACTCCAAAGGAGATGTATGTCTCGGTGAATAGCTATAGTTAATAAAGGCAATGGGGTAGAATCTCTCGGGTTTATGTGTATGTGATCGTATATGTTTGATCAAGAATGTTTTAATGTTGTTGCTAATGTTGTTGGAACATGAATTGGCTTAAATGAGATTGATTTGGAAGGTTTATGCTTAAATGGTTGCTTGTGTAGGAAGCATGCCTATAGAATTGGGGCTTTTCATATGCGTGGATATTTTGTTGATGCAAGAATGTCTCTTATATGTTGAATTGCATGTTGGTAAAGTTTGGTGGCTTTTGGAGCATGTTTGGTGGATCGATTGCATGTTTAAGTATGCAAAATGCTGCATTTTGTGCAGGGTGTTTCGGAACAGTTGACACCGTTTCGGAACGGGTGCCCTGAACCAACCCAGGCGTCCGAAACGGGTGACACCGTTCCGAAACGGAATGGCTTCTGCCAGACCCCCGTTGCGGAACGCGTTGCGGAACGGCCCCGTGTTTCGAAACGGGCTTTGCCAGTTTCGGAACGGGTGACTGTTGGGGGCTGACATGGGCGGTTAAATGTTTCAAAATGTTTGCATTTTGGTCCTGAATCTTGTTTGTGCAATTGTATGAGTTCGGGATGTCCGTTTGAGCTGAAATTTGGCAGGGAAGCATGAAACCTGATTAATTTTAATTTGGTAACTTAAAATCTGGTTAAGTTCTTAAAGTTTTCAGAAATTCCAGATTGGTCCCTAAAGTTGTAATTTGTTCAATTGGGTCCCTGTTTGATCTCTGATGGTTGTGATCTTTGAGCATGATGTTGTGTGATCACATCTAAGGTTAATGTGCATCTAGACAAGATTAAAAAAGAAAAAAAAAGGGTCGTTAATCAAGGTTGACTTTCGGGTTGACTTTGGTTTTCCCCGTGTGACTTTCTTAATTCGGGTCAACCGTCTAGACCGGGTTAAGGGGGTTACATTTGGTGGTACCAGAGCTGAGTTGCGAATGCTTGGGGAAAACGGTAAGTTGTTGTGATGTGTGTATGATGTTACCTTGATGTTTGGTCGAAAGTTGGTTGAAACACGTGTTTCTGAGTAAATTGTTGATGTTTCTGAGCATGTTGCTGATGTTTTCAAGCATGTTTTATGGTTATGAATCTTGGTTGAGTTTATGTGGATATGTGTTGATGCTATGAGCTGATGTTATGCATGGTGAATGTGTATTGAGCATGTTATGTTGCTAATATACTGATGCAAATGGATGTTGTTTGATGTAAGCATGATCAAGGTATGTTGTTTGATATGCTTGATGTTGTGATATCCATGTTGTGTTGACTGTTATGTCATGTAAAGGGGAGGATTCGGGATACCCATTGCCTTACTAATATAGCTATTGTGTTATTTTGGAGTTGGAGTTTGAATCCTTGCTTAATGCTGGTCTAACTGGTTTGTTTGCTTGTTGTGATTGTATGTTTGTTGTTGTTAGTGGTATGGCAAAGTCGATGAAAGAATGGCGGTTGAGTGAGATGGTTGCTGCCTTGGGGCAGGTTGTTAAGGCAAGGAATTCACCCTTTTGTAGAGGTGTTTTGTCTCAGCCTTCTGTGCCTAGTGTTGAAGTGGTAAGGCAAGGGAAAGAAACTGGTTCTGTGATGAAAAGTTCATTATCTGTTGAGCAGGAGGTGTTGGGAACATCTCAGGCTGTGGTAGAGGTAAAGTCAGTGGATGTGCTGGCTGTGGGATGTGAGGGTTTGCCGAAGCAGCGTTTGCTTGATTTGGGTGCTGTGGAATATCATGGTTCTACACCGGAGGTGTTTGAGGCCTGGTTGGCCAGTGTGATTCTGATCTTGGATCGGGAAGGCTGTGATTATGCCTGTAAGCTAGGGAGTGTTGTTTCTCTGATGTTAGAGGATGCGTGTGCCTGGTGGACGTCTGTGGCTGTGGCGTCACATATTCCTGATATTGATTGGGATTTCTTTGTATCGGCCTTTTATGAGAGGTATCTTGGAAGGGAATTTCCAAGGGTTAAGCAAGGCGCGGGTAGTGCTGTTGTGGGGCAAGTGTTGCTTGGGCAAGGAGTGGAAGTTCAGCCACCGGTATGTGACCGTTGTGAAAGGCGCCATGTTGGAGGTTGTTGGGGCGCAGGTGTTTGCTGGAATTGTGGTTCTAAAGTGCATGTTAAGCGTGATTGTCCACATGGAGTGAAGTCAGCTTTGGTGTTAGCCAAAGGGTCCCAGAAAGGTCGTGGGCACGGCCGAGACAAGGTTCAGAGGTGGCAGAAAGAGCAGGAAGTTGTGAAGAGTGTGGGAAAGGAGAATTGCTGGAAGTGTGGGTCTGCTGGACACATGAGACGTGATTGGTTGATGTTGGCTCGGAACAGCCAAGGTTCTTTACCGCAAGGAGTTGGTGGTGACCCTGGTGTGTTAGCTGGTGCTGCAATGGTGCGGCAGGAGGATGATGGTTCCGCAAGGAAGAGAGCTCGTCTGATGAAGCTTCAGGGTGGTGTTGTGCTTTCAGGTAACCTTGTTAAGTAATCTTGCTCTAGTTGCCTTAGTTTGGTTTCTGTTGGTTTTCCTTGTGTGGTAAGTTTAGTCTTGTTGCTAGTATGTTTGGGGTAATGGTAGTTGTGGTTTGGAAACATCTTGGGTGTGAAGAAGGCTTGGGTGAGTATCTTGTGGTTAATGGTTGTTGGTATGATGGAGTTGGATGAGTTAGAAGGGAGGTAGGAGGTTGTTCTTAGACGGATTTGAGGATGTTATTGGAGGGTGTGAACTGGCATTCATGCACAGTTAAAAATCATTGTTATATGCTATATTATATATGTTGGTCCATGCATACATGTGGCATGACACTAGAGGTTTTGCATACATGTACATCAGGCATTGATAGGGCATGTAGGTGATCATGCATACGATGTTCACGCTCGCTAATAACTAATCGAATCTGTTAGTGTTGTGGTTGGATTAGGTGGGATGATGGGTTTTTAGAGGTTGTTTGGTGCTGAGTGAGAGTTAGAAGTGTTGGAGTTTGTTAAACTAGTTGCTAGTGATAGTGAGAGTGGTATAGCCTGTTGGTAGAAGGATAGTGTTGTTGCTTAAAGAGAGTTTAGTGGTTTGGTGGTGAGGAGTATCGGTTGAGTTTAGAATCGGTTTGGTGGTTTGAATAGCTAAGTGGAAGGGGTAGTTCCTTGGTGCTAAGTGATGTTGCAGCTTAGTGGTTGTGTTCCCAAGTGCTGAAGTAGCTTAGCTTTTAAGTTGTTGTGGAAGGGTTGTGTTTGTAAGTGTTGGTTCTTAGCAACCTTCGAAGAGTTGAGAAGATGGTCTGTATGTTTAAGCTGGGCGATGTTCTAGTAAGGCAAGTGTTGTGGTCAAAGCTTGAAGTGGAAGGACAATGAAAGATCGAAGGCTTTCGTTGGTTGTTTGGGTTCTTGTGAGAAGTGGTTGGCTGGTTGTGGTTAAGAAAGTTCCGTTTGAAGTCAGTTGGTGGTGTGTGGAACGGCTGACGAATTCAAGTTGGGGTTGGGATGTAATTTTTGGTATCTGGGTGAGTAGTCCTGGTGAGCTGTTATGGTAATGTTTGTGGCGGATGTGAAGGATTGTCAGCTTCGTTGAAGAGCTTGAGTAAACAGTTGATGTTTAAGGATTTTTGCTTGTTTGGAAAATTCTTGGAAGAGGTTTGGGAGTTTGCAAGAGTTTGGAAGCAGAAAAGTTTGCATAGTGGCTGAGTTGGATTGGTTGTTGTCTCTGTGTAAACAAGTCTTGGAAGTTGTGTGTTGCAGTGATGTGTGCTGTAAGAGCTGAAGTTCTTCAGGTTGGTGTTGGGGCTGTGTACAGTCCGGGTATGTGAGAGGTTAAGATGTGGCTATCTTTGAGTGTTCTGGATTTTGTGAACAGTATGTGATGGTGTTGAGTTTGGTGGAGTTTTGTGTGGAATGTGTTCAGTGATGGTTGAGGCTTTTGTGTTGTCTTGTGTGTTGGTTTGAGAAGGTTGTGGTTCTCTTTTCGCCGGTTGAAATTTCGAGGACGAAATTTCCTAAGGGGGGGAGAGTTGTAACGCCCCGGTTTTGGGCTCAGAAGTTTTGGGCGTTGACCGGTTCGGTCAAAGTGCTGATCGAATATATAAGAGTGAATTTAGGAAAGCCTAGTTCGGGTTGCATTAAAAATATGGAAAAATGTTCTAAAATCATCTTTTAATATATATAAGTGAACTGTGAAATCAATTTTGGAAAATGAGGTTCGGAAGGTTGACATTTTGGCTAGTGACCAAAATGTAATTTTTGAAAGTTTGGTGACTGTTTTATAAAGGATTGAAACTTTGAATCTTTAAGGAGCTATTATTCCAAAAAGAGTTTCTTCAGATTTTTCTAAGATATTTTAAGGCTTTATTCTGATTTTAAAGATTTTGAAAGTGGAGGGAAATCATTTTTTTTTACCATTTTTTTAACTAACTTTCCATTTTCTCTCAATTTTCCTTTTCTCTCATTTTCTCTCAACCCAAACACAATTCTCCAGATTTCCTTCTCTGATTTTGGCATCTAAATCTCTCATTTCAACTCTCATTTGATTCCTAATCATCTCATCAACAAAACCTCTCAATTTGCAAGTTGTTTCATCAAGCTTTTTGGCTCTAAAAAGGAGAAATTCAAGTTTGGAGGTAAGAACGTCCTTCTCCTCTAAACTATCAGTTCTTTACTGAAATTCCTAAGTTCTCAATCCTTGATTTATGTTTTGTTAATGGCTTTTCAATTGAAATCTTGATTTTTGGCTAAAATGCAAGATTTGGTGATTTTCGGTGAAATTTTCATGTGATCTGTTTGGGCAGTGTTTTGAAGTGTCAAAATGATGTTAAATGAATGCTAAATTGATTAGAAGTTGAGGTTTAACTAATGCAATCCCGGATAGGTTGAATTTCCTAAGTTTGGCTTGAGTTTTTGGTTGTTTTTGGTGATCTGTTATACCTGGATGTATAAGGATGTGTTTGTAATCATTTTGGATGTTAAATGATGTTTAAAAATGGTTAGAAGTGATGATCTTGGCTGGGTTAAGTTTTGGAAGTGTTTGGAGGTGATTTCGGTTGTGTTTGGTAGCCGAATTGTTGGATTTGTGATGAGCAGCGAGTTGAGTCTTATTGCTGGTGTTCTTAATGCATAAAGATGCATTAATGTTCTGTTTTTGTGTGCTTGAAACAGGGGAGTTTGATCCGTGAACTTTGGTGGTGTTGCGGAAGATTTTCGGATGCTTGGAAGGCTTGTTGATTAGCCTTGTTTTGGTTATCGGTGAGTGAAGTTGGGATTTTAGCTTTTAAACCAAGGTTTGAAGGTTTTTGGGAGCTTAGTGTAAGTCCAAACAACTTTGCTAAGCTCAAGAGTAAGTGAATGGATTTTTGCTCTTGAATTGTGTTGTGATTTGGTTTTAAAAGCAAATGTGGTTGATGATTGAAATGCATGTGTTTTGCATGGTTTAATTCTGTTTTGTAAGCATATTTTAGCATGGTTTAATGCTGGTTTTGAAAGCCGTATGTGAAGGATGCTCAAGGTAAGAGATCCTTGATTTTTATACATTGAAAATGTGGTTTTGACGCATGGTGTTGCATGGTGTTTCATGGCTTTGTGTAATGCTTTAAAACAGTGAATTGACGATGATAAATGATGGTTTTGCATATTGGTTATGCATGTGAAACATTGGACTAATGTGGTAAGATGGTTATATTGGCAAGTGATGTAAGTGGTTCTTGGTTCGTTGATCGGATATAGTTAGCCGGCTATAGGATTGGGTGCACCGTGAATTAAGTCGCCTTGGAGGTGGAGTGGTCAAGAGTGGACCGGGAAACTCCCTTCAAGTATCCTAACGAGATGATTGAGGTCATAATGGAGGTGTTGCCCATTCGAGGACCTTGGTTGAGCAAAGGTTATATGGTGGTTAAAAGTCCATATGTGAGAACCTTGTGCTTGTTGAGATCACAATGGCAGTGTTAAGTCCATGTGTGGATCTTGTGTAGGGTGTCCCGGATCTCGTTAGTGATGTTCTACAACTACCAATCGGTGAATGCAAAGGTTGTATGGTGTTTGAAAGTCCATACATGGGAATCTTGTGCATGTCAAGGTTGTATGGTGGTTAAAAGTCCATACATGGGAACCTTGGGGAAAAGCTAAGGTTGTATGGTGTTTAAAAGTCCATACATGGGAACCTTAGGATGTTGAGGTCAAATGGTGGCTAAAAGTCCATTTGGGAGACCTTGGATTGGTAGGGTGTAGGGAGCGTAGGGACAACGCTCGGAATCCGCGTATCCGATTGGATGTTGAGTTGAAAAGTGGATGTGGTTGATCACTTGAAGGCCAATATGATATTCTTGATTGTAAAGAAGCATGGGATGCTTGAAATGATGCATAATTTCATGTGAGGCATGAGATGCTTGGAAAAGATGCATGGTTGCATGTAAAGTGTATAATGCTTGTGAATGCATGTTTACTTGTTAAGTTGAACAAGTGTTGGTTATCATTTGGTAAATGATGCATGTGAGCATGAAATATCTTTATTGCATTGGAGTCTTGTAAGACTTGTTTTTAAAGGCATGTGAAGATGATGTTATGGTTCTTATGTTGCCTTGGTTAAATGCATGTGATGGATTATTTGAGTTATGGTTTTAAAAAGGTTTCTTGCTTGAAATGGCTTTCAAGTTTAAGAAAGGTATGTTGTGAAATGGGAGTGTTTTCCATGGTTTTGTTTTAAGCTTTGCATAAGGTGTTTATGCATGGATTGGCTAAATGGTTGATTTTTGTGAGTTGTTCTTTGAAAAGGTTTTCTCAGCTTGCTAAGCTAAGGGTTGGTTTTCATGAATGTGCAATGCATGGTTTTGAGCTTGATGTTGAAAAGGGTTTCCAAACATGGCTTTGGTAAACAAATCGGGTTTGTTTTAAAAGTGTTTAATGACCCGCTGCATTGATGGTGTTTTGGTTTTGAGCATTCCTCACTAAGCATTATGTGCTTACGCTCCTTTTTGTCTATCAATGCAGATTCTTGAAGTTTGGACAGCAAGGAGCAAGGGATTCAAGGTGGACTCCAAAGGAGATGTATGTCTCGGTGAATAGCTATAGTTAATAAAGGCAATGGGGTAGAATCTCTCGGGTTTATGTGTATGTGATCGTATATGTTTGATCAAGAATGTTTTAATGTTGTTGCTAATGTTGTTGGAACATGAATTGGCTTAAATGAGATTGATTTGGAAGGTTTATGCTTAAATGGTTGCTTGTGTAGGAAGCATGCCTATAGAATTGGGGCTTTTCATATGCGTGGATATTTTGTTGATGCAAGAATGTCTCTTATATGTTGAATTGCATGTTGGTAAAGTTTGGTGGCTTTTGGAGCATGTTTGGTGGATCGATTGCATGTTTAAGTATGCAAAATGCTGCATTTTGTGCAGGGTGTTTCGGAACAGTTGACACCGTTTCGGAACGGGTGCCCTGAACCAACCCAGGCGTCCGAAACAGGTGACACCGTTCCGAAACGGAATGGCTTCTGCCAGACCCCCGTTGCAGAACGCGTTGCGGAACGGCCCCGTGTTTCGAAACGGGCTTTGCCAGTTTCGGAACGGGTGACCGTTGGGGGCTGACATGGGCGGTTAAATGTTTCAAAATGTTTGCATTTTGGTCCTGAATCTTGTTTGTGCAATTGTATGAGTTCGGGATGTCCGTTTGAGCTGAAATTTGGCAGGGAAGCATGAAACCTGATTAATTTTAATTTGGTAACTTAAAATCTGGTTAAGTTCTTAAAGTTTTCAGAAATTCCAGATTGGTCCCTAAAGTTGTAATTTGTTCAATTGGGTCCCTGTTTGATCTCTGATGGTTGTGATCTTTGAGCATGATGTTGTGTGATCACATCTAAGGTTAATGTGCATCTAGACAAGATTAAAAAAGAAAAAAAAAAGGTCGTTAATCAAGGTTGACTTTCGGGTTGACTTTGGTTTTCCCCGTGTGACTTTCTTAATTCGGGTCAACCGTCTAGACCGGGTTAAGGGGGTTACATTTGGTGGTACCAGAGCTGAGTTGCGAATGCTTGGGGAAAACGGTAAGTTGTTGTGATGTGTGTATGATGTTACCTTGATGTTTGGTCGAAAGTTGGTTGAAACACGTGTTTCTGAGTAAATTGTTGATGTTTCTGAGCATGTTGCTGATGTTTTCAAGCATGTTTTATGGTTATGAATCTTGGTTGAGTTTATGTGGATATGTGTTGATGCTATGAGCTGATGTTATGCATGGTGAATGTGTATTGAGCATGTTATGTTGCTAATATACTGATGCAAATGGATGTTGTTTGATGTAAGCATGATCAAGGTATGTTGTTTGATATGCTTGATGTTGTGATATCCATGTTGTGTTGACTGTTATGTCATGTAAAGGGGAGGATTCGGGATACCCATTGCCTTACTAATATAGCTATTGTGTTATTTTGGAGTTGGAGTTTGAATCCTTGCTTAATGCTGGTCTAACTGGTTTGTTTGCTTGTTGTGATTGTATGTTTGTTGTTGTTAGTGGTATGGCAAAGTCGATGAAAGAATGGCGGTTGAGTGAGATGGTTGCTGCCTTGGGGCAGGTTGTTAAGGCAAGGAATTCACCCTTTTGTAGAGGTGTTTTGTCTCAGCCTTCTGTGCCTAGTGTTGAAGTGGTAAGGCAAGGGAAAGAAACTGGTTCTGTGATGAAAAGTTCATTATCTGTTGAGCAGGAGGTGTTGGGAACATCTCAGGCTGTGGTAGAGGTAAAGTCAGTGGATGTGCTGGCTGTGGGATGTGAGGGTTTGCCGAAGCAGCGTTTGCTTGATTTGGGTGCTGTGGAATATCATGGTTCTACACCGGAGGTGTTTGAGGCCTGGTTGGCCAGTGTGATTCTGATCTTGGATCGGGAAGGCTGTGATTATGCCTGTAAGCTAGGGAGTGTTGTTTCTCTGATGTTAGAGGATGCGTGTGCCTGGTGGACGTCTGTGGCTGTGGCGTCACATATTCCTGATATTGATTGGGATTTCTTTGTATCGGCCTTTTATGAGAGGTATCTTGGAAGGGAATTTCCAAGGGTTAAGCAAGGCGCGGGTAGTGCTGTTGTGGGGCAAGTGTTGCTTGGGCAAGGAGTGGAAGTTCAGCCACCGGTATGTGACCGTTGTGAAAGGCGCCATGTTGGAGGTTGTTGGGGCGCAGGTGTTTGCTGGAATTGTGGTTCTAAAGTGCATGTTAAGCGTGATTGTCCACATGGAGTGAAGTCAGCTTTGGTGTTAGCCAAAGGGTCCCAGAAAGGTCGTGGGCACGGCCGAGACAAGGTTCAGAGGTGGCAGAAAGAGCAGGAAGTTGTGAAGAGTGTGGGAAAGGAGAATTGCTGGAAGTGTGGGTCTGCTGGACACATGAGACGTGATTGGTTGATGTTGGCTCGGAACAGCCAAGGTTCTTTACCGCAAGGAGTTGGTGGTGACCCTGGTGTGTTAGCTGGTGCTGCAATGGTGCGGCAGGAGGATGATGGTTCCGCAAGGAAGAGAGCTCGTCTGATGAAGCTTCAGGGTGGTGTTGTGCTTTCAGGTAACCTTGTTAAGTAATCTTGCTCTAGTTGCCTTAGTTTGGTTTCTGTTGGTTTTCCTTGTGTGGTAAGTTTAGTCTTGTTGCTAGTATGTTTGGGGTAATGGTAGTTGTGGTTTGGAAACATCTTGGGTGTGAAGAAGGCTTGGGTGAGTATCTTGTGGTTAATGGTTGTTGGTATGATGGAGTTGGATGAGTTAGAAGGGAGGTAGGAGGTTGTTCTTAGACGGATTTGAGGATGTTATTGGAGGGTGTGAACTGGCATTCATGCACAGTTAAAAATCATTGTTATATGCTATATTATATATGTTGGTCCATGCATACATGTGGCATGACACTAGAGGTTTTGCATACATGTACATCAGGCATTGATAGGGCATGTAGGTGATCATGCATACGATGTTCACGCTCGCTAATAACTAATCGAATCTGTTAGTGTTGTGGTTGGATTAGGTGGGATGATGGGTTTTTAGAGGTTGTTTGGTGCTGAGTGAGAGTTAGAAGTGTTGGAGTTTGTTAAACTAGTTGCTAGTGATAGTGAGAGTGGTATAGCCTGTTGGTAGAAGGATAGTGTTGTTGCTTAAAGAGAGTTTAGTGGTTTGGTGGTGAGGAGTATCGGTTGAGTTTAGAATCGGTTTGGTGGTTTGAATAGCTAAGTGGAAGGGGTAGTTCCTTGGTGCTAAGTGATGTTGCAGCTTAGTGGTTGTGTTCCCAAGTGCTGAAGTAGCTTAGCTTTTAAGTTGTTGTGGAAGGGTTGTGTTTGTAAGTGTTGGTTCTTAGCAACCTTCGAAGAGTTGAGAAGATGGTCTGTATGTTTAAGCTGGGCGATGTTCTAGTAAGGCAAGTGTTGTGGTCAAAGCTTGAAGTGGAAGGACAATGAAAGATCGAAGGCTTTCGTTGGTTGTTTGGGTTCTTGTGAGAAGTGGTTGGCTGGTTGTGGTTAAGAAAGTTCCGTTTGAAGTCAGTTGGTGGTGTGTGGAACGGCATGGTTTTGAGCTTGATGTTGAAAAGGGTTTCCAAACATGGCTTTGGTAAACAAATCGGGTTTGTTTTAAAAGTGTTTAATGACCTGCTGCATTGATGGTGTTTTGGTTTTGAGCATTCCTCACTAAGCATTATGTGCTTACGCTCCTTTTTGTCTATCAATGCAGATTCTTGAAGTTTGGACAGCAAGGAGCAAGGGATTCAAGGTGGACTCCAAAGGAGATGTATGTCTCGGTGAATAGCTATAGTTAATAAAGGCAATGGGGTAGAATCTCTCGGGTTTATGTGTATGTGATCGTATATGTTTGATCAAGAATGTTTTAATGTTGTTGCTAATGTTGTTGGAACATGAATTGGCTTAAATGAGATTGATTTGGAAGGTTTATGCTTAAATGGTTGCTTGTGTAGGAAGCATGCCTATAGAATTGGGGCTTTTCATATGCGTGGATATTTTGTTGATGCAAGAATGTCTCTTATATGTTGAATTGCATGTTGGTAAAGTTTGGTGGCTTTTGGAGCATGTTTGGTGGATCGATTGCATGTTTAAGTATGCAAAATGCTGCATTTTGTGCAGGGTGTTTCGGAACAGTTGACACCGTTTCGGAACGGGTGCCCTGAACCAACCCAGGCGTCCGAAACGGGTGACACCGTTCCGAAACGGAATGGCTTCTGCCAGACCCCCGTTGCGGAACGCGTTGCGGAACGGCCCCGTGTTTCGAAACGGGCTTTGCCTGTTTCGGAACGGGTGACCGTTGGGGGCTGACATGGGCGGTTAAATGTTTTAAAATGTTTGCATTTTGGTCCTGAATCTTGTTTGTGCAATTGTATGAGTTCGGGATGTCCGTTTGAGCTGAAATTTGGCAGGAAAGCATGAAACCTGATTAATTTTAAGTTGGTAACTTAAAATCTGATTAAGTCCTTAAAGTTTTCAGAAATTACAGATTGGTCCCTAAAGTTGTAATTTGTTCAATTGGGTCCCTGTTTGATCTCTGATGGTTGTGATCTTTGAGCATGATGTTGTGTGATCACATCTAAGGTTAATGTGCATCTAGAAAAGATTAAAAAAGAAAAAAAAAGGTCGTTAATCAAGGTTGACTTTCGGGTTGACTTTGGTTTTCCCCGTGTGACTTTCTTAATTCGGGTCAACCGTCTAGACCGGGTTAAGGGTGTTACAGTGTGTGTGTGTGTGTATCTCTGAATTTGTAAACTTCTTGTTTACCATAACATGTGATTCAATATCACTTGTACATCTGTGGTACAAATTTTAAAATACAAGTTTCTTTGAAACTTGATAATACATTGTCCACTAAAAATTGTTCTTTTGAATAAGAATATATTTAGTTCTTTCAGAGCTTTCAATGAAAATTATTCTTTTGGTAGCAATATGTAGCTCTTTTAGAGCTTTTAACTGACTTTTTGGCTACTAGAGCTTATACCCACAATGGCTCATTTCATATGCCAATTGATAACATATGTTATCTATAATTCTAAAAGAATATTTTGCGAACTCATATTGCTCTCTTAACATTTTCACTTCTAGTGGTGACGATATTATTATCATTAGCGGTAATTATTGTAATATTTACAATTCTGCACTTTTCATAATGTGCTTTCTCTCAAGAATTTATTACTTTTATGTAGCATCTATATTTTCAATAATCGTGTTAAACAAAATAAATAAATGTCATATATATATATATATATATATATAAACCAACAAAAACATACAACATATTAACTAATTAAAGAATATTCTTTAGGTGTTAAATTAATATATAAAGCATAAATAATTAATGCGTAAAGTAGATAAACATAAAAGCAAAGTAAATCAAAAGAAATAAGTAATTCTCTTTAAGGTTACAAAAATAATTAAAAGATGATTTATTTCCTTCAAGGTTTATAAGAAAATCAACAACGTTCAAATAAGTTGGACCAATAACGTCCAAATGAGTTGGACCAATATCATATTCGTCGTTTTTCGTAAACAAAATTTGCTTATATTTTCTATCTTTTATCATTTAATAATTGTTAATTTTTTTCCAGCGTACGAAAAGTACGAGACCAATGATTTATAACATCGCATTGGTAATAAAAATGATTTCATTTCTTTAGAATGGTCTTTATCACTTTTGTCATCCTTATAACTTCACTACCTGTGGGTAGAAGTATTCTTAAAATGATCATAATGTCTATGTCCATGGCCTCGACCATGACCACAACTACTAATGTGGCATTTATTTTTTCTATTATAAAATCTCACATTCACTTCAGGGAATGGAGAAGATTCAATGTGCCTTTAAAAATCTTTTTCACAATATTGTGTCTGAGGACAACATTATTCGCGTGATAAGTGGAGTATGTTTTTATTAACATATCCTCATCATTGATACTTAGTAATTTGGATCATATCGAAGTTATGTCACTAATTGAATAGTAATTTACCATGTTTGCATTCATTTTAGGGAATGAAACATATCCAATAATCGCATGGAATAAACATCATGCTTGCATTCATTTCAGGGAATGCCTCGCATAAAACTTTATGGATCACGACGAATTTTTGTAACTTGAACTTGGGAGAAATGGTCGATTTTTTCGACACATGAGAATTATTGATTTCGAGAAAAATTACCATGATTTATCACACTTTAAAATTATAATTTAAAAAATAAAATAAAATTAGAGTTTACCAATATTGATTTTTCTCTCAAGGAAAATGGAGGAATAGAAAATAACTAAGACAGCTCCTCATAATTTCTTTATATCATTTCTTTTTTTAAGCCATTCAAAAATACTTAAAACATAATTAAAATATCAATTCTCATCGATAAAATAAAATAAACATTAATTTTAAATTATAATATGATGTAAATATAACAGTCCGCTAATCTCCCTTTTCTTTTAATCATGCACACAAAGACGCAACCAAGTAACTTGGCTTTATATTGTTTTCTAATTTTATTTAAAGACAAATTCTTTATAATTAATCCCATGTTTTTATAATTACTAATCCAACTGTAACCAATACAAATTAATCCGGCGAAGAATGCCCATCATTTATGATTCCTCGTTTAATTATTTACAATTTCCAATCGGATTTTAACGTTTTATTTTATTAATCAACCCAAATTCTTTAATAAGCTAATAAACCTAAATTTATAAAATTAAATCCAGCGCACCATCCTTCGAATTTTGTTTAAACAAAATTCTTTAATTTCTTTAACAAACGCACAATCCAATGCGAAATCAAAAATATGCATGATGTTTATTAACTAGGTCTTTGCTATTTTGATTAACTAGGTCTTTATGGCTTTATAGTAATCAAAACCATATATATTAGTTTAAATGCTACATCGAATAATATTTAAGTAGTAATTTATGTTAATCAAAGATCAAGTTTAGAAGTAGTAATCTCTGTACATCAAAGATCAAGTTTATCACCTACGGTCATTCACTGAAATCGTGTAATCGATGAATATATAAGTATCGAATTTATCCTCAATAAAGAATTGCACCGGAACTTAGCTCATCCTTGATCACCCATGAAATAATCACAATCTCCTTATTTTACAGGAACCTTAAAAATCAAAAACACCGATTCAAACTAATAATAAAAAACTAATTTTAAATATATGTATATATATAACAAATGTAAAATGACTTATTTTTTATTCAGGCTAGAATTAAATTCTTTTCGGTGACTCCTTTAGGATTCGAACGTTAAACACCTCAGTTGGTTAGAGTCTCGTGCTGATAACGTGTTGTGAATAAAATAACGAAGAACGATAACAAGAATAAAAAACAAGAATAAAAGAACAAAGAGATGAGAGAAAGAGATGAGAACAAGAATAAAGTTCTTATTATGACAGACATCCACATAGATAAATATTAATATTAATAATTTTATCAATAATAAATTTTAATTAATAAATGGTCAAAGATAGAAAAATTAACCAAAAAAGTTAATAATGGACAACTTTAGTGGGACAGAATGAGTGTTTTACTTACCAAAATAAATGGTCAATTCAGTTTAAAATATAAAGTTTGGATACTTCGATTGGAAGCAATTACGAGATGATTAAGATTGAAAGGGTGTTGCGTTGGGGAAGATTTAGACGAGGTATTTAGCTTATATCTAAAAACTAAGATAGAAACATGTTGAAAATTTTGAGTGTGGCTAGGTTTTAGAGAATGCTAAAGTGATAATAGTATAGTTAGGGTTTTTTTATTAATATATATATATATATATATATATATATATATATTAGTGGTATATAGATAAATATTTTTAAAATCTTATAAAATATTGAGATCCTTGCATATATTATTTTGGATCCCACGGTTATTTATAGGGATACGATTCAGTTATCACTACAGTTCACATATATTAATCCCCGTCCCCATCAACATTTGAGCTTTAGTAATAAAATTTCCCCTGTCCCCGTCTTTGTGGGTGAAGATTTCGATTATTTCTCATCCCGCCGATTCGGATCTCCATGATTATCGAATATTCTACGCCCTATTCTCACCCTACCTATTTTAATCATCAAATTAAAAAGTTTCAACAATAACGTAAATTTTGTTAAAGTATTTATATTCTGAATTTAGAGATCATACAACCAAATCTTATAGACGTAAAATTATAAATAAAATTTAATTGGTGGAATAGTTAAGAATACTCATCTATTAACAATTTGTGTGGAATTAAATTTCAACAATTGCATTAAAAATATATATTATCGTTATATTGTACCAAAAAGACATAAAATAATAAAAGAAAATATAAAGAAAATATTAAATTGTTTATTTTCTTCTTAAATCAACTGAATTGACTTTTGGTTATACGTGGGATGTAAAAAGTTGGCCCAATCCGAAAATCCGACTAAAACATGCTCGAGTTAGAACCTGGTTCGACCTGAGGATGTGATGACCCGAAACCGATCTATACCCGACTGTTGTTGACCCGAACTCGAGTTGGACCTGTTATTGTAAATTGTTTATTTTCTTCTTAAATCAACTGAATTGACTTTTGGTTATACGTGGGATGTAAAAAGTTGGCCCAACCCGAAAATCCGACTAAAACATACTCGAGTTAGAACCTGGTTTGACCTGAGGATGCGATGGCCTGAAACCGATCTATACCCGACTGTTGTTGACCTGAACTCGAGTTGGACCTGTTATTGTAGTAACCGAACCCAACCTACATCCGACCGAGAACGACCCGAACTCAAATTGAACATGTTATTGTGTACCCGAAACCTGACATGCACCCGATTGAAACGAACCCGAACCTGAGACTGACCTGGTAGATAACTGATATTACCCGACTGAATCGACTCGAGATCTGATTTTACCTGACCTGTTTTGAACCCGACCTGTTGTTGACCTGAACTGATATTGATCTAACTTGATATTTACCTGACATGTAATTGATGAAGTCTATGATTTGATGATTTGATGAATTTAAAGTGTTGATAAATGTAAAGTATTAAGTGTTGATAAATGTAAACTATTAATTTTTGTAATCAATTTAAAGTGTTAAATAATCTTTTTTGTTATATATACATATATAATCAATTAAAAATATAAAAAAAAGAAAGATTAGATTTAGGGGTTCATGTTTGGGGTTTAGGGGTAAACGTGTCAAGTTGATTGTTTGGGTAATGTGATCAGTTTAGAGAATATGGTTGAGATTCGAGGTTTGTGGGTTCAAATAATATATGTTTCAAGTTGAGTGTTTGGAATTGGGGTTATGATGTTAGTTTAGGGATACAAGGATTTGGAGATTAGGCTTTTACTTTAATTATTAGTGATTGTAAGATTTTGGGGTTGATGTTTGGGGTTTAGGGGTAAATGTGTTAAGTTAAGTGTTTAGGGTTATAGATAAGTTTAGGGATTTGGGATTTATTTTTGTTCATATTAGTCCCTAATTTTTAACCGAATTGACCCCAATTTATTTCAAATTTTTATAATCTAGTTAAATGTTTTAAATATGATGATATTTTTGACAATTTAGTACAATTTATTCTAGTCCCTAAAATTTAATTTTTAGTCCAAATTATCTTTAATTTTTTGGTAATTTAGTTCAAAATTTTAAAAAATTAACCACCAATTTTTGGGGATTCAGCCGCCCAAATTCCAAGGTGTCAAGTCAAGGCAAGGACCGGCCAAACACTATACGACTATGACCATTCCCATTTTCCATCCATAGGCTAGACCATAATTGATAATCCATATTTCAGTTTCAATTTCAAAAAAAATAAGTAAACAAATGGATGGAAAATCTCGCCCATTTTATTAGGGGTTAATTGTACTTTAGGTCATTGCTAGTTTAGGAGTTTTACACTTAGGACCCTTTTTAATTCTTTAGTTTTAGTTTGATTCAATTTAGTCTCAATTTTAGTTTAGTTTCCTTACAACTTTAAGTTTAGGTTCTTTTTTAATTAGATCATCCTTCATAAAATTATTTAATAATTAAACATTTTAAAGGCCCAACTTATTTTGGTTGTACCCAACCCGAAAAAAAAATGAATGATGGAGACTCAAAACGTTTGACGGGTTTTTGAAGGCCCAACTTATTTCATCCCGGAAAAAAAGATTTAGGGTTTAGGGGTAATTTTGTCAACTTGATTGTTTGGGTTATGGGGTTAGTTTAGGGATTAGGAGATACTTGCACTTTAATTATTAGTTTAGGGATTTGGTTTGCACTTTAATTCTTAGTGATTGTAAGATTTAGGGGGTTCATGTTTGGGGTTTAGGAGCAAATGTGTTAGGCTTGATAGGTTCGATTTCCTTTAACCGAAATGGATTGCCAAATGGTAGAGAAGTTTGATTGTTTGGGTGATTGGTGGTGGAAGCAAAAAATTAAATAACACGACGATTTATAGTGGTTCGGCCTTTTATCAAGCACCTACATTCACTACCTTAGCTCCCACTAAGGATTTTCCAACAAATTATGTAACACTCGGGTTTGGGGGTCGGGTGAAATTAAAATATTATTTCGGGCATCGTGTTTTCAAAACAAATAAATTTATGTTGGACTTATTTCAAACCAAGCCCAAATAGCCATGGATATCCTTCTTTTGTAAATACCTTATTTCATTAAGGGTGAAATGGTCTTTTGGCTTTTAAAAATAAAAAACCCATTTTATTCACTCATCTTCTTCCCCCTCCCAAAAGCATTTCAACGACAACTTCTCTTCACCATTGTTGTTCACTATTCCATCACCCTTCTTCCTCATCCTTGAAGGTTTTTGAAAGGTAAACGTATTTTTGAGTTGTCCTCGTTGTTCTCTACATATCTATACCTTTATTTTTCATTAAAACCCATGATTTCTCATTTTGAAGTTTTGAAGTTTTAAATTAAAAATGCTAACTTTGTTAGCTTTAACTGAAGTTTTTGATTTGTTGATGTTAGATAAGTTGTTTGCTATCTAAAAGGTCCAACATACTCGATTTTTACATGGTTTTATAATGATTCCCGAAATTGGGTTTTATGGAGGTTTTAGAGGGGTTTAAGGTTGGTTTTGGGGTTGTTTGATGTGGGAAATTGTTGGTTGATGGTTGTATGATGGTTGAGGGTTGTTTTGGAAGCTTTTAGGAGTGCTATAAGTGTTGGAATCAATGGTTTTAGGATGTGGTTATGGGCTACTCGAAAATGGCATTTTTTGGGGTTGTCTTTAGCTTGAATTCGTGTGTTTTATGCTTGGTTTGTGTTTCGGGTTTAATACAGTGATTTGTGGACTGAATTGTGGTTGTTTTGTTTGTGTTGGGGTGTTTAGAAGGAAGAAATTGTGTTGGTGAAGCCTCGAGAACGAATCCGGATAGCTTAGTGGATTGATCGGCTAGAGTTGTTAAGCTTGGAGTAGTCGGTGAGTGGTTCTATGTTTTTAACTTGGTTTTCAAACGTTGGTTCAAGCATGTGGACCTAGATTGGGCTTGGTAAACCCACCTAGAGTTGGGATTAGATTGGTAGTCTAATCTCAAGCTTTAGTTAAAGACTTTGGTTGGACTTTAAATGTTGAGTATGCCTCATGTTTTAATTGTGATTATTGTGGTTATGTATATTGTGTTATACATGTGTGTTGAGGCATGATATTTGATGCATTATTATATGCATGTGGTCATGGAATGTGGTTTGTGCATGATGGTAAATCATGGTGAGTACGTGCTAAGCACGGAAATTGGTAAGAAATTGTGTTGTGAAAGATTGTGAAATATGTTAGTATTGGCACTAGTATGCTTAGTGTTGCGTGTAAAAGAGTCTATCGCAATTGTAGTGCAAGTGTACACGACGCAAGTAGTAAAGTGATACGAAGTATCGGATATCGTCTCCACAGGGATTGGGCTAATAGCTTCACCTTAAATCACTGCACGAAAGTAAAGAAAATATTTGAGAAAGTTGTCACGAGAATAATAAAGAAAACATAAATAGAAGAGTAGGGAAATCAAGATAGAGAGAATGGGCTGGTATTGAATTGCTCAGTAGTGCAGGTATTGCTAAGTCTCGGAACTCCAGTTCTATCATCGTCCCCGTCGCGGCAGCACCTGTCGCGGCAGCAGTCTGTTGATTGTCGCGACAGCGAACACTCAACTCAGTACTTCAAGTTTGGCAAGAATCCCAGATGTGCCTTGGCCTATCCCTAGGTCCAAGTCTATCGATGATCACGTCTTTGATGATACCTCCCGGCGTGAATCGAAGGATGAACATTGATGTTGATGAATTCTTCTTTAGCCACTTAACCTCGTCCTATCCCTAGGTCCGAGATAGTTCAACTATAAAATAGAGAACTTGCTCTTATTCCTTTCGTATACTTAACTCTCCCGATGCTAAGTAAATGGATAACCTCACAATGCTCTCCCGATGCTCTTGCAAGATATTAATAACCAAAATAAGAGAACTTGAAGTTTATTTCATTGAACTGAAAATTCCTAAAACAAAACAACCCTTTCAACTACTTTACAAATCAACCCGTGGCCCTAAGGGGAATTTAGAACATGTTGAGGGAAGGAAAACGGCTTGGGTTTTGGGAAGAAAGCTAGAGAATAAGTTATGCTCTCCTAGGTCGAAATATATGCCCTTATATAGGCTTTGGGTCCAAGTTTTCTAAAATAGCAAGAATACAACTTTAAATTAAAGTACAATTCTAATAAAGACTAAATCTTCAAAGAATCTACTTTCCAGCCGTCATCTTTCTTGCTTGGGATTTTCTCTCCTTGAACTTTGGGCTTGACATTCCTTTTGTTGAGTGTGTAAAAGTTCTATTATTTACACCCTTTTTAACCCATATTTCTGCTGCATTCAAGCATCATTGCATTGCATTTAGGTTAGTTTTCAGTAAAACATCACAAATGGATTAAAGGTACGGATTCTACTAAAAGATGGCTTATTTTGCAGGTATCTGCCAGAGTTGACAAAGAAGGCAGGCGCAGGGTAGAGAAGCAGGAAAGCTGAACTGGACAAGCAGACGAAGAAGACGAAGTTGTCATGGACCTGTCGTGACAGCAAGGTGACAGCAGACTTATGAAGAGGAAAAGCAAAGTGGACCTCGATAGATAGAGAAAAATCTGCTCGTCTGTCGTGTGAAAGCCACATATTTTTCCAAGCCCCGGATCAAAAGATATGTCAAGCCAAAGCTCAAGGAAAGGAATTCCCATGAAACAAGGAGGCGGCTGAAAAGTAGGAATCCTTAGAGATTTAGCATTTATTAGAATCTTACTTTTCATTAAAGTTGTAATCCTTGTTACCTTAGAAGACTTGAGCCCAAAGCTTATATAAGGGCATAGGGTTTAACCTAGAGAGACATCCCTCATTCTACCCCATAACCGAAACCTAAAACCTCTCTGTCGTTCACCCGTCACCGACATGTTCTAAATTCCCCCTAGGGCTACGGGTTGTTTTGTAAAGTAGTTGCAAGGGTTGTTTTGTTTTAGGATTTTCCAAGTTCAATAAAATAAACTTCAAGTTCTCTTATTTTGGTTTTAACATCTTGCAAGAGCATCGGGAGAGCATTGTGAGGTTATCCATTTACTTAGCATCGGGAGAGTTAAGTATACGAAAGAGATAAGAGCGCGTTCTCTAGTTTATAGTTGAACCATCTCGTGCCTAGGGATAGGGCGAGGTTAAGTGGCTAAAGAAGAATTCATACACATCGGTGTTCATCCTTCGATTCACGCCGGGAGGTATCGTTAAAGACGTGATCATCGACAGACTTGGACCTAGGGATAGGCCAAGGCAGATCTGGGATTCTTGCCAAACTTGAAGTACGGAGTTGGTGTGTCTGCTGCCACGACAGCCAACGGACAGCCACCGCGATAGGTGCTGTCAGCGACGGGCGCGACGACAGAACTGGAGTTCCTAAGCAATTCAATACCTGCACTACTGAGCAATTCAATACCAGCCCATTCTCTCCATCTTGATATCTCAATTCTTTTATTTACGTTTTCTTCAATATTTTCGTGACAACTTTCTAAAATATTTCTTTTACTTCGTGCAGTAAATTTAGGTGAAGCTATTAGCCCAATCCCTGTGGAGACGATATCCGATACTTCGTATCACTTTACTACTTGCGTCGTGTACACTTGCACTACAATTGCGATAGACTCTTTTACACGCAACAAGTTTTTGGCGCCGTTGCCGGGGATTGGCAACATAACTACACCTTTCTTTCCTTGAACTTTTCGTTTTTATTTTTATTTTTATTTTTATTTTTCTTTTTCTTTAATTTTTCTTTTCGCCACCTCTTAGACCGGAACGAGTACCTCGAGGAACAGCTAAAGCAGATGGCCCGTAATCAGCCCGCTGGTGGAATTATACCGCCTGTCGGCGATCCGCCCGCGGCAGATGGACGACGGTCATGTCGTGACTACATGCTGAATGATCATGTAGAGCTGGAGACCACGCTGCCGGATATTGATGTTGATAACTTCGAGCTTAAGCCTGTTATGTTTAGTATGATCAACAACGCCGGACAGTTTAGTGGTTCTGCGACCGAAGATGCCAAGGAGCATCTCAAAACGTTCCAGGAGATCTGTGGTTCGTTTAGGCTACCAGGAGTTAGTCCGGAGATACTGAGGCTTCGGTTATTCCCCCATTCATTGAGGGACAGAGCTAAAACTTGGTGGAATAAACTTACACCGGGTTCCATTATGACTTGGGCAGATTTAACTCGTGAATTTTTGTCTCGTTTTAATCCTTCACATTTAGCTGAGCGATTACGTAATGAAATTGCTACTTTTCAACAGGAAGACGACGAGCCGATGCACGAGGCCTGGGACAGATTTACTACTCTTCTTCGAAACTGCCCAATGCATGGATTCCCCGTCTGGAATCAGGTAACTAAGTTCTATAATGCTGCTAACTTACAAACTCGCATTCGAATTGATTCTGCAGCAAATGGACTATTATTGGATAAAGATCCGGACGAGGCCCTGCAAGTTTTGAAAAATCTGGCCAAGAATGAGGAGCAGTTTCCGACAGGTAGAATAGGGGGTAAACGGGTACTTGCTGTCAAGGACTATGAGGCCGACAGCACTATGAAATCACAGGTAGCATTCCTTACTAAAGCAATGAAACGGTTATTGAATGAGATGAATTACAAGGATTTGCTGTCGAGGAAGTTTGCGCTATCTGTGAGGGAAATCATAGTAGGGATGAGTGCCCAATAAATGTAGAAGAGGGAAAATATGTTGGAAATTACAAGCCGAACTACAATTCCAACAACTATAATCCCAATTGGAGGAAGGATCCCAAATTTTCCTGGAGTAACCCCAACAACGCCCTGAATCCGCAAGCACATAATCAGAATCAGGGAGGTCCTAGATTGTTGACGCGACAGCATCTGCCGCAGAACCTGTCGCCGCAGCAGCAACAGCAGCCACCACCTGCCACGAGTAGTATATTGGAGCAGACTCTGGCCACCTTTATGTCTCAGACTGGTACGTATATGGAGAATATTAATCAGTTTGTCAAGAAGACGGAAACCTTTATGGATAAAACCGAGATGAGAATGACAAATCATGAGGCTACCCTGAAATCTCTAGAGACACAAATGGGTCAGGTGTCGCAACATATTAAGCCAAGGCAGAATGGAGGTTTCCCTAGCAATACTGAAAATGCTAGACCGCCCCCACATGAGCAATGTAAGGCGATTACTACTAGGAGTGGGAAGAAACTACCAGGGCCGGAAAAAGAAGCTAAAACAGAAAAGGAACCTACCTTGGATAAACCTGCCGAGGAAGCTGCCCCGACAGGTGACAAACAGACTGCTGTCGATGAGCCTGTCACGACAGCAGAAGCGACAGAGGAGAAAAAAGATGATTATCGTCCTCAGATTCGCATGCAGTGGGAAGGACGTATTGCTGATTACCGTCCCCCACCACCCTTCCCTCAACGGATACAGCAAGCTAAGCACGAATCTCAACTTAAAAAGATTTATGATATTTTTAAGCAGGTTCATATTAATATTCCATTGTTAGATGCTGTTAGAGAGATGCCCGGTTATGCTAAATTTCTCAAGGATGTTATGTCGAAAAAATCTAAACTTGGGGAATTTGAAACGGTAAGGATGCAAGAAGGTTGCATGAGTATTCTTCATAGGCAGCCGCCCCAGAAAAAGAAGGATCCGGGGAGCTTCATCATACCTTGCGTAATCAGTGACAAATTTGTGGGTAAGGCACTTTGTGATCTTGGTGCCAGTGTTAATCTAATGCCCAAATCTGTTTTTTCAGAAACTAGGTATTGGCAAGGCGCGGCCCACGACAGTTACCCTACAGCTAGCCGACCGCTCTTACGTTCACCCCGAGGGAAAAATTGAAGATATTTTGGTAAGAGTGGATAAGCTTATTTTTCCTGCTGACTTTCTTATCTTAGATTGTGAAGCAGACGAAAACGCACCAGTCATCCTTGGGCGACCCTTCTTAGCCACAGGAAGATCATTGATTGATGTGGAGAAAGGAGAACTCACCATGCGCGTGAACGATCAAGAGATTAAGTTGAATGTTCTCCAAGCAACGAAACATGCTAATATGGATGAGGAATGCAAGGCCATCATTGAGGTGACCCTTGATCAACCCTGCATCAGGTCGGGCTGCCATGATATAAAATTTGGTCACTGCCGCGACAGCCACTTACAGGCCTGTCACGACAGCAACGACGACAGCAACTCCTCTGAATCCGATACATCTGACACTGAAGGTCAGGAGGAGGTAAACTGGATGGGCAATCGTCCAGGTAAGTTATTCGAACCTTTGAATTATACTTCGGATAACCATTTAATTCAAAAGCCATCTACTGTTGAACCACCTGTCTTAGAACTTAAGCCCCTGCCAGGGCAGCTTAAATATGCTTTTCTTGGTTCAAATAATACGTTGCCCGTAATCATCTCTTCTAAGCTGCCGCAGGAACAGGAACGACAGCTAATCGACATGCTAAGGCAGCACAAAAAGGCGATTGGATGGACGATAGCAGACATACAAGGCATTAGTCCGGCATTATGCATGCACAAAATCCTTTTAGAGGAAGAGCATAAGCCGACTATTGATGCCCAAAGGCGGCTAAACCATGCGATGAAGGAGGTCGTGCGTAAGGAGATAATTAAATGGTTAGATGCTGGTATTATTTACGCCATCTCCGACAGCAAATGGGTGAGCCCGGTGCAATGCGTTCCAAAGAAAGGAGGAATGACCGTGGTGACCAACGAGAACAATGAGTTAATCCCAACCAGGACTGTGACCGGTTGGAGGGTTTGTATGGACTATCGGAAGCTTAACAAAGCTACCCGAAAGGACCACTTTCCTTTACCCTTTATTGATCAAATGCTTGATAGATTAGCGGGTAAACCTTACTATTGTTTTCTTGATGGTTACTCAGGTTACAACCAAATTGCTATTGCACCAGAGGATCAAGAGAAAACGACTTTTACATGCCCCTACGGAACATACGCTTTTAGGAGGATGCCGTTTGGACTCTGTAATGCACCTGCCACCTTCCAACGGTGCATGATGGCCATATTCTCCGACATGGTAGAGGACTTCCTCGAGATTTTCATGGATGATTTTTCCGTCTTTGGAGACGATTTTGAGAGCTGCCTCGGCAACTTACAAAAGGTACTTGAAAGATGTGAAAAAGCAAATCTAGTTCTAAATTGGGAAAAATGCCACTTTATGGTGGATGAGGGGATAGTCCTTGGCCATAAGATTAGTTGTCGTGGGATAGAAGTCGACAGGGCCAAAATAGAGGTAATTGAGAAGCTACCGCCGCTGACCACAGTCAAGGGCATTAGGAGTTTTTTAGGGCATGCTGGTTTTTATCGGAGATTTATCGCGAACTTCTCGAAAATCACGAAGCCCCTATGTCATCTCTTAGAGCAGAACCGACCCTTTGACTTTGATGATGAATGTACTGAAGCATTCAAGGTTCTGAAGGAAAAACTAGTGACAGCCCCCATAGTACAGCCACCAGACTGGACACAGCCGTTTGAGATTATGTGCGATGCTAGTGACTATGCTGTCGGGGCAGCACTTGGGCAGCGCAGAGACAAGCTGTTTCACGTCATATACTATGCCAGCAAAACATTGAATGACGCCCAAGTGAACTATACCACCACAGAAAAGGAGCTGTTAGTTGTGGTGTTCTCTATCGACAAGTTTCGTTCTTACATACTTGGGACGAAGGTAATAGTGCACACCGACCATTCTGCCCTTAAATACTTGTTCGCAAAGAAGGATGCCAAGCCTAGATTGATGCGGTGGATCTTGCTATTACAAGAGTTCGACCTTGAGATCAAGGACAAAAGGGGGACAGAAAATCAGGTGGCTGACCACTTGTCAAGGTTGGAGAAGGGACAGAGTCTACCGTTAGATGAGACACACATACTGGAGACCTTCCCAGATGAGCAGCTCTTTGCTGCCGCAATCGCTGTCGCGACAGCCATGGCGGCAGGTAAGTCTTCTGACCTTCCTTGGTATGCTGATTTCGTTAATTTTATAGTTAGCGGAATATTACCTTCTGATCTTAATTATCAAGCCAGGAAGAGGTTCCAAAATGATGTTAAGCATTATTATTAGGACGAACCTCTTCTTTTCAAAATGTGCGCAGATTAGGTTATAAGGAGGTGTGTACCACAAGAATAGCAAGAAGACATTCTCCATCACTGCCATGCTTCACAATATGGAGGTCATTTAGGAGGCAATAAAACTGCTGCCAAGGTGCTGCAGTCAGGGTTCTACTGGCCAACACTGTATAAAGATGCACAGAACTTTTACAAGAACTGTGACAGGTGCCAGCGGACAGGTAACATCTCGAGGAGAAACGAGATGCCACTGCAGAACATTTTAGAAGTCGAGATCTTTGATGTTTGGGGGATTGATTTTATGGGACCTTTTCCATCTTCATGTGGAAATTTGTACATCCTCCTAGCAGTAGATTACGTCTCCAAGTGGGTTGAAGCCATCGCCACTCAAAAGAATGATGCCAAGACGGTCCAAAAGTTTTTGCACAAAAACATTTTTTCTAGATTTGGCATTTCTAAGGCGATTATCAGTGATGAGGGGAGACATTTTGATAATAGGGTATTTGCTGCCGCTTTGAAGAAATATGGTGTCAAGCACAGGATCGCGACAGCATACCACCCACAGACCAATGGACAGGCTGAGATTTCCAATAGGGAAGTGAAGAACATTCTTGAAAAGATGGTTAAACCAACTAGGAAAGATTGGTCTTTACTTCTGAATGATGCATTATGGGCATACAGGACAGCTTTCAAGACTCCATTGGGCATGTCTCCATACCAACTGATTTATGGGAAAACCTGTCACTTGCCTGTCGAGATCGAGCATAAAGCATATTGGGCAATCAAGGCAGTGAACATGGACTTGGACAAAGCAGGCCAGAAAAGGTTATTAGATCTAAATGAGATTGAGGAATTACGGACAATGGCCTACGACAATGCAAGAATTTACAAGGAAAAGACTAAGAAGTGGCATGACAAGAAACTGCTGCCACGACAGTTCTACCCAGGGCAGCTTGTGTTGTTATTTAATTCTAGACTTAAACTCTTCCCAGGAAAGCTAAAGTCTAGATGGTCTGGCCTATTCCAGGTGATACAAGTTTTTCCCCATGGTGCCATCACGATACAATCATTAAAAGACGGGCACCAATTCGAAGTCAATGGACAGCGCCTCAAGCATTATCAGGGGACTGAAGCCCCAGGAATACAGGAAGTGGTTACTTTAGGAGATGCCCCACAAGGCATCCCTAATTTAACCTAAGTTTTATTTTTATTTATTTTTATTTTTTATTATATTTAGGTAATAAGGTTTATTTTAATTTGAATAATGTTTTCCTATTTTCTGTTTTTAGGAAATAAAAGAGTCAAGAAGAAAAGAAGAAGTGGCCCAAGCCCACCGCCCATCCATCAGCCCAACAAAGCCCATTTATGGAAGCCTGTCGTTTCGGCTGCCGCCGCGGACGGATATGACAGGCTGTCAACAGACTTACATGGCAGACGCAGAAGTGTGCGACAGACGCGTAACAGACGCATAATTACGTGTCAGACGCGTCAGACATGCTAAAGCCCATCCGTCGCCCCGTTATTCACGCCTGCCGTTACAGCATTAAAAGGGCAGCAACTCGACCGCTATAAAACCCCGTTTTCCCTTTCATTTTTCATCACTTCTGCTTATTCTCTCTTGCTTTCTCCTCTAGTTTTATTTGCTTTCTCTATTTCACAACCCTTGCAACTAACATGTCGTCTAGACAGACCCGCCGTAGCGCTGCCTCCGCATCTTCTTCAGCAGCAGCGACGCCCTTCGCCAACAAAGAGTTATGGGAGGAAAGAGGCTTCGTGTACAATCGAAAAGCTCCTCACATGGGACTCCGGCCGTTCATTGTAAAGGCCATCACGGCTCAACTATGGGAGGACTTTGCCGAACAACCGGCGGAACTAAACGACACATTAGTCCGGGAGTTCTATGCGGCCATAGACAGTAGAACGGCAGCATTGTCACTGTTCGAGGAGTAACCGTGCCCTTCACTGCTGACAGCATCAACCACATGTTTGGCCTCTACTTTGGCCCCGATGATGATGCCCACCAAAAATTCCTCGACACCCTCGATGCTGCCGCTTATGATGCTATCATGGTGGAGTTGACAGAGGAGGGAACATCATGGACAACTAGCAAGAAGAACCCCCACTCCGTCAACAGGGGGCAGCTCTTCCCGGAAGCCAAACTTTGGAATGCTTTCATCAAAAAGCGTATCATGCCTTCTTCCCACCACACGACAGTCAACCGGCAGCGGCTTGCTCTTATTCACTCCATCATGCACGACAGGCCTATCAATGTCGGTCGTTATATGAGGGAGAGCATTTTGGATTGCGCCCATCGAACAGACTCTCGCCTCTGCCTGCCGTTCACGATAACTTCTCTATGCCGCTGTGCTGCTGTCCCCGAGCAGCCCTTCGACAAACTAATCCAAGGTCGTGGCTGGACTGACAACAACATCTCAAGCCTCATGGAGGTCATAGCCGCAACACCCATCAACTCCTTCGATCCAAATGCCCCTCCTGCAGACTCAGATGAGGAACCTGCCACCGAACCTGCTGCCGCCACCGCCCCGACAGACTAGTCTGCCCACATCCTTGCTACAATCCAACGGGTAGAGGAGAGACAAATGGGATTGATGACGTTCATTCGGGACTTCGCAAACTCGACGGTAAACTTCATTACCCAAACTTTAAATTTTCCCGATGTTCAATTCCCTACTTTTCCTGCCCATTATTTCCGTATCCCCACTCCTGTCCATACCCCTGTTCACACACCCACCCCACCCGCCTCTCCACATTCCCACTCTACCGCCTCCACCACATCACCTGCCCCGACAGCAGCAGGCAGTCCACCGGCTAACACCTCTGCCAGAGGAACAAAAGGCCTGCCTCCGATGACAGCCCTCTGATCAGGAGGAATTTGGAAAGAGAATTTACACCGGTCAAGCGGATAAAACACGTGGCAGACAAGAAACGGTTGCCCAAGGCCAGCACCACCACCAGCAGCACTTGGGACAGTGGCAGTAGTTCCAACATCCAGCTTGTAGAGCAGTCTGCCCTGCACCTGCCCCTGAACCTGCCCAGCCTCCTCCACAGCCCAGACGCCGCCGTCAGATCCGTCTCAGCAGCAGCAGCGAGGACAGCGACTGAAAATTTAAGTTTTTATTTCCCTCTTATTGCTGCCTGCCTTTATCTTTTGTGATGTGCTCTCTTCATGTTTTTATTTTTTCTGTCATTTTGCATTGAGGGCAATGCAACCCTCGAGTTTGGGGGTGGCAACCCTCCATCATTAATGGAGTCTTAAGTACATCTTTTTATTAATTGTTGAGTCTTTTTAATTAAGTTCTCTTAAAAAAATCAGAAAATATAAAACTGTTGGCTTAAAACTGTGAAGTTAACTTACCTGTCATGACAGCTCTGTCGTGGCAGCATCTTTAGGACAGTTTAAGGAGAAGTTTAGAACCTTTCTATAGTTCTGAAAATTTAAACACCTTTGTGACTGTTATATTGCTTAGATTTCTTTAAGCCAAACTAGAATAGGATGCTTAGAACTTGAATAGCCCCTAGAGGTGCCTAACACTGGCTCTAGGAAAGAAGTTTAGCAAAAGAAATTCAAAAACCTAGAGGTGCCCGAAACCGGCTCTAGGAAGCTAACTAGAGGTGCCCGAAACCGGCTCTAGTAACTAGAGGTGCCCGAAACTGGCTCTAGTAAAAACTTAGCTTGAAAATAGAAGAAAATGAAGCATGAAAATGTGTCTTCAAGAAAATAAACTTTGGCATAAAAATTCGATGTAAGAAGTTGAATATTCTAGTGAAACTAAGAGAGTCTTAGCATATAACTGTTCACAAGCATGCACACACTGCACGAGAGCTATAGGTAGATTCCGGACAGATCCTAACCTTTCCGACAGGTTGCTGCCGCCATAGAGATTGAGCGACGGGTAAGGGACAGTTCACTCTTTGAAGGCCAACACAAAAATTTTCTTTTTTCTTTTAGGTTTAAATTGCTTGAGGCAAGCAAAAACTTGAGTTTGGGGGTGTGTTGAGTGTGTAAAAGTTCTATTATTTACACCCTTTTTAACCCATAATTCTGCTGCATTCAAGCATCATTGCATTGCATTTAGGTTAGTTTTCAGTAAAACATCACAAATGGATTAAAGGTACGGATTCTACTAAAAGATGGCTTATTTTGCAGGTATCTGCCAGAGTTGACAAAGAAGGCAGGCGCAGGGCAGAGAAGCAGGAAAGCTGAACTGGACAAGCAGACGAAGAAGACGAAGCTGTCATGGACCTGTCGTGACAGCAGACTTATGAAGAGGAAAAGCAAAGTGGACCTCGATAGATAGAGAAAAATCTGCTCGTCTGTCGTGTGAAAGCCACATATTTTTCCAAGCCCCGGATCAAAAGATATGTCAAGCCAAAGCTCAAGGAAAGGAATTCCCATGAAACAAGGAGGCAGCTGAAAAGTAGGAATCCTTAGAGATTTAGCATTTATTAGAATCTTACTTTTCATTAAAGTTGTAATCCTTGTTACCTTAGAAGACTTGAGCCCAAAGCTTATATAAGGGCATAGGATTTAACCTAGAGAGACATCCCTCATTCTACCCCATAACCGAAACCTAAAACCTCTCTGTCGTTCACCCGTCACCGACATGTTCTAAATTCCCCCTAGGGCTACGGGTTGTTTTGTAAAGTAGTTGCAAGGGTTGTTTTGTTTTAGGATTTTCCAAGTTCAATAAAATAAACTTCAAGTTCTCTTATTTTGGTTTTAACATCTTGCAAGAGCATCGGGAGAGCATTGTGAGGTTATCCATTTACTTAGCATCGGGAGAGTTAAGTATACGAAAGAGATAAGAGCGCGTTCTCTAGTTTATAGTTGAACCATCTCGTGCCTAGGGATAGGGCGAGGTTAAGTGGCTAAAGAAGAATTCATACACATCGGTGTTCATCCTACGATTCACGCCGGGAGGTATCGTCAAAGACGTGATCATCGACAGACTTGGACCTAGGGATAGGCCAAGGCAGATCTGGGATTCTTGCCAAACTTGAAGTACGGAGTTGGTGTGTCTGCTGCCGCGACAGCCAACGGACAGCCGCCGCCACAGGTGCTGTCGGCGACGGGCGCGACGACAAAACTGGAGTTCCTAAGCAATTCAATACCTGCACTACTGAGCAATTCAATACCAGCCCATTCTCTCCATCTTGATATCTCAATTCTTTTATTTACGTTTTCTTCAATATTTTTGTGACAACTTTCTAAAATATTTCTTTTACTTCGTGTAGTAAATTTAGGTGAAGCTATTAGCCCAATCCCTGTGGAGACGATATCCGATACTTCGTATCACTTTACTACTTGCGTCGTGTACACTTGCACTACAATTGCGATAGACTCTTTTACACGCAACACCTTTCGATCTGGGGCTTGGAAAAATATGGTGATTTCACACGACAGACATGCTGAATTTTCTCTACCTGTCGAGGTCCACTTTGCTTCTTCTCCTCAAAACTGCTGTCGGCCTCTGCTGTCACGGCGGCAACCATGGCAGCATCGTCCTCCTTGACTGCTCATCCAGTTCCAGTTCTTCTGCTTCACTGCCCAGCGCCTGCCCTTTCCGTCTGCTACAGCAGCAACCTACAAAAACAACCATTTTTAGTAGAAACTGTGCCTTTTAATATATTTGTGATGTTTTGCTGTAAACTGACCTAAATGCAATAAATAATGCTTGAATGCAGCAGAAATATGGGTTAAATAGGGGGTAAATAATAGAACTTTTACACACTCAACACACCCCCAAACTCAAGTTTTTGCTTGCCCTCAAGCAACTATAACCTAAAAGAAAAAAGAAATATTTTTGTTTTGGATTTCAAACAGTGAACTTTCCCTTACCCGTCGTTTGTTCCCTGTGACGGCAACAACCTGTCGGATAATCTAGGATCTGTCCGGAGTCTCACTATAGTCCTCGTGCAGTGTGTGCATGCTTGTGAACAGTTATATGCCAAGACTTTCTTAGTTTTACTAGAATATTTCAGCTCTTAACTCGAATTTTTATGCCAAAGTTTATCTTTTGAAGGCACTTTTTCATGTTCCTTTGATTTTTTTGTCTTGACTCGATTTCTCTATTTTTTAAGCTAAAGTTTTACTAGAGCCAGTTTTGGGCACCTCTAGCTAACTTCCTAGAGCCAGTTTCGGGCACCTCTAGGGCTGTTGAGTCTCTTTTGCTAAACTTCTTTCCTAGAGCCAGTGTTAGGCACCTCTAGGGGCTATTCAAGTGCTAAGCTTCCTATTCTAGTTAACTAGAAGAGTTCTAAGCAGTATAACAGTCACAAATGTGTTTAAGTTTTCAGAACTATAGAAAGGCTCTAAACTTCTCCTAAAAACTATCCTAAAGTCACTACCGCGACAGGGCTTTCACGGCAGGTAAGTTTAGTTCATATTTTTCAGCCAAAGTTTTCAATATTTTCATCTTTTTTTTTTAAAATAAACTAAGTAAAGACACCAATTTTTAAACTAAGATGTACTCCATTAATGGAGGGTTGCCACCCCCAAACTCGAGGGTTGCAATGCCCTCAATGCAAATGACAAATAAAAGACAAAAGATAAGGCAGTACATCACAAAATATATAGCAGACAGCAATAATAAGATAAGAAACTTAAATTTTAATCGTTGTCTTCGTTGCTGCTGCTGAGTCGGATCTGACGGCGGGCTCTGGCTGGGGCACGGGGGATGCAGATGTGTTCTTTGCCTTGGACTCTCGTGGTGGCTGGATTCTGGTTGGGGAGATGTGAGGGGGTTGCTCCACAACCTGAACTTCAGAGCTGCTGCTGCTACTCTCCCCGCTGTTGTTGTCACTGTTGCTGCTGCTGCTGGCTTTTGGCATGTTATTTTTATCTGCCATTCGCTTCTGCCTCTTCACCGATGAGAATTCCTTTGACAGATTCCTCTTGATAGAGGGTTCAGTATCACTGGCGGCCCAAACAGAAGAGGAGGAGAACCCATCAACAAAGGCATCAAGATCCTCTGATGCCATTCGACGTTTTGTGCCACGAGCAGATGGTTCAGCTTGGGTGCTGCCTGCTACTGTCGGGGCAGGCGATGGCGTTGAGGCGGCAGAGGGTGTCCGTGGGGTAGCAGCAGGTGTAGGAGTGTGGGTAGGTGTAGTGACAGTAAAGTAATGTGCAGGAAAAGTTGGGAAGGCAACATCAGGGAAATTTAAAGAATTTTGTATAAAAGTTACCGTAGAGGCAGCAAAGTCCCTGATGAAGGTCATTAAGCCCAGCTGTCGTTCCTCCAGCTTCTGAATGGCAGCTAAGATCTGGGCGGAGGAGTCTATCAGGGCGGCTGCTGCGGCAGCTGGTTCAGTGTTTGGCTGCTCTGTCGTGTCGGCTGTTGTGGCAGCTGGGTCGAATGACGACAGAGGAGTGGCAGGAGTTAGCTCCATAAGGCTGAGGATGTTCTTTTCAGTCTATCCTTTCCCTTGGACTCGCAAGTCAGTGACCACTTTCGGTACGCCATGGCCACGGCAGAGTGAGGTGATGAGGTACGGGAGGAAAAGGTGACCCGTCGGTCTATGCGCACACTCCAAAATGCTCTCTCGAATATAACTGCCCACATTAATGGGCCGTTCATGTAGAATAGAGTGTATCAACGCTAACCTTGGTTGGTCGACGGTGGTGTTGTGTGATGACGGTATGATCCTCTTTTTTATGAAGGCATTCCATAACTTTGCCTTCGGAAGGAGCTGGGTCCGCTTCACCGTCCGTGGATTTTTCCGGCTGGTATTTCATTGGGTGCCCTCATCGGTCAGTTCTGCCATTACAGCGTCATAGGCAGCAGTGTCTAATGTGTTGAGGAACTGCTGGTGAGCGTCGTCATTGCTGCCGATGTAGAAGCCATATAAGGTGTTAATGTACTCTGCTTCAAACGACACTTCTTTCCCTCGAACGAACACCGTTGTCATTGTCCTGCTGCTGATGGCAGCATAAAATTATCGAACCAGCGTGACATTCATTTCCTTCGGTTGCTCCGCAAAGGTTTGCCACTGTAAAGCTCTAACCTTCCGGGCTATGAATTGCTTGAGGCCCAGATTTTCCTCCGCCGATGTATAGATAAAGCCTCTCTCTTCCCACATATCTCTGCTGGCAAAGGAACGTGGGGGAGTTGTTGTCGGTGTGGAACTGGAGGCAGCATTTCGTCAGGTTTTCCTAGAAGACATTTTTGTGCAAGGGTTGTGGAAATAAAATGAAAGCAAATAAAAACTAAGAGAGAGCAAGTAAGAAAAGCAGAGGTGAGTAAAAAATGAAAAATGGAACGGGGTTATATAGAGAAGGATTTGTTGCCCGTTGAAGCTGTAACGGCAGGCGCGAATAACGGGGCCAGCTGTTATGCGTTAACGTGTCTGACGCGTCTGTCACGCGTTTCCACGTCTGTTACGCGTCTGTGACGTGTTTCCGCGTCTGTCGTGACAGCATGATGACAGCCTGTATTTTCCGCGTCTGTCGCGGCAGCTGTAACGGCAGGCTTCAACATTTGGGCTGATGGATGGATGGTGGGCTGAGTTCACTTCTCCTGTTCTTCTTGACTCCTTTATTTCCTAAAAATAATAAAAACAAAAACATTATTCTAATAAAATAAATCTTATTTCCTAATAAATAATAAAAAAATAAAATTAAAAAAAAAAATTAGTTTAAATTAGGGATGCCAGGTGGGGCATCTCCTAAGGTAACCATTTCCTGTATTCCTGGGGCTTCAGTCCCCTGATAATGCTTGAGGCACTGTCCGTTGACTTTGAATTGGTGCCCGTCTTTTAATGATCGGATTGTTATGGCACCATGGGGAAAAACCTGTACGACTTGGATTGGGCCAGACCATCTAGATTTCAGTTTCCCTGGGAAAAGTTTCAGTCTAGAATTGAAAAACAATACAAGCTGCCCTGGGCAGAACTGTCGTGGCAGCAGCTTTTTGTCATGCCACTTCTTAGTTTTATCCTTGTAGATTCTTGCATTGTCATAGGCCATTGTCCGTATTTCTTCAATTTCGTTTAGATCTAACAACCTTTTCTGCCCTACCCTGTTCAAGTCCATATTTACTGCCTTGATCGCCCAGTATGCTCTGTGCTCTATCTCGACAAGTAGATGACATGTTTTCCCATAAATCAATCGGTATGGAGACATTACTAATGGAGTTTTAAAAGCTGTCCTATATGCCCATAACACATCATTGAGGAGTAAAGACCAATCTTTCCTAGTTGGCTTAACCATCTTCTCAAGAATGTTCTTAACTTCCCTATTAGATATTTTAGCTTGTCCATTGGTTTGTGAGTGATATGATGTCGCGATCCGATGCTTGACACTGTATTTTATCAAGGCAGCAGCAATAACCCTGTTGTCGAAATGTCTCCCTTCATCACTGATAATCGCCTTAGGGATGCCAAACCTAGAAAAAATGTTTTTGTGTAAAAACTTTTGGACTGTCTTGGCATCATTCTTTTGAGTGGCGATAGCTTCAACCCACTTAGAGACATAATCTACTGCCAGGAGGATGTATAGATTCCCACATGAAGATGGGAATGGTCCCATAAAATCAATCCCCCAAACGTCGAAGATCTCGACTTCTAGGATGTTCTGCAGTGGCATCTCGTTTCTCCTTGAGATGTTTCCTGTCCTTTGGCACCTGTCACAACTCTTGTAGAAGATTTGCGCATCTTTATACAGTGACGGCCAATAAAATCCTGACTGCAGCACCTTGGCAGCAGTTTTGTTGCCTCCTAAGTGACCTCCATACTGTGAAGCATGGCAGTGATGAAGTATGTCTTCTTGCTCTTCTTGTGGTACACATCTCCTTATAACCTGATCTGCACAGATTTTGAAAAGAAGAGGTTCGTCCCAATAATAATGCTTAACATCATTTTGGAACCTCTTCCTGGCTTGATAATTAAGATCAGAAGGAATTATTCAGCTAACTAAGAAATTAACGAAATCAGCATACCAGGGGAGTTCAGAAGACTTACCTGCCGCCATGGCTGTCGCGGCAGTGATTGCGGCAGCAAAGAGCTGCTCGTCTGGGAAGGTCTCCAGTATGTTTGTCTCATCGGTTGGTAGACTCTGTCCCTTCTCCAACCTTGACAAATGATCTGCCACCTGATTTTCTGTCCCTTTTTTGTCCTTGATTTCAAGGTCGAATTCTTGCAATAGCAGGATCCACCGTATCAATCGAGGCTTTGCATCCTTTTTCGCGAATAGATACTTCAAGGCAGAATGGTCTGTGTGCACTATTACCTTCGTTACAAGTATGTAAGAACGAAACTTGTCAATGGAGAACACCACAGCTAATAACTCCTTCTCTGTGATGGTGTAGTTCACTTGGGCGTCGTTCAGTGTCTTGTTGGCATAATATATGACATGAAATAATTTGCCTCTCCACTGCCCAAGTGCTGCCCCGACAACATAGTCACTAGCATCACACATGATCTCAAATGGATGTGTCCAATCTGGTGGCTGTACTATTGGAGCTGTTACCAATTTTTCCTTCAGAACCTTGAATGCTTCAGTACATTCTTCATTAAAGTCAAAAGGTCGGTTCTGCTCCAGAAGATGGCATATGGGCTTGGTGATTTTTGAAAAATTCGCAATGAATCTCTGGTAAAAACCAGTATGTCCTAAGAAACTTCTAATACCCTTGACTGTGGTTGGCGGTGGCAGCTTTTCGATCACTTCTATCTTAGCCCTGTCGACTTCTATACCACGGCAGCTAATCTTATGGCCAAGAACTATCCCTTCATCCACCATAAAGTGGCATTTTTCCCAATTTAAGACTAGGTTTGCTTTTTCACATCTTTCAAGTACCTTTTGTAGATTACCTAGGCAGCTCTCAAAATCGTCCCCAAAGACTGAAAAATCATCCATAAAAATTTCAAGGAAGTCCTCCACCATATCGGAGAATATGGCCATCATGCACCTTTGGAAAGTGGCGGGTGCATTGCATAATCTAAAAGGCATCCTCCTAAAAGCATACGTTCCGTAGGGGCATGTGAAGGTCGTCTTTTCTTGATCCTCTGGTGCGATAGCTATTTGATTATAACCTGAATAACCATCAAGAAAAAATAGTAAGGTTTACCCGCTAGTCTATCTAGCATTTGATCAATAAAGGGTAAAGGAAAGTGGTCCTTTCGGGTAGCTTTGTTAAGCTTCCGATAGTCCATACAAACCCTCCAACCGGTCACAGTCCTGGTTGGAATTAATTCATTGTTTTCATTGGTCACCACGGTCATTCCTCCTTTCTTGGGAACACATTGCACCGGGCTCACCCATTTGCTGTCGGAGATGGCGTAAATTATACCAGCATTTAACCATTTGATTATCTCTTTACGCACCACCTCTTTCATCGCATGGTTTAACCGCCTTTAAGCATCTATAGTCGGCTTATGATCATCCTCTAAAAGGATTTTATACATACATAATGTCGAACTAATGCCTTGAATATCATCTATCGTCCATCCAATTGCCTTTTTGTGCTGCTGCAGCATCCCTATTAATTGTTGTTCCTGTTCCTGCATCAACTTCGAAGAGATGATAACGGGCAACGTATCATTTGAACCAAGAAAAGCATATTTTAGCTGCCCTGGCAGGGGCTTCAGTTCTAAAACAGGGGGCTCAACAGTTGATGGCTTTTGGATTGCATGGTTATCCGAAGTATAGTTTAAGGGTTCGAATAACTTACCTAGACGATCGCATATCCAGTTTACCTCCTCGTGATCTTCAGTATCAGATGTATCGGATTCTGAGAAGTTGCTGTCATCGGTGCTGTCGTGACAGACCTGTAAGTGGCTGCCGAGGCAGTGACCAATTTTGATGTCGTGACAGCCTGACCTGATGCAGGGTTGATCAAGGGTAACTTCAGTGATAACCTTGCATTCCTCGTCTACATCAGCATGCTTCATAGCTTGGAGAACATTCAACTTAATCTCTTGATCGTTCACTCTCATGGTGAGTTCTCCTTTTTCCACATCAATCAGTGATCTTCCCGTGGCTAAGAAGGGTCGCCCCAGGATGATTGGTGCGTTTTCACCTGCTTCACAATCTAAAACGAGAAAGTCGGCATGAAAAATAAATTTATCCACTCTTACCAGAATATCTTCGATTTTTCCTTCCGGATGAACGTAAGAGCGGTCTGCCAGTTGCAGAATTACTGTCGTGGGCCGAGCTTTTCCAATATCTAATTTCTGAAAAACAAATTTTGGCATTAAATTAATACTAGCACCAAGATCACAAAGTGCCTTACCCACATATTTATCTCCGATTACACAAGGTATGATGAAGCTCCCCGAATCCTTCTTTTTCTAGGGTGGCTGCCTATGAAGAATACTCATGCATCCTTCTGTCACCTTAACCGTTTCAAATTTCCCAAGTTTAGATTTCTTCGACATGACATCCTTGAGAAATTTGGCGTAACCGGGCATCTCCCTAACGACGTCTAACAGCGGGATATTAATATGAACCTGCTTAAAAATGTCATAAATCTTTTTGAGTTGAGATTATTGCTTCAATTGTTGTAACCGTTGAGGAAAAGGAGGTGGGGGACGATAATCAGCAATACGTCCTTCCCACTGCATACGAATCTGAGGAGGTTTGGGTTCATCATCTTTCTCCTCTGTCGCTTCTGCTGTCGTAACAGATTTATCGGCAGCAGTCTGTTTGTTACCTATCGGGGCAGCTTCCTCGGCCGGTCTGTCCAAGGTTGGTTTCTTTACTGTTTCAGCTTCCTTTTCCGGCTCTAGTAGTTTCTTCCCACTCCTAGTAGTAATGGCCTTACATTGCTCATGTGTGGGCTGCCTAGCATTTTCAGTATTACTAGGAAATCCTACAGTCTGCCTTGGCTTGATATGCTGGGAAACCTGACCCATTTGTGTCTCCAAAGATTTCAGAGTAGCTTCATGATTTGTCATCCGCATCTCTGTTTTATCCATGAATGTCTTTGTTTTCTTGACAAACTGATTCATATTCTCAATATAAGTACCTGTCTGAGACATAAAAGTAGCCAGAGTCTGTTCCAGTATACTGTTCGTGGAAGCTGGTGGCTGTTGTTGTTGCTGATGCGGTTGCAGTTGCTGTCGAGTCAACAATCTAGGTCCTCCCTAATTCTGATTATTGTGTGCTTGAGGATTCAGGGCATTATTAGGATTACTCCAAGAAAACTTGGGATCCTTTCTCTAGTTGGGATTATATTTGTTGGAGTTGTAATTCGGCTTATAGTTTCCAACATACTTTCCCTCTTCTAACTGTATAGGACACTCATCCCAACTATGATTTCCCTCACAGATTTCACATACCTCCTCAATAGCAAATCCATGTTGTGCATCATCGTTCAAGAGATTTTTCATCGCCTTAGTAAGGTATGCCACATGTGATTTCATCGTGCTGTCGGCTTCATAATCTTTAACAGCTAGAACCCGTTTACCCCCTCTTCTTGCTGTCGGAAACTGCTCCTCATTCTTGGCCAGATTTTTCAATACTTGCATTGCCTCGTCCGGGTCTTTGTCCAATAATAGACCGTTTGCTGCTGAATCAATTCGAATACGAGTTTGTAAGTTGACAGCATTATAAAACTTAGTTACCTGATTCCAGACGGGGAATCCATGCATTGGGCAGTTCCGTAGAAGAGTAGTAAATCTGTCCCAGGCCTCGTGCATCGGCTCGTCATCTTCCTGTTGAAAAGTAGCAATTTCATTACGTAATCGCTCAGATAAATGTGAAGGATTAAAATGAGATAAAAATTCACGAGATAAATCTGCCCAACTTCTAATTGAACCCGACGTAAGTTTATTCCACTAAGTCTTTGCTCTATTCCTCAATGAATGGGGAAATAATCGAAGCCTCGGTATCTCCGGATTAACTCCTGGTAGTCTAAACAAACCACAGATCTCCTGGAACGTTTTGAGATGCTCCCTAGCATCCTCTGTAACAGCACCACTGAATTGACCGGCATTGTTGATCATGCTAAACATGACAGGTTTCAGCTCGAAGTTGTCAACATCTATGTCTGGCAGCGTGGTTTCCAGTTCTACATGATCGTTCAACATGTAGTCACGACAGGACCGTCGTCCGGCAGCGGCAGTAGGGTTGCCGACAGGCGGTCTAACCTCTCCATCTCCAATAGGAGGGTTGTCTCCTCAGTGTGCCATCGTCTCTAATTGTTCCTCAAGGTACTCGTTCATGGCTAGTATGTGACGAAGTCAGTCCTTGAGATTGAATGAACGTTCGATTTTCGGGTCTAATGGATACTCAGGATCTTCACCTCGTTTCGATCTGCGCATAAACAAGGAACCTTGTGAAAAGCAAGAGTTGAACACACCAAAGAAAAATAGAAAAATAAAAATAAAAACAAAAACGAAATGTGCAGTAAAAGAAAAGGTAGAGTTATGTTGCAAATCCCTGGCAACGGCGCCAAAAACTTGTTGCGTGTAAAAGAGTCTATTGCAATTGTAGTGCAAGTGTACACGACGCAAGTAGTAAAGTGATACGAAGTATCGAATATCGTCTCCACAGGGATTGGGCTAATAGCTTCACCTTAAATCACTGCACGAAAGTAAAGAAAATATTTGAGAAAGTTGTCACGAGAATAATAAAGAAAACTTAAATAGAAGAGTAGGGAAATCAAGATAGCGAGAATGGGCTGGTATTGAATTGCTCAGTAGTGCAGGTATTGCTAAGTCTCGAAACTCCAATTCTATCGTCGTCCCCGTCGCGGTAGCACATGTTGCGGCAGCAGTCCGTTGCTTGTCGCGGCAGCGAACACTCAACTCAATACTTCAAGTTTGGCAAGAATCCCAGATGTGCCTTGGCCTATCCCTAGGTCCAAGTCTGTCGATGATCACGTCTTTGATGATACCTCCTGGCGTGAATCGAAGGATGAACACCGATGTTGATGAATTCTTCTTTAGCCACTTAACCTCGTCCTATCCCTAGGTCCGAGATAGTTCAACTATAAACTAGAGAACTTGCTCTTATTCCTTTCGTATACTTAACTCTCCCGATGCTAAGTAAATGGATAACCTCACAATGCTCTCCCGATGCTCTTGCAAGATATTAATAACCAAAATAAGAGAACTTGAAGTTTATTTCATTGAACTGAAAATTCCTAAAACAAAACAACTCTTGCAACTACTTTACAAATCAACCCGTGGCCCTAAGGGGAATTTAGAACATGTTGAGGGAAGGAAAACGGCTAGGGTTTTGGGAAGAAAGCTAGAGAATAGGTTATGCTCTCCTAGGTCGAAATATATGCCCTTATATAGACTTTGGGTCCAAGTTTTCTAAAATAGCAAGAATACAACTTTAAATTAAAGTACAATTCTAATAAAGACTAAATCTTCAAAGAATCTACTTTCAAGCCGTCATCTTTCTTGCTTGGGATTTTCTCTCCTTGAACTTTGGGCTTGACATTCCTTTCGATCTGGGGCTTGGAAAAATATGGTGATTTCACACGACAAACGGGCTGAATTTCTCTATCTGTCGAGGTCCACTTTGCTTCTTCTCCTCAAAACTGTTGCCGGCCTCTGCTGTCACGGCGGCAACCATGGCAGCATCGTCCTCCTTGACTGCTCATCCAGTTCCAGCTCTTCTGCTTCACTGCCCAGCGCCTGCCCTTTCCGTCTGCTACAGCAGCAACCTACAAAAACAACCATTTTTAGTAGAAACTGTGCCTTTTAATATATTTGTGATGTTTTGCTGTAAACTGACCTAAATGCAATAAATAATGCTTGAATGCAGCAGAAATATGGGTTAAATAGGGGGTAAATAATAGAACTTTTACACACTCAACACTTGGGTACAATGATCGATCATTAGGATGTTTAGTGTGCACACAAGAGTCGAAAAGCGCGCGTGGTCTTGGTGATGGTAGTCATCAAGATGGAGTACGGGTTCGCCCGGAAATCTTCTTATATATGTTAGTCGGTGATGAGTGGAATCCCATCGACGGGGCATGAGGATGAGTGGAATCCCCTCCGCGTGAAACGGTGATGAGTGTAATCCCACCGTAAGGTAATGGTTGTGTTGTTGGATGTGAGTTCCAACGGTTATCCGCGTATTCGGGTCATAGCTAGGTGCCAATACGGATTGTGGAATGTGTTGCCATTACGTTTGATATATGTGTTTCATATGTTGTGTTTATGGATTTGTTGAGCATGGCATGATAATGATATTGCATTCATGCATCATTTATATTTGACTCTGTGGTTTTAAAGGTAAGAACTCATGCATTCTACCTTGGTTGTGTGCTCGTGCTTGGACCCTGCATTGTCGAGGTTTGTTTTATGAGCTTACCCTCACTAAGCTTTATGCTTACGCTCTCTTTTGTTTGACAATGCAGATCCGTAGTTGTGGGTTGCTTGTGCAAGGAGAGGGCCTCCAAGTGCGCTAGTTGAGCTTTTGATATCATCAAGTATGAATTTCTACGTTATGGATGTAATAGACAAGCAATGGGATTTGAGTATTTGATTTATGTTGTTGTTATGTGTTAGGAGCATGTTTAGACTCCTATGTTTTGTGGATGTTTTGCTTAAGGCTTGCTTATGCCTAGTGTCTTGGCCTTGTGCCCCTTTCATGAATGCTCTTGTGTATGTTCTTATATAAGGCATGAAACCTTGAATGCTATGTATGTTTCTTTTGTGGAATTGATTATTCCTTTTAATGTATGGCTTTTATATGTATGTTATGTGTTAAGCATGCTTGTTGTAGGGTGCCTTGCCTTTAGAGTTATTGCATGTTTGGTTGGAGGTCTTGGTTGGTGTTTTTGAGGCAACCTTGTGCCTTAAACCAGCTAAAAATTGTATGTTCGCAGCAGGGGTATCGATACGGTTGGACCCGTATCGATACGGTCCTCTTGTTTCAGGCCAAGCGTTTCGATACGCGGGAAGGGCGTTTCAATACCATTTTGCTACTAGAAATCTGAGATTTTGACGAGAAATTGAGGGTATCGAAACGGGCTTAGGTGTATCGAAACGGTCTTCGTAGCGTTGACCACGAGAAGTTGACCTTTGAGGGCGTATCGATACGGTCAACCAGCGTATCGATACGGTCTCCTCGTGTTAACTTTGGCCAGTTGACCTAGTCAAGGCGTATCGATACCCTCTTTGAGCGTATCGATACGGCCTGTAGTTTAAGTTAAAATTGGCTGTTTTTGAATTGTTGTTTGGTTGTTCGCCTCGCATGTTGCTTCCGCTGTCGATGTTTCACATAGGATGTATAAACGCATCTAGACAAGATAATAATTAAATGAAAAGTTTTCTCGGGTTGTTAACCGAAGTGAAGCCTTAACGGGTTCCGCCTCGGTTATCCCCGTGTAACCCACTCGGACCGATAAGTCGCCCGGACTGGGACGAGGGGGTTACAAATTCACTAATTGATTCGTCCCCTTTTCTAGGCTTATGAGGAAACCCTTAAAAGCGGTTAATCTTTCTACCCAAAGATTAACCAAACACTCTTTACAAGAGAAATAAAATAAGCAAACTAAAAATTTGTAACCCCCTCATCCCGGCCTGGACGACTGACCGATTCGAGTAGGACACACGGGGAAAACCGAAGTGAAACTCGTTAAGGCTCCTCTTCGGTTACCAACCCTAGAAAATTTCTTTTAAACGTTATCTTGTCTAAAGGCATTTATACATCCTATGTGAGATACGATAGCGGAAAGACAACGAAGTGATGCGAAGCAATCAAAACAAGCAATCCAACAACCTATTTTAGCCTTTACAACAGGTTGTATCCATACGCTAGGAGACCGTATCGATACGCCTTGACTTGGTCAACAAGCCATAGTCAACCTAGGGAGACCGTATCGGTACACTGGTTGACCGTACCGATACGCCCTCAACAGTCAACTTCTCACGGTCAACGATAAAAGACAGTACCGATACGCCAAAATCTCGTCAATTTCTCAGATTTCCAGAGAGCTTTTGGCGTATCGATACACCCCGTGTACCGGTACGCTAGGCTTAAACTGAGCCCCAAAGTGTAGGACTGTATCGATACGGCCCTTGGGCGTACCGATACGCCCTGCACTGCAAGACTCAATTTAGCTGTAAAACAGACCTTGACTCAACTCTAGATGCATTTTAAGACTCGTCTAGTGACATACCAACACTCATACATCATTTAGCAACCGAGATTAAGCCTACGATGCTACTTAAACGAAAAAACGGGGCATCCAACACAAGACAGGCACTTAGGTAGGAAACTTGCATAAAAACATACATGACTTCACCATTTCATCCATAGGTAATAAACACACACATAGACATTTCATGGCAAGGTTTCACATGTTTTTTAGACAACACATAAGCAACATCATAATCGAAGATTCCAAGCCACATCAAAGGCATTAACATCAAACCAACGCATATGAGTTTAACAATGCTCATACAACCACATGGCATCAGCAATCCAAACATGCTAGGGCATCAAAAGCCAACAAAGGAGTTTGAACTCCAACCCATACAAGTATAATACCCCCCAATGTCTAGGCATTATTGCAATTACTTAAATCATACTTGAGCTACTAGAGAACTCCGAAAAGCTCCTCCCTTTCCCACTTGCCTTCCGAACTCTAACGATCTGCATGTTGGAAAAAGGAGAGCGTAAGCTTGATAGCTTAGTGAGCGAAGCTCTAAACACTCACCAATCATGCAGTTTTCAAAACACATTTATAAATTGAAAAGTAAAACATTTCGATACACGAAGAGGAAACACAATCAACCCAAACACATGGTTTGGACAAGCACAACCAACGCACGGTGAGACCACACATCACCGTTCGACTAGTAGTTTTTTGATGGGACCACACATCACCTTACTCTTCTACTAGTCACTACTGGTGGGACCACACATCACCGCAGTTACAACAACCATCACGTGAGGTTCGACACCAACAACGACTACACAACAACATCAAACGGAAGTAAAGGAAATCCACAAATCACACACAATATCTCAACAATTGATCATGCACCAACACTTAACAATCAATGTAAGATTTACCAAACTTACACTTGGTTTTAGGTTAGCCCTCGAGGCTTCACCCAAACCCCCAAGAACCCATTTCGAAATCTAATCAGTTTCAAACCATTTTCACTCACCGATGAAACTCAACCGGAAGCCGAAACACCGATCTCAAGTTTCCAAATTCCTCAGAATCGTGCCCGAAGCCTCTCCAACGGTATCCCTTGATTCTAACCAATCAAAAATAATATATTACTCAACCAAATCACCACAAAACACTGTCACAACCCCAAACCACAAGCCAAATTCTTACAATTTCAAACCAAAGTCAATACCATAAATCCTATTTTCGTACTCCCTAATAACCCAGCAGAAAATTGATGATTCCAACACTCAAAACACCATTAATTACCTTCAAAACAACCCTTAAGCATTAACAAATCATCAGGCCAACTCCCTACACCAAACTACTCATAGAACCCAAGTTTTCACCTCTTTTAAAACACCCACAAGACCCATTTTAGGATTCTTGATAAAAACTCACCATTTTAAGATATATTACATCTAAGGGCAAGGTTAAACCATAACTTAACTCTACAAGTCAAAAACAAATCAAAAGGCCATTAAAGTTTCATCCTTTAACTTCAAAACTTGAAAACTTCAAAAACCTTAAAAGTGATTTCTATGAAAAACTAAAACTATAGAAATGTTGGAAATGATGAGGAGAAATCAAAAATACGCTCACCTTGAAGAGAGCCCTTGAATTGATGAATAAATTTGATAAAATAGTGTTTAGGGGTTAAAAGGAGGGTTTAACGTGAAATTTTGAGGAAGAAGAAGATGAATATCATTTTCAAAAATCCCCTTTCTCTCATCTTATTTCCTTTTATTTTAAAATTAATAGTTTGCCCTTAATGAGCCACAAACCCTATTTAATTAAAACCAAAGTCTAATTTAATTTAAAATGAGCCCAGGACTCAAACTCGATTACCCGTGTAACATCCGACCCCTAAACCTGGGGCGTTACAAAATCCTCTCATAAGGTATTTGTTTACACTCTTTAAGCTCTCAACCAAACCTAAACACTTAAGCAAGTATGAAAATTTTGGCTCACAAGTGTTGTCTATACAAAGAATGTAAAAATAAAGCCCTAAGACAAATTCTTCATCATAATGTTGTTGACAATTGAAGCATTAGTCTTCTCTTGATACTTGGAGGTCCCTTTTATACTCCTCTTTGAGTTCATAGTCGTTACTAGCTATTAGGGATGAATAGAGCCTTTATTTCCCACCATCAATGTAGTTATGCAGCGTAGCATATCGATACTCGGTTGTTCGTATCAATACATTCCCTTTTAGGAATTAGCCATTGAGCACTTTCAGCTGATGCGTATCGATACGCATGTAAGCGTATCGGTAAGGTTCTGTAATTTAAAAGACCGTTGGGAAATTGGTCGTTGGGGGTAGTTGGGCGTATCGGTACGCGAACTAGCCGTTAGGGGTTTTAAAGCACTTTGTATCGATACGGACAATGCGTATCGGTAAAGGTTTTGGCTACTGGAATTTTCATGTAGCTAAAACCCTAAGGCGTATCGATATAGTACATACCGTATTGGAACTGTTACTTGAAAAACACTGGTTTGGCTACTTTAAAAGCATTTTTAAGTTATTCCAAAGCCTTGTAAAAACTCTTAAACATATTTTCAAGTTGTTTTGACTAAAGGCATACTTTAAATTCTTTTCAATTTAGTCCAAAACTATTTTTCAATTACTATATCAAAACACATATTTCTACAATCTCCCCCTTTTTGATATAATAAAACCAACTTGAAAAATTGTTTGGGATTCTCCCTCTTATTATTTTAAAATTTTGAATAAGAGATTTTAAATTTTAAATGAAATTAAATCTCCCCCTTTTTCTCTTGAAAAATCAATTTTTTAAACAATTTCTCCCCCTTTTTGTTATATCAAAAAGAATTTAAATGACTTTAAGCTCAAAATAACATAGGAGGTTAAAAATTTCGACACAATTAAAAAACTTTGTTTTTAAAATCGGGTCCCCTCTTACTCAAAGCATCAAATATTATTAGTCCAACAAATATGATAATCTATTTGTAAAAAAATAATTGAAGCAAAAATAAAATAACTAGAAATTTTACCAACACTTGAACTTCAAAGGAGGATATGAAGCCTTCCTTCTTCAAGTGTTCTTCCTTGTGTGTGTAGAGCTCCCCCTCATTGTTTGACTTGTTGATCATTCTCCATCACACCTAACATAAGACAATCAAATAATTTTTGGTATCCAAATTGCTTTGGATCCATATACGTTAGTGGCACAAAATTTAGTCACCCTTAAATCCATTTTTCAATTTCATCATTTTTAGTTGAAGTACTTAGTCCTTTTGGGACCCAAATACTTAAAAGTTTTACCATTCAAAAATCTAGGGACACTAGATTGTCTTACATAAAAAAATGATTTCCCCAAATTATTTTTCTTTTGAAGTTTATTGGAAATTAAATCTTTTGCCTTTTTAAGATCATCAATCTCCTTCTGATGATCTTTTTCAATCGTTTGAAGCAAATGTTGTAAATTTAAAACTTTAAGTTCAAAATCTATAATTTTTGCTTAAAACTCTAAATTTGTTTTGAAAAGCAAATCATTTTCCTTTTTCCATTTTGAAACCAACTTTTTGTTCTTAGAAAATGATTCCTTAAATTCTAAAAGCAAATTATCATAGGCATCTTGTAACTCATCAAATGCATATGAACTTGAAATAGATGAGTTAGAAATTACTTTCCCCTCATTGAGGGCCATGAAGCATAGGTGGGCTACCTCATTATCAGTGGAGTCTTCTTCATCACTCCAAGTTACCCCACATGCCTTCTTTAAAGATGATCTCTATTTGTTAGACTTGTGGGAATCCTTCATCTTCTTCTTCGATTCATGCTTGGATTTAGCCATCTCGCTCTTCAAGAATCGTGTGAAATTTTTGAAGAGATGAACCATCTTTTCTTCTTCACTTTCCTCCTCACTAGATTCTTCGTGTTGGCATGTGAAGGATGGAAGGGAAATGACATTGACATCAATGCCTTGCTTCTTGATCTTCTTTTCTTTCTCCCTCTTCAAGGGTTGAGACATCATCTCATGGGTGAGCAAAGATCCAATGAGATCGTTAAGCTTGAGCTCCTTCAAGTACTTTGCTTCTACAATTGCGGTCTTCTTGGACTCCCATGATTCAGAAAGTGAATAGATCAACTTTCGAACGAGTTTGTCTTCCGAAATCTCCTCTCCAAGACCTTTGAGTTGATTGACGATTGTGGAGAATCGGTCGAACATCCTCTAGATGTCTTCATTCGGGTCCATCTTGAAGCTTTCATACTCGAGGTTGAGAAGACCAATTTTGGTCTCCTTTACTTTGTTGGTTCCCTCGTATGTGACTTCAAGCTTGTCTCATACTTCATTGACATCTTCACAAGAAGACATCTTCTCATAGATGTTGGGGCTAAATGCACAAAAAAGAATATGCAAAGCCTTGCAATTAAGCTCTATCTTCTTGTGATCATCCGCACTCCAATCCGTCTTTCTTCGTTGTGGCACGAACGGACCATCTTCAACTATACCACAAAGCTTGTAATCCTTGGATTTTATGAAGAACATCATTCTTGTCTTCCAATATGCATAGTTGGTCTCGTCAAAGAATGGTTACTTGTCGATGGATTGTGTCATTCAACCGGTTGATTGAATTGATGTATCGAGCTTCCCGGATCACCTCAATAGGATGTTAATTCCCTTCGATTGGGCCTGCTCTGATACCAATTGTTATGCTTGATAGGCTCAATTTCCTTCAATCGAAATAGATTGTCAAGTGGTGGAGAAGTTGGATTATTTGAGTGATTGGTGGTGGAAGCGAAAAATTAAATAACACGATAATTTATAGTGGTTCAGCCTTCTAACAAGCACCTACATCCACTACCTTAGCTCCCACTAAGAATTTTTCAACCAATTCACTAATTGATTCGTCCCCTTTTCTAGGCTTAAGAGGAAACTCTTACAAACGGTTAATCTTTCTACCCAAAGATTAACCATACACTATTTACAAGAGAAATAAAATAAGCAAACTAAAAATCCTCTTACAAGGTATTTGTTTGCACTTTTTAAGCTCTCACCCAAACCTAAAAACTTGAGCAAGTATGATAATTTTGGCTCACAAGTGTTGTCTATACAAAGAATGTAAAAATAAATCCCTAAGACAAATTCTTCATCATAATGTTGTTGACAATTGAAGCATTAGTCTTCTGTTGATGCTTGGAGGTCATTTTTATACTCCTCTTTGAGTTCATATCCGTTACTAGCTGTTAGGGATGAATTGGAGCCGTTGGAGCCTTTATTTCCCAATATAAATGCAGTTCTACATATTAGCGTATCAATACAGTCCCTTTTAGGAATTAGACGTTGAGCACTTCTAGTTGATGCGTATCGATACGCATGAAAGCGTATCAGTATGGTCCTGCAATTTAAAAGACGGTTGGGAAATTGACCGTTGGGGGTAGTTGGGCATATCGGTACACGATACAATCGTATCGGTACACGGACTAGCCGTTAGGGGTTTTAAAGCACTTCGTATCGATACAGACAAAGCGTATCGGTACGAGTTTTGGCTACTAAAATTTTTCTGTAGCTGAAACCCTAAGGCGTATCGATATAGTACATATCGTATCGGTACGGTTACTTGAAAAACACTGGTTTGGCTACTTTAAAAGCATTTTTAAGTTATTCCAAAGCCTTGTAAAAACCCTTAAACATATTTTCAAGTTGTTTTTACTAAAGGCATTTTTTAAATTCTTTTCAATTTAGTCCAAAACTATTTTTCAATTATTATATCAAAATATATATTTCTACAAAATGTGTCAAGTTGATTGTTAGTGGTTTAGGGGTATATGTGTTTAAGTTGACTGGTTGGGTAGGGTTATGAGTTTAGGAAATGGGGATTTGGTTTGTACTTTAATTTTGGGTTAACTACTAGAATAGTCACTTATGTTTTCCTCTAGTACAGAGTTGGTCACCGATTTTGAAAAACGACCAGTAAGGTCACTTATGTTTTCGGGGCGTAAACTTTTCATCACTCGGCTGTTTATTGCCGTAAAATATTGACGACTTGCTGACCTGGCAGCGAAAAAAATAAAAGTAAACTACTGTAATGGCCACTAAAGTTTATCCCATGTACATTTATGCTCCCCAATTTTAAAAAATAAACATAATGGTCATTATTAAAAATGTTTCTTTATAATTTCACCCTTGAATTTTTAAAAACTCATTTTTCAACCCTAAAACTTTACAATCAATTAGTACAATAATAATATAAAGGCTTAAATGAAAAATAGGTACCCAAAGTATACACTTTTTAAATTTTAAGTGTCCAAATTGCTCTTATTTAACAACTAAACTTTCAAATTGCTCTTGTTTTTTCACTCTGAATTATTTTATTATTGTTAAAAGGGTGCATTGACAAAATTTCGAAGTATAAAGGCTCAATTAGTTATAAAAAATTCAAATATTTAATTAATTTTTTTAAAAGTTCAAGTATTTATAATACCCTTCAACCTAAAAAAGAACTGGAAGTCCTCATACCCACTACTGCCAGTTGCTAGTTTACAGTGCCACTTACTTCATAATTTGCTGGTTTATATCAATTATACCATCAAACAAGCACCAAAAAATAATGATTACAATTCACAACACAATTATCAAATTCAATCTGAATTCCAAATACTAGTTTAATGTAATAAAAAAACACTCCAAGAAATTTCATGAGTTCTCGAGTACACAACTGATTAATTAGATCCATTATTTACTAAGAAAGAGTAGTAAATCCTTAAAAAATAGCTCTCAAATATGAGGCCTATAATTGAGTTCTCTTTTTCAGCATTGCATCACAAAATTTTACAGCATTTGTATTATCTTTAACGTTGTGCACCCTAACAATGTTCGCCCCTCCTAAAATCCCAGCAGTGATAGAAGCAATTGTTGCAGCATCTCTTTCCATTGCCACCAAGCGGTTGCAGATTTCACCTAAAATGTGAGGATGTTCAAATTTTTTTAACACCCATTTAATAGTCGAGCACCTAAAATTGTAATTATCGAAAATTTGGGTACCTATTTTTACAAAAGAATAGTTTAAACACCTAAATTATTTTAAGAACTAATATTTTTAAAATATTTTAAATTTAATAATAATAATAATAATGGTTTTATTTTATTTTTAAATTATTTTTAATTTAAAAATAGTAAAAAATGACATGTCATGTTATAATAATAATAATAATAAAATAATCCATAGTGAAAATATGAGCAGTTTGAAAGTTTAGTTATTAAATAAGAGCAATTTGGGCACCTAAATTTAGAAAGGTATACTTTAGACACCTATTTTTTATTTAAGTCTTTATAATATTATTGTACTAATTGATTATACAGTTTTAGGGTTGAAAAATGAATTTTTAAAAATTCAAGGGTGAAATTGTAAAGAAACATTTTTAATAATGATCCTAATGTTTATTTTTTAAAATTGGGGAGTAGAAATGTACATGGGATAAACTTTAGTAGCCATTGTAGTAGTTTACCCTTATTTTTTTCGCTGCCAGGTCAACAAGCCGTCAATGTTTAACGGCAACAAACGGCTAAGTGACCAAAAGTTTACGCCCCGAATACGTAAGTGACCTTATTGGTCCTTTTTCAAAATCGGTGACCAACTTTGTACTGGGGAGAAACATAAGTGACTATACCAGTAGCTAACCCTTTAATTATTAGTGATTTTAAGATTTAGGGGTTTATGTTTGTGATTTAGGGGTAAATGTGTCAAGTAGATTGTTAGGGGTTTAAGGGTAAATTTGTTTAAGTTGAGTGGTTGGTTGGGGTTATGAGATTAGTTTAGGGATTTAGTTTGCACTTTAATTATAAGTGATTGTAAGATTTAAGGGTTGAGGTTTGGGGTTTAGGGATTCGAATTCACCATTATTTATTTTAAAATTTTATAATCTAGTACAATGTTTTTAATATGATAATATTTTTGTTTATTATAGTCCCTAAAATTTTATTTTTAGTCCAAATTGACTCATATTCATTTTTTGGTAATTTAGTCCAATATTTTTATTTTTAATTTAATATTTTTGTTTATTATAGTTCCTAAAACTTTCTTTTATTCCAAATTGGCCCCTATTCATTTTTTTTAATTTAGTCCAATGTTTTTAATATGATGATATTTTTATTCATTATAGTCTATAATATTTATTTTTAATGTGATTCATGTTCGTAAAAGCCAAAAGGCATTAAATAATTCACTCGAAAATTGAAATGACCCAACCCAAAGTCTATCGACTAATTGTACCAAACTCAAACTTAATATGAACTCGAAACCCAAATTTATGCGACCTGAAATGAAACCGACTTGAAAATACTCGACCTGAAATGAACCCGGCCTGAAATTAAACCGACTTGAAATGAACCCGACCTGAAGTCAATTCGAGTCCGAATTAACCCTTCAATTATCTAATTCAGACTCGAACCGTTTTGATCCAACCTGAGATAAACACGGCCCAACATGAACCCGACCTGAAATGAATTCGACCTGAAACTAACATGCACCCGACCCGAATCAAGTCGAAACATCAAATCAACCTGAAATGAATATCTGATTTGACTCGACCTGACAGAACCCGACTTAAAACCCATCAAATTACTTATTTTTACGTCCCTAATTATATGCATGCATTATATAGTTTGATTCAATGGAGGACAACTTTTCATAAGGAAAGCAAAGCTTTGATTTGCTTTTTAACAATCTACAATTATTTTTAAATTTAAAATAAGTCCGTTAGATTTCTTCTATGCATGTAAATTCTACAAGAATTTAATAGATTCGACTAATTTTTTTAAAATAAGATTTAAATAATAAAATATAACTAGAATATTTATGTAACATTAACTTCATTTTTTAATACAAATTTAATTTTTTATAAATTAATCTATTAACTTTTTATTTTGTTCAATCTAATCATCTATCCATCAATCCATTAACCCTTTACAAATTTTTTTGGTTCCATCAATCCATTAACCCTTTTATACGGTCATCAACATCTATTTCCTCAAAATCTTTTTTTTCTTCCAAAAAAAAATATTATAAAAGTATTATAAAATTTTAGACGATGTATGATTTATTAAACAACATTATAAGTCTTATTCACATTTGTGGAAAAATTAAAAAATCATAAAGTATAATTTTATTGATGTGCAAATTTATAAAAATATTGTCATGTGTCTCGTTAAAAATTTCTCTAAACCTAAATAAAATAAAAAAATACAATCATAACGGTGTACGAAAAAATAACATAAGCAACACAGCAACAAACTAACACCAACACTCGTCCACACGAACACCACAACTACACCCCAACTGAACTGCCAGCACCTCCGAGCCAAGCAAACCATAAAACACAAACGCGAGCCCCTGCAGCAGCCAACCCCATACCCAATCCCCTGCAGCAACCAAAACCCGCCTATGTGCATCATCACGCGGAACCAAGATTGGCCAACCCCCCTTTTGCTAAGAAATCCGCTGGGTCGCGAGTTATTCGAACTTAGCTCGATCAAAGCTCGACTCGAGTGAGCTCGAACTCGGGTTTGGGTTCGGCTCGAGACCTTAACGAGCCGAGCCGAGCCGACCCAAACTCGACTCGAAAACCTCGTGAACAAGTTCAAAATAATTATATTATATATATGTGCTACATATGCACTAAAAGTAATATGTTTAGCAAAAAAAAAGCAATAAAATAAATTAGAAAAAATTCACTAAAAAGCAAATTAACTAAAATAAATTGGGCATTTTCCTTGGTTGTAGTTTGATTTTGTATTTTCTTTGATTATGTGTTTGTATTGTAAGAATATTTCTTAGTTATTTGGATTAATCTAATTTTTGGGTACTCTTTCCCCCTTTTCCGATATTGAATTTTGTTTTACTAAAAGGGGCTTTTAACGAGACCCCATATTTTTATATAAAAAAATATAGCAAAATTGTCTATTTCAAACCGAGCTCGAGCCGAGCCAATTAGTATGTCCGAAATCAACGCCAATAACGCCATGGGCGTCGAGACTCATGCAGCAGCCAAGCTATAACTACCTTTAAATCAGATTCTATAATAACGAAACTAGCTGGGGACCATGCTGAATCAATCAACATTTCTAGCGCATAAGCAATCGCGTGAAGTTTCACCTCGTTCAATTCAGTTACCCCCAAAAGACCAAAAAACAACGTCAACACACATTCTTTTCCATTGTGAAGCATCCTACCGCATCCTGCAGGCCTCGACTTATTTCTTGACGTGCCATCCACATTAAATTTTATGCAATCCATGTAACAGTGGTGCCCAGACAACATCCTGTCGCACCAAAGTTCCCCCACCTTGAGGCACACAGCCACACACCCCCTCGGACACTCCCACCAACTCGCTTCCGTCATCAAATTTGCATCCCTCAACGCTTTCACCCAATACATTGTGTGCAACTTAATCAAAAAGATCTCTCCACATTTATTATTGAACATTAATTCATTACGGGCCAATCACATCGCTCATAACACCGAAGCACAACTCGTAGGCTACCAGCTACGCATGACTCCCTCCAAACGAACATAGAAATATATATATATATATATATATATATATATATATATATTGTATGATAATAAAAATATTAAATTAGAATCAATCAGTACTATAATATTATAAATATTTATAATTAAATTCAAACAAAAATTTGAATAACTCATTTTAAAAACTCGACTCAAAATATTTAAATAAGATTTAAATGATAAAATAAAACTATCAACTTGATTAATTGAAATTTTTTTACTTATCTCGATCGAATATTATCAATAATTTTTTATTACTTTGGGTTGTGACAAAACATGATTGTAGGGCCCGACAGCAAGAGTAGAGCTGAGAGAACTGTTGTTGAAGAAAGTAGTAACATAAACTTTAAAACATCCAACTTTTAACAACAAACACAACCAAATGAAACACCAACAAGCTGTTGGTCGGGGGCCAACAGTTTTACCCTGAGAATACAAGTAGTGTATTTATTGGCAGGGTTTTACGTGCGGAAATAACACAAATGAAACCTTCATATACCAAGAACCAGGACCACTAACTTCATTATCGAAGACGAAAGAAGTTCAATTCTTGTTGAATAAGGTGGAAGAGTCCCTCATCCTAGATATTGCCTTTTCGAATTGGCTCCACTTCTGCTCCATCGTCCCTGTATATCCGATCGACATCCTCACCAGCCCCGGCGAGATACCGGCAAGGGCCTTTTCTTTAGCATTCAATTCACTGCTGCTACTGCTGCCGGAGCAAGACATGAGAGTCTCATAGTAACCCAAGCTAACCGCTATGAGCCCGAACTGAGAACTGTTCTGCAAGTGGTGCATCAGCCTGTTAGCTCTTTCTTCAGATCCCATGTCGATACAAAGAAGACCGCCGTCCCTGTTAGCCCTTGTTGGCCATGGAATTCAATAGCTCGTGTTGGGGGTGGTCCTCCAGCCCCGGGTAGACAACCCGGAGACCCAGTTCCTTCATTCGAGTAGCGTATTCCATGGCTCTGCGGCAGTGCTCCTTCATTCTCAGGCCTAAATGAGGAATCCTTTCGGAGAGTTCGAAGGCGACCTTGGCGTTCATGGTCGGGCCTAAGAGCATCAATGTACCTTTGATGGAGGTCCATCATGGAGTTCACCAGGCTTGTTGGACCACAAACAGCACAGGCGATGACATCGGCCCCGCCGCTGATGAACCACGTCGGCACCGAGCCGTGCAGGGGAGAGAACCATGGGGGAGAATGTGTTGTCCACGACCACCGTTATTCCTTTGTCATGTGCTAGCTTGCTTAGCTCCGGAATGTCGGCTACGGTGAGTGTCGGGTTCGACATCGATCGAAGAACAACACTTGTGTCCGTCCTTGGACGATGGCGTTTTTCACGGCATCGTGATCGGTTATGTCGACGAACGTGGTGGTGATGTTACAGGTTCTGGGTAAGAAATGGGTTAAAAGTGCATGGGTTCCGCCGTAGAGTGTCGCCGACGCCACCACGTGTCCGCCGCTGCTGCAGAGTTGCAACAGCACCGATGATATAGCAGACATACCTGTCATCACGAAATCAAATTATCATCGTTCTGGAACCACGCAAAATCCAAATGTTAACTTCAACTCTTACTTTGACTCCAAAAAATTAATAATTTAGTAATTCTTTACTATTTTAATTTATAAAATTGTTTAAGTATACTATTTTATAATTATATCTTGAGTTAATATTAAATTATTAATATACTTATCTTTTATTCATGAAAATTTTTTATAGGGTCAAGTTTTAACTATCAAATAATGTAAATATTCTTTTATTTTGATTATATATATCAAGACATTTTTAGTTGAATTTTGAATTAAGTAATAAGATATTTCGCTATTATATAAATATTATGAAATTTATTAATAAGAAAAACTTTTGTTCTTGATTAGATTTAAATGTTATTTGAAAATGTCTAACATTATGTCAGTAATTTTATACTGCAAATTAAATGTGGTGGTAGAATCTTAGATTTAGGATGTATCTGTCTGTTCATGAACTAAACACTAACTTTTTACTATAATTTAAAATTAAATCTTAGAGTTTTTTTTTTTGAATAACTCGAACTGAACGTCAAATTAATAATGTGACATTTACTTTAATTCATGACATATTAATTTTTACTATATTTTTTTTATTGCGACATCTACCTTAATTCATTGAATATCAATTTTTACATATTCGAAAAATAATACTATGATTACTTACCACTAGCAGTGCAATAGGCAGCTTCGGTTCCTTCTAGCGCCGCCAACTGACGACTGAGATTTAAGACGGTGGGGTTGAAATGACGACTATAAATGAAATTACGATCGGGGCCGAGTTCACCGGTGAACATTCGGCGCATAGTCTCAGGTTCCATGACGGTGAAGGTGGCGGAAGGTTCAATGGACATGTTAACGCCACCATGCTCACCGAATTCACGGCGCACACTGGCTAATGCGGCGGCAGGGTCATTATCCCTCGCTGTTTGTGCCGCCGCCGCCAGTTTTGGAAACATAGATTTCTTGGCCAGGAAAACATCATCCCCTGCCGCTCTCTTCTTCCAGGAGAAAAATTCACCGCTCTGCGTTCCTGCCATAGTTAAGAGTGCAAAGAAAGAATAATTAAGGACTCAGATGGCAATAGCAAAATTTGAAGGATTAATTAAACTTGTTAACAAAGAACTGGTGAAGAAATATATGGGCTGGAAGCTATATATAAGCAAAGAACTCAGCTAAAATGGTGGGGTTAGAAATTTTGCCCATTAATGAAAATTAAAGGTTTAACTCATAAATAAGTATCTAAACTATATATTTTTTTTAAATAGGTGACTTATATTTTTAGTTAGAATAAGTGCTAAAGTTTTATTTGTTAATATTTTAAGGTAAAACCTTTACAAATATTTATCACCCAATAATATATTGACATTAGACTTTTGTTTTTTTATTTATTTTTTTAAAAAATAAACTTAAAATAAAATAAACAATATTCAAAAAAATTTAAAAATCGCAAAATAGTCTTAAAATCTCTAAAACCCCAAAATTGACAATGACGGCGGAGGGGTCCGACGAGACTATCGACGACGACGTCAATTTTAGAATTTTCTTTTTTTGGTTTTTTATTAAAAATAAAAAAGACATGTTAGATTTTCATTAGATGATGAATTTTTTTAATAACGTTATCTTAAAGCATTAACGGAATAAAACTTTAAACACCTATTTCCGTAAAAAAAACCAAACACATGTCTCAAAAAATGTATAGTTTGAGCACTTATTTTTTAGTTAAGCCAAAATTTAAAATCATGTGCCAAGTCTATACTAAAAGACTAGTGTTGAAAGAATGACTTGGTTAATACTTAATAAGATAATGGACTTATTTGATAATTAGCGGATAGCTGACAACGGGTAAGAGATTACATTAGATGATAACAATAACTTATTTAACTAGCGATTGTTTAGCTGATTATATAAAAGTGTTTGATAAAATTAACCGATCGCTGAAAATTGTTAGATTATTTTTTCTTGAATAATTCAAAGGTGATTACAAGTTAGTATATGTTCATACATATTCTTAACCCTTTGACAATGCACACACATCTTGCAAACAAAGCGATTGAACCCCAGGTCTCCTAGGATGAATATCATATGCTTTTCCACTAAGACCATTTGTTGGGTTGAACTGTTTGATTATTTGAACAAGCAAAATAACATATAAAGACATGATTATATTCAATACTTGTTTGAATAATTTAAAAGTTATTATTTTGTATATATTAATACTAATTAGATTATAAACTTTTTTATATCATTATTAATTATATAAGTAGATACTTTTTTAAAGTGTTATTTTAAAAGATTTATATTCAATACACTAGCGGTGGAAACTTCTAGTTTCCACAAGTGCCTTAGTTTTAGGGTTCATGGACTTAGTTTAGGGCATAGGGTTTAGGGGTTTAGATGTAGGTATTTAGAATTTAAGGGTGATTGTTAGAGTTAAGGGTTAGGGTTAAGATTTAGGGTTTAGAGGTTAGGGTTTAAGTTTTAGGGTAATATGTTGAGGATTTAAGTTTTAACCTATAAACTCTAAATTCTATTCCTAAGCACTAAATTCTAAACTACTAAATCTAAACTCCTAAACTCTACACCTTAAACTAAGTCCTCAAACCCTAAAATGAAGGTGCTTGTGGAAATTTTTAATTTCTACCGTCAATGTATCAAATAATGATCCTATTTTAAATGGGGTAAATATATGTTTTAACTTAAATTCGGTATTTACTTTTTTTTGTTTATTCATATATTTGGATTTAATTCAATTTGCTTCTAAATATTTTCCAATCAAATTAGATCTCTGAGCTTATTTTTTAAAAATCAAATTGACATTTGGATCTAGCTTAATGATTCAAATTGTTTAAAAATGTAAGTATCAATTGGGATGAGAAAAGTCAAGTTCGATTTTAACCTATACTAAGAAATCAAGTTCTAGTACTTTTAATTAAATCAAATATTTTTGTTAACATTTAAATAAACAATCTATACAAAGAAATCAATATTAAGGATAATAATGGAGTAAGGGGAGGACAAAGATTGCCTTGTCTACATTTGCATGGATTTTTTTTTAATATATTGATGTGATTATATGGTAGTATTTGTTCAATTTTTTTATTCTTTTAATGACGCATACACACCGTGTACACATGGTGCTCGAAATCGAGTCACCTGGATGAAACATATCACCCTTTATTACTGGAATCACTCTGCACTTTAAAGTCCGAATACATTGATTCAGTCTTGCTACAGTGCCGCATGTTTTTTCCGGCTCACAACCCTGCGCCTGCCAAGTGTCATCCCTGCCACCATCCATCTTCATCCTTTATTTTTTAAAATTTTAAAACCATCTTCATCCTTTATTTTTTTAATTAAAAAATAGAATACTGTAACAAAACAGAATTCATGTATTCAGACGTGAAAATGCACCGTTTAAAGTGTATTGGATCCGAAAATAATTCGAATTGTAAAATTTATTGAATTTTTTTTCAACCACAATATTAGGTCAATTTCACCGTATTAGTTGCAGGTCATCTAATTGAAATTGATTACTGAGAACCAGGTTGTGTGTTTTTTTTTAACATAACCAGGTTGTGTTTTTAATGAGAGATTTCTTGCTTTGAATTTGAGTCGGTTGACTATTTGTATTCTTGCAAGTTTTGGAGCTGTGCTCTTTTGATATTAGGTGTTTCATGCTAGTTTGATTTTTACTTGTATTTACCGGGTGTTTTTTTAACAATCAGTATCTCATTTATTGTCGATTAATTCAGATTAAATTTTACAAAGTTTCGATATGGAGACGACTCTTTCAACTCAATTTTATTCATTCACAACGTCAGGGCCGGTCCTGGACTTTTGGTGGCCCAGGGCGAATATAAAAAATGGGCCCCAAATTAAAATTTTAAATTGCGGTTGCGATCGTATTTACAACCATATTAAGTTTTATTGTGGGTGCGGACATTATAAATGCTATTTCGGTCTCTGCAAGTATCGCAGTTGTGAAATCTCTTAATAACCTAGGTTATTGTGGACATATCAATTGCGGGTATCGTGGTTACAGATGGTGCTGCTACCCATGGGCGGATGTAGCATATAAATTGGGGGTGCAATTGACCCCACTTGATTGTTGGAGTACGAGGTTTTCGAGGAGGTAATATAGATTTTTCATAAGAAATATTAGATTTGACCCCACTTGATTTTGTGAAACCAAAATTGATTTTGATATAACACCTAAACTTATGAACTAATTTGCAAAACAATAATTTTTTAAGTACTCTTTAAAGTCTCACTATTGACAAGTCTTTTTGACCCAAACTATACTTCAATACAAAACTTTCTTAAATGATCAAAATTCACTAAGTCGTTTTATGTATTTTCAAGCCAAACTTCAGCAAAACGCTCAGGCGTATCGATACCCTTAGGAGTATCGATACAGTTTTTAGTCACTGGAATTTTAATAGACCATAGCGTACCAATACGGTATTACTCCGTATCGATACGATATTCATCTGAGTAACACTTTAAATGATATCGTACTGATACGCTTTGCAACCGTATCGATACGATTTGCTTATCTTTGTAAAATCTTTGCATTTAATTTTTGACCGTTGGCTTGTCAGTTAGTTGGTATCCCAAAATTTAAATGACCGTTATACCGAACCTATACGCTAAGTAGCCGTATCGATACACTCTTTATCAAAACTAAAGTTGGGATTCCGGTGAGCAAATTCAGTATCGATACGCCCTTTTGTATCGATACGCCCCTTAAAACCGTACCGGTACGCTCTCTAAGCGTATCAATACGCGATATTTTTCAGTCACAACGGTTCTTTCCTCTTTGATACATGTATCGATACGTCCCCTAGTCGTACCGATACGGTACGCACCAGAGCTGCATTTATTGCAAGAAAGTACATCTCAACGGCTCTATTGATGATCCCAACTACCCAAACGGCTAGAATTCAATGCAAGGGTATAAAAATAAGTCTCAATTGAACAAGCAACAACAATTGAATCTACAAGCAACATCAAAGCACTCAAATCCAAATTTTGCACCTTTAGAGTCAAATTCTTGTACCCAACTCTTGTATTCTCATTGTAATATTTTATTGTGAGTTTGAGGAGTATGAAATTGTAATTGGGTAAACATTCATCCTTTGAGAGGAATTTTTAGAGTTTACCAAATACTTTTGTTGTAAAAGTGAGTGTATTAAGCTTTGGGTAGAAAGCTTAATCAAATTGTAAGGTTCCCTTCTTATCCAAGAAAAGGTGAAGAATTCAAGTAGTGAATTGGTTGAAAATCCTTAGTGGGAACTAAGGTAGTGGATGTTGAGTTCATTTGGAGAACTTGAACCACTCTAATTGCTTTGTGTCACAATTTTATTTTTCCATATTTTCACTCACCAAAAATTTTATCGCCAATTCACCCCCTCTTGGCCATTTGCAATTGTGTAATCAACTCAAAAGATTTGTTGGAGTATGACAATAACAATGCTTATTCTAGTGATATAGAAATAAAAAATACCTCATGCTTTACTCATGACCCCATTATAAGAAAATCATAGCTCCACCATTACCGCTATCGTCATGTAACGATCGTTGTTGCGGTTGCATGCCGTTATTTAAATCCTTGTCCCTAATAGCAAGTAACGAAAAAAATAATTTTAAGAGTGTATCCATAATAACAAGTATTGAAAAATGGGTCATTAATAACAAAAACTGAATAAATTAAATTTTAAGAGTATGCCTAAAATAATAAATATTAAAAAAATCAGACTCATAATAACAAGTATTAGAAAAAGTTAAATTTTAAGATTAGACCCATAATAATAAATATTAGAAAAAAAATTAAACATCTATTAACAAATATTAAAAAATTGTACCCCTTCTAATAAGTATTAAAAAAATAAAACCATTAAAAATAAAAACAATTCGAATAAAATTAGAAACATGCAACTCCCTTGAGCGGTGGGCCCTGGGTGGGTGCCCTTGTTGATCTTACTCAGGGTCGGGCCTGTACAACGTCAAAATTTAAACTTATGACATTACTTAAGAGATTTAACATCTTATCCCGTTAGAGCAATTAGTTGGCGACTTTGGTGGTGGTTTAATTTGTTGTATGCTCGTGCAGGAGGAAAACTTGTAGTTCCCTATATTGGCATCTTATTTCTTTTATAATAAAGTGAATAATTGTCGAGAAAAAAAGTTTAAAATGAAGGAAAATGAATAAAATAAATAGAAAATTTATAGATAATAATAACAATAATAAGACAATAAATAAATAAAAAACTTATCAAATAATAAATTAATAATAAGAGAGTAACTGTCATTTTATTTAAAATTCACTTATCAAATATATCTTAAGACTTAAGAGGATATGTTTAACTTCCTTTAAATTTGAGTAAATAAAATAAGTGTTTTTCGAATTATAAAAACAAGGTAATTGTTTTTATTTAAGGTTTAAATATACATTTGGTACCTGAACTAAGCACATTTTCCTATGTTGATACTTAAAAAAATTTTATTTCTCAAGTTGGTACCTAAACTAGGCACAATCTTTTAAGTCGATACTTAAATTTTTTTTCTCTCAATTTGGTACATGAACTTTAATTTCATTCACTGTTAATTTAGTACTTTTATTAATAGTTTTAGTCCCAAAATTTACACATTCTATCAATTTAATTCTAATTCAAAACAATTCAATAAATTTAACCATTCATTTTTAAAAACTAAATCAATCTAGTCAGTCTTTACGATACTATCAAACCAAGAAGCCTATCGGATCAAAGCGACAGTTAGATAATTGCATTCTACGATAAAACAACAAGTTATTGTTAAACTTTTATTATATCAAGAAAGTAATATAACATTTATAGGGAAAATAAAAAAAAAAAACTTAGGAGACTAACAAAGAGTAAATTGATAGAATTTTTTAAATATAGTGGGTTAAATTTATTGATTTGTTTTGAATTAGGACCAAAGTGATAGAATGCATAAATTTTTGTACAAATTTGGGAGAAGATGTGTAGTTCAAGTACCAACTTGGGAACAAAAATTCTTTAGGTACTGACTTGAAAGATGGTGCCTAGTTCAAGTATCAATTAGGGAGTAAAAATTCTTTAAGTATCAATTTGAGAGGAAGTGTCCAGTTTAGGTACCAGATGTATATTTAAACCTTTATTTAACGACAAAGCTTCATTTCTCGTTATAAGAATCATCAAATGACACTCTACTAAGAGGTGGATACCTTGGCCCTGTTTGGTAAATAGAGGTTTGGGCAAAAATTAGAGGTTTGAGGCATAATTAGAGGTTTGACTAGTCAAATCCGCTAATATTGATGTTTGGTAAATAGCGTATTGAAAGAGCGGATTGGGGTGAAAAAGCTAATTTTGAAAAAGCTCATAATATGAGCTTTTTGAGATTAGAGGTTTGATATTAGAGTTGTAATGACTCTTTTACCCTTAACAATTACTAAAAATCTCCAAATAACCTAAATTAAATAATAATATTTTAAATATAAATAATAACATATTAAATATTGGACTTATTTGTTGTTACTACTAATTTATACGGTGACATTTGTAAGTTAATTCTAATTTTTTATTATCACATATTTATATGTGCATATAAAAAATTTAATAATTATATAAATAATAAATTAATATATAAATCTTTCAAATATGTTTAGGAAATTTATATTAAAAAATAATTTTTACAAATCTAATTAATATTTATTAGATACAAAATATTAATAACTGATAAATGATTCAAACAAGTATTAAATATAATCATGTCGTTATATGTCATTTTGCTTGTATAAATAATCAAACAGCTATCAGCTATTAGTTAATTTTACCAAACACTTTTATACAATCAGCTAATACAATTCGCTAGTCAAATAAGCTAATGCAATCAGCTATCCGCTATCAGCTAATGCAATCCGCTATCAGCTGTCAGCTATCCGCTAATTGCCAAACATGGCCCTTAGTTCAAACAAAAAAAAAATGACGCTCCGCTAAGATATCAACCTTGTTAATATAACATTAATGAAAGGGTTATTAATTATTATCCCATATACAGGCGGTGGAATATTTTGTTTCCACAAGCACTTTAATTTTAAGTTTTAGAAGTTTTAGTGTAGGGGTTTAGAGTTTAAGGTTCATGGTTAAAATTTAGAATTTATGGTTAGGTTTTAGGTTTTAGAGTGATATGGTTAGAGATTTAAGTTTTAATCTATAAACTCTAAATCTGATATTCTATCAACAACTCCTAAATTCAAAACTACTACACTTAAACTATTAAACCCTAAACGGAGTCCTAAACCTTAAAACTAAGGCACTTGTGTAAATAAAATTTTCACAAGCGCTTGTGCATAAAATAATTATTTTAATGAAATTATAAATCGAATATATTTAAATGTCATTATCTCGATGTTATGTCTAAATTTGGTATTGTAATTACACGAAATTTTAATCAGAAATCTAAATTCGGTTTAAAATTAATTAGTAAAATACGTCTTTGAAAAAGTGATCCTGCCCCCTGATAATATGGAATTGGCACATGTCACTTAAAAAACAATTCTTTGTTAGGAGAGTTTATCACGTGACACTCTTTTTCGAGAAAAAAATCTATATTTCTTTAAAAAATATATATGGAAAGTTTCATACTGAATCTATTAAACCCGTCTACATAATCACTCTTTTAATTCATTTTTGTAAATAATTTTTTCAAACACATTAAATTTTAAAAAAAATTATAGTGTTATTTAGAATATATATTATATACACACAAAACAGAGTAATGGTAATAGATTAGTAATGTAAATGGAGCATTAGATATAGTTGTGTTTAACGTGTGTCATGTGTGGGAATATTACGGTCATCTTGTCCGGCGCAGCCTGGCAATATAGTCGTGAAAAATAAGGCAGAAGCATAAAACAAAACAAAAAAACTATTTTTTAGAATCCTAAATTGTCTTTTGCACTTTTTTATATAATATTATTGGAGAAAATTAGATGCATGCAAATGCAGTGCATGCACGCGCAATTATGCAAAGTAACTTTGGGGGGTTTTTTTCTGAGTAAAAGCCCTCACGCAAATTGTTTTATATTATAAAAATATGGACCCGATGGCTTTTTATGCTTTTCTTTTGGATATTTTATTTACAATGCATTCATGATTCATGAATATTTTCATATTTAGTCCTTTTCGGATAATGCTAATCAGTTTGCTAGTAACATTATTAGATGACTAGACTATATCACGTTATTTACTACTTAAATCTTTATTGAGTTGATTTTACAAATTAATTGATAAGTTTAAGAGAATTCTTGAACAAAAATGCGAAAATAATTACTTAAGTTTTAAAAGAATTCTCATTCCAGTTATTTGGTATCTTGAAAAATGTTTGGTCATACTTAGCTTGTTTTAAATTGTTAGAGTTATGACCGAATTTTATTTTAAATTGGGCCAAATATTCATAAAAACGGTGAGAAAAGTGGGGGTCAACTAGAGTCGGCGAAGAGTTAAAAAACTTAATTAGAGTAAAATTATTTTTATGTAAGTTTACTCTGTAACCAAACAATTTATGCCTATAAATAGATAAGGGATTGTTGGTTAAAATCATTAATTGTAATCTCTTTCGACATAATGATATTTTCTCTTTCTCTGCTCGTAACTTTTTCTTGAATTTTTTCACGTAAATTTTAGTGTTTACTTTTTTTTTATTTTTACGATCGTTTATTTTTCACATAAATTTTGGTGTTTTTCTTAATCCGACGTTGAATGTACCCGCTTCAAGGGCCAACATACGATGAAGGAAAGGATCTCATCCCATTAACAAGGAGTATGGGTGATAATGAGAATGACCGGCTCGTGAGCTAATCAAGCTCGGCTTGGTCAATGCTCGGCTCGAGTGATCTCGACTCAAGACCTTAACAAGCCGAGCCGATCCAACCCAAGCTCGGCTCAAAAAACTTGTGAACAAGCTCGGAATAATTATACATATATATGCTGCATATACACTAAAAGTAATCTATTTAGTAAAAAAGGTAATAAGATAAATTCGAAAAAATCCACTAAAAGCAAATTAACTAAAATAAATTGGGCATTTTTTTATTTGATTTTGTATTTTCTTTGATTATGTGTTTTCTCTATTTTATTTTTATTATTATTATTTGAAAAACAGTTTGGGTCACCGACTACCTTTCCAATAGATTTGTAATGCATGGACACAAAAATTAGGCCTCCCTTCCAACGTCCCTCTAAGCAGACCTTGGTTATTTTGGTGGTTTTCTCTTGCGAGATAAAGTGTTTAATTTCAATCGGCCTACGTGGTCTGTCAACACCAACCCCTTTATAATGCTCATTAGACATTAGTGTCTCCGACCATCAAAGGCTTTTCGATTGATACACCAACGACGTCGCTTTTCCTTCTTTCATGTTTAAGATTTGAAATGTTATTTATTTATTTTTTTTACTTTGGGCTTTAATTTACCCTTTTCTGTTCTGGGCCTCAGTGAAACCCGTTTTCTTTAGCCCTTGTTGTTCATCTGATTGTATTGTTTCTTTTAGTATGAGTGTAGTTCTTCCTTCCTTAAAAAAAATAGGGTAATGGCGTAACATAATTGCAGGGTTGGTTTTGTTGCGAATAAAATAACAAGAACAATAATAAGAAAAAAGAACAAGAATGGAAGAACGAAGAGATAAGAGAAAGAGGGAAATTTGTATTATTCTCAAAATATAGACTTGTATACAATGCATTCATCAAGTCATCTATTTATAGGCATAAAAAGTACATATTACATTGAACTCTAATTAAATGAGATAATATTCCTAATGATAAAGTAAATCAATCACCTTAGATAAAGTTCTAATCATGATAGACATCCACATAGATAAATATTCATAACACTCCTCCTTGGACGTCTATGTAGATAATGTGCCTCGTTAAAACCTTACTAAGATAAAAACCCAGTGTGAAAAAAATTCTTTAGTGAATGAAAAAGAGTACACACATCTTTGATACGCATAACATGTTGCCTCATTAAAAACTTTACTAGGAAAACCCATTGGGACAAAACCTCGGTTAAGAAAAAAAGAGTGCAACGCATATTTACTCCCCCTCATGAAAACATTTGAGAAGATCTTTGAATATTCTAGATTGTTGGGTTAATGGTCTTAGCCAAACACATTTTTGGCTTGCCTTGTGCATAACAATTATTTCTACAAAATTTGAGGAGGCATCGACGAATGTTTGAAGATCTAAATGTAATGATCTTTGTATATTCATAGATATTTCTTGACCAACTAATATATAGTGCTTCAAGACCAAGAAAATATATAATTATCTTTATTCACATTCAACAATCTTACAACTATTGGGATACTCAATAGATATGCTATATTCATATTGAATCTTCTTTAAGATTCTTTCAGCTTATGTCTATTCATAGACAAAAAGAAATATATAAAAATGCTTGATCTTCAGGTCGAGATAAACTTGATGTCAAGATTTAAGTACTTGTATTGAAAGTACTTCACGAGTTTCCAATTCGAAGCTTTTTAAGAGTTCTAAAATTATCATAATGGATCTTGATCCAAACTCCTTTATAAAATATATAAGGAAATATGACCATTCTTATAGTATTTTCTCAATTAGTATTCACTAAGGCGATTATACCAAATGCGCCAAAATATTCATGAGACATGTCTAAATAAATTTCCTCGGAAATTTCCAAATGCTTCTAACATTCTAAATCCTTCAAGGATAAATATGGATCCACAAATAATTAGACGCATGCAAAATTTTTCATAACTGTCAAAGTAATTTGCATCCACCATGAAGTAATTAAAACTTTTCATAAATCATAGTTCAAGTCGTATTTACGACTACTTATTTGTGCCTCACTTGCATTACACCTTTAGGTGTTTGGACTGCTGGTCCAAATACTTCTATTTTAGAAGTTCAAAGCGTCTTTCAACATCATCCAATTCAATATCTATACTTCTGAATAGATTTTATACAAGATCCTCGACTTCTTTCTTTACTTCTATAGAAGTATTTTATGTAAAATTGTTTGTAAAATCGTTATCGATAATTTTCTAATTTTCTGGTTCCATTCTCGTAATGACATAACTCATCGAGATCTCTTCAAGATTTTAATCTTTATTTCAGGTACCTGAAACTCTTCTAGAGTTTTATTATTAGTTATGTCTTGGGTCTCTTCAGAAGTACCCGCCTCCAATATATGACCATCTCATAATACTTTTCATTTACGAGAATTTTGATCATTGGAACCATTTCAACTATCATGCTTCATGCATGATTTACATTCTCTCGCTCTAACATGTAATTTAAACTTAGAGCATTTCAGCTGATATATGAGACTTAATTACTCTCATTAGGCCAGTAAATATGTCTGGCAGTTGACATGTAATAACGTGAATTATCTTATGAACTTCTAGTTCATATACGAGGATCTAGATAATGATAATTCATTTTCCTCTATCCAGCTGATTATTATCTCCCCTGATGTTGAGAAAAATCATGTCATAAATGTTTCTCCAATTAATGTTTAAGAAGTTAAACATAAAAGGAGACTCGTACTCAATATATATTCTCAACACTTTTTATTTACCCATTTTGTGCGTTGTGGTGGAGCAATTCATATCGCACATTCAAAAATCATAAAATGGGAAATGTGTGGTTTCTGACCAAAAACCAATCATAACGGGAAGTTTATTATAACTCGTTGGCTTGATGGGTATAAGTGTTGCTATAAGGAAACACCATATAAATAATAATTCTTTTGTTCTCATAGTTTAGCTATTAAATACGAGGCATCCAATTGAAATTTTGCTAAACTATATTTTTCATAATCAATAGGCTTTGTAACAACTGATATAGCCTAAAATATAAATCCACTAGCTTTTGCAAGGCGAAAGTCTAACTGCATAATCTGAATCCTTTTATAATCAATCTCACAAACTTCTGGTTGTAACTTGATAAAACAATGTAGATGCATCTACTAAAATCATATAAAACTTTCCACATTTGCGGATATATGGGCCTATATTTCGTTCAGATATGCAAGACATGCAGTCTCAACTTCAGCACAAGAACTTTAAGTTCTAATTCTTTTGGTAAGTGAGATCAACTATATCCTTTGAGAACAAACGACACAAGAACTTCAAGTTCTTTTACTAAATGGAATTTAATCAATTCCATTAAGCAACATAAGAACTTCATGTTCTTTAATAAGTGTAATTTAATCAATTCCTTTGAGAATAAGCACCACAAGAACTACATGTTCTTTTAATACATGTGCATGTAAATCTTAATAATTTCTACACCATTATTGATTATGATGGTCTAACCGATTATGCCAATTATATATATGTGTGTGTGTATATCTCTGAATTTATAAATTTCTTGTTTACCATAACATGTAATTCAATCTTACTCGTACATGTCTAGTACGACCATCAAAATTGTTCCTTTAAATAAGAATATATTTATCTCTTTCAGAGCATTCAATTGAAATTATCTTTTGGTAGCAATATATAACTCTTTTATAGCTTTCAATTGACTTTTTGGCTACCAGAACTTATATTCATATTGACTTATTTCAAATGCTAATTGATAACATATGTTATCTATAATTTTTAAAGGGATATTTTGCAAACTCATATTGCTCTCTTAAAATTTCCATTTATAGTGGTGGTGATATTATTACCATTAGCGGTAATTATTGCAATATTCGCAATTCCGCACTTTTCATAATGTGCTTTCTCTCAAGAATTTATTGCTCTTCTAGAGCATCAATATTTTCAGTACTTTGAGATATAGTACTCACATTATTCTCTTGCATTTAAATGGGAAAATATATCTTATGCTTATGTTGAGCATAAATCGTCACCATAGATTGTATTTGATATAACAAAAGGGGGAGAATCTCAAACAATTTTTCAAGTTGGTTTTATTATATCAAAAGAGGGGGATTGTAGAACTAATGTTTTGATATAATAATTGAAAAATATTTTGGACTAAGTTAAAAACAATTCAAAACTATTTCTAAAGTCCAAATAACTTGAAAATATGTTTAAGGGATATTTTCAAAGGTTTTTACATGTTTTCAAAGCCAAACTAAACAAAACCTTCCAGGAGTTTCGAAACACCCCTATGTGTTTCGATACGGGGTCTTCCAGTGTCAAAACGTTTCGATACGGGTTTCGAAACGAGTCCTTTCTAGAAGAGGATTTTGCCAAGTGTTTCGAAACAACCCTACGTGTTTCGATACGGGGTCTTCCAGTGTCAAAACGTTTCGATACGAGTTTCGAAACGGGTCCTTTCTAGAAGAGGATTTTTCCAAGCGTTTCGATACGGCCTATGCCGTTTCGATACGCCTACGTGGCATCGACTACAACGGTCATAAACCCCAATGGCTATTTCCCAACTAACATTTAAATGTAGATCATTTCGACGGGGAAAGGCATTTCGATACGAGTGTTTCGAAACGGCCAAGAGTGTTTCGATACCGGTGTTGCATCAGACTGCAACGGCTCTTTCTACTTGAAGAGTGTATCGAAACGGGTTCGAGCATTTCGATATGAGTAGCAGCAGAACTGCATTTATGGTGGGAATTTATGTCTCCAACGGCTCCAATTCAACCCCAACGGCTAGTAACGGCTACAAACTCAAAGAGGAGTATAAAAGGGACCTCCAAGCATCAAGTAATGGTTAATGCTTCAATTGTCAATCAACAAATGATCAAGAATTGTCTTTGTACTTAAATTGTCATTTCTTTGTATAGACAAACACTAGTGAGCCAAAATTATCAAATTTGCTCAAGTGTTTTTAGGTTTTGGGTGAGAGCTAAATTGTGCAAACAAACAACTATTAGAGGGATTTGTGTTTGCTAATTTTTTCTCTTGTAAAGAGGGTTTGATCAAGGCTTTGGGTAGAAAGCTTGATCGGTGTATAAGGGTTTCCTCCTAAACCTAAAAAATGGGACGAATCAGTAGTGGATTGATTAGAAATCCTTAGTGGGAAGCTAAGGTAGTGGATGTAGACCTTGTTTAGAAGGTTGAACCACTATAATTCATTGTGTCACATATATTTTTAGCTTTCACACCACATTCATCCAAATTTCCACTTCTCCACCACTTGGCGAGCAAGAACGGTTGAAGAAATCGAGCACCTTAAAACTCAACAATTGGTATCAGAGTTTGGATCAATTGAAGAGGACTAACATCTATTGAGAAGATCTGGCAAGCTCGATCATCATTTCACACAACCAGCTCAATGGCGCAATCCATCGACAAAACACCATTCTTTGACGGAACTCACTATGCCCATTGGATGACAAAGATGAAGTTCTTCATCAAGTCAAGAGACTACAAGCTATGGGACATAGTTGAAGATGATCCGTTCGTGCCTCAACGAAGCAAAGCGGAGTGGAGTGCCGAAGATTGTAAGAAGATGGAGCTTAATTGCAAGGCTTTGCACATCCTCTTTTGTGCATTTGGCCCAACCATCTATGAGAAGATGTCATCTTGTGAGAGTGCTAATGATGTATGTTATAAGCTTGAAGTCGCATACGAGGGGACGAATGAAGTAAAGAAGACCAAGATTGAGCTCCTCACCTTAGAGTATGAGAACTTCAAGATGGATTCGGAAGAATACATCGAGAAGCCGTTTGATAGGTTCTCCACTATCACCAATGGTCTCAAAGGCTATGGAGAAGCCATTCCGGAGGAAAAGCTTGTCCGAAAGCTCATCTACTCACTTATCGAGTCATGGGACTCAAAGAGGACCACCATCATTGAAGCCAAGAATTTGAAGACCTTGAAGCTAGATGAACTCATGGGGTCACTTCTTACTCATCAAATAATGAAGAAAAACAAAAAAAGATGAGAAGAAGATGGAAGAAATTAGAGCTATGGGGGAGAAGAAGAGATAGTTCATCTCTTCAAGAAGTGTGAGAGCTAAATTGTGCAAATAAACACCTATTAGAGGGATTTGTGTTTGCTAATCTTTTCTCTTGTAAAAATGGTTTGATCAAGGCTTTGGGTAGAAAGCTTGATCGGTGTATAAGGGTTTCCTCCTAAACCTAAAAAAGGGGACGAATCAATAGTGGATTGATTAGAAATCCTTAGTGTGATGCTAAGGTAGTGGATGTAGAGCTTGGTTAGAAGGTTGAACCACTATAATTCATTGTGTCACATATCTTTTTAGCTTCCACACCACATTCACCCAAATTTCCACTTCTCCACCACTTGGCGAGCAAGAACAGTTGAAGGAATCGAACACCTTAAAACTCAACAATATCTTATGCTTATGTTGAGCATAAATCGTCACCATAGATTTTATTTGACAACTAATCATGTTAAACAAAATAAATAAATATCACAATATATAAATATAAATATAAATATAAATATAAATATAAATATAAATATAAATATAAATATAAAATGTAAATAATTAATGTGTGTAAAATAAATAAACGTAAAGTAAAATAAATAAATAAATAATCCTCTTCAAAGTTATGAGAATAATTAGAAGATGATTTATTCCTTTCGATGGTTATAAGAAAATCAACAACGTCTAAATGAGTTGGCTCAACAATGTCCAAATAAAGTTGGACCAGTATCATCTTCGTCGTGTTTGGAAAATAAAATTTGCTTCTATTTTCTTTCCTTTAACATTCAATGATTCTTGATTTTTCAACGTACAATACGTAAAAAATCAATGGTTTATAACATCACATTGGTAAGAAGAAGAGTTTTACTTCAATAGAATGATCTTTATCACTCTTGTCATCCTTATAACCTCACTACCGGTGGGTAGAAGTATTCTTAAAATGACCATATTTTTTATGTCTATATTCATAGCCTCGACCACAACTTCTAATGTAGTTTTTGTTTCTTCCATAATATAATCTCACATTCACTTCAGGGAATGGAGTAGAGCCAGTGGGCCTTTGAAACCTTTTTCACATATCCTTATCACAGAGAACAAAGATTTAATCCTCGTACGCGACATTGTTAAACCTGTCAACAAGGTCCTTTAAAAACCTCCTTTGAGACTAGTAGCCTCGCAGAACGGGATGTTCAGCCAATATACTTGGATTATATCGAAATTATGTCTCTAATTGAATAATGATTTACCATGTTTGCATTCACTTCAGGGAATGAAACAGTTCCAATAATCGCATGGAATAAACATCATGCTTGCATTCACTTCAGGGAATGCTCCATCACTGATAATCGCATGCAATAAACATCATGCTTTGCATTCACTTCAGGGAATGCCTCCCATAATTTTTTTTGGATCAAGACGAATTTTCGTAACTTGAAATTTGGAGAAGTCTATGGTCGAGTTTTTCCAATGTAGAATAAATATTGCTTTCGAGCACATATAGACTTTATAACAGTCTTCTTGTAGATTCAAAATCACCATGATTTATCGCACTTTAAAATCGTAGTTTAAAGAATAAAAATAAAAGTATAATTTACCGATAATGATTTTCCTCTCGAGAACAATGGAGACATAGCAATGACCGAGACAGCTTCTCATAATCCCTTTATGCCATGTCTCTTTCCAAGCCATTTAAGCATATCATATAAAACTCAAAAATATAGTTAAAAACATAAACTCTCATGAAAATAATAACACACATATATATTGATTTTAATTATAATATAATATAAATATAACAATGACCATGGAGTGGTTAATCATACCCGACTTTAAACAATAGATCAAAATAATTAGATCAATGATAAAAATCTACGAGAAGAACAAAAATAAATAAAACAATGACCATGGCAATGTTTCAACGGCTCGTGGAGTGGTTAATTAAAACAAGGATTAAAATAATTAGATCCAGTCCCTCCGAAAGCAAGAAGAACAAGAATTCTTACTTATTCGTAAAGTAGTTTTGTGGGCATCTACGAGTCGTATAGTGGTTTTTTGTGTAAAACACAATATTGCTCATTCGATCCAGTCCCTCGAAAAACAAGGATAAAAATCACATGTCATTAATCAAAACATTAGAAACATAATTACATATATATACAAACATAAATAAATAAAACAATATCGAGCAGTGGCCATGAGACCACTTTGCATGTGTTTTTCTAATGCCTTTAATGACATGTAGTTCGATTCAATTTTCGTTCTCCATCTTGATTCAAGCGCACGACTTTTCTATTTGATTAGAGCACTCGTGCTGATAACGTGTTGTGAATAAAATAACAAGAACAATAATAAGAACACAGAACAAGAATGGAAGAACAAAGAGATGAGAGAAAGAGGGAGATTTGTGTTATTCTCAAAATATAGACTTGCATACAATGCCTTTATCAAGTCATCTATTTATAGACATCCACATAGATAAATATTCATAACATATTTTATATTTTAAAATTGGATTATTCTCTCAGATTTCAGACTAAACTTTCACATGATGATTTTTACTTCGATTTATTTTCAACTACGCTTGAATATAATTTTTATAAATAAATAACTAATATTTTTGGAACTACATCCCAAATAAATTTAATAATGATTTTTGAACTACTACCAACCCATTAAAGAGAAATAAAAAACAAATAAGAGCTTTAACAAGTAATGGAATTTGTAAATGACATATATAATTCAATTGGAGTATAAAAACTTATACATAAATTTTTGAATTATTACGTCAAATATAAACCCTAATTATATAACGTAAAATCATTACGTAACATGCACTACGACCATAACTCATTATTGTAGACGAAAGGAGTTCAATTCTTGTTGAATAAGGTGGAAAAGTCCCTCATCCTAGAGATTGCCCTTTCGAATTGGCTCCACTTCTGCTCCAACGTCCCAGTATATCCGATCGACATCCTCACCAGCCCCGGCGAGATACCGGCAAGGGCCTTCTCGTCGGCATTCAATTCACTGCTGGTACTGCTACCGGAGCAAGACATGAGGGTCTCGTAGTAGCCCAAGCTAACCGCTATGAGCCCGAACTGAGAGCTGTTCTGCAAGTGGTGCATCAGCCTGTTAGCCCTTTCTTCAGACTCCATGTCGACGCAAAGAAGACCGCCGAACCCATAGCCCTTGTTGGCCATGGAATTCAATAGCTCGTGTTGGGGGTGGTCCTCGAGGCCCGGGTAGACGACCTTGATTCCCAGTTTCTTCATTCGAGTAGCGTATTCCATGGCTCTGCGGCAGTGCTCCTTCATTCTCAGGCCTAAATGAGGAATCCTTTCGGAGAGTTCGAAGGCAACCTTGGCGTTCATGGTCGGGCCTAGAAGCATCAAAGCACCTTGATGAAGGTCCATCATGGAGTTCACCAGGCTTGCCGGACCACAAACAGCACCGGCGATGACATCAGCCCCGCCGCTGATGAACTTGGAGATGCTATGGACGACCACGTCGGCACCGAGCCGAGCAGGGGAAAGAACCATGGGGGAGAATGTGTTGTCCACGACCACCGTTATTCCTTTGTCGTGCGCTAGCTTGCTTAGCTCCGGAATGTCGGCTACGGTGAGTGTTGGGTTCGACATCGACTCGAAGAACAACACTTGTGTCCGTCCTTGGACGATGGCGTTTTTCACGGCATCGTGATCGGTTATGTCGACGAACGTGGTGGTGATGTTACAGGTTCTGGGTAAGAAATGGGTTAAAAGTGCATGTGTTCCGCCGTAGAGAGTCGCCGATGCCACCACGTGTCCGCCGCTGCTGCAGAGTTGCAACAGCACCGATGATATGGCAGACATACCTGTGATCACGAAATCAAATTATAAACCTCAAAATTGATATATATATATATATATATATATATATATATATTAGTAGTTACCGCTAGCAGTGCAGTAGGCAGCTTCGGTTCCTTCCAGGGCTGCTAACTGGCGGCCGAGATTCAAGACAGTGGGGTTGAAGTGACGACTATAAATGAAGAAATCACGATCGGGGCCGAGTTCACCGGTGAACATGCGGTGCATAGTCTCAGGTTCCATGACTGTGAAGGTGGCGGACGCTTCGATAGACATGTTAACGCCACCATGCTCGCCGAATTGATGTCGCACGCTGGCCAAAGAAGCAGCAGGGTCGTTCTCCCATGCTGGTGGCTCCAGCTCCATCTCCATCTCCATAGTTTGCAGCATAGGTTTCTTGGCCACGAAAACGTCATCCCCTTCAACTTCAAGGCCATCATCGGCTGCTGATCTCGTCTTCCGGGATAAAACAAACTCAAAGCTCTGGGATTCCGCCATAATCAAGATTAATTGAGGGCGTAAATAAGAATGTTTAGAAAGAAGGAACTGATGTAGATGATACAAGGGTTGAAAGGTATAAATAAGCAAGAGAAGTGAGATACAGTACAGATTTGGAAAGAGGAAATTAGCATTAATGACAACTAAATATTACTAAAAGACTAATGTTAGATTCTTCCAAGGAAAATAATGTTACAAGGATTGACTTGCTAGTCAACAATACAATATCTTAGTTCAGATTTAGTTGAACTACTAGTATTATTTAAAATATTATTTTGTTTCAATAAGAAAACAAATTTTTGTTTATATATACAGGATGTATTCTAACCGGATGCTTTCAATAATTTATTGTAGAATTATTTAAATTAGAAATTTTTATTTTAATCTATTACGTAATAGATTATCAAATAGGATTGGAATTGTAAAGTAGAAAAGTAAAAATAAATTAAAAGTTTAATGATTGTAATGAAAATTTTTTAATTTCGGTTACCAAAATAGTGACTACCCATATAATTTATCTTAACAATAATATGAATAATAATTAAAAGAAATTGTTATTGATGTTAAAATATTGAGAGGATTATCTTAATAAAATAATATATAAATCTGAAAGGGAGTGGACCATTGACGCTCTCGATGAAGGTGGAGAGTTTGTTGGGCTGCTTACATGCTCTTGTTTCTTCTTCTTCTTGCTGTGTGTTTTGGGGAGACTTTTGCCTTGGCGCTTTAAGGCTATGTCCTATGTGCGGGCGAGTTGGTTGGTGGTGCTGCTGTTCCGGGGATCTATTTATCCGTCAATTGTTGACTGTTTTTATTAAAGTATTTAATTATGTTTTATTAAGGCGTATGGTTGGAGTTTTGTGTGTTGTCCGAATGATATTGTGTAAACGTTAGCTGAGTTAGGTGATGTTCTGTTTTTCGTGGTGTTTCGTTTGTATATTTACCTTGTTTTTATGTACTCTTTTCCTCTTATTTAGTTTAAGGAGATTTTTAAAGAATAAACAAATATTAAAAAAATTAGGCTCATAATAATAAGTATTAGAAAAAAATAGACAATTATCAACAAATGTAATTCTAAAGAATTACAAACATATAACTTCCATGAGCGGTGGGTCCTGGGCAGGCGCGAAGCGCCTTTATTGCCCTAGCCTAAAGTCGAGCCTAGTTAATACAATATTTAAACTACCAAGATCTTTTTTTATTCATAATTTAGAAAATATTATATTTTTTTTTGTTCAAAGAAATATTACATGTTTAAACATGCTTAAATTTATGTCTTGTATGTTACAACGATAACTAGTATATCATTTGTATTAAGATTGAATCAATTATTTATCTAAATATACATCTATATGAATATATGTGTCGTAATTTGTTAAATATTATGTTAAGAATCTAAATTTTGTAACTATTACAGACATTATATATATATATATATATATATATATATATTAATAATGGTGCTATCCCTCTAAATTACTTAATCTTATTTTCATTAGTCATTTGATCAATAGACTACTGGCTTAGATTATCTCTCGGAGAACCGTACCTGGGCATGGGCGAGAGGAGCGCCTGTCCAAGGCCCATTTTTTATAATATTAATGTTATAGTCTAAATTTTTAAATATTTATTATATGGATTTATTCTTAAATTTTAATTTTTAATTACTAGTTATTAGTTAGGTTCCAATTTTTTTTAATAATTGTTATTAGGAGCCCAATTTTTTAACACTTGTTATTAGGGGCTCAAATTTTCACAATATTTGTTATTAGGACTTAATTTTTTTCCAATATTTGTTATTATAGGTCCACTCTTAAAATTTAATATTTTTTAATAGGTGTCCAATTTTTTCCTCAATACTTGTTATTAGGGGTCCAATTTTTTAACATTGTTATTGTGGGCTCAATTTTTATCAATACTTGTCATTAGGGGCTTACTCTTAAAATTAATTTTTTAAAATATTTGTTATTAGGGTCCAGTTTTTCCCCAATACTTAAATTAGATGTGTAATTTTTTTCAATAATTGTTATTATGGCCCTAATTTTTAGATACTTGTTATTAGAGACTCGATTTTTCCCAATATTTATTATTAAGAGTCAACTCTTAATTCATTTTTCTAATATTTGTTATTAGAGGTTCAAAATTTTCCTCAACCCTTGTTATTAGGGGCCTAATTTTTTTTCTTCCAATATTTGTTATTTGGCATATACTCTTAAAATTAATTTTTTCCAATACTTGTTATTAGAGCTAATTTTTTTCTTCTTCTAATACCTGGTATTAGAAGCCCAATTTTTTCTCTCGATATTTGTTATTAAGGATATATGTTGGGCTTGATAGGCTAGATTTACTTCAATCGATTTAGATAGCCAAGTGGTGGAGAAGTTGAATTTTGGGTGATTTTGTGGGAGGTAAAAATTGGACAATGGACACAAAGATTTATAGTGGTTCGACCTTCTAACAAGCGCCTACATCCACTACCTTAGCTTCCCACTAAGGATTTCACCAAATTCACTCTTGAACTTCTTCCCCTTTTCTAGGCTAAGGAGGCAACCTTTACACACTCAAAGCTTTCTAACCCAAAGCTTGAGTAAACCCTCTTTACAAGAGAAATTTGAGCAAACATGAAATCCCTCACTAGGTAGATAGTTTGCACTCTTAAGCTCACTCACCCAATCCTAAACACTTGAACAAATTTGACAATTTTGGCTCATAAGTGTTGTCTATACTATTAATGTACAATGTAAGCTCTAAAGACAATTTGACATCATAATGTTGTTACAATTGAAGCATTAACCATCTCTTGATGCTTAGAGGTCCCTTTTATACTTCTAATTGAGTTTGTAGTCGTAGAGGACCGTTGGGGCTGAATTAGAGCAGTGGGAGCCTTTATTTCCCACCATAAATGCAGTTTTGCAGCTTAGCGTATCGATACTTCTCAAATCGTAACGACACGGTCCCGATAAGAAAATAGCCGTTAAGACTTCCTGCTGGTGCGTATCGATACACATGGCAAGCGTATCGGTACAATCCTGCAATTTAAAAGACCGTTAGAAAAATGCCCATTGGGGGTAGTTGGGCGTATCGGTACGCGAACTAGTCGTTAGGCATTTAAAGCAAATTGTATCGATACGGACAAGCGTATCGGTACGGTTTTTGGCTACTAAAAAATCACTATAGTTAAACCCTAAAAGGTATCGATACAGTAACATACCGTATCGGTACGATTACATTAAAAGCTTGGTTTTGACTATTTTAAATGCACTTTAAATTGTTCCAGAGCCTTATAAAAACCCTTAAACATAATTTCAAGTTGTTTTGACTTAGAGAGTATTTTAAATTCTTTTCAATTAAGTCCAAAACATTTTTCAATTATTATATCAAAACATATATTTACAATCTTCCTCTTTTTGATATAATAAATGTAACCCCCTAGACCCCCTATGCGTTAATACATATCCTAAGAAGTCACATTAGGGTCACCGGAGCGACCCACGTTAAAATTTCAAATAAACAAATCGCTAAACCATTTAAAATCGTAAATAGAGTTTTGAATTAAAATACGATTTTAGAAACATTCAGACAATGAAACAAAACTGTGATAAAAGTTGTTAATACAAGTTTCATACTTGAATATAAAACAACACGTAACATACATACCCCCTAATTACACAGGTGCCATACTCTGTAAGCAAAGCCGAAGAAACTCCCATACCGACGATGATAGCTGCAACATAGTAGATCCTTTAACTTGTGATGGTAAAACAACGTGAGCTTTGAAAAGCTCAATAATACAAACTACTAGGAGATGCTAAAGGTACAAGTAGGCATATGGCAACTTAACATTGTCATGAAGAATTAAGCAACGGTAAGCTCAAATTACGATTCGATAATTAAGTGAAGCATTATTAGGTCACAGAGTTGTTCTTTACTTGATCACCCGAACCGTAAGAGGTGAGTCTAAAGCCAGAGATTCAAAAGAGATTCAGATTTCAGAAGTTGAATCAAGGAGTTCAGAGTGGTCCATTAAGCGTGAATTGTAAGTTTACTGAGGGTTCAACATTGATACATTAATCTAGTGGGGTATGTTTCAGAAGAGGTCATAAAGTTCTATTAATTTATTTAACTACCCTCAACCGAACTCTAAAATGCAATTCGCCCTGAACTGCATACAGAAGGTCTCACCCTAGGCCTGAGGCGTAGAAGCCTACCTAAGGGGATGCCTTAGGTCCAGAAAGACTTACCCTAGGCCCGTGGGCGTAGGAGCTTAACAGAAAGGCTTACCATAGGCCCATTGGGCGTAGAAGCTTAGGTCCAGAAGGGCTTACCAGCGCTGAGCCTACAGATCATCATTTATCCCAGATAATCTACCCCAAATGAAATTTAGTTTATATTCAGAAGACAATAATATCAGAAAACATATATCATATATATTTTTTATATCATAAGGCATATATCAGACTTATTCTTTGTATCAACAGACATATATCAGATATATTTCTGTATCAGAAGACCAAAGCCAAGAGTTGAACTTTCATTACGGGTAACATAGTTATACTTTTAATTTAGAGCGGATATTCTTAGTTTAAAGCAGAGTGTATTCACGGACATAGGGTACACACTTTATGGTTCAATATATTTCTCAGATACACTTGATAATTTTCAAAAAGGGGCATAGAACGTCTGACAATTTTGGACTGATTTCAGAACGAGTTCCCTAGGCAAGGGAGCTCGGTACTAACAGCTCAAGTCAACATTCAGAAGTTGACCCATCGAGAACATTAAGATTTTAGATGTATCGAGAGTGATCCAATCATTTAAGCCTACGAGGGCATTTTGGCCTTCAGGGGTAATTTAGTAATTAGACTATCGGATAAAAGCTGTGACATACGGGGTTCAGAAGTTCTGGTTACTTATCAGATTTTCGAGTCCCTTTGAGCTAATCACAAACCATCGCACAAGGTTTAATATTTATCCGGATCAGTACACCGCAAGTACTCACTTCGCTCAGAACTGACTACATTGTATAACAAAAGCTCGTGTTCGGCAAGCAACCACTGAACATACAACGAGAAATCGAACAGATATTCAAATGGTATTTCTCAAGTAATCGAACATGTATAATGCATCTGAACTCGATCCATAGCATCGAATACACACGAAGAACATGTTGCTCTTGCCATTGACCTAGGTACTTTCTCCAAATAACTTGAACATGCCTTTATATGGTATTCTTCCAACATCACAATAGTTCCCGAAACGACCAACCAACATGGGTCGTGTATTACCACTTTCAGAGCTATTGCCCTTGCTTGGCTTTATTGATATTTCTCATTCCATGTCTTAGAAGTATTTTCAGTCATTTGTATCCGAGGGTATTTTAGACCATTCGATGCTTAAAGATTTTTCAATTATTCAGAGTCTTCTAGTCCTTCCAACTATTTATTCGTTTCAAACCTCGAGGATATAACACACAAGTCAGTCGATCGATAATTATTGCCCGAGGAAAATTCAATCTCTAGCGTCATTCAAACCCATTCAATCTTTCAGTATTTTCAATCATTCTTTGTCATCACAATCCATTCAATATTTTACGCCACATTGATTAATTCAAACGTACGAATATTTTTCTATAAATTTATCTTCGGAGATTTATTCAAAATTCCAAAAACCCAAGTACTTTACAGTCGTGAATATTTAGGTCTTGTTACTATAACATTTCAGGGAATCAAAGGTTTTCAATTGCATCAAATGTCTTACGGAGCAAGTATAGCTTCTCAGGTTGTGGTTATAGTTAGGGGTTTTTTTGTCATTCGCTAATAAGATATTTCCGACATTAATCCTTTTAATGAAAGAGATAATCAGACTTAAAGATTTATTGTCTCAATAATCGTGTACTAACTCGAAAGTCCGATCAATTTATCAAACCTTTTATTCGAATATTTGTCTTGGCCATTATTATTTTTTATCGCATAAATGATCGACATAGGCGAAAATAACCATATGATCAAACATGGTCGTGCAAACATTAACCAAATACCAATATGATTCAAAAGCATACATGAGGTAGTAATGTATTACCTTAAATCCTTGCTATATCGGTCGACCCTTGAACGATATTCAAACACTCTTAAACCCAGATTTGACGTCCCTCAACCATTCGTCTTCAAGGAATTTTGAGTACTTTCAATCACACAATATTCCTTAATCAGTTCTCATTTACATTGCTCTTATACTGAATATTTAACTCACGTACTCTCGAGTTTGAAGAAAGATTCGGAGGCCTTCGGGTCAAAATTTTGCGAAACGGGCTTCAAAAACGGATTCAGGACGTCGAAAAACATAAAATATGACTTTTCAGAAAATTTGACTTTTTGGGTCAAAGTCAACGCTGACGTCAGTGATCAAGTCAACGCTGATGTCACTGGTCAACTGGTTTGACTCATTGAGTCAACTCAGGCGAGCTGACTCACTAAGTCAACTCGGGCGAGCTGACTCACTGAGTCGACTCGGGCAGACGGGTCGGGTCGGACTCGGGCGAACGGGTCAGGTCGGACTCGATTTAGGTTTGGACACAAACCGGGTTGGTCGGTTCAGACCGGCTTGGGTCGGTTCACTTACCACGACCGGAAACTCATCGGAGTTGTTGCCGGAATATCACTGGTGACCCCATATCACACGATTCTGCCGAAAATCGAAAGCCCACACTTAGAAAAATTCAACCATCACTGATACTCATCAAAAAGCACGTCGAAAAATCACAAAACTTACCCAAACGGTCCAAAGTGGCCAGATTATTACGTAACTCCGACGAAGCTCTACCGGTGCCGTACGGAAAATCGGCCGGTAGGGTTAGGTTCACCCACTCATGCTGAACACACTCGAGCCGTCGACGCGACCAGACGACAACGAAGACGGCCGAAATCTAAGAAAAATAGAGAGGGCCGCCATGGGTTCTTGACGAACCTTCAAGGCTTTCTCTACGGCGGGTGACGGCGCGACGCTGCGATTGGTCGACTAAGTTGTGACCGGAGAGAGGTGGCGAACATGGTGACGTGGGTGGTGACGTAAACGCCGCGGCGGTGGGGTATATCGGACGACTAACAGGGGTAAAAACCCTCTCTCTCTCTCTCGATGGTGAAGATGATGGAAAAACAAAGGGACGGTAGGTGAACGGTCAATTCGAATATTAAATATGTTTTAACATACTTCTCAAGCTTAATTCAAAAGTCTTTCAAAGCAACACTTAACAGGCACAAGCACTTGGCTCAGTGGTTAAAGCTCTAGCATCCTATCCCAAAGGTCATGGGTTTAAACCCCTGTGTCACCAATTCCATTTCTTCTCTTTTTTTTTTGCTCAATTCATTTTATCTCATTAAATCCTCTTTTTATTGGGTGTTACAATAAAACCAACTTGAAAATTTGTTTGTGATTCTCTCCCTTAGTGTTTGAAAATTGTAATAAGAGATTTTTTAAATTTAAGTGAAATTAAAGCTCCCCTTATTCTCTTGAAAATCTAATTTTTCAAACCATTTCTCCTCTTTTTGTTATATCAAAAAGAATTTAAAAAACATTAAGCTCAAAATAACATAGGAGGTTTAAACATTTTGACACTATTAGAAACTTTGGTTTTAAAAATTGGCTCCCCCTTACTCTAAGCATCAAACAATGTTAGTCCAACATATATGATTAAACTAGTTGAATTAAAGGAAATAAAGCTGAACAAAAATAAATTCAACTAATTTTACTTTCTTTGTGTGCATGGAGCTCCCCTCAAATTTGGACTTGTTGATCACTCTCCATCACACCTAAACAAGACAATCAAGTAATTTTTGGTATCCAAAATGCTTTGGATCCATAAACCTTAGTAGCACATAATTTTATCCCCTCAGGAATCCATTTTTCAATTTCATCATTTTTAGTTGAAGTACTTAGTCCTTTTGTGACCAAAATACTTCTAAAAACTTTACCATTAAAAAAAATCTAAGGACACTAGATTGTCTAACATAAAAATTTGATTTTCCCAAATTATTTTTCTTTTGAAGTTCATTGGAAATCAAATCTTTTTCCTTCTTAAGATCATCAACTTCTTTTTGATGATCTTTTTCAATCGTTTGAAGCAAGTTTTGTAAATATAAAACTTTAAGTTCAAAATCTTTAATTTTTGCTTCAAACTCTATTTTTGGAAAGCAAATCATTTTCCTTTTTCAAATTTGAAAGCAATTTTTTGTTTTTAGAAAATGATGCCTTAAATTCCAAAAGTAAATCATCATAGGCATCTTGTAAGTCATCAAAAATATATGAATTTGAAGAAGATGAGTTAGAAGTTACCTCCCTCTCATTGAGGGCCATGAAGCATAGGTGGGCTACCCCATCATCGGCGGATTCTTCATCACTCCATGTCACCACGTATGCTTTCTTTGAAGATAATCCCTATTTGTTGGACTTGTGGGAATCCTTCATCTTCTTCTTCGATTCATGCTTGGATTTAGCCATCTCGCTCTTCATGAATCAGGAGAATTTCTTGAAGAGATGAACCGTCTCTTCATCTTCACTTTTCTCATCGCTCAAATAAACGTGTTGGCATGTAAAGGATATGAGAGCAACAACACTTGCGTTGATGCCTAGCTCTGTGATTTTCTTTTTCCCTATCTTCTTTATCTCTTCCTTCTTCTTCTCCTCTTCTTTTTCTTTCTTCATCATTTCATGAGTGAGAAGAGACCTCATGAGTTCATCTAGTTTCAAGGTCTTTAGATTTTTAGCTTTGATGATGGCGGTCTTTTTTGAGTCTCATGACTCGGGAAGAGAATAGAGAAGCTTTCAGACAAGCTTGTCTTCCAGAATGATTTCTCCATAGCCTTTGAATCCATTTTTGATGGCGGAGAATCTATCAAACATCTTTGTGATGTCTTCATCCGGTTCCATCTTGAAGTTCTCATACTCGTGGTTGAGGAGGCTGATCTTGGTATCCTTTACTTCGTTTGTTCTCTCGTATGTGACTTCAAGCTTGTCCCATACTTCCTTGGCATCTTCGTAAGAGGACATCTTCTCATAGATGTTAGGGCCAAATGCACAAAAGAGGATGTGCAAGGCCTTGCAATTAGGCTCCATCTTCTTGCGATCATTCGCACTCCAATCCGCCTTACTTCGTTGTGGCTCGAAAGGATCCTCTTCAAGAATAACCCAAAGCTTGTAATCTTTGGATTTGATGAAGAACTTCATTCTAATCTTCCAATTAGCATAGTTGGTCCTGTCAAAGAAATGTGGTTTGTCGATTAATTGCGCAATTTGACCGGTTGATTGAGTTGTTGTATTGAGCTTTCAGATCGCCTCAATAGGATGTTAATCCTCTTCGATTGAGCCTCGCTCTGATACCAATTGTTGAGCATGATATGCTTGATTTACTTCAACCGATTTAGATAGTCAAGTGGTGGAGAAGTTGGATTTTGGGTGATTTTGTGGGAGGTAAAAATTGGACAATGGACACAAAGATTTATAGTGGTTCGGCCTTCTAACAAGCACCTACATCCACTACCTTAGCTTCCCACTAAGGATTTCACCAAATTCACTCTTGAATTTCTTCCCCTTTTCTAGACTAAGGAGGCAACCTTTACACACTCAAAGCTTTCTAACCCAAAGCTTGAGTAAACCCTCTTTACAAGAGAAATTTGAGCAAACATAAAATTCCTCACTAGGTAGATAGTTTGAACTCTTAAGCTCACTCACCCGATCCTAAACACTTGAGCAAATTTGACAATTTTGGCTCATAAGTGTTGTCGATACTAGAAATGTACGATGTAAGCTCTAAAGACAATTTGCCATCATAATGTTATTACAATTGAAACATTAACCATCTCTTGATGCTTGAAGGTCTCTTTTATAGTCCTAATTGAGTTTGTAGCCGTTGAGGACCGTTGAGGTTGAATTAGTGCCGTTGGAGCATTTATTTTCCACCACAAATGCATTTCTGTAGCTTAGCGTATCGATACTCTTCAAATCGTATCGATACGGTCCCGATAAGGAAATAGCTGTTGAGACTTCAAGCTGGTGCGTATCGATACGCGTGGCAAGCCTATCGGTACGATCCTACAATTTAAAAGACCGTTGAGAAAATGACTGTTACGGGTAGTTGGGCGTATCGGTACGCGATACAACCGTATTGGTACGCGAACTAGCCGTTGGACATTTAAAGTAAACTGTATCGATACGGACAAGCGTATCGGTACAGGTTTTGGCTACTGGAAAATCACTGTAGTTAAAACCCTAAAGGGTATCGATACGGTAACATACCGTATTGGTACAGTTACATTAAAAGCTTGGTTTTGACTATTTTAAATGCACTTTAAATTATTCCAAAGCCTTATAAAAACCCTTAAACATAATTTCAAGTTGTTTTGACTTAGAGAGTATTTTAAATTCTTTTCAATTAAGTCCAAAACATTTTTCAATTATTATATCAAAACATATATTTCTACAATATACTCATAAAATTCAAATTTTTGATATTTGTTATTAGGAGTCAAGTGTTTTCTCAATACTTGTTATTAGGGAAATATTTTTTCAAAAATATATTTGTTATTAGAGACATATTTTTCTAATGCTTGATCTTAAAAACCTACTTTTAAAATTCAATTTTTACAATAATTATTATTAAGGGCCTAATTTTTAAGTTTGTCTTAATTCCACTAAAATCTCAAAGACGACTCTGGTCCCTCCATGCAACTAGGGTTTGGTCTACCTTAAAAGCATGTAAGTTTACCGTGCCTAACCGAAATTGTTTAATTTTTTTTATAATTTTTGATATAATAGTGGTGAGATTATTTCTCTCAAATTAAAGATATATTATAATGGATTAAAACCATTTGCACCACCAAGCATTAAATAATAATATTTTTATTTTTTAACATGAAAAAGTTATTTTTGGTTTGTGCTTTTTTCACCTTGCTATTGATTGTCGATCGTTGGTGTTTATTATTTTCTTGTTTTTCTTTTTTTTTCTAATAACAATCTCTGCCTTTATGGCACGAGTTTTTTTCTGTCCTTGTGACACTCATTTTCTTATGTCCTTGTGACATGTTTTCTTTATTTTTGTGATTTTGTTTCATCTGTCTTTGTGGCATGATTCAACATACCCTAGCGGTCGATCGTTGCTCGCATAGACTTTTTAATCGGCGCTAGTTCCTGATTATGATTTTGTCGGTGGTCACGGAAAGTTAGATCCCCACTCGGTTGATGGTTGTTTGCTGGTATAATCAATCCTGGGTAGCGGAACATTCTGTTTGATAGTTTGGATCACTCATCACTCTTTTTCGTCAGTTATGAGTTTCGATTGGATAGAGACAAGGAGATTCAAGAAGCTTCTGAATTTTGATGGTATTTATCTCATAGAAAATTTTCACTTTTCCTCATTTTTGAGTTGTAAGAAATTTGGGTAGATTAGTCCTATTATTTTGCTTCCTAGATGTGTTGTAATTGTGATATCTTTTATGGTTATAATAAAAATTCAGTGACCATATTTAAAAAATAAAACACTAAAAAAACACAAACCAAAAATAACTTTTTCATGTTAAAAAATAAAAATATTATTATTTAATACTTAGTGGTGCAAATGGTTTTAATCCATTATAATATATCTTTAATTTGAGAGAAATAATCCCACCACTATTATATCAAAAATTTTAAAAAAATTAAACAATTTAGGTTAGGCACGGTAAACATACATGCTTTTAAGGCAGACCAAACCCTAGTTGCATGGAGGGACCAGAGTCGTCCTTGAGATTTTAGTGGAATTAAGACGAACTTAAAAATTAGGCCCTTAATAATAATTATTGTAAAAATTGAATTTTAAAAGTAGGTTTTTAAGATCAAGCATTAGAAAAATATGTCTCTAATAACAAATATATTTTTTGAAAAAATATTTCCCTAATAACAAGTATTGTGAAAATACTTGACTCCTAATAACAAATATCAAAAATTTGAATTTTATGAGTATATTGTAGAAATATATGTTTTGATATAATAATTGAAAAATATTTTGGACTTAATATAAAAGAATTTAAAATACTCTCTTAGTCAAAACAACTTGAAATTATGTTTAAGGGTTTTTATAAGGCTTTGGAATAATTTAAAGTGCATTTAAAATAGTCAAAACCAAGCTTTTAATGTAACTGTACCAATACGGTATGTTACCGTATCGATACCCTTTAGGGTTTTAACTACAGTGATTTTCCAGTAGCCAAAACCTGTACCGATACGCTTATCCGTATCGATATGGTTTACTTTAAATGCCCAACGGCTAGTTCGCGTACCGATACGGTTGTATCGCGTACCGATACGCCAAACTACCCATAACAGTCATTTTCATAATGGTCTTTTAAATTGTAGGACCGTACCGATACACTCGCCACGCGTATCGATACGCACCAGCTGGAAGTCTCAACATCTATTTCCTTATCTGGACCGTACCGATACGATTTGAAGAGTATCTTTGGGCCACTTAAGAATGGCGTCCAGAGGAAGAAGACCTACAGTCACTCAAGGGAGGCCAAGTAAATCAGGAATCAAGAAGCAGGACGACGTCCAAAGAAAAGGTTTCACTATTTTTGTCAATCACGTCAATAAAAGAATCCATCAGCTAACCCTTAAAGAAGCTTTTTCAGTGTATGGAGAGGTAGTAGATATGTACATCGCCTACAACAATGAAAAGAGAAAGAACAGTAGGGAGGTGTTTGTTTTCATCAGGTTTGCAAGACTGGGCAAGGCTTTGAAGGCGATTGACTACGGTAATGGTAGACAAATGGACGGTTTCAACATCAAATGCTTTAAGGGTCGTAGTGATTGGAATCATCAATCACAGCATGCAAAACACAACATACCACAGCCTGCAAAACATAAGGCAACCCACTCGGGAACCTCCAGAACTGCTGCAAGAAAGCACTTCAAACTTACTGACTGACGTTCGTACAAAGAGGCATTGATGGCGCAAGTGGTCTACAGAGACGAGAAGATTAAGGAGAGGGGTGACATAATCTCTGACGAGACTGAACAACGAGAGGGGAGAGAGGAAGAGATCTCTAACGTAAGGCCCATACCTAACGCAGTCCTTCAAAAGACGCATGACTTAGACCCTTTACCATTTCACAGTACCTGAAAAAGAGTTGGGTTGGCTCAAGAAGTGTGTCATAGGCCAAATTAAAGGGATGTACGACGCTATTTTTGTACAACAAGCCTTACGATCTGAAGGCTTTAAAGTTAAGGTAAGCGTATGGTCAGGTTTTTACGCTATTATTAGGTTTGAGGAAGAGGAACAGGTCTAGATTTTTTGGGACTTAAAGGAGGAAATGCTTAGAAACTGGTTCGACGACCTTGATTCAATTGATCATTTCAACTCGAGCTTCAAGCACAAGGTGTGGATAAATCTAGAAAACATGCCACTAGTAGCATAGAATGATGGTATTCTCAGGGCTATTATCAATAAATGGGGGCGTGTTATCAGAATAGACGATGAAACATCCTTGAAGAACATGTTTGACGTTGCGAGGATTTTGACTAGAGTAAACCATAGGTCGGACGTTCCCTATAAGTTTAAACCTTTTCATTAATGGAGTTCAATACCTAATTAGAGTATCAATCACCGATTATGAAGACGAAAAAGCCTGGATTAGTGAAGATTTTCCGGTATCCCCGGCCGACGAGGAACATGCGTTGTCAAAAGAGGAAGAAGAGATCGGTCGACACGATGACTAGGTCCCCTAACATAATGAGAAGTCGGCGGAACTTAGTCCCGAAAAAGTAGGAGGTGTAACACCCGGGTTTGGAGGCCGGGAGAAAATAATATTTAAATAATGGTTCGGGTTTCGGTTTCATAATTAAAATAATAATTTATTATTTTGGGCTTCATATATTCGAAGCAAACAATTATGTTGGATTTAAATTGTTTTGGGAATCAAATCCCATGGATTTTAGAATAGATGAGAGTGGCCATCTCATTAATGACGTTTTGGTAAATACATGGACTTGTAAAAATAAAATCCTTTTCCTCTTATTTCAAACACCCAAAAGTTACCATCATCTTCTACCTCCAAAATTTCCAACGTGAGAAAACCCCTCCCCTCCATTTCCACTATTCCATCTCCTTTCTTCTCCATTTTTGAAGCTTTTTGAAAGGTAATTACATTTCCGACTTGCTCTCATCTTCCTCTCTTTAAAAGTACAACTAGATTTCATTTTGGTTTAAGTTTTAGAATTTGGATTTTTAGAAGATTTGAATAAAAATGACATCTTTATTGATTTTAACTTAAGATTTTGATTTAATATTGTTAGATATGATGGTTATGAACCAAATGGTCCAACATATATAATTTTTAAAGTGTTTTATATAAATTCCCGAATTTGGGTTTTGGTGGGGTTTTAGGAGGGTTTTTAGTTGAGTTTTGGGTATGGTTTGTGTTGAAATTTGAGGGTTGATGTTAGGGTAATAGTTGGGGGCTGTTTTGGAAGCATTTGAGTGTGCTAAAAAGGTTAAAATCATGAGTTTTGGTTGGGGTTTGAGGGCTGCCCGAGTTTGGTGTTTATAGGGATTGTTCTTGGCTTGGAATCTTGTGTTTATTGCTTGAATAGTGTTCCGGTTTGCTACATTGATTGGTGAATTGATTTGAGGTTGTTTTGATTGTGTTGAGGTGATTAGAAGCGAGATTTTGTGTTGGTGAAGCCTCGGGAACAAATCCGGAAACTTGAAGACCTTAGTTGCTTGGTAGTTGAGCTTGGAGGTGAAGGTGAGTGGTTAAAATGTTTTAAATGGTTTTGAGCAATTGGTTCAAGCATGTGGACTAGGTTGGGATTGGTAGACCCACCTAGAGTTGGGATTAGAGTGGTAGCCTAATCCCAAGCTTTAGTTCGAGACCTTGGTTGATCTTTAAAGTGTTGATTTATGCCTCATGTTTAATTGTGTTTATGGTTGTTATATATATGTTGTTATACGTGTATGTTGAGGCATGGCTTGTTGCATTGTTGTATGCATGTTGATGATAAATATGATGGGGATATACATGTGTATGAAATATGATGTGATATTTGTATTAATGATATACATGTGGTGTTGACATGTGAAATGATATTATGAGGTGATTGTATGATCCGAGGATCATGGTGAGTACATGCTAGGCAAGGAAATGTGGTTTGTGCATGACGGCAAGTCATGGTGAGTACGTGCTAAGCACGGAAGTTGTCATGAAATGATATTGTTAAAGATTAATGAAATGTGTAGTATTGACACTAGTATGCTTGGGTACAAATGATCGATCATTAGGATGTTTAGTGTGCACACGTGAGTCAAAATGCGCGCGTGGTCTTGATGATGGTAGTCATCAAGATGGAGTACGGGTTCACCCGGAAATCTTCTTATATATATTTCGTCGGCGATGAGTGGAATCCCATCGACGGGAGTGAGGATGAGTGGAATCCCCTCCGCGTGAAACGAGGCGTGAGAATGAGTTGTATCCCCTCCGGGTGATCGATGATGAGTATAATCCCACCGTCAGGTAATTGTTGTGTTGTTGGAAATGAGTTCCAACGATTATCCGTGTATTCGAGTCATAGCTAGGTGCCAATACGGACTGTGGATTATGTTGCTCATATGTGTTTCTATATGTTGTGGTTATGGACTTGTTGAGCATGGCATGATTTTGATGATATGTTCATGCATCATCTTTTATTTTGGCTCTTGAGGATTGGAGGTAAGATCATGCATTCTACTTTGATTCTTGCTCGTGCTTGGACCCTGCATTGTCGAAGGTTTGTTTTATGAGCTTACCCTCACTAAGCTTTTATGCTTACGCTCCCTTTTGTTCGACAATGCAGATTAGTAGCTTGTGGGTGACAAGGGCAAGGAAAGGCCTCCAAGTGTTGCTTTTGATTAGCTCAAGTATGATCTTTAAATTGTAGATTGTAATAGTCAAGCAATGGGTTAAGTGTTGTTGATGTGAATGCTTCGTTGTATGTTGATGTTGGTTTGGCTTTTGGATGCTTTGTTTGAATTTTAAACCTCGTTTATGTTGCATGTCTTGAATGCTTATATGTTTTGTTCGCTAAGGCATGTAACCTTAAAAGCTATGTATGCTTCCTTGTGGTGAATGTATGATCTTGTGTTTGGATGCCTATCTTATATCTTGTGTATCTTGAGCATGGTTGCTATAGGGTGTATGCCTCTAGAGTGTGCTTGTATGTTGTGTATGCTTCTTGGGGTCGTTTAGGGCGTTTGGGATCGTTTAGAGATGTGTAAAATTGATTTTGGAAAACTACATGCTGTAGATGTTTCGAAACGAGTTGTGCCATTTCGGAACGGGTGTGGTTCCAGGGTCCCCCGTATCGGAACATGTTTCAGTACGGTTTGGCCACTGTGAGCCCCTGTTTCGAAACAGGTTTCGAAACGCTTTGGCCACTGTAAACGCTTGTTTCGAAACGGGTATCGAAACGCCTAGGCAAAACGTGACCCTGTTCCGAAACGGGGTGAAAGCGTTTCGGTACGGGCGTCTTGCTTTTTAAACTGAAGCCAGTGTTCCGAAACGGGTGTCGTTTGTTTCGAAACACAGACCTAAAAATGGGTTGTTTGACATCTCTAATGGGTCCCAAGGGTTGGGCTTAGGCCCTGTTTGCTGTTAGGCTTCTCGTGAGCCTTGTTTCTGTTGTCGTTTCACACATAGGTTTAATAAAAGCATCTAGATAAGATTATAATAAACGAAAAAGTTTTCTAGGGTCGCTAACCGAGGTGGGACCTTAACGGGTTTCGCGTCGATTTTCCCCGTGTAGCCTACTCAGACCGGTCAGTCGACCAAACCGAGACGAGGGGGTTACATTTGTTGGTATCAGAGCCTAAGGTTTCCGAGACCTTGGGCAGGTAAGTAAGGTAAGTTTAATTCTTGTATTGTAATTGCACGGTGGTTGCTTACCATGTAAGCATGTTTGTTTGTTATTCGAGTATGCTGTGATGTGTGATGTGTGATTGTTTGATTGTGAATGTATGTTATTTGAAGCATGTGAGTAGAGCCCCATTGCTCTATTACATCGGCAAAAGAGATTTTTAGTGAGGGAATCATACTTGAGCCACTTGAACCCTTTCCTTTGCTAACCCAGTTTGTGTGTTAATCTGTTGTTGTTGTTGGTTTATTGCTTTTGGTAAGTTTGAGGCCAAGGTGTGGGGCGTTAATCGGTAAGTAGAAGTTGTGGTTTCTGGAAATGTGGATGATGTGGAGGGAGTTCATCGCTTTAGTCAGGGAGGTATGGTTGTACCGGAGTTGAGGTACAATTGGTTTGTTTGAGTCAGGGTGTATGTGGGTTGATTCTTGTTGGTGAGGGATGATGTGATCGTTTCTGGTGGTAGTTGGTGAAAGAAGTGAAGACCTATGAGTGGGAGTCAGAGTGATATCGATGTTATAGTAGATAAGCCCTTGGTACAGTCTTGAGTTTGTCCCTTCTGATTGATTCTGAATCTCTACTTCCGTATGTTGTTAGCAAGCATGCAAAGTTTGAATGTGCCCGATGAGGTGTTAGAGGTAGGTGTGAGCACCTTAGTTCTTTAGGCGAGATCAAGGTAAGGGTCTCGTGTGAGTAATCTGAAACTCAGAAATGTTAGTTGGTGATTGTTGGGGTTCGGCCTATGGTTTTAATACAAGACAGCTGGTCAGTATCTATGAGTGGGAATCAATTTGTGCGATTGAGCCAGTGTGCATCTGAGTTGTCTTCCAGCAAGAAGGAGAGATGAAGTCACTTCCGATATAGTGGAGCCGAGAAGAAAGTCTTGAGCTCTAACTCCAGATTGTTTGTGTATGATCAAAATTGAATTTTGAAGTTTCGAGATGTTCTAAGAACGGTTTTGAAAAGTTAGCTTATGTTTAGAGGACCGGCCTGAAGACAAGAGAACCGAAGACTATCAACTGTGTACATGTGAAGTTGCAATTTCTACGGATTCGTCCATTTTATGTGAGCATGTAAGGAAGATAGATATCTTTGTTGAGATCTTATACGCAGGGACACATGTGATTAGTCCTTTTGGTAAGATAGTGGTGGTTAGAAAGATGTACGGAAGATGTTTGTTGATGGTTCAGGGTTACGCGTTTCTAGTAGATGTGAAGTAATTGTCTTCTTACGATTTCTATGTAACTTTTGACATGGTTTGGCTTGTACAACACAGAGCTAGAGTATACATTGAGACGAAGAGAGAGTTGCCTTGAAGTTGCGGATTTCTGTGAGACTCTAGTGGTAGGTGAGGATGTGAACTTCTTATCGAATGTTGATCCAGCTTTAGAGGTCCAAGATTGACTGAGTTTAGTTGACAGGCTTGCCTAGCAAATGTGATGGATTTGATCTTTAAATGAAGCTTAGACCGTAGAATGTTAGAATAGTTTGTGTTTTTCCTAAAAGTGTTTGAAAGAATTGTCGGTTTGTCTCTTGACAGAGAAGAAGAGTTTGTTATCGAGACCGTCTTCGAGTTGCTCCTGCTTTGATTCTCTGCATCTTATGGTTCCCGAAAGAATTGAGAGTGTTGAAGAATCGACTTCGAGATTTGTTAGACCTTAGATTCATTAGGCCTAGTACATCATCTTAGAATATGACAGTGCAATTTGTGAAGAAGAGAGAAGACAATACGAGAATGTGTTTAGATTCCAGGTAGTTGAAACAAGTGATAGTGAATAAGTAGTATCCGTTTCCGAGCATCAGTGATTTGTTGATCAGTTAGGGCGTGCTTCAACCTTTTCGAAGATTAATTTGAGATCCGATTACTACCAGTTGAAAGTGAGAGAAATTGATGTACCGAAGACAGCTTCTGGGACAAGATATGATCACTTCGAATTTTGGGTTATGTCGTTTTGTTTGACTAGTGTGTTAGTTACTTTTATAGAGATGTTGAGCAGAATATTTCCTGAACTCCTTGATCAGTTTGTAGTAGTCCTCATAGATGATACATAGGTATACTCAAGTACCGAAGAAGATCATGACAAGCTTTGAAGTTAGTGTTGTAGATCTTATTAGAGAATCAATTGTATACCAAGATGAGCAAATGTGAACTCCGAGTTAAGGAAGATGTTCTCCTAGGACATGTAGATCAGCCGAGTATATTAGAGTAAATCCTAAGTAGGCAGAAGAAGATGTGAGTTGGAAGAAATCGAAGACTGTGACAAGTATCTATAGTTCCTAGGTCTAGAACTGTTACTATCGGAAATTTGTAAATAGTCTTTCGAAGATAGCTGCTCCATTGACAGATTGCTACGGAAGAATGTTCAGTTGTGTGGTCAGATGCGAGACAACGAGCCCTTGAGAAGCCGAAAGAAACTTTGAAGAGAGCTTCGACCTTGGTCCAGCCTTTTTCAGAGAAAGAATTTGTGAACTATTGTGATGCGTTACATGTAGGATTAGGTTGTGTGCTTATGCAAGACAGAAGATTGTGGCCTATTCATCGAGACACTAGAAAGAACATGAAAAGAATTATCCGACACGAGGCATAAAGTTAATTACAGTTGTATTTGCCTCGAAGACTTAGAGACGAAGCTTGTATAGTAAGAAGTGCACAGTGTATACGCTTATCATCAGAGCTTGAAATATTTGACGACTTAGGAAGGGTTGAAACTTGAACAACATAAGTTGTTAGAACTGCTTGAAGACCGTGATCACAAGATTGAGTACCATTCGAAGAGAGTCAACATAGTAACCGATGTTATGAGTTATATTTGTTGATAGATTAGTAGTTGAGTTGCGAGATGTATTTGCCGAATTTAGTTTACCGATGATAGTGGTTTTGTGGCCGAGTTTCGGGTTAAACTTACATTGAGTCTGCTTGAAGAGAAACAATTGCAAGGCAGGTTCTTGGCACCTCAGGTGCAAGACATAGTAGAAGGAAGACCTTCAGATTACAGTTTCAGAGATGATAGAGTTTTGCATTTCAAAGACAGAATAGTTGTGCCGAATGACATAGTTTTCTGAGACGTATTGTTTTGGCCGAAGCACGCGACAGTTCAATTGTACTGCATCAGAGAAGTATGAAGACGTATTGTGGGTTGAAGATGAATACTTCTGGATTGAGTTGATGAATGATGTGGTTCAGTATGAGAGTAAGTGTATAATTTACCAGCGTGTCAAGACCGAGCATCAGTTTTCTTCTAGTTTGTTACATCCGTGGAAGATTCTTAAAGAAAGTGGGTAATAGATTCGGGAGACCTTGTGTCTGGTTCGCCTTTGATTTCCTCCGGAAGAGCTTAGCCGAGTAAACAATGATAGTTGCATCGAGTGTGCTCATTTTATACATGTTCACGTTACTTGTACCTTGTGTAAGATGGCGGAGTCGTGCCTTAGCAAGAGTGTGAGTTGTATAGTGTCTTGAAATCGATAATGGCCGACAGGGATTCGAGATTTCAACTAGATTTTTGAAGACGTCTGCATAGTGTTTGGTTACATGTTGAAGTCAGATGATCAGTCAGAGAAAGTTATGGGTCAAGTATTCAAACAGTGCTGTATGAGTTTGTGAATCGAGCTAGTTCAGTTGTTTATCTGTTGCGATTATCACCAGAGTTAGAAAGGGGATTCATGATGTGTTCTGTGTATCTATGATTCAGGAATGTGAAGCCGATCTGTCTCGTGCTATGTTTGTTGAAGAGATTGAGTTGAGTTTAAAATTGACATGCAGTAGAGAACCGGTTGAGATCTTCGTATCAGATATCTATTGTTGCGTGGTAAGTTTTTCGAGTTGGTTAGTATGTTGTGGTGAAAAGGTAAGTGTGGAGGAGTAAATTTCGTGGTATTCTTGTCCGATAAATTTCGGGGACGAAATTTCCTTAAGTGGGGGAGAGTTGTAACACTCGTGTTTGGGGGCTGGGAGAAAATAATATTTAAATAATGGTTTGGATTTCCGTTTCATAATTAAAATAATAATTTATTATTTTGGGCTTCATATATTCGAAGCAAACAATTATGTTGGATTTAAATTGTTTTGGGAATCAAATCTCATGGATTTTAGAATAGATGAGAGTGGCCATCTCATTAATGGCGTTTTGGTAAATACATGGACTTGTAAAAATAAAATCCTTTTCCTCTTATTTTAAACACCCAAAAGTTGCCATCATCTTCTACCTCCCAAATTTCCAACGTGAGAAAACCATCCCCTCCATCCCCTCCATTTCCACTATTCCATCTCCTTTCTTCTCCATTTTTGAAGCTTTTTGAAAGGTAATTACATTTCCGACTTGCTCTCATCTTCCTCTCTTTAAAAGTACAACTAGATTTCATTTTGGTTTAAGTTTTAGAATTTGGGTTTTTGGAAGATTTGAATAAAAATGAGATCTTTATTGATTTTAACTTAAGATTTTGATTTAATATTGTTAGATATGATGTTTATGAACCAAATGGTCCAACATATATAATTTTTAAAGTATTTTATATAAATTCCCGAATTTGGGTTTTGGTGGCGTTTTTGGAGGGTTTTAGTTGAGTTTTGGGTATGGTTTGTGTTGAAATTTGAGGGTTGATGTTAGGGTAATAGTTGGGGGCTGTTTTGGAAGCATTTGAGTGTGCTAAAAAGGTTAAAATCATGAGTTTTGGTTGGGGTTTGAGGGCTGTCCGAGTTTGGTGTTTATGGGGGTTGTTCTTGGCTTGGAATCTTGTGTTTATTGCTTGAATAGTGTTCCGGTTTGCTACATTAATTGGTGAATTGATTTGAGGTTGTTTTGATTGTGTTGAGGTGATTAGAAGCGAGATTTTGTGTTGGTGAAGCCTCGGGAACAAATCCGGAAACTTGAAGACCTTAGTTGCTTGGTAGTTGAGCTTGGAGGTGAAGGTGAGTGGTTAAAATGTTTTAAATGGTTTTAAGCAATTGGTTCAAGCATGTGGACTAGGCTGGGATTGGTAGACCCACCTAGAGTTGGGATTAGAGTGGTAGCCTAATCCCAAGTTTTAGTTCGAGACCTTGGTTGATCTTTAAAATGTTGATTTATGCCTCATGTTTAATTGTGTTTATGGTGGTTATGTATATGTTGTTATACGTGTATGTTGAGGCATGGCTTGTTGCATTGTTATATGCATGTTGATGATAAATATGATGGGGATATACATATGTATGAAATGTGATGTGATATTTGTATTAATGATATACATGTGGTGTTGACATGTGAAATGATATTATGAGGTGATTGTATGATCCGAGGATCATGGTGAGTACATGCTAGGCATGGAAATGTGGTTTGTGCATGATGGTAAGTCATGGTGAGTACGTGCTAAGCACGGAAGTTGTCATGAAATGATATTGTGAAAGATTAATGAAATGTGTAGTATTGGCACTAGTATGCTTGGGTACAAATGATCGATCATTAGGATGTTTAGTGTGCACACGTGAGTTAAAATGCGCTCGTGGTCTTGATGATGGTAGTCATCAAGATGGAGTACGGGTTCGCCCGGAAATCTTCTTATATATATTTCGTCGGTGATGAGTGGAATCCCATCGACGGGCGTGAGGATGAGTGGAATCCCCTCCGCGTGAACGGTGATGAGTGTAATCCCACCGTCAGGTAATGGTTGTGTTGTTGGAAATGAGTTCCAACGATTATTCGCGTATTCGAGTCATAGCTAGGTGCCAATACGGATTGTGGATTATGTTGCTCATATGTGGTTTATATGTGTTTCTATATGTTGTGGTTATGGACTTGTTGAGCATGGCATGATTTTGATGATATGTTCATGCATCATCTTTTATTTTGGCTCTTAAGGATTGGAGGTAAGATCATGCATTCTACTTTGATTCTTGCTCGTGCTTGGACCCTGCATTGTCGAAGGTTTGTTTTATGAGCTTACCCTCACTAAGCTTTTATGCTTACGCTCCCTTTTGTTCGACAATGCAGATCAGTAGCTTGTGGGTGGCAAGGGCAAGGAAAGGCCTCCAAGTGTTGCTTTTGGTTAGCTCAAGTATGATCTTTAAATTGTAGATTGTAATAGTCAAGCAATGGGTTAGGTGTTGTTGATGTGAATGATTCGTTGTATGTTGATGTTGGTTTGGCTTTTGGATGCTTTGTTTAAATTGTCAACCTCGTTTATGTTGCATGTCTTGAATGCTTATATGTTTTGTTGGCTAAGGCATGTAACCTTAAAAGCTATGTATGCTTCCTTGTGGTGAATGTATGATCTTGTGTTTGGATGCCTATCTTATATCTTGTGTATCTTGAGCATGGTTTCTATATGGTGTATGCCTCTAGAGTGTGCTTGTATGTTGTGTATGCTTCTTGGGGTCGTTTAGGGCGTTTGGGATCGTTTAGAGATGTGTAAAACTGATTTTGGAAAACTGCAGGCTGTAGGTGTTTCGAAACGAGTTGTGCCATTTCGGAACAGGTGTGGTTCCAGGGTCCCCCGTATCGGATCACGTTTCAGTACGGTTTGGCCACTGTGAGCCCCTATTTCGAAACAGGTTTCGAAATGCATTGGCCACTGGAAACGCCTGTTTTGAAACGGGTATCGAAACACCTAGGCAAAACGTGACCCTGTTACGAAACGAGGTGGAAGCGTTTCGGTACGGGCGTCTTGCTTTTTAAATTGAAGCCGGTGTTCCGAAACGGGTGTCGTCTGTTTCAAAACACATGCCTAAAAATGGGTTGTTTGACATCTCTAATGGGTCCCAAGGGTTGGGCTTTGGCCCTGTTTGCTGTTAGGCTTCTCGTGAGCCTTGTTTCCGCTGTCGTTTCACACTTAGGTTTAATAAAAGCATCTAGATAAGATTATAATAAACGAAAAAATTTCTAGGGTTGCTAACCGAGGTGGGACCTTAACGAGTTTCGTGTCGGTTTTCCCCGTGTAGCCTACTCGGACCAGTCAGTCGACCAGACCGGGACGAGGGGGTTACAGAAGGAATTCGGGAATCTTCAGATTTTGTTTCCCCAGGGACAGATGGTACATCTAATGATGAGCTGTTGCCAAATAAGTCAAACCATGTGACTTTAAACAAGTTTGGAAAGGACAAACTATTAAATGACGTTTATGAGGGCTTTAGCAATACAATATCAGAGTCAGCAGGTCTTGTGGACATTCCCATCAGATGCGCATCTGAATCATCCAAAATCTCTACGAACTCAAGCGATCTTGCTGGCCCAAAGATGGATCACGAAGCTGGGTTGTGTAGCCTCAAGCCCACATACTTAAAATTCCCAAGTGGCACGTCCCCCCTCATGTTCATGCCAAGTTTCGATAGTTTCAGGAGGTGGACAGCAAATGAGAATTCGGTTGGGCATAGCAGAGGCAGAAAACCAAGTAGATCGAATGTCAGGCAAGTCTCGCCAAAAAAGATGTGCTTCATGGGAGCCCTCTCTCTCTGTCACAAGGATGTCTAAAGGCCATAGCAATGGCGAAAAAAATGACAATAGGAATCCTAGGAATGAAATCGACAAAATCCTGAATTTGGCATCTGATATAGGAGTTCAGTTTGCAGCGCCGGATCATCAAGTGAGGAAGCAGTTAGAAGGGTTGGAAGTGGAGAGTATATAGACGCCCAGTCAGGCTTCAAAACCCTCAAAATCGTGATTTTATCTTTTATCAATTATGAGTTGCGTTTTTTTCTAGAATGTCAGGGGGCTTGGTAGGGCTGAGAAATTACGAGCAGTAGCAAAGACAATCAGGAGTAATAAGGCAGCGTTTGTTTTCATCCAAGAGTCCAAATTGCAGAAAATCAAGAATCAACATTCTAACAGATTGAAAGGTGTAAGGTTTGTTATGGCTTACTCCCCATCAACAGGTGCAGCCGGAGGGTTGATTTCGTTATGGGACACAAATCTTTTCCATTTGCAAAGTTGTGAGATAAGGGAACGGGTAATCGTTTTGGTGGGAACATTTCTAAAAACCAATATGAAAATGGCTCTATTTAACGTCTATGCCCCAAATGATCAGCGAGAGAGGAAAGAGTATTGGGCCTCGCTATCCAATTTAATTGCATCCCAGCAATTGCCAACACTAATTGCAGGGGATTTCAACTCGGTGAAGACTAGTAAGGAGAGGATGGGAAGCTTTCAAGACACAAGGGCCATGCAAGATTTTTCTGCTTTTATTCAAGATAACATGCTCATTGATCTCCCTATGCAGGGATATCAGTTCACATGGGCACGCAGGGGAATCAAAGCATGCGCAAGCAGGCTCGGTAGATTCCTCTTGTCCCTTGATATACTAGTATGGATGCCTACTCTCGTACAAAAATCATTACCTAGAAGCTTGTCTGATCATCATCCTATATTACTGGCTGAGAGTGTCATCTCTGAGAACAGAAGACCATTTAAATGGTTCAGCCATTGGGCGGATAATCCGGGTTATGCGAATTGTATCAAAAAGGTGGTTCGTGATGCACAAAATACCGGGATTGGTAATTGTTTAAGACAAGAAAAATTGGCAACCAAAAAGTGGGTTTAAAAGGTAAATGGAAGTCAAAATCATAGCACAAGTGAGCTAGAGGAAAGGATTGGAAACTTAGAAAAGTTATTTGTCAAAAATGAAAATAACGAAGCTGTGCTTTCCGAAATTAAAATTCTGCAAGGAGAATTATGGGCTAAGTACAGGGTCGAAGAAAGAGAGTGGCTTCAGAAGTTGCGGCTAAAGTGGTTCCGGGAGGGTGATAGGAACACCGGATTCTTCTACATCATCGCCTCAATCCGAAAAAGGGTGAACCAAGTTGATTCTATTAAAGATGGTGATAGAACTGCTGCTACACACAAAGACATTGAAGAGGTTTTTTTCAAGAGGTACAAGGACTTTATCAACGTTAATCCAACTATCCCCCTAGCCCGAATGGACTTTCACTTCACGCAAATCAGCCTTGAGTCCGCAGAAATGCTCGAAAAGCCTTTTTCTTCAGAAGAGGTGTGGGATGCCATAATTACTGCCGATGGATCGCGTGCTCCAGGGCCAGATGGATTTAATTTAGATTTCTATCAGAAGTTCTGGCCTTCCTTAAAGAGCGAGGTGATGCAGTTTTTTGACGAGTTTCATAAAGGGAGAATCTTGGACAAAGATTTCAACCATTCTTTTATCACTTTGATTCCCAAAAAAAATCGCGCAGGAATATATAGAAGACTATAAACCAATCTCTCTCGTGAGTAGTCTGTATAAAATCCTTGCGCGCGTGCTCTCAAAGCGGTTGTCTGTGTGCATCAGAGAGGTAATTGAGGACTGTCAATTTGCTTTCACACTGGGAAAACAAATAACTGACTGCTCTTTGATAGCAAATGAAATTATAGAAGATCTCAAACATAGAAAAAGAGAAGCTGTAGTGTTTAAAGCAAACTTTGCGAAAGCATACGACACTATCGATCGTGAATTCCTTGATCTTGTTATGGCGAAGATGGGTTTCGGAGCGAAATGGAGAACTTGGATTAAGTTGTGCACAACAACATCACAGATTTCAATCCTGATTAACGGAAGCCTTTCTCAAATTTTCAAAACAAGCAGGGGCGTTCGGCAAGGTTGTCCCTTATCCCCCTGCTGTTCAATCTGGTGGGAGAAGCTTTGAGCAGTATGATCCAAAAAGCGTCGGAGTTGAATTTCATAAAAGGAGTGCAGGTCAGACAAAGCAACATCTATATTACTCACTTACAGTTCACCGATGACTTAGTCATGTTTCTTGAGGCCTACGAGGATCACCTATTATATGCTAAGAGGCTATTCAGAATCTTTGAGCTTATGTCAGGATTGAAGCTGAATTTGAAAAAGACGAGAATTTTTGGAATTAACATCGAGAATTCGCAACTGTTAGAGTGGCCAAATAAAGTGGAATGCTGCATTGATCGATTCCCTACCACTTACTTGGGGTTACCTCTTGGTTTCGCTCAAAATTCACAAACACTATGGAACCCGGTTGTAGAAAAGGTGCTTGCCAGACTTGAACATTGGAAAGGTCTACTATTGTCACATGGAGGTCGAATCACTTTGGCTAGGTCAGTACTCTCCAATATGCCCGTGTATTACATGTCCTTGTTTATCATGCCTAGTGTTGTGGCGAATTTCCTTAATAAAAGGATCGCGAGTTTCATTTGGGGTAATAAATCTGCCAAAACCATACATTGGATTAAATGGTCCCTTTTGTGCAAACCAATCGAGCAAGGGGGTTAGGCATTGTTGATTTGAAAGTTAAAAACAGAGCTTTATTGAATAAGTGGATGTGGAGGTACGGTATAGAAGGTGATTGCTTATGGAGGAAGGTTATCGATGCCAAATATGGGTATGATCCAAAGCTCCTGCTGCCTAAGAGGATGAAAGGTAGAAAAGAATCGTGGTTGTGGCGAAACATCATACAACCTCTGAATGAACCTGAAAATCTCTTTACACAGCACATCAAATTCGCTTTAGGAGACGTCAAACACATAGACTTCTGGGAGGACCCGTGGACAGAAGTTCCAAGCCTTCGCAAATCATTTCCTAGAATCTACGCTCTATCAATCAAAAAGAGTGGAAAAGTGTGCGATTTTGGAACCATAGTTAACGGCTCATGGTGCTGGAATTTAGCAATTAGAAGGCCTTTGTGGAATGGGAAAATCAGGTGTGGAATGATTTTTTGTCAATCTTGAACAAAGCAAGAATCAGCCAACTTCACTTAGATAGGATTGTATGGATGAGTTCCTCATCTGGGTTCTACAAACCTAAGGAGTTGTGCGCAATGGTAGGGGCTGCTGGCTCGTTCAGTGAAAAACGATGGAGTCAGGTTTGGATGAAACACGTGCCCTTAAAAGTATCGGCTTTTGTGTGGAGAGCATTGCACAACAGAATTCCAACCATGGAAGAGCTGCGCAAAAGAGATGTATCAGTATCAAATGAGTGCCTTTGTGTGCTATGTTCCGAGGCAATTGAATCAACAAACCACTTACTTTGTCATTGCAAAATTTCCTGGAACATTTCGCAGAAATGGTAGGGTTGCTTTAATCTCAATTTAGTTATTCCCAGGGATTTTAAGTCTTTTTTCGACACGTGGAACTCGCAGAAATTCAATCATGGCAGGTTTCTGTTGTGGCAACTAGCTTTCTTCAGCTTCGTGTGGACCATCTGGATTCATCGAAATTAGCAAGTCTTTAACAACAAAATTGTGCCGGTCGAACACATTTACGAACTTGCAGTTTTAAGGATTGGTCATTGGGCAAAAAGCATTTGGCCGCAGTTTATACCCTCCCTGTTAGATTTCGTATGTATGCCCCAAGAAGTTGTTATAAGCTTAGAGCAGTCTTGTCGGCAGATTCTGAGTCGTTGGGTAGCTCCTCAATCGGGCTACCTAAAATTCAATGTCGATGCAGCCGTGAAGGGAAGCTTTGGGCAAGCAGACATAGGAGGCATATTGCGAGACGAGCCGGGCAGATGTCGCAGACGTTTCTCGAAAGCTGCTGGGGAAACGGATCCAACTCTGGCAGAACTGTTGGGTATATACGTGGCATGTTTGGTTTTTCTTAAGTCGGAGTGGTATAAATCTCACAAGTTAATCATTGAGTCAGATAGCATGTTAGCGGTAAACTGGATCCTCAAACCAAGCACAGCTTCTGTTTTGTTTAGTTCTTTTGCAAAGGAGTGTAAATCAATTATCAGCTCAAATGGGTGGAAAATTCAATTTGCATATAGGGAGGCTAATTGCGAAGCCCACGTGATGGCGAAACAGGGCATAAATTGTTAAATGAAATGCTTAAATCTGTTGGTATCTAGTTTAAATATGAAATACTGCAGTGTTTTGCGAAGGTGCATGTTGCTTCTAGCAGAGTCCCGTTTTTCATACTAGTATTTGCCTCACGAGCCAAGGGGGCGGTCACGACATAGTTGGGCATCGAGGTCTCCTTTCTTTCTTCGGGTGAAGTGTGGGTTTGAGCAGTTGGTATATTCAAGAAATGTTTGATTTGGTGTGGTTGCCGTCAGTATCGTTATTTTGGTGGGTGAAGGGGCTCTGCACTGTGGATGCTTTCCTGCGTTTGGCAGTGAAAGTCTTGTGCTCCTTGATCGAATTTTTTTGTTTCACTGAGGTGTGTTTTCCGATATGGCCAAGTGTGTGTATTTTAGCATTAACATCGTGCACTCTTTTTCCTCCATAGGCTCTAGGGAGGTTTTTTAACGAGCACAATGTTATTGCTTATTATCAATAAAATCTCATTTTCAAAAAAAAAGTTTGGGTCATTCTTAAGAAATGTTAACTAAATTAACAATAAATAAATAAATAAAAAGAAACAAATTAAAACTTACATTTAAACATGAACTTAATATAATATCCTTAGTAACAACAAAAAGTAGTATTTAGATACATCCACAAACATTTTCATTCTATAAACGAGCTTATAAACAAGCATGTAAACGAGCCTATAAACAAGCTTATAAACGATACTATAAACGAGCTTATACATTAGGCGCATAAACGAGCTTGTTCGTGAACATAAACGAGCCGAACACACCTTTGTTCATGTTCATTCGTTTATTAAACGAACATAAAAATTTTGTTCATACTCGTTTATTTAGCTTAATAAACGAACATAAACGAACGTTATACGAACGGTTCGCGAACGGTTCGTCGAACGCTCTGTTCATTTACACCCCTAAACAGCAGCAACCACAATAATAAATAAAAAATGTAGGCTTAATGCACATTTTGTCCCCTAACATTTATCACTTTTTTCAATTTAGTATCTAATATATTTTTTAGGTTCAAGTGCCCCTAACATTTGAAACGTTACTTAATTACCCTAAAATCTAACTCCGTTTGTAAAAAAAAAATTACACCAATAATATTAAAAACATCATATTAAAAACAAAACAAAACAAAACGAAAAAGAAAGGAAAATGAAAATGAAAATCTTACCCTGACAAATCTTTCCCAAAAAAATCAGAAACAATGGTGGCCATTGGAGCACTCTTCTTCCCACAGTATCCTTCTTCTTCTCCTATACCAAGAAAATTCCATTCATTAACTTCTTATATATTCATCTATACCCCTTTATTTTCTCAAAACATTTTCATCTCTCCATTAATCAACACCCACAAAAATTTAAGTTTTACACTCTAGTTTTCCATACAAGAATTAAGCGTAGAAGCTGAAATAGAGAAAATCCAGAAACCAAATGTTTTCAAGGAAGTTTTTTGTTTTGAATTTGTATCGGGTTATTCGGTTGCCGAAGCTCTCTACCATTTTTATTCTCTCGAGAGCTCTCCTCAACTCCCCACCTTAACCTTCCCTCCTCAACCCCCAGTCGCTCATTGAATTGGTCAAAAATACACTACAAGAAAATGCATTTTTAGTGACATTGAAAATAATCACAAAAAGTGTTAAATTTAGTTACTGAAATTTATAGTGACTATTTTTCTGAGTCGTCACTATTATATTAGTGACAACTTTCATGTATTTCGTCACAATAGTTATATTTTTTTTATAATCACACTATTTGACACAAATGATTATTAATAGTGACTAAATTTTAGACACTAATGTTATGCTTACTAGTGACAAACATTCTATCACAAATACATACTTAAATAGTGTCTAAAATATGTCGTCACTGTCAATATTAAAAAATTAATTATATTTTAGTTGTAACCATTTCATTTAGGGTTTAAACTAATCACTAATTGTCCTTGAAATTTAATGGAGCTTTTGCATTTTAGTCAGCAAACTTTTAAGTTTTCATTAGATCTGCAATGCATGGCTTCAAGAAGGATCGAAGCTGGAACCTTTAGGGCGAGAGTGCAATACTTATCCACTAGCCTAGACAAGAAATTTAATACTATTTTGAAAGAAAAATAATATTTAGGTTTAATTGTAATTGAAATTAATTAATTTATTTTAAAAATATTTATTAATTATAACACTAATTATTATAATAATAATTTAACTAATTTTTCTATGATTTCTTATACGAAGCACGTATGTTGAAGAAACTATTTAGATTTTTTTGAAGAAAAAACTAATCAAAATGGAATATATATTTTAAAATTTTCAAAAAAAAACTCTATCATATATTATGCTAAAATCGCATAGTAGTTTTTGTACTCTAATTTTGTCACTTTAAATTTTTATACTTTTTAAATTTTGAATTTTCGATCCTGACATGAATGGTAGTATTTAAATATGTTAAGTAAAATTTTCTTTTTATCTATTTTGTTATACATAAGTTGCTTATTTAATTTTAGTTCTTTAATTTGATCATTTTTAGTCCTTGTAATTTAGTCATACTGTTAGTGTCCCGTTAAGATTAGGATTAGGATTAAAATTTTAAAATTTTAAAAATATAGGGACTAAAGTTGATCAAAATAGATTGACTAAAACAACAATTTACACATAGTATAGACTACAGAAATAGTTTACCTTTTGACAAACTAGTTTATGATAACTTTAATTTTTATAATTATAAAAATAAATTTATCATTGTGGCAATGTCTAATTTGTCATTACTTTTATTTTTTACTTGTGACAAAATTTATCACAACAAAAAGTGAAACTTTAAGTGACAAGTAATTTCATTGTAATAACAAATATAAAATAATAGTGACCACTTCACGTATCGTCACTATCATGTGTCAAAGTTTTAGTGACAATGAACTTTGTGTCACAATTGTATACTTATAGTGAGAATTCATTTGTGAAAAATGTAATCGTCACAATTACTACTGTTACAGTGACCAAATAAAAATATGTCACAATTACTTATACTAATAGTGTCGCACAAAAATTTTGTCACAAAAAATTAATATTTGTGACAAAATTATCCCTAGTCACTATTAATTTGTCACTAAAAACTTATATTGTTGTATTGACACTACACCATCCACTTTCATCATCCACCGTTTTCTAACCGAAACTACAACAAAAACCAATCCTCATTTATGGGCCTCCCGGTCACAAGTTGATACCAGTAAGAAAAGTAACAATTTACAATCATGCATCAATAGTAGGAATCGAAAATTGATAATAATAAAAAAAACAAAGCTGATGTTTTATGATTTTATGACCTTTTGAGGTTTTATGGTTGTTTTTGGGAAAAAAAAATTAACCAAAAAGAAAGAAAAAGGGAGAGAGCGAGTACCATTTGACAGTGATGGTGATCAAAGTTGATGCTTGAAAGTAGTGATGAAGATAGTGAACGATGGGGAAATGGAAGGGATGTGGAGATGGTGTTTGGGGGAAGGTGGGGATGAGGGAAATGAATATTTTAATATATTTGTGGCAGCTTCTTTTTTTTCGGGCTCCACATTTAATAAAAACACCAAAATAATATTGTTGTCACCAATCTTTTTAAAAGATGTTATTGGATCGCCTAAACACGAGTTATTTTAATAAAAAATATTTTATTTTTATTAAAACAATAATTTTAGTCCGCGAAAAACGAAAATGAGTTCGGAGGTCGATTACGCATGGACAAGGGTTAGCACACCCACAACGCCCAAAAATTGGCACATAGCCGATTACAAAACGTTTTAATGTCGGAATTTGTAATTTCGTATAAAATTCAACTTATTGTCCATTAATAAATATGATTCCATTTTAACGGTCCTACCATCCGGAGAGTAAACCCTAATCACCGCTAACATTTCTGGCGCTAACACATTACCTTCTTTTTGGTAAGATGCCGCATTAATTATGTTCAACTTTTTTAAGCAAACAATCAAAAAACAATTAATATGTTGAAAATTTTATTTATTCTAAGTTAGTGATTATTAACCTAAAGAATTGTCTAAGTAATTTTACCTATTGAGATTCAAATGTAGTAAAGTGTGTATAATTAATTTTTGATGTGAGAATTTTTTTTTATTTTTTTAACTACAAGGCTCTAAATAAGGTCTTTAAGAACTTAATCCTAGGGGTTTTATCTAAACTAAAGTTTAAATAAGTAATTTTTTTATTAATTTGCTCTTTTCTTATCGCAGAACTATGGGGTGTACATGACGTTCTCCTTCATGCATGGAGATTGGGTTATCGTAGAGTAGAGTTGGAGATAGATAATCAGGAAGCGGTACGGATTTTATCGCGAGACTCTCCTTCATTGCAGGGTCATAGTTTAGATGCTGCTATCTTTGCGATGTTGGAACGAAATTGGGAGACACTGATATGTCATGTTCACCGCGAAGGGAATGCCGTTGCGGATGCTCTTGCAGCTATGAGCTGGGAATTCTTAGTTGAAGAACGATACTTCCAGGACCCACTAGATGTTGTGCGTCTGCTTGTACATGATGATTTGGTTGCTTAATTATCTCTTGTACTTCTATATTAGCTAAAAAAAGTTTAAATAAGTTCGACAATTAAATATTTAAAACAAACTAAATTAACGAGATATCTATAAAAAAGTGACATTAACTAAATTTACAAAATTAAATAAAATAACAAAAAAGGGAAAATTAAAAAATAAAATAAAATTATGTGCAAAGTTTTAGATAATAATTATTAAAAGGTTAAACTACTGCAGGGGTCACTTTCGTTTCTCGTTTGTACAGATTTAGTCACCACTTTTGAAAAGTGCCAATAAGTGGTCATCTATGTTTTCGAAGTGTAAAGACTTGGTCACTCCGACGTTATAGTCTGTTAATCCCCTAACAGATTACTGATGTGGGGGAATTAATTAAATGGTAATATCCACGTGTGTATTCCCACGTGGATAATAACATCGGAAATCTTCCTTAATGAAGACATATCCAACGAACTCTCCACTCTCAAACTCCCATTATTCAACTCAGTAACAGCAGATGAAGACGACGGCTGAAAATGCTTCTCTTCTTCCACACTATTCTTCGTTTTCTCAATGATCTCCACTTCTTCAACCTTAAGATCATCTGTAACCATTCCCTTTTCCTTCTTATCATTATCCTCCACAAAAATCACTTCTTTTTCCTTCTTAAAATGGCTCAAAGCATCCCAAGTTGGCCTTTTCACATTACTGAATCTATTACTCAAGAAATTCCCCATATCGCTTTTAGCCGAATCCTGTTTGTGTTTTGAACCTGGTAACCCAAATTTTATATGTCTGACAGGGGCGTGGACTGCTCTAGGGAAAGGTATCTTAGGTTCTGGGTAACGAGAGATTCTCGAGACCGTGCTGTTGTGGGGTAAAATTGCTTTTTCTGGGCTTTGGTTCAAAGAAAATTTGGGTTTTTATGAAAAACTGAAAATCCATGAAAATTGGATATGGAGATTTCTTTTTGTGGTTGAAATTGAAATTGAAATATTCATCTCCACCGCGTTTACGATTACCTGCTAAAGCACCCATTGACGAAATTCACAAAATTTAAACCCTAAAGTTCCAATACCCATTTAACGAAAACCATGAAACTAGATTTGAGAGGCTAGGGTTTTTTTTAAAAACCCCTAAATGTTATAACCCGAAATGACTACTTTTAAAGCGAAAACATTGAAACCCAGAATTTGGAAAATCCGAAATATTTCAAAACACAACAAAAGGATCAGATTTTTCTTAAAACTAAACCAAGCCCAGAAAATAAAGGGGAGAATGCGGAAGAAAATCGATGAAAAATTTTAGGGGATTAACAGACTATAACGTGGATATTGTCATTTAATTAATTCCGCCACATCAGCAATCCGTTAGGGGATTAACGGACTATAACGTCGGAGTGACCAAGTCTTTACACATCGAAAACGTAGATGACCACTTATTGGCACTTTTCAAAAGTGGTGACTAAATCTGTACAAACGGGAAACGAAAGTGACCCCTGCAGTAGTTTACCATTTTAATAATTATTATCTAAAACTTTGCACATAATTTTATTTTTATTTTTTAATTTCCCCTTTTTTGTTATTTTATTTAATTTTGTAAATTTAGTTAATGACACTTTTTTATAGATATCTCGTTAATTTAGTTTGTTTTAAATATTTAATTATCGGACTTATTTAAACATTTTTAGCTAATACAGAAGTACAAGAGATAATTAAGCAACCAAATCCTCCTATACAAGCAGACGCACAACATCTGGTGGGTCCTGGAAGTATCGTTCTTCAACTAAGAATTCCCAGTTCATAGCTGCAAGAGCATCCGCAACGGCATTCCCTTATTGACACATGGATGTTGTCATTTAATTAATTCCGCCACATCATCAATCTGTTAGGGGATTAACAGACTATAACGTTGGAGTGACCAAGTCTTTACACATCGAAAACGCAAATGACCACTTACTAACAACTTTTCAAAAGTGGTGACTAAATCTGTACAAACGAGAAACGAAAATGACCCCTGCAGTAGTTTACCCTTATTAAGAAGAATGATACAAAAAAATTGAATTAAGCCGTTTGGTCCGCTCTTATTTTAAAATATTAGTACTAATCCCCAAAAAAAAACATCATATTTCAACTTTTATTTTAAAACAAAAATCAAAACACCACATTTTAAAAGTTCATCGAATATTTATGTGAAAAAAAAGGCAAAGGTGGTGAACCACCGGCACCGACCGCCGCCTCCAGCGGTGGTGTACCAAAAGTTTCCCTTCCTTTTTGTGTTCAATTGAAATGTTCGAATAAGGATCTTTAAAACTCAAAGAAATATTATAATTACTCTCAACTTCAATTATATTCGAAATAAAATAGGAACAAGTTACCAAAATAAAGAAATTTGCTTCTTGTATTTCCACCGGAACTTCAATACAATTTTAATCTTCTAAGAATTTTGGATACAATGTAAGAGTGGTGAATGGTGAGAAAATTCAGTTTCTTACAAGTGATGGAGAAGGGGTTTATATAAAAATTTTCACTACCTAAAATACCAAAAATCAAAATATTAAATCCCCTAAAAATAGTGCCCCAAATTATTGATTTGATTCAACTTCCTTTTTACTATTGATTCTTGCTTGATTTTACTATAACTGCTTCCTTCTTTGATTCCTTTTTACCATATTTCCATTTTGAATTGCTTGAATTTTGGGCTGGTATCTTTCTTTCTTTTGTTGCTTTTTGGCTGATCCTACTTGCTTATTTTAATTCTGACTTGGTCTAAAAATCAGTGACAACAATATTTATTTTATTTTTTCATCCGAAGATTAAAAAGTGACAAACAATATGATTAGCCATAATTTTTTAACAAACGACATCAGATTTTTGGGGTAATTTGGGTAACATCTCAAACGCTAGATGGCACTTTCGCCCCAAAAATACGTCAGGTACCAAGTTAGTAAAAGTGATAAATGTTAGGGGAAAATGTGCATTAAGCCAAAGATATAATAATTCATGTAAATATATATTATCAATTTTATAATGTAAATATAATATTAATATAGGCAGGAATGAACGCATAAATTTATGTTATCGGACGAACTTATAAAATTTTAGGGGAACAAAAATAGATTTTCAATGGAAAATACATAGAAATTTTCTAAAATAATCTAAATCATAAACAAATTTCAATTTTTTAGGAGGACGACCGTCCCCTCTAGCCCCCCTCGATCTATTCCTGATTATGGGTGAATAGTTGATACACTATCAACGTAAAAAAAATTATATGGATATGTCTATTTTCAAGCTAAGATCTAAAATCTAAATTTCCAATCCTAAAATCTTAAAACTCTAACCCTAAACCTTAAACGCTAAATTCTAACAATAAACCTAAAGCCATAAATAGTCTCGCTTGTGAAAATAGAAAGGATACAGTTATTTAATTTTGAAATTAAAAAGAAGTAGAGCAAGCACATTTGACCGGTTGGTCAAGGTGCTCATATTTGTTCCCTCATTTCTTTAGTTCATGGGTTCTAGACCAACTAAAAATGTAGATAATTGTCATGTAAATAGAGTTAATTCTTTTATAAATATCTAAGTAATTTAGATATAATATAACTCTAATCTCTTAAAGTAGTTTAGATAGACTATAACTCTTATCTACTAAGTAGTTTAGATAACCTTTATCTCTTATCTTTTATAGGATTATATTCTATCTAAACTAGTTTGAGTTTTATTAAAACTCCTTGTACTAAATTTATATATAGTTGACTTGTATGTACTCTTCTAATCAATTCAAGGAAAATCATTGAATCAAATTGATCACTGCCCAAAATACTTTTCTTTATTTTCTACGTGGTATGAGTCTAGTTTTTTTTTTCAGATCCTATCGAAAAAAAACCTTTGTTAATGGCTGTCGAAAAAAAATATTCGAGATTAGCTCAAAGGCTAGTCCATCACCACGGTTATGTAGAGACAATCAATCACGTTTCGTCACCTCTGTAAGAAATACTAGCGACCAATTTAGCAAGTAGCAAGACATCGAATTAAACTTCGTGCTTTATGTTCTAAAACTAGCTTGCAACTTGTTATCTGTTAGCAAATTGTTTCGTGACTTGGGATGTTATACTAAATTTGATTTACATGGCTGTGAATTTCAGGATTCAGGGAAGATAATTGGCAATTTTAGATTGCATTGTGGACTCTACATTCTTCAAGGTTCTTTTCCTTCACCAAAACAAGCCTATTCCAATTACATCTCTGAATCTATTTCCACATCAAACAATATTTCTAGTAAAATTATGTTATTACACTTTAGAATAGGACATCCTAATTTCTTTTATTTGGCCAATATGTACTTCACCAATAAAAAAATCAAATACTTTTATTGTGACATTTGTCAATTTGCCAAATATCAAAGAACCATATACCATCCATCCACTTATAAACCTTCTCACCCTTTTTTCATCATCTATAGTGATATTTGGGGCTCTTTCAAAGTTAAAAATGTTAGTGGATTTAGATAGTTAGTAACCTTTATAGATGACCATAGCAGAATTACTTGGGCATTTTTTATGAGGGAAAAATCTTAAGTTAGTGAAATTTTTAAAACCTTCACAACATGGTCAAAAATTATTTTCAAAGTAAAGTCCACATTTTAAAAACTGATAATGTGAGTTAATATTTCTCAAAGAGTCTAGGATCCTATTTTAAAGAAAAGGGCATTGTTCATACTAGCTCTTGTGTTGATAGTCCTCAACAGAATGAGGTTATCGAGAGAAAAAATAAACATCTTTTAGAAGTAGCTAACTCTCTTTTATTCTCTTCCAATGTTCCTAAATTTTTTTTGGGGAAGCTTTCCTAACTGCCACTCACCTAATTAATAGGATGCCTAGTGTTGCGTGTCAACAGTCCTATCGCAAATAGTGCAAGTGTACACGACAGAAGTATTAAAGTGATACTTGGAGTATCAGATATCGTCTCCACAGGGACTGAAAATAACTTTATCCTAGAATTGCTGCACAAGAGAGAGAAAGAGTTTAATTGTATTGTAGAGTAATCGTGAATAACAATTAAAGTAAAAGAGTAAAAGATCAGGTTTAAGAAATAGGCCGGTATTGATTTGCTCAGTAGTGCAGGTGTTGCACTAAATAGAAACTTATGTTCTGTCGTCGTCCCTGTCACGACAGCACCTGTCGCGGCAGAAGTCTGTTGATGTCGCGGCAGCACCTGTCGCGACAGAAGTCTATTGATGTCGCGGCAGCGATCACACAACTCTGTACTTCAAGCTTGGCAAGAATCCCTGCTATTACTTGTCCTATCCCTAGGCCCAAGTTCTGTTGATGAACACTTCTTAGATGACCACTTAACCTCGTACTTATCCCTAAGCCGAGATGGTTTAACCATAAACTGAAAAACGCGTATTTATTCCGTTCGTATGCTTGATTCTCCTGATATCAAACAAATGAATAACCTCACAATGCTCTCCCGATACTCTTGCGAGATATGAAAACCAGAATAAATAAACTTGAAGTTTTTATTGCTTTGAACAGAAAATTCCTAAAACAGTACAATCCTTGCAACTACTTTACAGAATCAACCCTTAACCCTAGGGGAAGTTTAGAACATGATGAAGGGGGAAATGACAAGGGTTTTGGGGAAGACGGCTAGGAATGAGATATCCCCTAGGTCGAATTACATGCCTTTATATAGGCCTTGGGTCCAAGTTTTCTAATATGGCAAGAATACAAGTTTAAACTAAAGTACAACTCTATTGGAGATTAAATCTTCTGAGTATATGCCTTTAATTCGCCATCTTTTCTTGCCTTGAGTTTCTTCCTTGAACTTTGGGCTTGGCCTTTATTCTGCCTTCGGGCTAAGAAAAATATAGGAGTGGTCCACGACAGACCGGCTTTAAGTCCTCTATCTGTCGAGCTCCACTTCACTTTTCCACCTCAGCAATGTTGTCATCATGGCTGCCATGGTAGTGGCCACGACAGCGTTTGTTCCTTGACTCCAGTCCTGTGATCCAGCTCTGCTCCCTTGCTGCCCCGAGTCTGCCACAGTAGATACCTGCAAAAGTGACAAAATCAGTAGCAACTGTGCCATTTTATCTAATTGTGATGTATATGTAGAAATCTATCCTAAATGTAATGAATTATGCTTGAATGCATCAGAAATATGGGTAAAAGAGGGGTAAATTATAGAACTTTTATACACTCAACACACCCCCAAACTCAAGTTCTTGCTTGCCCTCAAGCAAACATGTCCTAACTAAAAATAATTTTATTTTGTTTTGGCTTAATTCAATGAACTTTTCATTACCTACCACACATTCCCTATCACAAGCAATGCCTTGCAGGGCGTTTACGGATTTATTCGGAACAATGCTATAGTTCTTGTCCAGTGTGTGCGGGTTTTGTGACCAAATATGAGCTTAGACTTCTTAGCAACCAGAATAGTTACTTAACTTACTTGAGTTTTACTTCAAAAATATTTTTTTTACTAGAGCAATTTTCGAGCACCTCTAGTTGTCTTCCAAAGTTTTTCTATTTTTACTAGAGCCGGTTTTCGGGCACCTCTAGTTTGATTTCCTAGAGCTAGTGTTAGGCACCTCTAGTTTAATTTCCTAGAGCCAGTGTTAGGCACCTCTAGGAGTAAGACTGAATCTAAGTTTTCTTTCTAACTCAAGTGGCTAAACTTCCTATTCTAAGTTTACTAACAGAGTCTTAATAGCATATAAGTCACAAAAGGTGTTGTACAGTTCAGAATTATAGCAAGGCTCTAAACAATTCCTAAAACTTCCTAAAGGCACTGCCACAACAGAGAATGTCGCGACAGGTAAGTTTAGTTCAAAGACTTAAGCCAAAAAAAATTTTGTTTTTTGTTTTCATTTTTTTGTTTTTTAAATAAACTAATAATTAGACACAAATTAAGACACAACTAATAACTTCATTAATGGAGGGATGTCACCCCAAACTCGAGGGTTGCATTACTCTCAATGCATGACAGAATGAAAAATAAAAATAGAAAAGCAAAATACATCACAAAATATATATAACAACAAAGACAACAAAATATAAGAAAGAAACTTAATTTGAGGAGCTGTCGTCACTGCTACTGCTAATTTGGAGCTGCCGGCGGGCAGTGACTTTCATGGCAGGGGCTGGAAGGGTGCTGTGGGAGGCAGAGGTTGTTTTCTTCTTTGCCTCCCGAGGTGGCTGGACACGTGTTGGTGAGATGCGTGGGGGCTGGTCCAGGACCTCGATGTCGTCGTCGGAGCTGCTGCTGCTGCTGGCAGATTTGCCTTGACCGGAGGTTCCTCATACAGTCTCATTGAGCTTCTTCCTCTTCATTGGAGGGTAGTCCTTGGATATGTCTCGAGCAACCGATGGCTCGGAGTCAGAATCCTGCCAGACGGAATAGGAGGAGAACCCTTCCCAATATTTGGGGTCAATTTCGGGGAGGGGGTCCTTTCTCTTCTCTCCTCTGGCTGTGGCAGACTGCCTGCCGCCTTCGCCTGTCATGGCAGGAGTAGGTGTGGAGGCAGCAGATGGAGTCTTGGGGCTTGCAGCAGGGGTAGGTGTGGGGGCAGCAAAGAAGTGGTCTGGGAAGGAGGGGAATGGCACATGGGTAAAATGTAAATCATTTTGAATAAAATTTACCGTTGCGGCCATGAAGTCCATCAGCCCGAGCCGTCGTTTCTCCATCCTTTTCAGCGTCGACAAAATCTGGGCGGAGGTGTCTGTTGGAGGTGCTACTGCCGTTTGCTGTTGCTCTACTGCGACAGGTTCTGGGGAGCTGGGGCCTTTTGTCGGCTCTGTCGTGGCAGAGGGGTTGATGTATGACAGCGGGGTAGCAGCCTTCAACTCTATTAGGCTGTAAATATTTCGATGCGTCCACCTCTTTCCTTGGACCTTGACGTCCTCCTCAATTTCTGGTACATTGTGGCCTCGACAGATGGTGGTGATGAGGTAGGGGAAGACGAGGGGACCCGACGGTCGGAGGGCACACTCAAGAATTCCATCCCGGATGTAGCGGCCGTCATTAATTTGTCTTTCGTTTAAAATGGAATGGACAAGGGCTAACCTTGGTCTGTCGACGGTGCTGTTGTGGGAGGATGGCATGATGCGCTTTTTGACAAAGTGATTCCACAGTTTGGCTTGTGGAGCCAGCTGGGTTCTCCTCACGGTCTATCGGTGTTTAGGGTCTTCGTTCCATTCCGTCCCATCTTCTATGACCTCTACCATGACCGCGTCGTAGTCTGTCGGCAACAGACTATTCACGAACCTTCTGTGGGAGTCCTCCTTCTTACTCACGTACATTCCGTAGAGTGTGTTGATGTACACAGGCTCGATGGAGATTTGCTTTCCTCGAACGATTATTGTCTTGGTATCTTTGTTGTCGACTGCAGCATAGAACTCTCGGACGAGGGTTATGTTCATCTCCTCGGGCTGGGCAACAAATTGCTGCCATTTGAGGGCCTGAATTTTCTTGGCTATGAAGCTCTCTAGCCCTAGATCTCCCGTGGGTTGTGTGTAGATAAACCCTCGTTCCTCCCACATGTCCTTTTTTTGGAAGAAACTGTAGTACCTCGTGGCAGATTCGGTGGAGGCGAAACGGTTGGGAATGGCATTGTGACTCAGGGTTGATACTGACGTGGCAGAAATGGAGGCAGCACTGCAGTGGGTTTGTCTGCTAGCCATTTGCAAGGACTGTAGAAAATGAGAAGATTTTTTTTTAGATCTAAAACAGAGAAAGCAAGTTGAGAGAATAAGAATGAGATGGAAAATGAATAGTGAATGGGGGGTTATATAGAACGAGGATTTTCTGCTCGTTGGGTCTATAACGGCAGGCGCAAATAGCGGGGTCAGCTGTTATGCAGTTTCTGACGCGTCTGTCACGCGTTTCCGTGTCTGCTGCGCGTCTGTTACGCGGTTTCTGACGCGTCTGTCATGCGTTTCCGTGTCTGCTGCGCGTCTGTTACGCGTTTGCGTGTCTGTCGCGACAGCTCCGTGACAGGCTATCTTCTCCACGTCTGTCGCGACAGTTGATGACAGGCTGTGACGACAGACTCGTCCGTTTGGCTTTTTAGGCTGTTGTGAATATGGTGGGCTGGTTCATTCATTCTCTTTGCTTTGCTTCCTTTGTTTCTAAAAATATTTGAACAAATAAACTAAATTAAAAATCTTGATTCCTAAAAAAATAAAAATATGAATTCCTAATAAATAAGTAAAATAAAATAAAATAAAAACTAAGTTAAATTAGGGATGCCTTGAGGGGCATCTCCTAAAGTAACTACTTCCTGCATCCTTGGGGCTTCAGTCCCCTGATAATGCTTTAGTCTCTGTCCGTTGACTTTGAACTGGTGCTCGTCCTTTAGGGATTTGATTGTAATGGCACCATGGGGGAAAACTTGGACAACCTGGAAAGGACCATACCACCTAGATTTAAGCTTTCCTGGGAAAAGCTTCAACCTAGAGTTGAACAACAACACCTGCTGCCCTGGGCAGAACTGTCGTGGCAGTAGCTTATTGTCGTGCCATTTCTTGGTTTTGTCCTTGTAGATCTTGGCATTGTCGTAGGCCATTGCTCGAATTTCTTCAATTTCATTTAAGTCTAGTAGCCTTTTCTGTTCTGCCTTATCCCAGTCCATATTTACTGCTTTGATAGCCCAGTAAGCTCCGTGTTCTATCTCAACAGGTAAGTGACATGTTTTCTCATAGATGAGTCTATAGGGTGACATCCCCAATGGTGTTTTGAATGTTGTTCTATAGGCCCAGAGTGCAACATTGAGATGTAGAGACCAATCCTTTCGAGTGGGTTTAACCATCTTCTCAAGTATGTTCTTTACTTCTCGGTTGGATATCTCGGCCTGCCCATTGGTCTGAGGGTGGTATTCTGTTGCAATCTGGTGCTTTACTCCGTATTTTCTCAAGGCAGAAGCAATTACCCTGTTATCGAAGTGTCTCCCCTCATCACTAATGATCGCCCTTGGGATGCCAAATCTGGAGAAGATGTTCTTGTGGAGAAACCTTTGAACAGTTTTGGCGTCGTTTTTTTGAGTGGCGATCGCTTCTACCCACTTGGACACATAATCCACTGCTAGTAGGATGTACAGGTTCCCACAAGATGCTGGGAATGGTCCCATGAAGTTGATTCCCCATACATAGAAGATTTCGACCTCTAAAATGTTATGTAGTGGCATCTCATGCCTTCTCGAGATGTTCCCAGTCTTTTGGCATTTGTCACAGCTTTTGTAGAAGGCTTGTGCATCCTTGAACAGTGTGGGCCAATAGAGACCAAATTGCAGAACCTTGGCAGCGGTTTTGTTTCCACCTAGGTGTCCTCCATAAGGGGAAGCATGGCAGTGGTGAAGCACAACTTCCTGTTCATCCTGTGGCACACATCTCTTGATAATTTGATCTGCACAGTGTTTGAAAAGAAGAGGTTCGTCCCAATAATAATGTTTTCATCATTTGGAACCTCTTCCTTGCTTGGTAATTAAGTTCAGGAGGTAGTACCCCACTAACAATGTAATTAACAAAATTAGCGTACCAAGGTGTTTCAGAAAGCTTACCTGCCGCCATGGCTGTCGCAGCAGTGCTGGTGGCAGCAAACAACTGCTCATCTGGGAAGGTCTCCAATATGTTGGTCCTATCTGTGGATTGACTCTTCCCTTTTTCCAGTCTCGACAAGTGGTCTGCTACTTGGTTCTCTGTTCCCTTTTTATCCTTGATATCAATGTCAAACTCTTGCAGCAGTAGAATCCAACGTATCAATCTCAGTTTTGCATCCTTCTCCGTGAACAAATACTTCAGTGTTGAATGGTCTGTATGGACCACCACCTTTCTTCCAAGTATGTACAGACAGAACTTGTCGATTGAGAACACCACTGCTAACAGTTCATTCTCTGTCGTGGTGTAGTTGACTTGGGCATCATTTAATGTTTTGCTGGCATAATAAATCACATGGAAGAGCTTATCCTTCCTCTGTCCTAGTGTTGCCCCGACAGCATAGTCACTGACATCACACATTATCTCGAATTGCAAACTCCAGTCTGGTGGCTGTACAATCGGGGATGTTACCGGCTTCTCCTATAGAATTCTGAATGCCTCAGTACATTCAACATTGAAATCAAAGGGACGATTCTACTCCAATAGGTGGCATAAGAGTTTGGTAATCTTTGAGAAATTTGCAATAAACGGTCGATAAAACCCGACATGTCCTAAGAAACTTCGAATCCCCTTGACTGTGGTGGATGGCGGCAGTTTTTCGATGTCTTCTATTTTGGCTTTGTCCACCTTTATGTCGCGACAGCTCACTTTGTGGCCTAGTACTATCCCTTCATCCACCATGAAGTGGCATTTTTCCCAGTTCAAAACCAGGTTCGCCTCTTCGCATCTTTCAAGAACCTTCTGCAGTTTCGTAAACAACCTTCAAAACTGTCTCCAAAGACAGAAAAGTCATCCATGAAAATCTCGAGGAAATCCTCCACCATGTCGAAGACTATTGCCATCATGCACCTTTGGAATGTTGCTGGTGCATTGCAGAGCCCAAATGGCATTCTCCGAAAATCATAGGTGCCGTACGGGCAAGTGAAGGTAGTTTTTTCTTGATCCTCTGGTGCAATTGCTATCTGATTGTAACCTGAATAACCATCAAGAAAACAATAGTAAGGTTTCCCCGCTAAAATATCAAGCATTTGATCAATAAAAGGTAGGGGAAAATGGTCCTTCTGGGTAGCTTTATTAAGCTTCCGATAATCCATGCAAACCCTTCAACCGGTCACAGTCCTGGTTGGGATTAGCTCGTTTTCTTCGTTGGTTACCACGGTTATGCCTCCCTTTTTGGGTACACACTACACCGAGCTCACCCACTTTCTATCCGAGATGGTGTATATGATTCTGGCGTCAAGCCATTTGATAATCTCTTTTCTCACCACTTCTCGCATAGCCTCGTTCAAACGTCTCTGGGAATCAATAGTCGGCTTATGATCATCCTCCAAGAGAATCTTGTGTATGCATAATGTCGGACTGATGCCTTGGATATCAGCTATAGTCCATCCAATGGCCTTCTTATGTTGTTGTAGCATTCTGATTAGCTGCTGCTCTTGTTTCTGCATTAACTTGGAAGAGATGATTACGAGCAACGTATCATTCAAACCAAGAAAGACATATTTAAGCTGCCATGGAAAAGGCTTAAGATCTAGAACATGTGGCTTTTCAATCGAAGGCTTCTGGATTATATGTTCATTCGAGGTATAATTAAGGGGCTCGAAGAACTTACATGAACGATTGCCTATCCAATTTACCTCCTCATGACCTTCAGTGTCAGATGTTTCTGAATCGGAGGAGTCACTGTCGTCATTGCTACCGTGACAGTCTTCCAGGTGACTGCTGTGGCAGTGACCGAACTTTATGTCATGGCAGCTTGACCTGATGCAGGGTTGGTCAAGAATTACTTCAGCGATTGCCTTGCACTCTTCTTCTGCATCAGCATGTTTAATTGCTTGGAGAACATTGAGTTTGATTTCTTGATCATTCACTCTCATGGTCAGTTCTCCTTTCTCCACATCGATCACAGTTCTGCCTGTGGCTAGGAAGGGTCGCCCCAGGATGATCAGTGCGTTTTCATCTGCTTCACAGTCTAAAACAAGAAAGTCAACAGGAAAAATAAATTTATCCACTCTTACCAGAATATCTTCGATCTTCCCTTCTGGTTGTATGTAAGAGCGGTCTGCCAGCTGCAGCATGACTGTCGTGGACCTTGCTCGTCCAATACCTAATTTCTGAAACACATATTTGGGCATTATATTTATGCTAGCACCAAGATCACAAAGTGCCTTACCCACGAATTTGTCGCCAATTATGCACGGTATGATGAAGCTCCCAGGATCCTTCTTCTTCTGGGGTGGATGCCTGTGCAAGATAGTCATGCATCCTTCTATCATTTTTACCGTTTCGAATTCCCCAAGTTTGGACCTTTTTCACATGGCATCCTTGAGAAATTTTGCATAACCGAGCATATACTTGATGGCCTCTAACAGCGGTATATTAATGTTCACCTGCTTAAAAATATCATAAATCTTTTTGAGCTGGTACTCCTGTTTTTGTTTTTGTAATCGCTGTGGAAAAGGAGGTGGAGGACGGTAATCTTCAAGACGTCCTTCACATGGTATTCGGATCTGAGGAGGTTTAGGTTCTTCAGCATCCTCTATTTGCTCCTTTGTCCCTTCTGCTGTCGTGGCAGGGGTGTCGACAGCAGGTTGTTCTTCATCTGCCGGGGCAGTGTTCACGACAGGTGTATCTAGGGTCGGTTCCTCACTTGGTATGCTCTTCATCTCCAGCCCTTGTAACTGTTTCCCACTCCTAGTTGTGATTGATTTACACTTCTCATGTGTGGGTTTTCTAGTGACCTCGGTATCACTAGGGAATCCTCCGTTTTGCCTTGGCTTGATATACTGGGAAACCTGGCCCATCTGTGTCTCTAGTGATTTCAGGGTATCCCTATGGTTTGTCATCCTCATCTCTGTCTTGTCCATGAATGACTCAGTTTTTTTGACAAAGTGATCCATGTTCGCCATGTAAGCTCCTATCTGTGACATAAATGTTGTCAATGTATGCTCCAATATACTAGGTGCGACTACCGGCTGCTATTGCGGCTGCTGATGTGGCTGCTGTCGCGACAGAATTCTGGGTGCCCCTTGGTTTTGGTTGCTCTGCATTTGAGGATTCAATGCATTGCTCGGATTGCTCTAGGAGAATTTAGGATCTTTCCTCCAGTTGGGATTGTAATTGTTGGAATCATAGTTTCTTGGCTTATTATAATTCCCAACATACATCCCTTCTTCTAACTGTAATGGACAGTCTTCCGAACTGTGGTTCCCACTACAAGTCTCACATACCTCTTCTGCTGAATATGCGGGTTTAGAATCTTTCCGCTGCATATTTTCCAACACCTTTGTGAGGTATGCAACCTGTGATTTAAGGGAATCGTCAGCTTCATAATCCTTTACGGTTATCCCTCGTTTGCCCCATCTCCTAGTTGTAGGAAATTGCTCATCATTCTTTGCTAGGTTTTTCAACACTATCATTGCCTCGTCTGGTTCCTTATCCAATAATAGCCCATTTGCTGCTGAATCTATTCTCAGACGAGTGTGTGTATTGGCAGCATTGTAGAATTTGACGACCTGATTCCATACGGGGAATCCATGCATCGGGCAATTCTGAAGAAGAGTTGTAAATCTATCCCATGCCTCGTGCGTTGGTTCGTCATCCTCCTGTTGAAAAGTAGCAATTTCATTACGCAATCTTTCATATAAATGAGAAGGATTAAAACAAGATAAAAATTCACGAGAGAGATCTACCCAAGTTCGTATTGAACCCGGCGTTAGTTTATTCCACCAAGTTTTAGCTCTATCTCTCAATGAATGAGGAAATAACCAGAGCCTCGGTACTTCCGGATTTATTCCTGGCAATCTAAACGATCCACAGATTTCTTGGAACGTTTTCAGATGTTCCCTAGCATCCTCAGTTGTAGAACCACTAAACTGGCCAGCGAAATTTATCATGCTGAACATAACAGGTTTCAGCTCGAAGTTCTCAGCTTCCACGTCGGGCAAGGTGGTCTCCAGTTCAACATGGTCATTGACCATGTAGTCACGGTAGGGCTGTCGTGCGGCAGCGGCAGGCCGTTCATTCCGGACATCTTGGGGAGGATCTTTAACAACCCTCTGGTTATCATCTACCCCGTTGTTTAGCCTTCCATTCACCATTGCTTCTAGTTGTTCCTCAAGATAGTCGTTTCTTGCTATCAAGAGTCAGACTCGATTCTTGAGTTGGCACGTGCGTTCGATTTCAGGGTCTTGTCTGTACTCAGGTTCTTTGCCTCGTCTAGATCTACGCATAAGCAAACAGAAAACCTTGTGAAAAACACAGGGTAAATAATACCAATAAAAATAGAAAATTAAAAAGAAAAAGTGCAGTAAGAGTAAGGGTAAAGATATGTTGCCAGTCCCCGGCAACGGCACCAAAAACTTGTTGCGTGTCAAAAGTCCTATCGCAAATAGTGCAAGTGTACACAATGCAAGTAGTAAAGTAATACTTGGAGTATCGGATATCGTCTCCACAGGGACTGGAAATAGCTTTATCCCAGAATTGTTGCACAAGAGAGAGAAAAAGTTTAATTGTATTGTAGAGTAATCGTGAATAACAATTAAAGTAAAAGAGTAAAAGATCAGGTTTAAGAAATAGGCCGCTATTGATTTGCTCAATAGTGTAGGTATTGCACTGAATAGAAACTTCTGTTCTGTCGTCGTCCCTGTCGCGGCAGCACCTGTCGCGGCAGAAGTCTGTTGATGTCGCGGCAGCGATCACACAACTCTGTACTTCAAGCTTGGCAAGAATCCCTGCTATGACTTGTCCTATCCCTAGGCCCAAGTTCTGTTGATGAACACTTCTTAGATGATACCTCCTGGCGTAAATCGAAGGGTGAACACCAATGTTGTTGAATTCTTCCTTAGCCACTTAACCTCGTACTTATCCCTAAGCCGAGATGGTTTAACCATAAACTGGAAAACGCGTATTTATTACGTTCATATGCTTGATTCTCCCGATATCAAACAAATGAATAACCTCACAATGCTCTCCCGATACTCTTGCGAGATATGAAAACCAGAATAAATAAACTTGAAGTTTTTATTGCTTTGAACAGAAAATTCCTAAAACAGTACAATCCTTGCAACTACTTTACAGAATCAACCCTTAGCCCTAGGGGAAGTTTAGAACATGATGAAGGGGGAAAACGACAAGGGTTTTGGGGAGGACGGATAGGAATGAGATATCCCCCCTAGGTCGAATTACATGCCTTTATATAGGCCTTGGGTCTAAGTTTTCTAATATGGCAAGAATACAAGTTTAAACTAAAGTACAACTCTATTGGAGATTAAATCTTCTGAGTATATGCCTTTAATTCGCCCTCTTTTCTTGCCTTGAGTTTCTTCCTTGAACTTTGGGCTTGGCCTTTATTCTGCCTCCGGGCTCAGAAAAATATAGGAGTGGTCCACGACAGACCGGCTTTAAGTCCTCTATCTGTCGAGCTCCACTTCACTTTTCCACCTCAGCAATGCTGTCGTCATGGCTGCCACGGCAGTGGCCACGACAGCGTTTGTTCCTTGACTCCAGTCCTGTGATGTAGCTCTGCTCCCTTGCTGCCCCGAGTCTGCCACAGCAGATACCTGCAAAAGTGACAAAATCAGTAGCAACTGTGCCATTTTATCTAATTGTGATATATATGTAGAAATCTATCCTAAATGTAATGAATTATGCTTGAATGCAACAGAAATATGGGTAAAAGAAGGGTAAATTATAGAAATTTTATACACTCAACACCTAGTCGAACCCTAAAGTTTCAGTCACCTAAAGATGTCATTCTTAAAAAATTCCCTTGGTTCAAACCTATTTCATGTGATCTTCCACTAAAGATTTTCGGTTGTTCCACTTTTGTTCATGTTTATCAACAACATAGGTCTAATAGGGGTGAGCAAATCTCGACTCGACTCGAAAAAACCGAATAACTCGACTCGACTCGAGGCAAAAATACTCGACTCGTCTTGACTCGACTCGAAATTTCATAAACTCGAATAACTCGAAAAAATTTCAAATAAAGTTTGAGTTGTAAAATGGAAATTCGAATAACTCGAATAACTCGAAATTTTTAGTAATTAGTGGATTTATTTTTAAGTTCGAGACGAGTCCCTCTATTTTTTATGATATATACATATTGATATATAAAAAAATGAAGAAATATTGTCACATGTGAAAAAATATATATGTGCATATCTTATATGATTAGAGAAAAGAGTTTAAATTGGAATCAAATCCTACTATAACATGATAAATAATTACAGTTAATTTTTTATAGGAACTCGAAAACTTGACTCGACTCGACTCGAATTTCTTAAACTCGACTCGAATCGAAAAAATTTCAAATAAAGTTTGAGTTGTAAAATATGATTCGTCAACTCGAATAACTCGAAATTTTTTGACTCGACTCGACTCGATCGAACGCTCACCCCTAAGGTCTAAGTTGGATCCAAGGTCCACTCAAGTGTGTTTTTTAGGTTACTCATCCACTAAGAAAGATTATAAGTGTTATTCCCCAATTACAAAAAAGACTTATTTTACTATGGATGTTACCTTCCTTGAAAATAAACCTTATTTCTCTAAAATTAAAATTCAGCGGGAGATTCAAGATGAATTTCAATATGAATTTTTTGATAGCCTTCAAAATTTGTCAAGTTTATCATCACAACATACTTCTAATTCACAATCCATTTTTATCCCACAATCAGTGCTTCCATCTTCTTTACAACCATCTCTACATTCTTCTCCTACTAAAAAAATTCCAGCACTATTAAAACTCCACAAAGAACCCATCCATCACCTTCCAAAACTCCTCAAAAGACCCAAACTCCTCAACCATAAGGGGGAGAACTTAGCATCCACAAAAGGAGAGAGAAGTTGTTACCTCCTCAAAAGTATTGTTTTTCATGCCTATATAGATATGACTTTACTTGTTTTCGGGTACATTTAGTTGCATTAGGTTGTTAGAATCATGCATTTGCATAAGAAGTTTAGTATTCTACCTATGTCAGCGTGAAAGGTTGTTTTTGTGGCTATTTTGCAGGTTTGACATAGGATTTGGCAGAGAAATGGACACAGGAAAGCAACGCAGTTAGGAATGCCAATGTGAATGCCAAGAGTTGTGGGCACAAATTTTAATGCCTCGATTTTGGGCCTAGGAGTTTGTTGGTTGGGTTTAGGGTCCGTTGGACCGAGACTAGATGTAATACTCCCTTCCCGGCCTGGTAGAGAACCAGGTCAGACAATGTTACCGGGAGATATATGCAAAGATCGAAACTTATTTCGATGTTCAAAATCATATTCTTAATTTTTTATTAATCTCTTCTTAGACTTAACAATTTAACCATATTAGCAATTTACTCAATTTGGGGTCAATTTTAAACTTTTCTAAGTTTTAGGATTGATCCGTAAGTCTTTCAAAAGTAAGGGTCCTTGTTTGTAATTAACTAAACTATACCGTGATTCAAATACAATATTATTATGCCTATAAATTTTCATGCCATATTCTACTTGCATACCAAATTTTAGGGTCAAAATAGTCCACTTAATAGGGTTTTACCTAATGTGCCAACGCATGTCACTCTAAGCATTTCTAAGTAAATTTTAGAGCATTATATAGGGCATACCAACTATATCATTCAAGCACTAAGCAAGATATACCATAAAAGGGCATACTAAACTATTACAAGTACTTTGTCACTTTGCTAGGAGTCTATGAGTTTGATATATACTACTATAAACTTATTATGACTTGAGTAGCGCTCCGACTTTCCCGATTCTGACCGAACATTTGGATTAACCCGAAATGCATGAGACAAATACATTAGGCATATATTGCCCAGTGAGGTAGTCATAAGCAAGACAATAACAACGGTATGCATAAGCTTGTAAATAATAAAAATGACTGCAATAATTGATGATAGCTATGCAATGTTCATGTTCTTTAGCATTATTTTCATATTTTAACAATAATCCCTTGGATCGATTATGGATAGTGGATACGTGAATTCCCTATGCCTCGCCAAAACAATGAATGGTCTAATCCCCCGCCTCGCCAAATGACCAATATCACAAATTGAACTTCCGCCTCGCCAAATCAATATAGGCCGTAGCCCAAGGACCGTAGTCCAGCCGTACACTAAGCTCATGAATTTTATGGCATGCTAACTGTATCTAATGTCCTTCGAATCCAAGGTCCGATGATAGTTTCAATAATACATATTTAATAACAATAGCAATGATCAATGTATTTCATGAATCAATGACAATATTAATGGTTCAATACCCAATATGCAATGGTTCAATGACAATGATCTATGTTCCATGGTTCAAATACAATATCCATTTTTTATTATCAATATCCAGTATTCTAATATGCATGCTTATAATTTTAATATTAATATTAATATTCAATGATTTTATTAATGACAACGGTGATGTCCGATGATGCACCTACGATGGTTCTATATTTATGTAACACAATGACCATGTTCAATAAGCAAAGGACCAATATCTATGTTCATGTTTTATACCGATGTTCAATACAATGCTTACCAATAATACCAGTGCCTACTAATATGTCCACTAACGGACTCAACGATGGTTCCTTTCATAGAGGATTAGTAACAAAAATTTTAATATCAACGAAACCGGGAGAAACACTTAGCTTAATCCCGAGACTCTGACTACACTCACCTCGATTGATTTGGCGTTTTTAAGATTCTCGAATAATAATGCCTTTATTTCTGATTTTCGGAAGGGTTAGCGGTTGCTCTTAATCGATCCCGTGAACTACGTTAGTCAAATAATAAAAATTAATCAGAATCGATAAGATAGCATCGAATTACTACGGAGATATTAATTAAATTCGAAACTAAAATTTAGACTAATCGAGGATTTGAGCTTACCCCAATATTAGCAGAAATTCGATATCGCTAAACTGAAAAATTTGAGTTACCAATCTAACACTAAACCGTTTCCCACTCGTTTTCCTACCATATTTATAGTACTCGGTCCTTTCCCTCCCCCTTATTTCTCCTTTCTTAATCCGTGGCTATTTGGCTTCAATTGGTTGCCACGTGTGTGGCCAATTTTGCCACAATCACCATGAAATGGCTGAGTGGCCTGCCACTTTCAAACCGTGGAATTGCTTTGTGCAATTCCTTCAAAATGAAGGACTTACACGGCAATTCCCTTTATTTTTAATAATAATAATAATAATAATAACACCTTTTTATTATTTTAAACTGGATACAATGTCGGACAATTTTGTCGTTTAACCACAACGGTGCAAATTATTCGATCACCAAAACCTAATTCCGACTAGATCGAATTTCGGTGTGTTACACTAGAGATCCAGGTTAGTTCGAGATTGGTTCACGGAAAACCTAGTTCGGGAAGTGATAAAAATATGACAACAATTTCTAAAATCCTTTTTAAATGTATATCAGGGATTGGTGAAGTCAACTTCGGAAAATGATATTTGGAAGGTGGACATTTCAGTTTAGTGACTAAATCGTAAAAATAGAAAAACTGTTTTTAATGGCTATTTTGTAAAAGAGCCAAAACTTAGAATCTTTAGGGAGCTAATTTAATTTTAATCAACTATTCCCTTAATTTGACATATTTTAATTGTGTTTTAATTAAAAAGATTAAAAATGATTTGATTAAAAAGGGAAATTAATCTTTAAAAGATATTTTGACATAACTTCCATCTCTCAAGAGTTCTCTATATTTTATCATCAGCCAACTACCTATTTTCTTTCAAAACTTCCAGAGATCTTTTCATTTTACTTTGATTTCCAAATGATTTCTATGGAGTTTCCTCAACTTGTTTCAATGGATTCTTGAAGATTTTCAATCAAATCTTGCCAATTGAAGGAATAGCAAGGGATTAGAGGTAATTTTCGCGTTTCTTCTCTAAACAAGGTTCTTTAATGAAATTCCTAAGTATTTGGCTCTTTAATTATGTTTCTTAATAAGGTTTCATGATTGATTTGAAGAAAATGTCTAAGCTTTAAATGATGATTTTGTGTAATCTTCATAATGGATCTATTTTGGCTGGTTTATGATTGATTTTAATCATATTTTGGAAGTTTATTAATGTTGAGATTGAGGTTTAAGCATGGTAATCCTGAAACTATTTGGATCTCTAGTTGATTAGGTTGTTAGAATTGGGTTTTTGTGGTGTTAATGTGATTTTGTGAATGCTTGAGGTATAATGTTGATAATAGGTTGATTTTGGATGTTAATAAATGATTATAAATGGCTGGAAGTGTTAGGTTTTGGCTGGGTTGAGTTTGTATAGAAATCGATGATGTTTTTGGTTGTTTCGGATGGGCGTTTTGGTGGTTTGGGGCAAGGCAACATGGAAGGATTGCTTGCTGGAGTTTTGAATGCATTGAGATGTATTAATTCTCTGTTTTTATGTGGTTAAAACAGGGGAGAACGTTTTGGAAGCAACCGGTGAAGTTTCGAGAGCTTCAAATGCTTAGTTTCGCATCGGTTACTAAAGGTTTCGCGTGTCAGTGAGTGAGAACGTGGATTTCAGCTTTGAAATGTTTTAAAGGTAGTTTTGGGAACTTAAATGTAAGCTGGAAATGCTTGTCTAAGTTTGGAAGTAAGTATAAGGAATTTCTCTCTCGGTTGTGCTACTATGAAACGTGTTTATGCACATGGTTTGAATTTATGTTACCTACTGTTAAAGCATGTTTAAAGTTTGAGGTTTGCTCTTTTTAATGATGTGATGATGAAGGATGCACATGGTAAGTGATCCTTGTAAGTATACGTTTTATACTTGTAATTTAAAGCATGGTTTAATGCTTTGGAAAATGATTTATTGATGATGCTTTGAAAACAATGAGGTATGTGGTTACATGTGAATTATATTAGCAAGTGATGTTATGAAAATGGTTTAAAAATGTTATCAGAAATAGTTAGCCGGCGATAGGATTGAGTGCACTATAAAGAAGTCACCTTGGATGTCGAGGGGTTTATAAGGTATACCGAATACTCCACCCAAGTACCCTAATGATTGAGGAATGTGTGTGGTGTCCCGTCTCTTGTTAGTGTGGTTATACATCTACCGATGAGTGGTGTCGAGGGGTTTATACGATGTACCGAATACTCTACCACGAGTGTCACAACGGTGGAGGGTAGCTCCCTTGTGTGAACCTAGAGATGTCGGTGAGAATGTATGAAGTGTTGGGACAACACTTGTAAATCCGTGTATCTGATGTTGTGTTTTGAGAAATGAACTCATTAAATGATCACTTGTAAGCCAATATAATTGATGATGTATCATGAAATGGGTTATGTTGTATATTGTGATTTATACATGTTTTACTCCTTAAGCTTTGCATATGGTGGTTATGCATGGGGAGGCTTAAATTGAGTGTTAGCAATGGGACTTGCTGTTGATACATGATACATATTGCATAAGGTTTATTATGCCGATTTTGATCAAGGAAGTTCATGGTTTTAAAGGCATGATCATTGTGAACTTGGAAAATAGTTTTAATGCATTGATATTGTTTTGTTTTTTAGCACTCATCACTCAGCCTTGTGTGCTTACGCTCTATTTTGTCCATCAATGCAGAGAGATAAGGCTTAGAAAGGCAACATGAAGCAAGGGATCACAAGAGACTTCATTTGAGAAAGTATGTTTCAGTTTAGACTATAAGTAATAAGGGCAATGGGGGATCAGTTGTGTTTTTGGGAGATTTGTGTAAACTCCCTATTTGAGCAAGTGTTCAATTCTGTTTTAGACTTGTCAATGGCCTTTGGTATTTGGTTTATGCTTTGCTGTGCATTTTGGTATCTTGTTTGGCTTGTTTACTAGGTTGCATGCCTATAGTTTACCTTTAATGTAAATTGTCATGATATGATGTTGAATATGTCATGTTTGAATGATCGGATTGAGCTGAGATTTGACACGGTGGCATGTAATGTGACTAATTAAAGGTTGGTAACTTAAGATTTGAAAAAGACCTTGTAATTTGCAAAATTTACAAATTGGTCCCTAAAGAATGTTTGTTGTCAATTGAATGTCAAGTCGTTGTCTGATTGAGTTGATGCATCTTTTGCTGCGAGTCTAAGAACTTAGGGTTGTTTATTGATATAAAAAAGAAAAAAAAGAAAAAAATAGGGTTGTTTATTGAGGTAAACCTTCTTGGTTTACTTCAATATTCCCCATGTGACCCATTCGATTCGGTCTTTCGTCTAGGCCAGGTCGAGGGGGTTACATTTGGTGGTATTAGAGCAATGTTTCAAAAGAATGGGATATTGGTAAGTTGATGTGACGTGATTTCAAGTTTTACGTTGATTGTTTGCTTTGCACGGTGATTGTTATCGACATGTTGATGTAAATTGAATATCGTTGATTGTTATGCCTAGTGATTGCTATATACATGTTGATGTGGATTGGATCTTGTTGGTTGTTACGGACGGAGATTGCTATATGCATGATGGTTAAGATATGTTATGTGGGTTAAGTATTTGAAAGATCGGAATGTTGGTAAGTTGGTATGGTGATGATGTGAAACGAAATCTGTTGTTTGTTATGCACGGTGTTTGTGATATATGCTTTGATTGTTTCATGACATGATTGGAGGAATTTGGGATACCCATTGTCTTATTTCTATAGTCTGAAATGTTTTGATTTGAATTGGAAGTCTTGGATCCTTGCTTGAAACTGGCCTGGATGTTTTGTTTTGTTTATTATCATGCCTTAAATATTTCTTTTGGCACAATAAACCGAGGAGAGAGTTGTGATCTAATATGATTGTTGTTTTCGTTGGGCATGAGTAGAGGAGTGTGTTATATCTCCTGAGGGTTTGTTGCCCGAAGTAAGTACAACCTACGTCGGTTGGGCCAGTGTTGGGTGACATGGCGCCTGGAACATAGGCGATGCTCAAAGCTTATGAAGTTGTTATTGCTGGAGTGCATAAGACTGCACCAGCTGTTAGAAAATTGTGAGTTATTGTTAGAATGCCTCTGTATTTTGGGAGAAGTTGGGTTTCGATGGTTGATACCTGAGGTATCCATAATGTGGATGGCATGTACTAATGAGATTATGGAACAAATGAGGGTGTAACGATGCTCATAGATTGAATATGAGTTGTATCTCAGTTGTAAAGAGATTTGTGCAGTTGATGGACAACTCTGGTTGTGGGTGTAGAACCCAATGTTGTGACCTGGGAGTTCTTTCGAATTGTTGTTAAGAAGAAGCATCTAAAAGTTAGATACTTGGATGACAAGAAATGTGAATTCATGGCTTGGGTTCAAGACTATAAGTTTATGGTTGAGTTTAAGGTACATATTGTTAAGTTGAGCGGGTATGCTCTTGAATTGGAATTGGATGTGAGACATTGATGTGATTGATTCTATTACGAATTGGTACATGGTGTTAGGCTATATATGTTGGCTTTTGGCTACACCGTTTTCGACGTATTGGTTACAAGGGCGAAGTGCACTGAGCAGAACCTAGGTTTATCAATTTGTGTGGGAGGTTATAGCTCTTAAAAGAGAGTTGTGGACTATGGTTTTAAAGGTAGTCAATGTAAGAATAATAATGATAAAAGGTATCGCCTGAGTTGAGACGAGGTGGTGGTAATGTTGGGTGAGGACTATAGGGTCGGTGTGTTTAGGCTTGAGTTGCATTTAATACCTATTAGGTATGAGGATCGTGTGATCACGTGAGGTGAGATTGTCCACGTTGGATCTGTGAGGTATAGTTTTCTGCGCCTGTTGTTGTTAATGTTTTTGGGAGCTGTGGCTTGAACAATCGTTTTAGAAGTGTTAGATGTGAGAATGCAAGTAACTAGTTCTTTTGGTGAAACGGTTGTTACCAGAAGGGTGTATAGGAGATGTCATTTATTTGTTCAAGGTCATGTGCTTGTTGTTGTTTTAATGGAATTGCCTTTCTATGGTTTTGATGTAATCCTTGGAATGGATTGGCTGACCGAGCATATAGCTGTGGTTGATTTTGATACCAAGCGAGTTACCTTGAAACTTGTTGATGAATACGAAGTGGTAATCGTGGGTGAGAATGTTAAATTCTTGTCCAATGTTGTTTCAGCTTTAGAAGCGAGTCATTTGAAGGAATTGGGTTGCGAGGCTTTCTTAGGTTATGTTATGAATCCAGGATCGAAGGAAGTGTGTGTGCAGAACATACGTACGGAATGTGAGTTTCCGGGTGTATTTCCGGAAGAGTTGCCTGGTTTACCTCTGAATAGAGAGGTTGAGATTGGCATTGAGTTGTATGAAAATACGACTCTAGTGTCCATTGCTTCATACCGGATGGCTCCGAAAGAATTAAAGGAGTTGAAGACGCAACTTCAGGAGTTGCTTGATCGAAGGTTTATTAGACCTAATTTTTCAACTTGGGGTGCACCGGTGTTGTTTATGCAGAAGAAAGATGGCACGATGCGAATGTGTATTGATTATCGACAATTGAACAAGTTGAAGATTAAGAATAAGTAGCCTTTGCCAAAGATTGATGATTTGTTCGATCAGTTTCGAGGTGATTCGGTGTTTTCTAAGATTGATTTGAGGTATGGGTATTATCAGTTGAAAGTAAAAGATTTGAGTGTGCCTAAGATTGCTTTTCGAACGAGGTACGGGCATTGTGAGTCCTTGGAGATGTCGTTTGGTTTGACCAATACGTCGGTGCGTTCAAGGATGTGTTGAATCGGTTGTTCCATGAGTTTTTTGATCAAGTTGTTTTGTTTGTTGATGATATTCTAGTGCGTAAAGGTAAAGAGAAGGATTTTGATCGGCATGCATGAATAGTCTAGTAGGCTTTTGTAGATGAACGAATGTTGTTCTTTATTTGGGAAGTACGAGTTTTGGGTATGTTGGAAGAAATGTAGGTTTGAGAACTTTATTAGTAAGTGTGAACAGTTTAACATGCACAGTGCAAAAACACTTATATGTATATATATAATTATGTCATTGCATGCATACATTTGGGCATGACATTACATACACATAGACATCTATGAGGGCATATAAGTAATCATGCATACATGTGTTCACACTTACGGATGACTGTTCGGAGGCCGATGGAGTGGTGGTGTAAGCTAGGTAGCTTATGTAAGTAGCTTTGGTAATATGGTTTTCGAAGTTCACAAGGTATGAAGAGGATGTTAAACTTGGTTCTTGGAAGTTTGGCTTGTGCTAGTTGTTTGAGCAACCAAGGTTGGAGTTAGAAGTTTGTGAGTTTGCTAGATCCAGTTAATTAACACCGAGGTTTGTTAAGGAATTTGCGAAGATTGTTGCATCGCAAGCGAAGATTATGGTTTATGCATCAAGATGTCTAATGGTGCTCAAGCGTAATCATTCCATGCATGGTGTGGGGCTTGACGCGGTTGTGTTGAGTGGATCAATGATATGATATAAGCCAAGAGGGGGTGAATTGGATTTTTTGAACTTTTGGTGGTGGAGTGGAAAATTAAAATTGATGGACAAGAGGATGATTTAGAGTGGTTCAAGTTCCAATCGAACTCTATATCCACTACCTTAGCTTCACTAAGGATTTTCCAACAATCCACTAATTGTTCTTCCCTTTTTCTAGGCTAAGGAGGTAACCTTTACAAAATCGGTCAAATTTTCTACCCAAAATTTGACTCAATCCTCACACAACAATACAAAGAAGATGAAGGCTAAAATAAGTATCTCTCAATACAAAATGTATCCCAACTACAAGCACTCAACCCAATTGAATAGATAAGAATGAAAATTACAACTTCACAATTCGGGTTTACAAGAAATGATGGGATTTTGGATCAAATGCTTGGGTTTGATGTTTGGATGTTTCTTTTGAGATCAATAGTTGTTGTTGAAGCTTTTAGAGGTCCCTTTTATACCTTCTTATTGAATTCTAGCTGTTGGGGTTGTTGCATTCATTAATAGAGCCGTTGGGGTGTTATCTTCCCTCCATAAATGCAGTCTACAACCACCCGTTTCGAAACGCCCGATCCTGTTTCGAAACAGACCAAAAAAGAAAGAGCCGTTGGGGTGTATTAAATAGACCATACCGTAACGGGCACGATCGTTTCGATACGTTAAGAGCCCGTTTCGAAACTCGTTTCGAAACACTTTTCCACTGTCAAAGCCTGTATCGAAACGGCTTGGAAGCGTTTCGATACGCCTTAACGACAAGTATAAAATCAGTTAAAAACTTCAACGGTCATATTTTTAAAACCAGGTTTGAATGTCGTTTCGAAACGTTTGAGGTCGTTTCGATACTACCGTATCGAAACGGGTCAAACAGTTCCGATGTTCTTCATCCGTTTCGAAACCCGTTTCGAAACAGAGGTTAACAGTTTCAAAAGTGTTCCAGAACGCCCAATAGTCGTTCCGAAACGGTGACTCAAAAATCACTATTTTGGCTTCAAAAACACTTAGAAAACTTTTGACAAGTTGAGTTTTTAACATAACCATTTTTCTTTAAATATATAGAGAGGTTTGAGGACTTAAAAATTTGTTTTCTCTTTTTCAAATTAGTCCTTAAATTCTTTAGTTTTATCAAAATTAATTTATCGGTTTCACAATCTCCCCCTTTTTTATATAACAAAACCGAGTTAGAATTTTTAAGAGTTTTGAATTTTTGAAGACGTTCTAACTCCCCCTCAATTTAAGATGGGTTTTTAAGTTTTTGAAAAGATTTAAAATTCAAGTTTTAAAACTCAAAAATGACTTAAAACAAATTTTGGCTCTTATATTTTCTCCCCCTTTTTGTTAGATCAAAAAGAATAATAAACAAGGTTCAAAGAGAAGAAACAAGGTTAAAAGCAATAGGCAACAAAATATAGATTCATATAATTCAAATATCCAAACATAAAACTTAAACAATAAGATTCAAAGCTTAATCCCAAACAAAGTAATCAAAGCATAGGTTCATGAAACATAAATAAAATAGAGGTGCAAACTTAATCCTAATATGATAATCTAATATGCGATGCAATAAAAAAGACCCTAAGCCTCGTCATCGTCACCATCAACATCCGAGGAATCATCATCGTTCCTAGCTTGAGAGCGACGAAAGGTCATCCATTGACCATAGAAGGTAGAGAATGACAAGTCCATTGATTGATGTTGATTCTCAAGGGAGGTAAGACGATTCTCCATGGATTGCAAACGATTATTAATAGCACCAAGACCTGACTCCATTGTGTTGAATCGCTCGGTTAGGAAAGCTATAAGAGCTTCATTGTTGGGACCTGGAGCTTGAGGTTGTGGTTCAACTTGAGGAGGAAGGGCATGCCTATCAACTCGTTCCCATTGGCCAAGATTGTTGTAATGGAACCCGAAATTGTGGAGAGAAGATTCACCAATCTTTTGCTTACGGGGTTCCGGAGAGTCATATGAGCAATCAAAGTTGAGCATGCCAAAGATATAGCTCAAAACAGTCCCATAAGTGAAGGATTTGAGAGCATCGGTTTCACGAAGCTTCACATTATTGACCATTTCGGCGAACATAATCTTGACAAGATTTGGGTGTTCTCCACGGCGAAAGCACTCAAGCCAAAAATAATCAACTTGACGAATATGAGAGAATTTACCTCCGGAGGGGTGAATAAACCATGAAATCATCAAGTGTGGGAACCGATCATGAGCATCCAAGGAAAGCACGGAACCGGTGTGAGCACCAAAATGGGTCTCATTCTCGATGCCTTCGTTCTTAAGGCCAAGAGTAGTCTCTAAAAAGGGTATGTCGATGACGAACCTCTTCTCCAAGAGAAATGACTCAATGCCAATAACTTCGGAGTGATCTTCATTATCAACAAGCTGGGCATTTGAGTAGAAGATGAGAACCATGTGCTTGTAGACAATATCCGGTATGTTCAAGAAAGCCATGAAAATCCATTCTTGTAGACGCTCTAGATAGCGGAAAGCGAAACGTTCGGAATCAAGGAATGGGACATCAACAACACGCTCGCGACGAACGACAATATCCTTGACATAAGTGAAACGCTCCTTCATCTCTGGAGTCTGAAGACTTTTGAGAAAAAGTTGGGTGAGATTTGGGCGGATAGAGGATTGACTAGCAGCTTCACTCACTTGACCCATCTTACGTTTCTTGTTAGCGTTTTCCATTGAAAAAATCTTTAAAACATAAAGCAAGCAATTTTTAAAATTAAAGTGTATGCATGAATATCCTCAATTCAATCCAATAACAAATCCCATTTAGGTTTAAAAAATTTAAGAGAAAAACAACTTTTGAAAAACTGAAAAAATATACGAGTAAAAAATAATATATTCGAACCAAAAATTTTAAGATTTTGAATTTTTTTTACAAGTTTTGAAAAACCCAAGAGGCAAAACATATAAACTATACAAAATTGAGATTTTCTAACCTAAAAATCGAATTAAATCAAAGGAAAAAGAAAAAAGAAAATATACCTTAGATGGGGATTTTGGATGAATGAATGGAAAATCTTGCACAAGATTGATAAGGCTTGCTTAGACTTGAGTTTGTGTATGAAAGCCCTCAAGATTTGATGAAAAACAATGAGGTTTAGAGGGTTTTTATAGGGAAAATCGGGTTAGGGTTTTTGAAGAGTTTTAAATTAAAGTGAATTTTATCATTAAAAGCCCTCTTTAAAGCTGTCCGCATACCCGTTTCGGAACAGGCACGCGCGTTCTGAAACGTGGGTACCAAAACGCTGACTATCGTTTCGAGACTAGTTGACCGTTCTGATACGGCATTGACCGTATCGAATCCCATGTGTTGACCCGTATCGAAACACGTTTCGATACACTCCTTGGTAGTGGCAAAATCGTTTCGAAACCCTTTTAAGGCGTTTCAAAACACTCTACTCTAAGATCACTCTTTTAAGCACCCGTATCGAAACATTTGGACCCGTTTCGATACACCTTGGCCTGGAAGTGCAGATGAGGCTCTAATATTGCAGAAAAATTGATTTCATGAAGTCCTATATGCATAAATGACATGAATGAGCAGGAAAGACATGTATAAACAAAAACATACTCCTCCTAACTACTAGCATGGATGAAATTAGGAGTAAAAACACATAAACATGGCATTTTCAAGAAATCAAGCAATTTAAGCATAAAAAGGGTCCTAAAAGGTCAAGAAAGGCTAGTTAGACATAACTCTCTCCTAAGGGACCAAAAACGCTCCTTATCCAAAGGCTTTGTAAAAATGCCCGCTAGTTGGTTTAAGATGTCAACGTACTCTATAACAACATCTTCCTTAAGGACATGATCTCTAATGAAATGATGTCTTATCTCTATATGTTTAGTTCTAGAGTGATTGATGGGATTTTTAGTTAAGCGTATGGCACTAGTGTTATCACACTTAAGGGGTATGGTTTCAACTTCAATACCATAATCTAGGAGTTGTTGCTTCATCCAAAGGACTTGAGCACAACAACTTCCTAAGGATATGTACTCGGCTTCGGTGGTAGATAGAGCTACACTATTTTGTTTCTTAGAGAACCAATATATGAGCATTCTACCTAAGAATTGACATGTTCCCGAAGTACTCTTCCTATCGATTTTACACCCCCCATAATTCGCATACGAATAAGCATGAAGGTTGAAGTTTGAGTCTCTAGTGTACCAAAGACCTAAACAAGGGGTATCTCTAAGGTACCTAAAGATTCTCTTAACAGCTATAAGGTGAGACTCTCTAGGACTAGCTTGAAACCTAGCACACAAGCAAACACAAAACAAAATATCAGGTCTACTTGCGGTAAGGTAAAGCAAAGATCCAATCATAGAGCGATAAAGCTTAGAGTCAACACACTTACCCCCTTCATCTTTGTCAAGCTTTGTAGATGAACTCATAGGTATGGCTTGAGGCTTTGCATTCTCCAAGCCAAACTTCTTGAGCATATCCTTGATGTATTTTGCTTGATTGATGAATGTGCCATCCTTCCTTTGCTTGATTTGGAGTCCCAAAAAGAATGAGAGCTCCCCCATCATGCTCATCTCGAATTCACCTTGCATTAACTTAGCAAACTCTTTGCAATGACACTCATTAGTAGATCCAAAAATAATATCATCAACATATATTTGTACTACTAAGATGTCATTTTTATACCTTTTTTATGAAAAGTGTAGTGTCCACCTTACCTTTTCAATCAAAAAGTTTGAAAGTCTTTCATACCAAGCTCTAGGAGCTTGTTTTAAACCAAAAAGTGCTTTAGTTAGTTTAAAAACATGATTCGGAAATTTTGAATCTTCAAAACCCGGTGGTTGTTCCACATACACTTCCTCATTTATAAAACCATTTAAAATGGCACTTTTAACATCCATTTGAAAAAGCTTGAAATCATGATAACATGCATATGCAAGCAACATCCTAATGGCCTCCATTCTAGCTACGGGTGCATAGGTTTCATCAAAATCTATTCCCTCTTCTTGAGTGTAACCTTGAGCAACTAATCTAGCTTTATTTCTCACAATGTTACCACTCTCATCTAGTTTGTTCCTAAATACCCATTTAGTTCCTATAGTAGATTGATTACTAGGTCTTTCAACTAATGTCCAAACATTACTTCTCTCAAATTGATTTAACTCTTCTTGCATAGCCATAATCCAAAAATCATCATTTAATGCTTCTTTTATATTCTTAGGCTCTATGCATGAGATAAATGCAACATGGTTCATAAGTTTAAGAGAAGATCTAGTAGTTACCCCATTGGATGGATCACCCAAGATTTCACCACCTTTGACATAGTTGTACTACCTTGGGTAGCTCACTTTCTTTTCCTCAAGAGCCAAGTCCTTCAAGGCTTCAAGAGGTGGATCTTGTGTATCCTCTTCTTTTGTTGGAATCTCATCCTCCTTTGAAGTTTGTCCTCCATCAAAGGCATCAAGGATTCCTACATCATCATCATCACAAGAATCCTTCCTCGGAAGGAGGTTATCATCGAATACAACATGAATAGACTCTTCTACTACTAAAGTTATCTTGTTAAATACACGATAGGCTTTAGAGTTTAAAGAATATCCTAAGAAAATAGCTTCATCACTTTTTGCATCAAATTTACCTAAGTTATCTTTTCCATTATTTAAAACAAAACACTTGCAACCAAAAGGATGAAAATAGCTAATGTTAGGCTTTTTAGATTTTAAAATCTCATATGGTATTTTCTTTAAAAGTGGCCTAATCATTACTCGGTTTACAATGTAGCAAGCGGTGTTTGTGGCTTCCGCCCAAAAATATTTAGGTAAATTGTTTTCACAAAGCATGGTTCTAGCCATTTCTTGTAAAGTTCTATTTTTCCTCTCAACTACCCCATTTTGTTGACGAGTTCGAGGAGTCGAAAAGTTGTGGCTAATACCATTTTCATTTAAAAACTCTTCAAAACCTAGATTTTGAAATTCGGTTCCATGATCACTTCTAATATGAGAAATTTTAAGCTCAAGATCATTTTGAGTTAATTTTGAAAATGTGATGAATTTTTCTAAAGCCTCATCTTTAGTACTTAAAAATAGAACCCAAGTAAATCTAGAATAATCATCAACAAGCACAAATGCATACGATTTACCACCCAAGCTCATAGTTCTAATAGGCCCAAATAAATCCATATGAATTAGTTGTAAACACCTACTTGTAGAAACATCGTTAATGGATTTAAATGATGATTTATGTTGTTTACCCTTAGAGCATGCATCACATATTTTATCAATTGAGAATTTGATCTTGGGTAAACCTCTTACTAGATTTAGGGAAACTAATTTTTCTAAAACACTTATGCTAGCATGTCCTAGTTTCCTATGCCATAACCATGCATCATTTTAATCATGTGCAACAAAGCATGCATGGGATGAATGAATGTCATCTAAATGCACCATGTAAATATTACCTAAGCGATGACCTATGAGCATTATTTTATTTGATTTAATGTCAAAAATTTTACACCCATTTTTATCAAACAAGACATTAAACCCTTTATCACATAATTGACTAATGCTCAATAAATTATGTTTAAGACCATCGACATACAAAACATTTTCAATGAGAATAGTAGAGTGATTACCTATGGAGCCAATACCTCTAATGTGGCCTTTGGAGTTGTCACCAAATGTCACTACTCCTCCACTTTTTGGCTTTAAGTCCATGAATCTACTCTTGTCTCTGGTCATATGCCTCGAGCATCCACTATCAAGGTATCATGAGTTTTGACTTTGTGCTTTGGCCTTGTAGCAATGCTCCCCCTACAAACAAAGAGTTAAACTTTGATTTTTGGTACCCAAATCATTTTGGGTCCACGAGTGTTAGCTCCCAAAAGCTTGGTTCCCTTAGGAATCCAAGGTGACATAGCAACAATATTATTAGACTTGACAAGTTCCTTAGGAACTCATACACTTCTAATTTTCTTAGTTCTATTATGTCTAGGGAAGCCACTTTGTTTGTAGTTATATGTCTTTCTCCTAGGTTGGTTTGTTTTAGATGATTCACCTTTTTCATGTTTCACATTACCAACATTTTTGAAAGACTCCTTGAGCTTGTTAAGCTCATCTAACACCTTTTGGTGTTCACTATTGCATTGAAAAATAAGATTATTTAGGTCTACATTTTCATCTTGGAAGAATTTAAGTTCATCTTTTAAACCTAAAATCTTTTTTCTCAAATTTTAAGTTAGCTTGAGAAAGTGGGTCATTTTTATCATTTAATTCCGAAATAATCTTTTTATTTCTTATGACCGACTCTTTGTACTTCTCAACTAACTCATCATAAACCTCTTGCAACTCATCATAAACATCATGCAATTCATCAAATGTAAAATCAAAAGATGATGAGTTAAAGGTTACCATGGAGGAATCCTCCTCAAGTGCCATGAGGCAAAGGTTGGCCACTTCGTGTTCCTCGTCCTCGGATGACTCCTCGTCACTCCAAGTAGCAAGCTTGGCTTTGAGCTTATTCTTCTTCTCAAAGCCCTTCTTCTTGAGTTGAGGGCACTCCGAACAAATGTGACCGGGTTTTTTGCACTCAAAGCAAATAATTTGATCCTTCTCTTCTTCTTTGTTTTTGGTTTTAAAGTCCATTTTTCTTTGAATCTTCCTTCCTCGGTTGGACCTCATAAACCGTGAGAACCTTTTGGCTATCATAGCCAATTCTTCTAGGTCATCCTCCTCACTTGAAGTGCTCTCCTCATGTACTGAAGCTTTGAGAGCCACTTCTATCTTCTTCTTCTTTTCTACCTCTAGCTTCTCCACTTTTCTCTCTTCCTTTTTCTTTTCATCTTCCCTTCCTTGCTTCATTATCTCATGAGTAAGGAGAGAACCCACTAGCTCATCAAGCTTGAGTGTCTTCAAGTTTTTGGCCTCAATGATGGTGGTTCTCTTCCCATCCCAAGACTCGGGAAGTGAGTAAAGTAGCTTCCGGACTAGTTTGTCTTTCGGGATTATCTCTCCAAAACCCTTAAGCCCATTGACGATTGTTGAGAAGCGATCGAACATCTTGGACATGGTTTCGTCGGGCTCTATTTTGAAATTCTCATAGCTAAGATTGAGGATTCCAATCTTGGTCTCCTTCACATCACTTGTTCCTTCATAAGTGGTCTCTAGTGTATCCCACACTTCCTTGGCACTTTCAATGGAGGAGACTTTGGAGTAGATGTCGGGACCGAAAGAGCAAAACAACATGTGAAGAGTTTTATCATTTATTTGAATATTCTTGCTCTCTTCTTCACTCATCTCAATTTTCTTCTTTAGCACCAATCTTCCTTTTTCATCTCTCTTCATTGGAACATATGGACCATCTTCAATGGCATCCCAAACTAGATAATCGTTGGATTTGCGCATCCGGTTCTTCCAAAATGGATAGTTATCATCGTTGAAGAAAGGTTGTTTTGTGGTTGATTGAGACTCGTACATGCTTAACCTGGAGGTAGATGCCATGGCTTGATTTTTGGATGATCACACTCTTCCTAGGAACTCCTCTTGTGGTTGTTAATCCTTCAAAGAGGTAAGCTCTGATACCAATTGTTGAGTGGATCAATGATATGATATAAGCCAAGAGGGGGTGAATTGGATTTTTTGAACTTTTGGTGGTGGAGTGGAAAATTAAAATTGATGGACAAGAGGATTTAGAGTGGTTCAAGTTCCAATCGAACTCTACATCCACTACCTTAGCTTCACTAAGAATTTTTCCAACAATCCACTAATTGTTCTTCCCCTTTTCTAGGCTAAGGATGTAACCTTTACAAAACCAGTCAAATTTTCTACCCAAAATTTGACCCAATCCTCACACAACAATACAAAGAAGATGAAGGCTAAAACAAGTATCTCTCAATACAAAATGTAGCTCAATTACAAGCACTCAACCCAATTGAATAGATAAGAATGAAAATTACAACTTCACAATTGGGGTTTACAAGAAATAATGGGATTTTGGCTCAAATGCTTGGCTTTGATGTTTGGATGTTTCTTTTGAGATCAGTAGTTGTTGCTAAAGCTTTTAGAGGTCCTTTTTATACCTTCTTATTGAATTCTAGTTGTTGGGGTTGTTGTATTCATCAATAGAGCCGTTGGGATGTTATCTTCCTTCCATAAATGCAGTCTGCAACCACCCGTTTCGAAACGCCCGATCCTGTTTCGAAACAGACCAAAAAAGAAAGAGTCATTGAGGTATATTAAATAGACAATACCAAAACGGGAACGATCGTTTCGATACGCTAAGAGCCCATTTCGAAACTCGTTTCGAAACACTTTGCCACTGTCAAAGCCTGTATCGAAACGGCTTGGAAGCGTTTCGATACGCATTAACGACAAGTATAAAATCAGTTAAAAACTTCAATGGTCATATTTTTAAAACCAGGTTTGAATGTCGTTTCGAAACGTTTGAGGTCGTTTCGATACTATCGTATAGAAACGGGTCAAACCGTTTCGTTGTTCTTTATCCGTTTCAAAACAGAGGTTAACAGTTTCAAAAGTGTTCTGGAACGCCCAATAGCCGTTCCGAAATGGTGACTCGAAAATCACTGTTTGGCTTCAAAAACACTTAGAAAACTTTTGACAAGTTGAGTTTTTAACATAACCATTTTTCTTTAAATATATAGAGAGGTTTGAGGACTTAAAAATTCATTTTCTCTTTTTCAAATTAGTCCTTAAATTCTTTAGTTATATCAAAATCAATTTATTGGTTTCACAGGTTGGGTTGGCATAAAGGTTTCAGAGACACCATCTCTATGGTGAGAATGTGTTGTGCTCTTAGGCAACGTAGATGGTTGGAGTTGCTTAAAGATTATGATTTGATGATTGAGTATCATCCGGTTAAGGCTAATGTTGTCGTTGATGCTTTGGGTAGAAAGGTTACGGTGGAGTTATGAGCGGTGTTTGCGCGGTTAAGTTTAACGCGAGATGGAGGTTTGTTGGCCGAGTTGCAAGTTAAGCAGTCTTTGTCACAGTTGATTAAAGAGAAGCAAACTTAAGATGAAGAATTGGTACTACCTGTTAAGGATATCATGGATGGAAATTTGATGGATTTTCATTTTAATGATGATGGAGTGTTGTGATTCAAAAATCGGATAGTGGTGCCTAATGATAATGAGTTGAGGTGAACCATTTTGACCAATGAGCATGCTAGTTATTTGTTATGCATCTTGGTAGTACTAAGATGTATCAAGGTTTGAAAGGAGAGTACAATTGAGTTGGGTCAAAGGAAGATATGGCTGATTTTGTTGCTAAATGCATGGTGTGTCAGCGTGTTAAGGCTGAACATCAGTTCCATCCAAGTTGTTGCAACCATTGAGGGTACCAAAATGGAAATTGGGAGAAATTCACCATGGATTTTGTGTCTGGGTTGCCATTAACGCCAACTAAGAAGGATTCCTTTTGGGTGATTGTTGATCGGTTTACGAAGTGTGCGTATTTTGTGTCTGTGCATACGACGTGTACTTTGGATAAGTTAGCGAATTTATATATTACTGAGGTTGTGTGTTTGCATGGTGTGCCTAAGTCTATAGTTTTAGATAGTGATCTACGGGTTATAGTGAGGTTTGTGAGTGTTTGTATCGGAGCGTTGAGTACAAGGATGAGTTCCAGTACGTCGTGCTATCCTCAAACGGATGGTCAGTCTAAACGTGTGATCCACATCTTGGAGGATATATTGAGATGTTGTATCGTTGAGTCCCAAGGAACCTGGGAGAGACAACTATCTTTGGGGAGTTTCTTATGATATTAGTTATCAAGCTAGTACACAGATGGCACCATATGAAGCTTTATATTGTAGGAGGTGTCTTACGCCTTGTGTTGGGCTGAGGTTGAGGAAAAGTATGTTTCCTTGCCTGATGTGTTGAAATGCACAAACGAGAAAGTGAAGCTTATTTGTGATCATCTGAAAGCTGCCTCGGATCGTCAGAATCCTACGCCAATTTGAAGCGTAGGGAGATTGAGTTTACGGTTGGTGATCGCGTGTTTTTGAAAGTGTCGCCTTGGAAGAAGGTGATGAGGTTTGGATGTAAGGGTAAGCTTAGTCCAAGGTTTATTGGACCATATGAAGTTGTGGAGCGTGTTGGTCCTACTACATATCGCTTGAGGTTGCCTCCCAAGTTAGAGAAAATCCATGATGTGTTTCATGTGTCGATGTTGCAGAGGTATAGGTCGGATCTGTCGCATGTTATGCCAGTCGAGGAATTTAAGTTGCGAACGGATTTATCTTATGATAAGGAACCTGTTAAGATTCTTGATTATAGTAACAAAGTTCTTCTTGGTAAGACGATTGAACTTGTAAAGGTCTTGTGACGACATCGAGGAGTTGAAGAGGCCACGTGGGAAAGCAAGACGAACATGTTGAATCAGTTTTTGCACCTTTTTCCTCCGGGTAAAAAATTTCGAGGACAAAATTTCCTAAGTGGGGGAGAGTTGTAATGCCCCGGTTTTGGGCCTAGGAGTTTGTAGGTTGGATTTAGGGTCTGTTGGACCGAGACTAGAGATATAGGTCAGTTCGGGATTGGTTCATGGAAAACCTAGTTTGGGAAGTGATAAAAATATGAGAAAATTTTCTAAAATTCTTTTTAAATGTATATAAGGGATTGGTGAATTCAATTTTGGAAAATGACATTTAGAAGGTTGACATTTCGGTTTAGTGACTAAATTGTAAAAATGGAAAAACTATTTTTAATGGCTATTTTGTAAAACAGCCAAAACTTAGAATCTTTAAGGAGCTAATGTAATTTTAATCAGCTATTCCTTAATTTGACATATTTTAATTGTGTTTTAATTAAAAAGATTAAAAGGGATTTGATTAAAAAGAGAAATTAATCTTTAAAAGATATTTTGACGTAACTTTCATCTATAAAGAGTTCTGTAACCCCCTCGCCCCGGCCTAGCCGACAGACCAGACCGAACGGGTTACACGGGGAAAACCAAAGCGAAACCCGCTAAGGCCTCACTCCGATTAGCAGCCTTATTTTTTCATTTATTTTATTTATCTTGTCTATATATCTCAATTTACCCTAGGTGTGGGGACAATAGCGGAAAGAGGATCACAGATACGGTCGAGCAAAGGGTATACAATAATTTAAACTTGCCATATAGATTGTTAATCAACTTTACATGCATACGGGGCAAACCATCATAAAGGACACATATAAACTTAACAAGGAAGCATACAAGCTTTAGGGACTAAAATGCAACATTTGGAAACCTTCGAAGATGCCATTTAACCAATTTAACTGCCTGCGTTTTGAAACAAGCTTGCCCGTTCTGAAACACAGCCTCCATTTTAAAAGTGAGACCAAGCCGTTTTGAAACGGTCCTACCTTGTTCCGGAACGGAGGCTTCCAGTGACAAAACGTATCGAACTGGGTTCCAAAACGGGGGCTCATAGTGTCGAAACGTATCGAAATGGGTTCCGAAATGGGGACTCACAGTGGCAAATCGTATCGAAACGGCACCACCCCGTTTCAGTACGAGTACCTCTGGAGCTGTCGATCATTCCGAAACTGTATCGAGCGTTTCGAAACACCTGCACACATATAGGCCCGAAATCATACTTTGACACCTCCAAACGTCCCCAAACTTGTACCGAATCATCAAAAACCACATGGCTACATATCATACATACATTCTAGATGCAAAGTGTCCTAATCACATCATTAATAATACATTCAAGCAACAAATTAGATTTCAAGCCCTAAGCTTACATGAACACTTAGGTTCAAAAACACTTAACATGCCAAAACACAAAGAAATTCATACATGGCCACATTAAACCTCAACATAACATAGTACCATCATTTAAAACATGCTAGAAACATAAACATAGTCAAAATATAGGAGTTTGATCACCAATTCCATAACATACAAATCTAACAATCCCATTGTCTAAGTGCTACTGCAAAACATAAACCATACTTTGAGCTACCCAAGAACTCCGAGAAACTCCTCCCTTGCCCACTTGCCTCCCAAGCCACTAACGATCTACATTGTTGGAAAAGAAGAGAGCGTAAGCTTAAAAGCTTAGTGAGCGGAGCTCCAAAAACACAACAACAATGCAGTTTTAAAACATAAATCTTAGATTTAGAGCAAACCCATTTAAAGATAGATGAAATGAAACACAAACATCAACAATACATGGTATGCACATGCATAACCAAAACCCGGTGGGACTACACATCACCGTTCACAACAACTAGTAGTTTTCCGATGGGACTACACATCACCGCACTCTTCTACTAGTTACTATCGGTGGGACTACACATCACCGTAGCAACGACAACCATCACGTGAGGCTCGACACCAACAAACAACTACACAACAACATTAAACGGAGAGTAAAAACAATCCAAATCACACCACAACACACATAAACGAGAACGCCCATAATCAACCAAACAAGCGAGAATAGATACACTTACACTCGGGTTTAGGTTAGTCTCTAAGACTCCACCCAAACCCCAAAACCTTCATTGAACGCATTTTAAGTCTCAAAACAGTTTCCACTCACCGATTAAGCCCAACGAAAGCCAAAACACCGTTCTCAAGCCTCCTTAGTATCCGGTATTGTGCCCAAAGCACCCGAACTCGATTCCTCTTTTTTAAGCAACCCAAAACAAACTATTAGGACACCAATACACTTGTAAACCAGCAAAACTTGGAAACTCAATCTTTCAACCAAAACACATCGATTCGAACGCAAATTTCATCCAAACTTCACCATTTTCGTTCTAAACAAACCCCACACAGAAATCATCCATTTCAACCATCAAAACACATCCAAAAATCATCTAGAAACATTCCCCAACATCAAGGGAGCCACCAGCCACGTTTTCAACCTAAAACCAACCCCAAAACTCAACCTTTTCAACCTAAAAATCTCATTTTTATACTCATTTCGAGTTTCCCACCATTTGCCATCTTTTTAACATTTTTAAGACACCCAAGTATGATCAAAAACACCCTTAAACATTACATTAGAAAACCCACACGAAAAACACATAGAAATACTCATTTTCTCAAACCCAACACCAAATCAAAATGCATTTTAATGACTTTTAAAAGAAAGTTTTCAAAGAGCACAAGCTAGATAGGTAAGAACCGAAAAAAAGGGAGAGATTACCTTAAAAAATCTTGCTTGGATGAGGGATTGGGAAATGGAATAGTGGTTTTAGGGTTTAAGGGAGGTTTTGGTGGAAAATGGGTGTTTGAAGAAGATGACACCTTTTTTTGTTTTTGTTTTCAAACTTTTTCCTTTTCTTTCTTTATCCTTTTTACTCAACTCCCCATCTTCCATTTTCATTATTGATATTTTCGTAATTAAATGTAATTTTTATAAAATTATCATTTTAAATCTAATTTTTAACGCGGACTAATCCTAGATTAACACCGATAAACTCACGGGCCCTAAATCGGGGCGTTACAAGTTCTCTCTATTTTCTCATCATCCAACTACATATTTTCTTTCAAAAATTTCATAGATCTTTTCCTTTTTTCTCTGGTTGTCCTCTTTTTATGTGTCAATCCCCCTTATTGTTGATGATGTGAGGGTATTTATAATGGGTCACGACTTTGATTAGTGGAGCTTCCAAGCCTAGCATTATGATGGTTATTGATAGACTGGCAGAGTATATTCGATTGTAGACTTGATAACTATTACGTCAAGGCGCGACAGCTAAGCATGGAGAGCGGTTCGGAGAATAGAAGTTTTAGAGGAGCTGCATCGGAGGCTTGCAAATTTCGTAGGCGAGCCTTTATGGGAGGCAAATATTAGATAATACTCTTCCAGAGTCCTTGAATCTAGAGGTAGGTACAACAAAATTCAATAAATATAATTTTGTTTAAAATGTTTTAAATTTGAGGAGCTAAAATTTTTTTTGAGAGAGTTCTAAATATATTATATGGTATTTTAAATAAAAATACTTTATAAATTAAATTTAAAAATAATATAATAAGTAATATTGAAAACTTAGCTTTTTGAGAAATTTGACACATGGACTGCACGAGTTAAATTTATTTATTAAATTCTTATTTTATTAAAAGGGATAATACTTAAATTATTTTTTTAACAAATAACTTTAACTAAAACTTATTAATCAAAAGGAAGAATTATAAAGAACTACACACTCTAAACATGAATATTTATGAAGATAAAAGTATCATAAAATTAAAGAGTGTGAAAGATAAATTAAACACAATCCTTCTTAAGAAAGCATATTCTGTTTTCCAAATGAAATTTCAGCAAAAATGAACTTTAACCAAAAAGCTCAATGTATCAAGCATTCACTGCGAGATCTTGGCACATCGGTAAACTATCACAAGGGAATTTAAAAAATAACAGGCTGCCGATTATCTTGTAACTTGAAACGCGCGATAATACTTGTTATCTGAACGCTAGATTGTCATAACATCAGACAAAACTGTCACAAAGACAGACAAATCCTGTAAAAAAACAGACAAACAAACTGTCATATAAGCAGATAAAAAATAGCCAGAAAAGCAGATGTAAAATAATTTCTGGTAAAGCAAAACAAAGAAAAAATAAACTAAAAAGAAGTAAATGATTTATCGTCAAAAGAGAATAATATTATTTATATACAACTAGCGTAAATATTAGAAATCAGTCGACGATATGAAGACCGTCGTCCAAAAAAACTTTGATGAAATAGATGAATTCAATGAGGTTTTTAAAATAACTATCCCAGAAAAATGCTTAAATTATTCTTAATCCTTTTAAGTTTTAAATTGGAAGCAGCTGCTTCGGCTTTATCAAGTTCAGTAAGTTTGTTCTGTTTGACTATTTACTGCCAAAAGACATGAAGTTTAGTCTTTAAATAATAATTTGTGACAATTCTTCACGTTTTTTCAGAGATGTTTTCGGAAGTTTCGTTAATTGAGTTTATTAAATTATTTTTAATGAAAATGTTGTTGTGAATAAAATAATAAAGAACAATAATAAGAACAAAGAACAAGAATGGAAGAACAAAGAGATGAGAGAAAGAGGGAGATTTGTATTATTCTCAAATATAGAATTGTATACAATGCCTTCAATGAATCATCTATTTATAGGCATAAGAAGTACATAATACATTAAACTCTAATTCATAGAGATAATATTCCTAATAATAAATAAATCAAACTCATTTGATAAAGTTCTAATCATGATAGACATCCACATATTTTTCTAAGATAAAAACCCAGTGGGAAAAATTTTTCTTTAGTGAAGGAAAAAGAGTACACACATCTTTGATACGCGTAACATGTTGCCTCATTAAAAACCTTACCAGGAAAACCCATTGGGACAAAACCTCGGTTAAGGGAAAAAGAGTGCAACGCGTATTTTACTCCCCCTCATGAAAACATCATAGAAGATCTTTGAATCTTCATAATTTAATCTTGAATAATATTTTTCTAAAGATCGTGAGGGATGAAACTTTGAAGTAATATGTTCCATGATGTATCCACTTTCAAACTGAGATATACATCTTGCATTATCTTCACACAAGATAGCTTTTATCATATCTTGTACAAGTAACTCCACATATCTTTTGGATATGTTGGGTCAATGGTCTTAGCCAAACACATTTTTTTTGCTTGCCTCGTGCATAACAATTATTTCTACGACATTTGAGGAGGCATCAACGAATGTTTGAAGATCTAAATGTAATGATCTTTGTATATTCATAGATATTTCTTGATCAACTAATATACAGTGCTTCAAGACCAAGAAAAGATATAATTATCTTTATTCACATCCAACAATCTTACAGCTATTGGGATACTCAATAAATATGCTCTATTCATATTGAATTTTTTAAGATTCTTTCAGCTTATGTCTATTCATAGACAAAAGAAATATATAAAAATGCTCGATCTTCAGGTCGAGATAAACTTGATGTCAATTACAAGTACTTGTATTGAAAGTACTTCATGAGTTTCTAATTTGAAGCTCTTTAGGAGTTCTAAAATTATCATAATTGATCTTGATCCAAACTCCTTTATAAAATATATAAGGAAATCTGATCATTCTTATAGTATTTTCTCAATTAGTATTCACTAAGGCGATTATACCAAATACGCCAAAATATTCATGAGACATGTCTAAATAAATTTCCTCAGAAATTTTCAAATGCTTCTAGCATTTTAAATCCTTCAAGGATAAATATGAATCCACAAATAATTAGACGCGTGTAAAATTTTTCATAACTGCCAAATTAATTGCATCCACCATGAACTAATTAAAACTTTTCATAAATCATAGTTCAAGTCGTATTTACGACTACTTATTTCTGCCTCACTTGCATTACACCTTTAGGTGTTTGGACTGTTGGTCCAAATACTTCTCTTTTAGAAGTTCAAAGCGTCTTTCTATATTGGTCAATTCAATATCTATACTTCTTGATAGATTTCTATACAAGATCCTCGATTTCTTTCTTTACTTCTATAGAATTGTTTTATGTAAAATTGTTTGTAAAATCGTTGTCGACAACTTTCCAATTTTCTGGTTCCATTCTCGTAGTGACATAACTCATCGAGATCTCTTCAAGATTTCAATATTTATTTCAAGTACCTGAAACTCTTCAAGAGTTTTATTATTAGTTATGTCTTGGGTCTCTTTAGGAGCACCCGCCTCCAATATGTGACCATCTCATAATACTTTTCATTTACGAGAATTTTGATCATTGGAACCATTTCAACTATCATGCTTCAAGCATGATTTACATCCACTTGCTCTGACATGTAATTTAAACTTAGAGCATTTCAGCTGGTATATGAGACTTAATTACTCTCATTAGGTCAGTAAATATGTCTGCAGTTGACATGTAATAACATGAATTATCTTATGAACTTCTAGTACATATACGAGGATCTAGATAATGATAATTCATTTTCCTCTATCCAGCTGATTATTAGTTCCCCCTGATGTTGAGAAAAATCATGTCATAAATGATTCTCCAATTAATGTTTAAGAATTTAAACATAAAAGGAGACTCGTACTCAATATATATTCTCAACCCTTTTTACTTGCCCATTTTGTGCGTTATGGTGGAGCAATTCAACTATATATCGCACATTCAAAATTCAAAAATGAGAAATATGACTTCTGACCAAAAGTCAAATCATAATGGGGAGTTTATTATAACTCGTTGGCTTGATGCGTATAAGTGTTGCTATATGGAAATATCATATAAATAATAAATGTTTTGTTCTCACAGTTTAGCTATTAAATAGGAGGCATCCAAAAAATTTGCTAAACCGTATTTTTCATAATCAATAGGCTTTGTAACAACCGATATAGCCTAAAATATAAACTCACTAGCTTTTCCAGACGAATAGTCTAACTGCATAATCTGAATCTTTTTAGAATCAATCTCACAAACTTCTTGTTGTAAGTCGATAAAACAATGTAAATGCATCTACTAAAATCATGTAAAACTTTCCACATTTGTGGATATATGGGCCCATATTTTGTTCAGATATGCAAGACATACAGTCTCAACTTTAGTACAAGAACTTTAAGTTCTAATTCTTTTGGTGAGTGGGATCATCTATATCCTTTGAGAACAAACAACACAAGAACTTCAGGTTCTTTTAGTAAGTGGAATTTAATCAATTCCTTTAAGCAACACAAGAACTTCACGTTCTTTAATAAGTGGAATTTAATCCATTCCTTTGAGAATAAGCACCACAAGAACTACAGGTTCTTTTAATATATGTGAATGTAAATCTCAATAATTTATGCACCATTATTGATCAGGATGGTCTAACCGATCATGCCAACTATATATATATGTGTATATATCTCTGAATTTGTAAACTTCTTGTTTACCATAACATGTAATTCAATATCACTTGTACATGTCTAGTACGACCATCAAAATTGTTCCTTTAAATAGGAATATATTTAGCTCTTTCGGAGCTTTCAATTGAAATTATCTTTTGGTAGCAATATATAACTCTTCTAGAGCTTTCAACTGACTTTTTGGCTACCAGAACTTATATCCATATTGGCTTATTTCAAATGCCAATTGATAACATATGTTATCTATAATTCCCAAAGGATATTTTGCGAACTCATATTGCTCTCTTAAAATTTCCACTTAGAGTGGTGACGATATTATTACCATTAGCGGTAATTATTGCAATATTCGCAATTCTGCACTTTTCATAATGTGCTTTCTCTCAATACTTTATTGCTCTTCTAGAGCATCAATATTTTCAGTACTTTGAGATATAGTACTCACGTTATTCCCTTCCATTTAAATGGGAAAATATATCTTATGCTTATGTTGAGCATAAATCGTCACCATAAATTGAATTTGACAAGTAATCATGTTAAACAAAATAAATAAATATCATAATATATATATATAAAACGTAAATAATTAATGTGTGTAAAATGAATAAACGTAAAGTAAAATAAATACAAATAAATAAATAATTCTCTCCAAAGTTATGAGAATAATTAGAAGATGATTTATTCCTTTCGAGGGTTATAAGAAAATCAACAACGTCCAAAAGAGTTGGACCAACAATGTCCAAATAAAGTTGGACCAGTATCATCTTTGTCATGTTTCGCAAATAAAATTTGCTTCTATTTTCTTTCCTTTATCATTCAATGATTCTTGATTTTTCAACGTACAACACGTACGAGACCAATGGTTTATAACATCGCATTGGTAATAAGAAGAGTTTTACTTCAATAGAATGATCTTTATCACTCTTGTCATCCTTATAATCTCACTACCGGTGGGTAGAAGTATTCTTAAAATGACCATATTTTTCATGTCTATATCCATAGTCTTGACCACGACTTCTAATGTGGCTTTTATTCTTTCCATAATATAATCTCACATTCACTTCAGGGAATGGAGTAGAGCCAGTGGGCCTTTGAAACCTTTTTTACATATCCTTATCATAGAGAACAAAGATTTAATCATCGTACACAGCATTGTTAAACCAGTCTACAAGGTCCATTAAAAACCTCCTTGGATTATATCAAAATTATGTCTCTAATTGAATAATGATTTACCATGTTTGCATTCACTTCAGGGAATGAAACGATTCTAATAATCGCATGGAATAAACATCATGCTTGCATTCACTTCAGGGAATGCCCCAGCATTGGTAATCGCATGAAATAAACAGCATGCTTTGCATTCACTTCAGGGAATGCCTCCCATAAAATTTTTTGGATCAAGACGAATTTTCGTAACTTGAAATTGGGAGAAGTCTATGGTCGAGTTTTTCGACGAAGAAGAAATATTGCTTTCGAGCAAATATAGACTTTGTAATAATCTTCTTGAAAATTCAAAATCATCATGATTTATCGCACTTTTAAAATAATAATATAAAGAATAAAAATAAAACCAAAATTTACCGATATTGATTTTTCTCTCGTGGACAATGGAGACATAGCATATGACCGAGATAGCTTCTCATAATCCCTTTATATCACATCTCTTTCCAAACCATTTAAGCTAGGGGTGGGAGAAAATACCCGACCCGATTGACCCGACCCTAAAACCCGACTACCCGAAACAAAAATACCGGGTAATTTCCGAAAAAAAATTACCCGACCGGGCCGGGTACCCGACCCGGCAAATTTCCCGGGACACGGGCCGAGAGTTTTCCCTTACCGGGTACCCGACCCGACCCGATAAAATTTAATATATATTTTTTATATTTAAAATTATATTTTTATTTTATGTTTCTTAATATTTTCACTATAAAATTAAGTTTAAATCCCTATATTTTTATTTTATGTTTCTTAATATTTTCACAGAAAAATCATGCATGTTTCTGAGATTTGCAACTTTGTTAAGGCAGCATTCTTCTTTTGTTGTTGCATTGTCCAGGTCTTGTAATCCTTGAGTTTATCAATGAAAGGTTTATTGCTTCTGAATTATGCAGCTTTAATGGGAAGTGGAACTAATATACAAAATCTGCATATTTTGGAACAAATGCACATAATTTCCCCCATATCAATATCGTATCTCATATTTTATATAAATTTCTTGATTATTTGGATGTAATTCTAATTATATTCTTTTAAGTTTTAAGTTTAATTTTTTTAAAAAATATTTTTGTGTTTAACATATGATTTTTTTAATTTTAAAATAAAAAAATAAAAAAATATGAACCGGGTACCCGATACCCGATTACCCGGGTACCCGAATTTTACGGGTACCCGAATCCCGGGTACCCGGATTTAATGGGCCAGGACACGGGCCGTTTAAAGAGGTACCCGGACGAACCGGGTACCCGGTTTTCCGGGTACCCGAATCCCGGGTACCCGACAATTCCCACCCCTAATTTAAGCATATCATGTAAAACTCAAAACACGGTTAAAAATACTAACTTTTACCAAATAAAATAACATAAATAATAATATGAAAAATATCAAATATAATCATATAAGTAAAAGTATGAATAAGCATACCGCTAATTAACCCTTTTAGGAACAAGAGAAAACACACGTAATTTACACCAAACGCAACCTCTTCGTCTCCGTCGATTCGTCTTTTGGTTTGTGAGAAGCCACAAATTTATCTCTTTCCAATGTTTGAATAAAATCAAACATACTTCCAAACTTTTCAAAAAAATAAATAAATAAATTTAAGTTAAAATATAAAGAAAAAGACAATCGGTAATTTAAAAGAATGAAGAGAGAAAAAAAAAAACTTATCTTTGGTTTATCCTAGAATCGAATTCTTTCCAATAACTTCTTTTGGATTCAAACAATGAAGAACTCAGTTGATTAGAGTCGTGCTGATAACGTGTTGTGAATAAAATAATAAAGAACAATAATAAGAACAAAGAACAAGAATGGAAGAACAAAGAGATGAGAGAAAGAGGGAGATTTGTATTATTCTCAAATATAGAATTGTATACAATGCCTTCAATGAATCATCTATTTATAGGCATAAGAAGTACATAATACATTAAACTCTAATTAATAGAGATAATATTCCTAATAATAAATAAATCAAACTCCTTTGATAAAGTTCTAATCATGATAGACATCCACATATAAATATTCATAACAAATGTGGATTTTTTTTTATAAATTTTAAATTTAATCTTAATTCTATGGGAGGGGAAGGGGTGAGGACTCTAGAAAAAAGAAGTAGGTGTTTTTAGTGGCTCTATAACTCATAACCCAAGAGAATATGAGAGACCAAAGATGAATAATTTCCAAAGCTTGCTCGAAAATATTAATTAAAATATTAAAATTTTAGATATATGAGTAATTTACATTTTAGATCATTAAATTTAGTTTCAACTTTCATTTAGATCATACATTTTTAATTCAATCAAATTACATCATTTAAATTTTATTATTAATAAAGTAAGTCATTCATACTAACACTATTAAATAATTCTAACGAGAAAAAAATATGAAATTGACACTTTTACATAACATAATTTTAAGGCTTAAGGGTTTAATAAGCCTCTAAACTTTTGCAAAAAAAAAAAATCAATTTGGCCCTTTGACTAATGCTGACCGTTAACTTTAACGGGTTCTTTTAAACAAATTGACACATGTTGCAACAGGATAATGCCACTTGTCATTTTTAAGAATTTTTAAATTTAAAATTTAAAAAAATCTGGAAAATTATAAAAATTATTTAAAAATATAAAAATATATTTTTAATTTCAAAATTTATTCAAAAATAAAAATATTAATTTTTCAAAAGATTAAATATTTTTTTAAAAATTAAAATATTAAATATTATTATAAAATTATATAAATAAATTGAAACAATATTAAACAATATAATTTATTTTGATTTTTAAAATATAAAACAATAAGTTATTTTGGTTTTTAAATAACTTTTATTGTTTTATATTTTTCAATTATTTTTTTATAATTGTATAATAGTATTTAATTTTTTAATTTTGTTAGTTTTTTTAATCTTTTGAAAAATTATTATTTATTTTTTTAATTAAATTTCGGAATTAAAAATATTTTATATGTTTTTAAAATAATTTTCCATAATTTTTAATTTTTCAGATTTTTTTGGATTTTTTATATATTTTTAAAAATTAAAAATTTCTAAAAATGACAAGTGACATTATCCTATCGTAACACGTGTCAAAAATGATTTTAAAACATTAAAGTTAACGGTCAACGTTGGTCAAAGGGCCAAATTAATTTATTTTAGTTTAATGGCTTAGTTGGGTGCAAAATATTTTAGGGGCTTAATTGATTTTTTTTTAATTTTAAGGGCTTATTGAACTCTTAAGCCTAATTTTAATGTATCATCGTCAAATAATGTTTAATTGACAATGCAAATATTATTTTAAAAAAATGTTTGAGAAATTTTTCACATAAAATTATTTTAATTATCGCTAAAACATTATTTGATGAAAATTGTAACACCCTTGACCCGGCCTATCCACCAGAACGTATCGAACATGTTTCACGAGGAAAACCGAAGAGAAGCTCGTTAAGGCCTCACTTCGATTAGCAACCCTAAATTTTTTTATAATAAATTAATCTTGTCTAAATGTCATTTTGAAACCTATGTGAGGAGACAAACAACGGTAAGCAAACACGAACATAAATCAAGCAAGGCAGACGTTAGAGGTCAACTTTTAACAATTTGATTACAGGCCGTATCGATACACCTAAGGCCCTTATCGATACGCCTTCAATGGTCAAACTCCCCAAGGTCAACTTCAAGAAGCCGTATCGATACCCTTCAAGGCTGGTATCGATACTCCCTTAATGGTCAAGCTCCCAAAGTCAACACCAGGAACCGTATCGATACACCTAAGGCCCGTACCGATACTCCAATTTTTCACCAAAATTTCAGATTTTCAGAGACCAAAACAGTTATCGGTGCGCCCCCCGCGTATCGATACAATAGGCTTAAAACATGGGACCGTATTGATACTGCCCTTGAGCGTATCGATACCCTATGCCCATAAAAACAGATTTCAGCAGATTAAGCATAAGGAAGCCAACACAAACACACTAAGCAAGCATTCAATCAACTCATAAACATACATGCAACATAAGGCAACTATGGATACTCGTTTAAGACAAGATAAGCATTCAACGAGACAAAATTCAATATGGCAAGGTTCATAAGGAAAACATTCATGCTTATCATTCACCAAAGAAGTCAAAAGTCAAACCATAGCATACTTCAACATAATAAGAGGCATTACAAGCCAAACACGACCAAATAAACTTGTCTAAAGCAAGGTGGCATATAAACAACCCTTAAACCAAAAGGTTCTATCACATTACTTAATACTAATTATTGAAGTCTAAAATCATACTTGAGCAAATCAATCCTCTTGGATTTTCCCCTTGTTCCCCGAGTTGCTCCGAAAGTCTAAGGACATGCATTGTTGAAAAGAGGAAGCGTAAGCATTTAAGCTTAGTGAGCGGTGCTCAAAATAGTAGCTACAACAATGCAGTTTTAAAACCATAATTTGCTTGAAACCAAAAATCATTTTCAAATTATTCCCCTCATACTTGAACACATAACAAACATGCATAATACATCTCGTGCATTTACCGAATGCAACCACAAGCTATAAGCTTACCTCATGCTCATTCTCATCATACAAGCAAAGTAACCAACTATATGCATAAGCATAAATGGTAACGAACAATAAAATATGCTTAACATGAGAAGTTAGAGCGCCATGGGTATATTGACATTCAACACTTTTACTCGGATATGCGGATAGCTCTCAAAACCACTAGACACTTCCGGTGGAATCTCACATCACCGTACTCACTCGTCTAGCAAAACATAGCTTCCGGTGAAATCTCACATCACCGTACTCCTCCTTAGTGGAATCTAGCATCATTAAGGCCACGCGCGACTTTTACCCCGAGTGCACTCACATCCTATTGGTCGACCAACTATATCTGGTAATATGATTTCCCATTGTCAATAACCCACCAAACCAACACTTACCTTGTGTTCTCATGGTCACCACCATAACCAACATGGGATCAATTAATGCAATCATATGCTTAACACAAGGATGTTCATGGCAACAAACATTTTGGAAATCATTTAAAACGCATATTAGAATTTATTGAAAATAAAGACTAAAACACATTAAAATTTACTCTTGAGCTTATATTGGCTTATCAAGCTCAATATGAACCCCCAAAACACATCATTAACCAAGTTAAGGCTTAGAAAATAATTCCACTAACCGGTACAACCCAAACAATAGCTGAAACATCAATTTCAAGCCTCCGCAACACGGGTATCGCGTCCGAAGTACCCAAATCCGTTTCCGCTGCTTCTAAACAATCCAAAACATAGTATTAATACCCTTTTCAACATACATGCCTACTGAAATTCACAAACACGGTATTCAAAAACATTCATTCATCGATTCGTAGCCGAAGTTATCCGAAAATATCATCAAATCAACCCTAACCAAAACCCAGAAATATAATAATCCAAAACACATGTATTTACTCTGAAAACATCATTCCAAAGCTACAAAACCATAAGGGTCTTTTCAACTCAAAACCAAGCCAAAAACTCTAGTATTTCGACCTTTAAAGTTACCCACTTACCTAGTTTCGGGATTTTATGATTGAACTAGCATCTCAACATTATTTAACACTCAAAACATTATTTTTAAACAACCCAAAACACAGCAACATCAACCCACACGAAAAATCCCCAAAAACACATTATTTTCCAAACAATGAACTTTGAGGAAAATGGGAAAAATCATTTAGGTTTTGAAGAGAATCCATCAAAAGGAGTTCAATGAAGAAAAGGCAAAGTAAAAGAGATATTACCTTCCTGGATCTTCAATGGAGATGATGTTTGGTTGAAGAGAAAGTGAGAAAAATAGTTTGTGGGAAAATAACAATATCTTCTCTTAAAAGATGACAAATTTTAAAATAAAAACCCTTTGTTATAATTAAAAATCCCTTTTAAAAAAAGAATTTACCTCTTTACCCTTTTAAAATATGTATTTTCATCTCAAGATATAACTCTTCTTGTTAAAATAAATAGACCCAAAACTAGTCTAACCCAGCCAACGGGTTCGGTTCGACCCTCAACCCGATCCGCTAACTTCCGGTCCTAAACTTTGGGCGTTACAACTCTCCCCCGCTTAAGAAATTTCATCCCTGAAATTACCTGAATGGAAGAGATAAGGAAATTGTCTCTTCATGTCATCTTTCTTCTCCCAAGTGGCTTCTTCCGCTCCACGATGTCGCCATTTTACCTTGACAAGCTCAATGGTCCTTCCCCGCAACACTTTGTTGTCCGAAGCCAAAATCTCAACTGGTTCTTCATTGTAGGTCAAATCCAGATTCAATTCTATCTCTTCAACTGGCATAACATGTGACGGATTTGATCTATACTTCTGAAGCATCGAAACATGAAACACATCATGAATCTTTTCTAATTCGGTCGGAATCTATAGGCAACGGGACCAACTCGCTCAACTATCTCATACGGACCAATAAATCTCGGACTCAACTTACCCTTCCTACCAAATCTCATCACCTTCTTCCAAGATGAGACTTTCAATAACACTTTGTCGCCCACGACATACTCTATCTCTCTTCTTTTCAAATCGGCATAAGACTTCTGTCTATCCGAAGCTGCCTTCAAATGATCACATATCAACTACACTTTCTTGGTAGTACCTTTAAGCATATCATGCAAGGGTATCAATTTTTGTCCCGCTTCGGCCCAACAAACAGGTGTTCTACATTTTCTACCATACAGAGCTTCATAAGGTGTCATCTGAATACTCGCTTGATAACTGTTATTGTACGCAAACTTTACTAACGGTAGATGCTTCTCCCATGAACCCTGAAATTCAATAATGCAACATCTCAACATGTCTTCCAACACTTGTATGACTCTCTCCGACTGACCATCAGTCTGAGGATGATATGAAGTGCTGAAATTCAATCGAGTGCCCAAAGCACTATGCAAACTCTCCCAAAATCTAACTATAAATCTCGGATCTCTGTTTGACACTATAGACTTTGGTACACCATGTAATCTCACAATCTCACTGATATACAAATCGGCCAACTTATCTAAGGTATAAGTAGTGTGAACAGCCAAGAAGTGTGCACATTTCGTAAAACGGTCAACGATTACACAAACCGAATTCTTATTAGAAGGTATCAACGGCAAACCTGATACGAAATCCATGGCAATTCTCTCCCACTTCCACTCGGAATTTCTCAACGGTTGTAACAAACTTGAAGGAAACTGATGTTCGGCCTTAACTTGCTGACAAACCATACACCTACTCAAAAACTCGACAACATCTTTCTTTAAACCAACCCAAAAGTACTCATCTTTCAAATCGCGATACATCTTCATACTTCCCGGATGCATAGCAAACGGACTACTATGAGCTTCGGTTAGAATAGTGTGTCTCAAGTCAACATCTTCCGGAACAACTACTCTACTTTTGAAACACAAGACTCCATCACTACTAAAACAGAAATATGTTGGTTTACCCTCCGCTATGTCTTGCACATGAGATGCTAATGATCTATCTTGCAACTGTTTCTCTCGGATTAGTTGAATTAACGAAGGTTTAACTTGCAATTCGGCCACTAAACCACCATCTTTAGACAAACTTAATTTAGCAAACATGGCTCGTAACTCTACTGCCACCTTTCTACTCAAAGCATCGACCACTACATTGGCTTTACCCGGATGGTACTCAATCGTGAGATCATAGTCTTTATGTAATTCTAGCCATCTACGTTGTCTAAGGTTCAATTCCTTCTGTGTCATCAAATACTTCAAACTCTTGTGATCTGTGCACACTGTGCACTTCTCACCGTAAAGGTAATGTCTCCAAACTTTCAAAGCAAAAACCACTGCAGCCAATTCTATGTCGTGTGTAGGTTAATTACGCCCGTGAGTCCTCAACTGTCAAGACGCATAGGCCACTACTCTTCCCTCTTGCATAAGCACACAACCTAAACCAACATATGATGCATCACTGTAGATTACAAACTATTTCCCTGACACGGGCTGAATCAAAACAGGAGCTTTTGTCAAGGCTTCTTTCAATTTCTCGAATGCTTCTTGTCTTACATCAGTCCACTCAAACCGAACTTCCTTATGTAGCAATTTAGTCAAAGGAGTTACAACCTTTGAGAAACCCTCAACAAAACGTCTATAGTAACCGGCCAGACCTAAGAAACTACGAATTTCGGTCACCGACTTCGGTTGTTTCTGATTCACAACTGCCTCAACTTTCTTAGTATCCACTCGAATTCCCTCGGTTGATACAATATGAGCTAGGAAGACTACTTCCCTAATCCAAAACTCACATTTGCTCAACTTGACATACAATTGATTGTCTAACAATTTCTGCACTACTAAACGCAAATGCCGGTCATGATCCTCCTCGGTACGAGAGTACACTAAGATATCATCAATGAATACTACCACAAACTGATCCAAGTACTCATGAAACACCATATTCATCATATCCATAAAAGCTGGTGGTGCATTCGTCAAACCAAAGGGCATCACTAAGAATTCATAATGTCTCTAACGAGTGCGGAAAGCTATCTTTGGTACATCTTGATCTCTTACCTTCAACTGATAGTAACCGAATCTCAAATCTATCTTCGAAAATACTGAAGCACCTCTTAACTGATCAAACATATCGGCAATCCTCGTCAAAGGATATTTGTTCTTCACTGTCAACTTATTCAACTGTCGGTAATCGATACACATTCTCAAACTGCCATCTTTCATTTTCACAAACAACACTGGTGCACCCCAAGATGAAATACTCGGACGAATGAACCCTCGGTCTATCAGTTCCTGAAGTTGTGTCTTCAACTCTTTCATTTCTTTAGGAGCCATTCGATATGGAAATACCTTGGGAAATTCACAAACAGTCCTGATGTCTTGCAGTCGTGCCTCACTCATATTTGGATTCATGACATAGGCTAAGTATGTCTGACAACCAACATCCATTAACTTCTGAGCCACTAAGGCTGAAACAACATTGGACAAGAACTTAACGTTCTCGCCCACTACTACTACCTCATAATCATCTAAAAGCCTAGAAGACACACGCTTTGTCTCGAAATCTACCCTAGCCTTATGTTCCACAAGCCAATCCATGCCCAAAATTAAATCAAAACCATAAAACGACAATTCCATCATGTCCACGAGAAAAACATGACCCTGGACCATCAAATGACATCTATTGTACATCTGTCTAACTACAACTGTCTCACCAAAAGAACTAGTGACACTCATACCCACATCTAATATCTCAACCGGAATATATAACAACTTTGCATGCTCACTCAATATATACGAATGTGTAGAACCAGAATCAATCAAAGAAAGCAAAGTCAAAGACTGTAACGAGAAATTACCTGCAATCACATCTGTGTCATTCTTGTCTTCACGATGTGCATACAATGTAGCTGGTCCACCTCCCTCGAGCTGAAATGCCACAACATGAGCCACATTCCTCTGACCATTATTTCTAGGTTGAAAGTTACCTCGACCGCGCCCACAGCCTCTATGATGCTCGATAGCTCGTGTAGGAGCATGTCCATCCCTAGCCAGATGTGGAAAATCACGCTTCAAGTGCGCTTTAGACCCGCAGTTCGAACATGAGACATAAGTGCCCTAACACTCACCGAAATGATGCCTACCACACTTGGTACACTTAAGAGTACGATTTTCAGCCCCTTGGCTGTGATGGCCTCGCCCCGGATTACCACTTCCGCGTCTATGATCATGATGGGGTCTCCTATCCTTGTGCCTTTTGGCACGGTCTCTATCCCACTCGGCGGTCCTTTTTCCTAAACTAAATCCACCTCTACGGTCAGCAAGTCCCAAAGAATGTTCAATATCCTTGGCCCTAGCGACCAACACATCAAAATCCGTATAGTCAGAAGCCAACATGTAGGTCTTCACCTCCTAGATCAAACTATATCGAAAATGTTCACATCGTTCCCTTTCAGCAAGAACCAAATCATAAGCGTACTGACTAAGACGTACGAACTGTACCTCATACTCGGACACGGTCATGCTACCCTGAACTAGAGTCATGAACTCTCTCTTCTTCTCGTCTAGGTATCGAGGACCTAGATACTTCTTACGAAAAGCAATCCTAAAGAATTCCCAAGTAACCTCGGTCTTTTGCATACCCGTTGTGATGGTAGTCCACCAAGTATAAGCATCTCCCTAAAGCAAAGAGACGGTACAACCTAACTTATGTGCATCATAGCACTCCATTTGTCCCAAAATACGAAATGTGCTCTCAAACCATGCCTCTAAACCCTCGGGTGACAATCCCCGAAATTTGACTCCGCCCAAGATACGAATTCGTTCTAACGGCAGACCAAAACCTGCACCCTGAGACGGTGCTGCAACCCGAACACCCACTAAAGTTGTTTGAATAGTCCCGGCTATAGCCTGAATCAACAGATTCACATCAATGCCAACCTGTCCCTGACCAACCTGGGGTCCAACACCTCCGACATTCACTCTACCACCACCCGGAGGAGGAGGCAAATTCTCCCCTCGCACGTCCTCAACGTTCTCAATCCGTTCAACCCTCATATTATCCATTATTAGCCTTCCCCTCGGTCTCACCATGCTAACAGGTGCAAAACTAAACAACGAAAACAACAAGTGAAATGATTTGGGGTCAACAAGGAACAAGGTCTAAGGTGCTCAAGTTTTTAAACATAAAACCACATACAATAATAGTATACTAGCAATGGGTGTCTTTAACTATCTCCCAACCAACACAAGGAAATCCATAAGCATGCTTACAATCACCATGCATCACAACCAACAAGCTTACACAATAAAACTTACCTCACTTACCTTTCGGCTTTGCAAAATCTCAACGAACCTAGGAGAAACCTAGGCTCTAATACCAACAAATGTAACCCCCTACACCCGGCGTAGCCATCAGACCACATCGAACGGGTTACAAGGGGAAAGCCGAAGAGAAACCTGTTAAGGCCTCACTTCGATTAGCAACCCTAAATTTTTTTAAAATAAATTAATCTTGTCTAAATGCCATTTTGAAACCTATGTGAGAAGACAAGCCGCGGTAAGCAAACACGAACATAAATCAAGCAAGGCGGACGTTAGAGGTCAACTTTTAACAATTTGACTACAGGTCGTATCGATACGCCTTCAACGGTCAAACTCCCCAAGGTCAACTTCAAGAGGTCGTATCGATACCCTTCAAGGCCGGTATCGATACGCCTTTAATGGTCAAGCTCCCAAAGTCAACACCATGGACTATATCGATACACCTAAAGCCTGTACCGATACTCCAATTTCTCGCTAAAATCTCATATTTCCAGAGACCAAAACAAGTATCGATACGCCCTCGCGTATCGATACGATAGGCTTAAAACAAGGGACGTATCGATACTGCCCTTGAGCGTATCGATACCTATTCCCAGAAAAATAGATTTCAGCAGATTAAGCATAAAGAAGCCAACACAAACACACTAAGCAAGCATTCAATCAACTCATAAACATACATGCAACATAAGGCAACTATGGATACTCATTTAAGACAAGATAAGCATTCAACAAGACAAGATTCAATATGGCAAGGTTTATAAGGAAAACATTCATGCTTAACATTCACCAAAAAGAACAAAAGACAAACCATAGCATACTTCAACATAATAAGAGGCATTACAAGCCAAACACGACCAAACAAACGTGTCTAAAGCAAGGTAGCATATCAACAACCCTTAAACCAAAAGGTCCTATCCCATTGCTTAATACTAATTATTGAAATCTAAAATCATACTTGAGCAAATCAACCCCCTTGGATTTTCCCCTTGTTCCCCGAGCTGCTCCGAAAGTCTAAGGACCTGCATTGTTGGAAAGAGGAAGCGTAAGCATTTAAGCTTAGTGAGTGGTGCTTAAAACAGTAGCTAAAACAATGCAGTTTTAAAACCATAGTTTGCTTGAAACCAAAAACCATTTTCAAATCATTTCCCTCATGCTTGAACACATAACAAACATGCATAATACATCTCGTGCATTTACCGAATGCAACCACAAGCCATAAGCTTACCTTATTCTCATTCTCATCATACAAGCAAAGTAACCAACTACATGCATAAGCATAAATGGTAACAAACAATAAAACATGCTTAACATGAAAAATTAGAGCACCATGGGTATATTGACATTTAACACTTTTACTCGGATATGCAGATAGCTCTCAAAACCACTAGACACTTTCGGTGGAATCTCACATCACCGTACTCACTCGTCTAGCAAAACATAGCTTCCGGTGGAATCTCACATCACCGTACTCCTCCTTAGTGGAATCTAGCATCACTAAGGCCACGCGCGACTTTTACCCCGAGTGCACTCACATCCTATTGGTCGACCAACTATATTCGGTAATAAGTTTTCACATTGTCAATAACCCACCAAACCAACACTTACCTTGTGTTCTCATAGTCACCACCATAACCAACATGGGATCAATTAATGCAATCATATACTTAACACAAGGATGTTCATGGCAACAAACACTATGGAAATCATTTAAAACGCATATTAAAATTTATCGAAAATAAAGACTAAAACACATTAAAACTTACTCTTGAGCTTAGATTGGCTTATCAAGCTCAATCTAAACCCCCAAAACACATCCTTAATCAAGTTAAGGCTTAGAAAACAATTCCACTCACCGGTACAACCTAAACGATAGATGAAACACCGATTTCAAGCATCCGCAACACCGGGTATCGCGTCCGAAGTACCCAAATTCGTTTTCGCTGCTTCTAAACAATCCAAAACATATTATTAATACCATTTTCAACATACATGCCCACTAAAATTCACAAACACAGTATTCAACAACATTCGCTCATCGATTCGTAGCCGAAGTTATCCGAAAATATCATCAAATCAGCCCTAACCAAAACCCAGCAATATAATTATCCAAAACACATCTATTTACTCTGAAAACATCATTCTAAAGCTACAAAACCATCAAGGGTCTTTTCAACTCAAAACCAAGCTAAAAGCTCTAGTATTTCAACCTTTAAAGTTACCCACTTACCTAGTTTCGGGATTTTATGATTGAACTAGCATCTCAAAATTATTTAACACTCAAAACATTGTTTTTAAACAACCCAAAACACAGCAACATCAACCCACACGAAAAATCCCCAAAAAAACCCATTATTTTTCAAACAATGAACTTTGAGGGAAAATGGGAAAAATCATTTGGGTTTTGGAGAGAATCCATCAAAAGGAGTTCAATGAAGAAAAGGCAAAGTAAAGGAGAGATTACCTTCAATGATCTTCAATGGAGATGATGTTTGGTTGAAGAGAAAGTGAGAAAAATAGTTTTGGGGGAAAATAACATGATCTTCTCTTAAAAGATGACAACTTTTAAAATAAAAACCCTTTGTTATAATTAAAAATTCCTTTTAAAAAACGAATTTACCTCTTTACCCTTTGAAAATATTTTCATCTCAAGATATAACCCTTTTTGTTAAAATAAATAGACCCTAAACTAGTCTAATCCAGCCAACGGGTTCGATTCGACCCTCAACCTGATCCGGCAATTTTTGACCCCTAAACTCTGGGCGTTACAAAAATATATATCTGAAAAATACGCTAAGTAAAAGTGTCATTTTCAGTTTTATAGTTAGAATTATTGAATAATATTAGTATAAGTGACTTAGGGCCCTTTTGGCATGGCTTAAAAATATTTTTGCTTAAAAAAGTTACTTTCACCCGTAAGCAATGCCAAACATTTTCAAATTGGTGTGAAAAATCTCTTTTTAATGTGATTTTTCACCCAACCTCAAAAGCTAAGATTTCTAGCTTTTGAGGTGAAAAGTCACTTTTAGGTGTGAGGTTACTTTTTTACCCTTAATTATTAACACTAATATTAATAGTAATATATTAAAATAATATTATATAATAATTATTATAAATTTAATATTTTAAATAAGAATAAGTAATAAAAAACTTTAATATTACAAAATAATATTAAGTATAATAATTATTATAATATATTAAAAATTTAAAGTTTATATTATATATATATTACTAATAAAGCGTCATGATTTTTATATTTTTATTATTTAAGTTATTTTTTCGTATATAATAATATTAACAAATTTTATGATAATGAATTTAAACATCATTTACATTTATTTATTTTTACTTTACAATATCATGTCTAAAATGGACATTTTATCTTTTCAAAAGTATTTTTTGACAGCAATGTCAAATGCTATAATCTTACAATTAACTTTTTAAAATCACTTTCTGAATGCACTTCTGAAAACATTTTTCAAAAGTCATGCCAAACCGACCCTTAGTTTATTAATAATAAAAGTTGGATGAGATAATTTGATTAAATTAAATATGGCTTAAGAGTATCATAAGCCCTTAAAATTTTGAGAAAAATTAATTAAGCCCCTAAACACTTTTTGCACCCAATTAAGCCTGTATACTCCAAAATTTTTGAAAAAAAAATCATCAAAAATTAATGGTTAAAATCGGTCAAAGAATTTAATTGATTAAATTTATTGATTTAGGAGCTTAATTGGGTGAAAAAAATTTAGGAGTTTAATTGATTTTTCCAAAAAAGTTTAGAGGCTTAAAGCTCCCTTAAGCCATTAAAAATTTGTGATCTAAATGAAATTGAATGTTAAATTTAATAATTTAAAATATAAATTGCCATAAAATATCGATATAACAACATCCATAATAGTTGGCAGCTTTGGGGAAATGATGAATTTAAAATGATATTTAAGGAAATGGGGTTTATAGAGCTTTAATTTGATTTTTACTGTGAATGCTACAGTGTTGGGGTGTCAAATGACGACATTGACTTTAAAATAATTTTTAGGTGAGGTTGCCACTTATTGATTTTAAAATATTTTTTTCTATGCTAAATGACGACCATTCTCGCGTCGAAAAGTAATCATCATAGTGCTAAAAGTTAAGGTCACCACTTACATACGACGACACTACCCAACACTGTAGTAATTATCGTAAAAACTAAATTAAAGTCTCATGAACACTATTTCCCTTAATATAATTTCTAAATGCATTATTCCTCTAAAAAGGTGATAATAGTTGGGGTGGGATAAAAAAATAGATCGCATGGGTTTGAACACTATGCGCTAATTTTCTTTAATTAATGTTAATATTTTTTAAGATAACGTCAATATCTTTTTTAAAATTGTATTACTTTTTAATATAAAATTTATAAAGGATACTTTTTCATAAAATTTTAGGTGTCAATTGACACTTGTCTCTTTTTTTTTTTTTTGAATAGTTGTCTTTTTTTTTTGAACAGGCAGTTAACGTGTATTTTATATTTTGACACTATTTGTATTATATTATTTAGCAACAAATAAATTAAAAATGATGACAGAATTTAAGAAATTCAAAATAAAAATAACATGAAGTACATATGTATTGCCATGTGTTGTCATTAGGGTTGTAAAATCAAGTCAGAACCTGAAAACTTGCCTGAAACCTGCTCGAGTCAGAACTTGATTTGACCCGAGAATTCTATGACCCGAACTCGAACTGTAACTGACTGTTGCTGACCTGAACCCGAGTTGAACCTGTTACTGTAGCAACTGAACCCGATCTGCGTCCGACTGAAAACGACCCGAACCCGAATATGACCTGTTAATTTTGACCTGAAACCCGACCTGCATCCGACTGAAACGAACCCGAACCCGAGACCGACCTGGCAAATTACCTGATATTATCCGACTGAATCGACCCGAGATCCGATTTTACCCGACCTGTTATGAACCCGACCTGTTTTGAACCCGACCTGTTAATGGACCCGACCTGTTTTGAACCTGAACTGTTGTTACCTGTTGACCTGAACTAATGTAGACCTGGCTAAAAATGTTAAATAATTTAAAGTGTTAACTGTTCATTATAAACTTAATAATTTTTTAATAGATTATGTTAATGTCATTATACTTAGAAAAAATTTATCTTACATTATACTTAGAAATTTGCCTTAATTTGTTAACTTCATTATGATCATTAAATTAAAAATTTATTTTATTAAAATTTTTAATTATAATTATTAAATTAAGAACTCTTTAGCTTTTAGTTTAGGGTGAATTTTATAAATTGGTGAGGGGAAATTTAATAGGAAAAAATTAAATTGGCGCCAAATCCAAATGGCTTGGGGAGGGGAATATAATTGAAAAGAGGGGGAAAGCAAATGGTTTGCCACCTAATTTTTTATTTAAGGGTTAATCACCCTTTACGTCCTTCTTTAATTAGATGCTTAGGGTTTAGGTTTTTTAGGGTTTAGTTTGTTTCCTTTTAGTCCTAATTGTTGGTATAGTTTCTTTAGATTTCATTCAATTATGTCATGCTTCATAAATTGATTAATTATTAAGTCTTTTGATTTGTTTTAAATTTGATTTGGTCCTTGTATAAAGATTTGATAATTAATTGGCTTTAACAATTTGAATAATTTATGAATTAGGCTCTAAGTAATAATTTAGTTTTAATTTATTTTCAAATCGGTCCTTTTTATGTTTTGATTTATTTCGTTTGTTAGATTTATGGGTTTATGTTTGGGGTTTAGGGGTAAATGTGTGTATTCTAATTATTAGTGATTCGTGTTCATGAAAGTCGTTAAATAATTAACTCGAAATAAATGACAAACCTAAAGTCTATCGACTATTTATACTAAACCCAAACTTAATATGAATTCAAAACTCGAATTTAGTTTAGGGGTATACATTATATATACATTAATAGTAATACATACATAAAATACATACATACATACATACATACATACATACAAAGTTTAGGGGTTAATGGATGTATGTATGTATGTATGTATGTATGTATGTATAAATGTAGAAACCCTAAACCCTAATCCATGTATGTATGTATGTATGTATGCATGTGTAATCGTATAAACCCTAAACAATAAACTCTAAATTGTAAACCCTAATCCATATATATATACATATATATATATAGTAAACCCTAAATCCTAATACACACATATATATACATACTAAAAGTCTAAAACTTACATTCTAAACCCTAAACCCTAATTGTAATCACTAATTTTGTCCGAGTCAATTTTATTACCTTTCATATATGTCTAAATAAAAGGGTTTCTTTCTTCTAATGTTATATTGGGCTTTGATAATACAAGGTGATATATATATATATATTACTAAATGACTATAGTCGTCTTATATATATATATATATATATATATATAGTTGCATATTACTTTCATTATTATTACCTATTACAAGTTGTTTATATTACCAACTTTGTTATTATTACTATGTATGCATTCGATTATTAATACTATTACTACTATATTTATTATTATATTTATTATTATTAATATTATTGAGATAAGTCTGAAAAACAAAAATACTAATATATAATAAAAGCCCAGTGTATTAAATAAATAAAGCCCAAAGTTCATTAATGTTAGAGTCCATTTACATATTGAGACCCAAAAAAACATTACAAGGCCCGTTGGCCCAAATACTGAACCTAATCTGATAACAAAAAACCCTAACCCTAGCTTTGTTTTGCGCAGCCGGCTCCCAGCCGTTAGATCTGGGGTAGATCTAACGGCACAAATGATCCCTGATGAAGAATCCCTAAGAGAAGCCATCCCAGGTTCTGGCGCCGCAAGCCTCCAACCGTCAGATCTGGCATGATCTGACGGTCCACGATTGAAGCAGAGAACTCTCCAAAATTTCCACGCGCGACGCCTCGTCTCCCACGCGCGTCTGCCCGTCTCCCAGACGCGGTCGTGCAGTACACCGGTGGCCCTTTCGAATCCCTCCAGCCGTCCAGATCCATCTCCGACGGTCGGGATCGCCCCACGGTTCCGATTCATCAGCCAAGCCGTCCCCTGGTCCCCTCCCTCGTACGAGCGATGCACGCAACAAAAAACAAAAACGTCAGAGGCTAAAAACGCAACGAAATTCAGAAATCGTACGAGGCAACAACGGATTCCAGCAGCCGAATGCAAACAAAATCAGAGCAACCAACAACGTATTTCGGGAATTATATGTAATTAGAAAAAGAGGAAAGTGTAATTTTCGGGCTATACAAACCCGAAAACATGAAATGTAAGAGGAAGATTTTTTCACGGAAAAAAAAAAGAGCAAAGTTGTAATCAAAGTATTTACAGCGAGCAATACAAGCAGAAGCCTCAAAGTCTTCGAGGTATTTTTTGGTCTTTCATTTCACAGTTTCGAAACAAAAAAAATAAAAATAGAAAGCTAGTTTTTTTTTACCTTCGCTTCGAACCATCTCCTCTTTGTTTTTCGCCCTTCCCTACCGGCGATAAGTCGTTTGGCCCTTTTCGGGGCCATGCATGGTGAGCCATCGGCGTTGGAAACACGAAAGGAGGGGTAGATCGAAAGAAGTTTGGGGTTCTGGTTTCAGTTTTTTTAAAAACAAAAACAGTTGTTGAAAGGTTTTTTTCGGTTTTCGATTTCGTAAAAAGAAGGGTTTTTAGGTTTTTGGGGTTTCAAAGAGGTCGGAGAAGGGACTTTTTTAGGGTTCCGATGCCGAGAACGGCGACCGGAACAGGTGACGGCTAGGGTTCAGACGAAAGGGGAAGAGGCTCACTGGTTTTAGGTGTAGGGTTTGCAAAATTAAAAAATGCTTAAGGTTGTTTTTAGACCGGCTTTTATAGCGCCTTAAGGTTTTAAATTTGGACTAATTGCATTTTAAGGACTTCCATGTCCCTTTAATCACGCGAAAGGGGCTTCCGCATCTTAAAATCCATTCCTCAGCCCCTTCTGTTTTTCCAAAATTTTCGATCTCGTCATTGTTTTAATTTTGGCTGATTTCCGAATGGTTAAATAACTAATATGGTCCTTTCTGTTTTTCGCGTCCTTTCAATTTGGTCCCATTCCGTGTTTTAATTAGTTTTTTAAAGGGTTTATTTACTGCTTTAGTCCCTATCAGTTTGCATTTTATTTTTGTTATGTGTTGTTATTTACGCACTTGCCTTTTTTTACATGTTAATATTGAATATATTAATTTCCGGGCGTATAACCCTAATCTCTTAACTTTATAATATAAACCCTAAACAATAATGATAAGTCATAACTTATAAACCCTAAACCATAAACCTTGCACCTTAGACCCTAAACCCTAACCATGAACAATAATAATAACCCTAAACACTCAAATATGAACTATGTACCCTAAACCCTGAACATTAAAGCTCTAAACCATAGGCTCTAATCCATAAGCAATATTGCAAAAATGATTTAATGATAACACATAAACCCTAATGCAACACCATAAACCATGGAACCTTAAATCATAAACATTAAACCCTTCAACTTTAAACCATAAACAATAATGATAACTCGTGATCCTAACGCAACACCCTAAACCCTAAACCATTGAATATAAACACTAACTCTCAAACCTTAAACCATAAATCCTAATCCATAACAATGATGATAACTCATAAACCCTAACACATCACCCTAAACCATAAACAATGATGGTAACTCATAAACCCTAATATAACTCATAAGCCCTAATGCAACACCCTAAACCCTAAACCTTAAACCCTAAAACCTATAATGTATAAATATAATATATATATAAACTTATAACTTATAATTTATATAATGTACTTATAATATAATGATTAATAATAAATAATAATTAGTAATAGTTTGGGCATTGGGCCTTTGGGCTCATATCCCACCACCCATTTATTTTAGATGAGCCCCTAAAACCTATAATGTATAAATATATAATATATATATATAAAAAAAACTTATAACTTATAATTTATATAATAATTAATAATAAATAATAATTAGTAATAGTTTGGGCATTGGGCCTTTGGGCTCTTATCCCACCACCCATTTATTTTAGATGGCCCCTAAAACCTATAATGTATAAATATAATATATATATATATATATACTTATAACTTATAATTTATATAATGTATTTATAATATAATAAATAATAGTAAATAATAATTAGTAATAGTTTGGGCCTTGGGCCTTTAGGCTCATATCCCACCACCCATTTATTTTAGATGAGCCCCTAAAACTTATAATGTATAAATAATATATATATATAAACTTATAACTTATAAGTTATATAATGTATTTATAATATAATAATTAATAATAAATAATAATTAGTAATAGTTTGAGCCTTGGGCCTTTAGGCTCATATCCCACCACCCATTTATTTTAGATGGGCCCTTAAAACCTATAATATATATATATATATACATATATATAAACTTATAACTTATAAGTTATATAATGTATTTATAATATAATAATAAATAATAATTATTAATAGTTTGGGCCTTGGGCCTTTGGGCTCATATCCCACCACCCATTTATTTGAGATGGGCCCCTAAAACCTATAATGTATAAATATAATATATATATATAAACTTATAACTTATAAGTTATATAATGTATTTATAATATAATAATTAATAATAAAAAATAATTAGTAATAGTTTGGGCCTTGGGCCTTTGGGCTCATATCCCACCACCCATTTATAATAATTAATAATATCAATAATAAATAATAATTATTAATTGTTGGGCTTTGGACTAAATATTTTAGATGGGCTAAATATAATAATTAATAATAATTATTAATTGTTGGGCTTTGGGCTAAAAATTTTAGATGGGCTAAATATTTTGTAGCCCTTTGAATTTTAGATGGGCTAAATATTTTGTGGCCCTTTAAATTTTAGATGTTTTTCATTTAAGTCCCTTAAGTTTTAGTTCAATTCAATTGAGTTCAATTCAATTTATGTTTTTAAATACATATATTTTATAATTTTATAAATACATATATTTATATATATATATATATATATATATATACATATATTTTATATGTATATTTATGTATTTATATACATATATACACACATATACATATATATATACACATGTACATTATATATTATATATTAACATACATATATTTGTATAATATGTATTAATTATTATGTATGATATGTTATATGTATAATGTATAATGTATTAATAATTGAATATATACATATTTTGTATAATATATATATATATATCTATATATATACACACATGTATATATACATGTTGTTAGTATCATAGCATGTATTATGTATATACATATACATGTATTTATGTATAATACATTACATATACATAAATACATACATGTTTGTATAATATATAATTATATATTGTAATTTATATACATGTGAATACATATATATACACATAATCACATATATTTATACTTATAAAGTTATTATAATAATTAATAAGTTATATTATATTATAATGATTAATAAATAATATTAAATTATAATATATATGGGCGGGAAAATTTATTTTGAAACAGCCCAATTCCCAAATTGAATTTCAATTTGGGGTAAATTATAAATAAAGCCCTTCATATTATATAAGTTTTTTATTCAAGTCCTTTAAGTTTTAATTCAATTCAATTGAGTTCTTAAAACTTTATTTTTACTTCAAATTAACTCTTATTTGTTATTTTTTCACTATAGTCCATAAAACTTTGTTTTTATTCAAAATTGAGCCTATTATAGTCCATAAAACTTTATTTTAGTCCAAATTAGCTCTTATTTATTATTATTTTTTTCACTATAGTCCATAAAACTTTGTTTTTATTCAAAATTGTTCATTTCTGGTGAACCTGAATTAACCCGAACTGAAATGAACCCGACGACCTGAAATTACCCGACCTGAAATGAACCCGACCTGAAATGAAGCCGACCTGAAATGAACCCGAACTGAAATGAACCGGACCTGAAATTTACCCGACCTGCAATTTACCTGCCAATTAACTAATTTTACCCGACCTGTTTTTACCCGATCTGCAACGAGTTTGACCTGAAATGGACCCGACCTGAAAATTGACCCGACCTGAAATGGACCCGACCTGCAAATTACCCGACTGCAATGGACCCGCACCCGACCCGAGTCGAGTCAAATTTTTTTTTACCTGAAATGACCTGTATCCGATTTTACCCGACCTGACAGAACCCGACCTGAAACCTGTCCGATTACCTGTTTTTACATCCCTAGTTGTCATGTTAGCATGTTACAAATTTAACACTTACAATAATCTTATTACCTTTTTAATTCTTTAATATGTAATGAAAACATAATTTTATTTCTGTTTTCGAAAAACATTTATTAACAATGCATCAAATAACTATTTGATAAGTTGCCGCGGAAACCAGTTCTAGCGGAATTTGTTCATGCCATGACTTTTGAACTAAATAATGCTAAGGATAAATTGGTGCACCCTGGCGCTTCCTCCCTGGGTCAAAGGCAAGGGGCGACTGCTAATATGCAATGGAGGGATAACTCGGCCTTCACCCCGACAGGGAATTCTAAGTCTCAGGTTTGATCTTTTGCCGTCTGCTTCTTTTTAAATGGTTCAGATACTTTACTGGAATGCACAAGGGGCTTTGGGCTCCTCTTTTAATCATTATTTCAAGTTCTTTGTCTCTCGTCAGAAATCGGATATAGTTGTGATGATGGAACCTCGAATAAGCGGTGCTAAGGCCGACAACTTTATTGACCATTTTGGTTTTGATGCTTCATATACGGTGGAAGCCACTGATTTTTCTGGTGGTACATGGGTGATATGGAAGGATTTGATTAATGTGGATGTTGTCGCGGTTTCTAAAAAATATATACATGCTTCTTGTTTTGACCCTTCGACCAATAAACACTTCTTTGCTACCTTTATTTATGCAAGTTCGTCTATCAATAGTAGAAGATTGCTTTGGGACCAGTTATTAGCTTTGGTACCTCCACCTAATGTACCATGGATTCTGGGAGGTGATCTTAATGTTATAAGCAATCGGAATGAAAGAAGTGGTGGTTTTTCTCGCAGATAAGGGGTTAGTAATAGTTTCGTTGAATTCTTATTTCAGTCATCTTTACATGATATGGGGTTTCAGGGGCCAAGATTTACATGGACTAAAGGTTCACTTTCTCAAAGATTAGACCGATGCCTATGTGATTCTGCGTGGTTTTCATCTTTTGATAACTCTGTGGTCCTTCACCTTCAACGTCTTGGGTCTGATCATCGTCCTATTGTTATGAGTACATGTGATAGAAGTATTCCTGTACATGCTTCCCCTGCTAGTGCTAGGCCTTTTTGGTTTCTGACAGCATGGAACGATCACCCTGATTTCTCGCGTTTTCTAGAGGCTTCTTGGGATACTACTAAACCTTTATCAGATAACCTTCATTCTTTTCAAGCCAATTGTTGGGTGTGGAACTCAGAAGTCTCCGGTCATATTGGAAAAAAAGAAAACTCTTTTGCTGGCTCGGATTAGGGGCATTGAGCGTTACCTAGAGACTAATGATTCCACCTTCCTCGCCAACCTTGAAGCTGACTTGAAAGCAGAATTAGATTTGGTTCTTAACCAAGAAAAAGCATTTGGCACCAAAAATCTCGCTCTCAGTGGATAGAAAAAGGTGATCGAAATACTCAGTTCTTTCATGCTTCAACAATGGCAAGGAGACGCCAAAATACTATCTGAATGCTACAATTGGAGGACAGTAGTTGGAGTGATAATCCAGAGGTGTTGAAAAAACATGTAGCCGGATTTTTTAAAAATCTTTTTACCACCCAAGGGAGAGGGCAATCAGATGCAACTTCTTTGGGTAATTTTCATCATTTTGATTCGAATGAACTGAGGCCTCTTCAGGCACCGGTTACTATGGATGAAGTTCGCAATGTTGTCTTTAGCATGTCGTCTTTGAAAGCTCCAGGGTGTGATGGTCTTCCCGCATCCTTTTTTCAAAAGAATTGGGCTATTGTTGGAACTCTATTTTTGGTATTGTGCGTCACTTTTTTGCGACGGGGGAGTTGGATGGATCATGCAACCGTACACTTTTAGTCCTGATTCCGAAAGTTCACACACCATCCAAGAAAACCAGTTCCGACCTATAAGCTTATGTTCGATGGTATATAAAATCATTACCAAGATGTTGGTCAATCGATTGAAACCGTTTCTTCCCATGTGGATTTCACCCACGCAAGCTAGTTTCGTCCCAGGCAGAAATATAATAGACAATATAATTCTAGCACAGGAAATCATCCACTCCATGAGTCGCAAGGTTGGGAGGAAAGCGTGGATGTCGGTAAAGGTCGACTTAGAAAAGGCTTATGACCGTCTAGAGTGGGATTTTGTGGAAGAAACTCTTCGTGACACTGGTTTGCCACCTACAACGGTTGATCTTATCATGGTCTGTGTTCGTTCGGTCTCTACCTAAATTCTTTGGAATGGAGAGATTACTGAGACATTTCGCCCTTTCCGTGGCATTCAGCAAGGAGATCAGCTTTCTCCTTATCTTTTTGTCCTTTGCATGGAAAGGCTTTCACAAATGATGGATAAAAATATTGCTGATGGTACTTGGAAGCATATTAAATTGTCTCGTGATGGGCCGGGACTATCCCATCTTTTCTTTGCAGACGATTTGGTGCTTTTTAGTGAGGCTACTATGTTGCACATGAATGTTTTGCGTGAAGTTTTGGGTTCTTTTTGTCTCTTCTCAAGTCATAGGGTAAGTGTGGCTAAAACATAGATTTTCTTCTCGAAAAATGCCACCTTGGATTTACGCCATGATATTGCCCATAACCTTGGGTTTGAGGAGGTATCTGATCTTGGAAGGTATCTTGGAGTTCCACTTCTTCATTCAAGAGTTACACAAGCAACCTATGAGTATGTTCTTGAGAAAATGCGAGCGCGTCTCTCCGGATGGATTGCGAAGTCGTTATCGTTGGCAAGAAGAATCACCCTCGCCAAGTCAGTTCTATAGGTCATTCTGATGTATGTGATGCAATCGGCTTGGCTGCCGAAAGGGTTATGCGAAAAGATGGAGAAATTAATAAGGCAATTCGTGTGGGGTTCATCGGCCGGGCATTTGTCTATGGCTATGGTCCGTTGGGAGGATATGCAGCGACCTTTGGATCGTGGTGGAGTTTGCTTCAAGGACTTGCATCGGCAAAATCAAGCCTTCATATTGAAGTTTGGTTTCCAAATGGTGATGAATGAGGATAGGTTGTGGATTCATGTCCTAAAAGCTAAGTATAAATGGCGCGAGACACTACCTTTGAGCGTGCAAAATGGAAATTGTTCTCGCCTTTGGCGCGGTATTGCACATATGTGGGAGGAGATTCGACGTTGTGCATGCTGGAATATTTGTGATGGTCAATTGGCGGATTTTTGGTATGATGTATGGCTTCATGATGATGGGCCATTAATTGATAAATGTCTACTTGATTGGATGCCGAGAGGAGTTCGAGTCGCAGAAATGACCACTGCCTCAGGTTCGTGGGATTGGGAGTCGTTAGAGGCGTTACTTCTGGAGGACTGCATACATAAAATCAAGGCAATGCAATGTCCGGATGTCTCCTTGGGCCCTAACACAGTTGGCTGGTGATGGGAAGAGAATCGGAGGTTTTCTACAAAGTCAGCGTACTCGTCCGTGGTTAATCAAGGTGAAGCTGACTTGATTGGCCCTTGGAAGTGTATTTGGTCCTTGCAAGTGCCTTAGCGGGTGCGAGTTTTCCTTTGGCTTACTATTCATGAGCACCTCTTGACCAATGTCAAACGTTGGCGTCGGCATCTAGCGTCGTCACCGATCTGTGGTTTATGTGGTCGATGCGATGAAGACGTGTTACATGGTCTTCGTGACTGTATTAAGGCGTGCGAGACATGGTTTGGTGTGGTACCACAATCGCGAATTGAGGAGTTTATGTCTTCTTCATTGCAGGTTTGGTTTGCTAGTAGCATTCGAAATGCTAATAAGTTTGGTAATGTTGACTGTGCCTGGAATGTGTGTTTCACCACTATTTGTTGGCAATTATGGAAGCGTCGTTGCTCGTTGCTCCTCAATGACAGGTTTGTAGATAGAGGTGATTTTCTTGCCTATTGTCTGCGACTCTCCGCGGAGTTTGAAAAACTCCCTGGGCAAAGTACATCGAGGCCGTTACTAAGTGCAGCATTGGCTATTTGGTCCGCACCTCCTGAAGGGTGGGTTAAGGCTAACACTGATGGTGCTGTTGTGCTGAGCACAAAGATGGCAGCAATTGGAGGCGTCGTCCGGGATCATCATGGCAACTAGATTTTCGGCTTCTCTCGGCATGTTGGTTCTTGCTCCATTCTCCTTACAGAGCTATGGGGGATACACGATATGCTTCGGTGTGTTTGGGAGCGTGGTTTTCGCAAAGTTATTATTGAGTCGGATAGCCTCGAAGCTATTCAGATCCTTAATGGCGGTTCTGGTGCGTTGGTCGGTCATGGTTTATTAGCAGCCATTCAAAAGTATAGAGAGCGGGAATGGACGGTTCTGTTTCAGCACGTGGGACGCAACGGAAATAAAGTTGCACATTGGCTAGCGTCTTTAAGCCGAGATGATAGGTTGGGTGCATTTCAGTTTCATGAAGCTCCTGTTGGGGTGTTAAATTTGCTGCAGCAAGACGCCATGGTGTTTTAGTTCTTTTCACCACTGGCTTGTTTTGAAAGTTTTAGCATGGTTCTGTTTAACCAAAAAAATAACTATTTATATTTTTTAGCATTCACACTTGGTCGGTTGACCAAGCAACTCATCTTTGTTCCTTTATATTCTTTTAGGTCATGAGTTCTAGACTCACTAAGAACATCTTTTCCTTTTCTCTAGAGTCTTCCATTCTCTTTCCTTCCCCTTTAGGTATGACCAGGATTAGAATTAAGAATTGTCAAAAAAATCTATTTATACTTTTCTCATGATACTCAACTCTGATTCGCAGTTGGTGTCTTTTGGTAGCTTGATTCCCCTTTTGTGGTTCGTTTTTCGATGCAGTCAAATATTTTTATATCTATATTTTGTTCGAGTCTTTTAGTCAAATTTTTAACATTTTTCATGTATTGTTCTTGTATAACATAAATTGACTAGTTTCTTGTGTCAATGTTATAAAAAGATGTCCAAATTATGTATTTAGTTTACGATGATAGTTGTAAACTCTTATTGTAATTTTGGATATTTTCTCTTTTTAATAAAAACAAACTGCTTCCATTTAAAAAATAATATACAAAATTATAATAATTTAAATAAAAAATAATAGTAAATACTAAATTAAAAAATATATATTATGAACTAACAAAACCATTGGTAAGACACATTCCACTCTTAAGGAGATGAAGCGAGTTCAAACCTAGAAGATGACATTATTGAGAAAGGTAGTTGTACACCTTGAACATAAACCGCAAAACAGACACACACACATATATATATATATATATTATGTTTCAGTTTTTATTTTTCTTATTTAAATTTCCTATATCTAATGCCCTTCTTCCAAGATGATAATTTTTATAGATGATATAAATTTTACGGTATACTACATAAATAGTTCACATGCTATAGATCGTTCTTTTTGTTGAGCACTTTGGCTAGAAAAAATACAAAATAGTCTTTCGACTAAAAAAAAGTAAAAAGTAGTTTAGTGTCGTAAATATTTAATAGTTGACGGCGTGACGGTTAATAAAAATTGACATAATAACACATTTAGTCTTCATTATGAGCATCGAAGGATGTCGATTGATTAGACGAGCAAGGGAAGTTGGGCGAAAGGGTCGTTGGACGAAATGAAGTTTAGAAGAAGGGCTAAATTAATTTAATGAGTAAATAAAAATGACTGAATATTTTGAATTATGGCTAAATTAATTGAATGTGTATATGTGGAAGAATAAATGTGTTATTATGTCAATTTTTGTTAATTGTCACGTCATCAACCATTAAAATTTTAAAGACACCGGGGACCATTTTAATACTTTCATAGTCGGAGGACTCAACTAAAATGTCCTATAGTCACAGGACTAATTATGTAGTTTACCTAAATTTCATTATATTTAAATTCAAACAGAACCATGGCCCTGTTTGGTAAATAGCGGTTTGGGCAAAAATTAGAGGTTTGAGGTACAATTAGAGGTTTGACTAGTCAAATCCGCTAATATTGATGTTTGGTAAATAGCGGATTGAAAGAGCGGATTGGGGTGAAAAAGCTAATTTTGAAAAAGCTCCTAATATGAGCTTTTTGAGATTAGAGGTTTGGTATTAGAGTTGTAATGACTCTTTTACCCTTAACAATTACCAAAAATCTCCAAATAACCTAAATTAAATAATAATATTTTTTAATATAAATAAAAACATATTAAATATTGGACTTATTTTTTGTTACTACTAATTTATACGGTGACACTTGTAAGTTAATTCTATTTTTTATTATCACATATTTATATGTGCATATAAATTTTTTTAATAATTATATAAATAATAAATTAATATATAAATCTTTCAAATATGTTTAGAAATTTATATTAAAAAATAATTTTTACAAATCTAATTAATATTTATTAGATACAAAATATTAATAACTGATAAATTATTCAAACAAGTATTAAATATAACCATGTCCTTATATGTCATTTTGCTTGTTAAATAATCAAACAGCTATCTGCTATCAGTTAATTTTACCAAACACTTTTATACAATCAGCTAATACAATCCGCTAGTCAAATCAGCTAATGCAATCAGCTATCAGCTATCAGCTAATATAATCCGCTATCAGCTATCAGCTATCCGCTAATTGCCAAACAGGGCCCATATCTCTTGTTATGTAATTTTTATAATCTTAATAATAACAAAAACTTTAGATGGACAACAAAATAGTTACAGCAATTTGAAAAGAAAATCAAAATATAATATTAGCAGTATAATAAATATTAGATGGGTAAATTATATTATTTGTCACTTTTCTTTTTGAGTTGTTTGATTTTGGTCATTAGTTTGAAAAATTACGTTTCGGTCATTTATAGGCTATAGCCGAAAACAAACGAGACCAACAATGTAGTTTACTTGTATTAGATTTTATCACATCTGCTATATGTATAAAGAAATTTTATAATTTTTTTAAAATATTTTTACAAAAACTTGTTGAACAAATTATTATATATGTGAAATGACTATTTGTATACAATCTATTATCGTGTGTGTTCAAATTTTTAATAATGATTTTTGGTTATTTATTAAAAAATATATATATAAATTGATAAAAAAAAAAGTATTATAATAATATTAAATTATAATTAAAAAGTACTTTTTAATCTTTTCTTAAATAATTTTATGTATATATTAGGGTAAACTACATAAATGGTCCCCCAATTATGACCCATTTTTTTGTTGAGTCTCATGACCATGAGAAGTTACAAATAGGTCCCTCGACTAATCGCGACTGACAAATTGGTCAATTCTGTTAAAAAATAAACAGTTGATGACGTGACAATTAATAAAATCTGTATAATAACAAATTAAACCCTTAACCTTTACATTTTATGTTAATTTGATCATAAATTTAAAATTTTAGCTCTCAACATTTAAATATTACAACATTTTAGTCCCTTAAATCATAAACTTCATATTTTTCCCTTCTAAAAATAAAAAGATATGCATCTCCTGTTGTGGGTAGTTCATTGTAGATGGCTACCGTAAACATCGATGGAGGTTTTGATTCTCCAACGATTTTTCATTGCTTATACAAATGGGGTTGTAGATGGCTACCGTTATCATCAATGGAGGTTTGTTTTTAAGAAGAGAAGAAGATGAAGTTTAGGATTTAAGGGATTAAAATGTTGTAATATTTAAATATTGAGAGAAGAAAATTTAAATTTAGGACCAAAATAAAATAAAATGTAAAAGTTGAGGGTTAAATATATTATTATATAGATTTTATTAACTATCATGTCATCAAATGTTTATTTTTAACAGAATTGGACCGATTTGTTAGTCGCGATTAAAAATCATCATATAATAATCCAGAAATAGAAAAGAAAAAAGGGAGGTTAATGATGATTTTAAAATCTTTTATACCAGGGAATCTAAATTCCTTATGCATGAAGATAATCAATTCGGTCGTTATGGTCGGACTCTATTATGGATTTCTAACCACATTATCCATAGGTCCCTCTTATATCTTCCTTCTACGAGCTCGAGTTATGGAAGAAGGAACCCATAACAAGGTATCAACAACAACTGGGTTTATTGCAGGACAGTTCATGATGTTCATATCAATCTACTATGTACCTCTGCATTTAGCATTGGGTAGACCTCATAAGCATGTGGTTTAATTCGATGCAAAGCGAAGAACCTTACTAGGGCTTGACATGCCGCGAATCCTCTTGAAAGAGAGGGGTGCCTTCGGGAACGCGGACACAGGTGGTGCATGGCTGTCGTCAGCTCGTGCCGTAAGGTGTTGGGTTAAGTCCCGCAACGAGCGCAACCCTCGTGTTTAGTTGCCACCGTTGAGTTTGGAACCCTGAGCAGACTGCCGGTGATAAGCCGGAGGAAGGTGAGGATGACGTCAAGTCATCATGCCCCTTATGCCCTGGGTGACACACGTGCTACAATGGACGGGACAGGGACCTATTTATAACTTCTCATAGTTAGAGGATTTAATAAAAAAAATTAAGTCATAATTAAGGGACCATTTATGCAGTTTACCCTATATATTAATAGGGTTGAGATCCATTTTCTCATAAAAATCAAATAATTTTACATTGATTTAATACCATTGAATAAATGTTAATTAATAGCTGAAGTTATCCACCTATCATTTTTCATTGATTTAATCCACATTCATCTAAAAATTTTAAATCAATATAAGTTTTTTTTTAAAAAAATACGCTGTATATAAATTATTTATATGTGTGTTTGTAATTGTGAGCATGCAGGGAGAGGGAGACTGGATGGACTCAGAAGGGACTAAAGAATCGTCCCTAAAAATTTAAAATTCATATATAATTTAGAAAATTTTGTATATATTTTATTGAAAATATATTCTCGTCATTTTAAAAATTTTATAACTTCACCCTCTTAAAATTTTATAGATAGGTTCTCCTAACATAAAATCATGTGTTTGTCCCTGTAGAGAGATTATATATATGTTTGTGAGCGTGTATATATATATGTGTGTGTCGGTGTGTGTGAGAACCCAACAAGTGATTTCGATAGAAAAAGGATATGTTCATCTAAGAGACACGAATTCAATCGCTTTGTCTACAAAGTACGTGGACATTATCAAAAAGTTAAAATATGTACGATCAAATACTACCTTGTAATCACTTTAAACTATTAAAAATGCAAGTAACAGAATGAGAATCAAATATTAAGGGGTTAAATTATCAAATTTAAAAGAAAAATTAAGTATTTCATTATTATTACTTGTAGATTATAACCATGTTTGACAATTAGCAGATAACTGATAGCGGATTACATTAACTGATAGCTGATAATTGATTGTACTAGTTGATTTGACTAGCGGATTGTATTAGCTAATTGTATAAAAGTGTTTGGTAAAATTAACTGATAGTTGTTTGATTATTTAAACAAGCAAAATAAAATATAAGGACGTGATTATATTCGATACTTATTTGAATAGATTATTAGTTATCAATAATTGTGTATCTATTAATATTAATTAGATTATAAAACATAATTTTTAATATAAATTACTAAGCATATTTGAAGGATATGTATATTAATTTATTATTTATATAATTATTTTTAATATAATCTAATTAATTATTAAATTTAAATTCAAATATAAATATGTGTGAATAAAAAGAAAAAACACAAAGTATTAGTTAAAAATATCACAATATAAATATGTGAGGTTGAAGAATTAAAAAAATAATTAATCATAGATTATTTGGATATTTTTATAATTATTAAGGGTGAAAGAGTATTTATAAATGTAAAACCTCCCATTTCAACAAAAAAAAAACTTTTATTAGAAGTTTTTTAAAATTAGAAATTTCACCCAATTCACTATTTCAATCCACTTTTTACCAGCAATTTAAATTAGTAAATTTGATCGGTTAAATCTTTAATTTTAACTCAAAACTCTAATTTTTACTCTGTTGAGATTTTAGGGGCTCGATTCGATCAACCAATTTAGCTCACCAAGTGGTGGAGAGATGGATTTTTGGGTGGAAGGGTTTAGGAAGCTAAAAGGAAATTTGACACAATGATTTATAGTGGTTCAAGTTTAACCTTCTAACCAAGGTCTACATCCACTACCTTAGCTCCCCACTAAGGATTTCTCAATCAATCCACTATTGATTCGTCCCCTTTTCTAGGATTAGGAGGAAACCCTTACAACCGATCAAGCTTCTACCCAAAGTCTTGATCAAAACCCTCTTTACAAAGAGACACAAGAAGCAAACTTAAAACCCTCTAATAGATGTTTGTTTGCACAATTAAGCACTCACCCAAAACCTAAAACACTTGAGCAAATTTGACAATTTTGGCTCACTAGTGTTTGTCTATACAATGAATGACAATTTAAGCTCTAAGACAATCTTTGATCATTTGATGTTTGACAATATGAGCATTAGCCTTCTCTTGATGCTTGGAGGTCCCTTTTATACTCCCAATTGAGTTTGTAGTCGTTACTAGCCGTTGGGGATGAATTGGAGCCGTTGAGGACTTTATTTCCCTTCATAAATGCTGTTCTGCAACAATCCGTATCGATACGCGTGGAACCGTATCGGTACGGCCTTCATCAGAAACTAGCCGTTGGACTCTTGCCAGCTTGGGCGTATCGATACGCTTGAGGGCGTATCGATACGCTTGAGGGCGTATCGGTACGGGTTCACATTTAAATGGCCGTTGGGAAATAGCCGTTGGGGTAGTTGAAATGGGATCGGTACGCTTACCTGTCGTATCGAAACGACCCCACTCCGTATCGAAACGGCAAGGGCCTGTATCGATACGGATTTTGACAGTGGCCAAACTGGGGCAAAAAGGTATCGGTACAGGGGTTTACCGTATCGATACTTGTACTCTGAAAACACAAGTTTCGCTATTAAAAACATGAAAAGTCTTTGCCAAAAACCTCTTAAAATACCTCAAACATAAATTTAAGTTGTTTGGACTTAAAACAAATTTTAAATTCTTTTCAAATTAGTCCAAAACATTTTTCAATTATTATATCAAAACATTAGTTCTACAATGTCCCCCTTTTTGATATAATAAAACTAACTTGAAAAATTGTTTGGGATTCTCCCACTTTAACTTTAAAAATGTGAATAATAGATTAAAGATGTGAAATCAAATAAAGCTCCCCTTATTCATTTGAAAATTCAATTTTTCAAACCATTTCTCCCCCTTTTTGTTATATAAAAAAGAATTTAAAACATTAAGTTTAAAATAACAATAGAGGTAAAGATTTTGACAAAAGTAAGAATTTGGTTTTAAAATGGCTCCCCCTTACTCAAAGCATCATTAAAAATGTTAGTCCAACATTTATGATCATCTAGTTGAATAAACTAAAAAATAAAGCAAATAAATGCTAAAACAACTAGATTTTTACCAACACTTGAACTCAAGGTAGGATGTGAAGCCTTCCTTCTTCAAGTGTTCTTCCTTGTGTGCATGGAGCTCCCCCTTAATGTTTGACTTGTTGAACATCTCCATCACACCTAGCAAAAGACAATCATGTAATTTTTGGTATCCAAATTGCTTTGGATCCATGAACGTTAGTAGCACAAATTTTAGTCCCCTTAGGAATCCATTTTTCAATGTCATCCTTTTTAATTGAAGTGGTTAGTCCTTTTGGGACTCAAACACTTCCAAAACATTTACCTTTTATAAATCTAGGGGCACTAGATTGTCTAACATAGAAATTTTATTTTCCAAAATTGTTTTTCTTTTCTAGCTCTTTGGAAATCAAATCCTTTTTCTTCTTGAACTTTTTGAAGCAATTTTTGTAAATCAGCACATTTCAATTCAAACTCTTCAAGCTTTGCTTCAAGTTCAAGTTTGGTTTTAGAAAGAAAATCATTTTGAATTTTTAACTTTGAAATCAATTTATTATTTTTCAAAATGTGGCTTTTAAAATCTAAAACTAAATCATCATAGGCATCTTGTAATTCATCAAAGGAATAAGAACATGAAGTAGATGAATTAGAAGTTACCCTTGAATCTTCTTCGATGGCCATAAGGCAAAGGTTGGCTTGTTCATCGTCGGTGGAGTCCTCATCACTCCAAGTAGCCACATGTGCCTTCTTCTTATGGCTTGAAGTGCTTGCCCTCTCCTTTCTCTTAGGTTCTCGTTCAAGCTCTCTCAAGGCTTTCTTCATGAACGTGGCACACTTCTTGAAGAGATGAACTATCTCTTCATCTTCATCCTCCTCTTCACTTGAGTAGACATGATGGCAAGTGGAGGATTTGAGAGCCATGGCACTTGCATTGATGCCAAGCCCTTTGATTTTCTTCTCTCACATAGCTCTAATTTCTTCCCTCTTCTTCTCATCCTCTTTGTTCTTCTTCATGATTTGATGAGTAAGGAGTGACCGCATGAGTTCATCAAGCTTCAAGGTCTTTAAATTTTTGGCTTCGATGATGGCGGTCCTTTTTGAGTCCCAAGACTCGGGAAGTGAGTAGATGAGCTTTCGAACAAGCTTCTCCTCCGGGATGACTTCTCCATAGCCTTTTAGACCATTGGTGATGGTGGAGAACCTATCAAACATCTTCTCGATGTTCTCTTCCGGATCCATTTTGAAGTTCTCATACTCTAAGGTTAGGAGCCCAATCTTGGTCTCCTTGACTTCATTTGTTCCCTCGTATGTGACTTCAAGCTTGTCTCATACCTCCTTGGCACTTTCACAAGAAGACATCTTCTCATAGATGGATGGACCAAATGCACAAAATAAAATGTGCAAGGGTTTGCAATTTAGCTCCATCTTCTTGCGATCGTCGGCACTCCACTCCGCTTTACTTCTTTGAGGCACGAACGGATCATCTTCAACTACATCCTGTATCTTGTAATCCTTTGATTTGATGAAGAACTTCATCTTTGTCTTCCAATGGGCATAGTGAGTTCCGTCAAAGAAAGGCGGTTTGTCGATTGACTGTGCCATTTGAGCCAGTTGATGAAATAGTGATCGAGCTTGTCGGATCTTCTCAATAGAATGTGAATCCCCTTCGATTGAGCCAAGCTCTGATACCAATTGTTGAGATTTTAGGGGCTCGATTCGATCAACCAATTTAGCTCACCAAGTGGTGGAGAGATGGATTTTTGGGTGGAAGGGTTTAAGAAGCTAAAAGAAAATTTGACACAATGATTTATAGTGGTTCAACCTTCTAACCAAAGTCTACATCCACTACCTTAGCTCCCCACTAAGGATTTCTCAATCAATCCACTATTGATTCGTCCCCTTTTCTAGGATTAGGAGGAAACCCTTACAACCGATCAAGCTTCTACCCAAAGCCTTGATCAAAACCCTCTTTACAAAGAGACACAAGAAGCAAACTTAAAACCCTCTAATAGGTGTTTGTTTGCACAATTAGGCACTCACCCAAAACCTAAAACACTTGAGCAAATTTGACAATTTTGGCTCACTAGTGTTTGTCTATACAATGAATGACAATTTAAGCTCTAAGACAATCTTTGATCATTTGATGTTTGACAATATGAGCATTAGCCTTCTCTTGATGCTTGGAGGTCCTTTTTATACTCCCAATTGAGTTTGTAGCCGTTATTAGCCGTTGGGGATGAATTGGAGCCGTTGAGGACTTTATTTCCCTTCATAAATGTTGTTCTGCAGCAATCCGTATCGATACGCGTGGAACCGTATCGGTACGACCTTCATTAGAAACTAGCCGTTGGGCTCTTGCCAGCCTGGGCGTATCGATACGCTTGAGGGCGTATCGGTACGGGTTCACATTTAAATGGTCGTTGGGTAGTTGAAATGGGATCGGTACGCTTACCGTCGTATCGAAACGACCCACTCCGTATCGAAATGGCAAGGGCCTGTATCGATACGGGTTTTGACAGTGGCCAAACTGGGGCAAAAAGGTATCGGTACGGGGGTTTACCGTATCGATACTGGTACTCTGAAAATACAAGTTTGGCTATTAAAAACATGAAAAGTCTTTGCCAAAAACCTCTTAAAATACCTCAAACATAAATTCAAGTTGTTTGGACTTAAAACAAGTTTTAAATTCTTTTCAAATTAGTCCAAAACATTTTTCAATTATTATATCAAAACATTAGTTCTACATACTCAAATATCTTTTTACCAGTCAGGGTATATATATAGGATCAACTTACACAATGTAAAACTTTTTCATCCAACGGTCTAAAAAAACGTATAAAACTTAGTTTTATATTGCGTAAATGGATCTAACATATATATATATATATAGGGTAATTGTTCTATACACAAGCGCTTGTGGAAACTTTTTTACACAAGCGCCTTAGTTTTAGGGGTTAGAGACTTTGTTTAGGGTTTAAAATTTAGGGGTATAAGTGTAGTAATTTTGAATTTAGGTATTGTTGATAGAATTTTGGGTTTAGGGTTAAAATTTAGGGTTTATAGGTTAAAACCTAAATCCCCACCCATATTACCCTAAAACTAAACCCTAACCCTAAACCCTAAATTCTAATCCTAATTCCTAAATTCTAAACATGAACCCTAAATTCTAAACCTTTACACTAAAACCCCTAAACTCTAAACCCTAACCCTAAACCCTATGATTGAGGCGCTTGTGGAAATAAAAACTTTCCACCGCTAGTGTATAGGATATTAATCCATATATATATTGTTAAAATGTGTAAAATAACTTCATCTTCATTCTTCAATTATATATTTTTTACAGCTCCATTTTACGTCTCAGACTGGTGTAATTTTTTTTCTTGCTTCACTGCATTGTGTCTTCAATCTCAATTGATCTTCTTCGATTTGGTATTGGCGTTGCACGCAAATCGCTCGTTCAACGCAATGTCAGAAAAGTCTCAGGAATCCGAATCCAAACCGGAACTGAAAACAGATACGGATCCGAAGCCATTGAAAGGCAAATCAAACTCGATCCGATTGAATGAGGCAGGAAAACCAGAATCCACCACCAGCATTGCTCGTCCGGAGGTGCTTAAAGAAGAAGGCAACCGGACTTCGACGATCAGAAGGCTAAGTGATTTGCAAAGCGACGACGACGACGCAACCTCTCGTAATAGGTACTTATCAATTTATCAAAAAAGTCATTATTTAATTTATAATTGTATTTATCATTATTTCTGTAAAATTCGTCGCTTAATTTACATATGTAAGATTATTAAATTTTCAAGTGATCATAAAAATTACGGTCTTTCTTATTTCAAATCCTGATGGATGGAGAAGTTGAAGAATTCTGGTTTTTGTATATCTATTGGCAATTATTGTATCTGAATTTATAAATATTTAAGTTTTATGTGTGAATAATTCGTATCCTATATAAGTTTTAGGCATTTTTATATTCGAGTTATGATTGTATATTATTTTTCAACCGGTGATTCTGTTTGTGTTTGTGCTTGTAAATGATAGTATAGTTTTTTCTACATTGACTTGTATGTCTCAGTCAAGAAGGTGCCCAACAATCCTACCAAAACAATGCTGCGATTGAGTTGATCAGTAGTGTCACCGGTGCCGATGAGGAGGGCAGGTCTCGTCAACGTGTTCTTGTATATGCTGCCAGGAGGTACGGTCTTTCTTTTTTACATTGTTGTATTGGATTTGATATCTTGCTGTTTCAGAGTCTTGCTATTCCATGGTAGTGATTTCCAGTCATATTTTGTAGGTACGCCAGTGCTCTAGAGAGAAACCCGGAAGATTATGACGCTCTCTACAATTGGGCATTGGTTCTTCAGGTTTTTCATACTCAATTCACTTTGATTAACATTGTTTGTACCATCTCCACCTATTCATGTTTGGATAGAACAACAGCTTGCATAACATTGTCAACTTAAGCATATTGTAATGGTTGTAAAATGCAGCGTCAGATTATATTATATCTACACTGTTCTTATTCGGCTTGCAGGAAAGTGCGGATAATGTTAGTCCAGATTCTACTTCACCTTCTAAAGATTCATTGCTAGAGGAGGCCTGCAACAAGTATGACGAGGCGACTCGTCTTTGCCCTTCATTTCATGATGTATGTATGCTTGTCTGTGTCCATGATTGCCTTTTGCATTACAGCAAATCTATGATTTATTTCAACATTTGTTTCAATTACAAAAGACATGACGCGTGCTGAAAATGCATGAGCCCATGAGAAACTGAACACACAATTGAAACGACTTTATAGCTGTATATGTGCATATATTACATGGTTTTGATGTGATGCCATTTCTTGACAGGCTTTCTACAACTGGGCAATAGCAATATCCGATCGAGCAAAAATGCGTGGTCGGACCAAGGAGGCTGAAGAACTATGGGAGAAGGTTCTGACTATATAATTTTCGTATTTCTGTTGTAGACTTTTATATGATAAACACTAGTATTGCATGCTTTTTTTATAATCCACTTGAATGAAAGCAAAGAAGAAAGAACTATGGAAATTGATTCTTGACTGTGGATTTTTGGTATATGTTCAATCTAGAATTTAGTTAGCACATTATCCTTGTGATAGTACTGTGTAGAAATCCTTAGCTTTTATTAAATAAGTGGCTTCGTTGAAGTGAATAACAACCTTGATGTTGTGGTTTATAAAACATAATCTTATTGTTATGGTTTTGCAGGCAACAAAAAACTATGAAAAAGCTGTCAAACTCAACTGGAACAGCCCTCAGGTATATCTGAAGTAATTGTTAGTTAGAATGATACCATCTTTCATTTTTCTGTTAGTAATTTTTAGGACTTAAATCTATTTCAGGCATTAAACAATTGGGGACTTGCTCTTCAGGTAAACCATGTTTTAGTGATGCTGATATTTATAATCTACTTCATTTATCTCCATTTCGTACAAATTAAATTCTGAGCCTACTTCAATGGAGTTCTATAATGTTTTGCTTTTCATTCTTTCTTGTATTCTTTAGGAACTCAGTACTATTGTTCCTGCACGAGAGAAGCAAAAAATTGTGAGGGCTGCTATTAGTAAGGTACGGAAGCCATTTTGAGGTATAAAGGTGCTCAGATGTCTATAGGAAGAAGCAGAAAAATAAAGTTGCACATTCCATTCTTACAATACCCTTTACTTTTAATGCAGTTTCGCGCTGCAATACAGTTGCAATTTGATTTCCATCGAGCTATATACAACCTTGGAACTGTTTTGGTAAGTTTGTTAGTTTTTTACTATTTCTTGTACTGGATGGCATGATCCTATTTGACCTATGATTCATTTCTTTGTCAATTAATAAGATTAAATAATGACTTCATCATCTCAACATTTCATTCAAGTGAAGCATATATCATAACTTGAAATATCTATATTTTTAATTGCAGTATGGACTAGCTGAGGATACCATAGGAACTGCAGGCTTAACAAATCCAAAAGAGGTTTCCTCAAATGAACTGTATAGTCAATCTGCTATCTATATAACAGCTGCTCATGCATTGAAACCGAATTACTCGGTAAGACATCCATGTATTTTTGGACCAGAGGTTTACTGAATAGGCTTATTGGCTATATAGGTGGCATAATTATTGGCTAATGAATTTTGCAGCATAAATTTACAAGAAAGTTAATGATGTACTTGTTTTTCTCCTTGCTTTAAAGATTTAGAGTTATGCAATTTGACTTCCCGTTTTTGTGGATACTTTCTTAGTTGGTGTTTTAAAATATACAGGTTTACAGCAGTGCCTTGAAGCTTGTTCGTTCAATGGTCAGTATTTAGTCTTTGAACTATATATTTTTAGGCTTATTCCTTTCTAAATTGATTGAATCTTATTAATTCAAAAAGAAACGTAATGGCAAGTGATACTGTGTTCATTTCATAAGAAACATGATTTTATTTAAAAAGTGTAATGACAAGTAGTTGTTTTCCTGTTCTGTGCCCCTCTTGTTTTTGAGTGTGTATGTGTGCAATGGAATATGATTTTTCTCAATTATTATTTTCATTTTTAAACTGGGCAGCCCACCTGGTGAAGAGATCACTCCATTCACACTTGAACGGATTAGCTGGGAAATGTATTTTCTATTATAGGTCTGACAGAAAAAAAAATATCTTTGACAGCTACCATTGCCCCATCTTAAAGATGGGCATCTGACTGCACCACCAGTAGGAAACACAACTGCACCTCATCGTGATTGGAGGAGAACAGAGTTCTTTTTGGATCATGAAGCACTTCAACAGGTAAAAAAAACTGATTGTTTTTTTTTTTCATTGTCCATGGCAAATAAATATCAAGGTTGATTTCCTTTTTTTGCCCGAGAATGGGGATTGATTTCTTCGAGCAAAAAAAATTATTTAATATATGAACTTATGTTATTGTAAGTTCCTTGGAGCCTGGAGATGTTGGAATGAATCATATAGTATGCGGAAAAATATATTTGTTGCAAGTCTCTATCAAAAATTCCAGGATGCTATCCATGTAAGGAAAAATAATGTAAACTGCTACAAGGAGTCGGTTTACTGACACGTCTATGGTTGTTTATCCTTGTGACTTCCATTCCTTCCTCCTCGTAGACCGTCGTTATCTTCTATTTTCCAATTGAGCAGGTCGTCAAAGTCGAGGAGAAACAAGTTTCCCGAAGCCTCTCCGGTAGAATTGCAGATGTGCCAACTGAAGAGAAAACAAGTATCAGAGTTGATATTCCAGATATTGTCTCTGTATCAGCATGCGCTGATCTGACTCTACCACCAGGTGCAGGCCTCTGCATTGATACTACCCATGGTCCAGTTTTCCTGGTAAGTGTCGTGCTTTATATTTTCATTCTAAGAAGTTCTTAAATCTTAGTAACAGAACGATATCTTTCGATCGTACTATTAAAAAACTCGACAGCTATGCTATTTAGCGATGTATACATACAGCAATCCAGCTTCAGTGAGTATTATCTGCTCCTCCTCTTCAGGTTGCTGATTCATGGGAATCCCTAGACGGATGGCTTGATGCCATCCGTTTAGTATACACGATTTACGCTCGAGGTAAGTCTGATGTTCTTGCTAGTATCATTACAGGCTAATTATTGCAGTGAGCTTACATTTTGTCGAGGTCGTTTGCATCTGTCTTCAATTTTGGTCCTGTGTATCATAGAAGTTTTTGGAATAATGTAAGGTTGGACAAACTTTTATGTCAAATGGTTCATTTGGCATTTCAAGTGATAACTATATTTCTTTTCTTGCTCATTTGGCATTTCTGTTCCATATTCACTAAGAGAGCAGTTTAGTTTGTTTCTTTGAAGTACTTGAGTAAATAAATCTAGCCATCGACCGTGCGAGTGTCGTGTCCTCGGACCGGCATTCGAACTCATTTACTCTTCTCTTATAAACATTTTATCTCGATTTCTCGTCTCTAAGAAGGCAGGAATTTCATGGGGATTTATTATGGCCAAGGGCTAGGATTTTGAAGCAGTGAGAATCCATACTATAGTCCTTAATCGCATATTAATCCAGAAGCAATCGTTGGAACCCTCGGGTCAGCAGTGTGTGTACTTAGTTTGTGACAAACAAAAACAGCCATGTTACGATACACGTCAGTTTCACTATGAATCAAGTGGTAATAAGCAGCTAGTGGTCAAAACACGATTCACTCGAAAAAAACTGAATTATTCGACTCGACTCAAGGCGAAAAAATCGACTCGTTTTTGACTCGATTCGTAATTTCATAAACCCGAGTCGATTCAAAAAAATTTCAAATAAAGTTTGAGTAATGAAATGAAAATTCGAATAACTTGAAAATTTTAGTAATTAGTTTATCGGTTTTCATATTCGAGTTTGTCAATTCTGCATGATATATTATGTACATCACATGTGAAAATATGAAGAAATATATATATATATATATATATATATATATATGCATATAGAAAGCCGTTAAAATTGAAATCAACATGTGCGTCACCCAACCTTAAGTACATACATATAGAAATATATATGTGCACCGCTACGTATATGCCTATAAAAATACATATGAAGAAATATATATGTACAATTAAATTTGTACAAAAATTTGATTTGACTCGAAAAAATTTTAAATAAAATTTAAATCCTAAAATAAGACTTACAAACTCGATTTATATGTATTTTATATTTTATATTAACTTGAAAAAAAAAATAACCTGATGATTGATTACTTAAAAGTTTGAATAACAAATATGCTTATTGAAAAATGTTGAAAGGATAAACGATTTATCATTAAATATATTTTATATTTACGATGAAATTAAACTTGACCACATTAATTAAAGAATAAGACGAATAAACACCACACGTCGTGGTTATAGGGACAAACGAAGATAATTAACGTAGTAAAAAAAGTAATAAACAAAAAAAGATGATAATTAATTTCTAGTTCGCCGTCTAGCTCAATCTTATCTTCAATTTTCTATAATCCTTTCTTCAATTTTCTGAAATTCTTTCTTCTTTTTTTCTTAACCTAAATTTTATTTCGGTTCATAACACTTCTATTTTGTTAGGGAAATTGATCCCCTCTTCAAATACATGAAATGTGAAACAAACATGGCAATCGATAACTTGATTAAACTGTACGTTTTGAATGACATTAATATGATATTTTTAAAACGGACCTTGTTGATATGGTATTATCGTGTAATTTCTTAACTTTGTATCAATCCATTGGACTATCTTTCACTGAGAAGATGTAAGTTACAGCAGATATGACCGAACTTCAAGTGTTGTATTTTTTATATTACTAAACTTTCAATTGCGTGAACTACAACATTATATCATTAACGAGACAATAACTTAAAAATTAAACCAAATGATGTCGTTTTGATTTCAATGTTTTAATGTACAAAATATATTTAACGCAAACAATACTACAATTAAAATTCGGTAATATCTGGTGTAATTTACCTTTAAAAAAATTAAGGAAGTGGGTTTGTGGTTCAAGAGCTAGAGACCAATTACTTTTGTGATGGGAGTCAGAGTTGGTGAATATATTTAGGAGATTTTGCAAAATGGCACTTAAATGACAGTAAAATGACGGCAAACCGGTTAACCTGGTTATTTCTTGAACATAATTTTTTATAAAGCTTGTACTTAATTTGTTACAACAAATGTAAGAACAACGGTATATACACAATTCCTTATAAAATAACAAATTGAGTACAAAACCGAATTCTTTACAATAACTGTAAGAAATTAGGTATATACTCAATTTGTTACAAATTTTTTAGTTGGGGTAAAGTTGCTCAAACCTTTGTAAGAAATTGTCTTTGTACTCAATTTCTTAGAAGAATGCACAATTTGGTACAAAAGATGTAAGGAATTGTGTTTGTTTGTTTTGATCGAAAATGTATGATTTTATTGAGGTGAAATCATACAACTAGCATCGACACGCGCCTCGTTAAAAACCTCCCTACGTCCCAAATGGAGGAAAAGAGTACGACATGTACATGCAACGAGAAATTAACGAACAAACAAAGATAAAACACCAACCTAGCCATTATCACCACCCCTTGCTACCCCGGCCAACCTCCACTGGGAACAACTAGGATCAGCAATGGCTACCTCTCCGCTGGAACCTACCCGCACAACACACCCCCGGTCCTAAACCTACCCGCACAGCACACCCCCGATCCTAACTACTGCCCTGCTGTCCACCCCACGCCCAGCATGCCCACTCACATGCATCCCCCTACTCGAGTCCACGTTAATTGATCCACACCACCTTTCGCCAATATATCGGCAATGCTATTGGCCTCGCGCATGACATGATTAAAGCATACACTAGGTAACACACAACAAGCATAGTCAATCAATCGAAACCACGGCCATAATTTCCATGGCCTCGCCTCCCGTTGCTCCACCCAAGCCAAAGCCACTCTAGAATCCGACTCAATTATCATCGATGTATCCGTAAGATTTAATTCCAGCAAGAACTCCAAGGCCGCCGCGATAGCGCATACCTCAGCCATATTGGTGTCCATCACTCCTAAGGGACCCGCAAACATCGCCAAAATCACCCTATTTGTATCCCGTAAAACCCCACCACACCCCGCTAATCCCGGTTTACCTCTCGCCGCCCCATCCACGTTAAATTTCACCATCCCCCTCATCGGAGGCGATCACTCCAACGTAGACCGAGCCGTATCCCCAACACCCGACGGTACACACATCCATGGACCATTCCACCATGCAGCCTCATCAACCAAATGTCCCTCGTGTGCCGCCTTTAACCAATGCAACGAACACAATTTCACTAAGAACAATACCTCATCCATTACCAAATAGTTCTGTCGAAAAATTAGCTCGTTTCGAGCAAGCCAAACCGACCACATCAATGTCGCACAACATGTGATCCACCACTTGCGATGTATCCCCCGAAACACCCCCTCGTAACAATGTTCAATCAACTCTTGCACCGTTCTAGGATGAACAAACGATACATTTCACCATTGAAAAAATTTATCCCATACGCCTTTAATCACCGGACACGACATTAAGATATGTGATACTTCATCCTCTCCTACGCCACACCATACACAAGAAACCAATGAAGTGGGCGATAGCACCCCCTATCGCGCAAAAAACACAACGTCGGCAACCTATTCAACAATGTAAACCAAAGAAAACACTGCACCTTAGGCGGAACATCAATTTTCCACACAATAAATCCCTCCAAATCCCCCTCATCGATACCATAACATGTCATCAGGTTTAGGAGTTCCTTCGTCGAAAATTTTCCGCGCATATTGGGGCACCAAATTAATTGGTCCTCCCGCCCCTCACAAAGCCACCGGCCTCTTACAATCTGTCCCAAAACCAGCACCATTTGCTGTTCAAAATCGCGCAAACTACGCCCAAAAAAAGTACACCATTCATTATGGACAAAGCAACCCCCTCTAGCATAGTCGGATACCCTTGTTGTTTTGTCGATTGCCAAACGAAACAGCCTTGGAAACACCAACCTCAAAGGCCTATCCAAGCACCATACATCATACCAAAATAAACTACTCGCCCCATTACCCACCAACCATTTAAAACAATTATCCACCATAAATCGACTCACTCTTTCATCATCATGTACCGACACTATTTGTTTCCATACATTCGACATCCTGTTTTTCCGCGTAACATTGGCTCGCCATGTAATAACCTGTTCGCCATACTTCGCTACAATTAAATTGCGCCATAAAGATTGTTGTTCCGTCGCATACCTCCAAGACCACTTAGCAACAAAGATAAATTCCGTAATTGCAAATTAACAACCCCCAACCCCCCTAAACGCCTTGGTCGACAAACTCGTTCCCAATTAACTCGGCTCATTTTCCTTTTCAAAGCCACATCCCCCCACAAGAACGCTCGTCGGATCTTGTCAATGCGCGCAATCACCGATTAAGGTGCAGCAAATACACACATATAATACAACGGTAACGACGGTAAGACTGAATTTACCAACACCAGGCGTGCAACAAATGACAACGAACGTTTCTTCCATCCCGCCAATTTACGACGAACCTTCTGAATTACCGGCTCCCACATTATACCAGTTCTCGGATTCGACCCTATGGGCATACCCAAGTAAGTGAACGGTAACTCCCCCTTACCACATCCAGGAACTCGTGCCATCTCCTGCACTACACTCCCTTCCACTCCGACCGCATACACACAAGATTTGGCAAAGTTGATATGTAAACCCGATCCATATTGGAAACCCAACAGAATTCGTTTGAGTTGTCTTGCTTCCTCCACATTCCCACTTAGGAAAATCAACGTATCATCTGCAAATTGCAAATGCGAGATACAAAATCCGGAAGCGATTTGAAGTCCACGAATAACCCCTTGCAAGATCGCCTCCTCCATTAACCGATGGAATGCTTCCGCCACTACCACAAATAATAACGGCGATAGCGTATCTCCTTGTCGCACCCCCCGTTTCATCGGAAAAAACTTCGTCGCTCGCCCATTTAATAAAACTGCCAAGCGAGCCGTTCCAATACATGTCCGTATCCACCTCCTCCATTTCTTCCCACATCCCATATTTTCTAAAATACGATCTAAGTAATCCCAATTAAGACAATCATATGCCTTAGCGAAGTCCAATTTTAATAACACCCCATGCCAACTTTCGCCTTCTTTAATGAGTGAACCACCTCATTCACCAGCAACACCCCATCAATAATTTGACGACCTTTAATAAAAGCCGTTTGCGTATCGCCAATCAAATGACTCGCCACTGTTTGAAAGCGGTTCGCAAGTATCTTGGCAAGAATTTTATACACTGAATTTAGGAGACAAATAGGCCTGAAATCACTTATTTCCCTCGCTCCCTCTTTCTTCGGAATCAAAACAATGTAAGCATGATTGACTCCCCTCGGTAACTGACCAGTATTGAAAAAATTCTGAAACAACACCAATAAATCCGCCTTCACGAAAGACCAACATTTGCGATAAAACTCAAACGTGTATCCATCCGGACCCGGCGCCTTACTACCATCACATCCCCAAATTGCAGTCCGAATTTCTTCTTCCGAGAAGCTCGCTTCAAGCCCTTGCCGCTGACTTTCATTCAACGTCGCAAAATGTAGATCAGTTCCAAAAGACCCATGCTGCGACTTTTGTGCAAAATGTTCCCGAAATTCCTCCACCACCGCCCGTTTCAAATCACTTGGCTTCGAAATCCACCGACTTCTCACCCATAAACCAATAATGTTATTTCTCATTCCTCTAATCGCTGCTGCCCTTTGGAAAAATTTGGTGTTCTGATCACCAGCTTGTAGCCAAACCGCCCTAGATTTTTGGCGCCAAATGGACTCACGAAATCGATATAATTTCCATAATTCCGATTGTAGTCTTCGCTTCTCATCCAATTCAGTGTCCGACAAACTCCCCGAACCCAAACGACTATCCATGTCTTCAATTAATGTCACTGTTGCCTCAATTTTCTGATTGACACTCCCGAATGAAGTTCGATTCCACACTCGAAGAAACTTTCGCAAACCATCCAATTTATCAAGCAAAGATAAAGAACCACCACCAAATTTCACCCATTCGGTGATGTGAGCACGTTTATGCCACCCAACAATGCAACTTCAAAATTTCAGGGAAGTTTGCTTTTTTCACCTGTTACATACTGACGTGTAACATTTTTATGCTATATTATTTATATTAGTGTGTTTACTATGCATATAGTATGTTTGGTGTGTTTTAACTTAGTTTGATATTACTTATGGTGTGTTTACTACTTGTATTATTGTTTCTACTATGTTTATAATGCTTTGATGGAAGCTTGTTGCCTTTTGACGTAGGTACGTAGGAGGACACTAGCTCAATTGAGCATATGCAACTCAACTCCAGCTCAAGTGAGTGTATGCAGTTCGGTCTCAGCTCAGGAGAGTGTAACCAGCTCACTTTCAGCTCATCACACTTTCAGCTAGTTCATTTCAGCTTATCTCATTTCCAGTCAGCTCAGCTCATTTCCAGTGAGCTCAACTTTAGCTCCACTAGCTCAACTTTAGCTGACAAGTCCATAAGTAGCTGAATTACGTCCTACAAGTTAGGGAGTGTACCAGTGCACATGTGGCAGCTTAGGTGGCATCTGAGCATGTGACCAGCGTCTATTTGCATGTTCCATGCAAGAATCGGCCTAAGTATACGTGATCAGCTTTTCTTGAGAAAGGGGTGCGGCATTTCCTTTGAAATTCAACAAAAATAATAAAATAAATGAAACAAAGGCAGCACGTGATTTTATCTCAAAGGGCCGCCCAACTTCCATGGAATTTAGGAATTTCTGGAGTGTGGAATTCCATTTTACAAGGGCACGTGGTTTCACAAAGGGCATTTTGAAATTGGAAAAAAACAATGACGTACATGTAGCCACAATCTTTCATTATACACATGTGCGGCAGAAGGGATAAGGAGAAGTGATTTGCTGTTTGAATTTCAAAGATTAAAAAAATCACATGTTAAATGTGATTTCAAAAGCCATCCGCCCATTTTCAAATACATGGCCAGAAAGCTCATGCCGCCCCATTTAGAAGTTATCTTATTTTTTATATTTTAATATTCAATGGCTTAATAATAGCCACATGTTTGAATTCGGCAAAACCACCATTGTATCTCTACATATTATGATCGAATATTACTTGTAGAGTTAGACTTTTGATGAATAAATTATTTGGTGAGATTTTCTCTCAAATTTGGTTCTTTTTAGAATTTTTTCTTTGATACTTCGGGTTCTCAATTGTTCGATAATTGAAGGGTCCAAGTCCGTATTCGAGCAAATTCAAGATAAGGTTCGGGTTCGTTCAACAGATTGTTCGAGTTCTTCCTTAGAGTTTGTTCACCCTTTTTTCCGACTACGAAGAACAGTTTCAATTCGGGTTTGCATAACAGATTATGCAGGTTCTTTCGAGTTCATCGTGTCAAATTCCAAGAACGTTGCTACCGTTGTTGAATGCTTGAAGAATTTCATCTTCGTCGTTCAAATTATCCTAAAATTCTTGCAACTTTCTTCTCTCCCAATTCTGAATTTTTTTCTTTCATTTTTTTACTATTTAAAATATCTAACTTCAACATCATGTTTGTTTCTATTGCAGAGAAATACTTGCTATTATCCTAGATCCGCGAATGAACGAGGAATGTTGTTTTCTTCAACAACACCCTTGTATCATATGGTATCAGAGCTTTGGTCGGATTTTAGCAATTTCTGCACTACCAGACATCAAAAAATATATATACAAAAGCCAAAAAAAATTAAAAAAAATTCTGAAAAAAGTCAAAATTCAAAGTTTGACCAAAAAGTCAAAGTCAAAAAAATTCGGAAAAATTGAAGAAAAAAATTAAAAAAAAATCAGTTTCGAATATTTGGGGTATTTTGTGTTAATATGTGTTGTTTGGACGTGAAATGATGAAGGATATGCTTATCTTACCTTGAAATACCTTAAAATCACCCGAAATCAACTTTTCTTGTTTATTCCGGAGATAGGATGGTGGTAAGCATTTCTACTGCGTAAGTTGCTAAATTCTTGTTCTTTTAGCATCATTTCTTTCATTTTATATTGTTATCTTCTTTTCAGCCCAATTCTCAACTTTCTTTTTTTATTATTATTTATTTCTTTTCTCCTAACCCTTATCTTTGTTCTAACAATATTCACCTGTCACCCGTTGTTTTCTTTCAATTTGACAACACTTGCAGAATCTGAACATCGGAATCAGTTCCTTTAAAGAACTAAGTACGAGAGATTGAGGGAAAAGGCAAACTGAGCGTGTGAGATCAGAATGGGAGACAAAAAGAGCCATTCAAATTTTCTCCCGAGTGAAACACGAGCGCTGAGTGTTATTTTCTGAGTGCACTGTTCTTTGGAGTGATCCGTGAGAATTTGTTGAGCGTGTTATTGTGAGGTTCTTTTTCTTTATTTTACTAACATATAACATCTTTTCTTCTGTTTGTTTTAGTGTTTGAAAATGGCAGGTTCTGATGATAATTCGGGCAAACAACAACCACCGAATCTCCAGATGCAATCCTTAGAGCGCATGATACAACGAGTAATTGCTAATGCGTTGAAGCCTATACATTCTCAAATGGATAGACTTGATGGGGGTGGTTCCCATTCTGTCAATGAAGAGATAAATGATGACAATGTGCAGACATTGGCTACCGGTGAAGCACTTGTTGACAAGAGAAGTCTGAATGATCAACCATCACAGGATGAACCGCAACGAAACAACCTCTTCCATACGAGATGCAACGTGAACGGCAAGGTATGTATTGTGATTATTGATAGTGGTAGTTGTGCTAACGTTGCTAGTACTCTCATGGTTGACAAGTTAGGACTGAAGACGACCACACATCCCAATCCGTACAAGTTACAATGGTTGAATGATGGTGTTGAAATCAAAGTTACCGAACAAGTTGTTATACCATTTTTCATAGGTAAATACAAGGATGAGGTAACTTGTGATGTTTGTTCTATGGATACTTGTCATTTGTTGTTAGGAAGATCGTGGCAGTATGATAAGAGAGTTTTGCACGATTGTTACACCAATCGATACTCTTTTACTCATGAGGGTAAAAAGGTAACTTTGGCACCTATGACTCCAAGAGAAGTATATGAAGACGAAGTTCGTTTGAAAGCGGGTACTGCAGCTTGGAAGGCCAACAAAGAGAAGCATGAATGCGAAAGAAGAAAGCAAATTCACATGTATTATTTGATTCGACATTTTCTTCTATTTCTTCTTCTAACTTGCAGGATAATAAGGTGATGCCATGTGAAGTTCCCAAGGTTGCTACTGTTGGCATGTCTAGTGCATCTATGTCCTTTTCAAAAATTCAGCAATCTTTTGTACCACGGTTTGACGTTCCTTTCCATTGCACTATTGATTTTTCATTTTTATATGTTGATTTCTTTGGTTGTACATTGGATTGTGAACAACCTTGTGTTGTGATTCTGGATGATCGTCGAGATTCTTGTTGTTCTTTGGAGTTGCCTTTGTATGTCATTGTTTGCAGGATTACGAATGTGCAACGAACATTGTCTGACTTTATGTTATGCATTATTCGGAAAGGTACAAGAAAGAAGGCACTACCATTTGTGTTCTTTGTAAAAGAACTTGGTTCGAGAGGATGGCATATGTGCCGAGCAAGATGACTGAAGAAGTTCCCTGCCAAGCGAAAGTCGATATTGTTCCCTTTTGTAATGAGGGTCGATTTGGGGACAAATCACATTAAAGAAGGGGGGATGATGTGAACACGTTTATGCCACCCAACGATGCAACTTCAAAATTTCAGGGAAGTTTGCTTTTTCACCTGTTACATACTGACATGTAACATTTTTATGCTATATTATTTATATTAATGTGTTTACTATGCATATAGTATGTTTGGTGTGTTTTAACTTAGTTTGATATTACTTATGGTGTGTTTACTACTTGTATTATTGTTTCTACTATGTTTATAATGCTTTGACGGAAGCTTGTTGCCTTTTGACGTAGGTACGTAGGAGGACACTAGCTCAATTGAGCATATGCAGCTCAACTCCAGCTCAAGTGAGTGTATGCAGTTCGGTCTCAGCTCAGGAGAGTGTAACCAGCTCACTTTCAGCTCATCACACTTTCAGCTAGTTCATTTCAGCTTATCTCATTTCCAGTTAGCTCAGCTCATTTCCAGTGAGCTCAACTTTAGTTCCACTAGCTCAAATTCAGCTGACAAGTCCATAAGTAGCTGAATTACGTCCTACAAGTTAGGGAGTGTACCAGTGCACATGTGGCAGCTTAGGTGGCATCCGAGCATGTGACCAGCGTCTATTTGCATGTTCCATGCAAGAATCGGCCTAAGTATACGTGATCAGCTTTTCTTGAGAAAGGGGTGCGGCATTTCCTTTGAAATTCAACAAAAATAATAAAATAAATGAAACAAAGGCAGCACGTGATTTTATCTCAAAGGGCCGCCCAACTTCCATGGAATTTAGGAATTTCTGGAGTGTGGAATTCCATTTTACAAGGGCACGTGGTTTCACAAAGGGCATTTTGAAATTGGAAAAAAACAATGACGTACATGTAGCCACAATCTTTCATTATACACATGTGCGGCAGAAGGGATAAGGAGAAGTGGTTTGCTGTTTGAATTTCAAAGATTAAAAAAATCACATGTTAAATGTGATTTCAAAAGCCATCCGCCCATTTTCAAATACATGGCCAGAAAGCTCATGCCGCCCCATTTAGAAGTTATCTTATTTTTTATATTTTAATATTCAATGGCTTAATAATAGCCACATGTTGGAATTCGGCAAAACCACCATTGTATCTCTACATATTATGACCGAATATTACTTGTGGAGTTAGACTTTTGATGAATAAATTATTTGGTGAGATTTTCTATCAAATTTGGTTCTTTTTAGAACTTTTTCTTTGATACTTCGGGTTCTCAATTGTTCGATAATTGAAGGGTCTAAGTCCGTATTCGAGCAAATTCAAGATAAGATTCGGGTTCGTTCAACAGATTGTTCGAGTTCTTCCTTGGAGTTTGTTCACCCTTTTTTCCGACTACGAAGAACAGTTTCGATTCGGGTTTGCATAACAGATTATGCAGGTTCTTTCGAGTTCATCGTGTCAAATTCCAAGAACGTTGCTACCGTTGTTGAATGCTTGAAGAATTTCATCTTCGTCGTTCAAATTATCCTAAAATTCTTGCAACTTTCTTCTCTCCCAATTCTGAATTTTTTTCTTTCATTTTTTTACTATTTAAAATATCTAACTTCAACATCATGTTTGTTTCTATTGCAGAGAAATACTTGCTATTATCCTAGATCCGCGAATGAACGAGGAATGTTGTTTTCTTCAACAACACCCCTGTATCATTCGGTCTCCATTACCTGTAAATAAGACTTCTTCTCCAACCAACAATTTAAAAAGCGAAACGGTCGAGGCCCTCAATTCACTTCCTCGTCCACCAATTTAACCGGTGCATGATCTGACAAGCTTTTCGGCAAATTACACTGAACAAGCCTATGAAATTGTTCCACCCATTCCCCACTCACCAAGAACCGATCAAGCCGACTACACTTATTACCGAGACCGAACCAAGTAAATTTTTTACCAATCAACTTAACGTCTACTAGACCAATAGCTTCAATAAAAGTAACAAAATCATTCATACATCGAATCGAACCCTGACAACAGTAACGTTCCTCCCTAGATATCACCACGTTGAAATCGCCGGCAATACACCACGACACCTCCCTCTTGTGTACTTCACCTTGAATTAATTCCCATAAGGAACGTTGACCATCCCCCGTACAAGGTGCATAAATATTTATCAAAGCGCAATACCAATCATCCAAAATCCATCTACCCCAAAAAGCGATGAAATTCTGCTGCACTTCCGCTGCCTCCAGGCGAAATCGCGATGCTTCCCATATCACCATCAAACCCCCTGAACGCCCATTAGCTGCTGAAAACAGAAATTCAAATGAATTCGAGTGCCATACCTGTTTGACGACTTGGTCCATAACCGTCTCTAATTTGGTTTCCTGTATGAAAACCATTTGGCATTGATGTTGTCGCACAAGCGTTTGAATCGCTCTGCATTTAGAACTCGAACCCATACCCCTAATATTCCACGACAGCATCTTTATCTCCGATTCCTACAGCCCCGTTACTTGTCGATTCAGCAACTCGGTAATATCCCTGACAATACCCTCCTCGTTACCAATCGTCTTAGCCCCCAATAGTTTGCACAAGTCCATTGTCGTCCGCGCTTCTTGTACGCTCTCACCCTCCAACGCCCGTTGGGAGCCTATAATTGCGTTTGTATTTTGACTTAGCTGCTGTGCGCGTAACAATGTGCTGGTAATTTTCTTATTCCCTATGTGTTTTCTCGTCTTTGAAACCCTTTTCAGTCTTCGACTCAAATCCAAACTCTATCACCGTCCCCTTCCTGCCAATACTCGGATGATCCTCCTCAACTACCTCCACTTCCAACCGTTGTGTCGTGGCCAAATTCCCCCCTTTCTCAATATTTACCGGGCACTTTAATAGATATATATATCAGTATGGTCAAACTCCCTGCCCATTGCACTTCTATTGTCCCGTTTGATTAATCCCACTTCCGCGTCGGATATCCAGCCCTTCGAACCACTCAAATACTCACAATTGTTGGTCCTTGTATGTTCCCTATCATCATCCACTTTATCGCCCCTCTTCTCACTCACTATACCAGTACCATTTCCCCCCAATTCCCCCTCTTGGCCTTGACATTCTTGCCCATTCAAATCTTGTTCACCTACATTCACCTCCCTCTCTTCCACATTTCTAAACGTTTCAATGTCGTCAACCATGTCATCTGAATCGGTCAGCTCCCTACAATGTTTACATTATGTCCCTTCTATCATTGGCTCAAATTCCACTACACGAACTTTATATACATCCTCGCCAATTTTGAAATCAATAAGCTCTTCGATAAAATCCAATTGCTTCGTCTCTATCAAAACTTCACCTCTTTCGAAAGATGTAGGATCCGTAATTGATTCTTCACATTTGATCGTTCGTCCCCACAATTCTACCACCTTCCGAAATGACTCCTTCGACCAAGCGTGTATCGATATTCCTCGTACGGAAATCCACGCTCGTCTATTGCCCTTATCCAACTCCGGCGACCACTCTTTCACCTTGGTAAACCATTTCAACAAAGTGCGTGACTGTAGTACTTCAGTCCGAGTTGCTTCGTTTTCAAACATGAATAGAATCCGAGAGCCCGCTAATCTCATAATCGTCATATCCTTTAAGCCCTCATCATGCAATTCCTTTGCGACAGTAGCCAAGCCCTTCTTTTGACGACTCCAACCCACTGCACAATTATGTAATGTCGCCCACTTTTCTTTATCCAATTCGCCTTGTACCATTCAAATAGGATTCTCCACCCTCTCTTTCTGCATCTCTTCAACCCTCTGCGTCGAATTAACCGATGCGTTACTACGCCTGTTGATTCCATTTTCCATACGATTCCTACAATGTCTCCCTTGCGGTTCTCCTAATGACGTCCCGCCTGCTTTCTCATATTGATTCCACCCTCTTCCCAATTGCAATCTCCCTTGTGCAAACGTTACCAAAATCCTTGCTCCATAAATCCACCGTCCATCTAGTCGATCTCGCACTCTTTGTGCCTCTGCTCGAGTCTTCATTCGTACAAAGCCAAACCGATCCCCAGATCGCATTCTCTTTTCAGGAATAAAAACGTCAATTACCTGCCCATACCGATCGAACACTTGCCATAAACCCCTCCAGTGGATTTGCGCTGATAAATTACGGACAAACAACGTCCATCCTTGTTTTCTTAGAACCCTAATTTGATCATCCCCCATGCCTCTCCCTAATTCGATCACCCTTGTTTTCTTCCAGTATATTCTTCTTTACCGAACCGAAATAGCATTTTAAATAATCATTAAGGAATTGTGTTTGTACACAATATCTTACCAAATATACGTAATTTCTTACTGAAATTGTAAGAAATTAGGTATATACCAAATTCCTTACGAATTTTTTAGTTGGGGTAAAGTTGCTCGAACCTTTGTAAGAATTTGTGTTTGTACTCAATTTCTTACAAGAATGCACAATTTGGTACAAAATAGGTAAGGAATTGTGTTTCTACACAATTTTTTTACCTAATATACCTAATTTCTTACTGAAATTATAAGAAATTAGGTATATACCCAATTTCTTATGAATTTCTGAGTTGGGGTAAAGTTGATCTAACCTTTGTAAGAAATTGTGTTTGTACTCAATTTCTTACAAGAATGCACAATTTGGTACAAAATAAGTAAGAAGTTCTGTTTGTACACAATTTCTCACCCGATATACCTATTTTCGTAATGAAATTATAAGAAATTAAGTATATACCCAATTCCTTACGAATTTCTTACTTGGGGTAAAGTTGCTCAAACATTTGTAAGAAATTGTGTTTGTACTCAATTTCTTACAAGAATGCACAATTTGGTACAAAATAGGTAAGGAATTGTGTTTGTACACAATTTCTTACCAAATATACCTAATTTCTTATTGAAATTATAAGCAATTAGGTATATACCCAATTTCTTACGAATTTTTTAGTTGGGGTAAAGTTGCTCTAACCTTTGTAAGAAATTGTGTTTGTACTCAATTTCATACAAGAATGCACAATTTGGTACAAAATAAGTAAGAAGATGTGTTTGTACACAATTTCTTACCCGATATACCTAATTTCTTACTGAAATTATAACAAATTAAGTATATACCCAATTCCTTGCGAATTTTTTACTTGGGGTAAAGTTGCTCAAACCTTTGTAAGAAATTGTGTTTGTACTCAATTTCTTACAAGAATGCACAATTTGGTACAAAATAGGTAAGGAGTTGTGTTTGTGCACAAATTCTTACCAAATATACCTAATTTCTTATTCTTACTGAAATTATAAGAAATTAGGTATATACCCAATTCCTTACGAATTTTTTAGTTGGGGTAAAATTGCTCTAACCTTTGTAAGGAATTGTGTTTGTACTTATTTCCTTACAAGAATGCACAATTTGGTACAAAATAGGTAAGGAGTTGTGTGTGTACACAATTTCTTACCAGATATACCTAATTTCTTACTGAAATTGTACGAAATTAGGTATATACCCAATTCCTTACGAATTTTTTAGTTGGGGTAAAGTTGCTCTAACCTTTGTAAGAAATTGTGTACAAACACAATTCCTTACTACAATGTAATTTTTTTTTCAATTCAAGTGGGTGGCATCGAAACCACCAATATGGGATTTCGGTGCTAGTTTGACAGTATGGGAAAAATTTTCATTCCACTAGGTAGCATCGAAACCACCTATATGGGGTTTCGATGCTGGTTTGACAGTATGGGTAAAATTTTCATTCCAATAGGTAGCATCGAAACCACCTATATGGGGTTTTGGTGCTGCTCTAAAAGTATGGGATTTTTTTTTCATTCCATTAGGTGGCATCGAAACCAAAATATAAACATCCACTTGCCTTTTAACTAAATTAGTTATATACCCATTGTTGCAAGAGTGGCTATAGTCCAATTTGTATACATTTGCTACTAGTAAGTGTATACAGTACCGAAACCCCTAAAGATGGTTTCGATACCACTAAAAAGAATCTACTTTTTCAGTGCTATGTCTTTTCACTGTAATCACATGCATCGTTTACTGTTCATCCTGTATAAAGCTTGTTTCGATACCGCCCATAACGAATTTTCCTTTTCAGTTTCGTGTCTTTTCACTTGTATCACATGCACCGTTTCATGTTCATGTACCTTCGATGAACAAGCATTGTGCCTTCTCGCTTTCCCTTATTAGTTTTCACTTTCCCTCCCAACTAAAATTCCCTATAAATTAACAACTCTTCTCTTTACAACATCTTCAACTTAATATACTCAACCATTCGTTTATTTCTATAGTCAGTTCTCTTTCACCATATTCTATTCAATATCTTCAGATAGAATGAGTTCGAGCAGAGCTTCTAGTCACAATCCTCAGCCATTGGTAAAGAAGAAACTTGATTTCGACTCAGAATCAAACAGCGATGATGATGTCTATTTTGATTCTGATGAAGAAGAGGAACAAAGCCATGAGACACTGAAAACAAGTAGATGGTTCAAGAAGTTTTTGAGACCTTCGATAGAATGAACACAATCAATGACCCTTCTACTCAATGGCAGTGTCCAGCATGTCAAGGAGATCTTGGTGCCACTCACATGTTTCTTGGCCTTCAGTCCCTAGTGACACATGCCAAAACCAAAGTCAGACCAAAGCTCAAACTCCATCGCCAACTTGTTCAGCTATTGGACGAGGAATTGCGTAGAATGGGTCCCTCGGTTGTTTCTCAAGGTCAAGCTTATGGGGAATGGAGTGGTTTGAGAGATGATCAGAATGATGCTACTATTGTCTGCCCTCCGCCTTCAAACAATTAGGAAGAGGATCACCAAATACTCTGGCCACCCATGGTGATGATAATGAACACAATGCTTCATCAAGATGCAAATGAGAATGTAGTTATATAACTTTGAATTATGTTTTCATGAATATTACAATTCCTTAACTTCTAATGTCTTGAATTTTCTGCTTCAGTGGCTTGGTATGGGAAACCAAGAGCTTTTTGACTATTTCAGGTCCTATAATATTGTTGTTAAGGCTTGCCATTCTTACGGTCCTCAAGGCCATCGTGGGATGAGCCTTCTAATTTTTGAGAGCACGACAAGAGGTTATTTCGATGCTCAGCGTCTGCATACCCAGTTTGCTGCCCAAGGTTTCGATAGAGAGGCTTGACAATGTTGTCACAGTTTCTTGTATGGTCCAGCCAGACATCGCCAACTTTATGGTTATATGGCTGCCAAAGAAGACATCGACAACTTCAACCGCCATTCTCAAGGTTTTCTCTATCATTTTCTTCTTTTATACAAGATGCACTTTTGTCATACTTATGCATACATATTTTGTTCATTAGGCAACTATAGGGTCAAGTTTGAGATGTGATCATATGCAGAGATGGTTGGTCAGCACAGTTCACAAGGAGAGGCTGGTCCAAGTGCCATGGGTGGCAGAGGGCATGAAGATTGTTTCCCTGGCGAGGGATGAGGAATGAGGAGGCTCCATTCTTTTAGTTTCATTTTTTTATTTCAATATGTAATTGAAGCACTTGGGATTTAAGTTTTTTTTTTTTATAAATATACTTCATCCTTAAATTTAATATGATCCTTCTGTCTTACTCAAAATATTAATTTTCAACTAATAAGAGGCTTCTTCAAGTCCAAATATTTTCGTATCTGCCAAACCAGCACCGAAACCACAATATGGTGGTTTCGATGCCGCCTTCAATGTGATCAATATTTTTCTATTTTGTATTTGTGTATATACATAAATCGTTATTATACATATACCAAAGTATATTTTGTAAGTAAATTGTGTATGTACATAATTCCTTACAACAAGATCCATTATCACCCTAACAAAAGCAAACATACGCCCCATTTTTGCTCAACCAGCACCGAAACCCAATATAGGTGGTTTCGATGCCACATAAATGACTTTAACTTTAGCCCATTCTGCTAAACCAACACCGAAACCACATATAGGTGGTTGACGCCCCTTACAAAACTTGTACCAAATTATGTTTTTTGGTAACAAAATGTGTATGTACACATTTCCTTACAAGTACATGAGCCATTTTGAAAGTTGGAGAAATTGTGTAATAAAAAAAGGTATATACCATTTTGTATAGGTGAAAGTTTAAGATATGCTACTAATATTTGTATATAAACAAATCATTATAAAACTTGTACCAAAGTATGCTTTTGGGTAAGAAATTGTGTATGTACACAATTACTTACAACTACATGAGCCATTTTGAACCTTCGTGAAACAATGTAATTAAAAAGGTATATATCGTTTTCTCTTAAAAAAAATTCATTCCAGTAGGTGGCATCGAAACCACCAATATGGGGTTTCGGAGCTGGTTTCACAGTTTGGGAATTTTTTTCATTCCAGTAGGTGGCATCGAAACCGTGTTGTATGGTTCCGATGTTGGTTTGGCAGAAACACTTATTTCGGTGGTCCTGAAGGGGGTATCGAATCCCCTTTATTGAGTTTCGATGCGGGTTTGGAAAAAATACTTATTTTAGTGGTCCAGAATGGGGTATCGAATCCCCTTGTTCTGGTTCCGATGTTGGTTTGGCAGAAACACTTATTTCGTTGGTCCTGAAGGGGGTATCGGAACCGCTTTTTCTGGTTCCGATGCTGGTTTGGCAGAAACACTTATTTCGGTGGTCCTGAAAGGGGTATCGAAACCTCAATTTTGGTGGTTTCGAAACCTGATCCCAACACATTTATTTCAACCAACCAAGATAGTTGGTGCATAATAAATGTTACCACCAACTAAGCTATTTCCTTTTTATTACCAGAGAGGGAAACTTTATTAAACTCAAACTCTCTCCTCTTCAAGTGTTAGTTCCATACATCTCTTAAACTCTCTCCTCAACCAGAACATCGGAGGTGGAGGTAAGAAAAATGTGTAAACCTAGTGCTCCCATGTTTTACATATGTTTATTGTACTAATTGATTTCAACGGTATGCAATCAACTTTAGGTTCGTACGCACTGTTAAATATTTGTATCATACATGGATGACAACATTGGAGAGGATAATATGGTTCATGGACGCACATTAGATGAACTGCTTATGCCAGAAAATTTAGATGGTTTGGTGTTTAACTCTCGTGAGGCTGCATGAGAGTATTATAAAGAATACGCAAAAAACTGTGGGTTCAGTGTGTGTCGATCAACAACAAGGTATGATGGCCTTGGTTCATTAATATTACAAGAATTTTGTTGTAGCCGGGCAGACAAACGTAGAGCTTCTGTTAATGATGCCGATCGTAAACGTGTGCCCCGCGCTATAACACGCATTGGTTGCAAGGCAAAAATTGTTGTTCAATGTCACGATTCGAATCATTGGTGGATATCATTTTTTTCATAATGCACATAATCACGAGTTGTGCCCACTTATTATGCGACCGTTTCTTCGGTCCAGTCGAGAAGTTACAGACGATGATATAAATGAGGCACGTGCCTTGAAAAATGTGGGGGTGAAAACATCACAGATTATGAATTTTTTCACGCAACAATCGGGTGGTTTCCACAATGTTAGTTTCATAAGGAAAGACTTGTACAACTCACTACATCAGTCAAACACGGCAAAAATTTGTGACGGTGATGTAAATGCCCTCCTAACTTACTTTGACTTAAAGAAAGAGCAGGATATCGGGTTTTACATGCAATACGATCTTGATGACTCAGGGGCGTTGCATAATCTTTTTTGGTGTGATTTAACATAGAGGTCCGACTACAGATGCTTCGGTAATGTCATTGCATTTGACACGACGTAAAAAGGTAATATCTATGGTCGGCCTTTAATGCCTATTCTGGGTGTCAATCACCATCACCAAACAATTGTCTTCAGTGTTGAAATTCTAGCTGACGAGACTGTCGATTCTTTTGATTGGGTACTGAGACAATTTGCAGAGGCAATGAGTAACAAGGCTCCAGTTTCAGTTGTCACAGATGGTGATAGGGCCATGCACAGAGCAATAAAAAGGTGTTCCCGCTTTCTTGCCATCGCATATGCTCGTGGCATATATCACGAAATGCTCAGGCAAACGTTGGTGACACAAAATTTACTTCCGCATTTAAGAGATGCATGTTATCTTGGTGGACAATTGAGGAATTTGACTGGGAGTGGAGGTCAGTTGTTAAACAGTGTAACATCGAACATCATCATTAGGTTGTAGAGAAGGATCTGACAACGGCTATGTGGGCACAAACATATCTTACAGGACATTTCTTCACCAATCTTCGATCAAACCAAAGGTGCGAAGCTATGAATGCAACGCTAAATATTGTGCTCACTTCTAAGAAGACATATATAGATGTTGTCTGTGCCATTGACAATGGGATCAATGAGATGCGAATTTAAGAGTTAAGGGAAGATTTCTTCAGTTCAAATGCGACACCTTTTCCTATGACCAAATTGAATGAACTTGAAAGGAATGCAGAAGACGTATATACATGAGCATCATTCCAAATTGTTCAGTCCGAACTTAAACATGAGACATTGTATCGTCCTATACATCCAATTTTCGAAGGCAGAGGCTTCCGGACATATCGGTTAACAAAGTATAAGGATAGTTCGAAATTGTATGAGGTGGTTCTTGAGGTCGCAACGCAGAACATAACATGTTCCTGCAGGAAATATGAGATAGTCGGGCTTCCATGTCGCTATCAGCTACACGTTATCAAGTTGGAAGACTTCTCGGAGATCCCAAAATGTTTAATACATCCGCGGTGGATGAAAGATGCAAATATTGCGGCGTCATCATTTGTTGACTTCAACGTGCCTCCGAAAATGAAACAAATGGCTCGATTCGCTTCTCTGTGAGCACTTTCCACGTAGTTGTGCTACTTTGCATCTCAGACTGACGAAAGTTCAGGAGCACGAAAGATGAGATACTTATATTAACTGCTGAATTTGATCACTCCACAACCTTGAAGGAGTCTTCATCAAAGAAAGAAGGCAAACGACCAGTTAGGGACCCGCGTCGAAAAAGAGCAAAACGAAAAACCAATGTCAAAAATCAACGTGCAAAGTCACGGATCTTTCATTGTTCCTTTTGCAAAATGGAGAGATACAATAGAAACACATGCCCTCATCTTAAGCTTCAACTTCCAACCCCAACATTTGTGGAAACAACAGGCCTTTCCGAAGAGGAAATTGATATCTCAAATGTCGTCGACATGTTCGAAGCTCATTCGAATCTCAATTAATTTTCAATTGAGGATGACGGTATTTTTTTAATTTCCCTCAACCTGGAACATCCATGGTACAATTTTATGCAATTTCATCTTACTTTGCACGATTCTTTTTACTATCAACATACGTTATTAACGTTTATATGATGATTAACGCTTGTTTGCATCCACATTTCTGTTAGAACCAACATTTTTCAAACGAGGACAACATCAATTTTTTTAGTATCCCTCCAACTACAACATCCATGGTACACTTTTATGGAATTTCCTAAATCTTTACACGATTCTTGTTACAATCAACATACATTAATTAACTTTATATGATGTAGGACTTCTCGTTTTGGAACTAGACCATCTTCAGACAGTAGTGACTATGAAATGGACAGTACATAAATGTAAGTGCAACCATGGAAAATGTCTATCCTTTAAAGCCACACACACACACACACACACACACACACACACACACACACACACACACACACACACACACACACACACACACACACACATATATATATATATATATGATTTCTCAACACATAATGCATTTTTGCAATACCCTAAACCCTTTACAAGCATAACCTATTTTCAGATTCTTAAACCCTGTAGTCCATATGTTGTACATGTACAAATATAGGAAATTATCTTATACAACCATATGCTGCCCGACTTTTTTGTGTCCAATTCGATAATTATCTACAAACCTCTGCCAACATGATAAAAAAATGGTCCTCTCCTATGTTATGCGCTTTTCATACATACAAAACATATTCCCTTTCAAATAAATGCAACTCCGCTCCAACTTCAATATGTTCATAACCATAACATATATCGCAAAGATACGAACGTTAGCTGAAATGTTTAAAGGACAGTTAATGGTTAAGGAGCAACACACATAGCAGTAACTCCCTCACCATTAATGCCGACAAATGCTAACACGACTGACATATTGTCGTGACTAAAGCTGAGCAACATGTGCTTTCGTTTCAACTGCAATTTCCCGCCCCCCTTTATTCTTATCATGATTCACAAGATCATACAAAATATGCATTATGTCTCATACCCTGACAACAGCAGACAACAGCAGAACGTACCACTTCCTCAACACGTTTCGTGTGCCATAATAGCACCCACTTAATGCAATAAACCCCACAATCATCTCTATTCAAAGAAAGACTACTTTAAACATAAAATTATTAACAAACGTATCAAATTCTAGCAAAAAAACATTTTAACTTTTTCAAGTACAATATACCCATTGCCTTGACGTCTGCATTTAGCCACCATCACTAGGGGATCAGAAATTGTGTTTGATGGTGAGCCAAAAACATCTACAAACTTCTCATCGAACAAACACTCACCTAGCTTCTTAAGCTAGATGCACAGACACACATACTTTTTTAAATATTGACTAACATAAGTAAAGATTGGTAAATTGTTATAAGTTTACAACTATTACCAACTTCTGTGTTACACCCACTCTTGAAGCATTTCCTCGCGTTGTGGGCAAGCTTTCCAATATCTTCGCTCCCCTCCGCTCGATATCCAGAACGCACATGTATCAATGAGTATTATTTTCATTTACAGGGATAAAGACCTGCCATTAATTATTTCAGTAATCAAACTCCACATAAGAATACCACATATAATATATCTACGTAATACATTGCACAGTTTAGTTAAATGTTTCCTCGTTCTTCATACCAATTTGCAGTCGCTAAGTCTACCATACGGTCCATAACTCTTACGCCAATACAAAGCAAGCTGCGAACCATCCAATTGCCATCGTTGAAGTTGATTCTACAAGATAACCATTATTATTCTTAATGTTTCACAAACGCATAAGTCATTTGTTATTCAACAATAACATGAAAACAAATTTTACGTACACTCAATGAGCAAGGTATGTACCCTCTCCTTGCTTTACATTTTGTCCTACTATCTTCATCAACAATCGACCAACCAACAACATCAATGACCTAAATGTTACCAATAACATAAATCAACTGTCATTATACATTGCCTTAAAAATGACTTGATTTATTAGTACAAAATGGGTTCTTTACTGAACCTTGAACCAACCCAACAATTTGGTCGTAACGTATCAACGTCAAATACAGTCAAATAAAGGTGACCAAAACCTACCAGGATTTTCCTATGCATACACATAAAAATTGCATGTTAAATTGAAACGAACTACATTCTATAAGCCATATGGATTGCTTACCCTTCTGTCAAGGTTGTATTCCAGATATAGTCACATGTTGCTTTCGCTGACGGCCCAACTCCATCAGCTATTTTAACATACGTCAACATCTGCAACACTTCAACATTTTTTCCTCACTATTGAATAACATTAAAGCATGTAATATTTAGGGAAAACTACACCAGTGGTCCCCAAACTATTACCATTTTCCTATTTTGGTCCCCAAACTATTTTTTCGGCAAAATCGTCCCTTCTGTTACATAGTTCTCCTGTTTTAGTCCCCGGCGTTAAATAGCTAACGATTTTGCTGATGTGGCATTTTTTTAAGAGGGGAGAGAAATGATTAAAAAATATTTAAAAAATGCCACGTCAGCAAAAGCGTTAGCTATTTAATGTCGGGGGACCAAAACAGGAGAACTATGTAACAGAAGGGGCGGTTTTGCCGAAAAACATAGTTTAGGAACTAAAATAGGAAAACTGTAATAGTTTGGGGACCACCTGTGTAGTTTTCCCTAATATTTAATAAGTTTTAATGTACTACAACTTCTACCCAATTCATATATAATCTTAAACGTGCGTTATTTAACAAGCCTTTATTAAAAATAGTACAAATGATTAACGTTCTAAACGAACGTAACCCAAATCATCCATTCGTTTTAAAACCAAACTAAAGCATTCAATTCGTATTACAAATAACTGAATTTCAAGTTATTTTCATGTGCCTACTAAAACCAATCGAGGCTCGAAATCGCCCTTGTGTGCAAACGCGCACTTATTTTATATTTCTCGTTTCACTCCTACTCGACTCGCTTTCCCACTAACATTTGACTTTGCTTCGACAATTGGGTTTCCCTACAAGTTGACCGCAAATATATCAACAACAACTACCTCATACAGTCAATTAATGCAACGTTAACCACAACTCTTAAATTTATACTCACCATACCTTTTTCTTTCTCTGTGACAAAGTTGCGCTATCTTCTTTAACCAACGTCAAATCCTCTATCATCAATGGGTTAGGGTCACTACTACGACCATCATTCTCCTGAGCTTTTTTTACTTCAGGTTTGTCCGGCATTGCTTCGTCTGTGTCAAGACCTATTCCAAATTTTGCATCAGCTTTGCGCAGAGCCTTCCTCATATACATCATAGCCACACACAAACCATCAACCTTTTCCACAACATTCTTAGATTCTTCCTTCAAAGTCTTCAAAGTTTCTTCTATTTTATTTTCCTTCTCAACGCGAGCTTGGAGACTCTCTTTTATTTCCTCCAACTCTGAAATTACCTTCTGCAACATCTCCATTATAACATAATTACTACCATTGTTGCTTCCACCATCTTCTCCCTCCGCGTTGTTGGAGTATGCCCAAAGACCAATCATATGATGATTGAATAGACATATTATTTTACTAGATTTATCAAGTAATGGCATTGCCATTATCATCATTTGGTATGTTTCTATGCATCAAACTAACCATTGGATAATAATGTCCATACAATAATACGATTATTGTTAAATATGATCCTTAGTCGAATATTATTACGGGTATGGACAGTGATAATATATAAAGAATAATATGTGGTTGATTGATAACAAGTGTTGTCATTGACATAGAGATGTCAAAATCAACACATAAGTATTTGTTAGAGAACAACATGCTCGATTGACCCGCTATGAGCATGTTTCTTGGGTAATTATGTGACAATCACAACATTGCTCATGATAAACATATGTATAATCCTCAGACTTGAGATCAACATGATTTCAACATAAAGATTTACGTATTTTGACATAGTCAAACGTGTATCGTAACTGACTACATTATAAAGACTGATGATTGGATACGTGATGACCTATGTAGTGAAATATGGTTGATCAAGAAAGGATTTGTCCCTCGTACATAATGGGAGAAATATCTTCGACCACTTGATTGAGTGAGATTAGAAAATGCATGGCCATGCTCGAATATTATGATATGAGATATCATAGAGATTCGTTTATCATAATCTACTCAAGACATCAAGAAACACTAGATGGACAACGCAAGTGTGACTAACCCATGACTTGTGTTAATCTAAGATATAAAGGACAAAAGGATAAAATACATAAAGGAAGTTTATTCAGGAATTAGGAAAGTCAAACCATGACTTCATGCAACTTAGGCAGCAATGATGTATTGCTAGATGCCACTCATTGTTTGTAAAATTAGAACAATTCTAATTTTGCTGCTAACGTTGCATGAACCTACAAGGGTCACACCCTTCGAATGAAACGAACAAAAATTGGAAACCATACTCTATATTTTAGGGAGGTTGCTGAAAATCCCCTATGGGATAAGGGAAACCGGCAACTCCCTTAAATGGGAATAATATTGGATAAATATTGTATTTATCAAATATTATTTAGAGTATGGAAAATATTTAGAGACTTAATTATTATAGAATAAGATTCTAGAAATTTAAATATATATTTGAAATTTATATAATGTATATTTAATTCCAAGTTTATGTAGAATTAGATTCCACATAATTAAAAATATATATTTAAATATATTTAAACCCAAGTAAAGATAGAATGAGATTCTATATGATAAAAAATATATATTTGGATTAAATATAATGTATATTTAAATCCATGTTTTAGGTAGAATAAGATTCTACATAATTAAATATATATATATATATATTTCATTTAATATTATTAAATATAATGTATATTTAATATAAACCAATTTTAAGTAGAATTAGATTCTATGAATTTTGGTTGAACTTGGATTTAAGGAATTCAACTAGAATTAAATCTCTGAATACTATTTAAAGGGACAAGGGCTAGCAACCAAATCATCCCTCTTCCTCCTCTTGAAGATTTCGACAACACCCTTAAGGATTCCCCACTGGAATCCGACATATCCCAGAAAGCTCTCTGAGAAGCTGTTCGATATTTTTCTGGTGTTCTACTTGCCCCCTGGAAAATCCCTGAAGGTTCCCTTGCTCGATTGCAAGTCCCGGTTGAACTCCTGGTCAATTTCAGACTCCCTCAGGAATCCCTAGAGGGAATTCGACTTCTCCTTGGAAGGTGTTCAAACCTGTCGAAATTTATCCCTAAGTGTTAGGGAGGCGGAAACTTTGTTCGTTTTGTTCGGGTGGACTCCGTAGAGGTCGTTGCGAACCTGTGACGATTCCGGTTTTACTTGACGTGGTTATTTTGACATACCGTCAGTTTTCCAGTTTCTAGAGTTTTAAAAGGTAACTCTTCATATTTTCACCCGAATTCGTTCTTGTACATGGATCCTGGCTGGATTACGTCGGATTAATTTTTCCGCTGCGCCATGGGGCGTGCCGACGTAACCCAACACGCACACCATTCATCATTAGAAGCAAATACCTACAAACATTACTAATTAATTTCTTTCATGTCATTACAACCTGTAGAACTAATGTTTTGATATAATAATTGAAAAATGTTTTGGACTGATTTAAAAAATATTTAAAACATTTCCAAAGTCCAAACAACTTGAAATTATGTTTAGGGAATTTTTCAAAAGGGTTTTTCATGTTTTTCAAAGCCAAACTTCACAAAACTGTCCAGGTGTTTCGAAACACTTTGGGGCGTTTCGAAACAGGGGATTATAGTAGCAAAAACGTTTCGAAACAAGTTTCGAAACGGGCTTTCCCTGGATAGGATTTTTGCCCAGCGTTTCGAAACGGGCTAGGCCGTTTCGATACGCCTACGTGGCATTGACCACAACGGTCATAAAACCCAACGGCTCTTTCCCAACCAACTTTCAAATGCAGGCGTTTCGATACGGGCCTATAGCGTTTCGATACGCGTTTCAAAACGGTAAGAGGGTGTTCCGAAACGGGTACCCTGACAGACTGCAACGACTCTTCCTACATTGAGAGTGTTTCGAAACGGCTTCAAGCGTTTCGAAACGGGGAGTTGCAGAACTGCATTTATAGTGGGAATTAAAGTCCTCAACGGCTCCAAATTGATCCCAACGACTAGTAACGGCTACAAACTCATTTGGGAGTATAAAAGGGACCTCCAAGCATCAAGAGAAGGTTAATGCTCATATTGTCAAACAACAAATGATCAAATATTGTCTTAGTGCTTAAATTGTCAATTCTTGTATAGACAAACACAAGTGAGCCTAAATTGTCAAATTTGCTCAAGTGTTTTAGGTTTTGGGTGAGTGCTTAATTGTGCAAACAAACACCTATTAGAGGGTTTAAGTTTGCTTCTTATTGTCTTTTTGTAAAGAGGGTTTCAATCAAGGCTTTGGGTAGAAAGCTTGATTGGTTGTAAGGGTTTCCTCCTAATCCTAGAAAAGGGGACAAATCAATAGTGGATTGATTGAGAAATCCTTAGTGAGGAGCTAAGGTAGTGGATGTAGACCTTGGTTAGAAGGTTGAACCACTATAAATCTTTGTGTCACATTTCTTTTTAGCTTCCACAACCCTTCCACCCAAAAATCCACCTCTCCACCACTTGGTGAGCAACATTGAATAATCGAATCGAGCCCCTAAAATCTCAACAATTGGTATCAGAGCTTGGCTCAATCGAAGGGGATTCACATCCTATTGAGAAGATCCGGCAAGCTCGATCATTTTTTCATCAACCGGCTCAATGGCACATTCAATCGACAAACCGCCTTTCTTTGACGGAACTCACTATGCCCATTGGAAGACAAAGATGAAGTTCTTCATCAAATCAAGAGACTACAAGCTATGGGATGTAGTTGAAGATGGCCCGTTCGTGCCCCAAAGAAGTAAAGCGGAGTGGAGTGTCGACGATCGCAAGAAGATGGAGCTAAATTGCAAAGCCTTGCACATTCTATTTTGTGCATTTGGTTCATCCATCTATGAGAAGATGTCTTCTTGTGAGAGCGCCAAGGAGGTATGGGACAAGCTTGAAGTCACATACGAGGGAACTAATGAAGTCAAGGAGACCAAGATTGGGCTCCCAACCTTAGAGTATGAGAACTTCAAAATGGATCCGGAAAAGAACATCGAGAAGATGTTTGATAGGTTCTCCACCATCACCAATGGCCTCAAAGGCTATGGATAAGCCATCCCGGAAGAAAAGCTTGTTCGAAAGCTCATCTACTCACTTCCCGAGTCTTGGGACTCAAAGAGGACCGCCATCATCGAAGCCAAAAATTTGAAGACCTTGAAGCTTGATGAACTCATGGGGTCACTTCTTACTCATCAAATCATGAAGAAGAACAAAGAGGATGAGAAGAAGAGGGAAGAAATTAGAGTTATGGGAGAGAAGAAAATCAAAGGGCTTGGCATCAATGCAAGTGCAATGGCTCTCAAATCCTCCACTTGCCATCATGTCTACTCAAGTGAAGAGGATGATGAAGATGAAGAGATAGTTCATCTCTTCAAGAAGTGTGCCCCGTTCATGAAGAAAGCCTTGAGAGAGCTTGAACGAGAACCTAAGAGAAAGGAGAAGGCAAGCACTTCAAACCATAAGAAGAAGGCACATGTGGCTACTTGGAGTGATGAGGACTCCACCGACGATGAACAAGCCAACCTTTGCCTTATGGCCATCAAAGAAGATTCAAGGGTAACTTCTAATTCATCTACTTCATGTTCTTATTCTTTTGATGAATTACAAGATGCCTATGACAATTTGGTTTTAGATTTTAAAAGCCACATTTTGAAAAACAATAAATTGATTTCAAAGTTAAAAATTCAAAATGATTTGCTTTCTAAAACCAAACTTGAACTTGAAGCAAAACTTGAAGAGTTTGAATTAAAATGTTTTGATTTACAAAAATTGCTTCAAAATGTTCAAGAAGAAAAAGATTTGACTTCCAAAGAGCTTGAAAAGAAAAACAATTTTGGAAAATCAAATTTTCATGTTAGACAATCTAGTGCCCCTAGATTTATTAAAGGAAAATGTTTTAGAAGTATTTGGGTTCCAAAAGGACTTAGTACTTCAATTAAAAAGGATGACATTGAAAAATGGATTCCTAAGGGGACTAAAATTTGTGCTACTAACGTTCATGGATCCAAAGCAATTTGGATACCAAAAATTACTTGATTGTCTATTGCTAGGTGTGATGGAGATGTTCAACAAGTCAAACATTAAGGGGGAGCTCCATACACAAAAGGAAGAGCACTTGAAGAAGGAAGGCTTCACATCCTACCTTGAGTTCAAGTGTTGGTAAAAATCTAGTTGTTTTAGCATTTATTTGTTTTATTTTTAGTTTATTCAACTAAATGATCATAAATGTTGGACTAACATTTTTAATGATGCTTTGAGTAAGGGGGAGCCATTTTAAAACCAAATTCATATTTTTGTCAATTTTTACCTCTAATGTTATTTTGAACTTAATGTTTTAAATTCTTTTTGATATAACAAAAAGGGGGAGAAATGGTTTGAAAAATTGAATTTTCAAATGAATAAGGGGGAGCTTTATTTGAATTAAAATTTTTAATCTCTTATTCACAGTTTTAAAGTTAAAGGGGGAGAATCCCAAACAATTTTTCAAGTAAGTTTTATTATATCAAAAAGGGGGAGATTGTAGAACTAATGTTTTGATATAATAATTGAAAAATGTTTTGGACTGATTTAAAAAATATTTAAAACATTTCCAAAGTCCAAACAACTTGAAATTATGTTTAGGGAATTTTTCAAAAGGGTTTTTCATGTTTTTTCAAAGCCAAACTTCACAAAACTGTCCAGGTGTTTCGAAACACTTTGGGGCGTTTCGAAACAGAGGATTATAGTAGCAAAAACGTTTCAAAACAAGTTTCAAAACGGGCTTTCCCTAGATAGGATTTTTGCCCAGCATTTCGAAACGGGTTAGGCCGTTTCGATACGCCTACGTGGCATTGACCATAACGGTTATAAAACCCAATGGCTCTTTCCCAACCAACTTTCAAATGCAGGCGTTTCAATACGGGCCTATAGCGTTTCGATACGCGTTTCGAAACAGCAAGAGGGTGTTCCGAAACGGGTACCCTGACAGACTGCAACGACTCTTTCTACATTGAGAGTGTTCCGAAACGGCTTCAAGCGTTTCGAAACGGGGAGCTGCAGAACTGCATTTATAGTGGGAATTAAAGTCCTCAACGGCTCCAAATTGATCCCAACCGCTAGTAACGGCTACAAACTCATTTGAGAGTATAAAAGGGACCTCCAAGCATCAAGAGAAGGTTAATGCTCATATTGTCAAACAACAAATGATCAAATATTGTCTTAGTGCTTAAATTGTCAATTCTTGTATAGACAAACACTAGTGAGCCTAAATTGTCAAATTTGCTCAAGTGTTTTAGGTTTTGAGTGAGTGCTTAATTGTGCAAACAAACACCTATTAGAGGGTTTAAGTTTGCTTCTTATTGTCTCTTTGTAAATAGGGTTTCAATCAAGGCTTTGGGTAGAAAGCTTGATTGGTTGTAAGGGTTTCCTCCTAATCCTAGAAAAGGGGACGAATCAATAGTGGATTGATTGAGAAATCCTTAGTGGGGAGCTAAGGTAGTGGATGTAGACCTTGGTTAGAAGGTTGAACCACTATAAATCTTTGTGTCACATTTCTTTTTAGCTTCCACAACCCTTCCACCCAAAAACCCACCTCTCCACCACTTGGTGAGCAACATTGGTTGATCGAATCGAGCCCTTAAAATCTCAACACAACCATTAACCCAATACAATAAAAACTTGTTTTCACACTTACTTTCAATTTTTTGTCAGGTCGCTCTTCCTTTAGGCGGCCAACAATCCTGCTGATATCTTTTTGCCCCCATGCATGTATGCAACCACGCTCCTCAGCAGACGCTAACGCTTTACTTGCAACTTCATTCCAGTAATCGAATAACCTCACCTACAGTTAACAATAATAAAAACATGTGATTACTATAAAGGTAAATCTTGCCTCAGTCAACTATTACGTTCAAACAATACTCAATCTTAATAATACATTACCTCTAGGATTGGAATGCAACCTGTCATATATGCTAACCCATCTCGAACTTTAAGTTTAGCTACTCCATCAAGTAACCTATCGTACGCATATTTACACCAATTTAATTTCCCTCTCAAACCGAGTTCGCACAACAACTTGAAATGTTCCATGGAAGGCACAAGGTTGGCATTCAGACTTAAAAACAAACCAACAACATACAATAGTACACGCGCTTTCAACTCCCAAGTCTCAAAACCTCCACTTAGTATCTCCTCTAAAAGGTCTTTATATGCAATCTTCATGCTGATTTTGTACTTCTTTGTTAGTTCCTTTCCACTTACATTTCGCGTCGCCACTTCCATATCTAAACTTTCGTTCTTTAAACCCAAAATTGCTTCAACATCTTCTATCAAAACATTTATCTTGTGTCTACTAAATTTCATCATAAACGTTTCAAGATCAAACTTCTTCGCTAACTCCCGACAAAGTCCCGCTTAATTTCTCACGAAATCATTCCCCATAAAGCTCCTAACCCGATGTCGTTAAGAACACCGTCAATTTTCATCTTCTCCATCTCTTTAAACAAGCTTGATACCTTCTTCATATTGCACCTCGATGACAACTCCTACAACATTTAATACAACAAATTTTCTCATTATGTTACGCTTAAATATATCCAACACATGATTCATACAATAACCACTTTCAATAAAAATAAATATAAACATCCACTTGCCTTTTTAATTTCTCCTCCACTAATTTCTTCGACTTCCCTTTCCTATTGCTTTTCATTTCAGCTCCTTGTACCTATCCAAGTATGACTTCTTTTCTTCATCAGTCATCTCCGACCATCTCTTCCTTAGTACTTTCTTTGCCTGTACAATTCACACACTTATTAAATTTGCATAACATGAACACATTACAAACTAATACCAAAACACAATAATAATTTAGTCATCTTACTTACAGTATTGTTCATTTTCTTTTTACCACCCTTAAGTCTTCTACATTCACTAAAATTGTACAAAATTCATTTCGTTATTAGAGTACAAATTAAATTATACTTATCAACTTAGAATTTGAACAATGCCACCATCATTCAACTATAACTTACTAGAACAACATATATGCTAACAATTTTCTTCCTGTACCCCGTCCACCATTTACCTCAGCTTCACAAACTTTCTTCATTGCTACCAACTTCAACCTGCAAATTTATGTTAACGTTATGTACATAACGACCAAACTTATACCATTAACAGGAAACATATCTAATAAACACAAAACAATATATTTTTCATGTTTTGTATGTGTGTCGAGAAGTACTTCAAATCCCAACCGAAAAATTCCACAAAACCCTAAAAATACATAATGAAAAACCCAAATCGTTCATGATGCCACAAAACCCTAAAAAAACATAATACTCGAAAAATTCCTTACTTACATGATAAATGAAAACCTTTTTCTTCGAATACAGTATTTGTGTAAGAACACACAATTTCCCCACCTCTAGCAAGCTTCGCGCGTTTAGGAAGGAAAGAAGGAAAGCTTCGCGTTTTTTTAGATGACAAATGGAAAACTTTTTTTATTTTCTGCTTTAATATCGGTTTTATTCAATCCAATTTATTGTAACCGGTTAACCAAGTCACCCACCCTTTTTTCTTTAAATCCAACGGTTATTATTACTCAGTTTCAATCGGCTTTATTCAACGGTTTATATTAATCGCCGTTTTTTAGTTGTTTATTAAGCAGTTGGTAATTAAAATTAGGGTAAACTACATAAATAGCCACCTTACTATTGGTAAAGTCGCGATTTGACCACCTTACTATTTTTTGCAGCTATTAAACCACCAAACTATTTAATTGGGAGCAATGTGACCACTCACCGTTAGAAACCTAACGGCGTTGCTGATGTGGCTTTTTTGAAAAAACAATTAAATGGGTCTTTTTTCCACGTTGGTAAATGTTTGTCCACTCATCATGCCACCTAAGGAGTGAAAAAAAAACATGTTATAAATATTGTGCATTTGAAGAAACTCTAAACAGTTTTCAACATTTTCTTTCTTCTTTCTTTCTTCTTTCTCTCTACTCTGCCGAAAAGAAGAAATTTTGTAAGGGTTGTAGAAGAAAATGGATCGGGTGTGCTATTGTAAGGTTCGTTCGAAGCTAACAACAAGTTGGACTTATGAAAATCCAGGTAGGATGTTTTGGGGGTGTGGAAATTATCGAAATGGGGTTAGGAGTTGCAAATTTTTTTCTTGGTATGATCCACCGGTGAGTGATAGGTCAAAAGGGGTTATTGTTGGTCTTCTTAAAAAAATTGATGCAATGGAGCAAGAAAGAAAGAAGGAAAGAATTCTTGGAAGTTTGCTTCTTGCTGCTGCAATTTGGGTGGGTTTTATTTTAGGGAAATCTTCTCCTAATGCTTGAGATTTAGGTTGAGGTTGCTGAAATTAGGTTGTAATAGGAGTTTGGGGGATTTAGGGTTTTTTTTTGTATGATTCAAATATATTAACCCTCTACAATATGATAATATAATTTTCAGTTATGATAATGTAATTTTCAGTTATTGTAATGTAATTTTCAGTTATTGTAATGTTTTTTTCAGTATTTAAAATGTCATGTAATGTTTGTTATTAGAAACTGAAAATGTGTTATATTACACTTTTGAAACCAAAGACAATGCATTATTTGAGCTTAAAACACAGTAGAGTAAACAAAGTAACATTAATTCATAATGGCATTAAAGTTGAAAAGTAATTCATACATCATATGTTTGACCAATACATGTGAAACAAAAGATATTGACCCACTAAAGCAAGTCAAACAAAAAATGTCACAATGACATTAAAGTTGGTCAAATGTATGTATGCAAAACACAAATGTGTTCACAAAAAAATTCTGATGCCAACAGAATCAAATCAAGGATCAATCCTTGAAGATGAGTGACTGCCATAGCTCTCTTGACTCATAGGTACTCTTGGTGTGGGCATCCATCTGACAGTAGTTACTTGTGAATATTGAGTTGGTATTGGACTTGGATTTGGAGATTAGTGAGTGACACAAGTCTCTTGGCTCGCACGTGCTGTTGGGGTTGACTTTGGAGCTGGATTTGGCCTACGACCTTGATTGGTTCCAGCCTGACTTGTTAGGGTGGTTCCAGATCTTCTAATCTGCAAAACAATTCAAGAACAAACAATTAAGCAATCAAATCAAGTAAGCAAAAACCAAATCAAGTAAGCAAAAAATACATCTTAGAATGTATTTTCATTGCATGTTCATCAAGCAAAAACCAAATGAAGTAAGCAAAAATTCAAGAACTTACTGGCAGTTTTGGGATTCTAGAAGTTTGTCCAGTTCTTTTAGGATTGGCACCAACCTTTCCCTTGCATGTTCTAATATTATGGCCAATCCCTTTGCATCTTTTACAGAAGATCTTGACACCCCTCCTTGACACCTGGCCATTTTGAGGTGGTGCTTCATCAGCCTCCCTCCTTCTTTTCTTGTGTGGTCTTCTTGGGGGTCTTCTAAACAGTGGTGGCAGAATAGGCTCCATTGTGTTATCAGTTGACCATTGTTTCTCACCTCTTACAGGACTTATCAAATGAGAATATATTGCCTTTTGTGTTGACACAAAATAACAAGGGGCAACATATTTTTCTGGCCTATCTTCAATTGACAATATCACAGAAATAGCATGAACACATGGAATGCCTACATAGAATAATCATTGATTAATAACTATATCACAAAAATAGCATGAACAATAATTGAAGATAAAAAACAGATTGCTAAATAAATGAAAATGTTAACCTGTAAGTTGCCATTTTCTGCATGAGCATGTCCATGCTTGAATGTTAACTGAATGCTGGCTTGAAGGACCACATGAAACTTGATACATGTGTCCACCAGCATAGAGAGGCCAGCAACTATATAAAATTAAGAGACAACAGTTAGCATAAGATAGTTAACAATAATTGAAGACAAAACAGTTAGCATTAAAATAGTCACCATTAAATCTTAAACCCTAGTAAAAAATACACAAGTGAAGATAAAACAGTCACCATTAAACCCTAAACCCTAGTAAACAGTACACAATTGACATTAAACAGTCTGAATTAAACATTAAACCTAGTAAACAACACACAATTAACATTAAACAGTCTCAATTAAACCTTAAACCTAGTAAACAACACACAATTAACATTAAACAGTCTCAATTAAACATTAAACCTAGTAAACAATACCATTAAACATTAAACCTAGTTAACATTAAACAACATTAAACATTACCAATGTGCTACTGATGTTGCATGTTCTAATTTTTTCTGAATCTTAGGGCATAGAAGCCATGTCCACTTTTCAGCTAGATCCTTCCTTTTAGCAAGCCTTTGCATCAACTTTGATCTAATAGAGTCCACCAATGTGATAATAGGTTTGTCTCTAGCATCAAGTATTACCTGTCATATAGTAATAGTTGTAATTAGCAAAGTTAGAAAGCATTTGGAAATTTACAGATAATAAAGTTAGAAATTAATTAACAAAGTTTAAAAATATTACCTTATTAAAACACTCGCAATTATTATTTAGAAGCATGTCTGACTTACACCCAAAAGAGAAGTGTGACTTTGACCAGTTGGTTGGGTCTTTAGGTGAGAGCCACTTCCAAGCTTTTTCTGATAAAACCTACAAAAAAAATGACAGTGGTCAAAATAAAGTTAGTAACATATAAAAAATTTAGTAACATATAAAAAATTTGAATCTAACAAGTTAATACCTTCAGTTCATCCATGACAGATTGAAACTCTCTAACATATGTAGCCTTTGCAACTTTCCACAATTGGTCCTTTACTGCTTTTCCTATAAACACCCCACTGGTCTTTGCATTTGAGTACAAGTGCCTAACACATGTTCTATGTGCTGAATAGGGGAACAATTCTGGCACAACATTCATTAGCCCCTACACAAAACAAAGTAAACAATAATTTATTAGTACAACTACTACAAAATTTAAAAACTAAAATATTTTAAAGAAATTTACTCATACCTTATGTTTGTCACTCATAAAGGTAAAACTGCTTGAATTTTCAATCTCCAAATCAATGGCTAATAATTTCAGAAACCAGCCCCAAGATGACTCATTCTCACTCTCTACAACTGCAAAGGCTATGGGATAGATTGAGTCATCTGCATCTATTCCTACAGCTTCCAAAAGATGGCCTTTGTAGTAGCCCTTCAAGTGGCATCCATCTAGTCCTATAATGGGCCTACAGCCTGCTTTGAACCCATCTTGCATTGCTTGTAAACAGATATAAAGTCTCTCAAATCTTCTTTCATCTAACTTGCAAATTGTTGTTGTCCCTGGATTAGAATGCCCCAATTCACTTAGGTAAGCATACAGATTTGCATACTGCTCTTCATGGTTACCAGTCAAGTGCTCAATGGCCAAATTTCTTGCCCTAATGCATTTACATTTAAGTACCACTATGCCCTAAATCTTGTGTACAGCTTGTTTTAACGAAGTACTTGAGAAATTAGGATCAACAAAAAATTACTAAAGTAGTTTTCAGCTAGCCACTTGGCAGTGATATTAGGATTTTGAAACTCCCTAAGACAAGTGTGTTCATCATTTGAAGACCTAATCTGCCAAGTACCAGTAGAAGGATCTTCCCCATGGATTGGAGCTGCCCATAAAACTCATAGACACTCACCCTTACATTTTACTTGGATCCTTCTATTGTCATTTCTCTTTAACTTAACACAATATCTGTTCTTAATATTGTACATCTTAATTGCCTCTTTCAGTATTTTCTTGCTTGCAAATATCAGACCAGCCTTCAATTTAGGATTGGATAAGTCTGACTCCATATTAAATTCAGGAAATCTAGGTTTTTTTGGTGGACAATCTAAATCTGAATCTGACTCATCTACACTGTGTAGTGAGTCAGAATGTCCACTGTCATTGTCACCTTCAACTTCTACTTCCTTACTACCCAACCCTACATTCACATTGAACATTTCATCTTCTGAACTAACTAATTCATCTTCACTGTCACTAAATATTGACTTATCACTGGATGTATCAGACTCAACATGATACTCATCATCTTCTGAATCAGATTCAGACACTGCCCTAGTCTCAGTCTCAGACTCAACCTCAACCCTAAATTCAGAGTCATTATCATGTACAACTTCTTCCAAATACACATGAAGATAATGGTCTATAGGTAAATTCCTAACCATCTCAGTAACATCATTATCAGTTTTCAATTGTTTGACCTCTAGTGGATTATCTTCTAATTGTCAAAACACATGAACACCAGAAGTGATTTTTAAATTCTCAACCACACCGATAATTTCAAACATAGACATTGTATCTACATCTAAATTATCAAAGTAATCTACTAACTGTCCAGTATATTTTACCCTAGGTCTCCTAACAAAGAACCCTCCATGATGTACCACCATAGTAAAATACTCTGAATTAATCCCTGTTAAAAAGCACAAATAAGTCAAACATTTTAGTCAACTAAGTCAAACATTTTAGTCAACTAAGCCAAACACATTTTAGTATAATTTATCTTAGGTAACTAAGTCAAACTAAGTCAAACATTTAGTATACTTTAGGCAACTAAGTCAAACATTTAGTATACTTTAGGCAACTAAGTCAAACAATATGCATTTTAGTATATTTTACCCTTCTAACAAAACAGTATACATTTTAGTATGTTTTAGTCAACTAAGTCAAACAACATACAATTTTAGTATATTTTAGTCAACTAAGTCAAGTAATAAACATTTTAGTATATAATAAGATTCCTTTTAGTCAACCAAGTCAAACAATATAAAGTATACAATAAAAAATGGTGGTCTGGGAGGTCCCCTACAACAACCAAATAAATCACATGCAAAGCACATATTAAAGACCCCTACAACAACCAAATAAAGACCCCACAAGGCCACAACTAACAGACAACTAACACATATTAATGGTGGTCTGGGAGGTCCCCTACAACAACCAAATATAGACCCCACAAGTAAATTCTAGATTCATATTTGAACAAACAAAGCACGTGCAAACCAATCAAAAGTATGACTATTTTATTGTTGAAAAGAAATTATTCTTTAGTACAAACCAACCAACAACTAACAGACAAACCCTAACTTTGTTTATAAGAACAAAACAAAAATAAACTTTTTGAACTGATAATCTGTAATTTAATCATTTTTTAACCTATACAAAATCTATCAATGTTAAATTTAGTATCAATTATTATCGCTAAACCCAAATATTTAGTCCTAACATTGTGTATTAACCCTAAACCCTAAAATTAAAATTTTATGGTAATCCTAATTAATAACCCCAAATCATTCAATTAGGGTAAAAGAAATTAGTAACTCAGACAATAAACCCTAATTTCAAATCATAAACCTAATCTCAGAGCAAAAAGTAATCAATCTACTTACCGTATTTTGGATTGGGTTGCCCTTTTTCGCGAAGATATCCACTCATCGCGTCTTTATCTCCAACAATTTCTCAACTTCCTTCGAACGAATCGCCCAATATTTCTCAACCTCCTTAGAAAATCGCCCAGTTTTTTTGAATCGTCAAACTTTTTTCAGAGAGTTTATCGGGGTTTCGAGAGTGAGAATGATTAAGGGTAATTGATTTAGGGCTTTTTGTTTTTCATTTATCCAACGTGGCAGTAATATAATTTTTAATTTACACATCACATACACCGTTAGTCAATAACAGCCACATCAGCAACGCCGTTAGTTTCTAACGGTGAGTGGTCACATTGCTCCCAATTAAATAGTTTGGTGGTTTAATAGCTGCAAAAATTAGTAAGGTGGTCAAATCGCGACTTTACCAATAGTAAGGTGGCTATTTATGTAGTTTACCCTTAAAATTACCCAATATATTTGGTGAAGTCAAATGTTAAGTAAACAACAAACAGTTAACCCCACCGCAAGCAGAAAGCAAGTAAGCAACAACAGCACGCAGGCCTGGATCTCCATTGTTGTCAATTCACATGATTTATCACCCTTCCCAAAAATGTTAAGACCCTCGAGAATTTTTCAAGTTTTAACCTTTTTCGTTCCTTCCAATTCTAGCTACCAAATATTGTGAGCCCCCAGCCGAACTCCTCGGCCCACCGCCTCATGTCACCGGCAGCAACCACCGAACCATGATCAGCCTCTACTCTTCATGTTCTTCATTTTCTCTCAAGCCTCCTCTCACGCCCTCTTCGATTTCAAAGCTTAAACCCGTTCGCCTCCTTTCAAAAACCCAGAAAAAGGTGACATTTTTTACTTGATTTTCCTTTTCTTTTGTTGTTTTTTTTTTATTTCTTTTTATGTTTTGGTTGTTGGGTGTGGGTTGTTACAGAAGAAGATTAAGAGAGGAATATGCAGGGCGGAGTTCTCGCCTGATGCACCCCTCGCTGCCGCAATCGGCGTGTGTATGCTGAGTTCCCTGCTGCTTCCCGTCACCGATTCTGGGGATGAAGATGGCGGTGGTTCGGCTATCGACGCAGGGGATACTAGGATTGCGGTTATGGGGATTATCAGCTTTATCCCTTACTTCAATTGGCTGGTTAGAAACTGAAAATTTTCATTTTCTTTTGAACAAAATATGGGGGTTATGGGCACTGTGGAGCTTCCTTGTTAAATTTTGAAGTACTTAAACTTGTATTTTCACCTTTTTCTTGGTTTTTTTATTTGATAGAGCTGGGTTTTTGCTTGGCTTGATACCGGGAAGCGCCGCTACGCCTTGTATTCAATTGTGTACTTGGCTCCTTACCTCAGGTATCACTTTTATCCGACTGCTAATTAAGTCATCCCATTGCCATGATCATCTGATGTAATGCAAACTTCACCGTCTTCCTAGTTTCATTTAGACAAATTTAAGAGGTGTTACCGTCTCTGTTAGGAACGTTTTTCGGGTTGTGATTGTGAAAATATTGAGCTGAGTGTCTGAAGTTTGGATTTGGGATTGGGAATCTCTCCTCATCTCCATACAAGGGTGAGAGATGGTAGGATTGTTTCTTACTCCCTTAACCCAGGGTGGTGTCCCTCTCTCCCGGAAACTTGGTAATTATGTATGATTGTTTTAGGAACATTTCTTGGGTAAATTTTAATCATGTTGATGTTTCGAATCTTATGGTGGCTATGTTTCCACAATGTTTTGGCTATCTTTAAAAGATAATGAACTAGAATGCCAGCTATCGGTTAACTTGTTAAGCTTTTTTTTACTTGGAAAGGAAATCCAACTAGAGATAAGCTGCCCATTAGCATTGTGGCATTGGTAAAACTGGAACAAAGAGGCAACCCCTCTATCTTCTGCATATCTTGCTCATCGACATGGCACGGACAACCAAATCTGTATTCAGGAATAGTAATGCTTTGTAAAAATGCAGGATTCGTTAAGTGAAAGATGCTAGCCTTGTAGTTACAAATGCCGCAAGCAAAGATCATATAGGCTAATTGACTGCAAGTTGAATAAGCTTTGTATTGTTTATATCTGTTGAAGCTTTTAGATTCAAATACGGCCATAAAGAATGAGGTTCTTTTTTTCTTTTCACCATAAGTTTTAACCTTTTCCGAGCTTCAATGTGGTAAATTTTGTTGCTTAATTTGATAAACCTAATGTGTTTATTTCTGTACTTTCTTTTCTCCTTTTAAGAACCCATTTCTCTTATATTCGTTAATACAACCTCTTAATTATAATGTAATTTCTCCCTTTGCACCATTTCTCTATCTCACGTGGTTATGCTCCCAACTCCTGATGTTGTATTTGTGATTGACCGAAAAAGAGAAATAATAATAATGTTGTATTTGTGGGGAATTGCATAAAATTGAGACTTCGGGTACTTCCGTGCTTTCCTTGCTTTCATGAACTAACAGTTGGATTTTCTTGAACTTTGGATATTTTCGGTTAAAATGCAAGTTGACAGGGTGTGTGGATTTAATCATGCATTTTCCCGTCTTAGCAGGTCAAGTTTGTCACTTTCCCCAGAAGATAGCTGGCTTCCTATTGCCAGCATAATATTTTGCATTGTTCATGTCCAGGTACAAAATCTATCAAGATCATCTCATAGTTAATATCGGTAAATATGTCACGATGCCTCATATATTCACGTTGCTGCCTTACCTGACGATGTTCCTTTATTCATCAATGATTTATGGACCCCCGAACTAATATGGAGCTGCAACATCACTATTCTAGTTTGTGGTTGATTTTTTAGTTTAAGCTTATAGCATTTTGACTGTCATGCTTGTCGTTGCAGCTGGAAGCAAGTATAAAAAATGGTGATATTCAAGGATTTCAGATATTTAACTATGCTGCTAAGCGTCTTTCATCAAGGAGTAAAGTGGAAGATTCACATTTCGATGGACATCAGGAACCCGAGGTATTGGGGTCTTGAGAGTTGAAACCCTTGAGAATATCTTTTATCCTGTTTCGAGAATCATGTTTTATATATGATAGAAGCTATGTTTTTTTTAAAAAAAAATTCAGATGAGAAAAGCAGAACGTAGGAATTTGCCTGAGGCTGAAGAACAAGCAAGGAATGAGATCCGGAAGTGGGGAATCCCTAGGAATCCTGATGAACATCATGAACAGTTGAATGGAGATTGGGATGATGATGATGATGATGATGGAAGTGAGCATTAGGAAGTGGTCCATAAATCAGCTTTCTTTGATTGTAATATGTTTTATTATATCCTCTGGTCTTTTTTCTGTTAATGGAATCTTTGTTGTAAACTCATGTCAAACATGATCCGTCTGTCCAAATTACAAAAACCCGTCTTGGTTCGACTCCTGGACAGGTGTACCCGGTTTACTTACTGCGTCATGTCTAAAACGGTTATTTATCTTTTCAAAAGCACTTTTTTGACAATCTCAAACTAAAGAATTCAAAATTATTTTTGTATTACACTTTCTAAAAGCAATTAAGCAATGCTAATTGGCCTTAAAACTCGAGTAACAATTAAATTCGATTACCAACATTTGGATTACTAATCGAAAACCTGGATAAAAGAGATTTTCATTTAACCAACCACTCCCATACAAGTGAATCCGTTGTTCTAGATTCTGATTGTTTGGTTGAGTTTGTTCACATTGGCAGCAGATTTTATAGCTAAACATGCTTCCTCGACCCCTGCAGTGATCTACTTAGAGACTTCCACGGCCCCCCTCATTTACGTTTAAGAGGCTTCGGCCACCTTCATCAAAAAAATCCATACTTAAAGGATTACTCACCGAAATTTGCATTAGCTTCCCCCAATGTTCATTGGAGGCTTTAAACAGTTGAATATCCAGGTAAAGTCATCAAAGTGAAAAACAGCCCTACCTACATAAAATATTCCCATTTCAAACCATTAGTCATCTGGGGAAAAAGTGAATGCACTATCAAAGTTGGATCAAGAGGAAGTCCGGATGAGTTGAGGTGTTTGTTGCTCCTGTTTTTCCAATGGAACTGAAACAAAACTCTAGTAACTGCTGCAGAAGAGGAAGAAATAACTTATACTGCAAGCAAAAGGTGGATGGGAATGCCTCCACGACAGCAAAATAGATCAGTTAAGGTATCAAAGAGTATGGTTTTGAGGGGAAATACATAGTTTGTGGTTGTGTGTTGATGTTGCTTTGTTGGACGTTCCTGCTAGATGTTATTGTAGCAAACTCTAATTGTAGCCTGTAGGCATTAGTTACATTAGAACAGATGTAGTAATGCTACTTGTAAATATTAGAACCCCGGACCATATATAGAGAGGTTCATTAGCTAAACATGCTGAAGAAGGCTATGTCATATCTATCCGTCTTCTCGACTAAACCATTTTGATGTAAAAATATCAGTTTCAGAGCATAGATGTGAATTCAAAGATATAAAAAAAAAGGGATAATAAATATACAATCTTTACAATTTAACAAGTTCAGGGAATGTTCTAGTTTTGTGTAATCCATTTAATCTTTTTTTAATTTTAAACATTAAATAACATTTTCGTTTACGTTCGCCAATGGCGCATCTAGTGTAGTGGTATCATAGTACCCTCCCACGGTACTGACCGGGGTTCGATTCCCTGGATGCGCATTTATGTTCTTTTTGTTTGTTTCGGCAGAAAAGAAGTCCAATGAATTGGGCTACTAAATTGCATCTTGGGTTAGTCCGTATATCTTAATGTAAATTTGAAAATAAGCCCAATCAATCAAAATAATCCAAACAAGCTCAATCAATCAAAATAGGGATTTCCTTGGCTTAAGAAAATTCCAATCGAAACAACAAAATGGTTTGGTTAAGAAAATAGGGATTGGGAAGGTGAGTGAGAGAATGATGATTTTCAACTGAATCGAAAATAAATTAAAATAAAAAAATATGTATTAAAAGAAATCAAGTAAAATAGGATGTGAACTGCTGCACAATTCACAAAAAGCCAACTGAAACCGACCGATCCATTGTTGGATGATATTGATCAACTCAAAATCAACCGACTTGACCCGATACCCGAATAAAATTACCACACTAAAAGCGAATCAAACCTAAACCGACCCGAATACCCCGTTTGCCACCTACAGACAATCATAATTTTCACTTCCTTTTGGAGGCAAATCCCTCTGTTATGGACCTTTTCACCATATCATTTTGCTTTGACTTTATCAAACCATGTGCTCTGCTTCTCAATCACACCCCACCTTCCATTTCCTCATACCTACAACTACAGCAACTCTTTTTTCTATACTCATCCATTTTACGGTCCGAGAATAATCTTGTTCGGGACGGAACAGTGTTCCCAAAATAATGACTCCAAGATTCGAATTTGGCTCAAATGTTTGGAAAAGAAATTGATATTTAGATGAAGGTGGGAAGGTTGAGAGGTCAATTTGATATAACTTGTTGTGACTATGACATGTTGATTCAAGTGCAATGGAATACATTTGTTATCTAATTCTGATATTTAAGTTCAAGTAATATAAATACACCTTCAACAGTAAGCTATTTCCCGTATCGCTCTACGATACATAACCATTGTTAACTTGATCTGCATTCTGCAATCTCACGGACATCATTTGTTTTGTGTGTGGAAAAGAGAAATCAACACAACAAAAAAGCCCTAATCCAAGGAATAATTATGATTAGCCAGCTGTTTATTAAGATTTGGTATTTACTGGTTTGTTTAATTGAGTTTCACCTTGACTAAAGAACACCATCATTTCTTCCACCTACGGGTTAATTAATTTAATATTACACATTGCAATTGCTGATCAAAATCATATTATCTACACATATAGGATATTGAGTGCAGCCTATCATGTAGTTCTTATCTGTGTTTTTATGTGCGTTCGAATCGAATACGTGTACTTCAAGCAAAATGAAGAGACGGAGCAACATAGTTCCAAATGTATGTAGATTGTAGAGGAGCTAATTGATCCATGCAAAGACTGATCGCTACAACAACAACTGCTTTTGCAAGAATGAGGTGACAGAACTTAGTGCATTTTACTTCTGTGCTATTTGCTAATTGACGTTGCATTTTCATCATTCTTCTACAAAGCTTTCGAGTAGTTTCCGCACTACGTTACTCGGATTCAGACGTGATTTATATTCGAAAAATCGGAACTATATTTGTCATTTGAAACAGTGAGCTTGGCACCCTATAAATCCACATTCATTTCACCTTCATTTTAACAGCATCCAACATGGGTCCTTGTGCTAAAACCATGATTCTCCTTCTCGTATTAGCCGGTCTCGATCCATTTATCGGTGAGCAAACATTTCAAAGCATTCAAAGTTCAAGTAATTGATTAAAGTTTTCAGACAGTTCTAAAGATTGTCATATTCTGCAGGCAGAGTCAAGGGATTGGATCATGGTGCAAACCCTGCAACTAATGAAGTAAGTTAAACATCAAATACACACACACACATATATCTGTCATAACATAAACATGTATAATTTCATAACTTTATACTGACTAATTTCACTATAAATTAATGTTAGATATGGATATCTGTCCGATACGAGTATGTCCGTCAAAGAGTATCATAACTTTTCTAAATATATATATTGGATGCTTTGAACTTTGAAGGGCATGATTCAAGTGCAGACGAGGAAACTGAGACTAGATGTGGATGTCCAAAGGGACTATAATCCGGTCACACCGAACCCGAAACACGAACCCGGACCGCCCCGAGGGAAACCCGGAACAACATCAACCGGAGGTGGCAGGTGAACTTAAAAAGTAGAAGGCCGTTGAGGAAGTACTAGAACGTCCCTGTATTACTAAAAGATGATAATTGATGGGGTTTGAATTTAAAATTATTACTCCATAGTTAATGGTATAAATAATAAGTTGATGTAGCTTCCGTTGTTCTGGTTGTTGAAGAATTATTAATTGCTTTCAAGCTATGAATAAATCTGTAAAAAAAAATAATACATATTCGAATGACAAATTTCATGCATTACAACAATTAGGAAACATGAATGAATCGAAGGGGTCTGAGGCCGTCATACTTCTTAAAAACTTTAAATTCATGTATATTTATATTGATGATTTAATTTCACACTTTTAAAATTTTCAAATCTTATATAATTTTACTTTTGACATCTAATATAAAATCAACATATCTTAAAATTAAGGATACCAGAATCCAAAACTGTCTGGCATTCCATTCTGGCTTTTTCTCAGCAAGAGCTGGCAATATATACTTCCAGCTCCATGGTCCTTCAATTGGTATAGGATATGGTTATTAAAATTCTAATAAACAAATATATTCGTTACATTGTCACGTGATATGCACGTGATTATTATTAGAATTTCATGTAATAAATTATTTTAGTAACTTTTTAAACAAATATTGATAAATAAAACATAGAGTTCAATTCATTATACAATTAAATATATAAAATAAAAATTTAAATGGAAAATTCCACCTGATACTCCTGGCTAAATAGGGTAAGAGTAATCAGTAGTTGTAGTTGCACAACCGCTTTTAGAAACACCTTAGTTTTAGGATCGTTAATGTGATTAAGATGAGACTAAGGCCTAAGGGAATGCCCGCTTGCTTTGTCCTCCACCATTCTTGCTGGTTGCTGCTGTAGATTTGAGTTATACTCTCTGCTTTTCACTTGCTTTCTGTAGGTTGGGGTTGATTTTGTTTTTTGAATTCTAAATTTGTTTGAATAAAATCAAACTATTTATTTAAAAAAAATTGATGATCAAAATAAACGCGCTCTTAAAGTTTGGTGACCACTGACCCTAAAAAAAATAAATTTTACATGAGAGTGTTGAATTTACTGTTTTATCCTGGCGTTAAGTAAAGCAATAATGTCCACTGACCTCAAATCAAACCTTCCTCTCACAAGACTGGTGGCTTTGTGCTAATCTTAATTATTTTATTCATTTCTCTCCTTTATCAAATCATCCAGGTTTTCTTTCGTCTCCCAAATCATTTTTTTTTAATTTTTTTCTTTATCCACTAATGCCGGGTCTCAAATCTCCACCCGACGCTCCTCCGCTAAGGATTACGGTGTCGGAGCCGCCGTCTCAGAATCCACCTCGGACACCGAACAAAAAGCCTCCATCGCCTTCACCTTCCCGATCCAAGCCTTCCCCCGCCCGCTCCGCCAAGAAACCTCCGCCCGACTCACCCAACCCGGATGATTCATCGCTCGATAACCCGGATCTCGGCCCTTTTTTGCTCAAATTGGCCCGTGATACCATCGCTTCCGGTGAGGGTCCCACTAAAGCATTGGACTATGCGATTCGAGCGGCGAAGTCATTCGAGAGATGCGCCGTGGAAGGTGAGCCCAGTTTGGATCTGGCGATGAGCTTGCACGTGCTGGCGGCGATTTATTGCAGCTTGGGGAGGTTCGATGAGGCGGTTCTGGTTCTGGAGCGGGCGATTCAAGTGCCCGATGTGGAACGCGGCTCGGATCACGCGTTGGCTGCTTTTTCGGGGCATATGCAGCTGGGGGATACGTACTCCATGCTGGGGCAAGTGGAGAAGTCAATTGGGTGCTATGAAGAAGGGTTAAAGATTCAGATCCAGGCTCTGGGAGAGACCGACGCTAGAGTTGGCGAAACCTGCAGGTTATCTTACTATCTCTTTTTATTATTTATTATTGTCAATATTTTATAGGATATTTGAGATCTTTTGTGTGTTTATGTTAAATAGTGAAGGCGCAGATTTGTACTTTTTGGGAGAGAATTAACGGGCATTGTTTCAATCATATATGTAGCAAGTTGCAAGCTGTTTGCTTCTTAGTATAATATGGTTTATTGTCACCGTAATTAATGGATGATTATGGCTTTTAACTTTAAAAGCAGGGATGTTATTGAAGTTCAGTACTAGTTAGACTTACTTATTTTTCCTTGCAGAGATTGTTGGTGTTAGATTCGTTCTGTTTCTGGGTTTCCGTAGATTGGTTGTGTTTGTTTTGAGTTTGAGTTTTTGTTCATGATTAATGGAAATGATAGGTACTTGGCTGAGGCCCATGTTCAAGCAATGCAATTCGATAAAGCTGAAGAATTGGCCAAGAAAACTCTTGAAATACATCACGCTCACAGTGAACCTGCATCACTCGAAGAGGCAGCCGACCGCAGGTTGATGGCACTCATATGCGAGGCTAAGGGAGATTACGAAAAGGCCCTTGAGCACCTTGTCCTAGCCAGCATGGCAATGATTGCCAATGGACAAGAGAATGAAGTAGCTGCTATTGATGTCAGCATTGGGAATATTTACATGTCTTTATGTCGCTTTGATGAGGCTGTCTTCTCCTACCAGAAGGCACTAACAGTGTTCAAAGCATCCAAGGGTGACAACCACCCTCAAGTTGCCTCTGTCTTTGTACGACTTGCGGATCTATACCACAGGACTGGAAAGTTCCGAGAATCAAAATCCTATTGCGAAAATGCCTTGAGGATCTTTGCCAAACCCGTGCCTGGAACCACAGCAGAAGAGATAGCTGGTGGGTTAACAGAAATTTCGGCCATATATGAATCGGTGGATGAGCCCGATGAGGCATTGAAGCTCTTGCAGAAAGCAATGAAGTTGTTGGAAGACAAACCCGGACAGCAAAGCACCATTGCAGGAATCGAAGCACGGATGGGGGTGATGTTTTACATTCTTGGGAGGTATGAAGAGGCAAGGAAGTCTTTCGAGAGTGCAGTAGCGAAGCTTAGAGCAAGCGGGGAGAGGAAGTCGGCCTTCTTTGGAGTCGTGTTGAACCAGATGGGCTTGGCTTGTGTGCAGTTATTCAAGATAGACGAGGCTTGTGAGTTGTTCGAAGAAGCAAGAGCGATACTCGAGCAGGAATGTGGCCCATGTCATCAAGATACTCTGGGAGTATATAGCAATCTTGCAGCAACTTATGATGCTATGGGAAGGTAACTGATATTTTAAACCACCATGCACAAATTCCATTCAATCTATATCTTATGATCCATTTTACTCCTCTCGTGTCGTTAAATATTTATGGCGTTTTATGGAGATGCAAGTAGGATGACTTTGATATGCTTTTATGGTACAATGCATTTTAATACTGTTTAAATAAAGAATTCAATTATTCATCTTCTGGTTTAAAAATCAGGGTTGAAGATGCAATTGAGATATTAGAGTATGTAATAAAATTACGAGAAGAAAAACTCGGAATTGCAAATCCGGATTTCGAAGATGAGAAGAATAGGCTGGCTGAGCTCCTAAAAGAAGCAGGCAGGTCACGCAACAGAAAAGCCAAAAAATCACTGGAAAATCTCATAGATCCGAACTCAACAAGGACGACGAAGAAAGAGGGGACGAAAAAATGGGGTTTCAGAATTTGAAGGCATTATTTTCCAGGTGGTATTTACAACATATATTCCACATTCTGTATAGTGTTAGAGGTTGTAATTTTATTGAGTATTCCTGTTTTTGGAGCTTTAAGATTTCATATATTTTTTAACATTTTTACTATTGTTATTTGTGTTATTGAATGGCTGTGATGTGCTGTTGAAACTTGGAAAGAAGAATGTTCATTTGAGTGAATAAATTTGTGTTATTCTTAGCTCAAAGCATGTTGAAATTTGGAAAGAAGATTTAATGACAATAAGGAGCGCATTCCCCACATGAGTCGGGTCTTCTAATTTCACTCGTCAAAACTGAAGCTGCCAGGCATAAGGAAGACAATTCTGGATGGCCTATAACTCAGCGTTCACAACCGAACACCTTAACAGCATTATCATCAAGGCTCACTACTCCATCTACATTGATCTTGATCCAAGTAGCAGCCGGTCATTGCCATGAAACACTTTAACATATATTTTAAGTTTATACATTCATATAGTATTATAATCGTAATAATATATAACATAATGAAGTATATTATAAATTTATAAAAGGAGCTCAACCCATGTTTAATATTGTCCTAAATTTTTTGTCCAACTCCATATTCAGGCTTACTATTTTTATTTTAATTTTTTGAAATTTTGATGTGCTTTAGCCTTTAAGGCTTTGCATGGTTGGGTAGAAAAGTGAGAGGAAGGAAGGAAAGATAAAAAAAAATTAAAAAAAATGAATTTAATAGTTACTTCGTAGAGTGAAAATTTGGAAAGGAAAGAAAAAGGAGTGAAAATTTGGAAAGGAAAGAAAAAGGAGGGCGTGTTGTTTTACTTGCTCCTATACAAATAGTTTTCTTTTCAAAATCGGGTGGAAAATAGAAAAAAAAAGAGTGAAAATTATCATAAAGTCGATATTATTGATATAATAATATTTTGTTCACTTTAGTTTATAAAATATTCATTATGATTTTATTCTTGTTCAATTTCGTCCCTAAAAATTTTATTTAACGTAAAATTTACCCTTATAGGTTTTAAATTTTATTATTAAAGTCAATATTATTAATATAATAATATTTTGTTAACTTTAGTGTATAAAATATTTATTTAATCTAAAATTGACTCATGTTTTTTTTTCTATTTTTTAATAATTTTATCTAATATTTTTGCTATAGTTTTATTTTTGTTCAATTTAATCCCTCAAATTTTATTTAATTTAGGATTGACCTCTATTAATTTCTATTTTATAATTTAATTCAATACCTTATAATTGCAAACTTTACGTTTTAGTCACTAATATTATAATTACAATTAAGGACTCGTTTTAGCTCGGATTAACATGAAACTTGGTCTATATTTTAATGATTATATTGATTTCATAAAGGAAAATTTAATTTTACTTTTTAAAAATTTGACCTTTGTTTTTTATGATTTTTTTAAAAATGGTCCATAAACTACTTATTTTTTGCAATTAACGCTCTATTTTAAATTCGATTTCAACAAGAATTTTAGAATTAATAAATATAAAACGAACCTGAAACTGAATTTTTAACTTAAAATCCAACTTATGAATTATTTACATTTTAGTCCCTAAATCTCAATTCAGTTAAGTTTACTTCGATTTGAACTTCTTTTTATTAGCAAAACAGAGGAATAAGATGTTTCTACTTATATTAAACTTGTATTTAAGATTTGAATGTTTTTGGGTTTAAATCTTTTAAAATTATCAAAATGCATTTTTGTTAAATCGTTTATTTTTCTAAAGTTTTTAAATGTTTATTTTCTCGGGTGACTTTAGTAAATTGTTTCCTCTTTATGTTCATGTTGATTGTTTACTTTCATATGATCGAATATGCTTATATTTTAAAATATATTTTTAGGCACAAATGGGCCATTTGTAGCATTCAATATTCATGATGGATTCGTTGTACCAGGTATTAGGTGTTGCATTGATAGTGAAACTCTCAAGATTAAATTATAAAAATTAGAAATAAATAGAGATCAATTTCGGATTAATTAAAATTTTATGGACAAAACTGGACAAAAATAAAACTATATTAAAAATAGTGGACTCAATTATTAGAAATAAAAATACATATAGGACAATTTTAAATTAAAGAAAAATTAGGGATTAAATTGAAAAAAATAAAACTATATTAAAAATATTAGTTAAATTATAAAAATTAAAAATAAATAAAGGTTAATTTTAGATGAAATAAAATTTTTAGGGACTAATTGAAGTAAAATAAGCATATTAAAAATATTTGACTAAATTATAAAAAAATTAAAAATGGATTATAGTTTTCAAAGCTTAATTTTCTTTCTTCTCATTTTTTTATTATACCAAGCAATAAAGAGAGAAAAAAAACTTATTTTCTTTCTAGCTTTCTTTTGTAGCCAAAATTACGAGTACTCATTATATATACACTGAGTCATAGATCGATATTTTTAGTACCAGGAGACCAGGGTGCCCGGTTATGAACACCCTGACAACAAATTAGATGGATCTTTATTTTTTTTAATAAAACTCGTCATACCAACCAATTGATTCTTGCAAACATATATTTAATCGAAAAGTAATTTTTTGGGTGCCAGAAACATAAATAAATTAAAAAAATGGGATAATTGGATAAAATAGCCTCAACAGATTCTCCCATAAAGAACCCCCATAATCGGAGAAAAACTACATAAATGGTTATCGAATTTTTAGGGCAGATTTATTTTGGTCACCGCAGTTTTAAAATATTCGATAAGGTTACCCAACTTTTAGTTTAAATTAGATATAGTCACCGAACTTTTAGTTCGCATTCAATATGGTGCCTCCCGTTACCTCCCGTTGGAAGTTGACGTTTCTTTTCGTTTTTCCTTAATAAAATGGGTAAACTACACCAATAATCACTAAACTTTCTTCTCACTCCTATTTTGGTTACTAGAGTTTAAAAATTTTCAATTTAATAATTTAACTTTCGAATTGTTCATATTTGGACACTCAGATAACATGTTTATACAAATAGAAAAATTCGATTAATCCTTAAAAAATATTTTGGTTAATTGGTAAATTCAAATTAGTCAATTCTTGATCTTATATTGTACTAATTAAATCAAATATTTGGTTAACCAATTAACCGAAATATTTGATTCTAGAAGTGATTTTTTACATTGTTTATTGAAATATCAAATATGACAATATGGTAAATCTAATGATTGTTCAATTGTGATAAAAGTATAAAAACAACTAGAAAGTCAAAAATTGAAAGTTCACAGCTATTAATCCTACCCAAAGCCAATTTTTTTTTAAATAAAATAGTATCAAAATCACTAGACTATAAGATATTGTAATGCATAAAATTTAGAAATATTTTATATAATACATTAGATCGGTTAATCAATTTTGCTTAAAACTATGAACCGTAATCGATCGAAATAATTTATTTTCAAATTTTGTATCGAAATCGGGTTCGATTAATCCTTAAAAATTATTTTGGTTAATTGCTAAATTCAGATTATTCAATTCTCGATCTTATATTGTACCAATTAAATCAAATAATTGATTGACCGATTAATTGAAATATTTGATTCGAGTAATATTTTTTTACTTTGCTTATTAAAATATCAAATATGGTAATATGATAAATTTAATAAGAAAAGTAAAAAATCGTTATCCGAATTTTTTTTAAAGCAAAATTTTCTATTTGTTAAACTCTAGTGATCGAAATAAGAGTGAGAAAAAATTTGGGTGATGATCGATGTAGTTTACCCATTTTTTATTAAGGAAAAACAAAAACTAACGTAAAGTTTGATGACTATTTATGTAGTTTACCCTATATATAAAGGTGCTCAAAATACTCAAATCTGGAAAACTTAAACCCCCCCACTTCCTCTACCCTTGCTTGCAGGTGGCCCTTTGATCCTCATCAAATCTTTCCCTGTTAAGCAATTGCAAAATCCGGCAACAATATTCATTCAAATCATCTTTTAATTTCAGCCTTATCTCCTCTGATTTTTATTTTAAAAAGTAATTTCCAGGTGCCCTAGTTTCTCCTACTTGAAAGGTAATAGGCCGATGGTTTTATTTCGATAATCTGATTTCCCTTTTTTTCTCTCTATAATTTCTGTTATTTCATTCGGGTATTCTCATAAAAGATCATAACTTTTTTGGTATTAGATTCCCAATAGGGAGAATCTGGATTGAACTCGCGGCATGCAACTCGTGAGACCCCGCCGTTGTTGTTCTTAGTCGACAAAATTTGCGGTATTTTCTCTTTCCTCATATTTCTTATCTGTTTGTCGATTTAATTGTGAACCAAAAAATTCAGATTTGTTTTTAGATAGTGTGAAGATATTTTTGCGTTTGTTTGCTTAGTAATGCAATATCAAAAATTTCAAATTTAGGAAATTTGATTTGAGTTGTAATCTCTCATTTTTTTCACTCGGTGTTTAGGTTTGTTAATTATGAGTGAGTGAGCTTAGTTAGCTTTTAGAAATCCGATTACCCTTTTCCGAGAGATCATTTAGATTTTAGAAATATGTGGTTGATGAGTTCTTGACATTGTTGTGTGCTGCTGTTGATTTCAGGGGATTACATTTACAAGTGGCAATAACACGTTTTGGCCTTGTGAGCTTATAAATCTCTGTTTTCCTTTTACAGTAGGCTTTATAACTAGGTGTCTATAGTCGACTCCGTAAAGCAAAGAAACCATGGGAGATGGCAATAACAGCTCGGGTAGAGGCATGGCAGCCAACAATACTTCATCTGGCAACAGTGGGAAGCCGGAGTGGCTGCAACAGTACAATCTGCTCGGAAAAATTGGTGAAGGCACTTACGGTCTTGTTTTTCTTGCAAGAATCAAGTCTCTGACAAATCGTGGGAAATGCATTGCCATAAAGAAGTTCAAGCAGTCCAAGGATGGGGATGGTGTCTCCCCCACTGCCATCCGAGAAATCATGTTGCTTCGGGAGATTACACATGAGAATGTTGTGAAGCTTGTGAATGTGCACATCAATCAAGCGGACATGTCGTTGTATCTGGCTTTTGATTATGCTGAATATGACCTCTATGAAATCATTAGGCACCACAGAGACAAGGTTAACCATGCCATGAACCAATACACTGTCAAGTCATTGCTGTGGCAGCTGCTTAATGGACTGAACTATCTCCACAGCAACTGGATCATACATCGTGATCTAAAGCCATCAAATATATTGGTTATGGGTGATGGTGATGAACACGGGGTTGTCAAAATTGCTGATTTTGGACTTGCGAGGATTTATCAAGCTCCCTTGAGGCCATTATCTGAAAATGGTGTGGTTGTAACTATTTGGTATCGTGCACCTGAATTGCTTCTTGGTGCAAAGCACTATACCAGTGCGGTTGATATGTGGGCTGTTGGTTGTATTTTTGCTGAGCTTTTGACTTTGAAGCCGCTTTTTCAAGGTGCAGAAGCCAAATCTACACCAAACCCTTTTCAACTTGATCAGCTGGACAAGATATTTAAAATTTTGGGTCATCCTACCTTGGAAAAGTGGCCCACACTTGCAAATCTTCCACATTGGCAATCAGATATGCAGCACATTCAAGCGCACAAGTATGAGAGTACCGGACTTCATAATGTTGTTCATCTTTCTCCCAAGAGCCCTGCGTTTGACCTCTTATCTAAGATGCTTGAATATGATCCTCGAAAGCGAATAACAGCTGCACAGGCCTTAGAGCATGAGTACTTCAGAATTGAACCTTTACCGGGTCGCAATGCACTGGTACCCATCCAGCCTGGAGAGAAGATAATCAATTATCCTACTCGTCCAGTGGACCAGAACACTGATTTTGAAGGGACAACTAGCATTCAGCAGCCACCCCAATCTATGTCATCCGGAAATGTAGGTGGCGGCATGGGTCATGCAGGGAGAAATGGTTCTGTGAATCGGCCTATGCCACCTCCTCCGATGCAAAGAATGCCTCAGGGCATGATGGCTTATAATTACGCAACTCAGGCTGGAGTGGGTGGTGGAATGAATCCTGGAGGCATGCCAATGCAGCGGAATCTTGCTGCCCAAGCTCAGCAGCAGCCACAGTTGAGAAGGAAGGATCCAGGAATGGGCATGAGTGGATACCCTCCACCGCAAAAGTCAAGACGCATGTAAGAAAATTAACATCTGAATGCAATTGAGTGAGCTGTTGTACTCATTCAATTTCAGTATATTATTAAACTTATTTCACGGAATTTATAATCCACCGACTTTCAAGTTCTATAGATTTATTAATGTGAGCTCTTTGCTTCAAATTCGAAGTCAGACTACTGTGAGCTCCCTCAAGCTTGAAACGTTGCTGCTTTTGCTTGACGAATAATTTCTATGATGCGGCTATTCATATGTTTCAATTTCTTGTTTCACGGCTTAAGATTTTTTTAGTGCATAACTTAGGATGAAAAGCTTTGCCATGGCATTACAGTGAAGTGCCCTCAAGTTTTCCTTGTTGAAGGTGAAAATAGCTGCCACTCCTATGCCTTTAGCTGCCTTGTTAATGTGCTGGTGAGAGTTGAAACATGATGTCCAGTGATGTCTCATTTCTCTCATCTGAAACAGAACTTGATAGGGACTGCCAAGGATGTAGGGGGAGCAAAACTCGATTCGACACGAGGATATCCCGTAAGCAAGCCTTGCTCCAGGTAAGCCAGATGTGCCGGAGAGAGCAAGCGACTTTAATTTCTCCATACGGGTTTGCATCCGATTGAAGAATATCAACATTTCTTTTACAAGGTGTTATCCAGCTTTGCCATTGAATGATCCTCTTAAGGTTTTATTTTTAAAACAATTCCAAAAGTTCTAAAAAAAAACTTATAAAAATTATTAAAATAAAACAGTAAATATGAAATGACAGAGTTGTAGTATCACGTGGTAGTTATATCTCAAAAAAATTGTCAAAAATTGATGATTAAAATTGATTAAAGAATTTAATTAAATAAATTGATTCGGGCAATTATGGAAGAGATGTTGGAAAACCCTAATATTGGTTTCGGTGTTCGCCCCTGCCTTATGAGAGTCTTGGTGGGCGGCCGTCGGAGGGTAATGTACAAGTGAAGTTACCGACGATGTTGGAGCATCTGGGGTTACCATTGCCAACGTCGGTTCAGCGGGTTCCTAAGAAGAACAAAGTGGTTGATCAGAAGGGTTCTGAGATTGATGTTGATGTTCTTGTTGGTTTTGAGGATGGGATGATACCGAAGGCGGCTGAGTCGAAGGGAGATACCGGCGGAAGCGTATAGGATGAGACTAAGGAGGTGCAAATTGACGCAAATATGAGGGATAAAGTGATGTATGCTAGTGCATTAAGTTTAGCTCGGGCGAGGGGCAAAAACTGAAACCTAGATGGATCGAAAATGAAATTGTGGTGCGGGATGAGGATGTGCGGATTGCTAATGCTAGGGCATATCCTAAGATTCAGTTTAGTGATCGCGTGCATGATCAAGTTGATTTCAACATAAGGAATGTGTTGATTGTTCGATTGTTGGGACGTATGATTGGATTCAAGGCGCTTTGGACAAGGATACATGCTTTGTGGCATCCGGTTGGGGAAATTTAATTGATTGATTTAGATAAAAATTATTTTTTGGTGAAGTTTGCGGCTGAAGAGGATTATACTAAGGTCCTTACATAGGGGTCGTGGACCATCTACGGTAGTTATTTAACAGTTCAACCATGGAGCAGAGCCTTTTTTATGGCGGAGAAGTACTCGTCCCATGTTATCGTGTGGGTTCATCTCCATGGGCTGCCGTATCGCTATTATTCTAAGGGTTTGTTTCGCAGGATAGCGTATGTCATCAGTAGAGTCGTTAAAATTGACTATAGTACACATCTTGGGGAACGTGAAAATTTTGATTGACTGACAATTTTGGTGGATTTGAATAAGCCATTATTACTGTGTATTGAGATTGATAGGAGGTTGCAACAGCTTGAATATGAGGGTTTGCAGCAAATATGCTTTGAGTGTGGTATGTATGGTCACGCTGTAACACCCGGGTTTAGGGGTCGAGTGAAAATAATATTTTAACATTATTTTGGGTTCGGTTTAATAATTAAGATAATCTTTTGGGCCTCGGGTTTCAAAAACAAATGTTTTGTGTTGGACTAAATTGAAATGAAATTCAATTTTGGGGGATTTTAAAGAATAAGGGAATTAGCCATTCATTAATGGCAAAGTGGTAAATAGCCCAACTTTTAATTTTAAACCCCCATTTTATCAATAGCCACTATTCACCTTCTTCTTCTAAAAACAAAACAACGGTTTGAAGAAGCTCTCATCCCCTCTACTATTCCATCACATTGTTCCTCCATTTTAGCTCGGATTTGCAAGGTAACTACATTTTCAACTTGTCCTCATCATCCTCTCTTCAAAAGTACAAATGGTTTTCATTTTCTTCAATGTTTTGAAAATGGAGTTTTTGGAGATTTTGATTAAAAATGATAACTTTATGTTGTTAAACTTAATATTTCGATTTAATGTTGTTAGTTATGAAGTCTAGGAGCTAAATGGTTCAACATATATGAATTTTACTTGGTTTTGAGCACATTCCCGAAATTGGGTTTAAAGGGGATTTTTGAAGGGTTTTGAGTGAGTTTTGGGGGTTGTTTTAGGTTGGAATTGGTGGGCTAATGTTAGTACTATGGTTAGGGGTTACTTTGGGATCAAATGTGGGTATAAAATGTGTTGGAAACTTGAGTTTTGATCAAGGTTTGAGGGCTGCTCGAATTGGTTAAAAGTGGGGTTTGTTCATGGCTTGAAATGTTGAGTTTAATGTTTGAATTGTATTCCGGGTTAACTACTTTGATGCTTGGGCTGATTGGAAGTTGTTTGGTTTGTGTTGAGGTTGTTTAGAGTCGAGAACTCGTGTCGGTGAAGCATTGGGAGGAAATCCGGAAGCTTGAAGGTGGTTGCTAGCTTGGTATTTGAGCTTGGAAGTATAGGTGAGTGGTTAATGTTTTTAAAGTGGTTTTAAGTGTTTGGTTCGAGCATATGGACTAGGTCGGGCTTGGTAGACCCACCTAGAGTTAGGATTAGGGTGGTAGCCTAATCCTAAACTTAAACTAGAGACATTGGTTGAACTTGTAATTGATGTTTATGCCTCGTAGTATTTGTGATATGATTGTTTATGTATAATGTGTTATACTTGTGTGATGAGGCATGGATGTGATGCATTGTGTTATGCATGTGGATGGTTCATGATTGTGGTCATGGTGAGTACGTGCTAAGCACGGAATTGGTTGTAATTGATAATGTAGATTGAGTTAAATGTTGGCACTAGTATGCTTGAGTACAAATGATCGATCATTAGGATGTTAGTGTGCACACACGAGTCAAATTCGCGCGTGGCCTTGGTGGCGTTGAGTCACCAAGGAGGAGTACAGGTTCGCCCGGAAATTGTTATATAGTAGTCGATGATGAGTGGAATCCCATCGACGGGGCATGAGGATGAGTGGAATCCCCTTCGCGAGACCGGTGATGAGTGTAATCCCACCGTGAGGTAAAGTGGTTGTTGGATGTGTATTCCAACGTGTTTATCCGCGTATTCGGGTCATAGCTAGGTGCCAATATTGATTGATATGTGTATCAATGTGATGTGGAATGTGAACTCTACTTGGATGTTTATATGTGATTACATATGTTGTGGAAATGAGCTTGTTAAGCATGATATAAAATTGATTATTGTTCATGCATCATTAACATTTTGGCTATTGAGGATCGAAGGTATAATCATGCATTTACCTTGGTTGAGTACGTGCTTGGACCCTGCATTGTCGAGATTTATTTTTAAAGAGCTTACCCTCACTAAGCTTTATTGCTTACACTCTCTCTTTGTTCGATAATGCAGATCCTTAGTTCGGGGGTTGCTAAGTGCAAGAAGGGGGCCTTCAAGTGTGCTTCGTGTTGCTTGTTTAGCTACCAAGTATGAACTTTTTAATTATGATGTAATGGTCAAGCAATGGGACATGTAATCGTGTTATGATGCTTTTGAACTATGATGTTGTTGTTTAGGAGCATGTTAGACTCCCTTCATGTGTTTGTCAACTTCGCTTTTGAGATGTATGCCCTTGCTTGTGAACCTTGTTGGTAATTGCTCACCTTGAATTGTCTAAGTGTTGACTATGTTAAGTATGCTAATTGTAATGCCATGTATGGTCCTTGGTATGGATGTCTTCTTGTATATCTTGTGTTTGTTGTGTATGGTCGCTAGGGAGCATGCCTCTAGAATGTATTTGTATGGTTTGTATGCCTCGTGTAGTTGTTTCGGGCGTTTGGAACCTCTAGGAGTTGTCTAAAACAGATTTTGGGATTTTACAGACAGCCAGTGTTTCGAAACGGGCTGGGCCATTTCGGAACGGGTTTGGCTTCAGGGACCCCGTATCGGAACTCGTTTCGATACAGTTTGGCCACTGTGAACCCCTGTTCCGAAACGGGTATCAGAACACTTTGGCTACTGGAAATCTGAGAATTTGCCGAGGTGATGGGGTATCGAAACGGGTCTAAGTGTTTCGGAACGGTCAATATCTCGTTGACCACGAGAAGTTGACCGTTGAGGGTGTTTCGGAACGGTTGACCTCCGTTCCGATACGGCCTCCTAGTGTAGGCTTAGAGCCGTTGACCAAGTCAAGGCGTTTCGATACACCTCGAGGGTGTTTCGAAACGGCCTGCCTAATAATCTAAAATGGGCTGTTTTACGTATGATTGTTCGAATGATCGTTCTTATGATTGCTTGTGTTCCGCTGACGTGTCTCACATAGGACAACAATAATGCATATAGACAAGATAAATAAAAGAAATTTTCTAGGGTCGTTAACCGAGGGGGAACCTTAACAGGTTTCGCTTCGGTTTTCCCCGTATGGCCCACTCAGACCGGTCAAGCGTCCGAATCGGGACGAGGGGGTTACACACGCGAAGGATAATTGTCTGAGAAATTCGAAGAGGGTGAATGTCTTGGAGAAACAAGCGAGTGTTGCGGCGGAAACTCTAAATAACACGAAAAAAGAGGGAGCTCGGGTAGAGAAATTTGGCCCTTGGATGATGGCGGGTACGCATCATCGACGGGTTAATTCCTATGATAAAAAAAGTAAAGGTACAACGGAGGCTAATGAAACTACAAGGGGTTCGTGGTTCTCGGTTTTGTCTGAGAAGCAGGTGGATGCGGGTGAGGCTGCACCTGAGGTTGTTGGCTCGAGTGTGGTGAGTGGTAAAGGGAAAGATAAAGTGGTAGAGACAGTCAAGAGATCGACTAGTGTTGGGAACATGGCTCAAGGGGTTCGAAAGAATACATCCTACACGGCTTCTAATCCGGATAAAATAAAGAACGAATCGTCAAAGGTGATGCAATCAACGATGGTTATTCCTATGGTAGACGGGGAGGTGGCGAGGCTAGTGGTACATCAAACCCGAGCTGGGTCCGAGTTGGGGACTAAGTCGCATGTCGCAATGCAAATTATAGAGAAATGGATACGTGGAAAGGCTTTGTCGGGTGTTAAAGTGGGAAAGGTTTCGACGTGTGTATTGAAGGCGAACAAGGAAAATGTGTTCAAGGGATTGAAGGCACAAAAATCGCCAGTGGTAAAATATGTCTCTCGTTTGGTTCTAGAGGAATGGATTCAGAGTGTAGATAGCCAACTACTTAATATTCAACGTGATGGTGAGGATTTTGTTGGCGACCCTCTTGACTCCGGTTTACAAAGTTAGATGGTGTCGTTATTTCAGGTACTTTCTCTTTTTATTATTTCCTATGACTAAGTTCATGTTTTGGAATTGTCCAGGCGCTGCTAGCCTTCCTTTCAGGAAAATTTCTAAGGATTTTGTGCGTGAACACAAATCGAATGTTGTGGCTCTGTTTGAACCACATACGAGTGATAGGGTTGTGGATCGGGTTGTTGCTCGTTTTGGTTTTCCTAACTCCTTCCGCGTCGAAGCTCATGGGTTTAGTGGTGGAATTTGGGTTCTTTGGTCTAATGTTGTCCATGTGGATATTTTGCATATTTCTAACCAATTTGTTAATGGCTTGGCATGGCATGCCGATTCGGAGGTTGAGATACAGTTTATTGCGGTTTATGCGAGTCCGACGAGCTCGAGGCGAAAACACGTTTGGAATAGGTTACAAGACCTTGATCCTGGGGTGGATGTTCCTTGGGTGGTGGGTGGCAATTTTAATGTGTTGTTATCTGCAGATGAAAGATCTGGGGGTACTAGTTCGTGTGGCCGTAGGAGTCGTCAGTTGTCTGATTTCATGTTTAGTTGTGGCCTGGAGGATCTTGGCTTTGAGGGTCCACCCTTTACGTGGACAAGAGGAAATTTGTATCAACGACTAGATCGCTATTTAGTGAACGCTTGCTGGACATCGAGGTTTGCGAACTCTGCTGTTGAGCATCTTGATCGTTTAGGTTCAGATCATAGGCCTCTATTATTTCGTCTAGATGAGGTATCGTAGAGGGTACTTCTCGGCCTTTCCGGTATATCGCAGCTAGGCAGGAGCATCCGAAGTTTTAGGATTTTTTGAAATCTGTGTGGAAAGGTGATAATTCAATTGATCATAACATTGAGGCATTTCGATCGAGTGTTCGAGTATGAAATGATGAGGTGTTCAAGCATATTGGACAACAGAAGAGGCATATTCGAGCTCGTCTTAGGGGGATCAATAGGGCTCTTATGACTCGGCACTCTAATTTTATATCTAATTTAGCTTCAGAATTACGTTGTGATCTTGATATTGTTCTTGAACAAGAAGAGAGCTTGTGGAGGCGGAAGGCATGTTCCGACTGGATTATGGTAATGGATTGTAACACCAAGTATTTTCATGCTTCGGTGATGGCTAGACGGCGTGCAAACACGGTTACGACATTAAAACTTGATAATTATTCTTGGTGTACCGATCAAAGCGAGTTGGCGAGTTTGGCGCGAGAGTTTTTTCTCTCGTTGTTTCCAAGTTCGGGAGTTGATGGTTACGATTGAGAAGTGCGCGGGCTGTTTTCGCCTATTGATAGTAGGGAGTTATTTGGTCTGGAGGCGCCGGTTTCTAATGAGGAAATGCGTAGTGCAGTTTTTCGTTTAGGTCCGTCTAAAGCACTTGGGATAGATGGGTTGCATGTCAGTTTTTATCAGAAGAATTGGGATGTTGTTGGGGGTTCAGTGTGTCACTTTGTACGGTAAATTTTTCAATCCGGTGAGGTGTCGAGTTTTTTGAAATGGACTATCCTTGTTCTATTGCCTAAAGTATCGACTCTTGAAAGGATTTCTCAGTTTCGGCCTATTAGCCTCTGTAACGTTCTTTATAAAATAGTGACGAAAATCATTGTTGACAGGTTGAAACATTTTCTTCCGAAATGGATTTCTGAAAATCAAACGAGCTTCGCCCCTGGGCATTCTATTATGGACAGTGTGGTTATTGCTCAGGATGCGATTCATTCTATGCGTCGGAAATCCGGTAGAAAATGATGGATGGCCATAAAGATTGATTTGGAAAAGACATATGATTGCCTTGAGTGGAGCTTTATAGAAGATACATTTCAGGACCTTAATATCCCGTCTAGTCTCTGGTTGTTGATTATGGCATGTATTACTACGGTCTCGACTTAGGTTCTTTGGAATAGATCAATTACAGAATCCTTTAAGCCATCTTGAGGTAACCGACAGGGTGATCCGTTTTCACCGTACATTTTTGTTTTGTGCATGGAGCGTTTAGCTCAGTTGATTCGGGTAATGGTGAATAATGGGCAATGGAATCTGTTTTGTACGTCACTTAGTAGTCCGAAGATGTCACATCTCTTCTTTGCAGATGACTTGGTATTATTCGCAGAAGCTTCGACTCAAAAAATGGGTGTGGTTCGGTTTGTTCTTGACAGCTTTTGCCAAGTGTCAGGCCACAAAGTTAGTAGCGATAAGATGAATATATTCTTTTCGAAGAACGTACCATCTAACGTTAGAGCCTGCATTAGTGGAGGTTTTGGTTTCACCGAGGTTTCTGATCTTGGATGTTATTTAGGGGTGCCTCTTCTTCACCAGCGTGTTACAACGGCTTTGTATGACTACGTTTTTCAAATGGTGCATAAGAAATTGAGCGGGTGGAAGGTGAAATCCTTGTCACTTGCTGGTCGGATTACTTTTTCCAGAGCGGTGTTAGCCGCAATACCTTCCTATACGATGCAATCCACTATGTTGCTGAAGCGTACTTGTTCTATGATTGAGCAATTGATTAGGATATTTATCTGGGGTATTACTACTGCTCGAGGAGGTGTTCATCTTGTTCCGTGAGAGGTTATATGCACGCCTATCGGTCATGGGGGTCTCGGGTTGTGAAAAATGGTGAATCAAAATAAGGCATTTATTATGAAATTAGCATTTCACTGGATGTCGAATAAGGATGCATTGTGGGTTCGATTCCTTCGCGCATAATACAAGTTTCCAGATGGAATTCCTTGCTCGTTACGTCACCAAAATATGCCAAGGCTTTGGAAGGGTTTAAGTTTGGTTTGGGACGATGTTAGGGAACATATGGTCTGAGATATCGACAATGGACTCAATACTCGATTTTGGTTTGATGTTTGGTTACATGATATTGGGCAACTATCTTTGCATGTGTTACCGAACCAATCGGCCATGGTCACGCAAGGATCTGTTGCGAGCTTGGTTGGTTCGGTAACTAGCGAGTGGAGATGGAACTTTTTAGAACAAATGTTACTTGTATAGATTTTGTTAAGGATTGTTGCGGTTAAATGCCTATTACCGTCGTTGGAGTCGGATCGGATTGGTTGGGGATTGAGTAAAGATCATCATTTTACGGTATGGTCGGCTTATAGTGTTTGCGCAAATATCTCGACTACTGAACCCGATAGGATTTGGAGAGTTGTTCATCGTTTTCGTGAGTGCAAAAAATAGGGATCTTCATGTGGCTTGTGTGTTGTGGGAAATTGATGACAAATGTTGTGCATGTCCGTCGGCATTTGGCTTCAGATAGTTCTTGTGGCTTTTGTCATGCACCTTTGGAGGATGTGTGTCATGTTCTTCGTACTTGCCCTGTCGCACTCACGATTTGGCAATGTTTAGTTAAATCGGATAAGTGGGAGGAATTCATGACCTTGGAATTGAAATAATGGATCAGTTTGAATATTTCTCAGTCGGGGTATTTTGCGCGTCAAGTTGAGGACTGGATTTGCTCTTCGAGGCGATTATTTGGAACTTATTGCTCCAACAAAATGTTTTGGTGTTCGAAAACCCAATTGAGGATTATGAGGGTGTTTTAAGTAGAAGTCGTAGGCAGGTGAATCTCACAGTTAATGCTTTTTCGAAACCGGTGGGTGGTGGTAGCTTGGAGCAGCCTAATATTGTCGCCACGACGTCTTGGTCTCGGCCTAATTTTGGCTGGGTTAAGGTGAATACGAATGGAGCGCGTAATCGATGGAATGGTTCAGCTGCGAGTGGTGAGGTGATTCGAAATAATGATGGTGCTTGGATTTTTTATTTTAGTAAGTTCCTTGGTGTTTGCTCGGTACTTGATGCGGAGCTCTGGGTGTTTATTTAGGACTTGTACATGCTTGAAAGATTGGTGCGATGAGAGTCATTATTGAGACTGATAGTTTGGATGTTGTGTATTTTGTCGCAAGATAGGTTGATGTTTGAAGTGGTTGCGCGTTACCCCCCATATTCGTACGCTTGTCTATAATAATTGTGAAGTAAGGATTAATCATGTTCATAAAGGGGCGAATACAGTGGCGGACCACCTTGCCAAGTTGAAATCGTGGTCTGGTTTTGAGTACGACTATACGAATCACCACCGGAGGCATTGCAGGCCAAGGTACATGCGAACTGGACTGCATCTGCTGGGCAGTCGCAGCATGCGACAATGTGAGATTGGAGGTTGTTGTTTTTGGTCTTATTAGGCCTTGTGGTGTTTGTTTTTGTTTGGTTTTGTTTGGCCATGTGGTGCTTGGCTTTAGTTCTATTTGTGTTAGCTTTATGCTTGTTTTTATGAACATTATTAGTATATTTTGAGGCATTATTTTTTTCCATCTAAATTTAAGAGGGTTTTAACGAGGCCTTCGTAATACAGTTCTTCCCCTTTTATCGAAAAAAATTAATTCTAGAGTTTAAATGGGTGTAAAAAAGGTTATTGAGCTTAATTGATTTCTTTCCAAAAAAATTTTTAAGTACTTATAAATTATAATACACTTAAGCCTTTTTTTATTAAGCCTACATTCTTTCATTATGAATGACAATAACAACATTTGAGTATGATATTAGAAAATGTATGATGTTTGTTGGGAAGGTTCAAAGATCGAGGGAATTTTGTATAATTTATTAAAATGATATCTATTTTAAAAAATAAATGTTTATTGACTTATTATGTGCGTGATAGGTTAACTCTTGAATAAAAAAATAGTATAAATATTAGATTTGAAATATATTGAACACAACAACATTTTATTTTTCTGTGTGTTTTACCATCAGTCCATAACAAATTCGACATTCGTGACATTAAAAGGTAATGTATTAAATTTCAAACATATATACAGTAAAACATCTATAAATTAATACTCCTTAAATTAATAAACTCTATTAAATAATAAATTTCTCCGATCTCAACTTGGGCCAATGTAAAAAATCATCAAATTCGATAAGATAATAATATAATATTTTTTTGGAGATCCCCTTTATAAATATAAAGGTCCCATCAAAACTATAAATTAATAATTCATAAATATTACTATTACTACTTTGGTAACTTGCTAAAATATAAATATATTGTAATCTGTTTCTTTTAAAAATTCAAATTTAATTCAATTTCATCTCTAACTTTTCTAATTGCACCCACAAGTTCTGGTGTTGAGGTCTCCAACTGCAATAAAAAGTTGTGAAGAGTTGTTGCCGCATTCAATGCTTCCTTTTGCGTGACTAGTTCAAGTGGTGTTGAATCATCTTCAACTTCATCATTAGTAAAACTTTCAACAATATTAGCCACAATTTCCTCTAAACTTTAAACTTGTAAATCGTCATTTTCGCCTGGATAATCCAACAAGTTATTGACGTCCATTTTATTGCGATAGCCATTTTCTTTTAATTAATAAATTATTAATTTATCGATATATTAATATCTCTCTAAATTAATAAATTTCATGGTCTTAAGTGTATTAATTTATAGAGGTTTTACCGTAGCTTATTCGAACTAAGAGTAATATTAGACTTTTTATTTAAAAAATCTTAAATGAGAATGAGTGAAACAAGGGGAAAATACAAAAGCAAAATCCTAGTTTCTAGTACATGGCTTGAAAAACTCTTATTTTCATACTTAAAATAGTGACTAATGCATACAAATCTCGAATGTAAACCATAAAACACAGAAAAGGTACAAAAAACATTACTACTACATCAGAAAAGGAGCGAAGAGATATAATAAAGGGCAACAGACATAAATGTAGAGATAACAATGATTTTGGTTGCCATTTTTCCTGCATCTCTCCTTAAAGCAATGGCTCCATAAATTGGTAGGCAATTCAAGACAATGAGACCACTTAGAATCATCTGCAAACCCAAACCTTCCTCGGCGTTGCCTCTCAAAAATCCAGCCAATCCCAACATGAATGAAACCAAGTTGATTATTGCTGCCATTGTTAAAGGCACAAACAATGGTGATGGGACCCCAAACTCAAAAATTCCCTGCCCATATCTCTTGCTCTGTGCATCATCAACCACCTTGCTGGTCAGGCTAAAACCATGTGTAGAAATCCCTGCCGACTTCAACATGTACTCAACCGAACCAAACATGTAACATGTCAACCCCCTTATTATCCACAGCCTCTGAGCATTCCACCACCTTCTGACCGTGCCTCCGGCCAAGACGAAATCGACGAAATCCTGCCCGTAGGCTCCGAGGACGAGGAAAACATAGAGGAAAAACCATGGCTCCAACACCTGCAGACGCACGAATGTTCGATGAATATACGAAATTTGACCCCCGAAACTTGGTTACGTATGTTCATACCTTTGGGAAGATAGTAACATGGTTGGCGAGTGCTAACTGAGGGAGGAAACAATAGACGGAGACCGGAATACACCAGATGGGCCAAAATGCATAGTGAGAGTAAGCCAGGCTGATTAAAACGCCCATGGATTGAGAACCGTAGATAAGAGTGTTGTATTTGGAGAAAGTGACTTGAAATAACCCAATGCACCATCTCTTGCATTGGCTAAGTACATCGACAAGGGTGATGGGGACATCCCCTAAAAATGCAGCCCTCTCAGGGTTACAAAACACGCTCTTCCATCCTTCACATTGAAGCCTATACCCTGTGTAAAAGTCCTCAACCAATGATCCATATCTAAATCCGATCTGTAAACAGTTCCAAAATAGCAAGTAATTATACAAAATTAGATCATAGTCAAATGAAGAATGGCCAAGATAACAATTAACCCTAATACTACAAAAAAGACTTTTTTTCGATTTTCGGATAATCTGAAATTAGAATTTAGGTGATTTGCATTTTATTCAATTATCCGATTTTTTTTCTCTAATATCAATCTGAATTATTCGAAAATAAAAAAACGAATCAGATTATTGGATAACTCGAATCAGATATTTTTCCACATCTCTAGACTGGAAAGTGACTGGTGAGCTTTTTACCTTAGAACCCCATTGGGTTTGGTTCTCATAGTTGCAACCAGCAACATGGTGTGACAATGCCAAAATATTCTGCCATTCAATTGGCTCGTTCACTGCATGGTCCGGGTTGAGTTCTGAGATTTCGGGTGGCACCGGAGCCGATGGGCCACCGAACAAAGCTCGTCGGAGGAAGAAGCAGCCGGATCCGACGTAGTTCGGGCCTTTTAGCCCATCTAAACCCAAGGGATTGATTTGATAGATACGTTTGTACTCAGAAGCATAAATATCATCTTTGTTGAGGCCATGATATCGTTGAGGAAATTGAATGAATGCTAGATTTGATTTCACCTCAGGGTCGGATAAATAACACAGTACTCGAAGAGGTGTTCCAGGATCATTGGAGTACATGTCGCAATCTTGGGTTAAGATAACTGGCGCATTTGTCATGGCAGCCGACACACGTAACTTCCCGTGTCGGAAACGTGGGAAATATAAAACAATAATTAGAAAACATAATCAAAGGTAATTAACATGATAATAAGGTTTTAAGAGTTGAATAATTCATACCAAAACATTAAGGGCTCCGGCTTTAAAGTGGTGGGGTGAAGTCTTGCTTTTCTGCCTGGAGACGTAAATTAGACTCGGCAAAGAATGGCCTGAGATGTCTTTGTCTTTGCTCGTATCTAAGATAACCTGAATCACAGTAGGGTGGTCCATTTGAGTAAAGCCTTTGCTCCATTGATTAAAAGCTCGGCGTTGTCGATCATCGGTAATGTAATCGCCGATAACTTCACCTTTATCCACAACGTGTTCCACCTTCGCTTTCATATCATCGTACATACTCTGCAATAAATGATTCGAATATTTACATGCATAATAAGTACAATGATAATCGATAAGTGCATTTGCATTATAAGTACAATGATACTCTGCAATAACGTGTTCCACCTTATTTTATTTATATATAGTACATTTGCATATAGTATCAGGGTCGGTCCTGAGATTTTGGATGCCCCAAGCAAAACGAGGTATCTAATAATCAATATTAAAAAATTGAATTATAAGAGTAGAGCTCTAATAATAAATATTGAAAAATAATAAATTTTAAGAGTACGCCCATAATAACAAATATTTAAAAAATTGAATTTTAAGAATAAATCTCTAATAACAATTATTGAAAAAAAATTGCACCCAATAAAAAATATTGAAAAATAAATTTTAAGAGTAGACCTCCTAATAACAATTATAGAAAAAATAATAATTTTAAGAGTATGCCCCTAATAACAAATATTTTAAAAAATGAATCTCTAATGCCAAGTATTGAAAAATTTGAACTTCAAATAACAAGTATTAAAAAGTTAGAGGTCAAATAACAAGTATTGAACAATTTAGACCCCTAAAAATAAATATTAAAAAAATAAAACTTAAGAGTATGTCCTAATAACAAATATCGGGAAAAATGAGCCTTTAATAACGAGTGTTTTAAAAATTAGGCCTCAAATACCAAATATTGAAAGAATAAATTGGACCCCTAATAATAAATATTAAAAAAATAAATTTTAAGAGCAAGCCCTTACTAACAAATATTGAGAAAAAATAAGCATCTAATAACAAGTATTGAAAAAATGAGCCACGAACAACAAGTATTTTTTAAAAAAATGAATCCTGATAACAAATATTAGAAAAAAAATTAAACTACCATTAAAATTTCAATTATGACACTAAGACTCATTATTGTTTAGACTAAATAAATTTTTTAATTAAAGATTATAAACACCAGTAATAAATATTTAAATTTTAATGCACTATATATAATTAATATATATATATAATCTATTAAAAAAATATAATATAGTGGGCTCAGGTGGATAGTGAGCTTTGGGCATGCGCCTCTTCTGCTCGCCCTCAAGGTCGGCCCTGATAGTACATGCATGTGCATGGATAGAGCTATGTTTACTCATGCCCTTCAAATTTTAGGTTTAATTATTTCAGGTCCTTTCTATTTTGAAGTTGCATAAATTAAGTTTTAGCAGTTTTGGATTCAATTAATTTCTATGTCATCTTAGTTTTTGAAACTAGGTAAATTAGATCTAGCTGCCAATATTTTTTTTAATATAAGACAGATTTAGTCTTTACCTATCATTTTTAAGTCCCAGTAATTTCAAAATTTGAACAAATTAGATCATGTCTTCTTCATATAAATGCTCCTAAAATTTCATCATAGCTTCATCCTTTTGCGTGTACAAGTAATTTGTTTATAGTTTACGGTATACTTGAAATGACTTGTTCATATTTATATATAATGTGATTAATTTAAAACATAAAATATTAAAACCAATCCTAGTACACTTTAATTTGAGTATTTATTGACTATATCACAATTAATGGCCACTAAAGGTTTAAGGGTCATTTTACATTTGTTTAACGTAATAATAAACGATGTTGATGTGATTTTTTGTTATGTTGATGTGACGATTTAAGATGTAGATGTGTCAATTCACATTTAAATAAGAAATTGAATTAAAAATTTTTAATCAAGTTCGAGTACATAATTGATTTAATTAAAAGTTTAAAATTTTATTTATTTTTTTAAAAATAATATAAATTAAGAAATTACTAAAATTTTAAAAATGTTAAAATTATAAAAGTTCTTAAAATATTCAAAATATATTAAAATAAAATACCACTAAAATATTTAAAAATATTATAAACTATAAAATGAAAAAAAATAACTATTAAAAACTAATATTTAAGTATTAGAATTTTTGAACATTTTAATCATAAAAGTCTTATATCATCTCTTGGCTCGTCAGTCTGAATCTACTTCCTTGAACATTTTTTTAGTAAAATCAATCTTACATTAAAGTAATAGAGTCATTTTGACAAAAAGATAATTAACAATTTTTTCACCGATAATGTTCAAAATTTTTAATATTTTATAAATATTTTTATGTTTTGATTTTTATATTTAAAATTCCTTATTTTATAACTTTATGATACTTTTAATTTTTATTTTTTGAACTTTTATAGTTTATTTATTTTTAATCTATTTTTATAATATTTCAGCAATTTAATATTTTAAATTCTCAATAATTTCTTATATTCTTAAATTTTGTTTAACGATCAAATAAATTCTCATACTTTTAATTAAAAATAAATTATGCCTCGAGCTCGACAAAAATATTAATTAAGCATTCCAGTCGCATCATCATTTATATGTGAACCGTGACAACGCTGTTGTTAATTGTTACGTCAGTATAATATCAGTCAATTTCGATCAAAAGATAAAATTGATACAATCATATAAATTCGAAAATAAAATTAATAAAAGCGAAAACAAAATTAATTTTGAGCTTCCTAAGGTGTCCACTTAAACTAGCAGAGTAACTAATTATTTCTCGTTTTATTGGCATTATTATATGAAAAATACTTTTTAATAGTTATTTATGTAAATAACCTTCAACTAATGTTATTTAGAATAATGAGCCACAAATCATCCACTTAGGGGAGCTTATTTTTTACAAAATGCGAATTTCGTGTTGAATAAATTTGTAAAGCAAGTTCGAAGCTCTCTTTCTGTAGAACACGAGTTTTTCTAAAAAATATTAGCTGAAAATCATATACGTAAATAACTATTTAAAAAAAAATTATATAATAATGCCCGTTTCGTTGGTCCATGTAGGGACATACTAGTACAAAATAAACTAGACTTGTACAAAATGAACTCTTAAACCGTTGACTAAACGATAAAATTGTTATGGATTCTGTGTCGGTATTTTGTCCGAATGTTTGATATTCCCTAAATTTACCCATTTAAACTAAAGTCATTTGTATTTATTTTAAAAAGTAATACTCCATTATTGAGGGTGTATACTAATATATCTGAATTAGTTAGTATATCTTCGATAAAAGAGAATTAGTTAGTATATCACGTTATGAAGAGAAAATTAAATTAATTACCAGAGTAATTAATATAATTGCGTATGAAAATAGGTTTGGAACAGTTGATTAAAGTGTGTTAATTACCTTAATCTTCTCAAACTGAGGCGTATAAGAACCATAATTAGCTTCGAAGTATACTTTTGGGCTCCTTTCCATTATATTCTGTTCCCTGCAAAATGGTAACCAATGACTTGCAAACTTAGCAGCCTCCATGAAAGCAAACAGAGTCAGAGCCGAGCCTCCATCGTCCGAAACATACACCGATATCTTATCGGCCGGATAATCGTAAGCCATCAATGACAAGGCCGTGTTCACCACGTTTATCGGCGGCTCCTTGTACGGATCAGCCGTGCATATGAACACGTCTATTCCCGGAAAGTCTTCATCCTTGACGATTCGTTTTAGGTTTTGAGGGAACTCTGTTCGACGAATCGGCGACACTCGGAATGCTTGTGCGGTGGCCCACATGAAGGCAAGGACAATGTCGGAGATGAACAGCGAAAGGGTGATGGAGAAAGAGAGGAAGCTGGTTGTGGGGTAGACAAATAGGTTTCGGACATGGCGGTAGAGTAGGGCTATAACGGCAGAGGAGTAAACCACCGCGAACAGGCGGTTGAAGGCTGTCCGCCGCAGTGGTTTAGACGTGTGAAGTGGAGGAGCATCGGTGGTGAACCCTCCTCTTAAACCTCTGCCTTCCATATTTCTTGGATAACTAATATGGAAGTTTGGGATATATATATACACATAGGGATGTAAAAACAAGTCATAACCTGGAAACCCGACTGAAACCTGCCCGAGTCAGAACCTGATTTGACCCGAGGTTTTGATGACCCGAACCCGATCTGCAACCGACTGTTGTTGATCCGAACACGAATTTGACATGTTACTGTAGCAACCGAACCCGATCTGCGTCCGACTAAAAACGACCCGAACCCGAATTGGACCTGTTAATTTGGACCTGAAACCCGACCTGCGTCCGACTGAAAAGAACTCGAACCCGAAGCCGACCTGGCAAATAACCGAAATTACCCGACTGAATTGACCCGATATCCGATTTTACCCGACCTGAAATGGACCCGACCTAAAAATAGACCCGACCTGAAATGGACCCGACCTGCTTTAAACCCGACCTGTTAAGTGACCCGACCTGTTGTTGACCTGAGCTGAAATTAACCCGAAACCTATGACATGATGAATTAAAAAATTATAAAAGTTGATATACCATATACATATATAATGTATATACATATACACTTACATATATTGATATAAGTGATGTATATGCGCGCATACATATATATATATATATATATATTAAGTACTAAAGTTGAAAAAAAGAATAAGTAATTGATAATTTATGAAAATAAAAAATTAAATGAAGAGTTGTTTTTAATTTTAAAGTTTATTTATTAACTTGAATAAAATTGTAGACTTACAAATTATAAAAAAATAAATAACAGTTGTATAAGTCTTTAACGTTAATTTATGAACTACAAAAATTAACTAAAGTTATATATGCATTTGTAGTTCATAAAATTTACTAAATTTATAACTTATGTATAGCATTTGTAGTTCAAAAATGATTAAGTAAATTTAGTAAAGTTATAAAAAAAATTTATAAGTCTACAATTTTATTTTTTTATACTTAACGCTTAATAGATTCAAGTTATAAAATTTAGTGAAGTTATAACTTATGTATAACATTTATAGTTCAAAAATGATTAAGTAAATTTAGTAAAGTTATAAAAAAAATTGTAAGTCTACAATTTTATTATTTTATACTTAACAGATTCAAGGTATAAAATTTAGTAATGTTATAACTTATGTATAACAGATTAAAATTGTAAACTTAAGTAAATTAAGGTTATAACTTAAGTAAAGTTATAACTTATGTATAACAGATTCAAGTTATAAAATTTAGTAAAGTTATAACTTATGTACAAGTCTTACTACAATTTTTGCAGTTCAAAATTGATTAAGTTATAAAGTAGATGATTTTACTTAATTAGAACAGATTAAGTAATTGTTGTCTTAAGTTACAAATTGTAGAATTAAGTTAAGATATAAAATAGAATTCATACACTTAAGTTAAAAAATTAACAGATATAACATAAAAATAACTAGAATTCCAGATTATGAATACTTGATTACTTAAAAAATGTCAATACAGAATGTAAAAAAAATACAAGATAGAATAGTTTACACTTAAAATTTTACAAACTGAAACTCACAAAATACAAGTTTGTAATAAAATTAGCTCCCAGATCTTATAGCAAAGACAAAAGCTAAAAGCACTTTGCTACTAGATAATTCTTCATCGAGCTATCTCATCTAAATGCTACCAACAAAGTTAATTATGGGTAACTGGTAAGAAACCAACATAATTTAAACCAGGGCAACACTTAGATAAGAGAGGAACAACAAGCTACCAGTAACCAGCAGCAACACCAAGCCATTAACAGCAGCAGCAAACAGCATCACCAACTCACAAACAGCAGCAACATTCAGCTAAGAAGTAAGCAAGATAAAAAAAAAACAGGAGCATTCAACAAAACCAAATAACAACAACATCACTAAGTCAATTAAATACACAGTCAAGGGAATACCTCACTTAAACAGGAGCATTCAGCAAAACCAAATAACATCAACATCATCACTAAGTCAATTAAAAAACAGTCAAAGGAAATACCTAACTTAAACAGGAGCATTCAGCAAAACCAAATAACAACAACAGCATCACTAAGTCAATTAAAAAACAGTCAAGGGAATACCTCACTTAAACAGGAGCACTCAGCAAAATCAAATAACAACAACATCATCACTAAGTCAACTAAAAAAACAGTCAAGGAAAATACCTCACTTAATAATCAGAAGCAACATAGTTGACCCCTGAGCTCTAAAGTGTTTCCTGCAAAATAGATTCAAGTCAGAAACTATATAGAAAAATAAAATAAGAATTTAAAAAAACAGTTAAGGGAAATACCTCACTTAACATCAGAAGCAACATAGTTGACCCCTGAGCTCTAAAGTGTTTCATGCAAAACAAAAGAAAGTCAGAAACTATATAGAAAAATAAAATAAGAATTAAAAAAACAGAAAAAGGATTATACCTTAACCATGAAGTGGATCTTCAACAGACACATCAGAGATTGAGGCATCTTTCCCAACAGCAAGAAATTCTTCATCCCTTTTCTCAGGCTCAAAACCATACAACTAATTTCTGGTTGTTACAAATACTTCTACATTTTTAGGCAAAAGCCTAGCCCTCAACTTGTTCAAAATTCGACCTCCCATGCTAAATGAGGATTCAGAAGCAACAGAGGTGATTGGAATGGCTAACACATCTCTAGCCATGAGTGAAAGTATTGGAAAAGACACAGATTGTGTTTTTCAATACTCTAAGATATCGAACTCGGCATCTTCAGTGCGAGGGAGAAGGGGCAAAGAAATGTAGGAGTCAACATCGGACTTACCACTCCTAGAAGCTGCCAAATTGGCATCAATGTTAGAGCCATTAAATAAGAAAAAAATTAGTAAACTGTAAATGAAAAAAAAATATAAAAACAGAAGCAAAAAGAAGAACTGACCTGAAAGAGATTAGATTTTTTGAAGGTCCTAGGGTGACCAGAACTTGACAGACTTGAACTTTGAGAAGAGTTACTTTGGACAGAAGAATTAGTAGAAGAAGAACGTGCAGATCTTGAATAATAAATATACATACTTACAAACTCATTATAAACAACACTTACCCTCCTTTCAACCTCATCCTCAACATAGAGGACACCATACAACTCCTTCAGAAGTTGTAACTTATACCGAGGATCAAGTAAAATAGCAAAAGACAGAATAGTTGAATGATCAGACCAGTATTTCTCATACAATTCAAGCATAGGTCCTGCCATTGCAGAGATGCCCTCACATGGATCATTGTGAGCATCACACAAAAGTTTCTCAATGGCAACAACATTAGCCAAGTACAAATTAGCAGTAGGATACTTGGATCCTGAGAACATAGTAGAAATTTCAAAGAAGGGCTCAAGGAAATCACAAATTAATTGAGCAGTTTCCCACTCAACATCAGAGATTATATCCAAACCATTTTCCCTATTAACAAACAAGTTAATAGCATGTTTAGCTTTGAGTGCCTACGAAGCATCAGGTAAGTAGAGTTCCATCGAGTGGGAACATCCAAGACCAACTTACCAGAAAAATCAGAACCACAATCATTAATAGTAGAATCAAAGCAACAAAGTCTAGAATCAGAACAATCTATAAATTTAACAATCTCACGCAATTTAATAACAGAGGAGTCGATTACCTTCAAACCCCTTTGAACTATCAAGTTCAGGATATGGGCAGCACACCTTATATGAAAAAACTTACCATTGCATGGCCTTAGTAATAGAACATCTTGAAATATCTTTCACATTAGGATTTAAATAATTATGCAAAACCCTAAGTTTATCATGCTCAACAACACTCAAAGCATAACCATGACAAAGAATTGCTTCAACAAATAACTCACAATATCTTTTCTGATCAAAAGAAGCTTCTATACTACTATTGGGATTAGTAGCAAGAAACTCCTTATAAGATTCACATTTTTCAGTATGCCTTTTAGGATTAGAAGTACCAATATAAGAATCAGCTTTATACCTTTTTGTTTTGCAGTACTTACATTCAGCAAAAAGACCTTCTGGAAGCTTGATGAAGGTGTAATGATCCCAAACAGGAGATGTTCTTCTCCCAATGTCCCCTCCAGTTGAAGCTGTAGACTTCCTCTTGGAGGTACGAACTGTCTCAGACAGTTGATCATTTACATCCTCTTCAAGCATTCAAAAATAAAAGAGTCAGAAATATACAAAATATAAGTTAAAAAAATCATAATGAACAAGGATTAATAAATTACCTTGAGACAGTATAATTTGGTCATTTAGATTTCTTTCACCAGGAAAGTCCAACTCATAAGAGAAAGAATCCATAGCTGTCACAAAACTGAAAAAAGTCCAAATCAGAGAACCAAACATACAAAATATACAAAATCATATATACAGACTGACATTAACAAAAAATACAAAATTATCTAATGGTTTCAGTTTAACCCTTGTACGTGGCGTTGTTACACCTGTCCACGGGGACCTTTAAAATGCCCCTTTGGCACCAGTAGCCCCGCAGGACGGGTAGTCCAGCCTATATACTCGGGTTAAACCAAGGAAACCCTAAAGATTCGGACCATACATATACATACATGCATAAAAATAAAACCATAGAAACTGACATGCATAAATACAAACTGACAGAAACCATGAATACATACAGAAATATACAAACTGACAGAAACATACAACCTTCCAGAATCGAACAGAAAGAAACATATAGAAACATGCATAAAGACAAACAGATATAACATGCAAAAAGAAACATAGAACCTTCCAGAATCGAACAGAAAGAAACATACAGAAACATGCATAAAAACAAACAGATATAACATGCAAAAACATGGATAAAAGAAACATGCAAAAATAAACATACAACCTTCCAGAATCGAACAGAAAGAAACATACAGAAACATGCATAAAAACAAACAGATATAACATGCAAAAACATGGATAAAAGAAACATGCAAAAAGAAACATAAAAACCTTCCAGAATCGAACAGAAAGAAACATACAGAAACATGCATAAAAACAAACAGATATAACATGCAAAAACATGGATAAAAGAAACATGCAAAAGGAAATATACAACCTTCCAGAATCGAACAGACCCACACGCAAGAGGAACAGACTGACAGAAGCCAGAAACGATCCTGAGAAATAAAGGAAAATAGTTAGAAAATAGTAATCGAACAAAAAAAATAAATAGGAGAAAATAGAAGATATAACTTACCGGAACTGACAACTGAAAAGGCTGAGAAGATCAGCTCTCGGAAAATGAAAAGGCAAAGAAGAACGGCTCTCGGAAAATGAAAAGGCAGAGAAGAACAGCTCTCAGAATCTGAAGAGGTAAGATGAGAATACGAAAGGATTTTGGGATTAGAGGTTAAGGTTTGGGGATTATATGTTAAAGGTTATGGTTTCAGATCTAGGGTTAGGGTTTCGGGATTAAGGATTTAGAGGTTAGGGTTTCAGATCTAGGGTTAGGGTTAAGAATAAATTAGGGTTTAGGGTAAAACAGAATTGAGTTTGGGTTTTGGGTTTAGAAGGATTGAAGATAGGAATTCTCAAGAACACGAGGCTATTCTTGAGAAAAGTAGGGGTTTTGATCGAAGAAAAATAGGTTTAAGGAGGGTAATTGTGTTTGTAGAAGATCTGGGAAGAAATTTTGGAAGAACAGGGAAGAACTTGGTTGAAAACCAAGATTTTGATTGAAAGAAATGAAGAAGATCTGGGAATTTGGTGTTTGTGGATGAGAGAGAAATTGAGAGGATATTTCGGTAGAGTAACAGTAGGGAGAAAATGAGCAATTTTGGCTGAGGGGTGAGGCTCTATTTATAGGCCTCGAGCTGGGTCAGAGGATCCGCGCTCTTTGAAACGGGTTATTCGGGTTTTGCTCCGCAAGCACTCCTACTTTGCTTTCTTTCAATTTCGTCCTTTTTTTGTGAAATTAAGCTTAAAGCTTTGTTTTTTTTCAATTGCGTCCTTAATTCAGTTTTAATGTTTAGGGTTATGGTTTTAATTTAGGGTTTGTGGTTTTAATTTAGGGGTTTGGTTTTTAATTTAGGGTATAAATTAAGGGTTTAGTGATTTGTTTATGGCTAATATATTTTATTTAGTTATTTATTTAGGGTTAATATGTTAATATGTTAATTTAGGGTATAAATTAAGGGTTCTGGGTTTTTCATTTAATGTTAATGAGGTTTAGGGTTTATGACCTTCAATTAGGGTTTTAATTTAAAGGTTTAGGGTTAAAGGGTTTTAGGTTTTAGTATCTAATTTTCAGTTTTAATACTTTTAGGGTTTTGATTTAGGGTTTAGGGTTTCATGAAGCAATGTACTTCGAGTGTTTAGTTTTAATGTTTAGGGTTTAGTGTTAGGGTTTAGGGTATAATGCTTAGGGTTAGGGTATAATGCTTGGGGTTTAAGGTTTTGGGTATAGGGTTATCATTAGGGTTTCATGTTTTTTTTAATTTTAGAATTTATATTACAATATATGTATATATAAAAGTGGAAACCCTAAACCCTAAGTACTAAAGACTAAACCCTTAGATCTTAATCCTAAACCCTAAGCCCTAAAGTATGTAAGTATTTATGCATTTAGGGTTTACGGTAGTATAATGAACTAAGGTTAGTTCGAGTGATTAGTTTGTAAGGTTTAGGGTTTAGTGTTAGGGTCTAGGGTATAATGCTTAGGGTTTAATGTTACGATAACATGTGACTTAGGGTTTTGATTTTATGGGTTACGAATTTAGGGTTTAGTGTTTAGGGTATAGGGTTATCATTAGGGTTTCGTATTTTTTTTTAATTTTAGAATTTATATTACAATATATGTATATATAAAATTGGAAACCCTAAACCCTAATCTCTAAACCATAAAACCCTAAGCACTAAAGACTAAACCCTTAGATCCTAATCCTAAACCCTAAGCCCTAAAGTATGTAAGTATTTATGCATTTAGGGTTTACGGTAGTATAATGAACTAAGGTTAGTTCGAGTGATTAGTTTGTAAGGTTTAGGGTTTAGTGTTAGGGTCTAGGGTATAGTGCTTAGGGTTTAATGTTACGATAACATGTGACTTAGGGTTTTGATTTTATGGGTTACGAATTTAGGGTTTAGTGTTTAGGGTATAGGGTTATCATTAGGGTTTCGTGTTTTTTTAAATTTTAGAATTTATATTACAATATATGTATATATAAAACTGGAAACCCTAAACCCTAATCTCTAAACCATAAAACCCTAAGCACTAAAGACTAAACCCTCAGATCCTTATCCTAAACCCTAAGCCCTAAAGTATGTAAGTATTTATGCATTTAGGGTTTACTGTAGTATAATGAACTAAGGTTAGTTCGAGTGATTAGTTTGTAAGGTTTATGGTTTAGTGTTAGGGTCTAGGGTATAGTGCTTAGGGTTTAATGTTACGATAACATGTGACTTATGGTTTTGATCTATAGGTTTCAATTTAGGGTTTAGGGTTTATGGTATAGGGTTATCATTAGGGTTTTGAACCCTAAACATTAAATCTTAAACCATAAACCCTAAACCACAAACCATAAACTCTATACACTAAAACACAACCCCTAATGTATGTAAGTATGCACGTGTGTACATATTAATGCATAAACCCTAAACCCTAAACCCTAAAAAATAACCCCTAATGTATATAAGTATGTGCGTCTGTATATGTTAATGTATTAACCCTAAACCCTAATCCTTAAACACTAAAACCATAAACCCTAAACCCTAACCCCTAAACGCTAAAATACAACCCCTAATGTATGTAAGTATATGCGTGTGTACATATAAATACATTAACCCTAAACCCTAAATCTTATACCCTAAACCATGAACCCTAAACCATAAACTCTATACACTAAAACACAACCCCTAATGTATGTAAGTATGTACGTGTGTACATATTAATGCATGAACGCTCAACCCTAAACCCTAAACCATAATCCTTAACCCATAAACCTTAAACACTAAATCACAACCCATAATGTATGTAAGTATGTGCGTGTGTACATATAAATACATTAACCCTAAACCCTAAACCCTAAACCCTAAAATTCAACCCTATTGTATGTAAGTATATACATGTGTACATATTAATGCATGAACGCTCAACACTAAACCCTAAACCCTAAAACTTTATTTTTATTCTAAATTGACCAATACTTATTATTTTTTTTAATTACTCTAATTTTTATACTTTTAATTTGATATTTTTGTTCATTATAGTCCCCAAAACTTTATTTTTATTCCAAAATACCCATTTATCTTGTTTTCTTTTAAATTTGTCTAATGTTTTATAATTTTAATTTGATATTTATGTTCATTATAATCCCTGAAATTTTATTTGTAATCCAAATTGACCCATTTTCTGTCCAAATCGACCCATTTTGATTATTTTTTAATTACTCTAATGTTTTATAATTATAATTTGATATGACTTTAAATAATTAACTTAAAATTAATGACGATTGACGAAGGTCAACCTAAAGTCTATCAACTACTTATACGGTTGTACGGCCGAACTCAAACTGAATACGAATTTCAATCCCAAAAATACCCCGACCTGAATTACCCGACCTGAAACTACCCGACCTGAAATTACCCGACCTGAAATACACCCGACCTGAAATGCACCCGACCTGAAATGAACCCGACCTGAAATAGACCCGACCTGAAACGGACCCGACCTGAAATGGACCCGACCTGAAACGAACCCGACCTGAAATGAACCCGAACTGAAATGGACCCGACCTGAAGTGTATCTGAACCCGAATTAACCTGCCAATTATCTGCTTCGGACCCGACCCGTTCTAACCCGACCTGAAATGGACCCGACCTGAAATGGACCCGCACCCGACCCGAGTCGAGTCAATTTTTTTTACCTGAAATGACCTGTATCCGATTTTACCCGACCTGACAGAACCCGACCTGAAACCCGTCCGATTACCTGTTTTTACATCCCTATATACACACACGATTGACTAAAACTTAATTAGTTTTATATTAGTGTAAACTACATAAATGACCACCATATTATTGGAAAAGTCAAAATTTGACCACCTTACTTTTTTTCTAAGCAATTAAACCACCATATTATTAAATTGGGTGCAACGTGACCACCAGTCGTTAGAGGTTAACGGTAGGGTGACATGACATTTAAAAAAATTAAGGGTATAATTACGCATTTGGTCCTTACTATTTACACATTCTTTCAATTTAGTCCTAATTTTAAACTAATAAAATAAATTAATTAAGTGGTGACACCTGTCAACGCCTTATTGGAGGAATTTAATTATTTATATTTGATATAATATTTTCCTCCTCCAATCAGGTGGTGACACGTGTCACCACCTATTTAGAGGAGAAAAACAAAATCCCCAAACTTCCGCTAGACAAGAATCAAACCTAGGTGAAACATGGATAAAGGCAGCGCCTTAACCACTGCATCAAACACGTGTTTCTGCTATAATTCACCAATTGTACTATATGTCTTAACCACTGCACTAAGACAACGCCTTTCATTTTAGTCTTAATTTACTTCGCGCTTATAATTTTCATCATATCCATATTCAACTACTTCTTTCAGCGCCTTGAGATGTAGGCATGGAGTTTAGAATGGAACCATGAAATTGGTTAGATTTCAAATCAACAACTCGAAGCTTTAGAAGCATACCTAACCAATGTGGAAAGGTACCATTTAACTTGTTGTTTGCAACAATAAAAAAATCCCACTTCACTGCAGTTAATCAAAGATAGCTGTAGGCTACCAATTTCAATTTAGAGAGGCCCGCTTAGAGAGTTGGAAGACAAGTCCAGGACGTGAAGCTTGGTAAGGCTGTAAATTTCTATTGGAATGGGACCAGAGAAATTTTTTCTCTTGAAAAAAGTATTGAAATTGTACTCAACCTTCCTATTTATGGTGGGATGGAACCACCGAATGAATTTGAATTTAAGGAGATCTCATCAAGACGGGATATTCCCAAAAAATATTGTATGCCATATCAAGGTAGTTGAGTTTGGAAAGGTTCCCGATGCTTGAGGGGATGGGGCCATACAACACATCGCTTACAAGCCGAAGACAAATCAAGTTGGGGAAGGAAATAAAGTTGAGATTGTGAAGTGTACCTCTCACTCTCGCACCATATCTCAGCAGGGTTATATTAGTGACGTTTTCGGTGTTGTCGCAACCGATTCCGACCCAGTTGCAATGGTTGCTTCCCACCCACACAAAAGACAGAAAGGTTTGAGTGTCATTGTAGAGTCTAACTTTCGATTTTAAAAGAGCTTCAATAGAGTTTATGGAGAATGAAGAAGAGAAAACATAGGAAGACTGAAGCAGGACAAAAGTGAAGAAGATGAGTTTGAATGGTAACAAACAATAAGACATATAATACAATTGGTGATTTATAGCATAAACATGTGCTTGGTGCAGTGGTTAAGGCGATGCATTTATTCCTGTTTCACTTAGGTTTAATTCCCGCTTAGCGTAGGTTTGGGGATTTTGTTTTTCTCCTCTAAATAGGTGGTGACACGTGTAACCACCTGATTGGAGGAGAGAAATGATTTATTATATCAAATATAAATAATTAAATTCCTCCAATAAGGTGTTGACACGTGTCACAACCTAATTAATTTATTTTATTAGTTTAAAATTAGGACTAAATTGAAAGAATGTGTAAATAGTAAGGACCAAGTGTGTAATTATACCCTTAATTTTTTAACTGCCACGTCACCCTACCGTTAACCTCTAACGAGTGGTGGTCAAATTGCACCCAATTTAATAGTATGGTGATATAATTGCTTCGGAAAAAAAGTAAGGTGGTCAAATCGCGACTTTCCAATAGTATGGTGGTCATTTATGTAGTTTACCCTTTATATTAATTTATGTCGGTTAGGTAAGTGGATTGGATTGATAAAAAGATTTATAACACTTAGTTTTAGAATTTAGGGACATAGTTTAGGGTGTAGGGGTTTAGAATTTAAGGATAATGGTAAGAATTTAGGGTTCAAAACTTAGGGTTTAGTTTGTAAGGTAATATAGTGAGGATTTAGGTTTTAACCTATAAATCCTAAATTCTAAACTCCTACACATAAACTCATAAACCCAACACCCTAAACTAAGTCCCTAAATCCTAAAATAAGGCGTTTTTGGAAACTTTTAGTTTCCACCTCTAGTGTATGGAACATATACCCATGATAAAATTAAACACTTTTTTCACTTAAAAATATTTTTATTTCTTATTGTTAATTTCATCCATCAATTTAGTATAATCTCGCGATCCATAAAATTTAATATATATGTATATGAGTTGTGCTTGTTCAGCCAAAATATTTATAATTGAGCTTTTCTTTTTTTGAATGTGATTATATTAATTTTATTAAAAGCGAAAAAATTTAAAAATACAATATGAGTTTATAATTCATATAAACATCTGAACGTATTTTTAAAAATACAAAACTAATGTCTCTCTCTATATAAAAACAGAATCGTAAAAAAAGGTAAAGTGCTAAATGATATTCACATAGAAATCGTGTACATATTAAAGAAGAAATTTGGACACGGAGTCATGTGATAAAATGTCTTTTAAGTATTTTGTATAATATTTATGTATTTATACACGCCTTTACTCTATTGCTTAATTTTTTTTTAAATTTCTCAGTTATAACTGATTTTTTTATTTATAAATAATATACATAAAATTTAGGTACATACTTTGACGAAATAATACTTTAAATATATATTTTGATAAAAAAGCTAAACATTAGGCACTGAAAAACATTAAATGAGTCACGTAAAAACATTAGGTACATATTTGGGGCAAAATATGATTGAGACACTTATCTTTAAAAAAAAGTATAAATTGAACACTTATTTAATTATTAAGCCATAAAAATTATTTTATGTATCTACTTTGACGAAATAATATTTTAATTACATATTTTAATAAAAAAATATATTTCTAAGTACTTATTTTAACTAAAGATACTTTATGTACCTAACTAAAAGAAAGTATAATTTTAAATATTTATTTGTTATATAAGCCAAAATATAAACAGAAAAAGTTAGAAGCGATGCCCCTTTCCAACACCAGCATAGCTTCGTACGTACCTGATTTGGATTCTTTTGATCCTTGAGATACCGATAAGATTATCTTTAAGTGTTGACATATTAATATGTCACATTTTATTAGACATGTTTTTTAGAAAAAAATAATGGTTCCATAATAAGTAGTATTAGAGCGACCTCTTAACTGCTTGATTTCACGTCGAGCGTCCATGAGTAGGGTAGGTAGGGTAGGTAGGGTGGACAACCATGACAATTGGTCAATCACGAGAGCGAAAGCTCGTGAAGAGGGCGTCACGAGATTGAGTGAGAGAGAATGTCACGTCTGAGAAGAATCAGAGTCATTAATCTCACATCGAAAAGAAAAAGGGAGATCTTGAGATATATAAACGGTGACGTTGCACATCCCATTAGACATGGCTTTTGAGAAGACGATAATGGCCCCGTAATTGAGGGTCATTTGAGAGATTACATTAAATACAAGATTCTATTAGAAAATATCATAACATTTAATGTATTACAAAACCTTAAAAGATTCTTAACTTATGCATATATGTGTAGGTTAGATAATGACTATTAATATTAATAATTTCTTAAAATATACTTTGTAAATCTCAAAGTTATATTAGTATATATTGTTGCAGTTGGAAGCTCAATTATTTTGAGGTGATTGGGTCATCAGAAAATGATATATGATGAGTTCTATCTCAATTCTCAATATTTTTGGAATGATTAGACAATTCGAAGAAAGAAAAAAAAGAAAGGATGAATCAAATACTATTGAAAAAAAAATCATAAACAGTATAATATATATATCTGAGCAGCGCAACAATAATAAGTATAGTGAAAGTGTTAAAAGATACGGTGAATCAACAGAATTGGTACAAGTAATAAGTAGTTTTGTATCGTTTAGTTAAGTATTGTGTTCGAGATCTTGTATATGCAGAAATTTTTTTATTAAAAAACTCACTTATCAAGGTCAAGTATACGACATATATTGGTTTAAATTAGTCAAGGCAAAAACTCGAGATGAAGAGAGAAAAAAAAATAGATATGGTGGCTAGGGGTGTGAAAAACTAACCCGACCTGGTAACCTGCCTGAAACCCGATCGAGTCAGAACCTGGTTTAACCCGAGAATTTAAAGACCGAACCCGACCTGCACCCGACCGAAACGAACCCGAACCCGAATTTGACCTGTAACTGTAGAAACCGAACCCGAACTGCACCCGACCGAAGTGAACCCGAACCCGAAATTGACCTGTTACTGTAGTAACCGAACCCGACCTGCACCCGACCGAAACGAACCCGAACCCGAGACTAACCTGCCAGATAACCAATTTAACCCGACCTGTTTGGACCCGACCTGAAATGAACCCGACCTGTTTTGAACCCGACCTGTTTTGAACCCGACCTGTTTTGAACCCGACCTGTTTTGAACCCGACCTGTTTTGAACCTGAACTGTTATTGACCTGAACTGTTATTGACCTGAACTGTTCTTGACCTGAATTGTTCTTGACCTGAATTGATATTGACCTGAACTGTTATTGACCTGAACTGTTATTGACCTGAACTGATATTGACCTGAACTGATATTGACCTGAACTGATATTAACCTGAACTAATACTATTATTTGATTTGCTAATAATAATAATAATTATCTGACATTTAAAGAAGTTATATTTAATGAATATAAAATAATGTCAAGTATTGAAAAATTATAAAATTAATAATAATTTCAAGTATTGATAAATTACTAACTTAACTTCAATTAAAAGATAAATTGAATTAATAATAATTCTAAGTATTAATAAATTGTATTTCTAATTAACTTGACTATTATTTTAAAATAACTTCAAAGATAAACTATTATACTTAATTAACTTAAGTGGAATGAATAATTATTATTAAATTAAAATTTTATACTTAATCAAATTAAGTTAAATGAGTAAAAATTATTAAATTAAATCTATATTCTTAATTAAAATAAGATGACTTAAATTTTTTATTATAAGAATAAATTAATGCTAAATAATTAACTTACATTCATTTTAATTGAAATTAAGTTAGTTATTAAATTAACTTAACTTAAGATTAAAAATAAATTTAATTAACTTGCATTCATTTTAAGTTAAGTTAGTTATTAAATTAACTTAACTTGCATTCTGATAAAGTACTTAATTACATAAGTTGAATGAATAACCATTATGAAATATTTTTTTATACTTAACTAAAATTAGTTTGAAGTTATTAAACTAAATATGTATACTAAATTAATATAAGATAATCAGTTTTTTCTAAGTCAATTAAGTATGTAAACTGATTAACTTAAATGACTTAATTATGTTAACTTGGTTAAAATATAATAAAACATTAACTTCAGATGGAATCAGGGATACTTCTAAAAAACAGAATAAGGTAAAACTTACAAACTGAAACTTACAAACTTGCATTCTGATAAAGTACTTTATTGAATAATACAAGAAGTTTAAACTTACAAACTGAAACTTACAACAAACTGAAACTTACAAACTAAATAATCTTTACAAACTGAAACTTCAACTTTAACATTACAAAATTTACAAAACTACAAAAGTTTAAACTTTAAGCTCTCAGATCTTATAACAAAGTTTTACAAACTTTGCTACCAGAATTATCATCATCGAGCTTTGAAGGGCAACCAAGTTTAAATTATGGGCAACTTAACTTTTAAAGCTAAGTCACCAACATAATTAAAACTAGGAAAACCAGTAACCAGCAACAAACTGCAACAATCAATTAAAATCATTAGAAACATTAACAGACTGAAATAAAGCAAACCAAGCATATATAACTAAACAGAAACATACATACATTCATTCATATATAACAAAACAAAAAACAGAAGCATACATACACATTACATAATGAACAACTAAACATAAACATACATTCATATAACCAAACATAAAACAGAAGCATACATACACATTACATACTGAGCAACTTAACAGAAACATACATACATGCATACATGCATATATAACCAAACATAAAACAGAAGCAGACATACACATTACATAGTGAACAACTAAACAGAAACATACAAACATACATGCCTATACAACCAAACATAAAACAGAAGCATACATACACATTACATAGTGAGCAACTAAACAGAAACATACATACATGCATATAAAGCAAACATAAAACAGAATCCATGAGAAATATAAAATTAAAAAAAGTGATTAAGTATAAAATTTAGTATACATATTTAGTTTAATAACTACCAGATCCATAGCTTCCTTGTTCTCAGAGGTCCCTACAAAAAAAAGAACTAATCAGTTATGAAATAAAAAAAACAAAAAAAAATAAGTTAAACAAATCAGAAACTTACTCTGCACTAGGATCTTCATCAACTGCACAATCTTTCATAACAGAAAGATATTCCTCATCCTCTTCCTCGGGCTCAAACCCATACAACCAATTACGGGTTGTCACAAATATCTCAACATTTTTAGGAAGGAGTTTAGCCCTTAGCTTATTTAAAATCCTACCACCAGTGCTAAAAGATGATTCAGAAGCAACTGAAGTGATGGGAATGGCTAAGATATCTCTAGCCATGAGAGAAAGTACAGGGAAAGACACAGATTGGGCTTTCCAATAATCCAAAATATCAAAGTCTGAATCATCAGCATGAGGGAGAAGGGGCAAACTAATAAAAGAGTCAACATCTGACTTCCCACTCCTTGAAGCAGCTAGATTAGCATCAAAGTTCTAGAAAGAAAAAAACAAGTCAGTAATTGAAACTAAAATAATAAAATAAAGGAAACTGAAATAACAAAAAAAACTAACCTGAAAAAGGTTAGACTTCTTAAATGTTCGAGGCCGACCAGTGGAGGACTCGGTTGTACTTAGAGAGGAGTTACTTCGAACAGAAGATCCAGAATTGCAAAGGACAGATTTTGAATAATAAACATACATGTTTACAAATTCATTGTAAACAATACTTACCCTTCTCTCAACCTCATCCTCAACATAGAGGACAGAATACAACTCCTTCAGGAGTTGTAATTTATACCTTGGATCAAGCAAAACAGCAAAGGACAAAATGGTTTAGTGCTCAGACCAATACTTCTCATACAACTCAAGCATAGGTCCAGCCATTGCAGAGATGGCCTCACAAGGATCATTGTGAGCATCATACAACAGTTTCTCAATGGCAACCACATTAGCCAAAAAAAGGTTAGAAGTAGGATACTTAGAACCAGAAAACAGTGTAGTAATCTCAAAAAAAGGCTCCAGAAAATCACAGATCAATTGGGAAGTTTCCCACTCAGAATCAGCAATTACATCTAAATCATTTTCCCTATTAACAAACAAGTTTATGGCTACTTTAGCATCAATGGCCCTACGAAGCATTAGATATGTAGAATTCCATCTAGTAGGGACATCTAGGATTAATTTACCAGAAAAAGAAGAACCACAGTCTTTAACAGCAGAGTCAAAGTTACAAAGTCTAGCATCAGAAGAATCAATGAACTTAACAATTTCACGCAACTTAAGAACAGAAGAGTCAATTACCTTCAAACCTCTTTGAACAATTAAGTTCAAAATATGGGCAGCACACCTTACATGAAAGAACTTACCACCGCAAGGTAGGGGAGAAATAGCATTCAAGTCATCCTTAAGCCTCTTCACCATTCGATCATTGGCAGAAGCATTATCAACAGTAATGGTAAAGGCTTTTTTCTCAAGACCCCATTCACATAACATTTTTTTCACAAACTTATATATAGACTCACCATCATGTGGAGGGGGGAAACGCCTAAAATTAAGTATTTTAGACTGAAGTTTCCAGTTATTATCAACATAATTAGCAGTCAAAGCAAAATAAGAACGTGAAGTGCAAGCAGACCATCCATCACATGTAAAGCAGATACGACTAGGAATAGAACTCATAGAATCAATGAGCAATTTTTTATGTTTTTCATGCTTTAACATGCAATGTTTAGTAATGGTATACCTAGAAATATGCTTAACATTAGGATTCAAATACTGATGCAGAACCCTAAGTTTTTCATGCTCAACAACACTTAAAGCATAACCATGACAGAGAACAGCTTCAGCAAACAGTTCACAATATTTTTTTTGATCAAAAACAGATGCAGAACTACTAGTAACATTTTTAGCAAGAAAATCTTTATAGGCTTGGCATTTATCAGTATGTCTTTTAGGTGTAGAAGTACCAACATAAGAATCAGCTTTATAGCTAGCAGTTTTGCAATACTTACATTGAGCAATGACACCATCAGCAGTCTTAATAAATGTATAGTGATCCCACACAGGAGAAGTTCTTCTCCCAATGTCAGTTGAAGCCCTCCTCCTAGAGGAAGGAGCAACTATTGACACTTGATCATTAGCTTCCCCTTCAAAAAATAATTACAGAGTTAGTAACTTTAACACTGAAAACAAGTAAAGAATAAAGAAAATAAAAAGAAAGAACCTTACCAGTTTCACCAGGATAGTTCATCTCAAAAGAATCAGAATCCATTGCAGAACCCAGAAACGTACCTGAGATCAAGAGGAACCACAGTTAGTAAAAAAATTAAAACAACTAGCATGCATACTAAGTCAACAACACAGAAACCCTAGCATGCATACTAAACAAACAATACAGAAACAGAGGGTGGTTTCAGTTTAATCCTTGTATGTGGCGTTGTTTACACCGAACCCCAGGGTCTTTTAAAAACCCCCTTTGGCACCAGTAGCCCCGCAGGTCTGGTATTCCAGCCTATATACTCGGATTAAACCAAGGAAACCCTAGCATGCATACTAAATCAACAACAGAAACAGAAACCCAAAAAAAAACCAAACAAAGTAGACATGCAAACATATAACAAGACTCAAACATGCAAACATATATACAAATCAGAAACATGCAAACATATATCAAAACTCTAACATGCAAACATATATCAAAACTCTAACATGCAAACATATAAATGAAAACATATATACAAATCAAGACAGAAACATGCAAACAGAAACATGCAAACAAAAATCAAGACAGAAACATTTAAAAAATAAATAAAAGAGGAAGAGAAGAAACCCTAAACCCAAACGCAGATGTGGAAGAAGACTCTTGAAGAACCCAGAAACGTACCTGAGATCAAGAGGAACCACAGTTAGTAAAAAAATTAAAACAACTAGCATGCATACTAAATCAACAACACAGAAACCCTAGCATGCATACTAAACAAACAATACAGAAACATAGGGTGGTTTCAGTTTAATCCTTGTACGTGGCGTTGTTTACACCGAACCCCAGGGTCCTTTAAAAAACCCCTTTGGCACCAGTAGCCCCGCAGGTCTGGTATTCCAGCCTATATACTCGGATTAAACCAAGGAAACCCTAGCATGCATACTAAATCAACAACAGAAACAGAAACCCAAAAAAACCAAACAAAGTAGACATGCAAACATATAACAAGACAAACATGCAAACATATATACAAATCAGAAACATGCAAACATATATCAAAACTCTAACATGCAAACATATATCAAAACTCTAACATGCAAACATATAAACAAACCAGAAAAAACAGAAGCATAAATCGAGACTGTAACATGCAAACATATATACAAAGCAGAAAAAATACATAGAAACATAAATACAAATCAGAAAGAGAAGAAACATGCAAACATATAAATGAAAACATATATACAAATCAAGACAGAAACATGCAAACAGAAACAAGCAAACAAAAATAAGACATAAACATTTAAAAAATAATTAAAAGAGGAAGAGAAGAAACCCTAAACCCAAACGCAGATGTGGAAGAAGACTCTTGAAGAACCCAAAAAAGATCCTGAGATCAAAGCACAAGAGAGTTAGTAAAATGAAATTTAAAAAACTAAATAATTAAATGAAATATGAAAGGGTTTTGTACTTACCGAGAGAGAGAGAAGAAGACAACGAACAGTCTGGACAGTGGAATGAGAAGGGTCAGAGTGGATCTGAAGAGGTTTAGGGTTTGCAGATTAGGGTTTAGGGTTACAGGATTAGGGAATAAGGTTTGGGGTTTGAGGATCAGGGGTAAGAGTTTAGGGTTTCAGGATTGGGGTATAAGGTTTGGGGTTTGTGGATCAGGGGTAAGGGTTTAGGGTTTCTGGATAAGGGGTTAGGGTTTAGGGTTTCTGGATAAGGGTTTAGGGTAAAACAGAATTGAATTGGGGATTAGGGTTTGAAGGATTGAAAAGATGGAAATGGAAGAACATAGGGTTGTTCTTGAGAAAAAATTAGGTTTTGATCGAGAACAAACAGATGGAGAGTGGGCTAAGGTGTTTGTATAAGATCTGGAGAGGGGAAATTGGATGAACAAGGAAGAACTTTGAAAAAAAAGATGTTTTGATCGAGAATAAACAGGTTTTTGGTGGGCTAAGGTGTTTGTATAGGATCTGGAGAGGGGAAAGTGGAAGAACAGGGAAGAACTTGGTAAAAAACCAAGAGTTTGATCGAAAAAGAATGAAACTTTCTGGGAATTTTGTGTTTATAGAGGAGAGAGAAGATGAGAGGATATTTTGGCAGAGTAACGGTAGGGAAAAAAGTGTAAAATGAAGGGGGGGTGAAGGTCTATTTATAGAGTGAGTCCGGGTCAAAAGATCCGCGCGTCATTATACGGGTCACGCGGGTCTTGCTCCGCAAGCACTCTTAGTTTCAATTCTTTCATTTTAATCCTTTTTTATTTGAAATTGAGCTAATAATTTTGTTTTCATTTCAATTTCGTCATTAATGCAGTTTTAAGCTTTAGTGTATGGATTTAATTTAGGGTTTGGGGTTATAGTTTAGGGTTTTTCTTTATATATTATTAAATTTTATATTTTAGTTTTAGGGTTTAGATTTGTGTAATTATTTTTAGGTTTAGGGTTAGTCTTTGAATTAAGATTTGGGGTTTATATTTAGGGTTTTAGGTTTATTTTAATTAATTTTTAGGTTTAATATTTCATTTAATTAATTTAGGGTTTTTGGTTTATTTTAATTAATTTAGGGTTTAGGGTTTAATAAACCCTAAACCCTAAATCTTAACCCCTAAAATACTAAAACCCTAAACCCTAAGCCCTAATCATGAATCCCTAAAAATAAAAACCCTAAACATGTAAGTTGTGGTTTAGGGTTTATTTTAATTAATTTATGGTTTATGATTTAATAAACCCTAGATCCTAAACCCTAAATCTTAAACCCTAATCCTAAACTCTAAACAATAACCACTACCCTCTGAACCATAAAACCCTAGATCGAGTGTTTAGTGGTTAGGGTTAATTACTTATGCTTTAGGGTTTAATGCTTAGGGTTTAGAATTAGACATTAGGGGTTTAAACCCTAAACCCTAATCTTTAATCAATGAACCATAGTCCCTAATCCTAAACCCTAAACAATAACCACTACCCTCTAAACCATAAAACCCTAATATTTAATCTATAGCTCATAGTCCGTAATCCTAGATCGAGGGTTTAGTGGTTAGGGTTAATTACTCATGCTTTAGGGTTTAATGCTTAGGGTTTAGAATTAGACATTAGGGCTTTAAACATTAAACCCTAATATTTAATCAATGAACCATAGTCCCTAACCCTAAACCCTAAACAATAACCACTACCCTCTAAACCATAAAACCCTAATATTTAATCTATAACTCATAGTCTGTAATCCTAGATCGAGGGTTTAGTGGTTAGGGTTAATTACTTATGCTTTAGGGTTTAATGCTTAGGGTTTAGAATTAGACATTAGGGCTTTAAACATTAAACCCTAATATTTAATCAATGAACCATAGTCCCTAACCCTAAACCCTAAACAATAACCACTACCCTCTAAACCATAAAACCCTAATATTTAATCTATAACTCATAGTCCGTAATCCTAGATCGAGGGTTTAGTGGTTAGGGTTAATTACTCATGCTTTAGGGTTTAATGCTTAGGGTTTAGAATTAGACATTAAGGCTTTAAACATTAAACCCTAATATTTAATCAATGAACCATAGTACCTAACCCTAAACCTTAAACAATAACCACTACCCTCTAAACCATAAAACCCTAATATTTAATCTATAACTCATAGTCCGTAATCCTAGATCGAGGGTTTAGTGGTTAGGGTTAATTACTTATGCTTTAGGGTTTAATGCTTAGGGTTTAGAATTAGACATTAGGGCTTTAAACATTAAACCCTAATCTTTAATCAATGAACCATAATCCCTAACCCTAAACCCTAAACAATAACCACTACCCTCTAAACCATAAAACCCTAATATTTAATCTATAGACTATAGCTCATAGTCCGTAATCCTAGATCGAGGGTTTAGTGGTTAGGGTTAATTACTCATGCTTTAGGGTTTAATGCTTAGGGTTTAGAATTAGACATTGGGGCTTTAAACATTAAACCCTAATCTTTAATCAATGAACCATAATCCCTAACCCTAAACCCTAAACAATAACCACTACCCTCTAAACCATAAAACCCTAATATTTAATCTATAGACTATAGCTCATAGTCCGTAATCCTAGATCGAGGGTTTAGTGGTTAGGGTTAATTACTCATGCTTTAGGGTTTAATGCTTAGGGTTTAGAATTAGACATTAGGGCTTTAAACATTAAACCCTAATATTTAATCAATGAACCATAGTCCCTAACCCTAAACCCTAAACAATAACCACTACCCTCTAAACCATAAAACCCTAATATTTAATCTATAGACTATAGCTCATAGTCCGTAATCCTAGATCGAGGGTTTAGTGGTTAGGGTTAATTACACATGCTTTAGGGTTTAGAATTAGACATTAGGGCTTTAAACATTAAACCCTAATATTTAATCAATGAACCATAGTCCCTAACCCTAAACCCTAAACAATAACCACTACCCTCTAAACCATAAAACCCTAATATTTAATCTATAACTCATAGTCCGTAATCCTAGATCGAGGGTTTAGTGGTTAGGGTTAATTACTTATACTTTAGGGTTTAATGCTTAGGGTTTAGAATTAGACATTAGGGCTTTAAACATTAAACCCTAATCTTTAATCAATGAACCATAATCCCTAACCCTAAACCCTAAACAATAACCACTACCCTCTAAACCATAAAACCCTAATATTTAATCTATAGACTATAGCTCATAGTCCGTAATCCTAGATTGAGGGTTTAGTGGTTAGGGTTAATTACTCATGCTTTAAGGTTTAATGCTTAGGGTTTAGAATTAGACATTAGGGCTTTAAACATTAAACCCTAATATTTAATCAATGAACCATAGTCCCTAACCCTAAACCCTAAACAATAACCACTACCCTCTAAACCATAAAACCCTAATATTTAATCTATAACTCATAGTCCGTAATCTTAGATCGAGGGTTTAGTGGTTAGGGTTAATTACTTATGCTTTAGGGTTTAATGCTTAGTGTTTAGAATTAGACATTAGGGGTTTAAACCCTAAACCCTAATATTTAATCAATGAACCATAATCCCTAATCCTAAACCCTAAACCATATACATTTAATTACAAATAATAATAATAATAATAGTAATAATAATAATAATAATAATAATAATAATAATAATAATAATAATAATAATAATAATAATAATAATAATAATAATAATAATAATAATAATAATAACTAATAATAATAATAATAATAATAATAATAAAAACTAATAATAATAATAAGCATAGTAAATATATAATAATAATAATAATTGTATTTAAGTATATAATAATAATAATAATAATAATAATAATAATAATAATAATAATAATAATAATAATAATAATAATAATAATAATAATAATACACCCTAAACCCTAAACACTAAACCCTAAAACCTAAACGCTAAAAACAAAAACTATTAATCCATCAATATATATATATTACATGTACCTATGTATGTATCATTTTATGAACAGTAAACCCTAAACCCTAAACCCTAAACCTTAAACCCTAAACCCTAATCTTAAACCCTAAAACCATAATCCATCAATATATATATATAATTAATGTAGGCATGATTGTATTAATTTAAGACCATTAAACCCTAAACCCTAAACCCTAAAAACCATAATCCATCAATATATATATAATTAATGTAGGCATGTTTGTATTAATTTAAGATTAGTAAACCATAAACCCTAAACCCTAAACCCTAAACCCTAAACCCTAAACCCTAAAAACCATAATCCATCAATATATATATATATATATATAATTAATGTAGACATGTTTGTATTAATTTAAGACCATTAAACCCTAAACCCTAAACCCTACACCCTAAACCCTAAACCCTAAAAACCATAATCCATCATTATATATATAATTAATGTAGGCATGTTTGTATTAATTTAAGATTAGTAAACCCTAAACCCTAAACCCTAAACCCTAAACCCTAAACCCTAATCCATAAACCCTAAACCCTAAAAACCATAATCCATCAATATATATATATAATTAATGTAGACATGTTTGTATTAATTTAAGACCATTAAACCCTAAACCCTGAACCCTAAACCCTAAACCATAAACCCTAAACACTAAAAACCATAATCCATCAATATAAATATAATTAATGTAGGCATGTTTGTATTAATTTAAGACCATTAAACCCTAAACCCTAAACCCTAATCCCCAAACCCTAATCCCCAAACCCTAAAAACCATAATCCATCAATATATATAATTAATTTAGGCATGTTTGTATTAATTTAAGATCATTAAACCCTAAACCCTAACCCTAAACCCTAAACCCTAAAAACCATAATCCATCAATATATATATAATTAATGTAGGCATGTTTGTATTAATTTAAGATCAATAAACCCTAAACCCTAAACCCTAAACCCTAAACCATAAACCATAAAAATAAATCCAATAGTACCAACTATATATATATATATCACGTATACGTAATCCCCTAAACCCTAAACCCTAAACCGTAAAAATAAAAATCATAATCCGTCAATATATATAATACACATAACACAATAAACCATAAACCCGAAGGAACCCGACCTGAAATGAACCCGACCTGAAACGAAACCGACCTGAAATGAACCCGACCTGAAACAAAACCGACCTGAAAAGAACCCGACCTGAAACGAAACCGACCTGAAACGAACCCGACCTGAAACGAAACCGACCTGAAATGAACCCGACCTGAAACGAAACCGACCTGAAATGAACCTGACCTAAAACGAAACCGACCTGAAATGAACCCGACCTGAAACGAAACCGACCTGAAATGAACCCGACCTGAAACGAACCCGACCTGAAATCAGCCTGTCAATTAACCGTTTTGACCCGACCTGAAATGAACCGACCTGAAATGAACCCGACCTGAAATGAACCCGACCCGAAATGAACCCGACCTGAATTGAACCCGACCTGAAATGAACCCGACCCGAAATGAACCCGAACCCGAACCGAATCGAGTCAAAACAAAAAATGACCCGAAATGACCTGTAACCGATTTGACCCGACCTGACAGAGCCCGACCTGAAACCCAACTGTTGACCTGTTTTTACATCCCTAATGGTGGCGCAATGAGGTGTGCAATGCTGAGCTGAGCTTGAGAGGTCTACGATTGTATTATCATGTATCGTTTAATCAGTCAAAATCACAAATTGAGTGAGTTCCTGCAGCCCCATCTCCATTGAGATTCGTGAGTTGTAGGGATGTAAAAACAGGTAATCAAATGAGTTTTAGGTCGGGTACTGTCAGGTCGGGTAAAATCGGGTACAGGTCATTTCATGTCATTTTTTTTGTTTTGACTCGACTCGGGTCGGGTGCAGGTCCATTTCAGGTCGGGTCCATTTCAGGTCGGGTCAAAACGGGTCGGGTCCAAAGCAGATAATTGACAGGTTAATTCGGGTTCGGATACACTTCAGGTCGGGTCTGTTTCAGGTCGGGTCCATTTCAGGTCGGGTCCGTTTCAGGTCGGGTCCATTTCAGGTCGGGTTCATTTCAGGTCGGTTGCATTTCAGGTCGGGTGCATTTCAGGTTGGGTAATTTCAAGTCGGGTAGTTTCAGGCCGGGTAATTCAGGTCGAGTTATTTTCGGGATTGGAATTCGTATTGAGTTTGAGTTCGGTACAACCGTATAAGTAATTGACAGACTTTAGGTTGGCCTTCGTCAATCGTCATTGATTTGGAGTTAATTATTTAAAGTTATATCAAATTAAAATTATAAAACATTGGAGTAATTGAAAAAATAATGAAAATGGGTTAATTTGGACTGAAAATAGGTTAATTTGGATTAAAAATAAAGTTTCACAGATTATAATGAACAAAAATATCAAATTAAAAATATAAAACGTTAGACAAATTTAAAATAAAACAATGAAAACTGGTCAATTTGGAATAAAAATAAAGTTTTGGGGACTATAATGAACAAAAATATCAAATTAAAAGATGATGAATTAAATATATATATATATATATGGATCAATATGGAATTAAAATAAAGTTAAGGGACTAGAATGAAGAAAATATTAAATTAAAATAATAAAACATTGGACAAATTAAAAAAATAAATGTGGGTTAATTTAAAATAAAAATAAAGTTTAGGGAGTAAAATGAAAAAAAATTAAAAATTTGGTGGGAAAATGTCCGCCAAATTTGGACAAATATGGACAATCTGTAATATTTGGAAAAGAATTTTAAAAATTCTTCTAAATTGAAGTAGCGCCTAATTTAGATTTGGTGGGAATGTATTCGCCAATTTTTTGGTTTAGGGAAAATATTTCTATAGTCCTCTTATATTTTGGTACTTCACGTTTAGGTCCTAATTTTGACCTTTATGTTTCAATTTAACTCGTTAAAACTTTAAATTATTAGTGAATAGTGATTGTAAGATTTAGGGGTTGAGATTAGGGGATTGGGCTTGTACTCTAATTATTGCTGAGTAGTAGTTGTAAGATTTAGGGACTTGTGTTTGGGATTTAAGAGTAAATGTGTCAAGTGGAGTGTTTGGGGTTATAGTTGGTTAGTTTAGGGAGTTGGGGATTAAGCGTGCACTCTAATTATTAGTGAGTAGTGGATGTAAAATTTAGGGGTTCATGTTTAGGGTTTAAATATAAATGTGTCTAGTGGAGTGTTTGGGGTAATGTGATTAGTTAAGGGTTTAGTAGTGAAAAGTTTGTTTTGATTTGATTTGGTCTTTATTTAATTTAAAATCAGATTTGGGGTTTAGTGTTTGGGGTTTATGGGATTATTTTAGGGATTGAGGGCTTAATTGCTAAGGTTTGAGGTTTATGGGTATAATTTAGTGGTTAAGGTTTGAGGTTTATGGGTGACTAGGTACAATTTTAGGGCTAATTAAAAAAGCTTTTAGCTTTAGACTTTGTTATAAGATCCGAGAGCTAATATTATTACCCAACAAACTTCTTATATTTTATAAGTTCCAGTTTGTAGAATTGTAAGTTTAAAAAATACTAACTTGTATTATGTTGACATTTTGTATTTCATATGTAATGAACTCATTTTTTTAAAGTTAACTATCAAGTATTCAAATATTAGTAAAAAACAGACCTTATATTGTATAGTCAGAAAAATATGTTTCAAGCTGATAACAATAAATATTCGTTTATGTAGTTCAAATTGCTAAAGGTTAGATAAGAATAATCAATAACTCTATAATTTTGTTCGGTTAGTAAGAAAACAATTATCCTGAATCTGTTATAACTTAACATATATTTTGTTATAATTTGTAAATCTAAATTTTTATTTAAGTTACTAAGAAAAAAATCAATCTAATTTATTTTGTAAGTAACGTAAATATTTTTTTTGAATGTAAAAATAAATATGTTTAATGTATTAGATTGGAAGTATAATATAATGTCTAATTTAATATTTCTTAATTTCATAAATTATTTGTATTACTTGGCCCAATATTTTTATTTTTTAGTATTCACTCTTCATTAAGTTTTTGTAATTGATAAATTATCAATTACTTAATTTTTTTTTCAATTTTAGTACTTAATATATATATATGTATGCGCGCATATACATCATGTACATCAATATATGTAGGTGTATATGTATATACATTATATATGTATATGATATATCAACTTATAAAAGTTTTTAATTCATCATGTCATAGATTTTTGGGTTAATTTCAGTTCAGGTCAACAACAGGTCGGGTCACTTAACAGGTCGGGTTTAAATCAGGTCGGGTTCAAAACAGGTCGGGTCCATTTCAGGTCGGGTTCATTTCAGGTCGGGTCCGTTTCAGGTCGGGTCCATTTCAGGTCGGGTTCATTTCAGGTCGGGTAAAATCGGATATCGGGTCAACTCAATCGGGTAAATTCGGTTATTTGCTAGGTCGGCTTCGGGTTCGGTTCGTTTCAGTCGGACGCAGATCGGGTTCGGTTACTACAGTAACAGGTCAAATTCGGGTTCGGATCAACAACAGTCAGTTACAGATCGGATTCGGGTCATCAAATCTTCGGGTCAAATCAGGTTCTGACTCGAGCAGGTTTCAGTCGGGTTTCCAGGTTCTGACTTGTTTTTACATCCCTAGTGATTTGTGGTGGCCGAAAGAAAGAAGGATGGCCACTTGCCCGCCCCATCTCCTTTGTGATTCGTTCCCCCAAAAAGGACACCCACATGCTGCCTGCGTATTTCATTACCTCCACATTTACATACAAATATTTTTTATGCACAATTTCGGATAACATTGGCTTCGGGCATTAGCAAGTTTTTTTTTTGAAAATAAAAGTATGGAGTTTATACATATTCGAAAGATACTGACTCGAGCCTCATTAAAAAATTTCCTTAAATTTAAATAAAGGAAAAAGAATATACCGGTTCAGTGTTACTGGGAATAAAAAGACAACAATAGAACAACTGGCGAGACAAAAGCTTACCCGAAATGATACACAAACAAAACTAAAGTCTGAACAAAGGCAGACCATTCACACTTGAACAAAGATTTCGCTCCAACCACGCAACATCAATAGAAATACTTCACATACTTCAAAAGCAAGGCATGCACTCCAAAGACATGAACAGAAGAATTCCATTCCCTAGGGATCTCCTGAATGCGCCACTCAAAATCAGCACAAATTTTAAAACATTCTAACACTGTTGATCTAAAGACATCATGAGTGATGGATGATTAAACCACTTAACAATGATACAACAGTCAGTTTCGATAATTAAATGGAACTTATTAAACCATTTTGAGGACCGGAAAAGGATACAAGTTTTGGGCAATAGCAAGTTGAAACTTATTTAAACAAAAATGCATTAATAAATAATTACTAGCAAGACCATCCTTGACGCCGAGAAACAATGAGAAGAACCAAATTTGGGTATATTTCTATAACATCTTAAACCGGGCTTAGAAGAAGACCGAGTCTAGAATGTTCACGAAGGACTAAAGGATATCGATTAAAATTTCCAAACAAGCATTCGAAGGTACACAACCCTTTATTAAGGACAACAAGACACTTGAAAACAACGTCAACAAAGCAGGGTTTCGAAGGAGTTATGTTTATTAAGCCAATTATTTAGATACAAAGTTGAAGCTAGGTATTTAGGATTCAATTAGAATATGCCATAAGTCCACGAGACACCATTTTCATGATTTTCAATTGGATTGCTAAGGCATCTATCTAGACAAAATTCATAAGGGCATGATGTTAATCTAATTTAGTTTTATGCAAGATAAATAGGATAAATAATCAAACCTACTTAAGATTTAAACATGGACTTCAAACATATATAATTCTTCCTTAAGGGTCAAACATACATTCGATGGAAGCTACACACAATAAAATCGAATAGATTAGGCTCTCATATTAGTTTATTTGTTACCAAAATGCTAACCTAATAATTATTAGCTAAAATTAAGTATTTCACTCATGACTAAGCCCGACTAATAGTTCCTTAATTTCAATAGACTCATGATTTAAGTTCCATAAGTAATTCGATCAATACATCATGTTAACTTCTTTTTTCACTTAGCTAATGCTTCTTACTACGTTCGTAAAAATGTAAGTTCCATTTGAAGATTCTTATCAATCGATCAAACTAGCCTTATTCATTTCTCACAACAAGGATTAATCACACTTCTAGGAGGCTACACTAATCCAAGTGATTAACCAATTTATCATGTCAATTATTCTACCTCATCCATGTAAATCTATTCTTCTTAAAGCATTCTCACCAGACAAGTAATTATCCATAGAAATCAAGCATTCAACCTTAATATATCCACAAGACTTAAGTTTATTTAATTCCTAGCTACCAAAGCCCAAGATCTTCGAATCAGCCATACACAAAAACATTCATCAACCAACCATAATCATCGAGATAAGCCATACACACACTACTTGATAATATTTACATAACTTGCTTATAATATTTACAACCCCACAAAAATTGGTTAGATGCTTAACATATATATATATATATATAGCCATCATCCTAGGAGTTGAGATAAAGTAAGCACATGCATTTAGAATAGCAAAATGTCTTGATCAAGCTCTCAAAGTTAACCTCCTTCCAAGATTCAACCTGTAAAGTAGTGAAAGAAAGTTTATAAGCCTAAGCTTAGTGAGTGGGTTTAAAGCCTTCAATGAGGATCCTATACGAGTTTATTCCTTACACTGCTTAATGTGTCTCATACAATATATCATAGGAAATGACAAGGTAAGTTTTCCATTCATGTAATTTTCATGACACTCTTCCATATCAATATATATTAACTTTACATTATCACTCAATAAGAGATAATCATTGTACTAATACATCTTTTAGGAAAGCCTTTAGATCAATGATACAAACAAAGCTTAACAATCCAGTTATCACATTTTGTTAACTACATTATCACTTTCTCTTTATCATAAGACATAGCCTTGAGAATCAAAAGTCTAGTCTAGATACTCGAGTCCCCGACCAATTGTTGCCCATAACATATATTGTACATGCAGTACCGGTTATACCCTCCCACTATCGTCAATTGACCACATGCACATCCCTCCTATTGTCACCCATTAAGGACCATTGTCCCAGACCGTAGTCCACCCCGACATTGATATCTACAGACTCTATGGTATGCCAACTATATCTATGACTAAATTGAGACCAAGGCTTCATTATTCATTTTTATTTCATTAGGTGAGCTGGGCTCCTTTCAATTTACACATTAATGTGTCACTACCCTTGTTCTTTCATAGGGCATAATCATATTCATCTAGAGACTTATCTCATTCATTTCGATCAAAGTCCCTTGTCCAAATCTAAGAATCAATCAATCATATCTTTCCTCATTTCAAAATATAGTGGGAAAAAAGCCGTGGTAGCCATGGCCCGATGAGATCTTGAGTAGGATTAGAATCAGCTTTCTAATGGAGCGCCCCAACAAAAAACCAGAGGTGGTACTCTCCGGCCATTGCTACCGGAACACCAATTCCCCCTCTTTCATTTTTCTTCCTCAATTGCTGCGAGTTCTGATCGTATGGCAGCCTCAGGAGCGGGGTCTCCCTCTCTCAGCTCCATCGTCGGCTTTGCAGTGGGTAATTGAACAGCTGTGGAAGGTGGTTTGGAGACTCTATTGTTCAGGTCTGACGCGTCTGGTGAGCAAGAGACTCTGGATCTCGCTGGGAGTTGTTGAGTGTGGGAAGGAGGCATCCATCTTTCACTCTCCAGGCTCGGATCTCGCCGTCTCCCTCAATCCATGGACCTTTTCGTTCCCAGAAGGTGCACCGTTCCTCCTTCATGCGTGGCTTGAACGTGGGTATCTTAACTTTCCAAAAATCAAACTGATGTTGGCCTCTTGTTCTCATCCCCTGTGTTTTGTCTCTAAACGACCCGGTGACCGGATCTTTCGTTTGGTGACGGTTGCCGGAGACGCTCTAATTGACGGGGCTTGGCTTGGCCATCCCTTGCAGAACAAAGGAGAAGCCACCAACTTTATTTACGAGAATCGTTTCTCGACTGTGGAGGCGACGCTGTTGGCTGCCTTGACCTCTGAAGATGGTTCTAGTTTTTGCTTGCTCGCCGGAGAGAAGCCAGCAACTAAGCCGACGTTGGTTCTCGACTCGTTTGGGGAAGATGGCAGGTTGACAGGGGCAGTTTGGTCCTTTCCCATGATGTCAAATTTGTTTCCTCTTTTAGTAAGGGTTGACTCTATTTTATGGGACAACATTGATTGGTCTGATTTCTTTAAGGTGTGGCAACCAAGAACCAGATTTGGTGGGATTTGGAATCCATTTTTTCAGCTTTGCACCGAATTTTATGGGATTCATACCACGATTTTTAGGTTCTTGCTCGATTCTCGAATTACAAGTTTTGGATGGGATCCGGGCGGTTCTACCTATACCGAAGAGATCCGATTGATGTGGTCATGCCTCTCGGTGGATCAAGTTTTCAGTATTTTCGTGGATTTGTCTGAGGACAGGTTTACCCCAACTGTTGCGTTCCTTTCCAACTTACTGTGGCCACAACGTAGGGGTTACGTTCTGCTTGCCTTGACAAGGCCCATCTCAATTGGAGTGTGAGCCTGCCTCCGGAGGGAGCTCTCAGGCAAGTTTCGAGCGTTTCTCTGTTGTCTCAAGCATCGGTTGAACATTGTTGGTTTGCTGTTGTGTTTACCGGTGTTCGGTAATTGTTTGAAGCTATCCCTGGTTGAACCAGTGGATGCTATCTCTGTTTCAGCATCTCGTGAATGCTGGCTTTATTTTATTGTTGGTTGGTTCCCACTGAGACTTATAGCTGGTGGGTTTGTTTTCCCTTGTTCTGTGTTTCTCGCTGTCCTAGTTTGGGGATTGTATTGCCGTTGTATGTGCCAGTCTTTTATCCAGTTTTAATCGAACGCTAGTTTCTTCTTGATAAAAAAAAGTAGTAATTCATATAGCATAGCAAATCAAAATTCTTCATAACATGGTTCATTCAATGTTCATTATTTGTAAACATGTGATCATACATAAGGATCTCAATATCAAGTATTTCATGATACCATGTTTCAAACAATTTTCAACATGCTAGTAACTTAAATGTTAGAATAAAATCCTCAATTGTGGGCACATATGTAAAATGTATGATGCTATTATAAAGTATGGCACAAAATCAAGTGACCAATTATGTTAGGCGTGTCATAGGTATTAAAGTGTCATGGAAATAAAAGTTTAGATACCATAAGATATATCTATAATTCAATGAGGAGCAGAGTTATAAATATTTAATAGTTTATTTAATAATCAACTATATAAAGAGGTAGTGGTCTCCAAGAAATAGGTTAACTTGTATTACTTTTGTCCCCGTCAGAGAGTTTTTACGGCAAGGGCTAACCTATCTTCTTGGAAGATCACAACAATCTTTTAGGCGATTTTCATTGAAGGATTCAAGGTTTTAAGTCTATCAATGAATTCAGGTACGCTTCCGCTTTCGGTTTATTGTTTTTGATGATTTGACATGATAGATCTTGGGTTTAGATTTCATATCTATTATGGTTTGATTCTAACAAGTGGCATCAGAGACTCTTCAAGTTGAATCATTGAGATTAAATTAATATACTATTTTTTCGATTGATTCATTCATATGGTATCATGATTTTGATATCCTGATCTCATGTTTCGGTTAATGTTTATGGTGAATTTTTCAGATTTTAATTTTTCAAGAAAGTTAATTTTTTATGACAATAAAGATTAAAAGAAATTAGGGTTATGTGTATTACATGAAGATAATAATAAATAAAACGGGTAAATTACACAGATCATATGTAACCCCCTCGTCCCGGTCCAGACGCTTGACCGGTCCGAGTGGGCTACACGGGGAAAACCGAGGCGAAACCCGTTAAGGCTCCACTTCGTTTAACAACCCGAGAAAACTTTTTCTTTTATTTATCTTGTCTAGATGCTTTAACACATTCCATGTGAAACAACGACAGGGGAAGCAAAAGCGAGGCGAAACAACGAACATACAACTTAAAACAACCCATTTTTAATTTTCACAGCAGGTCGTATTGATACACTAGGAGAGGGTATCGATACGCCTTGACTAGGTCAACAGCCAAGGTCAACCCAGGGAGACCGTATCGGTACACTGGTTGACCGTACCGATACGCCCTCATTGGTCAACTTCTCACGATCAACGATACAAGACCGTATCGATACACCCTAGACCCGTACCGATACGCCAAAATCTCGTCAAAATCTCAGATTTCCAGAGAGGTCTTGGCGTATCGATACACCCCCGTGTACCGGTACGCTAGGCCAAACTTGAGTCCCAAAGTGTAGGACCGTATCGGTACGACCCTTGGGCGTATCGATACGCCCTGAACTGCAACACTCAAATTTGCAGCCAAAGACTCCAAAATACAACTCTAGATGCAATTTAAGACTCGCCTAGACACGAACAAGCATACATACAACATATAGCAACCAAGATTTCAGCACACGAGACATTTGAAACGAACAAGGATCATGCATTCAAGGAATCATACATTTACCATAAAGAGACATACATTGCATTAAAAGGTTTCATGCCTTAGAAACAAAACACATAAGCATTCATGACATGCAACTTAAACATGGTTTACAAACCAAAACAAGGCATCAACAAGCCACCCCATACATCAACATATCAAAGGGAGTCTAAACAAGCTCCTACACAAAACAACAACACATATCCCATTGCTTATCTATTACATCTCGTAACTTAAAAGTTCATACTTGAGAATAGCAAAAGCACAACTAGCGCACTTGGAGGCCCTCTCCTTGCACAAGCAACCCACGAACTACGGATCTACATTGTCGAACAAAAGAGAGCGTAAGCATAAAGCTTAGTGAGGGTAAGCTCATAAAACAAACCTCGACAATGCAGGGTCCAAGCACGAACAACACAACCAAGGAAGAATGTATGAGTTCTTACCTTCGAAGCCACAAGAGTCAAAATATATATGATGCATGAACATAATATCATTATCATGCCATGCTCAACAAGTCCATAAACACAACCATATGGAAACACACATACCAAACGTATTGGCACCTAGCTATGACCCGAATACGCGGATTACAACCGTTGGAACTCACATCCAACAATACAACCATTACCTTACGGTGGGATTACACTCATCATCGTTTCACGCGGAGGGGATTCCACTCATCCTCACGCCCCGTCGATGGGATTCCACTCATCACCGACTAACATATAAAATAAGATTTCCGGGCGTACCCGTACTCCATCTTGATAACTACCATCACCAAGACCACGCACGCATTTCGACTCTCGTGTGCACACTAAACATCCTAATGATCGATCATTTGTACCCCAAGCATACTAGTGCCAATACTAACACATTTCATTAATCAACCTCACAACTTTCTTACCAATCTCTGTGCTTAGCACGTACTCACCATGATTTACCACCATGCACAAACCACATTCCACAACCACATACATATCACAATGCATCACACATCATGCCTCAACACACATGTATATCACAATATACATAACAACATTAATCACAATAAATATGAATGAAGAGGCATATCATACATTTAGAAGTTTAACCAAAGATCTCCTAAACTAAGCTTGAGATTAGACTACCAATCTAATCCCAACTCTAGGTGGGTTTACCAAGCCCAACCTAGGTCCACATGCTTGAACCAACATTTGAAAACCAATTAAACCAAGTTGAAATCATTAACCACTCACCGACTATTCCAAGCTCAACAACTCTAGCCGATCAATCCACCAAGCTATTCGGATTCGTTCTCGAGGCTTCACCAACACAATTCCTTGCTTCTAAACATCCCAACACAATCAAAACAACTACATTTTAGTCCACAAATCACTGTAGCAAACCCGGAACACAATCCAAGCATAAATCACATGAATTCAAGCTAAAGACAACCCCATAAGTGCCATTTTCGAGCTGCCCAAAAGTCAAACCAGAAAACCACGTTTCCAACCTCTCAAGTGTCATATAATACACCCAAAACAACCCTCAAACATAGTCTAACCATCAGCCAACACTTTCTAACACAAAACAGCCCCAAAGACCAACCTTTGAACTCTCTAAAACCTCCCTAAAACCCAAATCCATGAATCATTATAAAACCAAGTAAAAATCAAGTATGTTGGACCTTTTAGATAGCAAACAACTTATCTAACATCAACAAATCAAAAACTTGAGTTAAAGCTAACAAAGTTCACATTTTTAATCCAAAACTTCAAAATGTAAAACCATGGGTTTTAATGAAATCTAAAGGTTTAGGGATGTAGAGGAAAGTGAGGACAAGTCAAAAACGAGTTTACCTTTCAAAAACCTTCAAAGATGAGAGAGTATGGTGATGGAATAGTAACCTTGAGTAGGGGAGGGAGTTTGTCGTGAAATTGGAAGAGAAGAGGGAAGAAGATGAGTTAAATGGGTGTTATAAAATAAAAAGGGGTTTTTATTCTACAAGACCAAGTATTTACAAGATTTCCATTAATGAAAATGACCATCTTCCAATTTCTAAAATCCATGGAATTTTGGGTTTTAAATCAAAATCGGGTCCAACATATTAAATGAATTTTTAAAATGAAAAGGAAAAACCCGAAACATTATTTTAATTATTTAATTCACCCGACCCCCAAACCCGGGTGTTAAAACTCTCCCTAAGGAATTTCGTCCCCGAAATTACCTGACAGAAACAAGTACGGAAACTACTCAAGCATATCCGCTTTCCTCTCCCACGTGGCCTCTTCCACTCTTCTGTGTTTCCACAACACCTTGGCCAACTCTATGGTCTTGCCACACAACACCTTGCTATCAGAAGCAAGTATCTCAACCGGTTCTTCATTGTAAGACAAATTCGGATTCAGCTCTATCTCCTCAACGGGCATAACGTGAGATGGATCTGATCTATACCTCCTAAGCATCGACACGTGAAAGACATCATGGATTTTCTCTAACTCTGAAGGCAATCTCAAACGGTAAGCTATTGGCCCAATCCGCTCAACTATCTCATACGGACCAATAAACCTCGGACTCAACTTGCCTTTCCGGCCAAAACGCATTACCTTCTTCCACGGAGATACTTTCAGAAACACTTTCTTACCCACTGAAAACTCAATCTCTTTTCTCTTCAAATCTGCATAAGATTTCTGATGATCGAAAGCTGCTTTCAAACAGTCACAAATCAACTTCACCTTATTAGTAGTCCCCTTAAGCAAATCTGGCATATGTAAACAACTTCTGACCCGCTTCGGCCCAACAGATCGGAGTCCTACATCGCCTACCATACAATGCCTCATAAGGAGCCATCTGTATACTAGCCTGGTAACTGTTGTTGTAAGCAAACTCGACTAAGGGTAAATGCTTCTCCCAAGAACCCTGAAAGTCAATCACACAACAACGGAGCATATCCTCTAACACCTGTATCACTCGCTCTAACTGACCATCTGACTACGGATGAAACGAAGTACTGAAATGCAAACGACTACCTAGGGCACTATGCAAACAACCCCAGAACCTCGTTGTGAATCTCGGATATCTGTCTGATACTATAAACTTCGGAACTCCATGAAGTCTCACAATCTCGCGGATGTACAAATCTGCCAACTTGTTTAAAGAATTTGTGGTGTTCACTGCTAAGAAATGAGCACACTTAGTGAATCTATCAACTATCACCCAGACATAATTCTTCTTCGAAGGAGACAACGGCAACCCTGACACAAAGTCCATAGTGATTCTCTCCCACTTCCATTTCGGAATTTTCAAAGGTTGCAACAAACTTGAAGGAACCTGGTGTTCTGCCTCCACTCTCTAACAAACCATGCAACGGCTCACATACTCGGCTACATCCTTCTTCAAACCAACCCAGTAATAATGATTCTTCAGATCTCGGTACATCTTAGTACTGCCCGAAAGCATAGAAAAATGACTTGAATGTGCTTCGCTCAGAATCATACGTATCAACTCAACATCTTCAGGTACTACAACTCTGTCTTTGAAACACAACACATTCTCATCACTGAAATTATACTCTGTCGGTCTACCTTCTACAATATCCTGAACATGTGAAGCTAATGACATGTCTTGCAACTGTTTCTCTCTAATCATCTGAATCAACGAAGGCTTCACTTGCAACTCGGTAATCAAACCACCATCCCCTGATACACTCAGTCTAGCAAACATATCTCGCAACTCAACTGCAACTTTTCTGCTCAACACATCAGCCACTACATTTGCCTTACCCGGATGGTACTCAATAGTCAAATCATAGTCTTTCAACAATTCAAGCCATCTTCTCTGTCTCAAGTTCAACTCTCTCTGAGTCATCAGATACTTCAAGCTTTTATGATCAGTGTAAACCGTGCACTTCTCACCATACAAGTAGTGACGCCAAATCTTCAAAGCAAACACAATTGCTGCTAACTCAATGTCGTACGTAGGGTAGTTCTTCTCGTACACCTTCAACTGTCTCGAAGCATAAGCAACAACTAGAGCCATGAACTCTCTCTTCTTCTCATCTAGGTATCGAAGACCTAAGTACTTCATATGGAAAACATTCTTGAAGAACTCCCAAGTAACCTCGGCCTCGGGCATACCCGTAGTGATAGTAGTCCACCAAGTGTAGGCATCTTTCTAAAGCAAAGAGACAATGCAACCCAACTTATGTGCTTCAGAGCACTCCATATGACTCAAGATACGAATTGTGCTCTAAAACCATGCCTCGGAACCCTCGGGCAATAACCCACGGAACTCAACTCCGACCAAGCTACGGAGTCGCTCCAACGGTAAACCAGAACGTGCACCCTGAGGTGGTGCTGCAATCTGAACACCCGCTAAAGTTGTCTGTATAGCCCCAGCTATAGCCTGAATCAACGGATTCACATCGATAGATGCCTGTCCCTGACCGGCTTGGGGTCCAACACCTTTCGCATTCGCTCTACCACCCATAGGTGGAGGAGGAGGAGGAGGAGGCAAGTTCTCAATCGCACATCCTCGACATTCTCAATTCACTCAACCCTCGGCCTTCCCCTCGGTCTCACCATGCTAACAGATGCAAAGCTAATCAACAAAAACAACAAGTGAAATGATTTGGGGTCAGCAAGGAACAAGGTCCAAGGTGCTCAAGTCCTTAAACTTAAAACCACTTACAATAATAGTATACTAGCAATGGGTTCCTTTACTACTTCTCAACCAACACAAGGATAACCAAAAGCATGCTTACAATCATCATACAATCACAATCAACAAGCTTACACCATAAAACTTACCTCACTTACCTTTTGGCTTGAAGAAACTCAACGAATCTAGGCAGAACCTAGGCTCTGATACCAACAAATGTAACCCCCTCGACCCGGCTTAGCCGCCAGACCACATCGAACGGGTTACACGGGGAAAATTGAAACGAAACCCGTTAAGGCTCCACTTCGATTAACAACCCTAGAAAATTTTCTTTTAAGGTTATCTTGTCTAGATGCTTCATTATATCCTATATGAGAGGACACGCAGCGGATAACACACATGGATACAAAACGCGCGAAACAGATAAACACACAAACCATTTTTTTAACCTTTACAACGGGTCGTATCGGTACGGTAGAGGACCGTATCGATACGCTTGGACCTGGTCAACACACCAAAGTCGACCTAGAGAGATCGTATCGATGCGCTAGAGGACCGTATCGATACGCCCTCAATGGTAAACTTTCCAAGGTCAAACTACAAAGACCGTACTGATACCCTCAGTACCCGTACCGATACGCCAAAATCTTGTCAATTTCTCAGATTTCCATAGAGCTTTTGGCGTATCGATACACCCCCGCGTACCGGTACGCATAGCCTAAAACAATGTTCAAAGCAGAAGACCGTATCGATACAGCCCTTGAGCGTATCGATACGCCCTGTACTAGAAACCTTATTTTGGTTGCTAAAAACACAAGGACTCGACTCTAGAGGCATTAAACGACTAGTCAAGCAACATACAAACTGAAACACAACACAAGACATCCATGGATAAACATACGAAGAAATTTAAACATTCAACGAAGCAACATTCATCGTGATAAGATCCTTAGATGAGACACGCATATAAGGCATTCACCCATATAACCAAAAGTTAAACTAAAACATACTTCAATGTGGCATAAGGAAATACAAGCCCAAAATGACTAAACATATTTGTCTAAGCAAAAGAACATGCCATCAACATCACAAAACACAAAGGTCCTATTCCATTGCTTAAATACTAATTATCGAAGTCTAAACCATACTTGAGCAAACCAAAACTCCCCTGGATCCTCACTTGTTCCCCAAGCTGCTCCAAGGGTCTAAAGGCATGCATTGTTGGAAAAGAGAGCGTAAGCGTTTAAGCTTAGTGAGCGGTGCTCAAAGAGGTAACTACAACAATGCAGTTTTAAAACATAGTTTTCTTGAAAACTAAACCCTTTTCCAAATCATTTTCACATGCTTGAACACACAATGTCATGCTTTTACCTTCCGTGCATTTATCAAATGCAACCAAAAACCATAGGCTTACCATATGCTCATTCTCATAATGCAAGCAAAGTAAACGATAATGCTATAAGCATAAACATAAGGAATCAACAACATGCTTAACATGAGAATTAAATCAATCATGGGTATATTGACATTCAACTTTTTACTCGGATATGCGGATAACTTTCTCAAACCCACTACACACTTCTAGTGGAATCTCACATCACCGTACTCACCCGTCTAGTAACAACATGATTTCCGGTGGAATCTCACATCACCGTACTCCTCCTTAGTGGAATCTAACATCACTAAGGCCACGCGCGAATTTTACCTCGAGTGCACTTTAATCCTATTGATCGATCAATTATATCCGGTAACAACCAAACACATGTCAATATACTCAAACACAACCACAAGCATTACCGATGCTTGGACCACTTACCAAGTCCAACTTCCATGCAAGGCATGTACTCACAAATGCAAGTATAAACACAAGTCTCACATTTCAACATGCATAACAATGCAATTCAACACATAATAACATAGCATGTTCAACTCGCATTCAAGAATCGTAAAACACAATTTAATTGCATAAAACTATAAAACTTACTCTCGAGCTTTAATTGGCCTTTCAAGCTCAATCCAAACTCCCAAAACATTCCCTTAAGTACGTTAAGGCTTTTAAAATTGATCCACTCAACGATGAAACCCAACCCAAGTCGAAAATGTTGATCAAGCCTCCAAGTTCCCCGGAATTGAGTCCGAAGCTTCTCTCATGTTTTTCCTTGCTTCTAATCAACCAAAAACAGTGCATTACACATCAAAATCACTGCCACAACTCAAATTACAACTCAAGACAAATTTTGCTACATTTCCAAACCAAGAAGTAACCCAAACTCTTCATTTTTGGACTTGGACACAACCCAGTAGTTACTCATCAATTTCATCATCCAAATCATCACTAAACATGTCCAAAACAACCCCCAAGTGTAACCATACCATCAGCCCAACTTTCATCTCACATAACTACCTCAAAACTCAAGATTTTCACTTCTGAACTCACCCACTAATACCCATTTCGGGATTTCATTAAAACTTCACCATTTTTAACATATGTTAAGCTTAAAAGCAAGTTTATAACATATATAAACTTTACAAATTAAGAACTCAACAAAAAATCAACAAAGTTTCCATCTTTAATCTAAAACTCTAAACACTTGAAACAACTCAAAAATGGGTTTTATAGAAATCCAAGACCATGAAAATGTTAAGGATGAAGAGGAGAAGTCAAAAACGTTATTACCTTGAAGAAATCACTTAGTTGAGAGCTTGAAATCCAATGGAATAGTGACTAGGGTTTAGGGAAGTTTTTAGAACGTGGAATTCAAAATGAGAAAGAAGATGGCTTTTGCTAAAAACCCCTTTTTTATTCCCTTTTATGAAAAATCTCATTTTGCCCATTTTTCTCTTAAAACTCTTTTTGGTGCATTAAAATAGTTTATCTCCAATTTAATTTTAACCCATCCCGGTTTAACTAACCTGATATCTCTCGGCCCTAAACTCGGGGCGTTACATTAATCATTAATTATTAAATGAATTTATATTTCAAATGAAAATATTCATTTCATAAGGAAATATGTTTTTTGTTTCGAATATAAATTAGAAACAACCCTTATACTCTCAGGATACCTCTATTCATATTCTAAACATATATTTCAAATATAAAAATTTTATATGCATGATTAATTATGGTCTTGTATGTTTTAAGTTCTAACTTAAAAGGCTCTATTTAAATTTGTGTATTATTAAAATATATGAATACTATTTAATTTAAAGGTTTACATGAGACAACACCCAATTGTTGAGCACCATCCATATTTAAATCACAAAATTATATATAATATTTCTAGTTTAATTAATTAAATTAATTAGTAAAGTTTTAATCATATTTAAAGCTCTAATTAATTAACTATATTATTTTCTAATTTCTAAAGTTTTAATGAATACTAAGTATTCTACTTAAAAGCCCATGTTGGACAATACCCCATTACAATGGGGCATCACCCAAATTTAGAACTTCAAAACTTCCCACTTAATATTCATCAATTGCTACAATGACCTTCTTAATTGAATTATTAAATCCTAATGGAGAACCTAAGGCTAAGGCTTTAAACAATTAATTAATCTAGGTGTTTTAATTATCTAACAAACATTTCTATATTTTTTTAAAACATGCATCAAGCAAACAATTAAATTGCATATAAATTAAATAATTAAAACATGGCTAAATTAAAAAGAAAATTAACTTGAAAAAGTTGATTTTATTCAAAATAGGGACTAAATTGAAAAAAATTACAATCTTTTTGGGTCAAAGCCCGAAATAACCCCAATATTAAAAATGTGTGGGTCAAGCCTGATCCAATTAAAAACGTGTGGATCCCTTTTTGACCCGGTACCAAAACGACATTGTTTAAACTCGATTTTATATAGACTCAAATCGGGCCAACTCAGCCATTCAACCATTTTCACTCTCTCTTTCTCTCCCAAAATCCTCTCAACACTAACACTCCCCAAACTCAGAAAACTCACACAAATAAATCAAAATCCATGTTTTTCATATGAACATTCATCCTTGTTCTTCAGGCTTACGAAGAACATAATAACTCCTGCCATTAACCACCACTAACTATGCTATTCAATCCATAACTCCCCACTTTCGGTAACTTAAAGTCGTTTTCGACCGTCAATATTCGAATTTCAACCGTGTAAACGATGTCAACCATGGTCTGTCAATTTTTAACCATCGTGCGATGTCGTATCAAACCTTAAATCTCCTAAAAATTACCATTTTAAACCCTAAAACCCAAATATTAATTTCAACTCGATAGAGCCACCCTTTTCCGACCACTTAGCCTATCTACCCAGCCCGACCCTCTTTAACTTTGTCGTTCACTCAAACATCGGCCGCCATAAAATAAGCTTCCGGCTATTCTTTTTTTTATTTTGTTTTTGTGTTATATATATAAACTGGTGTTTGCTTTATTTTGAGGATTTAAAAGGTGAACGGAGGAAATATACCTTTTGACGATGGTGGTTCGTGGCTCCGATCGTCTTCTCTAGCAAGCTCTTCGGCTAATCTGGTGTCTCTCCAACTTTAGGCGTCGTTCGGTCTTTCCCAGGTAAGCCCTATTTCTTCTCTTTTTTTTATTATTATTATTATTAGGTAATTATTTTTTTTATGGTTAATTAATGAGATCCAACAATTTCTCTCATGCTATTTATAGTGGTTGATCGGTTGATCTCAAGGGTGACGTCATGGCACTGACATCATCAAGAGATGTAACCATCTATGGAGGACGAAACACAAATTCATGTGCAAGCTTTTGGACCAATCCACAATCGCCACATGTCCTCTGGATCTCAAATTTGGGCAGAAAAATAATATATGTGTTTGTTGGGTTGGTTTATCCAAAAATGAGTTGTAGATTAGGTGTAAACAGATATAAAAAGTAGGGATTTGGGCCTTATGTTTTTAACTTGGGATTTATATATGAATATTATGTAAATGGACACTATATAATGGACTTTGGGTTGTTTATTATTTTTTGGATTTTATATTATTTATTTATCTATTTTGAGTTTTATTTAAGAAAAGTGTTATAATATATTTATACTCATACCATGGTAAAATTTGAGTATTACAACTGCCCTTCTTTACTCATTGTTGTGGAACAAGAACTGGGCAAAGACTGAAAAGATACGAATTTTGTCCAAGTATGCTGACTATTATTCTAGTCTGTAGGTTCTAAGCTTCAAGTTCTTCTGTAATGTTGAAGTCTAAAAAAAGATAAACTATTCGTTCTTTTGAAATGCAGCTAAGCCCGAAACGGTCACACTCTTCATCCTTATGAAATGTTAATCCACTTCTCTACAAAGGTGTCGAACAAGAAAGTTCTTCTCTCTCTTTTTTGATCAAAAGGAGAATTCATTAAAATAAACCGAAGAAAAAACAAAACCACGTAGTGGAACACAAGCATTGCACGCCATGCATGGAACACAACATCACCCTACAACAAGCAAACAGAACAAAGAGGCAAAAACCAAAGCAAGAAAAACTCCATCCGCCTAAGAACATGGACAAACAAAGCCTATGGTCATCAATCCAAGGGAACCAGGATTCAGCGCTCGCGGAGCCACAAGACCATGCAAAAGCAGCACAAAAAGGGGCGAAAGTGAAATACATCAAAATGAAGCCCGAGACAGAAATCCATGCAAACCCTACCTGGCAAACAAACCATAACCAACAGAACGACAATCTCCAAACGCAAGACACTCCTCCAGCCGTCAAGGATGTAAGCTTAGGAACAAAGTTGGGTGAGAGCTCTATCTGGAGGCAGGCTCCCTCGTCTAAGGACTCGGGTCTTATCAACCCAATCATTGCTACCAAAACCCTTAACTACGAGATGGAATGGAGGACCACCAAGCCAGCATCAAACTCCATATCATGTTTGATGTTGGTTTTAAAGCAACCATAACCTAATGCCAACGAGAACCTAAGATCAGAAACCATCCGAGCAAGCCTACTGATCCGATGGGAAGGAGATGAAAAACACCCCAACTTTCGCTCCTTCCATTCGAAAGGGATGTAACTTCTGGGCATCATGTGTGGTGCAAATAATCTCTTTGGGAATTATCTGCGAGAGAACCTATTGTGTTAGCAGAGGGAGGTGCCGGTGTTTGGGCTTTATCATCACTAATAATGACTTATTCATTTAGGGAGCAATGCTCATCCACAAACATAGAGGGGACCTTGTTAATTTGTCTGCCTGAAGGATCGATTCCTAACTCTTTGATTCCCACTTCGTCCAACGATCTCCTAGATATTTCTAACACATGCTTCCTCCTTGTAGCCTACTTGATAAGCGTCAACCTTCTAGTGCCACAAGAGAAACCATTTTTCCTCCTTTCAATATTGTTGATTATCGTAGAAGATGAAGTAAATGAATTTGGGAAGAGGGCAACTTTAAGAACTTCTTCATTAGCCACAGCCCCAAACGCATTTGCTCCCCAGTTTCTCGAACCAATCTGAAATATGCCATCATAAACGTATTGCCACAACTCTCTTCTCTTCGCAACAAAAAATAATTCCTTGAGACACTTAGGTTTTTCCCTCTTTTTCCTGTGGAAACGCCGAGGTTATTGACTCCCTCTGTAATCGCTTCTTTCATCAGAACATCAATATCGAGAGAGGAGGGAATAGGGGTGGGGAATGGCCCGTCGACCCAGTAGCATCGAGCAGGGTAGGTATTATTTCGTGCATGTTGCTTGTTGGAACGGGTAAACTCTCATCAACTAGCTTTTTTTCTTTTTAAGGAAGTGTGTGCTAGTTTGGTGTTTCCTAAAGAGGAAATAACTTGTGGACTTAGGCAAGTGTTAGTTTCATCAGCCGACTTTATTAACCTAGTATCCTTAGGGCACTCAACCGAGAAACTTGGAAGATCATTGGGACTCGTGTCACCCTCACCCAACAGCCATTTCTCTTCTGGATTAGCAGAGCCACCATGGATCGTCAGATTACTACATAATCTCATTTTACATTTGTTCCTAGAATGATCCTTGAATGAAGTATTTTCTTAGAGCTGCGTGGCCCTCAACCATGGACCAAATCATCCGGCAAGCTTGAATAAGCTCGTATCGAACCAGTAATCCTTATCCCCATGTCCGAGCCTACTGCACTTGTAGCAAAACAATGGTAGTCTCTCGTACTTAAAGCAGATCTCCAAAGGTTTGAAACCCTTCATGTTCAGAAAGAAGCCTGTTTTAACGGTTCTTCAACTCTAATTGTCGCTCTAATGGTCAAATGGTCGTCCCATTTCACTTTGCATGTTGCGTCGAAGTTGGAACCGAAGAAACACGGAAAGAGGTTCCCGATCTTATGGATGTTGGAAGGGGTGATGAGGGAGATAGGGAGATTATGAATTTGTATCCAAAATTCCTCAATGGTGAAATCAAGTTCCTCAAAAGCCAATTCCGGCAACCATTCCTTGAGTATCAGCAACCTGTCTTGAACGGACCAAGGCCTCTTTCCAAGTACTTCGAGTCTGTCTTCGGCCGATTGAAATCATGGCATTCAAGGTCCAGACATTTCCATGCCTTTCGGAGGATAACATTGATTGAGAGTTGTTTCACTGCCATGTTGGAAAGAATCTTGCCAATCAGGGAATGATTTTTGATTTCGAAGTTGACATCCCCATCCTCATTCAGCTCCAAAGATTCTAAGTTGCTATTAGTGGAGCGGTTTGCATCAGGTAGAGGGACTGAGGGAGTGATAACACTTTTTCATTTAAGGTTTCCATAACAGGGGTAGCAAGGTTGTTGGGAGACCTTAGTGAAGTGAGTTAATATGGCAGAGAAGTGGAAGGGAGTAGAATCACGTGAGCAGAGGCGAAAAGAGAAAATCGGGACACACAAAGCCAGGGAAAACGTAAACAAAGATGAGACAAAGAAAACAAAAGGGAAAGAAAGGACTCAGGTAAGGAACACTCCAAAAGGAAGAGATACACAAAGGTCAGGGACTCAACCTGTCCTCCCACAACCCTGGACCAGCAGCTAAGAACCCAGGCGCGTCGAGATTCTTCCTAATCACCTAGGAAGATTGACGATCAGAGCATTCCTGGTGTGGATCATCAAAGGTTTGAAAGAGAGGAGTGTGACCTTTTCCCCAGATTGCCTGAAACTATAGATAATGGCTTAGCAAGTTCTTCTCATTAGGAACTCCTCATTCTTTATAGGAAATGTTACTCCATATCTTTGTAAAGGCGTTGAATAAGCAAATTTTTCTCATTAGGAACTTCCACTCCTTTTTGGAAACATTGATCCACCTCACTATAAAGGCTTTGAACAAACAAGTTCTTCTATTTAGGAACTTTTCATTCTTCAAAGGGTGAACTCTTCTCATTATGAGTTCTTCATTCTTTGTTGGGCAAACTCTTCTCATTGGGAGCTCTATACTCTTTGCTCAGCGAACTCTTCTCATTAGGTGCTCTGTATTCTTTACTAGGAATGTTGACTCACCTCCTCTTCTAGGGAAAAACTGAGCCTGCAAAAAGAAATATCATCAACTAATAAAAATTCTTCATGAAGTAATATGAAACATCATTAAGTTTTCGCTTGAAGCACTAAGATCTTTAGAGTCACTGCTCCTTCTGCCTAAAGTGTCTCTATCTTTAAATCTGAAGCTTACATGAGATCTTTTGTTTATCTTCCTCTTTTGATCGATCTCCATTTATGTTTAAAATATATGTGACCTACAAAAGCCAAATCCATCATTAGTCTTTCAACATTAATTGTAAAGCAAATGTACAATTTGGGTGTATCATTAAGAAACTTTAAGTGCTTCAATGAGAGAAGCTAAATTTTTTGACCAATTAAACTGTGAATCTTCCTCATTTGAGCCCGAAGTTGATCTATCTTGCTTTTCAACCTCTGAACTTCCTTCTTTTTTCTTGAATATGATTGCCCAAAAGGTTAATATCTTTGTTGATACCATGCCCCCACTATCTTACTGTGACAAAATTCGAAAAGTTCTCATCATTTCTGAAGGTGTCGGCCTGAAAGACTTAACATCATACCTGAAGGACTTACTGATGATCCGAAGAATTTAGAATTTTACTGAACTTTCTTTCTTATGCAGACAATCAAATATTCTCATCACTCCCGAAGGTGACGGCTCGAAGGTTTTAGGATTGTAATGCACTTTTTTTCTTGTGCAAACAATCAATGTTCTCATCACTCCTGAAGGTGATGGCCCGAAGGACTTAATATCATACCCAAATGACTTATTGATGACTCGAAGGTTTTAGAATTGCACTGCACTTTTTGTCTTGTGGAAACAATTAAATGTTATCATCACTCCCTAAGATGATAGCCCGAAGGACTTAACATCATGCCCAAAGGACTTATTGATGATCCGAAGATTTTAAAATTGTAATGCACTTCATGTCTTGTACAAACAATCAAGACAATCTTTGTTGAGATTTGCTTCTTCAAATGGAAGTCATGGGTTGATGTCTTTGCTTCACAGAAATGTGATTGAAATCTTCGGCAATCTTTGCTGAATTTACTTCTTCAATCTCGAAGTTGTAGATTGAAATCTTTGCCGATTTTGTAAATTCTTACTAAAATATGCAATAAATGCTCTTAATGTATGAGTAAGCATGCTCCTATCTTATGGATGGCTAACTATATATGATGCATGAATGTTGTCAATCGAAAACCACTTGGATGAACTTATTTAAACAAAAATGCATTAGTTAATGTAATAAAAAATTACCAACAATGTCATCCTTGACGCCGGGAAACAATGAAAAGAATCAAATTTGAATATATTTTTTAGCATCGCCATCATCTCATTCATACTTTCCATTTCATACTTTCCATACATACGACATGTTGTCTCTACTTTTTAATAGTTCAATCTTTCCTTTTGCCTGTTGCATATTTGTATTTCTTTAAAGGCTGACCTTTTAAATTTATTAATTAGTGTATGTTTGTGTCCATGTGGATAATAGTTGAAAAGGCTGGTAAATAAGTGCCCAAACTATTCTTTTTTTATATATAGGTACTTAAGTATTTTTCGGACCAAACAGATATCTAACGTTTTCAATGTTATTCAAATAGATGCTCGTCGTGACTGCCCGTTAAAAAAAATTCGTTAGCTAATAAAAATATGACACGTGACACTATTAAACACTATCTTTTAAAAAATAAATCAAAAATTTTAAGTCTTAAAATTTTCAAATAAACCCAAAATAGTCCCTAAAATTCCTAGACTCCTAAAATTCAGCCACTACCACCTACATTGGTCGCATTTCCGGCGACAGACTAAAGCGACATCCTCTTGAACGACCCACACATCGTTTATCGTCCGTTATGCCGTCATTTATCGTGTATTATTTGAACGAACAATTTAATAATTTCGACATTTCACACGGCATCGATTGAATTTCGAGACAAAGTGGTAGCGTAAATAATCGTGATGGTCCAGCGACGAATATGATGAGCGACGGCGTAACAATCGACAATGAAATCAAATCAAATCAAAATTTTAGTTTTGGAGTTTTAAGGATTTGAAATTTTGGGCTATTTTGTGAAATAAAAAATATTTTATTTTATTTATTCTCAAAATTTTAAAAAGCTAACACATGTCACTTAACGATGAAAACTAACAGACGTTAACGTAACAGTGAAAATTAACAAACGTTGGCGGCGGGCACCTATTTGAGTAACGTTAAAAACATCAGGTATCTATTTGACCCAAAAAAATATTTTAGGCACTATCTAAAAAAAGGTATAATTTGGGCATTTATTTGCCACTTAAGCCGTTCAAAAATTGCAAACTGCCATGGATCAGTTGATAAGCATTCTAAAACAAGCTATGTCTAGATCTGCTCATGGAGTGAACAAGAGAGAGCACGTGCAAAAGCACCTATAAATAACATCTATAGAGCAACAAGATTAAGACTTTGACCATCTTCAATTGACATGATTCGCTAAACCTCCCCTTAAAGAAGTAAGGACCAATGTGTATGTGTGTAGAGCTTGAACACCCCTACAAGAAGAATTAACCAGCGATGCAATTCAACAATCATATGAACTCATTGCTTGAGTCTAAGTTTGGCAAAGCAATGGAATTTACAAAAGTATTAGACGTCCCCGACCACCCGAGCCGATAACAACTGCTGTTATATCCTAATCCAGGCTATCCTTCAAGCCAGACAAAAAGGGGACAAATCACTAACGAAAAGAGGCTAATGACTAATGAAAACCAAAACAAGACGCGTTTTCTATTTACAAGCAGAGGAAACCAAAAGATTAGACTTCCCACCAAGTATTCACATAATCCTAGTCCTAGCCTCTAAAGCCAAAATACTAATTCACGAACAAGTCTTGGTTCTTCAAATCCTGGTGATGTATTTTACTCTTCCTATGGTAGGCAGCTCCAAAAAACCCAGCTACTGATTAGTGTCCCTTTGACTCTAACAACCTCCATAGCTCAAAAGTAATAGACAACAACAACAACAACAACAAAAAACAACAGATACGGAATGGGGGAAAATAAAGAGGTTCCTATTTTACTTCTCAATCTTAGTCTGAGCTAATCACAGTTCCTTCACTTTCAACAAGAGACATGGGAAGTTTGCTTCCTGTGGTCATCTTTTTCACATCCTCGCTTGAACAGATAAATATTCTTCTTACTATATTACAAAATTCCCTGCAAGGATTTAAATTCCAAGACAATAAGATAAATTCTGGTATAGGCTTCTTATATATTTATACATATAAATCAAGTTACAAGTAACTTACAGCCATGGGTCATCGCCTACGAGCATCATATCCCCTTCATCATCAGTGTAGATGATCTCCCACTTATTCCTAGGGCGAAGCTCTCCCTTAATATAAAACATCTCCTCTAATTCATCTATAAGCTGATCGTACCCTGCCAACATGGCCAAGTCCACAGCGCGACCAACAGCAACCCCCTGCATCTGAACCTGTTCAAATATACAACCCCAAAGAGAGTTTATTGGAAATTCTCCAAAGAAATCAAAAGTATTTCAATCATATGTTACTTTCAATACCTTCATACGACTTCTTGTAGAATTAGAATTTTGCCTGTTTTGGGTCTCTTTCGCTGATACTTGTAACTGTTCTTGCTGCTTCTCTTTAGAATCTTTTGAAATGTCAGATTTCTGGTCAGAATCAGTGGGTGACAGAGTACTTAGACCGTGTCCTTCAGTTGTATCAGCTACATTAGAAAGTTGTGTAGGTGTCCTCTCCACTGGAGTTGAGCTCACAGACTGATTTATCAGTTCAATACCAAACAACCGGCAACTAGCTATTGCCTCAGGTTTCTTTAACTTTTCGATTGTAATAAAGGCTGAATCATCCTTCAATTGCGGATTTGAAAAGCCTGAAAGAAGAGGCAAATCAGAGACACTTTTGCTATCCTCTCTTGCATCAGGAAACAGGTGCTGAGAAACACTCATGCCAGAAGACAGCCAGCTTCCTTCATTTTGAGTCTTTGAGACAGAGCTGCAACTACTGTTTATCTCTGTCTGCATGTGATGCCACATGACATGATTCTCATTTCTTTTAGCTTCAGAAGAAATGTTACGCTGACTTGGATCATGGGAATGCATCACTCCAGAATTCCAAGGAGCTGATGTTGTCGACATATCTACATTATTCCAAGGAACAAGTCAGATATAACAAAGATAAGTATAACAGATGAATAATACAAGGAAAAGCATGTCTTACATAGAGCAGGATTTTCAGTGGGCGGTCGAGGCCTTTTGTTCTTAGCTGTATTCAGTTGAGCCAGAGTAGGTGGAATTGGAGCAACAAAGGGTTCTATCTCCCATGGTGAAACCCTGTCAGGCCTCTGAATAGAGGCATGCTCATCCCATTGTACCTGTTGAAGCATTAAGAAGTTTGATGTACATGACCAGCCTTAACAATTAAAACTAATGTACGAGATATCATGTAAAAACAAGTTACCTTCAATGAACGCCATTTTGAATCATTCCAGTGAGGAGAAAAGTCTTCAACCCCAACAATTGTTCCAGAAAACCTTATCAAAGGTATGCTGAGTAAGTACTTAAAGAAAAGAATTTTCATTTTTTTCTTAAAAAATCACCAACCTAGAACAATCATGTGGTTAAGTTCCACTACCTTCTCTCAGGAGAATCTTCCCCTTCAAACTTCATCTTAAATCTCACGCCAACTGCAAACTTATTATTAAGAGCATCTAAATATTTGTTCAACCCAATGATGAACTGACTTGTCCTAATAATAGTTTACATGAAACAAATATGAGAAAAGAAAATAATTATAATCTTAATTTGGAAAATCCATAAATATCATACCTAGGCTTATAATAGACAACGAAGAGGGTTTGAGTTGAAACAGCATGAGATGCAGTTGCAAGAACTCCCAAGTGCATATTCTGACTTGAAATCACTGATGAGGGCATGCTGCTGTGTTGACGAGCAACACGCCTAACTCCAACACGGAGCTCCCCATTCTCCCCTCTACAGGACCAAGTAATAAATGAATATCTCATCAGCTACAATAAAAATGAATACAACTAGCAAAGAGTTGAACACATGCAGGCTGACACACAAAAATATTGAAGTAGACAATTATGAAAAAAAGAAAAAAAGACATCTACCTTAGGAACACAAAGGAATCACCAGCAACTAATCTCTTTGAAGTAACAAATGTACTCCATCCTGTTGTGAGTAAATGCCTCCTTGGTTGGCCTGTTCAGCCATAAACAAAAAAAAAATCATGTGCGTGATTTGCCCATTCAAGGTGGACGTACCTTTTACATAGAATGAGAGGTCAACTCATAAAGGCTTAATGTATCTCAAACCTACCACAACCATCGAGGCGCTTTAATATCAAAAGTCTGAATGAGGAAGACAATAAATAAGGTGTTTCAGTTACCTCTGAAAATATGCTTAAAACGCCACTCATAACCATGGAGATCCTTTGCAACCAATTCCTGGGTTGGCGTTGCCTGGTTCATGTCCTGAAAGACAACCACTTTCAGAAATCAAAAAAAATTAAAATCTATAACAGTTGACAAAAGATGAAAAAAAGGCCAAAATAGATAGCTTGATCTAGAACACAATACCAGTGGAGGAAGGCATTCGGTGGCATGTTTTCGAAGAACAGAAAACCCTCCATGGGTGCTTGTATCTGAGGCTGTTAAAACCTTGCAGAATGAGTGGACGGTAGGTCTTTGAGGATCGGGAGGGCATGCATCAGGAGTTGTTGGCTCAGGTTGCTATAGATGCCAAAAAAAAAAGAAAAAAAAAATTGGAGATCAGTAATTCCAAACAATATACTAAGAGAGAGATGTTCAAATCAGAAAGGAACAAAATTGATTACTTACTTTCGGTTCCGGCATGAGAGTTATTTGTGCATAAACTTCATCAGTTTCTTGTTCAGCCTACAAACAGTAAAGTCCATAAAAATTATCCCCAAATCAATCATGAATCATGATGATAGAATAATATACTGATCCACTTTGTCTACATCACTTAGCATTGGATTGAAAACACAATTTCTCTAGCCAATAAAACTAATTACTCAAAAAAGAAAAGCTAATTATTCAAAGCTTAAGGTTTAGATTCTCTTCAAGATAAAAAATAATAAAAACAAATAGATCCAAATAGTTATTCCACTTCTCTTTTGTTTTCTTCATTTCCTCGGCAACCAAACAGACAATCAAAACATGGTCTAAAACTATAACAACCCGTACAACCAATTGAAATATCAGATATGGAAAATTACCAGCATCTGAATATGAACAACACGGCAAAGAATCTTCGATGGAAGATTAAATAAAGGAATCCTCTGATTCAACTCCTGATTCGTGGACGCTTCCAACTAAAACAATCCCCACCAAAAATAGAAATATTTCAATCAACAACCCGTTTCAAACATTTCCATAAAAACAAAATTTATTTCCGAATAAAACAAGCGGACAAAAAATAATTCAGATAAAAAAAAGTAAAAACAAAAAAAAGGAGAAAAAACATGCCTGTTCCATGTGCCCTTGAGGAAAATAATAGACTCTCTCATCAGCTCGAGGAACCTCAACCAACGGTCCAGCACATAACTTCCATAACTCTGTATACAGATCATCCCTTCCGTTTCCTATCACACAAAAAGGAAATGAAAATCTTCAAAAACTTCCAGAAAAAAAAAGAAAGTAGATGAAGAAAATCTCTTCTTACCTTCAGAGGATACATTATTTGTCTGCGAAAACCCGACTCTATTCTCCATTGAACTAACTCTTAACTCACCGAGTCAACAAGCAGAAACAGAAGTGGAGCAGAAATTTTCAAAACCAAATAATTCCACCAAAATCGCTGTAATAATTCACTAATTATATACACTTAACCACCAAAATAAAACCAAATAATTATGATTTAACTGCTCAACTCTTCGATTCCAACAGAACAACACTTTCCACACACCGTTGCCACCCTCTCCGTAACGATCGCGAGATTTAAATACCGTAACTGAAAACCGCTTTGACGGTTACAATACCACCTTTACTTCACCCGGAGAAAACCGCTTTTCACTTCAACTTTTCTACGGTCTTTGTCTGAAAAGGTAGAGAATCCATGGTATACCATTTTACCAAAACTGTAAAGCACTTAATTTGGGCATATAAACATAATATCATAAGACATAACATTATACAGTTTATCAATGATCACATTAGGGCAATTCATACCCTATTAAATAAATTCATACTTTGACTGGTTTACTCTTTAATGATAGTGTATCATTATTCTATATCACAAACGTGTAGGCAATCTTACATTGCTTTTCTTTACAATAAATAGGTATACTTATAAAAGCACAATATGCACTCACCTCAATTCCTTTGCAAATCTTTTAGTAGCGATGACACCTCAACTTGGTTGCTTTCCTTTGCTCTTAGAATATCTTTGATTTTTTATTTGCCTGGATGCTTCATTTGCATCATATACAAAGCAACATAATCATAAGCACATGTTAGAACTAATTCAATTCATGTGTATCATAACAAGGATATATACTATAAAACTTCTTCAATTTAAAATTGAGATACTTAACTTCTCACTATCTCAATTTTTACCTTGACCTTTCAAAGTTTTCAATTTGATCCTTATATCCAAAAATTGGATCTTTATTCCATTCAACTCATTCAAACATATAAAACATCTTATAAATTATAATCTGTCAATCTGCACTACCTTTAAAGAAATGTTTCTATAAAATAATCTACAACTTGGAATTTAATTCCGTTTGTTCTGACAAAACCTAGATTCAATAAGATTTTCAACCATATAAAATAATATCCCAAATTCAACTTGTACGATTTATGATAATTTTCAAAGTCAATTACAGTGCTGAATTTTGGAGCAGACTGCTACTCTGTTTCTGACCTTTCATCACTTAAAAATTCATATCTTTTGATATACAATTCGAAATCAGTCACCGTTTGTTTTCAATGAAACTAGACAGAACCACGGAGATAATGATATATGGTTCACTTCCTAATTATTTTTATGAAATTTTCGGTGAATTTTCAAACTTACTGCCAAAGACTAAAATTCTGGGCAGATTTCTTAAATCAAATCTTTAACATCCTTTAATCATTCCAACACTTCAAATTAACCTTCAATTACATTAATCCAACATTTTCCTTTCATGACAAACATCAAATTTAACTTGAATCTAATAATCCTAAATCAACCCTAACTTGTCAAATTAGGGTTCCACTTTCAACTTGAATCAAGCATGTAAAAGCTATATAAACATTTGACCCTTCCAAATCAAATCATATATCAATTTGTATTCACAACCCAAACTTTCTCTCTTCAATTTCAAGAGCATAACTCATGCAAAAGTATGAATTAATAGTACCAAATAAAAGAGAATTTAAAAGAGAACAAGTTCTTATTTCATGCTCAAAACTCAAATCCAAGTATTTAGGGGCTTAAAATTGAATTGAAAATTTTCTTACCTTTTTCCTTTGAATCCCACGTTTTGGAGAGGAGAAAGAACAACTTTATTGTTCAATCTTCATCCATTTGGCTTATTTTATAGCCAAAAAGCATATTAGAAATATTTTAATTCAAAATAACTATTTTACCCTTGAATTTAATGGTTCCATAATATTCTACATGTCCATATCTATCATCTAAGGGGTAAAATTGAATCTTGGGTTAGTAGTTTATCATTTTACCCTTGAACTATATTAAATTTCAATTTTACTCTTGAAACAAACTTAATTTTTCATTTTGTCCCTTTAATCCAATGGGTAGGATTTAATCATGGAAAAATTATCTTAATCCAATGGTCTATATTAATTCTACCATTATAACTATGTGAAATAACATTCTTACCCTTCCATCAAGTGACTAATGTTATTTTCTTAAAATTATATTCGATCCAACTATCTGAAAATTTTTAAAATTTTTATCGAATAATTCTTTAAAATCAAAATCTCGGATTAATATAACAACTTTACTTCCAACCCACTTCTAATAGGTGAACTATCTATTTACGGGGTAAAAATTATTTTTAAAAAAATTACCTTTTTAGCACTCAAACTTTTCAGAAATCTTCACTTTGTCCACTAAAGTTTCATAAAATTTTATGAAACTTTAGTGATGAAAATAAAAAATCACTGAAACTTTAGTGACCATGAGGGTGTAGTTAACCCCAAAACTGTTCTTTTTCACGGACAATCTGCGAGCGGTTCGAGTGGTGCTCGTCGGTACACATCATACCGGTTTGTCGAACTGGAGTTTACACGTGGTTTGGTTCATGTGGGGTCACATGTCTACGTATGCTTTCTATTAACGTTGTCGTTTTTGTAATTGACCCCATTCATCATCTATGATTCCACTCGTCCTCCATTTTTCACCCTTCTTTTTCTTCTGCAACTGCACAAGCAAACAGTGAATGAAACGTTGTCGTTTAATGCTTATCATTTTTTAAACCAGAACACGAAAAAGCATATTAAAATTTTAAATATAATAATTGATTGTTTTCTATGAAAATTATTTAATTAATACATGTTAGATAGAATGATTCAAAGTAAATTAATTGCTAGTTCAAATTAAATTATCAAAACAAATTATACAAAATAAGCATAAACGACAATTTTACCCCTAGATAGAATTCGATACTAATTCTGAAAATGAACAATTAAAGATAATTAATTGTGGATTTATTGTTATCCAACAATTTTACATAACTTAATTGTCATAATAACAAATTTAACTCGTAACGTTTATATTTGAACTCAACAAGTGGTTTTAGTAAAACGGTGAAAGTGCATATGCATTATCAAATGATTAAAAATATGTATGAACAGATATTAGTTTGTAATTACCTTTAAATCATTCAAAAAACTGATTTAATCACTCATTTTTTAAAATTGACATGATTAAATTATTTTTTAAGGATCAAACTAATTCTTTTACATATTTTTTTATATAATATATTATATATCATTTAATATTATTATAATTTATTTCCATACTTTAGCAACTTGCTTTGCTTGGACAGCCATACCTACAAAAATCAATGACCTCATACGTTAGGGTAGGCTGCTTTTACCTGTTTCCTGGAAAGAAATATCAAAATTAAAAGGAAGATGATGATTTGTTTATTTAATAATTAATACCAACTTTAATTTAATAAACCAATCAACTTAAGTATCACATTCCTCCTTTAATTTGCATCTTTGAATTTTAATTTGCATATATTATCTATAGGATGAGTCTACCACGTGCGACGAACACTGATGAACACCACTAATGATGAACATTGCTGAACACTATTAAATTAATTAATAAAGATTTAAAATTTTAAGGACCCATCAAATAATTAATAATTACTTTAAAAATTCAATTAAATTATTTTTATATATATTAAAATTTTATTTTTTTAATAAGGGTAAATTATATATTTAGTACCTCACATATTTCCGTATTTCTATTGAACCCTCATTATTTAAATATTATTTCAATTCGACCCTATTCTTTATAAAAAAATAATTTAACCCTTAACCCTCAACCTAAAACCCTAAAGTATTAAACCTTAAACCCTTAAACTCTTAAGCCTATACCCTAAACAAATTTAGAGAAGATATAACTTTGAGAGTTAAATGAAACGAAAATTTTTGAATGATCATTCATTTGAGTCGGGACCTATCAGTATAATCACACACTTACCTACCCCCATCCCAAATCAATTACTCGTGTTTTTTTCTTTCCAAAACAAAACCGGTTTAATTCTTTCTATTCTTTCCAAAAAAAACCCGGCTTAATTTTTCTTAAACTTGTTCAATAGGAGAAATTATTACATAGACCCTTCTCACCACGTAGGATATGATCCCAACCAAGTCAATTAATACACATCATATATATTTTTTTCCATATCATACTCACACATAAGCACTGTCCAAATAATCTATTTTAATGCCTTTGATTTTAAAAAAATAAAAGAAGTATTACCAAATATTTCTTGTGCTTTGTCTTTCTCTTTAATCTTCAAAATTTCCCTTAATCAATTTCTTCTTCTTCTTTACAGTTTTGCAGCAGCCATGACATTTTTTGTTGTGGTGTTTAGTTTCAATTTTTTTTATAATAAGGAGAACATTAACTTTTATTAAAATCATTTTTGATTAAAAAAATGACACACAATACAATAGTTATTGAGCAGAGAGACATGGAGGATCAGAATAGAAACTAGTGATAACCACTAGCACTGCAAACGAGAAACGGTAATATTGCCATTAACTACCTTTGACATCTTTCGAACAATTTAGACCCCAAAATTGTGAAATATTGAAAAGTCAAAAACTTACTGTAATCACAGTTTTTATTTGGACTACAAAGTTCCCATCGACCATGAAAGTCAGTTGGCATGATTGCAAGCTTCGAAGTTTTAGTTTCTAGGATCCATGTGTACCTTTGTCTTATATTTTCAGTTTGGTTCAAAGTTACATTTTCGTTTAACTCTCAAAGTTATATCTTCTCTAAATTTGTTTAGGGTATAAGTTTAAGAGTTTAAGGGTTTAACATTTAATAGTTTAGAGTTTTAGGTTGAGGGTTAAGGGTTAAATTATTTTTTTATAAAGAATAGGGTCAAATTAAAATAATATTTAAATAATGAGGGTTCAATAGAAATACGGAAATAGTTGATGTACTAAATATATAGTTTACCCTTATTAAAAAAATAAAATTTTAATATATATATATATATATATAAATAATTTAATTAAATTTTTTAAAATAATTATTAATTATTTGATGGGTCCTTCAAATTTTAAATCTTTATTAATTAATTTAATGGTGTTCATCAATGTTCATCATTAGTGGTGTTCATCGGTGTTCGTCGCACGTTGTAGAATTTTCCTTATCTATATTATTATTAGCCCAACTAAGAGGATAAAATCTAATACACCAGATCTTCCGATGCCTTTCATATCAATTAATAATCACATGTAAAATCAACATAAATTATCTTAGTATATGATCGAGTTCAAAATGAATCAAGTTATTTATTTTTATGATAGAAACTTAGACTAACAGTGCCAATTGCAAGTGGTGGATGAATTTGTTCGAAATTTGACGAAATTGAAACCTCGTAACATAAATTATCTTCACTTATGATCGAATCCATGTCAGATTAATTAGTTGAGTAATTAGCCTTTTAATGGTGTGGATAAGCATGGTGGTTAAGGGTTAAATAAAAATTTATTCTTTTCGATATACGACAGAGACAAACCAATGAACATTAGGGTTTGTGTATGTTTCGCTGTAAGGCCTTGGATTTCTTATGCTTAACTTTACTGCTTGGCACTTGTCTCGTTAATTAAGTTATTGTTAATTTGGACCTACATTACATGCTTTGTTATATGGTAATGGAATATATAAATATGATTAGTGTCTCTTTGTTTTACGAAGAGTTTTTTCCTTTGATAATTAAAGGGAAAAGACAGAGCTTTTTTTGTTTTTTTATATAAGGGATTTTTGTTTGTATTAATAAAATTATTATGGATAATTACGACAATGAGAAAGTATTTCTCACATGGTTTCTTTAAGTGCATCATTTTCAGACAGAATCCTCCTTTTAATTATAGCAGAAACATCTTTTAAGAGATATATCATTTCTATTATTGTTAAAACTAATGAAGATCATGTTTTTGTTACTTCAATAATTGAATGACAAATATATTATGAAGTCTTTAGATTTTTATTTTAATTTGTATCTAAATAAACCTATTGATGGATCTATTGATTCATTTGGAAAGGTTACCCCAACAATTAATGTTGTGCCCCTGATATGCCTATGTGTGGCTTTAGTCTCAAGATTTTTGTTTCCTAGCCTTTCAAACATGTTGGAACTGTATCGGGTGGTTCACACTGTTTAAGAGACCGTGAGAAGAACTACAGAACACTTGTACTGATGATGATTATATATTTATTTTGTTGGGATTTAACCTCAAATCCTAAAGTATATAGGATGTTTTTAAAAATCTTTACACATTAGGACATGTCTTAGGACATGAGTTCGAAACTCATCAGAGTCTAGATTTAATCATTTTCGATGCAAGCATTCTAACAACTCTTTGCGCACAATCCTCTAAATTGTATAAACCAACCAAGACATTGCTAACACCCTCTTAAAAAGTCGAGAAACAAAATATTGAAGTTAAAAGTAAACATAAAAACACATATCGATTATCGGAGATTTTGATCGATAATACTTCAGTCTAAAAAATATTGAAAAAATTATTCAATAAAACTCGTATGGAAAGTTGACTTATTTTAAGAATTTATTGAAGTATACATTGAAGAAAATCATGAGTTAGAGCTTATATATAATATATAATATATTGGATGGGTGAGGAATGCATGAGGTGTTGTGTGGCGGCATTCGGGTTTGTTTTGTTTTGTTGCATTATGATCCTGATTATAAGTATAACTTATAAGAACAGTGATGAAAAGGGGACATGCCGCGGATTCCCCAGCCACCCCCCTCCACTAGGGGATGCCTGCCCTTTCACTCTACTCATATTATTAGGTTCTTTTGTGCTAAAAAAATTAAACAAAACTCTCTCCCTCTCTATCTATCTATCTATATATATTATTTTACTTTGCCTATCAATTATAGATGCTTGCCGAGAGAGAGAGAAAGACAAGTATGATTAGTATAAATGAGAGATACTTCCAACATAAATTGTTAATTCGTGTTTGATTTATTAGTTGATTAATTTAGATCAAGTATTTTAAAAAATTTAAATGAAGGTGATTCTCCTAATCTACAATATCAAAATTCGAACATTAAACGCTTTTAAAGAATCTAACATTTCATTCTACTAGACTAACTAATAGTTGATATTTTCTAATTGATTATCAATATGGCTAAGGTGGTAAAGTAGTCTATTTTGGATAACTCAATATTCCTTGATCTGTTTGATAAATTACTACTTACTCTTCGGTCTTCATGATGATTATAATGGTTGATGCCTTATGTTCAGGGACGGGTGGACTAAGATCCAGGGAGGGTTCATGCCCCAACCCTCAAAAATTTTATTTTATTTTATCTTTGTTACATAATTTTTTCAAACGAATTAATTATACATTTGTTTTCATCCCTTTTAAAATATGTGTGCTTATTCTACTAACATCTAATCATGGTTTTGTCCCTACGTATGTTTCTTTAAAAAAAATGTTCACATTATTTTCTAAACATAATTACGGTGAAATACAAAACGCAATAAAAATATTACATAAAATGATCAGTTGCCAATCCATGTGAGATACATAAATTTACAATATATTTCATTGCTTAGTTCATGCTTAGTTTCTTTACACCTCATTCTTCTTTTTCTTGCTATTAAAAGTTCATCAATTTTTTTTTTACTTTTTCCAAACTAAATGAGATTAATTGAGGATAACTAAACCATTAAGAAAACTATAAACAATAAATAAAAGGAAAGTGTTATAAAATATAAATACAATAAAAAATATTTAAAATAATATAAATATTATGTGGAATCCAAATGTTTCGAAATTTTATAATATAAATTAATATTCTGTTAAAATCTATATACAGATACAAAATATTTTAGACAATATTATAATACCACAAAAAAATAAAAAAAATGAAATTCTCGTAAGATGATGAAAGTATCTAGTCACACCCCCTTGAGCTTAGAGGTCACCCACCTAGGGTGTATAGCATTGGTGAACGTGGGGTACCCTAAAGACAATTAATAGATACATTATAGACGAGATGTAATTAGGGTTTAATTAATTGAATAATTAAAGATGGAGATACCTTAAAAATCACTAAAAAAATTAGAGCACTATGGGTTGGAATCATGTGGGCACAATCATGGGGTTAATAAAATTTATTTTAATTAATTAGTGGAGGGTAAACCAACAATTGTCTCCTTGTAAGCATTGTTCTTTTTTTAATTAAATAATTTTAAACCTTCCAACAAATGTAAGTGAGTAGGGGATTAGAGAAGTAGGGCGGGATTTTGGTCCCCCCAAATAATACAGCTTTGACTTCCTGTTTGACTAGATTAAGAGCTTCCCAACCGTCGGATTGGATAGCTTTGAAAAGCTAGTGTTTGCCTTTGGATGGTGATACATTCGGTGTCAATTATATCTAAAGTCGAATTGGATTAATCGACTAATTGGTAGTTGATAGACTTCTCATTGTTCTAATACTTTGGTGGCGATATATTTTATAATTTTAGATATGAAATAATAATATTATATAATAAATATAAGGGTAAATTATATAAATGATCACTAAAGTTTAAGCAAATTTCTTTTTTTTTCCACCTCTAAAATTTGAAAAGTTAGAAAACGGTGACTAATGTTATTAAAAGTAACAAAAATGGTCACTCATTCGCTAACGTCCATTAATTAGGTAACGTCAATCATATGTGGCATGATGTGTCACTACCATGAAAAACTGACATATTATTTGATTTCTTTTAATAAAATAATATCACAATACGATAATGACTCATATCATCATCTTATTAAGGAATATTATTTGATTAAAAAACAATATGTCAATCGTCCATGATGGTGCCACGTAAGATTGTTGTTTTCCAAGTAACGAACGTCAACTGCTAAGTGTTTGTTTTGTTACTTTTTGATAATATTAATGACTGTTTTATAACTTTTCAAACATTATTGGTGAAATAAAAAGAATTATCTAAATTTTAATGTAGTTTAGCCTTAATACAATGAAGTGCTTCGCGTTCTTTGTGATAGGCGGCTAATACGAGTCTAACAAGTGAAGTAGTCTTGGTCTGACCAATTGGCTTAGACACCAGACTGGTCGTGTACGGTGTATGGTCTCACCCTCAATAATGGGCGGAGCCACCCATTGAACATAGGTGTCATATGACACCTCAAAATTTTAGAGAAAATTTTTTTCTCTATAAATTTAATATAAAATAATATTAAAAATTAAATTAATATAACTTTAAATGAATACTAACACCCTTTAAAAAGAAATTTGACACCCCTTAAAAGAAAATTGACAGCCATTATTTATTCCCACATAATTAAAAAAAAATTGTTTATAAAAATTTTAAATTATAACACCTCAAACTAAAATTTTTGGCTCTGCCTGTGCCATCAATGGAATGGCTACGCCTACGCCCCACTTCCGCTCTTATTTGCCCCAACACACCAACTCATTACTCACTCCTTTTTCTTTTTCTTTCAGTTTTAGGACAGGAAAAAAACGACACAAAATCTTAAGTGGAAACTTCGAATTAAAATCAAGACACGACAACCTGGGCCTTAGATTATACCACAATTTTGTATTTACGCTAAACACTAATTCACATAAATACTTTAAGGATGTGATTAAAGGGATTAAGGGAGTTTATCATAATTGTAGGAGAAAAATAATGTTTTTTTTTGAATATGTTGGTGTGATTATAAGGTAGTATATGTTCAATTTTTTAACTTTTTAAATGCACACATCGTGCACACATAGTGCTCGAACCCGAGTTACCTGAATAAAATGCATCACCTGAATGAAAAACAATGTATTTATACAACTACTAATAGTGAGTTAAATGAGACTTTTTTTTAACAAATAAATGAGACTTATTCAATTAAAATATTTATGTAAACTATAATTTATCATGGTCGTTTCGTAAGTGAAATAAATAATATTTTTTTAATAATAGTATTTTAGAAATAAGATAATCTAAATCTTGAAATTAAAAAAACGATTTTAAAGTGGGATGAGTTTTTTAATGGCATTTATTTATATTTTCTAATTGATTATATATATATATATTCAATTAAAACCAAGTCATATAAAGGGTAAGAGATTGGTCAAGCAAAAGAGCTTACCCATAACCACTAAAATGAAGTCAAATTCCATGTTAATACTTTCTCATTGGACTTTTTATTTTAATGTATTTTCTTCATTTTACAATTGCCCCAAATTGGATTCCAATTGGCCTACCAATTTAGTGCTTCAAATTAGGTCAATGATGGATCTAACAATGCAACAAAAATTTACACTATGCATTTGAGTATATGCCCTTTGTGCCATTATATATGCACTAAGATGCTCTCATTTAGTGTTCAAGTTTTCTATTTTTTTTTACTAACCAAATCATTAGAGGAAGATTTATTAGAAATTTCAAATAAAAAACTACTATTATGATTAAAACAATTAGTATAAATATAATATCTTAAACATGATTATATTATTGTCAAATGTTAACCGTACAATATGCTTTTAAGCAAAAGTAAAGAATAATGTTGGGGAGTGTCAGGTAAAAAATCAGATGAAAGGTTCATGAAATGTCTCTAATAATGAGATATAACAAATATGAAAAAAAATTGAATACGAAAAAAAAATATAAATCATACCAAAATATAAAGTCCTAACACTATAAAAAAGGTCTAAAGTAGTTAGCCTAATGATGGTCTAATCTTAGAGTTAATTTTATATAAGTAATTTGTTTACATCAAATACATATATAATGGAGGGATTAAAGGGTTAATAGCTAAGTTTTAATGTCAACATCAAGTTGTCCCATGTGCCTCATTGGATTTATAAGGTACAAATAGTTAACACCACCATGCAAGTGGGTTTATTTATATTATTAACTTTAATATAGGTTTAAAAATGCAATTATTATGATAAACTAGTTGTTTTTGTACTATAAGCTTAATAGAACACTTGGGGAGTGGGTGTTCAGCAATTTCATCAATGCTTTATAATATTTTCATCAGAGTGGTGATTTTTCAACCAATAATCTCTGTGTAATTAAATAATTAATTAATACATCGAAGATAATTTAGTTTCATAAAAGTACAATTTGAACTTTGACTGGTATTTTTTTTCTTATACAATGTTCAGGGTAATTATTCTATGCACAGTCAGTAGAAAATAGAAAAAAAAATTCACAAGCGCCTTAGTTTTAGTGTTTAGTGAATTTGTTTAGGGTTTATCTTTAAACTTTTGAATTTATGGTATGTGGTTAGAATTTATGGTTTACGGTTATGTTTTTAGGTTAAAACATAAATCCTTAACCACATTATCTTAAAACATAAACCTTAACCTATAAACCATAAATTTTGGTCCCTTAAACCATGAATTCCGATCCTCTAAACCCTAAATTTTAAACTCATACACTTAAACCCATGCACCCTAAACCAGATCCTTAAACAATAAAACTAAGACATTTGTAGAAACTTTTTGTTCCCACCGTCAGTGTATGATATTTTCTCATGTTTAAATTGAAAAAAAATCCTTTGCAGCCTAAGTATGCCCTTTTCTATGCCTCACACTAAAAATTAAATTCTAAATCCTAACCTTAAATTTCACATCCTAAACCTTAAATACTACACCCTAAAAATACATCTTCCCTAAACCCTAACCATAAACCTTCAACCTTAAACCCAAACTTAACTTTTTATGTGGGACACCAAAAGGGTATAATTAAGGGGTAAACACTTTCAATCCGTTTAAATTACCTAAACTCTTGCACATTCGTAATTAAAGAATATTATATGTTTATTGTTTAAGCATCTTAGAACTTATGTTTTCTTATATATTACAATAACCATTTAAAGAAATGACTGACTTAAACAGCAAATTCAACTTGGGGGGCCTACGGCAGAAAAAACCCCCAGTGAATCGGTGTTTGGGCTCAAAGAGCAGTTAAAGGGTGGGCCATCTCATTCAATTGGGCATGTCTTTGCCAATGTATAAGGGGATAATACACATGTCTTGCCTTGACCTCAAACATGTCCCTTATTTATTGTATAAATATTAAAATTATTTGTGAAGTTTTATTAAATATATTACATATTATATAAACTTAAATTTTATGTTGTTTGTGTATATTGAAATTTTGTTTTAATTCGGTTTTTACAATTTATTGAAGTTATTATTGGCATATATTCATTTACACTACATATTGACTAGAAAAAAATATTTATTCAATATGTAAATAAATGAATGTATTTGTTTTTTAAAATATATTAATGTACTAAAATTAAAGTTTCATGTATGCAATTGTACAAAATCGGAATTCATGTTTCATACCGTGCATTTTATCAATTCTTGTGTATTTTTTATATTTATCACATAGAATAATCTAATTAAATAATAGGAAAAAGTATACATACAATTTGATAGAAAACTTATCCCTATTATTTGAAAAAAGACCCACTTCATTTAAACGCGACGACAATTTGAAAGAAAAATACATCAACCTCACTTTATTTAAATACGAAGACAATTATATTCTTATCACTATAATTTTTTTAACAAAAAATATCGTCTTTATAGAAACGAAATAAGGCTACAAGAGACAGAAGAGAAAACAAGAACAACAACAACCAAAGGAAAGAAAACCAACATATTATCATTACCTATATATATTTGGTTACAAAATAATGAAACTTTACCTATGTTAAAATTATATTAGGGTTAACTACACCACATACTACTCAACTATAGTTATTGGTTCGAAAATATCACCGAATTTTAAAAAAATATAAATTCAACACTAAAATTTAATTTTTGACTCGAAAATACCATTCGGTCGTTAACTTTTAACATTATTGTTAAGTCAAAACGACGTCGTTTTGGTGCAACTCTTTTGAAGCCTAATTTAGCCCAAAACGAAGTCGTTTTGTTAGATGAAAAATATTAAAACAATGTGCTTGGAGAAATTTAAACCCAAGACCTTCAAAAAAAAGAGCTTAGCCTTAACCATTAAATCAACATAACATTGTATAATGTTTTATCATAAATATTATATATTTCAAACCACTTTAGATTAATTCAAATTATTTTATAAAATAAAATAAAATAATATTAATATATAAAATATATTATATATTAATGTATATATATATATATATATATATATATATAAATAAAAGTGTATTATTTTTATATTTTTATATATTATTTAAAAAGTTAAAAATATTCATAAAAATAATATATTTATATTATAAATAATATAAAAACCCTAAACCACAAAGTTAAAACCCTAAACTTTAGGGTTTTAGGTTTTTATATATTATCTATAATTTAATTATAATATTTTTATGAATATTTTTTGTTTTTTCTAAAAAAATAATATATAAAAATATAGAACTAATATATTTTTATTTTTATATATATGTATATATATGTAAAATAATATAAAAATTTATATATTAATATTATTTATATTTCTTAAAATTATTTCGTTGAACCAAAATGTATAAATTTATATAATTTAAATAAAAATATATTATTTATATATATATTATTTATAATATATACATATTATTTTAAAAACTCAAAATATTCATAAAAATAATATATACATAATTCCTAAACCTTAAATCTCAAATGGGGTTGGGTTTATGTTTAGGGGTTGAAGTTTGTGGGTTAATAATTAAGGGTTTAGGGGTTTTATATATTATTAATAATATAAATATATTATTTTATGAATATTTAAAAATAATATATTATTATTATTATTATTATTATTATTATTATTATATGTAATGTATTTTATTTATATATATTGATATATATATAATAATATATTTTATTTTTATATATTAATATTATTTATAGTATTATTTATTTCATAAAATAATTTGAAAATCTCAAGTGGTTTGAGATATATAATATTTGTGGTAAAATTTTATATAATGTTATGTTAGTTAAGTGGTTAAGGTTTAGCCTTTATATTTGAATGTTTTAGGTTCAAATCCCTCAAAACGACATCGTTTTTACTAACATTGACGTTAAAAATTAACGACAGAATAATACTTTCAAGTCAAAAGACTAAAATTCAGTATTAGATTTATACTTTTTTATGTCAATGAATATAAAATTTGAAAAAAAAAACATTATAAAGAACTCTTATTGAGAAGATATTATAGATCTATCTCGTTCTTGTATATTTTATTTTATTTTCTTATTCTTTTACTTTGCTTTACTTTATTTTATTTTCTAATTTACAACTTTTTAAAAAATAAGAGTAAACTACACAGGTGACCACTGAACTATGAGTTTGGTGTCAAAATGACTACTATATTATTTTTTGCCGCAAATGCACCACACAACTATTTAAATGGTTCCATTTTAGCCAGACGCCGTTAAAAAATAAAAAACTTGACGGAATTGTTAAAAAATTGGTATAATTACACATTTGGTCCTTTATATTTATACAATATATCAATTTAGTCCTAATTTTAATCTAATAAAATAAATTAATTATTCGGTGACACGTGCCACCACCTTATTGGAGTAGAAAAAATAAAAACCAAGGGACTACCCTTGATAGGAATTGAACCTAGAACCTTAGGGGTGTAGCACGCGTGAATTTGCCACTAAACCAAACATATATTTGTGGTATGCAATACTAATAATAATATGTGTTATATATATGGAATACTAAAAATTCAAGTAGTCCTTCCTGGACAGCAGTTGTCCCCACACCATGAGTCAACAACAGCACCAACGACTTTCACATTGAGATCCAATGTCCACAAAGATGAAATGTCATGTTGTACTACAACATCGTCATCCAAGAATACTATCTTGTTGAGATCCGGAAACAGCTCTGGAACCCATGAAAGTTAGAACATATCAATGCCAACTGAATTTTAAGGTTCAGAACAGATCACTTGTTAGAAAATTCAATGCAGGATTTTAGAGTAATTACTTCAGGGGTATAAATGCGAAGATAATTCATAAGGGACAGGCAGCTAGGCTTTAAAGCCTCGAAATATTTTTGATGCTCTATGTCACGGGCAGTGAAGTTGAGGCAATGACCAAGGGGCAGGAAGGCAAGAATGACGAGGAGCTGGCACCAACGGTATTGCAGGGTAATCGTAGGAGTGTCAGAGAGAGAAAGACCCCCCAGGCGTTAACTGATTTTGTCGTATACTAAGGAGAGACTAGTATAAATAAGAGGCTTTTCATTATGTAAAGGACATGAACATTCTGTGAAAACCTTTTTTCCCCTGAATCTAAATCTATTCTCCTTCTTCTTATTTTCTTGTGCACTGCTGCTGTTAGGAATCAGCCTAACATTGGTGCTTTCATTGAGTCTGGACGATGGTCAACAACGCCGAAGCTATTCGTATCCTCCAGGACGCATCGGCGCGTCATGATCAGTCGTTGGAAGTTCTTCAATCAGCCACCACGGAGAACGCGAAGGCACTGCAAGATGTGTTGCGACAGCTCACTTCCATTTCGGAACAACTGGGGCAGTCTTCACATACAACGATAGCTCACGAAGCGACCAGTGGCACGAAAGCAACGCGAGGGAAAGAGAAGCTCCAGGCAGATGGTGAGGAAGGATTTCCTTTTCCACCAAAACCAGCATTTGTCGAACTTCCTCTGTTTACCGGAAAAGATCCCGAGGAGTGGATTGCGTCGGCTCAAGATTTTTTTGACTTCTATGGGACAGAAGACCACCATCGTGTAACAATGGCATCTTTTCGGATGGACGGAATTGCCAAGCGATGGTTCCGGTGGATGCAACGCCGCCAACAATTAGCGGGCTGGGATCACTTAATCGAAGCCATCCGTAAGCGATTTGCTATCACCGAGATCGAGTCACCCGAGGGGCAACTTACAAAACTGACTCAGTTAATAACAGTGGAGGATTATCAGAACCGTTTCGAAGAGATGGCGTTGAGAACCAGCGATTTGCCTGAGGTTTTCTTGGTTCAATGTTTTATTTCAGGGTTGCGGGTCGATATTAAAAACGAGGTGTTGGCCAGCCGCGTCCATACTATGCAGGAAGTGGTCGCAGTAGCCCGTTTTCATGAGGCCAAGTTACTTGAGACCAAACGTTACATGGGTCGCAGTGGAGGGCCCAAACCACCACTTTTACCCACCCCGGGTCACAACCTATCGGGTATGAAGACCCTGCCCGGGCAGCCTCCACCAAGTGATAATAACCTAAGTCCCCAACAATCACACCTCCGTAAATTGACCGCCGCGGAGGCGCAGGCTCGTCGAGAGAAAGGCCTCTGTTACCATTGCGACGCCAAGTTTACACCGGGGCACAAGTGTAAAAACCCCCAGCTTTTCCTTTTCGACGATGAGAATGAAAGCGAACGAAAGGAAGAAGCCGAGGATGTCGCACTCGACACTGAGGAAATCAAGGAGCAGCCATGGGTCTCGTTTAATGCTCTCGCAGGCTGTTATATGCCGAACACGATCCGTGTCAAAGGCAAAGTGCGGGGTCGAGAGATCTGCATCTTGTTGGATGGGGGCAGTACCCATAATTTTATTCAGACGAGAGTGGCAAAACATTTGGGATTAACCGTTTCACCGGCGTCGAACTTTCGCGTACTAGTCGGGAATGGGGCAAAGTTGAGCAGCGACGGATTAGTGCAACAGTTGAAAGTGGGAGTTCAAGGAATGGAGTTGGTTACAGATTTCTATGTCCTGCCATTAGAGGGAACAGATATGGTCCTTGGGGTTGCGTGGATGGCCACTTTGGGACCGGTTACTATGGATTTCTCGAGGCTCACATTTGAATTTCAACATGGAGGAGTATCACATCGCTGGCAGGGTGAATCGATGATGGCACCTCAACCAGTACAACTCCAAGCCTTGCGTCGAGTTGCTGACACCCAAGGAATTGCTGGGTTCTTTCGCTTGCAATTACAACAAACATATGAAATGGTCCCTGAGAACCGTGAGGATTTGCTGCAGCTGTTGGAAGAATTTACCCGTGTGTTTGATACACCCCAAAGTCTGCCTCCTCGACGCAATACAGACCACGCAATCCATTTGGAGTCGGGAAAACCACCGGTCAATGTACGACCGTATCGCTATCCTCATTTTCAAAAGGGAGAGATTGAACGCCAAGTGCAACAAATGATAGAAAATCAGTCGATACAGCGAAGTAACAGTCCGTTTTCTTCACCCGTGCTTCTTGTCAAGAAGAAGGATGGAACGTGGCGCTTTTGCGTAGATTACCGAGCTCTAAATGCTATCACTGTTAAAGATAAGTTCCCGATACCCACTGCGGACGAGTTATTTGATGAATTAGCTGGTTCACGATTTTTCTCTAAATTAGACTTGTTGGCAGGATACCACCAAATCAGGGTGAAGGTTGACGACGTACCAAAAACGGCTTTCCGCACTCATGAGGGGCACTACGAATTTCTCGTCATGCCATTCGGGCTCACGAACGCACCTTCAACCTTCCAAGCGACCATGAACAATATCTTCAAGTCTTATCTGCGGAAATTTGTCCTTGTTTTTTTGGACGATATTTTGGTATTCAGTCAAACATGGCAGGATCATTTGAATCATCTCCGGTTGGTGTTGCAAGTATTGTTGACTAATGGTTTCGTGGCAAAGAAATCCAAGTGCGCGTTTGGGCAAACTTCAGTCGAATATTTGGGGCATATCGTCTCAAGGGAGGGATTGGCCATGGACCCGGAGAAAATTAGAGGCATTCGCGACTGGTCAGTTCCAAAAGATGTCAAAGATGTACGTGGTTTTCTGGGAATTGCAGGGTATTACCGCCGTTTCATCAAGGGATTTGCTACCATTGCTGCACCAATTTCCGACTTGTTACGCAAGGGAGATCACTTCGAATGGACAGTAGCAGCGCAAGAAGCCTTTGATCGACTGAAAATGCTCCTCACCACTGCACCAGTCTTGAGTTTGCCTCGCTTTGATAAAGAATTCTGGGTCGAAACAGATGCATCTGGAGTTGGAATCGGGGCAGTTCTTACACAAGACAGCAGACCATTGGCCTATTTTAGTCAGAAATTAAGTCCGAGGATGCAGGGCGCATCGGCTTACCATCGCGAGATGTTCGCTATCACCCAGGCAGTTGGGAAATGGAGGCAGTACTTGCTCGGCAGAAAGTTTATCATTATCACAGATCAAATGGCACTTCGCGAACTCACTCAGCAAACGATTCAAACTCCCGAGCAACAACGTTGGCTCTCAAAATTAATTGGCTACGATTTCGAAATTCGCTACCGCCCAGGAAAAATAAACTCAGTGGCTGATGCTTTATCTAGGGAAGGTGATGCGAGTTTGATGGCCATTTCGAGTTTAACACTTGGTTTAATCGAGGACATACGGGTCGCAACCAAGGAAGATAGTGAGTTGCAAGAAATTCGAGATCAACTAGCAACAGGTACCACTGCTCATTCAGGTTTCTCTAGTCAAGATGGGCTACTGTTATTTCGAGGAAGGCTTGTGGTACCAAATGAAATTGCCTTGCGTTCACGTATCCTTAGGGAATTCCATGCCTCACCAATTGGGGGCCACACCGGTACGCTGCGAACCTTTCATCGTGTAGCAGCCAACTTCTATTGGAAGACGATGAGAAAAGATGTTCGTCGTTTTGTTCAAGAATGCCAAATTTGTCAGCGAATGAAGAACGATAGCTTGTCCCCGGCAGGGCTGCTCCAACCGCTTAACATTCCGAATCAGGTTTTCGAAGACATCGCCTTAGATTTTATCACGGGTCTACCTAAATCCAATGGAAAAGAAGTGATTTTAGTCGTTGTGGACCGATTAACCAAGTATGGCCACTTCTTTGCTCTTCCGCGACACTTCAATGCAGAATTGGTGGCCAAGATAATGGTGCAAGGGGTGATCAAGCTCCATGGCATTCCCAAGTCCATGGTTAGCGATCGAGATAGGATATTCGTGAGTGAGTTGTGGACTGAAATGGCTAGATTGCAAGGGACAGAACTGTGTATGAGCTCGGCATACCATCCCCAAACCGACGGGCAAACCGAGGCCTTGAATAGATGCCTTGAGATGTATTTGCGTTGCTTGGCGGGAGATGAACCACATCGATGGGAACAATATTTAGCCTGGGCCGAATTCTGGTATAACACAGCCTATCAAGCCTCGGCAGGTATGACGCCGTTCAAAGCTCTTTACGGGCGCGATCCCCCAACTGTGGTAAACTACTTGGAAGGTAGCACAGCTAGTGAACAACTTAACAGAGAGTTGCTAGACCGAGATGCCCTGCTGCGAGAATTAAAAGGAAACTTGACTAAGGCGCAGGCAAGGATGAAAAATCAGTGCGACAAGCATCGACGGGAACTAGAGCTAGAGGAAGGTTCCTGGGCCTTTGTGAAGCTGCAACCCTATCGCCAAATTTCCCTTCGATTACAAAAACATCAGAAACTGAGACCTCGATTTTTTGGACCATATCGTGTGCTGAAGCGAGTTGGTGCAGTAGCATACAAGCTAGACTTACCAGAATCGACCCGAATTCACCCGGTCTTTCATATCTCTAAGCTCAAACCATGTCGCGGAAATCCAACACAGCAAATTACACCACTTCCATTGCTGCAGGAAGCTACTGATTTTGATGGTGAACACCTTGAGACCAACCTTGAGGACAAGGTCCTTCTAAAAGGGGAAGGCAATGTCACGGGCAGTGAAGTTGAGGCAATGACCAAGGGGCAGGAAGGCAAGAATGACGAGGAGCTGGCACCAACGGTATTGCAGGGTAATCGCAGGAGTGTCAGAGAGAGAAAGACCCCCCAGGCGTTAACTGATTTTGTCGTATACTAAGGAGAGACTAGTATAAATAAGAGGCTTTTCATTATGTAAAGGACATGAACATTCTGTGAAAACCTTTTTTCCCCTGAATCTAAATCTATTCTCCTTCTTCTTATTTTCTTGTGCACTGCTGCTGTTAGGAATCAGCCTAACACTCTCCCATGTTCAAAGTCTTCTTCTTTCAGATTATTGTAATAATAACTGCAAATCAAGTGATGTATTTCCGACATCTGCTTAACTCCAACATTCACCTCCTGAGACCAATATATTGATGTAATCCCTTAACTTCCACTACGGCAGATTTCAATGAATTTATTGCAAACCAGGCATGCATTGGACTGTAAGTTTTCTTGTCTGTTACTATGTGAAACACCAATTTTTCAGGTTTTGCTGTTTTCTCAACTGTAGAGGATATCACAACAGAGGCAGCCAGGACATTGTCAGTCAGAAGCACAATATGTTGAAAGAATGTGTCAACAAGGCGAGAAACATGTTCGAGTGGAGGTAAACGAGAGCGGGCCATTGCGTTTACATCATACTCTTCTGTCAATTTCAGATAGAGGCAATGTAGGCTCTTTCTCCATATGTATAGCACATATATTATTATTAGTATTGCATATCACAAGTATGTGCTTGGTTTAGTGGGAAACTCACACGTGTTACACCCCCAAGGTCACAAGTTTGATTCTTACCAAGGGTAGTTCTTTGGTTTTCGTTTTTCCTACTCCAATCAGGGTGACACGTGTCACCACCTGATTGGAGGGGAAAATTAATTAATTTAGTTAAATAAAAATAATTAATATATTGTATAAATCAGGACTAAATTGATATATTGTATAAATATAGAGGACTAAATGTGTAATTATACCAATTTTTTAACAATTCCGTCAACTTTTTCGTTTTTTTAACGGCGTGTGGCTAAAATGGAACCATTTAAATAGTTGTGTTGTGCATTTGCGGCAAAAAATAATATAGTGGTCATTTTGACACCAAACATATAGTTCAATTATCATATGTGTAGTTTACCCAAAAATTAAAGTTTGTCAATTTAGTTTAATTTAAATAGTATTGTTGTCAGTGTAACATACAAGAGGACGTAAAATCGAATATTACACTCAGCTAGTGTAAGTTCAAATCCTGACATTTACTTTACAAATGTAATACTTTTCTGCTTAATAAAAAATTAAACATATTAAAAATATATGTATTTTTAATTTATTTGGGTATCCTATAAATGATTTAATTATTTCAGATTTTAAATTTAGATATAATAATTTAATACAAAAGATACATAAATGGACCCATTTGTTTCTTTCTAAACACCTTCCCCATTCCCTTTCCTGTGATCTTGCCAAAGATTCCACCTTTCAAATGCCAATTTCAACGAAGCCCTCTGAATTTGTGAAAAACAGAGATTTCTGAATTCTAAAATGGGGGAATTGTTCTCTCAAAGGCGCCGTCGAGGAAAACAATTCCATCAGGTTTTTACAGATGCCGGCTCGAAACTAGTTCCTGAGATCACAAATGATTTCCCAGTCGCAGAAAATTTATGATTACTTTAAAATTTTAGAAACCCATGCCTCAAAATTTATTTAAAATAACTACATTTTATAAATAATTTCATTAAAATATAAACTATTATTAAGAAATTAAGTATTTTTAATTATTTATTTAATATAAAAAATAAATTAATATTATTATTTTACAAATATATAATTTTTATTTGGGTGAACTACTTGTTTAGTCACCTAATTTTCAGCATAATTTTGTTTTTGTCACAAATAATAAAAACTTTCGATTTTATTACTAAACTTTTGAATTTTGTTTTCTTTTAAGTTACCAGACTGTTTTTGTCACAAACAATAAAAACTTTCAATGGAGTCGGCATTTCCTTGTCAAAAAAATGCAACAAACCTTGATTTTTTTGGTAAATTTGTGTAAATTCATGAAACTTTCCTCCATCAAAATACCAATTCTAGATTTTCAGATTTTCTTTCAAATTCAAATGGCCAGAGGTTGAGGAGGAAAACTATTATAGCTCGATCTACAACGATCAGACGGTAGAGATAATAAATTAGACCAAGATATGGTTGAAGTTAAAGTTTTGTTGATTTTAAGAAAAAACTCATATGAAAAGATAATAGAAAAGAAATTATAACGTATATTACATCGAAAAAAGATGATCAATAGATTGTAGATTTTAAAACCATTGACATAGATACGAGAGATTTATAAATTATTTCAGGCATTGTGTTTCTCTCCCTGTATATAAAATTTATGTTTTTATCATCTCTAAACAAACAAAAAAACGGATCGGAGTAACATATCCCCAAATGATAAGAACAAAAAAAATAAGAACACACGCAAGACGTCTCTAGTGACATATCCCCAAATGATAAGGACCTGAACCAACCTAGGACAATAACAATATAGAAAACCGAAACAAACTGCAAAGCAAAAAAAACAACCAAATAGTGAATAGAAAATAGGTTCCACCGAGATTTGAACTCGGGTTACTGGATTCAGAGTCCAATGTCCTGACCACTAGACCATGGAACCTTACTTTTTGAGGGAGCTAAATTTTTTATTAATCTTGTTATCAGTCATTGAAAATAAAGAAAATAAGGTTCCACCGAGATTTGAACTCGGGTTACTGGGTTCAGAGTCCAATGTCCTAACCACTAGACCATGTAACCTCAATTTTGTAGGAAATAGCCAAACTAAGTTATTTGTATGTTTTTATTTTCCTTGAACCTATTATTTTGTCTAGCACTTGGATTATTTTATGAGAAGAATTAGGAGGAAACGAAGGAACAAGATAGGCTAAAATGTAAAACATGATTTACCACAAAAAATTACACAATAAAGATGGATCTTTGAAAGAAATCACAGAAATTTCAAGCAAAACTTTGCTTTTGCTAATAAATTTGCTAGTGTCTGTTATGAAAGCTAGTCCTATATAAATTATGCACTTCTACTAACTCTTCAACTTCTGTTATCCATTAAGAATATGTTGCTCCATATCACCATCTGCAAGCAACATCGAGCTATGATGATGCACGAGGTACCACCGGCCATGATGGAACTCGTAGACGTTAGTCATGTTATATGCACCGTTGTCCATGTCAAAATAGGTTTTCATAGTAACCCAAGCCACGTCTGTCAGCACCCGGGCTCGAACATCTCTAACATGAAAATCAACCCCTTGCTGCAAATTAAATGCTAGGTGCCAACTGAATATTACTTGATTGAACCTGCAACCGGAAGTGAACAATGAATTTCAGCAAAGCAAACCAGTGATATGAAAGGCCCAAGCCTAAGCAAAATACTAAAAAGATGATATAATACTAACATATTGGTTAGCTAATATCAACCTACTTCCCGAAAACATCAGGGTTGCATTTTGGATACAGCTAGGTTGAAAGCATTGAATAGTTTTCATCAGAAAGCATTCTCATGTGATGCAGGACCAGGACCAAACTTGAAACAAAAGGGATAACCAAAGGAAAATGAAATTTACTGTAAAATGTATCTCGAAATAAATACATTCCATACAAGCGTTTTGCCCACGGGATTCTATTTGAATGCAGTTTCTAACACATCTATCCTAAACATAACAAATTACAACAACCTTGCTTTTTGTTTGAAGCACAAATCTGTCTCATGATTATGGCAAAAACATGAGTCTTTTCTTTCTCAAGGTTGGATTGCGCTAATAAGTTAGGGTAAACGCATTATTACTCCAAGAGAAGAAATCACCAGAGCAAAGAATTCCAGTGTTGGAACCAGCCAACGACACAAGCCACTTGCATTGTGGTCATATAATCAACCTATAATCATCCTCCAAGTAAAACCTCTTCCTTATCTTCAATTATTTTGGGATTGTCACAGCATTTACTAGCCATCTTAGATAGGCAAATATCAAGAGACCAGGCCCACATTTGACTCGCATTTAATTAACTGCATTACATTACATCTACAAATAGGCAGATAAGCATGTCCGCGTCACGCAACTCAACAATCATACAGCAGAAAAGAGCTACATGAAAATGTTCCACCAAGGCGATAAAAGAATTGAAATGACACCACAAATTTAATAGGGCAGAGTTCAAAATTTCAACCCTGGTTCACCTCAAGGTCAGACTACGAATTTTAGAGCAGAAGCTTGATGAAAAATCATAGGAAACTACTAAAATTTTAACCTTCCATCCATTATAAGCACAAAATGCAGTAAACAGCATACCCTGAAAATTGTTCTCCTGACTCATGAACACACTTCACATAATCCGCATTCAGCCAGAAACGAATCATCCCCGGAAGAGACCTATCTCTGATGATGTTAAAGAATTCGGTATTAACGTTTATTATGGCTCTTGTAGCCGCATAGTATGCCTTCCACCCATTGATTGGTGTTACGTTATCTTGCTCCCAAGTGAAATCCTAACAAACAAAAGCTTAACACATAAAATTTGTACCAATAACTCAACAATTGAGAAAGATATCAACAGCTAACTCTGAGAAACATGAGAATGCGCAATGGTAAGATAAATCTTCTTTTTTTTTTTTTTGGCAAATTAGCAGCTTACATACAAAGAGCGGGCTCAAAAGTTGAAAATTGCAATGCCATGATTTTGTGTAGTTAGGGTCTTAAATCTATTCTCTTAAAAGAACCTAGGAACTAAAAAATGGGGAAATTGGGTACCTTACGATAAAGCGCCTTCCAAACATTATCATCATTAGCCGCCTTTCTCATCAGCGAGTTAGTCATGGAGAGCCGGCAAAGGCTCGGATAATCCAAGTAACTGAGCGCGTGTGTTGTGATCTCCGGCACTAATTGCTCCATCATAGACACCCCGTTCTGCCTCTCCGCCACTGCATTGGAATTATTCGCCGTCACCATACCTTCTTCCGCTAGAGAACCACCACAGCCGCAGACGACCGCCGCGGAATCGGAATTTCCGTTGCTGGAGCAGGAACAGTTGCAGGACGACGATGGAGCGGCTCCTTTGATTTCGTCTTTATTGGGTGACGTGGAGGGACCGGGGGCGTTGGATTTGTGGGGTCTCTTGAAGAATGATCGGACGGCGACGATGAGGGAAAGGAAGGCGATGATTGTGGCTATTATGAACGGCTGAAGGGATTGAAAGGCTATGGAGAGGCTATAGGCAATCTCCATTGATAACACATTAAAGCTTCGCCGAACATGAAATAAAACCCTAGAAAATTTCCAGTGATTCTAAATGGAAAATTAATTAAAAACACATTTTTTCGACTTTTCGTAATTTGGGGTTTTCCTGATAAAATTTGCAGATTTTTGAAAAAAAAAAAAATAAGAAAGAATGTACGAAATTCAATTTTGTTTGAGAGCTGACAGTCGTAACGGAGTTGAAGATGGTGAAATTCAAACTAGAAAAATAGGTCAGAATTGGGAATTTTTTTTGTGAAATTGATGTTTTACAATTTCCTTTCTAAACGACGCCGTTTCCGTGCATTAAGTTATTCTGTCCTCGTTTCAAGAAGATATTCCATTAAATTTTCGAGTGATATAATATTCAAGTGTTCATGTCATTAAAATGATTAATAAAACCCAAATTTACGAATTTAAGTTGAAAAATTTTTGTAAAAAAAGTTAATCCAAGAATAAATACTAAAAAATATTATTATTTAAATAAATAGTACAAAATTAGTGACGATACAATAATATGTAAATCAAACCGTTTTGAAACGAAAAAAAAACGTGTTGAGGCTTACATGAACGCAATTTTCTTAAGACAGATTCGTCCACTCTTATAGTGCTTGAGAAACGTCAGACGTCTATCTCCTAGGATACAACAATATAATGAGCACAATAGTAGCATGTCTGCAGTGATCAACGAACCATAACCTCGACTTCTCTTATTACTGAAAACCACTTGTAAAATTCACAGAGTTGCAGCGACTAATAAAAATCTAAAGGTGTACATTACCCACTTTTATTTAAAATTTATTTTTAGGAGGTTTTTAGTATAAATCATTTTTTATGAAAATTAGAGTCGTCACCGATTATTTTAAAAAAAAAGGTAGACTGGACACCAAAAAATAAAATTAGAGATTTAAATGGGTTCGGGAATCGGTTACGTGCGAGGATGGGTTAGCACCCTCGTCACGCTCAAAATTGATACCTAAGGGTTCATATCACATTTGACTAAGAAGAAATCTGAATTCGACCTAACTTAATTTTTAACCCCTAAAAATGGATGAATGCATGGTCATACGAGTCGGGCAACCTAGCTCGTAGCCCACAATACCAAAAGAGATGACACCCGGAGACTCGGGATGACACTCCCACTAAGATATTGAGACTCTGAGTATTAACTAAACTAAAAAACACGATAAATAAATATGACAATAAAATACACGAGCAAATATGGATGTAAACAATGACATGTTTTTTTTACTAGGATTATATGATATCGAATGTGTATGCCCGTATAATATATGGTTTTTATGTAACCTTGTTCATGTTTCATAGCTTCGTAAGGCTGTACATCCGCACATGTGTGTTACGTATTTTCGTGCATGTTTTTATGAACCGTATGATTTATGTGGAATTTTAATTTTTGCATGCTTATCTTTTTTTCATGAATATTGCTATGTCGTTTATATTTATTATATGTTCTTACACCATATTGTCACGTTCATTCTTCTTAAAATATGTCACCATGTTAGTTAGGGGCGTTTATGCCCAAGACCTACCACGATTGTGTTCGCTTTTTATGTTTTATTTGATCAGGTAATTTAATTATCGTTTATGAATCTATAAGTGGCATCTGAACCTTATATATATATATATATATATATATATATATAATGTGATGTCTTTTTATTCGGGAACGAACGAGGCCAGTACCAGTCGTAGTGGTGGTGGTTCAGACATTCCTTCTCGAATATTAAGGCTTTTGAAATTTACTCAATCGTATAACCAAATTTTGATACAAATCGTCATTTTAATTTGCAAAATTTAATATTAACTAAGCGATAATGATTTTGGTACCGATTTTAGGGCACGACGGGGGTGCTCATCCTTCCCCGCGTGTAACCGACTCTCGAACCCATTTTTTAGAAAGAATCTTTGGTTTAGTTTTCGGTGTCCGGTCTACCATTTTTAAATAGTCGGTGGCGACTCCTCCTTTTTTTTGATTAAATTTTCAAAACCAAATTAAAACTCGATCCCTCAAAGTGACATCGGTATCTCCTAAAATTTTAGTCGCTACATATATAGGGCTCATGACCTAAGTTTGAGTCCTTCTTGAAGTAGGAGTTCTAAAAGTGAATTACATTAAATACAGACTCCTTTATACTTTAAATACAGACTCTTTGGACGTTGCCTTCTTCTGCAAGTAAGGATAAGTGCTCCTACTTATCGATCTTGAATCAGCTCTACCGGTCGCTACAAGCTTCAGGAAATTGTAAGACTGGGCTTGTAACACCCGGGTTTTGGGGTCGGAAGTTGAGTGTGTGAGTCGGGTTTGAGTCGTTGGACTCGATTTAATTAAAATAAACTTTGGTTCTATTTTAAAAAGGATTTGAAATTCATTAATGGTAAAACTGTAAAATTTTAAAAGTAAGGAAAAAGAATGAGTAAAGAGTCTTTAGAAACAAAAAAAAAAGCTCATCTTCTTCCTTGGCTCTCCTTTTTCACGACATAAAACCCTCTAAAGCCCCAATCACTATTCCATCAAAGCTATTCACCATTTCAAGTGATTTCAACGAGGTAAACACGTTTTTGACTTCTCCTCTTTATTCCGAACATTTTCATGGTTTTAGATTTTTAAAAGCACCATCTTTTTAGTTTTCAAATTTTTAAAGGAAAATGAAGAAGCTTTAAGGGTTTTTCGTTTACCTAATATATCAAAGAACTACACAAAAATTCACATGTCAATTATGTATTCTTCCTAACAATTAAATCGAACTAGAGCCGTTACAAATTTCTACTCTATTACCAACAATAATTTGAATGAAGAGAAGAATTTAGAGCTTACATTGCTTCAATTCGAATCAATCTAGAGCTAACTCTTCTTAAATTCCATGAGCTTCTCTTGAATTTCTCTCTTTAATGCTTTTATTTTTTTCTCTCTAAATTCGGGTAAATGAGAGAAGAAGATGAAAGATGACATTGTCATCTAAGTGGGGTGTGACAATGACTATTTCACCCTTGTTTACTTTCTTAATCAAGTGACTAAGAAAGGATAAAGTGGAATATATATATTTAGCAAGCATTCCCATTATTTCACATGCTATTCAATTCGGTCATCTCAATTTGACAACAAATTTCTTTCTTTCTTTCAATTAAACTCTTAATAATTTATCTTCTAATTCTTCATAATTTGGTACTAATTTTCATTTGTTTTACAATTAAATCCTATCAATCATCCGATTTGTTTAGGTTTCGGTTCAATTGGTTAATTAAATTGTAATAATTTCCTTAAATTCTACTAGGTCGTAATGGAGGATGTTACAAAGACATGGTTCGACTTTACTTTTTCCGTGATTAACTTTTTTTTTATGTATTACATCTTTTTGTCCTCATATCTAGAACGAACATAAGTCATGGATTAGTCACACTTGTATAGTCCATCTAATATTTCTTGATATCTTGAGTAGACTATGATAAACGAATAACTTTAATATCTCATATCAATTTATTCGAGCATGACCATGCATTTTCTAGTCTCACTCAATCAAGTGGCCTACGATATTACTCCTATTATGTAGGAGGGATCAACCATATTCCATTATATAGAGTGTGACATATCCAATCTCAGTCTTTATAGTGTAGTCTGTTACAACACACGTTTGACCGCATCAAAATGCATCACTCTTGATATTGAAATAATGATGATATCAAGTCTGAGGATCATACACTTAGTTATCACCATGAGCAATGTTGTGACTGTTACATAATAATCCAAGAAACATGCTCATAGCGGGTCAATCTAGTATGTCGTTCTCTAACATATACTTATGTATTGATTTTGACATCTCTATGTCAATAACAACATTTTGTTATCGATCAACTACATGTTAATCTTAAATATTTTATTGTTGTTCACGCCCACAATAATTCTCGACTAAGGACATTCATGAATAATTATATTATTCTAAGGACTTTATTATAATTACGTTTATTTATAGATACACAGAATAAAACTGAAATAATGACTTTTACAATCATCTCATGATTGGTCTTTGGTCGTACTCTAACAAACGAAATATGAAATCACTTCATTGGTGTCTTTGCCCCGTCTATGCAAGCATTGCCATTTCGGGACGCGCAACGAATGTCATTGTTGGCCACATTTGTGCATCGTTCGAGTTTTCTGCTTCATTACTGTCCATGTCTATTCCTTTCTGTTTGTAGGCTGTGCAATCTGTAGTATTTACATGCCTAACTGTAGATCATTTCTTGTAATTTGACAGTTACTGTGAATGAAGTAGAAGCTTTGTATGAATTATGATCTGTTCAATAAGTTAAAGCAGCTCCATAATTGCTGATGGTCTAATTCACAAGGAATGTCCGTTCCGGCATGGTTCATATATTCGATTTCAGTTTGCGATCTGTCTTCCACTGTTTGAGGCGTTGAAATGTTCTCGAACATGAAGAATTTCAGCTTGCACTCTTTAATAACAGCAGTAAGCAGAATCTGTTTGCGGATAGGGTGAGTATCACATCATTTTGAATTATTATCCTCTCGACATGTAAATTATCAATCTGTTTTTAGTTTGTTGCAGGTATTTGATTTATTCGATATTAAACGAAATGGGGTGATTGAATCCGGAGAGTTCGTCCGGTCTTTAAGTATCTTCCATCCTAATGCTCCAGAAGCTGATAAATTTCATGTATGTAATGTACATTAAAGATAAATTGTTTATCATTTACCATAACATCAAAAATACATTAAAGATCATGACACTTTCGAATTTGAAGTGTGTTCTAAAGTTCATTCTTTTTCCTGATAAGTTGTTTTATGATCTAACCTTTGCCTTTTCCGTTACCAATATATCACTCGGTTAGTGAGCATGCATTTTAACTAGGACTATCAATCTCCTGTTTTCTTGATGGTTCCGATTCCGGTGTCAGCCGTCCTATGGAAGACTTACTTTCGTATATTATTTTTCAAGGAAATAACCCTTCAATTTCCCAGCTTCATGCTGAACACCAAAGTCCAGGATTAGAAGCAGCAGATAAAGATGACATGAATTTTCTTTCCAACATGTTCGAAAATTCAAGAAAAAGTCCGTGCAGAGAACTAGGGTGTGTTAACGGTTACTGTCGAAGCGGATTTGGAAATATGGAAGCATAGTGGAACACATTGTTCCTTCAGCAGCTTATTGATACCCTCTGTTTTTCATGCAGTATACAACAATTTTTTTTCATGTTGAACATGTATATCTATGATTCACATTGGCAGAGATTAAAAAATTTGACAGAAACTCAATCCGGAGAATCGGAAACAATTTATACGATTGTCTGTATCGAAGTAATCTTTTCTACATACTGGAGGTAACACATGAATGAAACATACTGTTTTGCCGCCGTTAAAGCAGTGCCATATCTTTACAATTCTGGAAACAAATTTCTCACTCAGACTGTAATGTGTATCCTAGTTTCAATCTTTGTTGTTATTTTAAGTAGAACATGCTCGAATTCGTCGATGATATTTAGCCAGAGCCTGAACAACCTAGTATAAATTCTTCAATGATGCTCGAAAACAATTAGATTCCTCTGAATCTATAGGAGGTTGCTCAGGCTTTGGCTGAATACCATTTTTCCAGGTTCATAGGATAGCACATTTCAGTGTGGCGGCTGCTGCATCAGTCGGATGGAACTGATCCCACCAGATGTGATCAGAACATGCACATGATCCATCCGTTGTATCTCCCTAACCCACAGCAAGCATTGGCAGTTTCTTCGAAACCTGAATCAGAATCCTCAATATCCAAAGATTCAGAGGTAACCAAGGATCTCAAGCAAAATGCAACAGAGAAAAAAAGGTTTGAGATTTGGATGGTCAATCTCATGAAAATTGTGCCAGCATCAGGAAGTTCATGAAGAAGCTCAACAGTCATGAAAAAGTTGCAACTCCATGATCATGTCATTTATCTCTTCAACACACTCCCCACTGTTGCTCTTGTACCGTTGCGGTGCTGCTAGTACCAAGAACAGCCCATCAGCGGTAGTCCATTATGACAAATATCCCTACAAATTCTGGTTTACCAATACTTAACATGTCATGAGTTTCCGGTAATAAGTCTGAAATCTACAGAGTTGACAAACACGAACGAAGCATGAAACTAAGAGAGGATTGTGATAAAATGATGCCAGCAGCAGCAGATGAAGCATATCCTCCAGTTCACCGGTTTGTCCTAAAGAAAGATTCAATGCTGATTCAAAAAAAATCCAAAGAAAAACATAAAGAAAGCCAGGATTTTACCAAGAAAATGAAGAAAGACAATCCAGTTTTTCTACCAAGATAACCAACGAGGATTCATCCATTGCAGAAGCGTCCAGTGGGTAGTGGGGAGATGGGTATCGAAACCGCGGCCATAAGGAGGGCGATCGGCTCAAAGAAAGGTGCGAAGATAGTTGTTGTTGTTGCCGCAGTCGCTATGATGGAGAGTGCAGCGACCAGAGGGAAAGAAACTACTGGGCTTGTTGTGGATAACAATGTGGTCGGAGAAGCTGCAGAAGAAGGCGGCCTAGAAAATGAAGGATTTGGTATGAGGAAAGATTGTAGAGCTCTTGAGGGAATCGAAGAGCTGTGGACTGTGAAACAATGGTGGAAACGAGAGAAAGATCGCTGATCAACATCTCTTTAGTTTTATCTTTGATCGTTTGAAGAAGGCTGGTTTGGAATTTGGCGGCAAGGGAAAGTTGGTTTAAATAGGTGGAAAATGGGTGTAAATTTTTTTTACACCACCTTTTATAACATTTTAAATCATAAACTCTAAATTTTAATAATGAACCTTAAATTTTATACCTTATCTACTAAGCCCCTAAAATCTTAAACTCTAAAGCCTAAAATTAAAAGGTTTGTGTAAACTTTGTATCAAAGTATTTCCCTTTTGTATTGTATTAAATATGAGTTCTATATTTTGATACAACTGTGTAAAATTTAAAATCTAAATCTCAAACACTAACACCCTAAAACCTAAACTTTAAACCCTAAATCTTAAAGTCTAAATTCTAATCATAAACCTTAATTTCTACAACTTACACACTAAACCACAACCTAAAATTAAAAAAGCTTGTTACACAATGTTGTGTATCAAAGTATTATCAATTAAATATTGTTGTCATCTTTTCATTTACTTCGATTTTCAACTTCAAAATTGTTTTTGGGATAATCACTTATATCTAATTCATTAGCTAATTAATTCATATCAAGTAATATAAAAATTTATTACATAGATCGCTCTTCTAATTCAATTCAATTTACAACTGTCATAATTCAAATTCTATATTCTATCTTGTTTTTCATAATTCAAATTCTATATTCTATCTTGTTTTTGAGTTAAGTTTTGTCTCCGGACAGACTTAAGCCTTACTTGGGTAAGGAGGATGGGAAAGACAGAATGATGAAAAAATTAATTAATCCTATGGTTAAGATTCATAACCAGATTAACTAGTTTTTCATCTCTTTTCTATCATCCATACCAAGTAAAGCCTTAGAGAATCAAGAACAACTTCATGCACAATCATGCGAACTACTCTATTAAAAAACACTCCCAACATCAACTCGAGAGAAAATCTCAAAAACCAGATATTCGATCTCAAATTTATTTGATTAATAAATTGTAATGGGGTTTATAGTCGAAAAATGTCTGATGCTTTAGATTAATGAATGGATAATCACATAAACCATAGTGTGGCGAACCTTTTGCATATCATACAGATCTAAAAGAAACGTAGAATGCACAACAAATGATGATTGCATTCTAAAATATGCTAAAAATGCAATCAGCCATGCCCCCCTTCGATCTAAATTTCACCACTCTTACTTGGACCAAGCAACCATATCGATTTCCGCCTGTGCACTCCTGTACAATTCCAGCCTCTTCGCAAGAGCACTTCGTCGTTCCATGACTGCTGGATCCTCGTTCAATAAGTTTGATAATCGTTTTTGCTACAAAATTTATCCCAGAAATCAGTCACCAATCATCATCTGTTTCACCAAAATTAGTAAAAGATGGTAAGTTAGTTCAGGAAGAACCATACTCACCTCCAGTTTACCCAATTCTGTGTAGTAAAAGTCGAGCAGGCTTCTTTTCGCTTCGCGGACTTGACAATAAACAATGGACTTTGGAATGGAGTGGCGCAAAGTAGCGCAGACCATATTTACGTAAGACAAAACTGTTGTTCCTGCTCATACATTGTCAGAGAAACCCATGATCAGAAATAAAAATACATTGAATTTTAACATGGTTCGATTAAATTTGGAATAATTGAGACATGTCCTTCAAGAAACTTTTTTTTTTGTTGTGTAAATGAACCTACCGATTCTCCTCAGGTAGGAGTCGTTGTATCGGTCAAATATTGATTGTGTAGCGCTGCCACCCTTATCCGCATCTTGAGGAAGCTTTCGGAAGAATTCAACTGTAAGGTAACAACATTCCATATCAACCAGTTGTAGTGTTGCTTTTTTGCTCTGATCCCTCATTCTTTCAAGAGACTCAATCGCAGCATTTCCCACCTCTGCTCTGAGTGCAGGATATTGCTTTAATTCCTAAAAACCAAACCCAGTTGACACTTATAATCACAAGCACCTTGAAGAAACAGAAAACAACAGGCAAAGTTTATTTGATACATGGAACAAGATAGGCAAAGACGAGAAAGTACCGGAGTTTCACTGATAGCCTTGTGAACTAGATCCTTCAGAATGGAATGAATCTGAAAAATGCAACAAACGAAATCAATCCAATTTGAAGCACCACTGTCTGACCAGCATGATGCACCACACAAATAAATAATTTAAGAGAATAAAACAAGCGACAGAGACCTTAATGTCACTTATCAATATTTTTGGAGTAAGACAACTATACAGAAAGGAATCTTCAAATTCTCAATTTTTGAAAAAGTTTTCTAGGGAAAAAAACCACAATTGAACAGATGATCTCTGCACACCATATTGAATGTGAGATACCATATTCCTAAAACCTTGTTTCATACCGCATCAACAGCAGATTCAGCAGGACCTCTGATAGTAACTAAAGTTGATTCAATCAAACGACGATATCCTTGTTCAGGAGCTATTAAATGTGGTTGATACCCATCAGCTTCAGTAATGAGCTTCCTAATATTCTCCATCGACAGTTGCTTGTCAAATTGCAACCTTTTCAAAGCAGCAGGAAGTTGGTTGTCGAAAACATTGTAAACCTTATCACCACCGGTACGCCTGTGAACAAAATTGAAAATCAAAATAGAATCTCTACAAAGATTAGCAAAAAATTAATAGAGTTAGAGACATGTTATACATACACGCCATCCAAATGTTCCCTGAAATTTTGATCAAAAAGACGGCAAATCTCCATGATTGTATATAACTTCCCCTGCACAAGCATTTTGATCATCAGCAATTTTCAAATAAGCTATAACTCCTAATCAACTGCAAGCGGAATATCCAGAGAATTCCCAAAATCACACAACACACACATAGAGAGAAAACATGAGCACACTTACACCCGCATCAGCTGCAACAGGCTTTCCAAGGCGGCTTAATTCAGTTTCAAGTTCGGTAATAGTTTTATTAATAAGGGACTGAATGCCAGGGATTCTAGACTTGATCACAGTTTCCAAATGCTGAAACATTAACCAATATCACAAGGTTAAGAAAACTGAAGAAAAGTTAGCACTAAATCCACTACCATCTTGTCCTTTACAAAAGAACGCTGAGGATAAAAAGTTCAAATGAAAAAATAAGACAAAATGCCCAATAGCATACCTTTGAGAGCACCTTAGCAAGATGCTCAGAACCCATTCTGTTAGCAAGGTGCCTATACTCGGGAGTACTAGCAAAATACTCACGCTCTCTACGGCGAGCAGCAATCATGTCAACATTCTTGTTAATATCCGCTTGTGAGCGATTCACAACACCAACCCAAGGGAATTTCAGCCGATAAGATTTGCCTTCCAATATCTAGTAAATGGAAACATGACTTAGAACATTATTAAACATCCAATACTAAAGACTTTAAAAGATTTTAGTATGTCAAAAAATCATGCATAAAACAACTTACATCGACTGCATCAGTGCCCTTATCCATCAGATCAATCTTTGTCAAGACACCAAGAGTCCTCTCCCCTGAAAAGTTTACAACAATGATTAGTGTCGGTTGTAAATATGTATCTAAGAGTCCTAGAGTTATTAGCATGCAGTAATTATTATTTAATTAGGAGTTTGTGCTGTAATAGAGGTATTTTAGTTTAAGTTTATTCCAGATAAGATAGAGTTTATCTTAAACTAGGAGTTAGAGTTTAATTAAACTAGTATGATGTAACCAGTGTTGTTAAAAAGGGATCCAACCCTCCGTAACTTTTACGATAAAATTAAATAAAAACAGAGAAACTACTTTACACTAAACTCAGTATTATTTACATGGTATCAGTAGGTTTCGATTCTTAGTCTAAATCGATGGCAAATTCTTCCTCATCCGAGATTAATTCCGGAGGAGAAGCAAATTCCTCTGTTGATGTTCTTCTAGATTCTACCACATCGCAGTCACTTGCCATAAACTGATTGGTCCCAATTATCTACAATGGTCCCAGTCAGTCAAGTTGTACATCACTGGCAGAGGAAAGCTAGGCTATATCACTGGAGGAGTGACAAAGCATGCTTCGACAGATCCAGGGTATGAGAAGTGGATGCAAGAAAATAGTATGGTGATGTCTTGGTTGACAAACACGATGACACCAGCAATTGGGGGTAACTTTCTCTTATATGAGACTGCAAAAGAAATCTGGGATGCAGCTGAAGAAACTTATTCAAGTTCAGACAATATTTCTGAATTATTTAGCATCGAATGCCAGGCTTCAAATCTAAAACAGGAGGAGATGAATGTCAATGTTTACTACAACACTCTTACCCGACTTTAGCAGCAAATTGATCTCTACGAATCCAATGACTGGACGAATCCAACAAATGCTGCTCTTTACAAGAAGAAAACTAACCAGAAAAGAATCTTTCAATTCTTGAATGGTCTACATAAAGGACTGGATGTTGTCAAAGGAAGAATTTTGAGCACTAAACCTCTTCCTTCTGTTAGAGGTTTTTTCTGAGGTCAAAAAATAGGCGATTATTCATGTTGGCAGACTCATCCACTAGTGATGGATCTGCACTTCTTACACATACGTCATCTGCCAGCAAGCAAAAAGGAGGAAAATCATGGTGCGACCATTGCAAAAAGGTGGGGCACATTCGAGATACTTGCTGGAAATAATTACATGGAAAGCCTGCTGACTGGAAACCCCAAAGGATGAGGCAGCAACAAACAGCGCCAGATTGATGATTTGCATAAACTTCTTTCTCAGATGACACCAAAATTTGATTCCTCTGGTACAACTGGTACTGTTTCTTGTTTTAAAACTACTGCTAAGTATTTATGGATAGTGGATTCTGGTGCTACTGACCATATGACAGGGGATGAATCTATTTTCCTTCAAATTACTGGACAGCAAAGTCAAAGAAGTTTTAAGACAGCTGATGGATTTGTCACTAAAGTGGATGGAATAGGAACAGTTGTTGTGAATGATACTATCACTCTTTCTTATGTTTTATATGTTCCTAACTTACAATGCAATATGTTGTGAGTTAGTAAATTGTGCAGTGATCTTAACTGTTCCACAATATTTAAAGCTAATGGTTGTGTGTTTCAGGAAGTGGATTGGCAGTGCTGAGTTGTGTGGTGGACTATACATCATTGAAGGTCTTCCTCCTAAGAGACAAATCCAACCAAGTTGCACTTTTTCTTTATCCTTCAACCCTACAAATTTAGGATTCAGTGATGTTCTTTTATGGCATTATAGACTTGGCCATCCAAACTTTATTTATCTTCAGAAATTGTATCCAACTTTATTTGCTAATAAAGACCCATTATCATTTTCTTGTGATATATGTCAACTTGTGAAACATAAAAGATCACCCTATCCCCCTTCTTTCTTCTTATAAGGCTTCTAAACCTTTTTCCTTAATACATAGTGACATTTGAGGTCCTAATGTTAAGAATGTAAATGGGGCTAGATGGTTTGTCTCCTTTATAGATGATCATACTAGGATTACTTGGACTTTCTTGATGAAAAATAAATTTGAAACTGAATTTATCTTTAAAAATTTCTATTTCATGATTGAAAATCAGTTTCACAGCAAAATTCAGATCCTTAAGAGTGACAATGAGAGTGAGTTCTTTACTAATACTTTAGGAAATTTTCTTAAAGACAAAGGTATTATTCATATACGTTCATGTGTTGATACTCCTCAACAAAATGGAGTGACTGAAAGGAAAAATAGACACCTCTTAGAAGTTCTTAGATCCTTAATGGTATCCTCTAATATTTCTCATTCTTTTTGGGGAGAAGCTGTACTTCATGCAACTTTTCTCATTAACGAGTTACCTAGCGGAATTTTAGGTTTCAAAACAGTTTTGGGGTACGTTAGATCCATATTCTCCACATAAGAAGGGCTTTAAATGTTACTCTCTTCTACATAGGAAATTTTTTTATTTCTATGGATGTCACTTTTCATGAACATTTACCTTATTTTTCAGATACTAAAATTCAGGGGGAGAGATGAAATGAATTTCAGTATCCTCAAATCCAGTTACCACTAGCCGAATCAATACCTACGCCCAAAACTGTTGAAAATAATCCTAAATCTCTACCTCCCGAATCTGTTCCTGAACCATCAAAACCTTTTTCACCTATAATTGAAACTGAAAAATCACCTACTACACCTCATGTTTTTTCAGAGAACCAACTTGGAACTAAAGAACTAAGTGTCTATAAAAGGAGGAAAAAAGGGCTTGCTCAGGAAACTACACAACCTAGGACTGCTCAAGAAATGGAACCAATTCCACTATCCTTGGAGGAGGGAGGTATGGAAAATTTGAATGATAATGATGATTCTGTTATTAATACATCTGACTTGCCTATTGCTAAGAGAAAAGGTGTCAGAAAATGTACAAGTCACTCAATCCAGAGATATGTGGCCTATGGGAAGCTATTATCATCTTTTAAAGCCTTTACTGCCAAAATTGACAAAGTGCAAATTCCAAAAACAGTGTATGAAGCTTTACAAGATCCTAGGTGGAAGAAAGATGTAGAAGATGAAATTCAGGCTTTGGAATCCAACAAGACTTGGGTGATGACCAGTTTACCTCCTGGTAAGAAGGCAATTAGTTGTAAATGGATTTTTACAGTAAAATATAACTCAGATGGGAGTATTGAAAGGTTTAAAGCAAGGCTGGTTGCAAGGGGATTTACTCAAGTCTTATGGGATTGATTACCAGGAAACATTTGTCATGTAGCAAAACTCAATACTATAAGAATTCTTCTATCTCTTGCTGCAAATCTAGATTGGCCACTTCATCAACTTGATGTGAAAAATGCATTCCTAAATGGAAATTTGGAGGAAGTCTACATGCATAAACCAGCCGTGTAAGTTATCCGAGAAGTGTTAGAGCTTGAGGGGGAGTGTAAGTTGACGAGGAGTGTTAGAGTTTTTATTTAATGTGTAATTAGAGTTTATTCCTAATCAATAGTTTAGATTTAATAGAAGTCTTATTTAAATTAGGAATAAGTACTATTTAAATTAAAGATAAAAGCATAGTTTTAGTTATATTAGAACTCTATATCAGCCTATTTAAAGGCTTACTCTGTATACATTTGATAATTAAGAATAATAAGAAAATACAGAGAAACGCATTGTTCTCTCTGGAAAATATCTTGTTCATCTTCTTCAAACAACAAATCTCTACCCACCGATCACACACAAACTACCATTATTCATTGCATCTCCGGCCACTATGGCCCCTTTCTCACATGGTATCATGAGCCAACAACGGTCTTGATGTCGTCACCACTGCTGCCATCTCTAATCTGAAACAGATCAACCATGATCTGATTTTTCAGATGCACATTGTTTTTTCTTTTCCGCTGCTGTCATTAGGCCACACTCGTTCCTTGGCTTCTCCCTCGTTGGAATCTTACATCTCTAGTGAAATTTCTACTCGTTTAATTTTGCTGTTTTCTTCTCTATTTAATGGTTCTATCTTAGCCAATCAAAAAGATAGATGAAAAGGTTATAGTTTAGCCTTAAAAACTATTTGGTTCTATCTTAGCCATCCATCCTAAAAGATAGAAGAAGAGGTTCTAGTTTAACCTTAAAAAACTAGATAATATTTTTTTTAAGGGATTCCACATCAAAGATCCAAGCTGGAACTCTAGTCTGTGTAACTACCAGCTTGAGGGGGAGTGTAGATTCATGTGATCACTTTTTACATCGTTCGCATCAGACCTTTCAGTTAGGAACTGCATGCCATCAACAATTGCTGCGCAAGAACATCATGGTTCTGTCCTCACTCTTCAAATCAAAGACTCCCGAGAATAGGGAGCATTTTTTTTTCAGCAGAAGAAATATGAGTAAGGCATCACATCCAAGATCCAAGCTGGTGTTCTATTACGTTTGCTCACCAGCTTGAGGGGGAGTGTAAGTTATCCGAGAAGTGTTAGAGCTTGAGGGGGAGTGTAAGTTGACGAGGAGTGTTAGAGTTTTTATTTAATGTGTAATTAGAGTTTATTCCTAATCAATAGTTTAGATTTAATAGAAGTCTTATTTAAATTAGGAATAAGTACTATTTAAATTAAAGATAAAAGCATAGTTTTAGTTATATTAGAACTCTATATCAGCCTATTTAAAGGCTTACTCTGTATACATTTGATAATTAAGAATAATAAGAAAATACAGAGAAACGCATTGTTCTCTCTGGAAAATATCTTGTTCATCTTCTTCAAACAACAAATCTCTACCCACCGATCACACACAAACTACCATTATTCATTGCATCTCCGGCCACTATGGCCCCTTTCTCACAAGCCGGTCTAAGTGGTGATCCAAACCAAGTGTGTAAGCTACTTAAATCATTGTATGGCCTAAAACAGTCTCCTAGGGCTTGGTTTGATAGATTCACTAAAGCAGTTTTGAATTTTGGTTACTATCAATGTCAATCTGATCATACTTTGTTTGTGAAGACTTCTTCAGGAAATAAAAAGACTATAATAATAGTCTATGTTGATGATATAATCATCACTAGTGATGATGATCAGGAGATAAAAAGGTTGAAAGAGTTTTTGGCTACTGAATTCGAGGTAAAAGACTTGGGATACTTGAGGTACTTTCTCGGTATGGAAGTGGCAAGATCAAACCCTGGGATTGTGATTAACCAGAGGAAGTATATTTTGGATTTTCTTTCAGAAACAGGAATGCTAGGATGCAAGCCTGCAGAAACACCTATGGAGTCAAACCTAAAGTTTAGGACCGATGATCAAGGAGTTCCTACGAACAAGGAGCAATACCAAAAACTAGTGGGTAAGCTTATTTACTTATCACTCACTAGACCTGACATTGCTTTTCCGGTAAGTGTTGTCAGCCTATTTATGAGTGATCCTAAAGAAGAGCACCTTGAGGCAGTTATGAGAATCCTAAGATACTTGAAGATGACACCGGTGCATGGAATGTTTTTCACTAAAAATGACAGCAGAAAAGTTGAAATATTCACAGATGCAAGCTGGGCAAGAGAGTTGACAGCTAGAAGATCTACAAGTGGCTATTGCGCTCGAGTATGGGAAATTTGGTGACTTGGAAGAGCAAGAAACAACAAGTAGTTTCAAGAAGTAGTGCAGAAGCAAAATCCAGATCACTAGCAAATGGAATCTGTGAAGGGATTTGGGTACAAAGACTCCTATCAGAATTGAAATTAAATTACAGCAAAGAGTTTGAGCTTTACTGTGACAATCAATCTGCAATCAGCATTGCGAAGAATCCAGTGCATCATGACAAAACCAAACGTGTGGAACTGGACATGCATTTTATTACAGAGAAAAACACAATTGGGATAGTTAAGTTGAACTTCATCCCAACGCAAGACCAGTTAGCTGACATACTTACCAAGGCACTTCCAAGAAATACCTTTGATAAGCTTACATCCAAGCTGGGACTATGCAATGTCTACTCACCAGCTTAAGGGGGAGTGTCGATTATAAATATGTATCTAAGAGTCCTAGAGTTATTAGCATGCAGTAGTTATTATTTAATTAGGAGTTTGTGCTGTAATAGAGGTATTTTAGTTTAAATTTATTCCAGATAAGATAGAGTTTATCTTAAACTAGGAGTTAGAGTTTAATTAAACTAGTATGATGTAACCAGTGTTGTTAAAAAGGGATCCAACCCTCCGTAACTTTTACGATAAAATTAAATAAAAACAGAGAAACTACTTTTCTCTAAACTCAGTATTATTTACAATTAGTATTAGAAAATCCAAGATATACAACCAAAATGCTTTGAGCCCATATGTCCAGAAGTTTATATACCATATCAATCCTTTTATGATATTAGCACAAATCTAAAAACACCCATGGCTTAAAAGTTCACATGATATTACTTGAAAAAAAGTAGAAAATATGATAACCTTGTGGTGCATAGCAAGGAAAATAAATATTGAATGAACCTAGTATTGTAAAAGAATACCTGTAGGGTCCACCTCTCGTGAGATTTTAATTGCATCAGATGTAGCGAGATCTTGATTAGCAGGTGAAATTGCTAATATTATACAGTTGGGCTGCAAAAAAAGTTCAACAGAAAAATACCACAGCAATGTTCAGCTTCCATTCTTGCATAAACCATGAAAAAAACGTACACTGAAAAGTTATTGGCAAACAGAGGAAGTGGCAATCACAGCAATAACTATCCACAACCCACATTTCCTAGGATTTTTGAAGAAATCACATACAGAACACCCAGTATCCTAAATATTGTTGGCAGTATCATCACTGTAAATCTTATTTAAGCAAAATTTTTCCTAGAAGGAGCACACAATAAAGATCAATTGCATTTTACCTTCTCAATATAAGAGCGGACCATATTCTCAATATCTTGCACAATGCTTTCTGGCTGACCCTCTACATTTAGCGAGATAATCCATCAATTTCACATAATATTACATAAATTAATCAAGAATCTCACAAATCATATTGCAGCAGAAACAGCTAAAAAGATGGGGTTTAAAGTTATAAAATGCTAAAACAAAATACTATAGCTATTATATTTGAAAATTTAAAATAAGAAAGAAAAATGCACTTCGAAGATTAACTCTTTGCTTAGTTCACCTTGGAAATATATTGCAGTCAATAAATAACAGTAAAACAAGGCTTCACATTTTCTTTAAATTTACTAGGCTTTTCTGTAACTCACCAACTGCTACTTTCGTAAGACCAGGAAGATCAATCAGAGTCAAATTAACAACTGCAACAAATTAGAAAGAAAAAAAACTCATAAATAATAATTAAAAAAACAAACGAAAGACAAAAGAGTAAGTATTTACAAACATATTATACCATTGGGAGAATATATGCTAAGATGAATTGGAACACTGGAGATTTGCTTGGATCGGCCAGTTTCTCTGTCCGTCTCGTCTTGAATCTCCTTCCTAACAGCAGCTATAAACACAGATAATGATCAAGTTCAAAATCCAATTCTAGCAGATGATAATTGCTAAAAGCTGTTAAAATAAAAGCCTAAAAGGTAGAAAGTAATAAATTTACCGAAATCGGTGAATCTTTTTCTCGGAAGGTGAAGAAACTCAGCGTATTCTCTGCTTCCTTCATCACTCTTGTGGAGCTGTAACACCAGAGGTCTCCGAGTAACAATTCCTGCATTAATTTTTAACCAAAGAAACAAAAATAGTTAAATAAACCATGTCTTATGTTCATCCGCGATGAAGGATATATTTAAAGTGGAGCCTATTTTTACCGGATCCACGAGGTAAAAAATCCTTTCCAACTATGCTTTCGAGCACCGAAGACTTCCCTGAACTCTGTTAAGATTCAAAATCTCAGATCAGCTGAAAGTTAAAAGAAAAAAGGGGGGAAAGTTGACTAAAATTGAAAACAAAAGCAAAAGTCGAGTGATGACCTGACCACCGACGACGGCAATCGCCGGTAGTGAGTCCCAAAGAGTAGGTAATGCGCTTGCTTCTCCATGGTCGCCGAGAGCCGTACAAGCTCTTTGAATCTTGTTCACAAGGGAAATCAAATTATCCATTTCTTTTTAAAAGCAACAGATCTGAGTCGGATTCGAATCAGGTTAATCCGAGCTGATTAACTAAGCAACGGTAGCAACTCAGATCTGAGTCGGTTTTTTTTTTGGGAGAAGTTTTGAAAATGGAAGTACGATGAAGAGGTTGGGCTTAAAGTGAAGCGCGTTGTGTTTAAGGTGACTCATCAGTCTGGATACGACTCGCTAGCGCGGTTGAGTTAACTCGCGACTCTTTGTTTTTACAGATTTAAATTTTTTTATAGAATAGTCCAGTTTTTATTTATTTTGTCTCCCATAAGTTTTGATGTTATTTTTGTAATTTTTTGTTATTCTTTCAGGTTTAATTTTGTTGTCATATTTTTTTGATTTATCTATTTTGGATTCAGTAAAATGCTAATATAGCGGTTTATTGTTTTGTTAAAACAAATTTAATTATGTATGTTGTTTTAATTAAAAAAACATTTTCATAGTATTTTGATTGTTTTTAATGATAATAATTAATTGGATAATGTCACAAATTTAAATCTATTGAATGAGACTACTGTTTTGGGAGTAACAGTATTTTGAAATTTTGATTATTATGGTTTACTTTTTTAGTGTGAATGGAGTTCAGATTTTCTAAAGGAAATGGTAGAACTTTAAGTTTAATTTTTTTGGCTAAACTACATAAATAGCCTATAATTATAGGAAGCATTTTCATTGAGTTCTCCGGTTATAAAAAATTACAAAATAGTCTCTCAACTTAAAAAATCAATAAGTTGGTCTAATACCGTTAAAAATTTAACGACCGATGATGTGGCAATTAACAAAATTTGGCATAATAACAAATTTAACCCTCAAATTTACATTTAATTTTAATTTGATCCTATTTCTAAAAAACAATCCCAACATTTTAATTCTCTACCAATTTAGTCCCTTTCTTATCTCATTTGCTATTTCGACCTCTCACCATCTTTGTCCTTCCTCTCTTCCACCATTAATGAGGGGGCAATATTAAGACAGTCTCATTTTTTCAGTATGTTCGAAAGATAAACCATGGATTTTTTAACAAATATCGACCAATATTAGGTTAAACCCATTATACTGATCTACCTCCAGTCCTCCACCACTTCTTCAGCAAAATCCATGGCCTTCTCCTTACTCTGCAAGAATTCAACAGGGAGATTCCCTCTACTTTTAGCTTGAGAAATCGATTGGAGTTCCCTGAAATTGGTGAGAAAAGCCACCCTTCCATCCAAAGGCGGATATTGGTAACAAAGTTTGAGGAGACCTACTTAAAATTTTTAAAATATTTGGACATTTAAACTAAAATCTTGAAATGTTTAATTTAAAATTTTCAAAAAAATTCTGGGATCTAACTAAACTTTTCAAAAACGTAATACTTAAGAGAACTTTAAAAAAAATTAAGGAAGGTACTTGATTAAAAATATTCAAAAAAATTGATACATGATAAGAATAATTTAAATTTTTTTAAGGGGCCCAAATGATTTTTTTTTTAAATTTGAGGACTAAAAGAAGCCAACCATGTCCCACTAGCTTGCCCATATCTCTCCACCTTCCCACCAAATAAATGGCTCAATTGGTGATAAATAGGACTTTTGTTGAGTTTGGGGGGATTTCTTTTGTTGTTGGGAAAATAGAGTGGTATTGCCTCCTTGATTTGTGCAAAGAATTATTGATTAGTTTCTGCCTAAAGAAACATAAACGGTTTATTCCGAAAAAAAATTTTATCTACTCACTAGGTAGATTTCCCAGCTGATATGGTAAATTGAGTGAAAGATAGTAAATTGTGTGTTTATTATTTTTATATAAATATAATCGTAAAAGACATTAAATGAATCATTCAAACACATTTAATTTTAATTTACTATTTATCTCTCTTGTCCTTTTTACATTATTTTAATGTTATAATATAAATATAATCATATAAATGATAAATTTCAACATGTTAATATAAATTTTTAACTCGTGATATTTGTTAAACAATTAAATTTTAATTATCATCATGATTTTAGTATTTTAAATATTTATTTTTCTTTAGAAATTTTTTAACTCGAGATATTTGTTAAATACTGAGATTTTAGTCAACATCGCGATTTTAGTATTTTTAAACTTATATTTTTCTTTATAAATTGTTCAATTTAATAAATGATATTATGTTTGTGTTTTCTCTTGAATTTAAAATTTTCAATTGACTTTTCAGCTCTTCAATAACTCAACAAACAAACAACAAGATTACTATTATTTTTAATCAAATTAAAAATAAAATATCTTATATGAACCATGAATTATTAAGCTTTATCTCACCCTAGTTTCTATAAAAAAAATCCCTTAGACTACTTATGGTTGTACAGTGCTAAAAGGAAAATAGAGTAATTTAGTTGTACAATGCTAAAGATGTGAATTTTCTATCTTTAAAAAAAATTTGTTTCGAATAATAAAAATTAAAATGATTATTCTAAAGGCTTATTCAAACTACTTTTTTAACTTTAGGCGTCTAAACTATATTTTGGTTTTATATTTTTTTGGATATTTTCAAAAAAAACTATTTTTTGGTAAAAATATGCTACTAAAGTTTAATTTCGTTGATTTTAGGAGATTGACCGTTAATGACCATTAAAAAAAAATTAATTATCCAATCAAAACATGACATGTGGCATGTTTTTTATTTTTATTTTTCTTCAAAAAATAAAAATAAATATATTTTAAAAGTATTCTAAAATAGTCCCAAACCACTAACACTAAACCTCCAAAATTATCGTCATTACCATCGTCGATAACCTCGTCAAACATGACTATTGTCTTCGTCGGACGTCATCGTCCATTTTCTCTAATAACCTAACGTCGGTAACCAATAGGAGACATGCCAACCGAGCATTGAACAACAAACACGAGAGGTTTTAACCGAACAACATCCGATTGACACACGTACTGACGATGGGTAGTTAGGGGAAACGAGTGACGACGTTCGACGAGGTTATTGATGGTGGCAACGGTGAAAATTTTGGGAGGTTTTGATTTAGGGATTTGAGACTATTTTGAAAGATTTTAAGATTTTTTTTTAAATTGTTATATTTTCAATTAAAAAAAGAAAATAAAAAATAAAAAATAAATATTGTGTGTCTAAATCTGATTGGGTGATATATTTTTTTAACAACACAACCTTAGAACTATAATTGATTGAAATTTTAGGCATCAAGAATTAACAAAAAGAAACATTACCCAATACTTTTATCAAAAAAAAAATATTTTATACACTTAAAGTTAATAAATGTATAGTTTAGTTACTTATTTATATATTAGAGGACAATTTGTGTGTTAAAAGATATATATTGATATAAGTATTATTCTTTATTTTCTGTTGATTTTTTTGTATATATATTTGCCGAAAATATATATTTGCACAATGAATTTCACGACATTAGGAGCACTAATGACATTAAGTATTAAATTAAAAAATATTAGAGGATAATTTGTGTGTTAAAAAATATAAGTATTATTCTTTATTTTCTGTTGGTTTTTTTATTTCTAGAATAATTAAAATTCAACCATGTTTAGCTATTTGGTTTAATAGCATTTATATATGGTAAAAGATGTATTAATTCCATTATATTTATGGTCTTGAAAATTGTTTATTAATAAAGAAACATTAGTAATTGCTTTGTATCACCTAATCAAATTTTTAAAACATATTTTGATTTTTTTCTTCACTTATATTTATTGAAATTGCCATGTCATATGCTACCTCAGCAGGGTAGATTATCCAGTGAGTAGATGTAGCATTGCCCGTTCATTCCCCGTGTTGAAATAAAGTTTGTAAACTTGAATTTCAACTTTGAAGTATTAAATGCTATTTTTTTTCTGGGAAAATATGAGATTATCTTCAGAGAAATAAATGGTGGAATAGAGGAAAGACAAAGATGGTAAGGGGTTGAAATAGAAAATGAGATAAGAGATGGACTAAATTGGTAGAGAATTAAAATGTTAGGGGATGATTTTTTAAAAATAGGATCAAAACTAAATAAAGTGTAAATTTGAGGGTAAAATTTGTTATTATGCCAGTTTTTGTTAACTTCTACGTCGTCATCTGTTAAAATTTTAACAGTAGCAGATCAACTTGTTATTTTTAAGTCAATGGATCATTTTATAACTTTTCATAGTTGGGAGAATCAATAAAAATATCATATAGTATGTGACTATTTATATAGTTTATATTTTTTGATATTTTGAAAATGAAAAGAAAAAAATGGAGAGGTTGGATTTAAAGTGAAATGTGTTGTATTTAAGGGAACACTACGCTTGGCGTGGCTTTTCAAACGATAGTTTAGGTGAAAATATTTGTTTGGAGAAAAATTGAAATTTTCAGCTTTTTTTAAAACGTCTGTTTGAGGTCAAATCAGACGCAAAAAAGCATGTTTAAAGCACTCTCGTTAACCGTTCGTTACATTTTCTTCGTTCGGCAGTCAAAAACTCGTTGAAAAAATGTATCGAAGGTCCGAAAGGGGCCTAACCAATATCTAAAGAAAATTAAGGGTAGCTTAATATGTATATGGTAAGGAAGTATTTTTGAAATTATTGGTATAAGATATGTATTTAATGTTATTGTGATAGTGTGTTTTTTAGAAGTTAAATGATTATTGTAAAAAGATTTGGGGTAAAGTACATAGACGGTCATTGAACTTTGGTAAAAAAAACAAAATGGTAACCAAACTTTCAAAAATTACAAAATGGCCATTAAACTTTATGTTTTATAACAAAATGGTAACTAGACGTTAAATGTCGTTAAGTGGCTGTTATAAACTTTGGCATAATTACACTTTTAGTCCTTCATATTTATACATTCAATCAATTTAATCCTAATTCGAAACAATTCACTAAATTTAGCCCTCATTATTTACGCATTCTTTCAATTTGGTCCTTAAAGAAAAATTCCAAAGTATGGTAACATGATAAATAATTACAATTAATTTTTTATAGGAACTCGAAAACTCGACTCGACTCAAATCGAAAAAAAATTAAATAAAGTTTGAGTTATAAAATATGACGCGTCAACTCAAATAACTTAAAATTTTTTGACTCGACTCGATCGAACGTCCATCTCTATCTTAAGATATGACGTGTCAACTCGAATAACTCTATATTCGAATATTTTAAATTATTTTTTCTTTTAAATCGAATATTTTTTAAAATAGAATATTTAATATTTTCATATTTAAATCACATTGATTATTTAATAACAACTTTAAATATTTGATTTAAAAGAAAAAAATGATTTAAAATATTCGAATATTTAATTAAATTTTTATAGGAACTCGACTCGACTCGAATCGAAAAAATTTCAAATAAAGTTTGAGTTGTAAAATATGACGCGTAAACTTGAATAACTCGAAATTTTTTACTCGACTCGATCGAACGCTCACCTTTTATATTAAGATATGACGCGTCAACTCGAATAACTTGAAATATTTGAATATTTTAAATGATTTTTTCTTTTAAATCGATTATTTTTTAAAATAGAATATTTAATATTTTCATATTCAAATCACATCGAATATTTAATAACTAATTTAAATATTCAATTTAATTTAAAAATATTCAATTTAAAAGAAAAAATGATTTAAAATATTCGAATATTTAATTAAATTTTTATAGGAAATCGAAAACTCGACTCGAATCGAAAAAATTTCAAATAAAGTTTGAGTTGTAAAATATGATGCGTCAACTCGAATAACTCGAAATTTTTTGGCTCGACTCGATCGAACGCTCACCTCTATCTTAAGATATGACACATCAACTCGAAATATTCGAATATTTTAAATCATTTTTTTCTTTTAAATCACATCGAATATTCAATAACTACTTTAAATATTCGATTTAATTTTAAAATATTCGAATATTTAATAAATATTTAAAGTAGTTATTAAATATTTGAATATTTAAAAGAAAAATATTTAAAATAGTTATTAAATATTTGAATATTCAATCATTTTTTCTTTTAAATCAAATATTTTTAAATAGAATTGAATATTTAAAGTAGTTATTAAATATTCGATGTGATTTAAATATTCGATTTAAAAGGAAAAAATGATTTAAAATATTCGAATATTTCGAGTTATTCGAGTTGACGCGTCATATCTTAAGATAGAGATGAGCGTTCAATCGAGTCGAGTCAAAAAATTTCGAGTTATTCGAGTTGTCACGTCATATTTTACAACTCAAACTTTATTTGAAATTTTTCGATTCGAGTCGAGTCGAGTTTTTGAGTTCCTATAAAAATTTAATTGTAATTATTTATCATGTTACCATACTTTAGAATTTTTCTTTAAGACCAAATTGAAAGAATGCGTAAATAACGAGGGCTAAATTTAGTGAATTGTTTCGAATTAGGACTAAATTGATTGAATGTATAAATATAAAGGACTAAATGTGTTATTATACCAAAGTTTATAACAGCCACTTAATGGCATTTAACGTCTCGTTACCATTTTGTTATAAAACATAAAGTTTAATTGCCATTTTGTGATTTTTGAAAGTTTGGTTACCATTTTGATTTTTTACCAAAGTTCAGTGACCGTCTGCGTACTTTACCCAAAGATTTAAATGTCAGAAATATGCTTAAACTATCATTTTTCTAGTTAGATGTTTAACTATTTTCGGGTTAAATTGGTGCATAGCGTTTCATTATGTTACTCAAATAAGATTTTTCCGTCACAACTGTTAAAAATTTTCGTTATCTGTAACACCCGGGTTTGGGGGCCGGGAGAAAATAATTTTAAAATATTGTTTCGGGTTTTGGTCCTATAATTTAAAATAATAGTTTAATATTTTGGGTTCATATATTCGAAGCAAACAATTATATTGGATTTAAATTGTTTTGGGAATCAAATTACATGAATTTTAGTATAGATATGGATGACCATCTCATTGGTGGCACTTTTGTAAATAATGAGACTTGCAAAATAAAAACCCTTTTTATTCTAAATCATCTATTTTATTATCATCCTCCCCCACCCTCTTCTCCATTTTCACGGTAAGCTTCCCCCTTCCCCCTTTGAGCTTTGCCACTCGATCCTGCCTCCATTTTTGGAGCTTTTTGAAAGGTAATCCCATATTTGAACTCCCCTCTTCATTTCCTATCTATCTATGGTTATAGTTTTTAAAACCATGAACCTTTGAAAATTAGGGTTTGGTTTAAAGTTTGGATTTTTAAGGGGTTTTTCATTTTATTTTGATAAATTGAGTTGGGGTTTTAGTTAATCTTGTTAAAAGGTGTAACATATATCAATTTGGTTGAAGTTGGATGAAAATTCGTGGTGGGTCTTTAGGGCAAGTTTTAAGGTATCAAAATTTGGGTTTTTGGTGGGCTTAATGTTGAAATTGGAGGGCTGATGGTTAGGGTATAATAGGAGGGTGACTTGGGATGTTTTGGAAGTCATTTGGGTGTTTGGAATTGGGTGTTTCAGCCTAGGTTTGTGGGAGTACGAATTTGGGTTATTTGGGGATTTATCTTGGTTGGAAAATTAGAGTGAAATTGATTTGAATTCAAAGGTTGTGAGATTATTGAATATTAGCATTGATTGTGGCTATCGGTTGTGTTTTGGTTGGTTAGAAGCAAGAGAGGACGATGGAGAAGCTTCGGGCTCGAATCCGGAATTTGGATGCTTGGTAGGCTAGTCGGCTTGTGCTATGAAGTGGTCGGTGAGTGGTTAATGTTTTTAAATGATTTTAAACATTGGTTCAAGCATGAGGACCTAGGTTGGGCTTGGTAAACCCACCTAGAGTTGAGGTTAGGGTGGTAGCCTAATCTCAAGCTTAAGTTTAGGAAACTTTGGTTGAACTTCTAATTGCTTGTTATGCCTCTTATTTATATGTGTTTATGGTAGTTATGTATATTGTGTTATACATGTTGTTGAGGCATGATTGATGCGTTGCTATGCATGTGGATTGGATTGTGAATTATGCATGATGAGGATCATGGTGAGTACATGCTAGGCATGGTATTGGGTTGTGAAATACATGTATGTGAGACATGATATTTGATGCTTTGTCATATGCATGTAGCTATGAAAAATGGATTGCGTTTAATGTTGGCACTAGTATGCTTGGGTACAATGATCGATCATTAGGATGAGTGTGCACACAAATTGAGTCAAAACGTACGTGGCCTTGGTGGCGTTAAGGCACCAAGGAGGAGTACGGTGATGTAATATTCCACCGGAAGCTTTTATATACTTCTACGTGATGATGAGTGGAATCCCATCCGTAGGGCATGTGGCGATGAGTGGAATCCCGCACATGCAAGGACCGGTGATGAGTGGAATCCCACCGAGGTAATGTTGTTGTTGGAAATGCGTTCCAACGGGTTATCCGCGTATTCGAGTCATAGCTAGGTGCCAATGTGAGGTTGTATGTGTAAACCAATATGAGATTGTGTGTACCTGTCAATATGAGTTTATATGCGCCTTTATGAATTGAGATGTGTTGCCAATATGATATTAAATGTGATTTCCATATGCTTTGAGATATGTTGTTATTAGTACATTGTTATATGTATCTTTGTAAGTTGACCTTATGAGTTGTTGAGCATGGCATAATGTTGACTATATGTTCATGCATCATGTTCATCTTGGCTTGGCAGACCGGAGGTAAGACTATACATTTCATCATGAAAATAACTCGTGTTTGGACCCTGCATTGTCGAATGTATGTTTTATGAGCCACCCTCACTAAGCTTTTATGCTTACGCTCTCTTTTGTTCGACAATGCAGATAAATGACTTGTGGGTGGCAAGGGCAAGGAAAGGTCTCCAAGTGTTGCGTAGGGTGAGCTCAATGTATGGATTTTAAGTGATAGAATGTAATAGTTAAGCAATGGGATAGGTATTGTTGTCTGAGTTTGGATGTATGTTGATGTTTTGATTTGGCCTTGGTCGGTAAAACATGTTACGCTTGATGTTGCTTTTGGTTTGATCATGGTTTGTAAGCATGTTATACTATGATGAATGTTTGATGTTTGATGGCATGTTTTAGAATGTTTAGGTTGCATAGTGTATGAGTGCAAACCTTTCAAGATGTCTTGTTCCTTTTAAGGCCATTTGTGTTTTGAGTATGTCAATATTGCATGAATTGCTCTTTAACTAGAATGCTATGTATGTATGCTTAAATCCATGTTTGATTGACTCCCTTGGCCTAATTATGTATGCTTTTATGGTTGGCTTGCCTTAGGGATTGATGATAGTGTGTTGGTTGAAGTGTTAGAGGGATTTAGGGGCCTCCTTGTGCTCTAAATCAGCTCAAACCTGCAGATTCGTAGCTGGGGTATCGATACCGTTGGTATGGTATCAATACTGCCCTTTGGTTTCAGGCCTCGTGTATCGATACTCGAGGGAGAGTATCGATACCTTTTTGGCCACTGGAGCCACTGTCGATTTCGGTATCGATACTGGCCTCTAGGGTATCGATACCGTTGTCTTAGCTTTGACCGTGGGAAGTCAACTTTTGGAGAGGGTATCGATACCCTTGAGGGAGGTATCGATACTGCCTCCTCAAGTTGACCAAACCCTGTTGACCTAGTCAAAGGGGTATCGATACCCCCCTTAAGGGTATCGATACCGCCTGCAGATTAACTTTAAAAATGGGCTTTTAAGTGTTAGTTTGGGTTCGATCGATTGCTTCGTAAATATTGTTCCGCTGTATGATCACTTAGGATGTAATTCTCATCTAGGCAAGATTAAAATGAAAAAAAAATATAGGGTTGCTAACCGAGGGAGAGTTCCTTAGGGAGTTTTCACTCGGTTTTCCCCGTGTAGCTCACTCGGACCGGTCATCCGGCCAGACCGGGACGAGGGGGTTACATTTGTTGGTATCAGAGCCTAAGGTTTCCGAGACCTTGGGCAGGTAAGTGAGGTAAGTTGTGTTTTATGATTGATATGCACGGTGATTGCTTGCTCTGTAAGTATGACTGCTTGTATGACAAGTATGTTTATTGTTCGTTTAAAAGCATGTTGCTCGTTACCCGTGTATGATGTGATGTGTGATTGTTTGATTGAGAACGTATGTTGTTTGATCGTATGCATATGTTTACTTGTTTAGCAAGTAAGCCTTGTTATACGCTTGGTTGAGCATGTATGCGTGTTGATTTGTTTGAAACGTGTTTAGTAGAGTCCCATTGCTACTATTACATCGAAAAAGAGATTTTTAAGTGAGGGAAACATACTTGAGCCACTTGGGAGCCTTGCCTTGCTAACCCAATCTTGTATGTTTTACTGTTGATATTGTTGTTGATTTAATTGCTTTTCGGTAAGTAGAAGTCGTAGTTTCTGAAAGGGTGGACTAGGTTGAGAGAGAGTCCATCACCTTAGTTAGGGAGGTATGGTTGTACCGGAATTGAGGTACAATTTGTTCGTTTGAGACGGTGTGTATATGGGTTGATTCTTGTGGATGAGGGATGGTGTGATCAACTCTGGCATTAGTTAGTAGAAGAAGTGAAGGCCTATGGGCGGGGGTCAGAGTGGTGTCAATGTTTTATCAAATGAGCCCTTAGTACAGTATCAAGTTGTTTCCTCCAGTTGATTCTGAATCCGTATCTCTGTACATTGTTAGCAAGTATGCAAGTTGAACATGCCTGGTGAGGTGTTGGTTGGTGACCGTTGGGGTTGGCCTATGATTTTAACGCAAGACAACCGGTCAGTGTCCGTGAGTGGGAGCTAGTTTGTGTGATTGAGTCAGTGTACGCTGAGTTGTTTTCCAGCAAGCGGAAGAGATGAAGTCACTTCCGATATAGTTGAGCTGAGAAGGGAGCCTTGAGCTTTGACTTCAGGATTGTTTGGTAGGGGTAGAGCAAGTCCAGCTAGACTGTTTGTGTGCGATCAGAATTGAGTCTTGAAGTTACGAGATGCTCTAAGAACAGTTTAGAAGATTCGGATTTTGTTGAAGAACCAGTCTGAAAACAAGAGGATCGGAGACTATCAGTGTGTACATGTGAAGTTGCAATCTCCGCGGATACCTCCTTTGTGTGAGCATGTAAGAAATTGGATAAATTTGTTGAGACCTTAGATGTAGGGGCACATGTGACTAGCCTTTTGAGAGACAGTAGTGATCAGAAAGATGTACAGAAGATGTTTGTTGATGGTCTAGAGTTACTAGTTTCTAGTAGGTGTGAAGCGATCGTCTTCCTACGGTTTTGATGTACCTTTTGTCAAGGTTTGACTTGAAGAGCACAGAATTAGTGTATACGTTGAGACAAAGAGAGAGTTGCTTTGAAGACACAGATTTTTGTGAGACTGTAGTGGTAGGTGAGGGTGTGAGCTTCTTATTGAATGTTGATCCAGTTTTAGAGATCAAAGGTCGATTGAGTTTAGTTGACAGGCTTGCTAAGCAATTGTGATGGATTTGAATTTTGAATGAAGATTAGACCGCAGAATGTTAGAATAGTTGTGCTTTCTTTACCTAGAAGTGTTTGGAAGAATTGTCGGTTTACCTCTTGTTAGAAGAGAAAAGTATGTTATTGAGACCGTTTTCGAGGTTGCTTCAGTTTTGTTGCTCTGTAACTTATGAATTCCGGAAGAATTGAGAATGTTGAAGAATTAACTTCGAGACTTGTTAGACCTTAGATTCATTAGGCCTAGTGCATCATCTCATAGTTCTACAGTGTAATTTGTGAAGAAGAAAGAGTGACAGTACGAGAATGTGTTCAGATTACGTACAGTCGAAACAAGTGACAGTGAATGATTAGTATCCGTTTCCGAGTGTCAGTGATTTGTTGGTCAGTTAGTGGGTGTTTCACTCTATTTGAAGATTAGTTTGAGATCCGTTTGCTACCAGTTGAAAGTGAGAGAAGTTGATATACCGAAGACAGCTTTAGGGACAAGATATGATCGCTTTAAGTTCCGTGTTATGCCGCTTTGTTTGACTAGTGTATTAGTTACCTTCATAGAGATGTTGAGCAGAATAATTTTCTAAGTTTCATGATCAGTTGTAGTAGCTCTTCTAGATGTCACGTGAGTATATTCAAGTACCGAGAAAGATCATGGCAAGTTTTGAAGTTAGTATGGTAGATTCTATCAGAGAACTGATTGTACACCAAGTTGCGCAACATGAACTTCGAGTTAATGAAGATGTTCTCCTAGAACGTGCAGATCATCCGAGTGTATTAGAGTAAATCTCAAGTAGGAAAAAGAAGACATGGGTTGAGAGAAAATGAAGACTGTGACAGATATCTATAGTTCCTAGGTCTAGCATTGTTACTTTCAGAGAATTGTAAATAGTCTTTTGAAGATAGTTGCTCGATTGATAGATTGCTACAGAAGAATGTGCAGTTGTGTGGTTAGATGCGAGACAATGAGCCTTTGAGAAGCTGAAAGAAACTTTGAAGAGAGCTTCGACCTTGATCCAGCCTATACTAGAGAAAGAGTTGTGGACCATAGTGATGTGTCACATTGTAGAGTTAGGTTGTGTGCTTATGCAATGCAGAAGATTCCGGCTTGTTCATCAAGATAGTTGGAAGACCGTGAGAAGAGTTATTCGATATGAGACATAGAGTTAACTACAGTTGTAATTGCTTCGAAGACTTGGAGACAAGCTTGTATAGTAAGAAATGCGCAGTGTATATGTACGTATCATTAGAGCTTGAAATATTTGAAGACTTGGGAATGGTTGTAACTTGAACAACATGAGTAGTTAGAATTTCTTGAAGACTATGATATCAAGATTGAGTACCATCCGAAGATAGTCTATGTAGTAACCGATGCTTCGAGTTATATTGTTGCTAGACTAGTAGTTGAGATGCAATTTGTATTTTCCAGATTCGGTTTATCTGATGGTAGTAGTTTTGTGGCCGAGTTTCATGTCAAACCTACTTTGAGTCAGAATATTTGAAGAGAGACAGTTGCAAGACGGATTCTTGGCACCTCACGTGCAAGACGTAGCGGAAAGAAGACCTTCAGAAGTACAGTTCAGAGATGATAGAGCTTGTATTGTTAGAGATAGAATTGTTGTACTGATTGGCATAGTGTTTTGAGACGTGTTGTTTTGGCCGAAGCACACGGTGGTTCCTTTGTATTGCATCTGAGTAGTATGAAGACGTATTGTGGGTTGAAGATGAATACTTCTGAATTGAGTGGATGAAGAATGTGGTTCAGTATGAGAGTAAGTATGTAAATTGCTAGCGTGTCAAGACCGAGCTTCAGTTTCTTCTAGTTTGTTACATCCGTGGAAGGTTCATAATGGAAGCGAGTAATAGAGATTCGAGGTTTCAACTAGAATAATTTTGAAGACGTCTGCATAGTGTTTGGTTAACTGATGAAGACAGAGGATCAGTCAGAGAAAGATATGAGCCACGTGTTCAAGCAGTATTGTATGAGTTTGTGAATCGGGCTAGTTCTGTTGTTATCTGTTGCGGTTACCACCAAAGTTAGAAAGGGGTTTGAGATGTGTTACGTGTATCTATGATTCAGAAATGTTAGTCAGATCTGTTCCTTGCTATACTTGTTGAAGAGATTGAGTTGAGTTTGAAATTGGCATGCCTTGCAGAATCAGTTGAGATCTTAGTGTAAGATAGCAAGTGTTGTGTGGTAAGTCTTTCGAGTTGGTTAGTACGTTGTGGTGAGAGGGGAATGCGTGGAGGTGCATGTTTCAGTGGCCCTCCGTGATCGATGAATTTTGGGGACGAAATTCCTTAAGTGGGGGAGAGTTGTAACACCCGGGTTTGGGGGCCGGGAGAAAATAATATTAAAATATTGTTTCGGGTTTTGGTCCTATAATTTAAAATAATAGTTTAATATTTTGGGTTCATATATTCGAAGCAAACAATTATATTGGATTTAAATTGTTTTGGGAATCAAATTACATGAATTTTAGTATAGATATGGATGGCCATCTCATTGGTGGCACTTTTGTAAATAATGAGACTTGCAAAATAAAAACCCTTTTTATTCTAAATCATCTATTTTATTATCATCCTCCCCCACCCTCTTCTCCATTTTCACGGTAAGCTTCCCCCTTCCCCCTTTGAGCTTTGCCACTCGATCCTGCCTCCATTTTTGGAGCTTTTTGAAAGGTAATCCCATATTTGAACTCCCCTCTTCATTTCCTATCTATCTATGATTATAGTTTTTAAAACCATGAACCTTTGAAAATTAGGGTTTGGTTTAAAGTTTGGATTTTTAAGGGGTTCTTCATTTTATTTTGATAAATTGAGTTGGGGTTTTAGTTAATCTTGTTAAAAGGTGTAACATATATCAATTTGGTTGAAGTTGGATGAAAATTCGTGGTGGGTCTTTAGGGCAAGTTTTAAGGTATCAAAATTTGGGTTTTTGGTGGGCTTAATGTTGAAATTGGAGGGCTGATGGTTAGGGTATAATAGGAGGGTGATTTGGGATGTTTTGGAAGTCATTTGGGTGTTTGGAATTGGGTGTTTCAGCCTAGGTTTGTGGGAGTACGAATTTGGGTTATTTGGGGATTTATCTTGGTTGGAAAATTAGAGTGAAATTGATTTGAATTCAAAGGTTGTGAGATTATTGAATATTAGCATTGATTGTGGCTATCGGTTGTGTTTTGGTTGGTTAGAAGCAAGAGAGGACGATGGAGAAGCTTCGGGCTCGAATCCGTAATTTGGATGCTTGGTAGGCTAGTCGGCTTGTGCTATGAAGTGGTCGGTGAGTGGTTAATGTTTTTAAATGATTTTAAACATTGGTTCAAGCATGAGGACCTAGGTTGGGCTTGGTAAACCCACCTAGAGTTGAGGTTAGGGTGGTAGCCTAATCTCAAGCTTAAGTTTAGGAAACTTTGGTTGAACTTCTAATTGCTTGTTATGCCTCTTATTTATATGTGTTTATGGTAGTTATGTATATTGTGTTATACATGTTGTTGAGGCATGATTGATGCGTTGCTATGCATGTGGATTGGATTGTGAATTATGCATGATGAGGATCATGGTGAGTACATGCTAGGCATGGTATTGGGTTGTGAAATACATGTATGTGAGACATGATATTTGATGCTTTGTCATATGCATGTAGCTATGAAAAATGGATTGCGTTTAATGTTGGCACTAGTATGCTTGGGTACAATGATCGATCATTAGGATGAGTGTGCACACAAATTGAGTCAAAACGTACGTGGCCTTGGTGGCGTTAAGGCACCAAGGAGGAGTACGATGATGTAATATTCCACCGGAAGCTTTTATATACTTCTACGTGATGATGAGTGGAATCCCATCCGTAGGGCATGTGGCGATGAGTGGAATCCCGCACATGCAAGGACCGGTGATGAGTGGAATCCCACCGAGGTAATGTTGTTGTTGGAAATGCGTTCCAACGGGTTATCCGCGTATTCGAGTCATAGCTAGGTGCCAATGTGAGGTTGTATGTGTAAACCAATATGAGATTGTGTGTACCTGTCAATATGAGTTTATATGCGCCTTTATGAATTGAGATGTGTTGCCAATATGATATTAAATGTGATTTCCATATGCTTTGAGATATGTTGTTATTAGTACATTGTTATATGTATCTTTGTAAGTTGACCTTATGAGTTGTTGAGCATGGCATAATGTTGACTATATGTTCATGCATCATGTTCATCTTGGCTTGGCAGACCGGAGGTAAGACTATACATTTCATCATGAAAATAACTCGTGTTTGGACCCTGCATTGTCGAATGTATGTTTTATGAGCCACCCTCACTAAGCTTTTATGCTTACGCTCTCTTTTGTTCGACAATGCAGATAAATGACTTGTGGGTGGCAAGGGCAAGGAAAGGTCTCCAAGTGTTGCGTAGGGTGAGCTCAATGTATGGATTTTAAGTGATAGAATGTAATAGTTAAGCAATGGGATAGGTATTGTTGTCTGAGTTTGGATGTATGTTGATGTTTTGATTTGGCCTTGGTCGGTAAAACATGTTACGCTTGATGTTGCTTTTGGTTTGATCATGGTTTGTAAGCATGTTATACTATGATGAATGTTTGATGTTTGATGGCATGTTTTAGAATGTTTAGGTTGCATAGTGTATGAGTGCAAACCTTTCAAGATGTCTTGTTCCTTTTAAGGCCATTTGTGTTTTGAGTATGTCAATATTGCATGAATTGCTCTTTAACTAGAATGCTATGTATGTATGCTTAAATCCATGTTTGATTGACTCCCTTGGCCTAATTATGTATGCTTTTATGGTTGGCTTGCCTTAGGGATTGATGATAGTGTGTTGGTTGAAGTGTTAGAGGGATTTAGGGGCCTCCTTGTGCTCTAAATCAGCTCAAACCTGCAGATTCGTAGCTGGGGTATCGATACCGTTGGTATGGTATCGATACTGCCCTTTGGTTTCAGGCCTCGTGTATCGATACTCGAGGGAGAGTATCGATACCTTTTTGGCCACTGGAGCCACTGTCGATTTCGGTATCGATACTGGCCTCTAGGGTATCGATACCGTTGTCTTAGCTTTGATCGTGGGAAGTCAACTTTTGGAGAGGGTATCGATACCCTTGAGGGAGGTATCGATACTGCCTCCTCAAGTTGACCAAACCCTGTTGACCTAGTCAAAGGGGTATCGATACCCCCCTTAAGGGTATCGATACCGCCTGCAGATTAACTTTAAAAATGGGCTTTTAAGTGTTAGTTTGGGTTCGATCGATTGCTTCGTAAATATTGTTCCGCTGTATGATCACTTAGGATGTAATTCTCATCTAGGCAAGATTAAAATGAAAAAAAAATATAGGGTTGCTAACCGAGGGAGAGTTCCTTAGGGAGTTTTCACTCGGTTTTCCCCGTGTAGCTCACTCGGACCGGTCATCCGGCCAGACCGGGATGAGGGGGTTACATTATCCAATCAGAATATTACACGTGGCCTATTTATGTTATTTTCTTTATTTTTATTTTTAAAGAATTAAAAAAACTTCAATTTTAAAAAACCTCCAAAATCTTTAATTTCACTAACTCTCCAAACCCTAAACCTAAATCCCTAAATTCCTCCTCTCCCACCATTGATTCAACCACTACCATCATCTCATATTCGAAAATTATCGATTGCACTGTCGACGAACATCCAACAATGAAAAAAAGAGACCGATTGGGTTCTGATCTACAACTAGAGGTGGGGGATGTCGAACGATAAGGTACGAGACGCTTGAGTGGTAAACGGTGAACCACCGACGTGTGGGGATGCCAAACAGTAAGGTACGGGACGCTTAGGTGGTAAACGATGAACCACCGATGTGTGGGATGCCAGATGGTGAGAAAGATGTGATTTAAGGGTTTGATTGAAAGAAATTAAAATTTTGAAATTTTAAAAGGAATTCAAATATTTAAATGAATTCATAAATTTAAAAAACATGCCACATGTCATGTTCTGATAGGATGATAATTTTGTTAACAATTGTTGACAATAAAATGATATTTGAGTAACAGAATAAAACGTTAGGCACCAATTTAGTCCGAAACAAAGTTCGAGCACAAAATTAAAAAAATATATAGTTTGAGCACATTTCTAACGTTTAAGCTTTTTTAAAATGATGTTGTAAGTTAAAAGATATATATATTGTAGAACTAATGTTTTGATATAATAATTGAAAAATGTTTTGGACTGATTTAAAAAGAATTCAAAACTATTTCCAAAGTCCAAATAACTTGAAACTATGTTTAGGGGATCTTTTTAAAGGTTTTTACATGTTTTCAAAGCCAAACTAAACAAAACCATCCATGTGTATCGAAACACCCTTAGGCGTTTCGATACGGTGTCTTCCAGTGTCAAAACGTTTCGATACGGGTATCGAAACGGGTCTTTTCTGGATGAGGTTTTTGCCCAGCGTTTCGATACGGGCTATGCCATTTCGATACGCCTACGTGGCATCGACCACAACGGTCATAAACCCCAACGGATATTTCCCAACTAACATTTAAATGTAGATCGTTTCGATACGGTACTAGGCGTTTCGATACGGCCATCAGCGTTTCGATACGGGTGTTGCAACGACTCTTTCTACTTGAGGAGCGTATCGAAACGAGTTCGAGCGTTTCGATACGTGTAGCAGTAGAAGTACATTTATGGTGGGAAATAAAGTCCTCAACGGCTCCAATTCAACCCCAACGGCTAGTAACGGCTATAAACTCATTAAGGAGTATAAAAGGGACCTCCAAGCATCAAGATATGGTTAATGCTTCAATTGTCAATCAACAAATGATCAAGAATTGTCTTTGTACTTAAATTGTCATTTCTTTGTATAGACAAACACTAGTGAGCCAAAATTGTCAAATTTGCTCAAGTGTTTTAGGTTTTGGGTGAGAGCTTATTTGTGCAAACAATCACCTATTAGAGGGATTTAAGTTTGCATATCTTTTCTCTTTTGTAAAGAGGGTTTGATCAAGGCTTTGGGTAGAAAGCTTGATCGGTGTATAAGAGTTTCTTCATAAGCCTAGAAAAGGGGACGGATCAATAGTGGATTGATTGGAAATCCTTAGTGGGAAGCTAAGGTAGTGGATGTAGACCTTGGTTAGAAGGTTAAACCACTCTAAAATCATTCTGTCATTTATATTTTAGCTTCCACACCACATCCACCCAAAATTTCACCTCTCTACCACTTGGTGAGCAAGATCGGTTGAAAGAATCGAGCACCTACATCTCAACAATTGGTATTAGAGCTTGGCTCAATCGAAGAGGATTAACATCCTATTGAGAAGATCCGGCAAGCTCGATCATCATTTCACACAACCAGCTCAATGGCGCAATCCATCGACTAACCGCCCTTTTTCGACGGAACCCTATATGCCCATTGGAAGATAAAGATGAAGTTTTTCATCAAGTCAAGAGACTACAAGCTATGAGACATAGTTGAAGATGGTCCGTTCGTGCCTCAACGAAGCAAAGCGGAATGGAGTGCCGACGATCGCAAGAAGATGGAGCTAAATTGTAAAGCCTTGCACATCCTCTTTTGTGCATTTGGCCCAACCATCTATGAGAAGATGTCTTCTTGTGAGAGTGCCAAGGAGGTATGGGACAAGCTTGAAGTCACATACATGGGAACCGATGAAGTTAAGGAGACCAAGATTGGGCTCATCACCTTAGAGTATGAGAACTTCAAGATGGATTCGGAAGAGAACATCGAGAAGATGTTTGATAGGTTCTCCACAATCACCAATGGTCTCAACGGCTATGGAGAAGCCATTCCGAAGGAGAAACTTGTCCGAAAGCTCATCTACTCACTTCCCGAGTCACGGAACTCAAAGAGGACCGCCATCATCGAAGCCAAGAACTTAAAGACCTTGAAGCTTGATGAACTCATGGGGCCACTCCTCACTCATCAAATCATGAAGAAAAACAAAGAAGAGGGAAGAAATTAGAGCTGTGGGGGAGAAGAAGATCAAATGGATTGGCATCAACACAAATGCCATTGCTCTCAAGTCCTCCACTTGTCATCATGAAGTGTAACGCCCGTGTTTTGGGGTTAGGAGTTAGCCGGGTTATAATCTGAGTCAATAAAATTAAATTAAAATCAATTCAACTTAAATAAAGACCTATTTGAGCTATTGTAAAAAGGGGAGGGACCTATGTTGTAATTTGACCCTAAAGTCTTTAAAAGCAAGACAACTTTAAAACAAAAGTTGTCATCTTCTTCACTAAAACCCCTTTCCAACGTTAAAAAGAGAAAAACCCCATTTTCAAACCCTCCCAAAGCTAGTTACTATTCCATTGGATTACAACTTCAATTCAAGGTGTTTTTGCAAGGTAAAATCATTTTCTTACTCTCCTCTTTATCCCCTATCTACCTATGGTCTTGGATTTTAAAGATATGAGGTTTTGAAAATTAGGGTTTGTTTTAAAGGTTGGGTTTTTAAAGGGTTTTTCATCTTGTTTTACAAAATTGAGTTGGGGCTTTGCTTATTCATGTTAAAAGGTGCAACATATATTAATTTGGTTGAGTTTTGATGAAAATCCGAAGTAGGGTCTTAGGGCAAATTTTAAGGTGTCAAAACTTGGGTTTTTGGGAGGTTTAAGGTTGAAATTGAAGGGCTGTTGGTTTAGGGATATTAGGAAGGTGTTTTGGGATCACTTGAGAGTCATTTGGGTGTTGGAAAGTAGAGGTTTCAGACAAAGTTTGAGGGAGTACGAATTTGTCATATTTGGGGATTAAATGTGGTTGGAAATTTTGGATGAAGTTGGTTTGAATTCAAAGGTTATGTGTTGATTGAATATTAGCATTGATTGTGTCTATTGGTTGTGTTTTTTGTTGGCTAGAAGCAAGAGGGATCGTCGAAGAAGCTTTGGGACCGAATCCGGGTTCGTAGGAGTTGCGTTTGGTAGCTAAGGAATGGCGGTGAGTGGTTTCAAATTTGTTTTAAAGTTTGGTTCGAGTGTGTGTAGAGTGGGTGTGTGGAATGTGCTTGGTAGGCCATTCCCTTATTTCAAGTTGTTAATTCTAGCCTTTGACTTCATTGTATGCTATTGTGAAATTGCCTATATATACTCTTGGGGATTGTGGTTAAATTGATGCATGTATATCATGAAATGTATATATGTGATGAGTATGGAATGTGGTTGATGATATATATGATGTGGTTTTGATAATTGGCACTAAATAAATTACCGGTTGTAAATGATCGATCATGAGGATTAGTGTGCACACAAATTGAGTCAAACGTACGTGGCCTTGATGGCGTTAAGTCATCAAGGAGGAGTACGGTGATGTAATATTCCACCGGAAGCTTTTATTTATTTCTACGGGATGATGCGTGGAATCCCATCCGTAGGGCATGTGGTGATGAGTGGAATCCCGCACGTGCAAGGTCCGGTGATGAGTGAAATCCCACCGAGGTAAAGTGTTGTTGAGGTTTAAATCCGCACAATCGGGGTAATTTAAAGTGGCCAATTAACTTGTTCATATATTATGATATGTGATGTTGATTTACGATTGTTGATATTTGATGCTTGATGCTTAGTATGAAGTAAGATGCCATACTATGCCACTTGAAAGACTAGCTAGGTCTACTTGATTATGTGCCAATGTTTGATGTATGTGAGACTAGGATTTACATGCTTGAACCCTGCACTGTTGATGTTTTTCATTTTAGAGCACCCTCACTAAGCTTATAGCTTACGCTCTCAATGTTCAACAATGCAGATCATTAGCGTGGTGTTAGCTCGGAGCAAGGCAAGAAGGGCTTTCCAAGTGTGTGACTCAAGTACGGTGGTAAATTTTGTATTAGTTAGCAATGTGGCAAGGGTTGTTGTATGAGCTATATGTGACTCATGTATGTTGATGATTTGTTTCGGCTTTGGTTTGTAAAGCATGATATGCTATGATGGATGTTGTGTGTGTTGGCATGTCTTTTGGTGTTTAGGTTGCCTTGTTAGAGAGGGCCAAACCTCATATGCTTTCCTTGTGCCTTTTAAGGCCTTTGAGTTCCATGTATGACTTGTATGCCTAATTGCCTTTTGGAATGCTATGTATGGATGCTTAGTTTGTGTTTGAATGCTTAAGATGCTTGAATGTTTGTGCATCACCTTGTGTTGATTAATGCCCTTTTGGCTTCTTGTGAAAGCATGCTTTTATGCTTGGTTTGCCTTAGGATTGATGTTAGTGTGTTGGTTGGGGTTTTAGAGGGATTTAAGGGCCTCCTTGTGCCTTAAATCAGCTCAAACCTGCAAGTTCGTAGCAGGGGTATCGATACGGTTGGTCCCATATCGATACGACCTTCTTGTTCCAGGCCTTGCGTTTCGATACACGAGGGAGTGTATCGATACATTTTTGGTCACTGAAGCTACTGTCCACTTCGGTATCGATACGGGCCCTTGGCGTATCGATACGGTCATCTTAGCGTTGACCGTGGGAAGTCAACCGTTGGGGAGGGTATCGATACACTCCTTGGGCGTATCGATACGGTCTCTACGGGTTGACTCTGACCAGTTGACCTAGTCAAGGGGTATCGATACACCTCTTAAGTGTATCGATACCGCCTGCAGTTTAAGCTTAAAATTGGACTGTATGATGTTGGGTTGAGTTCGTTTGTTTGTCTCGTGAATGTTGTTCCGCTGTATGATCACATAGGATTAAATACTCATCTAGACAAGATTTAAAATGAAAAAAATAGGGTTGCTAACCGAGGGGGAATCCTTAAGGGGTTTTCACTCGGTTTTCCCCGTGTAGCTCACTCGGTCCGGTCATTCGGCCAGACCGGGACGAGGGGGTTACATGAAGATTCTAGTGAGGAGGAAAGTGAAGATAAAGAGATGGCCTATCTCTTCAACAAATTTGCCCGGTTCATGAAGAGCGAAATGGAAAATTCCAAGCATGAATCGAGGAAGAAGATGAAGGAATCCCACAAGTCCAACAAGAGGGGATCATCTTCAAAGCAAGCATATGTGGCCACATGGAGTGATGAAAACTCCACCGATGGTGAAGTAGCTCACCTATGCGTGATGGCCCTCAATGAGGGGGAGGTAACTTCTAACTCATTTATTTCAAATTCATATACATTTGATGAGTTGCAAGATGCCTGTGATGATTTGCTTTTGGAATTCAAGGCATCATTTTCAAAAAACAAAAAGTTGATTTCAAAGATAAAAATTGAGAATGATTTGCTTTCCAAAACAAATCTTGAACTTGAAGCAAAATTGAAAGATTTTGAACAAAAATATTTTGACTTACAAAATTTGCTTCTTAAAGTTCAAAAAGAAAAAGATTTGATTTCCAATGAACTTCAAAAGAAAAATGATTTTGGAAAATCAAATTTTTATGTAAGACAATCTAGTGCCCCTAGATTTGTGAAAAGAAATGTTTTAGAAGTATTTGGGTCCCAAAAGGACTTAATACTTCAATTAAAAAGGATGACATTGAAAAATAGATTCCTAAGGGGACTAAAGTCTGTGCTACTAATGTTTATGGATCCAAAGCAATTTGGATACCAAAAATCACTTAATTGTCTTTTGCTAGGTGTGATGGAGATGTTCAACAAGTCCAATCAATGAGGGGGAGCTCCATGCACACAAGGAAAAACACTTGAAGAAGGAAGGCTTCACATCCTCCCTTGAGTTCAAGTGTGGTAAAATCTAGTTGTTTTTGCTTTTATTTGTTTTATTTTTCATTTAATTCAACTAGGAGATCATATATGTTGGACTAACATTTTTAATGATGCTTTGAGTAAGGGGGAGCCATTTTAAAACCAAATTGTTATTTTTTGTCAAATTTTTTACCTCTATTGTTATTTTGAAATTAAAAGTATTTTGATTTTTTTTATATAACAAAAAGGGGGAGAAATGTAGTTTGAAAAATAAGGGGAGCTTTATTTGATTTCATATCTTTAATCTATTCACATTTTTAAACTTAAAGGGGGAGAATCCCAAATAATTTTTCAAGTTAGTTTTATTATATCAAAAGGGGGGAGATTGTAGAACTAATGTTTTGATATAATAATTGAAAAATGTTTTGGACTGATTTAAAAAGAATTCAAAACTATTTCCAAAGTCCAAATAACTTGAAACTATGTTTAGGGGATGTTTTTAAAGGTTTTTACATGTTTTCAAAGCCAAACTAAACAAAACCATCCAGGTGTATCGAAACACCCTTAGGCGTTTCGATACGATGTCTTCCAGTGTCAAAACATTTCGATACGAGTATCGAAACGAATCTTTTCTGGATGAGGTTTTTGCCCAGCGTTTCGATACGGGCTATGCCGTTTCGATACGCCTACGTGGCATCGACCACAACGGTCATAAACCCCAACGGCTATTTCCCAACTAACATTTAAATGCAAATCTTTTCGATACAGTACTAGGCGTTTCGATACGGGCATCAACGTTTCGATACGGGTGTTGCAACGACTCTTTCTACTTGAGGAGCGTATCGAAACGAGTTCGAGCGTTTCGATACGGGTAGTAGCAGAACTGCATTTATGGTGGGAAATAAAGTCCTCAACGGCTCCAATTCAACCCCAACGGCTAGTAACTGCTATAAACTCATTAAGGAGTATAAAAGAGACTTCCAAGCATCAAGATATGGTTAATGCTTCAATTGTCAATCAACAAATGATCAAGAATTGTCTTTGTACTTAAATTGTCATTTCTTTGTATAGACAAACACTAGTGAGCCAAAATTGTCAAATTTGCTCAAGTGTTTTAGGTTTTGGGTGAGAGCTTATTTGTGCAAACAATCACCTATTAAAGGGATGTAAGTTTGCTTATCTTTTCTCTTTTGTAAAGAGGGTTTGATGAAGGCTTTGGGTAGAAAGCTTGATCGGTGTATAAGAGTTTCCTCCTAAGCCTAGAAAATGGGACGAATCAATAGTGGATTGATTAGAAATCCTTAGTGGGAAGCTAAGGTAGTGGATGTAGACCTTGGTTAGAAGGTTGAATCACTCTAAAATCATTGTGTCATTTATATTTTAGCTTCCGCGCCACATCCACCAAAAATTCCACCTCTCCACCACTTGGTGAGCAAGATCGGTTGAAGGAATCGAGCACCTACATCTCAACATATATATATATATTAAAATTTATTGATGTGATTACATAGTTGTATACATTCATACTTTTCTTAATCATTCAACAACGCGCACACACCTTGCACATATAAGTGCTAGAACCCAGGTCTCCTAAGATGTCTATCTTCATCTTTTTTGTCCGTGCCACTCGTTGAGTTCAAAAAAAATATAATTTTAAATAATATTTAAATATTTAATATTATAATATATCAATCTAAAACTATAATAAAAATGTAAAAATATTTCTCAAACACACTTTTGTTTTCTTAAAATTATTTGTTTAATATAATTTATGATTCGGTATTTCAACGTCTTCATATAAAAGAAGCCGGGAATTGTGATGGTTTAAGGTAAATCTCCATTTCCTTTTTGCTTTAATAATCGGGTAAATTATACGTTCATCACTCAACTTTTTTTCTCACTCTTATTTTAGTCATCTAATTTTTAAAAATTTTAATTTAATAATTTAACCATTAAGTTGCTTCTATTTAAGTCACTTGACCATTAAATCACAAACGGTGTGATTACATGGCAGGTGTTTGATAATACACCAAAAGGACGTTGATTTGAATCCCTACAAAAACCACTAAAGCGACGCCGTTTTGAATTCCTATAAAAACTAAAAATTTCCTTTATTTTGTCTCTTATTTTTTTCCTTTTTTTTGCCTCCATTTGTTTCTTCTTTATGTTCAAAGCAACCCATATTCCGGCCACCGCGTCGGTCGTCGACAGCGACCATTGAGTATCAAAATCTCTCACCAAACTTGTTTCATCCTCCTAAACGTGATTATGGTGTCCATTTAACCATAAACACCCCAATCTTCACGAATCTAGTGCTGAATATTGAATTCTTGTTCTTAGAACTCCATCTCCGTTGTCAAATTTTTGTGTGTTGCTTACATATTCAACCATTGTGCTTTTTTGGCCTTTTAATTTTTATGAAATGAAGTTTGTTTTACATGAGAGATTTTGGACTCTGTATCTGCTTCAGTTTTCTTTATATTTTTCTGAATTTTAAGATTGCAATAGGAATGGGTTTGCTGATGAATTAAATCGTGTTAGTCCCTTTGCGTTTGTACCCTTTTGTTTGCTTGTTCTTGTAATATATTAATTATTGATATTTGTTTTGTTTCACGTGTTCTATTGTAAATCCGGTATGTGTTTTTTTTTTATGAATGGTTGGCTTGGGTGAATGATAATTTCAGGTGAATTGGTTGTTTTGGGTGGATGCTGGTTTCGAGTGAATTGAGTGGGGTGGAGATTAAATCTTATGTGCCATAAATATTAATAAAATAAACTACAACATTTTAAAATATTAATAAAGTAAGTCATGTCTTCCTACTATTTGTGATTTAACAGTCGAATGACTTAAATAATAGCGATTCGAAAGTTGAATAATTAAATTGAATAGAAATGAAAAGAAAAATTAAGTGATATTGATTTTTAAGGGTTTACGTTGGTTTATCTTTAAATACTAATTGATATGAACTCTTTAAAATTACAATGCAACAGTACTCGGTGTAAATCAACTGGTAGAAAAGGTAGAAATGTAATTTAATAATATATAAATAATATTAAACTTAAAAGGCTTGATTAGGCTTGTGAGCGACTCAAACCATGTATTCTAGTGCTCGAATTCGACTCGATCGATAATTACTGAATCGAATTTGGACTTTTTTCTGAGTGAACTCGAACAGTTTATGAACATAAATGTATCATTCTAACAATGAATCTATGTAGTATTTAATTCGAATTAGTTAATTAATAGATTAATATTCGCGATTAAATAAAAAACAAAAAAACATGTTATCACCTCCCAGCAGGCCGACACAGAACCAAATCTCATTATTCTAAAAATTCAAACTTCCCGCTAACCCTGGCAACCCGGTCATTAACCCATCTCCATACGTTGTCAACTAACGGAAACTGTTAACTCCTCTATAAATTTCACTCTCAAGCCTCGACTACCAACCATATTTCCCGCCTTAACTCTCCATTTCTTTCCCGAGAAAATGAGAGAAATTCCTCCACGTTTAAGGTAGCCAATGCGGCAATCAATTGGAGCCAAGTTCTGGAAATCATCTGCGGTGAAACAGATTGACTGTGTTAGCTTTGTTTTTTCGCGCGGTCTTGGTGTTGGTGGATCTGGATTCTGGAACCCGATACAATACAATGAATAGATTTAGATCCAGTCCTTACAAATCGAAGGAGATCTGATTCCGTACTGTAACGGGTTTTTTTTTTCTTCGCACAAATCAAGTTCCCGTTACTTTTGAAAAATATTCGATTTGATTTAAAAATGGGGGAATTTAAAAATTGGCTCGGGTTTCGGGAAAACAACCTTTAAAAGAAATCTTTTTTCCTCGGTTTGGAGTCGCCACCGGCCACTATGGTAGGCCAGACACCGTAAAAAACAAAACCAGAGATTCGTTTGAAAAGGGTTCGGGAGTTGGTTACGTGTGGGGTAGGGTTAGCGTCCCCATCACGCCCGGAAATCGGTACCAAAATAATTGTTGCTTTTAATTGATGGAAATTATTCGAAATTTAAAAAGACTTTAATTAGGGGTTCTTGATCGAAAACCGGACTTTAATTTTACGAGCTTTGTCCAAATTGGTGGTATCGAATTAATTAAGCATTTAATTAAAAAGGATGACGGTACACCGGACCAAAGACTAAACCGACATCATATAAGACTGACTGCCGTGTTAGTTTAGGGTTCGGATCCCGTACGTCACCTTTATGCATGATGCAAGCAGATAAAATATGATGCTATGGTCTTGTCCTTTTTATTTACGGATTTACCTTTAGACGATTCGAATCAATCCGAATATTCGCGGGACATCCAATAAGCTAGGTATGTCGACCCGAATACGCGAATTAATAGGTATCTCCGTTTCATAATTAACAATGAATCAATTTAAAAATGCTAAAAGTCACATGAATGACATATAAAGTGCATGCCACGGAGATATATTCGAACAATATAAAAGAAACATACGACATATATAACATGCATAAACTTAAATGCTAAATATATAAAAAAAACATATGACCACATATCACATATATAAAATAACATGGCAAAACATATACTCGAATGACATTAAAACAAAAAAACAAGCATGCAAAATATATATTCGATGCAAACACAAAAAGCAAAACGCATGAGTAACAAATAAACTTAATAAAATGCTAAATGAATACAGAGGTAAACTGGCAGGGACCAAGGCTATAAATATACCATAAAAAAATTAATTAAAAGACGAAATAAGGACCTAATTAGAACAACGCGGGAAGTTACAGGGACCAAAAACGCAATTACCCCACCTGAAAATCGATTGACACAAGAACCGGGACGTTATTGAAAACATTTGATAAAACCGAGGGACCGGGGAAGGGATTTAAAAACACGGAGGCCCTCCTCGCGTGATTTCGAAAATGCGGGAGGGTTTAAAAGGTTATTAACCCTATTTTAAAACAAGAAAACCTTATAAATACAGACTTAAAAAAACAGATTTGGCCCTTTTTCCATTTGAAAACCCTAAAAACCGAGAGAGCCTCTCTCCCCTCTCTGTTATTTTCCGGCGCCGCAAGGGTTCCGGCCGCCGTTTCCGGCGCCGGAACCTTAAAATGTTGTTTTTTTTTTACTTTTCCAAAACCACAAGGCCTGTAAAACCTTTCCCGACCTTTCCGAAGCCAAAATCCCAAAAAAAAAATTCCTTTTTGCTTTCAATCGAACCCAAAAAACTTAAAAAAAAAACTTTTTACCGACGTTTACCTCTCACCGGCTCACCGTGTGCGGTCCCGGAAGGGACCGGATGGCTTGTCACCGGCGAGATGGGAAACAGATGGGAGAAAGAGGAAGAGACGCGAAGGTAACCGAAAACCCTAACCCCCTTTTTTATTTGTTTGCGATTGGAAAACAAGAAATGAAATGAAGATGGTGTTAATACCTCTGGAATTCTCTTTCAGCTTGTATTGAATAAAATTTCCGATTACAATGTCTCTCTCTTACAATTTTTCTCCTGAAAAAATCCCCTCTGAGAATCTCCCTCCCTTTTACATTGCATGTTGCTTCGGCCTTTATAGCCGGGATATTACACTATTTTTGCATTTCTAAATTGCATGTAATGCTGGAAAATCTGTTGATTGGTACGATTGCTGCTCTTGATTGCCTCTGATTTCTGTTGCTGATTTATTTTCTGATTTCGGTTGCGATTTGGCTCTGATTTTTGTTTGTTTTTGCTGCATGTGATTCGTGAGGAGAGGGGACCAGAGAGACACGGGACGCGACCGGCGTCGTGGAGCGATCCAGACCGTCGGAGATGGATCTGGACGGCTGAGGGATTCAAGGGGTCGGGCGTGCCTCGCACGCGCGCGTCTGGGAGTCGGACAGACGATCGTGGGAGACGGGGCGTCGCGCGTGGGGATCTGGAACCTTCTCCGGCTCAATCTCAGCCGTTCGATATGGATCCAGATCTGACGGTAGACATGTGACGGCGCAAGGGCTTCAGCAGACAGCTCCTAGGGTTTTTGGTCTTGGCTCGATCTGGACCGTTAGATCTTGATCCCAGATCTAACGGTGGGGAGGTGGCGGCGGCTGCACAAAAAGAAGGGGCATTAGGGTTTTTTAGACCAGATTAGGGCTTAATTAACTTGGGCCAGACTTGTATTATTATTTTTTTTGGGCTCTGTAATATTTTGGGTTTTTATGTAAATTGGACTTTAAAATTAATAAACTGGGCTTTTATTAAGATGGGCTTGTTTATTTAGTGTTTTTGTTTTTCAGATTTAATAATAATAATAATAAGAGTAATAATATAATAATAACATATGATATCAAATATGATAATATATTAGAATATAATATGGCATATAATATCGATGGTACTAAATAAATAAAATGTATAAGTAATACATAATAATAATAATATGATATATAAGATAGGATATTATAATAAGATATAAATATATATACGTAAGGATAAGATAATATTTATAAGATATATATTGTTTTTTGTTTTTTGGGTTTTTTAATTCTTGCCATAACATATATAAATCAAAGCCCACTATAAAAAAGAAAAGAAATCGGGTTTTAACACCCCGGACAAAATAGGTGATTACAGCTGCCCCCCTTTGCTTATACTTGTGAAACAAGGATAAAGCAAAGGCCATAAACACCAATTTTGTCCGACTTCCCTGTTTGGATTCCGAGTCACCATGTACTTGAACTTCTGGCGGTCCGGAAGTCGGTATGGGAAAATACAGCTATCGCGGGGCTTGAAGTTGTTTCTCTCACTTCAACATTCTTCAACCCTTCGAGGCCCGATCAAACAGATAATTAGCAGAAGTTCCATTCTCCAAATGCCTGAACGGATAGGCGGGTTCTATTCTCCGAAAGCCCGAACAGATAGGCGAGTTCCATTCTCTGAAAGCCCGAACGGATAGGCAGGTTCTATTCTCCAAGAGCCTGAATAGATAGGCTGGTTCTATTCTCCAAGAGCCTGAATAGATAGGCGGGTTCCATTCTCCAAGAGCCTGAACGGATAGGCGGGTTTCCTTGTATGAGAAAAGCTTTGATATTCCATTCTCCACGAGCCTGAACGGATAGGCGAGCTTCCTTGTATGAGAAAAGCTTTGGTATTCCATTCTTCACGGGCCTGGACGGATAGGCGAGCTTCCTTGTATGAGAAAAGCTTTGGTATTCCATTCTTCACGGGCCTGAACGGATAGGCAAGCTTCCTTGTATGAGAAAAGCTTTGATATTCCATTCTTCACGAGCCTGAACGGATAGGCGAGCTTCCTTGTATGAGAAAAGCTTTGATATTCCATTCTTCACGAACCTGAACGGATAGGCGAGCTTCCTTGTATGAGAAAAGCTTTGGTATTCCATTCTTCACGGGCCTGAACGGATAGGCGAGCTTCCTTGTATGAGAAAAGCTTTGAAATATCTGTCAAAAATAGGTAAAAATGATATGATTATGTGAGTTAGCATGCCCCTAATCCTAGGGATGCCTAACTACAAGTGATGCATGAATTACGACATCAAAATGCTCGGATGCTTCTACTCTCCGAGTTGGTCAATCTCGTCCTTCTTCTTGTCTCTTCTTCTTCTCAATCTCTTTTGGCTTTCTTATCTTTGCCAAATCTCGGTCTCTTCTCAAAAGACGACTGCTGACTTCCATTGGTCAGAAACGACGTAACACTCCTCGTAGTGCCCGTTCTTAAAGCGTTGCCCCCTACTCAAACGGGGTGCTAAATTATTCTCTTCATCTTCACTCCACTTGACGACCTCTTTTCTTTTCTCAACAATAGGGGGAAGAACATGCCTCCAAGTCCCTGAACTTTTTCTCCTAAGTTCATTTTCTGAAGCGCTCGGACACTTTCACTCTTTGGATTGGTCCACCTTGACCTTCTCCTTCTTCTTCTTAATCTAACTTGGCTTTCTCCTTGCCAAATCTTAATCTTTTGATTTCTTCTCGAAAGATAACCACTGACTTTCACTGGTCATACTGGTCATAACACTTATCGTAGTGCTTGCTTTCAAAATATTGCCCCCTTTTTAAACTGGGTGCTGAATTATTTTCTTCGTCTTAACTCAATATGACGACTTCATCTCTTCTCAACAATGGGGGAAACACATGCTCCCAAATCCCTGAACTTTTCTCTTAAGTTCATCAAGGTCCAATTTCATCTTCTGAAGCAATCGAAACATTTCGACAAAAATTTACTTCAAGTCCTTGAACTGTAGTAACTGACAAACTGCCATTTGTATTCATGTCATTGCATTCTAAACTTTATCCCTGAAGCAAAGGGAGATTGATTTGTGTTCACAAAAAGATTTAGACTGCATCTTCTAATTTCAAAATAAGATGCGTTTTCGAAAACTAGATTTTCTTTTCAAATCATGGATATATCAAGCTAGATCAAATACCCTGAATATCAAGTGCACGAACGACACTGTTATGGCTTACCAATGATTGCCTCAAGCATCATGTGTCTAGGAGACCTCGAAAGCTGAGCTGATGTCTGAAAATGTGACATACTCTCCAAGTTATTTCGGCTTTTAATCAATTAGATTTATTTTCTGTAGGCTTCGCCTTTATCAATTCTTTAATTTTGGGGAAGTCAACTCATCACATTCCTTTGGCTCGAAATAAATGATGGAGCAAACAACAAAACCCCGAGCTACTCGGCAATGTCACGATTTGAAAATATTACCATCACTCATGTAGCTAAAGTGAATGGTGCATAGCAACCTTATTGGTCTTTTGCTACAGCGGAGTGCCCCAAAAATTCCACACTCGTATCCGAAAATGCCTATTACCAGGCTTCGAACATTGGAGTGCTTTTGTTAGGCTTTTATTATTCTCTCTCTTTTGTCTCTTTTCTTTTCCTTCTCTTTCTTCTTTTTTTTATTTCTTTTTTTCTCCCTTTTTTCCTTTTTCTTTTTATTCTCTCTCTCTTTTTTCTTTTCTTTTCTTTTTTCTTTTCCTTTTTTTTTCTTTTTCTCCTTTCTTCTTTTTCCTTTTTCCTTTTCTTTTTCTTTTGGCACGGGGAATTTCTGATTATTCTCCCGGAGGCACTAACTCTATGTGTGTTTAATTAGGTGACCAAATTAACTTGGGATGTAAACCACATATTCACCATCTTCAAAGCTTTCGATTTCCACAAGACAAAGGCGGCTCGAAGTCAACCTTCGGGGGGTCAAAGTCAATGTCCCTTATGCAATTGATATACGGGGACTTAATAGAAAGATATATACACAAAATGAAAAGGCAATTGAAACGTAATGCATCCTTTCATTGAAATTTTTAAAAATGCAGTTCGTGGCCCTTACAGAAATCTTTGCTACCTTCGGGCAAAGGGTGGCAAAGTGGATTCCAAACATCACTTCTGGGGAAAAAGACTAAAATGCAATGAAATGAAAGCAAACAAGCTTGGATGCATCAAACTTTTGATTAAATTGGCCGTCCATCCCACCCTTCAAACTTCTTCAAGGAACTCAACCTCCTTATTATCCATCAAATCCTGGACCAACTGCTTGAATTCGGGACAACTCTGAATCTCGTGCCCCACAGTCTGATGGTACTCACAAAAGGATTCATGACCATCACATGCTTCATTCGGACCCTTCTCAATTAAGCCCGCTGTACACAATTGCTCATACACCCAACTCAGAGGTGACTTGATCTCAGACGCTTCCATCCTTGTCTTCTTCGTATCTACCACTTCGAGGGCATTCACGCCTCGACCTCCATGGTTCGGAAGCGGATTGGTCGTCACATTGGGCTTTTCTAATTCGAGGACCCCGGTGTTAATCATGTTTTGCACGAGCTTCTTGAATGCTGTGCAGTTCTCTATCGTGTGCCCCGGTACTCCGCCGTGGTACTCACAGTGTGCCTTCTCATCGTACCATGCCGGGTAAGGCGGCTGGAAGGGAGTAACATGATACGGGCAGACCAGATCAGCCTCGTATAAGTGCTTATACACCTCTTTGTACGATATGGGTAGAGGGGTGAAGGCCATTCTTTCTTGCTCCTTCCTGGGAGCCCTATTCTCTCTTCGGTTCGAGCCTTGCGCATTCCCAATTGCGGCTTGAGGCGCTGAGACTGTGAAGTGCTTAGAAGCCTCATAAGTACCGACATTGTTCACATCATGGTCCTTCTTCTTAAACTGCTTTCGGGCATTCTCGCCTCCATCAATCCTACCACTCTTGATAGCTGCTTCAATTCGCTCACCGGTCATAACCATATCTGAGAAGTTACCGATAGGGTTGCTTATCATGCGGTCATAGAGGGTCCCCTTTAGTGTATCGACAAACATAGGGGATATCTCGTTCTCACGGAGCGGGGGCTGAACCTGTGCCGCTACATCTCGCCAACGCTGGGCGTACTCACGGAGGCTCTCATTGTGCCTTTGCTCCAAACCTTGTAGCATGAGTCGGTTCGGAACCATGTCGGTTATGTGCCTATACTGATCGGTGAAAGCTTTGGCCAAATCCTTCCATGACCTGATCTGAGCACGAGTCAACTGATTATACCACCTTACTGCGGGCCCCACTAAGCTGTCCTGAAAACAGTGGATTAGCAACTTCTCATTGTCGATGAAACCCGTCATCTTTCTACAAAACATGGTTATGTGAGCAGTAGGGCAAGTCGTCCCGTCAAATTTCTCGAATTCCGGTGTCTTAAACTTAGGCGGAATTGTGAGATCCGGAACCAAGCTGAGGTCTCTGGCATTCATCCCGTATGCCCCCTCTTCTCCTTCTTTAGTTCGGAATTTCTCCTCGAGGTCCTTTCGAGTTTCTTCTAGTTGTTTTGAGAACTCGGCCTTCACTTTGTTTAAGTTCTCGATCTCATCCAAGTCCGGGACACTATCCCCGACATTCTCCGTATTAAAAATCAGACCCGATGGAATATGGGTAGAGGCGCCCGCCTGGTGTGATGTTGCCCCCTCTCCTTGAGTAGCCGCTCCTTGCGAGGGCTTAGGGGTATTGGTAACAAAACCGGGAGAAAACGAGGGGTCTCCCTTATCCTGACTAGGGTTTCCGGCAGCACCCTTTCCTTTCAGATTTGCTTGCAACAGTTGAGATATCTCGTTCATCATATCTTGTTGGGACTTGATGATGGTGTCCCTTAATTCTTGCTGGGCTCGCTCTAACTGACCTCTCAAATCAGCTTCCAACTTAGCAAAACTCTCCTCCATTTGCCTCCTTTGGTGGCGAGTAAAGTGTGGGTGCGGAATCTTCGATAGCCACGAATGCTGCCATGACCCCGAACAATTAAATTCCATGAATCAATGATGCAATGCATGATATGTCAAATGCAAAACATAAACATATGATTAAATGCAACAAATTAAAAAACAAAACCGAATGCAAGGAAATGTTGGTTCGACGAACATCCTTATCAAACAACTTTCCCTAACGGAGATCGAGTCTTCTTACAACGCGGTAAGAAAATAAATACGAGGGTATGATTTTTTTTCTATAAAATAAATTTCCTTGTCCCTTTCCATTAGGGTTCCGAAAACTTCGTTGCTGTGGACTCTTTCTCCCGTTATGAAAGTTTTCAACTTAGACTGTTCTCGAATCAACACTTCGTATGAAAATGCGATGAGTATGCAAATATAAGCAAAACAAGACAAGAAGGCAACTGGGTTAGTAACACCAATAATGAAGACTGACTAAAACAAGCAAAAGGAAACACATCAAAGCAAATTAACGATGCAAGACCTAATAGCACGAATTCTAATTCTACGGTTATCCGTATGGCTCTAACCGGGGTAGGCTTCTTAAATTCTCACACATGTGGTTCGGTTCTAACAAGGGTACCCGAACCTATCTTATTACCTACTAAGGTAACAAGAAGCCCAATTCTGGCCCATTACAAGCTTGCGAATTGGTTTCGGTTCGAGGGAAAGCACAACCTAATGACGTGGAGGGCTACTCACGTGTCAAAGGCGTGGATTTCGGAAGTGAATTACCGACCCGTGGAGGGAGACTCACGTGGGTATGGGCGTTTCACTCCCACTTAAGGGACGAAGCTCGGGTATAGAGCCTAATGCGTGATGCAACACATGTCGGTGATTCCTTTGAAATTAAATGAAGAATTAATTCAAGATCACCAATTATCAAAGCTCGTATAATTCAAGTTCTATTTTCGAGGAAGAACCATCTAGCTAAAGTCAAATCAAATTTCAAAAATTTCCATCATTAAAAGCAAAAATTATTTCTTTGGCCTAACTCTCTTTTTGTTTTGAAAAACAAAATTTGTCCCCAGCAGAGTCGCCAAGCTGTAACGGGGTTTTTTTTCTTCGCACAAATCAAGTTCCCGTTACTTTTGAAAAATATTCGATTTGATTTAAAAATGGGGGAATTTAAAAATTGGCTCGGGTTTCGGGAAAACAACCTTTAAAAGAAATCTTTTTTCCTCGGTTTGGAGTCGCCACCGACCACTATGGTAGGCCAGACACCGTAAAAAACAAAACCAGAGATTCGTTTGAAAAGGGTTCGGGAGTTGGTTACGTGTGGGGTAGGGTTAGCGTCCCCATCACGCCCGGAAATCGGTACCAAAATAATTGTTGCTTTTAATTGATGGAAATTATTCGAAATTTAAAAAGACTTTAATTAGGGGTTCTTGATCGAAAACCGGACTTTAATTTTACGAGCTTTGTCCAAATTGGTGGTATCGAATTAATTAAGCATTTAATTAAAAAGGATGACGGTACACCGGACCAAAGACTAAACCGACATCATATAAGACTGACTGCCGTGTTAGTTTAGGGTTCGGATCCCGTACGTCACCTTTATGCATGATGCAAGCAGATAAAATATGATGCTATGGTCTTGTCCTTTTTATTTACGGATTTACCTTTAGACGATTCGAATCAATCCGAATATTCGCGGGACATCCAATAAGCTAGGTATGTCGACCCGAATACGCGAATTAATAGGTATCTTCGTTTCATAATTAACAATGAATCAATTTAAAAATGCTAAAAGTCACATGAATGACATATAAAGTGCATGCCACGGAGATATATTCGAACAATATAAAAGAAACATACGACATATATAACATGCATAAACTTAAATGCTAAATATATAAAAAAAACATATGACCACATATCACATATATAAAATAACATGGCAAAACATATACTCGAATGACATTAAAACAAAAAAAACAAGCATGCAAAATATATATTCGATGCAAACACAAAAAGCAAAACGCATGAGTAACAAATAAACTTAATAAAATGCTAAATGAATACAGAGGTAAACTGGCAGGGACCAAGGCTATAAATATACCATAAAAAAATTAATTAAAAGACGAAATAAGGACCTAATTAGAACAACGCGGGAAGTTACAGGGACCAAAAACGCAATTACCCCACCTGAAAATCGATTGACACAAGAATCGGGACGTTATTGAAAACATTTGATAAAACCGAGGGACCGGGGAAGGGATTTAAAAACACGGAGGCCCTCCTCGCGTGATTTCGAAAATGCGGGAGGGTTTAAAAGGTTATTAACCCTATTTTAAAACAAGAAAACCTTATAAATACAGACTTAAAAAAACAGATTTGGCCCTTTTTCCATTTGAAAACCCTAAAAACCGAGAGAGCCTCTCTCCCCTCTCTGTTATTTTCCGGCGCCGCAAGGGTTCCGGCCGCCGTTTCCGGCGCCGGAACCTTAAAATGTTGTTTTTTTTTTTACTTTTCCAAAACCACAAGGCTTGTAAAACCTTTCCCGACCTTTCCGAAGCCAAAATCCCAAAAAAAAAATTCCTTTTTGCTTTCAATCGAACCCAAAAAACTTAAAAAAAAAAACTTTTTACCGACGTTTACCTCTCACCGGCTCACCGTGTGCGGTCCCGGAAGGGACCGGATGGCTTGTCACCGGCGAGATGGGAAACAGATGGGAGAAAGAGGAAGAGACGCGAAGGTAACCGAAAACCCTAACCCCCTTTTTTATTTGTTTGCGATTCGAAAACAAGAAATGAAATGAAGATGGTGTTAATACCTCTGGAATTCTCTTTCGGCTTGTATTGAATAAAATTTCCGATTACAATGTCTCTCTCTTACAATTTTTCTCCTGAAAAAATCCCCTCTGAGAATCTCCCTCCCTTTTACATTGCATGTTGCTTCGGCCTTTATAGCCGGGATATTACACTATTTTTGCATTTCTAAATTGCATGTAATGCTGGAAAATCTGTTGATTGGTACGATTGCTGCTCTTGATTGTCTCTGATTTCTGTTGCTGATTTATTTTCTGATTTCGGTTGCGATTTGGCTCTGATTTTTGTTTGTTTTTGCTGCATGTGATTCGTGAGGAGAGGGGACCAGAGAGACACGGGACGCGACCGGCGTCGTGGAGCGATCCAGACCATCGGAGATGGATCTGGACGGCTGAGGGATTCAAGGGGTCGGGCGTGCCTCGCACGCGCGCGTCTGGGAGTCGGACAGACGGTCGTGGGAGACGGGGCGTCGCGCGTGGGGATCTGGAACCTTCTCCGGCTCAATCTCAGCCGTTCGATATGGATCCAGATCTGACGGTAGACATGTGACGGCGCAAGGGCTTCAGCAGACAGCTCCTAGGGTTTTTGGTCTTGGCTCGATCTGGACCGTTAGATCTTGATCCCAGATCTAACGGTGGGGAGGTGGCGGCGGCTGCACAAAAAGAAGGGGCATTAGGGTTTTTTAGACCAGATTAGGGCTTAATTAACTTGGGCCAGACTTGTATTATTATTTTTTTTGGGCTCTGTAATATTTTGGGTTTTTATGTAAATTGGACTTTAAAATTAATAAACTGGGCTTTTATTAAGATGGGCTTGTTTATTTAGTGTTTTTGTTTTTCAGATTTAATAATAATAATAATAAGAGTAATAATATAATAATAACATATGATATCAAATATGATAATATATTAGAATATAATATGGCATATAATATCGATGGTACTAAATAAATAAAATGTATAAGTAATACATAATAATAATAATATGATATATAAGATAGGATATTATAATAAGATATAAATATATATACGTAAGGATAAGATAATATTTATAAGATATATATTGTTTTTTGTTTTTTGGGTTTTTTAATTCTTGCCATAACATATATAAATCAAAGCCCACTATAAAAAAGAAAAGAAATCGGGTTTTAACACCTCGGACAAAATAGGTGATTACACGTACCCTCAATTTCAATGCTACAGCTTGTAAGTATTTTTGGTCTATTACAGATATTACCCTTGCATCACACCAGCATATTAAAAAAAACAAAGCCCGTTATAAACACCTTATGATAAAAGAAAAAGCCCTTATATATATATATATATATATATATATATATATATATATATATATATAACAAAACTAATTCAAACCAAATTAGTGATTACAACATGATAAAAACGTATTAAATAAGACAACATGCCAGTTACAACTCAACAAGACAGAAATCATCAAAATAAAAAACAACGACCACAACAATAGAGACTTTAGCAATTCCTTACAACGTACACTCAAATTTCTCAATCACCCAACCTCAACGATTTTTCACATAAAGACAAACAGAACTCAAGATCCCCTTCGCACTCATCATCGAAAATAGTAACATATAATTTTCTTATAAAAATTGTTGTACCAATAATTTTTCACTTATAAATTGAATCAATGTAATAAATAACATCAAATATATCGACTATTAGTTGGTTTAGTGGAATGAGATGTTATATCGTTTAACTAACGTAAAATATTTGAATAGTGTTTTTGTGAATGGAACAAGTAAGTAAGAAGTGTCATCCCACAACAAACTTTTATAGTACTTATCTGAATTAGTTGACTAATGAATTAAATAGCGACGATTATGCCAAAAACAATGTAAAATGTGAGATCAAATAGGTTAAAACACAATATCTTGAAATTATTGTCTGGTTGGATGGTGCAGGAAATTTTGGAAAGTTTATGACATGGCCAAGGAAATGAATGAATCCTGTTTGAGAGGTATGGCCGTAATTTGGGAGAAATTCTATGTACTTTTCTGGTGCCCTATCTATCTATATCTCTACATTAAAAAGTTATATTTGAAGCTCCAATCTTAAATTTTAGATATTAAATCATAAAACTTAAACTCCAAAAATTCATCAACACCAATACCCTAAACATAAACTCTAATCCTAAACTCTAAACTTTTTTAATGTTGGGGTATAAATAGGAGAAATCTATTCGATTTTGGGAACCATTATGTTGCTGGTATTTGAAGATAATGAAAAAAATGGAGAAAGCCTTGTTAGGACATAGGTGTGCCCTTGATAAATGGTTTGATAGGCTGAATCCTTAGTCTGAAAATTTTGTGGTCGATAGTCGTCGGATATGGCTATCGTGCTTAGATGTTCTTATTAATGCGTGGTTCTTGAAACATTGCTGAGAGATGGGGGGACTCATCTGCATGGATTATAAAACAAAGGCTCCTGCCATCGGTAAATTTCACATTGCCTAAAACCACAAGCGTATCGATGACATTGTTGACTTGAAGGTTGTAATAATATATATTAAAGGTAGAAGACTAATTTAATAATTAATACTAATATTTAATTTACCAACAGGTTGGTCCAAGTGATAAACAACTCGATATTGCTTAAGTAGGTCTCGAATTTAAGGCGTTGTGTATGCAAAAAATCTCTAGTGGGGGACTCACTCACCAAAACCAAGTGTGCGACGCGAATCGATTCAGATTAGTCAAGGCAAAGCCCTAAAAACCGGAAGGGCAACCAAAAAAAATATTGATATCAAACTTAGAAACCTTGATTAAGCTCGTGAGTTGTTTAAATTGGGTATTTGGTGTCTAATTCGTCTTGATCGATAATTGGAGTTGCTTGAGATCGAGCTCGACTTGATAATTTCAATCTATTTCCAGCTTTTTTGAGTAAAACTCAAATAGCGTATGAGCACAAATGTCTCATTTACACACATAGAACATGAAGGATCACCATGATAATAAATCTTTGTTATACCCATCAAAATTATTCGATCAATAAATGATATATTAATGTCTAAAATACCACGTCATCACTTCCCAGCATGCCAACACTGAACCAATTATTTTAAAAACCAAAACTTCCCGCTAACCGTCGCAACCCGGTCATTAACCCATCTCCATATGCGGTCAAGTGTCAACTAACAAAAACCGTTAAACTCCTATAAATATTGAATCTCACTCTCAAGGGCCTCGAGTCTCAACCGCATTTTCCACCTCAACTCTTTATTTATTTCCCGAGAAAATGAGAGAAATTCTTCCACATTTAAGGTAGCCAATGTGGTAATCAATTGGAGCCAAACTCTGGGAATCATCTGAGCTGAAACAGATTGACTAAAAACAGTGATATAACTTGGAGTAAAAGTTTGAGGGGGAGAATTTAAATTTTTTTAAAGTTTGGAGGTTTAAATGATTTTTTTAAAAAAAATGAAGGTTTAATTAAAATTTTTAATAATTTTGAGAGATGCAATAAAAAATTAAAAAAGTTATTTAAAATTTAATATGAATTTCTAAAAATATTAAAGGTACAAATTAAAAGAATATACCCCTAGCTAAAAAAAATAAAGAAAATAAGTTTAGTCCACTTTGTTTTCCACGCGGTCTCGATGTTAGTGGATTTGAAACCCGATACAATGGATAGCTTTAGATTCGGTTCTTACGAATCGAAGCAGCTAAAGTTCATTGATTGACGTCTTCAGAAGAAAGAAGTCGAAAATTGCGATTCCTTAAGGTAAATCTTCATTTTCTGTTTGCTTTAATAATTTGAAGGTTCCTTTTGGTTTTTAAGGCTTTAAGTTTTGTTAATCATAAATAATAAATGGATTGATATCAACCCTTATAGATTGTAAGTATTTTTTTTGTTTATTACTTCTTTTCGTTGTTCCTCTTTTCTTACTGTTTACAGATTTTGAGTGTTTACAAATGATAGATTCAGAACATAAAATTAGATGCTTACTATTTGTTTTGTTTTAAGGTATTTGTCAACTAATTTATAATCATCCATTGCCATAAAAAATATGAAGAAAAACAAATCTAACCAAGAAATATATATCCAGCCACGGAAATAGAAGTTGAACAAAAAATTAATACCAATTCAATTTCAAATTCAATGAAGACAAGTAGTTGTTGTAATCTTTATATTCCCTAACCTTCAGGACCAGGTTAGCATGAAGAGTAAGAAGAAGAAGAAGAAGAAATTACTCCCTTGGAGCTCGGTTAAGAAGAGAGAAGTTGAACCTCGAGTTATTGATATCCCAGTAAAGTCCGATTTCGTCATCCTGCTTAAGATCTCTCCTCTTCACAAAGTCGGGAATCCATTTACTGATGAGAACATAAGCTCCATTATTCCACTGCTTGAAAACCAATCCATGTTCACTGTTTGTATCACAGTCATAAACCCAAACCTTCAAGCCTTGAGGAATGTGTGTTTGTTGATCCTCGTCCCAATGTGGCAAGATATGGGCTACCACCAATTCCGTTGACAACAGCAGCCTTGACATGTCGCTCAGATCGCTCTTCGTAAGCCTCTTCTTTATGCACCATGGATCATGCCAAACCCTCAACTCATTCATCCTCCTGGTTTCTGTTTTGACCCTTCTTTTCTTGTTTACGGTGGCACAATCCTTTGCCTTTCTCTTCTTGTTTACGGTGGCACAATCCATTGCCTTTCTCTTCTTGTGGGATGTTAAACCATCGGTGAGAGCCAGAGTAAGGTCTCTGTCAAAATCTTTCGTAATGCTACAGCTTTTGTTGAGATTCTGGTCACCGACTTCAAGCCCCCAACTTCCGTTCACCGCAAGAGATAATTCCAACGACATATCAGTCTGTTCCTGCGACAAAGCACCGCTCTTCTTCTCCATGCACATCATATTAGGGACGCTTTGTTTGTACGCAATTACTTGTTTCCCCTTGTCGGTGGACATATTATCACTGGAAAGGGACAATTGCAAGGAGACTCCGCCGTCAGTACCGGCATTGCTCTTCTCCGTTGTACCTTCTGATTTCTTGCAATGGATTTCTTGGCCACAATTATTGTAATTAATCTGAATTAATCGGTTAATAAATCAAATATAAGTAGTTTTATTAAAAAAATTATTGTAATTAAATGAAACATTTTTATATCCGAGTACTACTTTGCCACAATTAAATGGACATGCGGAATAATTTTTTTATAAACTTATTTTATAAAACAATCATTGATTTTTGTTAAATAATTATATATTCAATTAATTTTGGAGTTATGAAATACATAGCATTATACATACACCCAATATGTCTAAAAGTTGTTGTTAGTTAAATTGTAGTCGAGGTAGGGTTTCTAACTGAATATATTGTAATGGCACTCCATTAAAAATAATTTTCAAATAAAAACTTTAAAAGTAATTACAAATAATTACATTTTGAAAAGAAAAAAAACAAATAGTGGTCTCAGTAAAAAAAATGATGTTCATCTTAAGGCTTAGGTTCAAATAATTTTTTTATGTTTGTTATCAAATAGTTAAGAAAAGTATGAACATATATTATATGTAATCACTTGACTATTCAAAAAAAAAAAAAATAGCTGAACTTTTAAAGGGTGATGTTACATCCCTCGTGAGGGAAACATGTTAGCTGATGTAATGACGAAGATGACGTGAAAGCATCCGTTTGAATTTCGAGAATTTCATAGTTTCCAAATACATTTGCATATGTATTGTATAAATATTATATCGTTTGAAGTTGTCGGGTTATGTTAACCATTTAGTCTTACTTCTCTATTCATTAAAAAAATGAACTACTATAAAAGAAAATTAAAGTTGAACTCGTGTGATAAAACATAATAAAAATTACATGTTTCTTTTACAATAAAAAATAGAGAAAGCAATAACCCAGACATGGCGATGAAGTTGTTGGCATTGGCATAATTAATTTATGGCCAAAGCCTTATTAAGTCTAATCCCATATTTGCAGAATCTTTATTGCAGAATAATATGTAAGAAAATATTGGTTAACATCCAAAATTACATGTCTTTTTATATTGCAAGTGAGTTGTTTTTTTAATCATGGTATGTCATATGTCAGATGTTAGAGTTAATTTTGTTCAGAATTAAATTAAATTCTATTAAAAATTAAATTAAACTGTCAAAACTAAAACTGTAAATCAGAAAATAGCTAAATTTGTTAGAATGACTAATAAGACAATTGCTAACTAATTTCTTGTTATTTATAGTACTAAAAATTAGAAAACCCCTTTTTTTTAGTGTTTGATGAAACTTATACACACTATGCACATAATATATTCTATTTTTAGTGTTTGATAAAATTTATACACACTATGCACATAAAAATTACTCGAATTTTGATCGCCTAAGAATAAAATCATTTTTCATTGAGACCATTTTTTAAATTCAACTCTCGATATAACTTTGTTGGAAGGATTGTCATGTTTGTTTACATAGGGATCATGCAAAGCTGTTGAGTTGATCACACAATTGCAAATGGCCAAGAGGGGTGAATTGGCAATTAAAATTTTGGTAGGAGGTAAGAGTGAAAAATAAAAAGTGACACAAGTTGTTAGAGTGGTTCAAGTTCTCCAAATGAACTCTACATCCACTACCTTAGTTCCCACTAAGGATTTTCAACCAATTCACTACTTGAATTCTTCCCCTTTTCTTGGATGAGGAGGTAACCTTACAAATTGATTAAGCTTTCTACCCAAAGCTTAATCCACTCACTTTTACAAAGAGATGAATTTGGTAAACTCTAAAAATTCCTCTCAAAGGATAAATGTTTAACCAAATACAATTTCAAACTCCTCAAACTCACTATACAAGATTACAATAAGATCACAAGAGTTGGGTACAAGAATTTGACTATGAAAGGCACTAGGGTTTGGATTTTATGCTTTGATATTGCTTGTAGGTTCAATAGTTGTTGCTTGGTCAATTGAGACTTGTTTTTATACCCTTGCATTGAATTCTAGCCGTTTGGGTAGTTGGGATCATCAATAGAGCCGTTGAGAGCATTTTTCCCGCAATAAATGCAGCTCTGTTGCCTACCGTATCGGTACTCGTTGAGGGCGTATCGATACCTGCATCAAAGAGGAAAGAGCCGTTGTGACTGAAAATAGAGCGTATCGATACGCATAGAAGGTGTACCGGTACGGTTTTAAGGGGCGTATCGATACGGAGAGCCGTATCGATACAATGTTTGCTCACTAGAATCCCAAGTTTGGTTTTCTTAAAAATCGTATCGATACGCATACCAAGCGTATCGGTACGGTTTAACGGTCTTTTAAAAATTGGGAAACCAACCAACTGACAAGTTAACGTTCGAGAATTAAATGCAAAGATTTTGCAAAGATTGGCTTATCGTATCGATATGGTTGCAAAGCGTATCGGTACGGTTTCATTGAAAGAGTTGCCTAGATGAATGTCGTATCGATACGGGGTAATACCGTATCGGTATGCTAAGTCCATTAAAATTCCAGTGGCTAAAACCCGTATCGATACGCCCAAGGGTATCGATACGCCTGGGCGTTTTTGTATAGTCTGGCTTGAAAATCATAGGAAAAGACTTAGAAAATTTTATCTATTTAAGAGCTTGTCTTGAGATATTATTTTGTTTAAAATACTTGTCAATAGTGAGACTTTAAAGAGTACTTAAAAATTTATTGTTTTGCAAATTGGTCCTTAAGTTTAGATGTTATATCAAAATCAATCTTGGTTTCACAATCTCCCCCTTTTTGATATAACAAAACCACAAATAAATTTTTAAGTTTTTGAAACTTTTGAAAAGCTTTCTCCCCCTTAATTTAAGATAGATTTTCAAAAATAAAAAATTGACTCTATAATCCTTCTCACCTTTTTGTTAGATCAAATATAAATACAAGGATAATAGCAACAACTAATTCATTAAATTCAAAGCAACCATAATAGTTCAAATGCATAAACTTCAAAGCAAACATAATAATCCAAACTTAAATCCTAAGACATAGATAATAGGCATAAACTTATATCCTAAAAAAGTGCAATAATAGAAAAGAAAAGACTAAATGCCATAAGATGATATGCAAAAACTACTCGTCCGCCCCATCATCATCATCTTCCTCATCCTCTTCATCTTCATCGTCTTGAGTGGGTTGATTCCTCCGATTCTGGTTAAGCCAGGCACCATGGAAGGCGGTGAGAGAGATATCCATGAATTTTTTGTGAGAAGCCATGGTTTCCATTTTAGTCTCCATACCTTTGACGCGATCTTCCAAGGAGGTGAATCTAGTGTCCATAGCGGCAAACCCGGCTTCCATGGAAGTGAACTTCTCATTGAGGAATGTCATTAGAGTGCCCATGGAAGAAGATTCAATCGGAGCACGGTGAGAGCTCGAAGAAGCATGAGAAGCATCGACCGGAGCATCTTGTGGAGGAGCTTGAGGGTTACGAACCCATTCATTGTCAACATAAGAGAAACCGAAACGAGCTAGAGAACGCTCATCTATGGGTAGGCCAAGGGGTTCGGGATAGTCATGAGAACAATCAATGTCAATGGAATGGAAAAGATAACTCAAAGTCGTAGAGTAGTAAAAAGATTTGACTTGTTCGGTGTGACTGTGTTGGACAAGATAGATAAGGTCGGCAAACATAATTTGACAAAGGTTTGGACGTTGACCTTCCCTAAAGCACCTAAGCCAAAAATCATCGACTTGACGAATAGTAGAAAATTTCCCTCCCGATGGACGAAAAAACCAAGAGACAAGAAGATGAAGGATACGGTCATGAGCATTTAAGACTTTGACTGAGCCTAAAGGACCCGTACCTAAGGACCTCTCATCATCAATACCAAGGTTTTCAAAACCAAAAACCGTACATAAAACTTTTTGATCAATTGTAAAGGTTTTGCTCATAACAGAGGACTCAATAGCAATGGCATTCTCTCTAGCTTCATCATGAACACATAAAGCATTTGAAAAGAATACGATGACCAAATTCCTATATAGAACAGGAGGAATGCTTAAAAAGGTTAGAAATTTCCATTGCTTAATTAAAGGGAGGTATTGGAATTTGAAACGGGCATAGTTTAAAAACGGGACAGACACAACACGTTCTTCCCTAAGGGTCATGCCTTGAAATAGTTTGTAACGAGTCATATCGGCATCATCGGGAAAACTTAATTGGATAACATAAGGGAGATTAGGTTTAGGGTTACCCTCGGCATCCTCACTAGGATCAGAAGTAGCAAGAAAACGTTTCGCTCTCTCTTTGGACGGTGCCATACCCTGAAAAACACATCAAAATGATTCGAATATGTATGCAATTAACATCTTATTCAACCCAATAAATTCTAATAATTCAAGGTAATTGTAAAAAAAAAATTAATTTGAAAAAGATATATACAAATTTGAGAAAAAGTAAAAAAAAAGATTAGAAAATACGAATAGAAAATATATTCGAATAAAAAAATTTTGATTTTGAAAAATTTTGATGAAAAAGTTGAAACCCATAACATAAAACTATGTTTTGTACAAAAATTAAGTTGAAACAATTATAAAAATTAAACGAAAATAAAATAAAATAAAAGAGAAAAGTTTTATACCTTGAACTTTAGATTGGATGAATTTGTTGATGTGAATGCACAAGATTTGTTGACAAAGCTTAGCTTTGATGTGGAGATCAAAAACCCTCAAAGAATTTTTAAGTTTGATGGTAAAAATTGAAGGATTGAGGGGGTTTTTATAGGGGATTGCGGCTAGGGTTTTGAAGAGAAAAGAGGGGTTTTTGTTTTTAAAGTCTTTTTAAAGATGCAGCCCTAAATAGCCTCTCTGTCGAGACCGTATCGATACGCGTGTATAGCGTATTGATACCCTTTAACCCTAATTTTTTTATTTGTCGTTACTACCGTATCGATACACGGGACCGTATCGGTACGACTTGACCTTGATTAACTCCCTTGACTTAACCGTATCGATACGCGGGGTCGTATCGATACTCGTTCAACATCAAAGATTTTAGATAAGGCCTTTTTGACATATTTAAATGCAAAAATCCAACTTCAAACGACCCTAAATGCATGCAAATGTCCTATGAACAAGTTTTAATGGCTAAACTTAATGCATACTCCCCTAGCAACATGCATAGAAGCAAAAAGAGCAAAATTAACACAAGCATGAATCACAAACAATTTCAAGCAAATTTTTGACATTTTGGGACCTAGAAGGGGTCAAGAAAGGCTAGTTAAACCTAACTCTCTCCTAAGGGTCCAAAAGCGCTCTTTATCTAAAGGCTTTGTGAATATATCCGCTAATTGGTTCAAGGTGTCAACATACTCTATAACAACATCATTTCTCAACACATGATCTCGAATGAAATGATGCCTAATTTCTATGTGTTTGGTTCTAGAGTGTTGGATGGGATTCTTAGTGAGACAAATGGCACTAGTGTTGTCACACCTAAGGGTATGGTTTCTATTTCAACACCATAATCTAAGAGTTGTTGCTTCATCCAAAGGACTTGAGCACAACAACTCCCTAAGGATATGTACTCCGCTTCGGTGGTAGATAACGCTACACTATTTTGTTTCTTAGAGAACCGAGATACGAGCATACTACCTAAGAATTGGCATGTCCCGGAAGTACTTTTCATATATATCTTACACCCCCATAATCTGCATCTGAATAAGCATGAAGGCTAAATGAGGAATCTTTAGGATACCAAAGGCCTAAGTTAGGTGTGTCTCTAAGGTATCTAAAAATTCTCTTAATGGCAACTAAGTGTGATTCTCTAAGACTAGCTTGAAACCTAGCACACAAGTAAACACTAAACATAATATCCGGTCTAATTGCGGTAAGGTAAAGCAAAGAACCTATCATGGATCTATAAAGCTTAGAATCAATACACTTACCTCCTTATCTTTGTCAAGCTTTATGGAAGAGCTCTTAGGTGTGGCTTGAGGTTTTGCATTCTCCAAGCCGAACTTTTTGAGCATACCGTTCACGTACTTAGCTTGATTTATGAAGGTGCCATCTTTCCTTTCCTTGATTTGGAGTCCCAAAAAGAATGAGAGCTCCCCCATCATGCTCATCTCGAACTCACCTTGCATTAGCTTAGAAAATTCTTTGCAATAACATTCGTTAGTAGAACCAAAAATGATATCATCAACATAGATTTGTACTACTAAGATGTCATTGTTGTATCTTTTTATGAAGAGTGTAGTGTCCACCTTACCTTTTCCAAAACCATTTTCAATTAAAAAATTTGAAAGTCTCCCATACCAAGCTCTAGGAGCTTGTTTTAAACCATAAAGAGCTTTAGTTAGTTTGAACACATGATTTGGAAATTTTGAATCCTCAAAACCCGGTGGTTGTTCAACATACACTTCTTCATTTATAAAATCGTTTAAAAAGGCACTTTTTACATCCATTTGAAAAAGCTTGAAATCATTATAACATGCAAATGCTAAAAGCATCCTAATGACTTCCATCCTAGCTACGTGTGCATATGTCTCATCAAAATCAATTCCCTCTTCTTGGGTATAGCCTTGAGCAACAAGCCTAGCCTTGTTTCTCACTATATTACCACTTTCATCTAGTTTATTCCTAAACTCCCATTTAGTTTCTATAGTAGATTGATTACTAGGCCTTTCAACTAATGTCCAAACTTTACTTCTCTCAAATTGATTTAATTCTTCTTGCATGGCCAAAATCCAAAAATCATCTTTTAAAGCTTCTTTAATATTTTTAGGCTCAATGTATGAAAGAAATGCAACATGGTTCATTAATTTGAGAGAGGATCTAGTAGTTACCCCCTTGGATGGATCACACAAGATTTCACCACCTTTGACATAGTTGAACTCCCTTGGGTAAGATACCTCATTTTCCTCAAGAGCCAAGTCCTTCAAGGCTTCAAGAGGTGGATCTTGTGCATCCTCATCTTTAGTTGGAATCTCATCCACCTTTGATGTTTGTCCTCCATCAATGGCATCAAGAATTCCTACATCATCATCATCATCACAAGATTCCTTCCTCGGAAGGAGGTTATCATCGAAAACAACATGTATAGACTCTTCAACTACTAGAGTTTTTTTATTAAATACACGATAGGCTTTAGAGTTTAAAGAGTACCCTAAGAAAATAGCTTCATCACTTTTGGCATCAAATTTACCTAAGTTTTCTTTACCATTATTCAAGACAAAACACTTGCAACCAAAAGGGTGAAAATAGCTAATGTTAGGCTTCTTAGATTTTAAAATCTCATAAGGTGTTTTCTTCAAAATTGGCCTAATCATTACTCGATTTATAATATAGCAAGCGGTATTTGTGGCTTCCACCCAAAAATATTTAGGTAAATTATTTTCGCAAAGCATGGTTCTAGCCATTTCTTCTAAAGTTCGATTTTTCCTCTCAACTACCCCATGTTGTTGAGGAGTGCGAGGTGCGGAAAAATTATGGCTAATCCCATTTTCATTTAAAAACTCATCAAAACCTAGATTTTGAAATTCGGTTCCATGATCACTTCTAATGTGAGAAATTTTAAGTTCAAGATCATTTTGAGTTATTTTAGAAAATGTGATGAATTTTTCTAAAGCCTCATCTTTTGTACTTAAGAATAGAACCCAAGTAAACCTAGAATAGTCATCTACAAGTACAAAGGCATATGATTTACCACCCAAGCTCATTGTTCTAATAGGCCCAAAAAGATCCATATGAATCAATTGTAAACATCTACTAGTAGAGACACCATTAATGGATTTAAATGAAGTTCTATGTTGTTTACCCTTTGAACATGCATCACAAATTTTATCATTAGAAAACTTAAGTTTGGGTAAACCTCTAACTAGATTAAGGGAAATTAATTTCTCTAAGACACTCATGCTAGCATGTCCTAATTTTCTATGCCAAAGCCACGAGTCATGTTCATCATGTGCAACTAAGCATGTATGAGATGATTAGATGTCATCTAAATGCACCATGTAGATATTGCGTATTCTATGTCATATGAGCATTAGTTGATTTGTTTTAATGTTCAGAATTTTGCAACCACTTTTATCAAATAAAACATTAAAACTCTTATCACATAATTGACTAATGCTCAATAAATTATGTTTAAGACTGTTGACATACAAAACAATTTCAATGAAAATAGAAGAATGATTACCAATGGAGCCTATTCCTTTAATGTGGCCTTTGGAGTTGTCACCGAAAGTTACCACTCCACCACTTTTTGGCTTTAGTTCCACGAATCTACTCTTGTCACCGGTCATATATCTTGAGCATCCACTATCAAGGTACCATGAGTTTTGGCTTGAAGCTTTGGCCTAGTAGCAATGCTCCCTCTACAAACAAAGAAATTAGGCCTTGATTTTTGGTACCCAAATCATTTTGGGTCCATGTGTGTTAGCCTTCAAAATTTTGGTTCCCTTAGGAATCCAAGAAGCAATAGCATTCATATTATTAGAAATAATGAGTTCCTTAGGAACCCAAACACTTCTAACCTTTTGACCTCTAGATTGCTTATGAAAATTTCTTTGTTTAAGAATAAAAAGGTTTTCTTTTTACATATTGGGATTTAGAAGAGTTTCCTAGGATAATATTACTAATAATTAATAGTAATAGTAATATGTAATATGTAACTTTGATATATATATATATATACATATATATATATATAAGAAGACAATATCAAAAATAACTATAGTAATACGGTTAATAATGGTATTAATTATAACATATAGTAACACTTAGGAAATAAATAATATTCATACGCATCCATCATTTTACAATAGTAGTGTATTAAACAAAGCCTATTATAGACACCTTACGCCTTATATATATATCAAAACCAACCCAGACAAAATTAGTGATTAGAGTTGCCCCTCTTTGCTTATACTTGTGGAACAAGAATAAAGCAAAGACCATAAACACTAATTTTGTCCGACATCCCTGTTTGAGTGATTTACTCCTCCGAAACGGCAATGTGCAAACTGCTCATCTTCCTAAAACAACCGGGATAAACTGGGTAAGTCTTCTGGTCTTTCTGCACGAAAAAACCTTGAGCTCTTTTGCTCATAAATCTTGGTGTGGCGAGTTCGAAGTCCTTCGCCTGATGTCCTTAAGCTTTGAGTCTTTGTCTCCTTTGCTTTGAGAACTTAACATAGCGAATTTGAAATCTTCGCCTTGAGCTGTGAGTGTTTGTCTCTTTTGCTCGGAAGTCCTGATTTTGGTGAGTCTGAAATTCTTCACCTCGAGCTGTGAGTATCTGTCTCTCTTACTCGGAAGTCCTGATTATGGTGAGTCTGAAATTCTTCGCCTCGAGCTGTGAGTATCTGTCTCTTTTGCTCGGAAGTCATGATGTGGCAAATCTGAAGTCCTTTGCCTAAAATCCTCGAGCTTTGAGTATCTGACTCCTTCGCTCTGAAAACCTGACGTGGCGAATTTGAAATCTTCGCCTTGATCTACAAGTATCTTTCTCTTTTGCTCGGAAGTCCTGATCATGGTGAGTTTGAAATTCTTCACCTTGAGCTATGAGTATCTGCCTCTCTTGCTTGGAAAGTCAGATATGGCGAGTCTGTAATTCTTCACCTTGAGCTATGAGTATCTGCCTCTCTTGCTCGGAAAGTCTAATATGGCGAGTCTGAAATCCTTCGCCCAAAGTTTTAAGCTATGAGTATCTGCCTCTTCTACTATGAAATTCTGAAGTTGTGGGTCTTTTCTTTCTTCTCTCTTCTCTCTTTTTTCTTCTTTCTTTCTTCTTTCTTCTTATTTTTTTCTTTCCTTTTTCTCATTCATGTTTTCTTCTTCTTCTTCTTTTCTTTTCGTTTTTCTTCTTCTACTCCTTTTTCTTCTTTCTTTCTTCTTTTTTTTCCTTTTCTCGTTTTTCCTTTTCTTCTTTTCTTCTTTTCTTTTTATTTTCTTCTCCCTCTCTTTTCTTTCTTCTTTTTCTCTTTCTCTCTTCTTATTTCCTCTCGTTCCTTTTCTTTTTTCTCATTCTCTCTTTTTTCTTTTCTTTTAATTTAAAAACCAGGAAACCTGAATTTTAAATAAACATTCATAGGGGGATAAAATTGAGAAATTTGAATTTTGAGGAAAACATCCTTTTGGAAAGGACCAAATTGAGGAATTTAAAATTTTGAGAAATATATCCTTTTGGAAGGAATAAATTGAGGAATGAAGTTTTGAGAAAAACATTCTTTAAGAAAGATAACATTGAGAAATTAGGAATTTTACGAAAAACATCATTTAGGAAGGATAAAATTGAGAAATTAGAATTTTAAGAAAAATTATCCTTTAGGAAGGATAAAATTGAGAAATTGGAACTTTAAGAAAAATTATCCTTTAGGAAGGAATGAAATTGAGAAATTTGATTTTTGAGAAAAATCCTTTAGGAAGGATAGAAATGAGGGATTAAAAAACCTTAATACAAGTCAAAGGATTCTTGAGATCCATTTCTCTTCTCGTAGAGCCGTAGATCCACCCTTTTATCAATCTTCAAATACATGCTTAAAAAAGCACAATGCTATGATGGCATGAGTTAGCATGCCCCTAACATGGGGATGTCTAACTATCAATGATGCATGAGCATATTTCATGATGTAAAGATGTGTATGGCCATGAGAATGCAAAGATGCATGGCTTTAGCTCGTCTCCGCTCCCTGAGTCCAATGACCTTAGTCGCAATCATAATCATTAATCAAGTACTTTCAAGCCGTATGCCATCTCCCATATATTCTGATGCGAAGTCTCATGCGCAGAAGCCCCCTGTTGCCCCGCGGACAATGATGCCCCAATGGCCCTTCATCATCCCACATTATGTAGTATCCCTCAATTTGGTCTCCACTGACGGTGACACATTTATCTATGAAGTAATACAAGGAAATTTCTTTGTTTTGAAATATGTCAATTCGTTGGTCGTCATTCTAATGAAGAATGGATTTTCAGATTAATATACAGAACCTTGAAACCAAAATTCTAATTAAAAGAAAAACAGAATATAATGCCTCGAATATCAAATGCAAGAGCGTCTTAGATTCAACTTTCAGATGATCACTTCAAGCATAGCTTGCGTTTATGAAGACTTTGAATGTTGTAGCGATATTTGAAGTTGCGAGACCCCTCCCAAATCGCTCGGTTCATCCTCATGATTATGGTACTTGCTGGATCAACTCGATTACTATTCCTTCTAGTTCTCATCATGTTTCTCCATTCATATGTATGTTTAAAATTTCAACTTTTTCTTAGCCCATGGGACATGTGCGTTTATGATTACCATTGATTTCGTGTCGGTGTCCTCAAGGATTCCTTTCCAGGACTTATTCAATTTGTTCATTTATTTCTTTTAATTAGGGGAATTCAACTTGTCACAATCCTTTGGCTCGAGAATAAAGATGGAGCATACAACGATACCCCGAGTTACTCGGCATGGTCACGATTTTGAAAATATTAACATCACTCATGAAGCGAAGAGTTTCAGGCTTTAGCGGAGTGCCCCTAAAATTCCACACTCATATTCGAAAATTCCTATTACTAGGTTTCGGAAATTGGAGTGCTTTTTGTTAATGCTTATTACAAGACTCTGAAGTTAAAAACATTTTATTTTGAAATAGTCTATTTTCTTTTTTTTCTCTTATTAGGAACATTTAAGCAACTCTATTTGGGCTCTCTTAGGAGATTTTCTTATCATCAAACATCATCGAAGTAATAGTAATCTTGCTTCTCTTGTTTTTCCGACCAGAAGCGGACAGAGCGAGAAATCTCACTTCATCGTTATCACAACATTCGATCGATCTTTTTCATTAGAATCAATGCCACATCAAGCATGTGATATCCGAGGACCTACGGAAGTAAGGAGGGATATACATATATATGATTTGAAGGTCATTGTATGTTAAGCGACATGCATTTTCATTAGAAAGAAAATTCGCAAACATAACAAGTGCCCATAAAATGGTCATTGCTATCTTCGGGCAAATGATAGCAATGTTTGTTTCATACATTACTTCAAGAGAAAATGCAAGATGAAAGAAGACTCAAACACACAAGCTCCTAACAACCCGGGAAACAACACTTCCCCAAAAGTCTCGCTCATCACTTTTTTATTTTCAGAGCCTCAATAGATCGTTCTCGATCAGTCACTGAACTTTGTTTTTCAGTGCCCCACAATTCTCTGTGGTGTGGCCCGTGCTTCCCACATGGTAGTCACATTGTAGCCTTCAAGATAGGGAGGATCCTTTGGTTTGGACTGAACTAGGGTCAGAAGCTTCTTCTCAATAAGCACTTGGAGTAGATCGGTGTACGACATAGGAATCGGGTGAAGAACCCCTGGAGGCTTCGCAGACCATGGCGTTTGATTATGAAGCATCCATAAGATTGGTTGTTTGGGTGAGAGCCCACCATATGAAATTGGGACTCATGCCCCTTGTGGGCAGTTGTGTTATAGGGTTCCGCTATCTTCCCTTTCTTAATAGCATCCTCAATACGTTCTCCCGTCATGACCATGTCCGCAAAGCTATTAGCGGGATTGCTGATGAAGCAATCATACATGACTCCATTCAGAGTGTTCACAAACATAGGAATGATTTCACCTTCTGGCAGTGGGGGTTGGACCTGAGCCGCCACGTCTCGCCAGCGCTGGGCATCCTCACGGAAACTCTCATTGTGTTTTTGTTCCAAACCTTGTAGCATGAGCCGATTTGGAATCATATCAATTACATGCATGTACTGACCTATGAATGCTCTTGAAAGATCTCTCCATGACTTGATGTCAACTCGACTAAGTTGAACATACCAACGGGTTGCGGATCCGGTTAAACTGTCTTGAAAACAGTGGATAAGTAGCTTTTCATCTTTTATAAAAACTGACATCCTCCGGCAATACATAGTAATATGCGCCAAGGGGCAAGTAGTTCCGTCGTACTTCTCAAAGTCGGGAACTTTGAATTTCGGTGGAAGGACTAAATTCGTTACAAGGCTCAAATCACTGGCATCATTCCCTTGCTCATCCGTCCCTTGTAAGGTCTTGAATCTTTCTTCAAGGAAGCAAAACCTCTCCTCATGCTTCTCTTTCATCTTGGCCTTAATCCTCTCCACTTCATCCTCATACCCTGCCCCTAAGTCGATGAGCTGGTTCGTCGAGGCTCCTCCGCGGCGGCTAATAGGTGCCCCGATAACGGGATTGGCAGAAACTCCTGCGTAGACTCTTTTTTCGGGATTTGGTACTACTGGTTGACCCTTCTCATAGGATGTAGGACCCTTGTGTCCTTTAATGCCTGAGCTACCCATAGAAACTCTTTCCTCATCTGTCATCTTTAATAACAAGTCAATCATCTGAGCAATAATAGAAGCTTGCGACTGTGCGATCTGATCGCTGATATTCTTACTAACCCCATCCAAACGAGTTTCGAGGTCCTTCTGCCCCTTCTTTACCTTGGACAGTCTCTCTTCCATTGCTCGGGCTTGCAAATGGGTAACATATGAATGAGGAATGATTGCAGATTAAACTTTCACTTTCTGCCATTATATTTCTCACAATTAATTCCATGATTGATTAATGTATGCAATGTATCACATATATGAAAATGAGATAATTTTTAAAAACAAGTATACAAGGAACAATGTATGTGTTGTATGCACAACAAGGATAGACGATTAAAGGTAATCAAACAGACATGTACAATTGAAATGCAAAGATGCATTGATTCAACGAACATTCTAATTTAATAACTTTCATAACGAAAATCGGGTCTCGTCATAACGGGAAGAGAAAAGCAATTTCCATACAAGGCATAATTGAAACTCGAGTTCCTTCGTCGCCGATGGCTAGGTTTACCTTTGCTCATTTTGTGATCAACCCTAGGCTTTGAGATTCTTTTGTTCGTTGCTATAAATTCTTTCTCCCGTTATGAAAGTCTTAAACTTCGAACTGTTCTCGAATCAACATCTCATATGCAAAGTGCTATGAATATGCATAAAGAGAATTGAACAAGAAATCGAAATTAAACACGTCACAAAATAATGCTACTTATGAACATATGAATGTATGCAAAGAGCGATATTGAGTTCGGCAAATATCCTCGTTAAACGACTTGTATCAATGGGAAGCTTGGTCTGTTACAATGATCGAATAAAACCCACTACATATGGTTCTTAAGCTAGCATCTAGGTCGGCGATATTCTTCAAGATTCACACAATCCCTTCTTCTTTCTTGGAAGGATCTTTCACAAGGAATCAGGAGTTCCCTCATATCTACGTTAACAAATATGCCAACTCTCGGCCCTGCCCCCATGTGGTGTAGGCGACGAATTATGATTGATCCACTGTCGATGCTTGGTACTCTTGACTTGCTCTTTGAAAGGGTCCCACTGAACACAACCTTCAAGGTGTATCGGAGCTGAGGTCAGAATTCCCTCTGACTTGAAGTTTTTTTTCCTAGGTCGAGACTTGATTGTCGACCCAACATGGCAAAGTGCCCGAGAAAGTTTCGATCTTGCCCTGGAAAGCTTAGTTCTTGTTTGGTGTGGTTCTCGTTAATTTCCTTGTAAGACTCGGTATTTCCTAACTGGAACGTCTAACAAATATGTGGGGTGGCCATTTTTTTGGAAGCCTTTCTTGTCTCGGAAACCCAACCATGTAGTTGTTCTTCTTATGGTTATTTGTTCGTCGAGATCCTTCTCATTATTGTTACGGACCATATTTCCCACTAATCAAGTCTTTAATTTCAAACTATTTCCAACGCAATGTGCTCTTTATGCCATGATGAAATATGCAAAATAAAGAGGAAAAAATCAAGGAAAGAAAATACGTTAGTTACAAGAAAAACATAAATTAGAAGGCAAGGAAAAATAAGCATAAGCAAGCAATTAATAAGACGACCCTAGCCACTCTAAGCTCTATGGTTATCCACATGGCTCTAATGGGGCGGGCTTCTTATATTTTCACACATGAGTTTAGTTCTAACAAGGGTACCCGAACCTATCTAATCACCTACTAAGGCGACAAGAACCCCAATTCTGGTCCACTACAGGCTTGCAAACTAGTTTCGGTTCGAGCAAAAGCACGACCTAATGACGTGGAGGGATGCTCATGTGTTAAAGGCGTGGATTCCGAGAGTGAATTACCGACCCGTGGAGGGATTCTCACGTGGGTATGGGCGTTTCACTCTCACTTAAGAAGGGTAGCTCGAGTATAGAGCTTAATGATCATAGTGCAACACATGTCGGTGATTCATTAATAATTAAATGGAAAATTAATTCGAATGTCACAAATTTTCAAAGCACGTTCAACTAAAGTCATATTTTCATAAAAAAACAACCTTATTAACTTCACTTTGAATTTTAAATAGTTTCTATCGATTAAAGGCAACAAGTTTTTTACTGGCTTAACTCTCTTTTTTGTTTTATAAAAAAACAAAAATTTTGTCCCCAGCAGAGTCACCAAACTGTGATAACGTTTTTTTTGAAAAAACTACTAAGCCTTTTCGTGTATCACTTTTGAAAAAAGATTTATTAAAAGAGGAAAACTCGAACTTTGGAAAACAATAAAAATTTGGAGTCGCCACCGGCCAATAAGGTAGGTCGGACACCACAAAACCAGAGATTCGCTATAAAATGGGTTCGTGAGTTGGTTACGTGTGGGGTAGGGTTAGCACCCCCATCACGCCTGGAAATCGGTACCAAATTACTTGCTGCCTTTTTTATCGATAGAAATTATTTAAAAACCAAAGTGAATTTAATAAAGGGGTTCTTAAATGAAAATATGACTTAAATAGTGTGGGCTATATCAGATTATGGCTTTGGAATTAATTGAACATTTAATTAGAAAGGATGACGGTACACTGGACCATAGACTAAACCGACATCATATAAGACTGTTTATTGTGTTAGTTTAGGGTTCGAATCCCGTACGTCACCTTTATGCATGATGCAAGCAAGTAAAAGATGATGCGTGGTAATTTCTTTTTTATGTTTCCGCTTACCTAGAGACGATGAAAATTAACCCAAATATTCGATCGATATCCATTAAGCTTGAATTGTCATAACACGAATACAGAAGTTAATTAATACCACTCTTTGGGTATATTTTAAGTTCGATTAACATGCTTAATAATTAGCGGTCTCATGAATGACATGTATAGGATGCATGCCATAAAAGAGCTTTGAAAATAAACAAATAAAAGCCCACCCAAGGCCCTAACTTAAAGGCTCGATTTATGGAAATTTCGTTAGTGATCTAATTATTCATTATGTGATTCTAATATTAAATCCTTGATCATTTCAATCCTAATTAAGGGACTCGGATCAATTATGGATTATCTTGTTTTATCCCGTCTAGAAATAATATTAATTTTATCATTAAAGTGAATGTGGCTAAACTGGCTTAACGAACTTCATATCCATCCTAATAAGCCAAGGATGAATTTAAGTTAATTAGACCGATTAGAGCCTTAAACCTAATTCAAGCTCTAAACTTAAACCGACCTAATTGTTCGAACCGTGCCCCTATAAGGCGGGCACATGATCCGGAACAGTTAAATCGATTTGACAAAACTAAAGACTAATCTAACTAACCCAAGCCCACCTAAACTAAGAAACAAGCCCAAAAGAATCTAAATCTATTCATTTAAAACCTATGGCCCCAAAACCCCCAAATTAATGGATATTAAGATAAATAATTCAACAAGACCCAAAATTAATATCATTTGAAAACACATTATTTTATTAAACATATTGACGTTTTTATCACATTTTAAAAAACGAGCTTCTAATTGTTTCTATACATCACATTAGAAAACACCACTAATCATTTAAATTAAGTTAAACATTTGAACAAAAGACCACTTACCCTTGTTTAACATTAGACTTTAGATTACATAACATGTTAAGTAAATTTTACATTAAACCTTAAGAAAACACAACACCATTGATAAAGAAGCAACATCATTACCACAAACAAAAAAAACATTATATTCATGCAAACATACAATTAAAACATAAACAAAATACATTAAAACAAACAAAGATATATTAATCATACCATACGAATAAAATCAAGCAAGAAACAGTACCAAAATGGAAGAAATGCAAAAAAACAGTGGCCAAATCGAAGAGACATGAAAATAAATACAAAACTGTGAATGGGGACTAAATTGAAACAAACTCAAAATATGGGGAGGGGATAACTAGAAAGACCGTGGGTGACTCGAATCGGGACGAGATTGAAAACGGACACAAAACCCTAGGGACCTAAGGTGCAATTTGAAAACGCGAAGACCCCTAACCTGCTAAGGACGCGACACAAGGGACCAAACGCAAGATTACCCCAAAATTAAAACCTAAAAACTCTATAAATACCTAACCTAAACCAAACTTAGCCCCATTTTCCAACTCTAAAACCCTAGCCGCAGAGACCTCTCCTCGACCATCTAATATCGGCCGGTGATATCCACCGTCCGGTGACCTCGAAACGTCTCTGAAAAGAATCCCAAAAAAACGTAAACCCTAGAAACAACCCTCTCTCGTACTAAACCCACCTAGAAGTGTAGCGACTAAATTTTAGAAAAATACCTCGGTGTCACTTGGAAGAACAGGGGTTTTAATTAATTTTAAAAATTTAATCGGATCTTGAAAAGGGGAGGAGTTGCCACAGGTCATTTGAAAATGGTAGATCGGACACCGAAATTAAAACTAGAGATTTTCCTTCGAAAAATGGGTTCGAGAGTCGGTTACACGCGGGGAAGGATGAGCACCCCCATCGTGTCCAAAATTGGTATCAAAATCATTACCGCTTTGTTAATATTAAATTTTGCGAATTAAAGTGACGAATCATATTGAAATTTGGTTATACGGGTGAGTAGATTTTAAAAGTCTTAATATTCGAGAAGTAACGTTCGAACCACCACCACCACGACTGGTATTGGCCTCGTTCATTCCCGAATAAAAAGACATCACATTACATTTTAATTCGAATGCAACCTAACATAACATACGAGAATAATTAAATAAGACATGAAACAATACGAATAAGTCAATAAAAATGATAAATACGAACAAATAATGATAAATGACTAGAATAAAATATAAGACATAGGATAAACACATAATATATATATACCATATGTAAACTATAAAAAGGCAAATTAGATTTAGAATATATTATGTATTATACTTGGTAACTAGGAAAAGCCTTGATATTATGTATATATATATAAGGAAAATAAAATAATAGAAAAACGGCATAATGAGGAATTGATTAACAAATCTCAAAACAATATCATAGGTAAGGCATAAAATTAGGAAACGGGTTATTCGGTGATTAATTAACAAAATAAAAGAGTTATGTCTTATGGGGATTTACGCGTGAGTAAAAAGAAAAGGCTTAGAAACCAGATCCAGGTTTAGGGATTTTATTCCCATTTGAGTTTTACCATTTTTTTCTGTCAAACAAGCCCACGCCACCGAGCTTTCAGGCCGCCGCCGGCGCCGCTCCAACGTGATTTTTGGCCATGCAAGGCCACCACGAGAGTGGTCTTGGCATTCTCTTCCTCTCTATCAGAGTAGATTCGCCGAAAGGTCTCCGATTTTTGAGAAAAAGGACCAAAATGCTTCGGTTTTCCCTCACCAGATCCTAGTCGTCCACCGTCGGATCTTCACGATTTTCGGATATCACGTTCGCCTCACAGGGATGAAGCCCTTCACCGTTGGAATCGTCGAAACGAAGCTCTGATCACCGACGTACATTGAATTGAAGGTAAATAAAATTTTCCTTTATATTCGAATAAAAAACGAAAGAGCCAAAAATATCTCTGAAATTTCTCTTGTATTGATTTCTTTTTTGAAACGGTTACAATGATTTTTTCTCTCTAAAATCGAATCCCCCTTTTTGCTTACAAAGTATGCTCCCTCATGTCTCTCCTCTCTCGGGTTTACCTTGCTTCTCTCTCCAAAAAATCCCCCATTTTACATTGGTTATCTCGGTTTCTTTTATACTCAGACTACATCCATGTAAAACAAACTTAGTACATTATCTCTCTTTGCCTCTGATCTTATGTCTAGTTGACTTTGTGCGTTGCCTCTTGCTGATTCTCTGCTTTTCATTTTTTGTTTTGTTTTAATTTCGTTTTTGGGTATTCTGACCTGTCTTTTCTCTCTGTGGCATGTTTGGGTTCCTGAAATGGGAGGGAGACGGTGACAGTCAGCGTGCCGGTTGCAGGAGACGATCGTGGCTTGGCACGCGCGCGTCGGGAAGAGTAATGGTCGCGCGTGCAAGGGAGACGGTGGTTCGTGCGAAGCTGGGGCAAGGGCGACACCCTCATTAGGGTTTTGTTCTGAGGCTACATCTGGACCGTCAGATCTCAACAGATTTGACGGTTGTGGAGAGGGGCGGCTGCATCAAAAGAAAGGATGACATTAGGGTTTCTTTTTTAGTTGTTGGGCTATGTATTATTTGGGCTTTTATTTTGTAAAGAACTATGTGTAATGGAGCTTATTTATTTTTTGGACTCTTATTATTAATCAAAATAGGCTTTTATTTATTATGTTCAATTTTTATTACAATTATAATAGTAATATTCGATAATAATAATAAGTATACTACTAATAATAATAGTAATAAAGATAAATATAATAATAAATAAAAATAATAACAATAATAATATGACAATAATGGTAAATAGTAATAATCAATATAATAATAGTAAATGATAGTCATGATGATGATAATATTTATAATAGTAAAAATGCTAACATAGTAGTAATAATATAAGGTAATAGTAGTATTATTTATACCTATATACATATATATGTGTGTATATATATTTTTTCTTTTTTCCATTTTTTTCTTTTTTAATTACCTAATAGCCCTAGTAAGCCCAAGGTAAACACAAATTAAAGGGGGTTCAAGGTCCGGACAAAATTAGTGATTAGAGCTGCCCCTCTTTGCTTATACTTGTGGAACAAGAATAAAGTAAAGACCATAAACACTAATTTTGTCCTACTTCCATGTTGGACGGTTTACTCCCGACGCAGCCACGCGATTTCAAGTAATTCCTCTTCCCAAAGCCTTTCGATCGTAGATTCTCCCCTATATGCCCCGAACAGATAGAGAGAGAGAGTTTTTTCAGATTTTTTTCAGATTTTTTTTCTTTTTCTTTTTTTTCTTCAGATTTCCATTCTCCAAGTGCCCGAACGGATAGGCGGGTTCTATTCCCCAAGTGCCCGATTAGATGAGCAGATTCCAAATAGCTTTGTCTTCCTTTTTTTCGTAAGAACAAACTGGTCATCCAAACAACTTTACCTTCCCTTCACGGTCTAAAAGCAAGTTGTCCATTTCGTGGTCAAAAATCAAGCTGAAACTCCAAATATCTTTGCCTCCCCTTTACGGCCAAAAGGTGAACTTGGGCGTCCAAGTGGACTTGCTTTCCCTTCATGGCCGTAAAGCAAACTGGTCATCACTAATTCTGTCCAACTTCTTCATCAGACCATTTGCTCCCCCAGAGCTACAACGTGCTATACCGGGCAATTTTCTCTCTAAAGCTTTAAGAACATGAGTTCTCTCTCCATAGAACACATTTTCTTGGCGTATTCCTCGAGTGGCAGTTTTTCCTATATAAAACACTCGTCCTCATATTTCTGAAATCAAATATCTTCAAAGCCTCTCTCTTTTTAGGACCCTCCGCTTTCGAGATCCTGAATCCTTAGGATTCTGAGTTCTTTATCCATAGAACTCCTCTTCCTTAGCGTACTCTTCGAGTAGTAGTTCCTTCTCTATTGAACTCCTCTCTGAAATCAAGGATCTACAAGTCCACTCTCCGTAGAACCCTCTACTTTCGAGATCATGAAGTTGCGAGTTCCTCCTATATAGAGCTTGTTTGGACCCTTTCTCAGTAGGATCCTATATCTTGAAATATGTCGGCAAGCTTGAAAGCTTTCTTTTGAAATCCATGAGTGTCGAATATGAAGACTTCTCTGACATTCTGGAGCTGGGGCTTGAAAGGCTTCGCCCGAAATCCTTTTAGTTCTCGCTTTATCGTTTTCTCCTCATACCGAGAGGTATTAGATTTGTCTTTCAAAAATTTGTTGAAAGAGATAAAATTCTATGATGATGTGAGTTAGCATGCTCCTATCCTAGGGATGCCTAACTACTCGTGATGTATGACTGAGGTTTCCAAGTTATTTAAACATATTAAATCTATTGACATCGTGTCCTTTGGTGCTGCTTCTTGTGTTAATTGCACCTCTTCTTGGTTCTACCAGACCCTTGTTCTTCTTCTTCTCATCTTGATCCACTTCTGGAATTGCCTACCTCAAAGTGCCCATTCGGGTTTTCACTTTGAACCCCTTTCCTTTTTTTCTTTTTTGCTGCTATTTTTTTTCTTTTTTTTCTTCTTCCTTCTTTTTTTACTGACTTTTGATTGCTCGAATAGATAGGCAGATTTCCATTCTCCAAATGCCTGAACGGATAGGCAGTTTCTATTCTCCAAGTGCCTGAATAGATGAGCAGGTTTCCATTCTCCAAGTGCCTGAACGGATAGGCGGGTTCTATTCTCCAAATGCCCGAATTGGTGAGCAGATTTCATATAACTTTGTTTCGAGCTTTGAGTATTTGTTTCGTTTGCTCTAAAATCCTTTGACTTTGAGTTTCTGTCTTGTTTGCTATGAGCTTTGAGTATATGCCTCCTTTTCTCTGAAGTTCTTGGGCTTTGAGTTTATGTCTCCTTTGCCCTGAGCTCTTAGTATTTGCCTCATTTGCTCTAAAATCCTTTGGCTTTGAGCTTCTGCCTCCTTCGCCGTGAGTTTTCGCCTTAATCCCCAAAGTGCCTTTTGGTTTTTAGCGTGTCTCCTCTTCTCTTCTTTATCCTCTTTCTTCTTCTTTTTCTCTTTTTGGGTACTCCTTTGAGTTTTCATCTTGAAGTCAACTTCTACCTTTGACTATTCTGACTGACCTCCGATTAATGTCGGCTGCTTTAAATGGTGTCTTCTATCTAAAGATGCCACAACCTTTCTGCCCTCGTTCTTCTAAATTTGTGGTCAAAAGCGTCTCTTCTGAATTTTTCTCCTTTGCCACAAAGTGTCTTTTGGGTTTTCGTCTCGGCTTCTCTTCTTCTTCTTTTCTATCTTCCTTCTTTTCTTAGGCATGTCTTCATCGCCTTTTGTCGAGTTGATTTCAGACGATACTTACTGTCTCATCTTGGTGCGCGGCGCACACGGTCCTTCTCAGGACATTCTTTCTGGAAAGATGCTTAGACTCTGAGGGTAACTTCTATTCCCCGATTCTCAACGTCAAAATTTCTACCCTCATGTTCTATTCTAATACTTCTTAGCGAAGGTCGACTTCGTAGCTCAACATTTCACCGAAGACGGTCTTGATAATTCAACTGGAGTTCTTAGTAATGTTTGAACCTCCGAGGGTGCCCCTTCGGGTACTGATGGCTTTACCTCGAGCCACGGTCAGTCCGCTTGTTCATTCCCATGTTGAAGACTTATGCAAGTGATTAGGTAAAAATAATTTTATTATGTAAATATGCATTTTAAAGAATCATGTCAAGTGAAAATCAAGTTTGGGGTCTTCGAAAAAAGGTTGACCCGAGTGACATTTTCCGAGTGTTGCAAGGATGCACATATGAAATATTTTCTGGGCTATTAGGCTTCCGAGAGGAGCGACTTTCATTCCTAGTTTCTATCCAATTTAAAGGTGGCTCTCTTTAACTCGCTAACTCACCATGCCCCATCCTTCCCTCTTTTCTGATCTCAATCAAGCATTAGAAGTGTGGCAATCCTTGAAGAAAGGTTAACCCCGATAGGCGGGGTGTAATATGAAGACAAATTCATCCTTCCGTGTATGGTCCAAATGGTCTTTTATGGATTGTAATGTAGGCTAAGGCTCAAGGCTACGAAAGAAAGGGTAAAAAGGCGCAAACAAGTGTTTAAGGGTGGTGAAACCAAGGATCAATTTTTCCAACTGGAAGTCTCATTATGCTCAGATGAAATGTTATTTCTTTTCTTTATTTCTTTGGATCGCTCTAGATTGCCCCTCTTTTTTTGGGGTTTTCACCCTAGAGTTCATTTTCTTTCATCAAGTGTAGTTTTGGATCAATTTGCACCTTCGCATTGCATTAGTGCAGGCTTTTGATAAAAGGTGAACAATCTTTCGAGGCTCATATAAGCAGGGATTCATTTGGATAGGGAATCCTCTTTTCCCTTTTCTTTATCTGCTTCTCTCTTTTTACAAAATTGCACTTTTCACTTTTGTGCTTTTTCTTTTGATTTCTTCAACTTTTATGTCGGTAATCTTTCGACTTGATTTGGGTAGCTCTTTGAGCACCTACTTTTCTTTCGTTGTTTCCTTTTGATGTTTTTTCCGCTTAAACTGAAAATGTATTCAATGCATATTCTCTTTTATTACCCTTCAAGGCCTCATCTTTATAGCATAATCAGAATCCCATTTCATTTACTTGTCCATAGACTTCTATCCTTTTTGCCCCCCGGTGTAGGGGTGATCCTTGGTTTGGGTTCGATCAGAAGAAAAAAGAGTTCAACAAGCTCAAACAGGGACAAAAATGGGTATTTTTTATTTTCTTTCTACGTGACTGGAATTGAAGGAATGCCAAATGTCCTCCCATACACGGATATCAAAATTGGTCTTCAGGTGGTAGAAGTTTTAGGGTTATCACTTCATTCAAGAACCTTAGATAACAATGCCTGAGAGGCAAAATTCACTCAATGGGAGTGGCCCATTATTCCTGAACACTCATTGTCATTCCTCCCTTGGCCTAAGTAGAGCATAGGGTTTTCATATTTATAACGTCCTCACAACATTCGATCTTTTAGAAGAAAAAAATTCTTTTTTTAAATTGAATTAAAGTTAATCTCAAAAAGTATATACGTGCGTAATTGGAAAACAAGAGTAAGCTTATGAAATGTTTAAAGAATTAAGGAATACCAAAATATTTTCTAAATAACAAAATGAAACTTTCGTTATGATAAAAATAACTATACTCTTCGTTTGAAAAAATCTACAGCTTAGCTTATTCCTTTTGCATTTTTCCCAAATACAACGGGATCAACGGATTTGAATTGCCTTTATCGGTAGCCGTATGCTCTGGGCTAGTTGTATCATTCACCTGGGTACAATCAATTTTCACCAATAATGAGGATTGGATTTTTGCAAAGGATCTATTTCCCTTCGACCATTCGTAAAAATGGATTTTCGATGGACATTTGAATTATCCATTGTCTTAAACTTTGTCGTATTTAAGCACGTTGTGCCAACATTTCTGTCGGACTTGCCCAAACATCGTTTCTTCTTTCATGAAGCGATGTAATGTCTCCAATTTACTTTTCTTGAATCGAGACTTGCATTTTTTTCAAATGCACAGGGATCAACGGGTTTGAATTGCCTTTATCGATAGCCGTTTGCTCCGGGCTAGTTGTACCATTCCCCTGGGTACAATCAGTTTTCACCAATAATGAAAATTGGATTTTTGTAAAGGATTTATTCTCCTCATATACGGTATTATCTCCCTTTGATTGTGAACCAAATGTTCTCGAAGCTATTCGAGCTTATCCATCCTAGCCACTAGGTCATTCATGCTTCTAAAGCTGCACTGGCTAGAAACCGTTCCCTTGTCCATTCTTTCCTCTCTCTTTCTCTCTTTATCTCTCTCGGATGAGTGTTCTCCCCAATTAGTAATGATGCGATGAAATGCCTTAAAGCAAATTTTAATGTCCAATGATGGATGTATTATGGACTCAAATTAACAAATGCATGATCATGAGATGGATGCATGACTGACGATGCTTCTTTGAAATGATATATGCTACAAATTTTACAAATGTATGGAAGTTAAAGGTGTTGGTCATATAGGTGATTCTTCTTAGGTCAACTTTCATTTGAACGTAAAGGAGGATCCTCATTACAAGATAGTCATAGCAAAAGTCCTACGGGTACCCTTCTTGCCCCAGAATCATGTTCAAGGAAATGAAAACTTCGGCCAAAATTTTTTGTGGCCGGATTTGCTTTCTTCTCTAGCAATTCAAGACCCTCTAAAACTGCTGGTATCAAGCCCCGGAAAACAAGCTATTTCCTCGAAGCTGAATCCATCTCTTGACCTAATCAATGCCCTTTTTCGGTCGTCACGCTCTTTCCGGCTGCTTCTTTGTACTTGGTCGGGTAGTTTCGTGACTTTGGAAAATTAGATTTAGAATATATTATGTATTATACTTGGTAACTAGGAAAAGCCTTGATATTATATATATATATATATATATATATATATATATATAAGAAAAATAAAATAATAGAAAACGACATAATGGGGAATTGATTGACAAATCTCAAAACAATATCAAAGGTAAGGCATAAAATTAGGAAATGGGTTATTTGGTGATTAATTAACAAAATAAAAGAGTTATGTCTTATGGGGATTTACGCGTGAGTAAAAAGAAGAGACTTAGAAACCAGATTCAAATTTATGGGTTTTTATTCCCATTTTAGTTTTACCCTTTTTCTTCTCTCAAACAAGCCCACACTATCGAGCTTTCAGGCCGCCACCGGCGCCGCTCCAACGCGATTTTCGGACATGCAAGGCCACCACGAGAGTGGTCTTGGCATTCTCTTCCTCTCTATCGGAGTAGATTCGCTGAAAGGTCTCCGATCGTTGAGAAAAAAGGGCCGAAACGCTTCGGTTTTCCCTCAACGGATCCTAGTCGTCCACCGTCGGATCTTCGCGATTTTCGGATATGACATTCGCCTCACCGGGATGAAGCCCTTCACCATTGGGATCGTCATAACGAAACTCCGATCACCGGCAGTCGTTGAATTGAAAGTAAATTTTTTTTTTCTTTCTTTATATTCGAAATAAAAAATGAAATAGCCAAAAATTTCTCTTGTATTGATTTCTTTTTTGAAACGGTTACAATGATTTTTTTTCTCTCTAAAATGGAATCCCCCTTTTTGCTTACAAAGTATGCCCCCTCATGTTTCTTCTCTCTCAGGTTTACCTTGCTTCTCTCTCCAAAAAATCCCCCCTTTTTACATTGGTTTACTTGGTTTCTTTTATACCGAGACTACATCCATGTAAAACAAACTCAATACATTATCTCTCTTTGCCTCTGATCTTATGTCTAGTTGACTTTGTGCGCTGCCTCTTGCTGATTCTCTGCTTTTCTTTTTGTTGTTTTTAATTCTGTGTTTGGGTATTCTGACCCTGTCTTTTCTCTCTGTGGCATGTTTGGGTTCCTGAAATGGGAGGGACATGGTGACAGTCGGCGTGCCGGTTGCAGGAGACGGTCGTGGCGTGGCACGCGCGCGTCGGGCAGAGGAATGGTCGCGCGTGCAAGGGAGACGCTGGTTCGTGCGAAGCTGGGGCAAGGGCGACACCCTCATTAGGGTTTTGTTCTGAGGCTACATCTGGACCATCAGATCTCAGCAGATCTAACGGCTGTGGAGAGGGCGGCTGCATCAAAAGAAAGGATGAAATTATGGTTTCTTTTTTAGTTGTTGAGCTATGTATTATTTGGGCTTTTATTTTGTAATGGACTATGTGTAATGGACCTTATTATTATTTTTTGAACTCTTATTATTAATCAAAATAGGCTTTTATTTATTATGTTCAATTTTTATTATAATTATAATAGTAATATTCGATGATAATAATAATAATAATAAGTATACTAATAATAATAATAGTAATAAAGATAAATATAATAATAAATAAAAATAATAACAATAATAATATGACAATAATGGTAAATAGTAATAATCAATATAATAATAGTAAATGATAGTCATGATGATGATAATATTTATAATAGTAATAATGCTAACATAGTAGTAATAATATAAGGTAATAATAGTATTATTTATACCTACATACATATATATGTGTATATTGTTGTGAATAATGTGAAAAACAAGAACAAGAAGAAATAGGAACAAAATAAGATGAGAGAAAAGAAAGAGATTTGTATTATTCTGAATATTGACTTGTGTACAATGCCTTCAGTAAATCATCTATTTATAGGCATAAGAAGTACATAATACATTAAACTCTAATTAATGTAGATAATATTCCTAATGATAAAATAATTCAAATCTCCTTTGATAAAGTCCTTATCATGATAGACATCCACATAGATAAATATTCATAACACTCCCCCTTGGATGTCGTTGAAGACAGTGTGCCTCGTTAAAACTTTACTAAGATAAAATTCCCATAAAAAATCTTTAGTAAAGGAAAAGAGTACACACATCTTTAATACGCATAATATGTTGCCTCATTAAAAACCTTTCCAGGAAAACCCAATGGGACAAAACCATGGATAAGGAAAAGAGTACAACGCGTATTTTACTCCCCCTCATAAATACATCATATAAAATCTTTGACACGACGTAATCCGATATTATAAATTAACTTCTCAAATGGAGCAGTAGGGAGTGCCTTGGTAAATAAATCTGCCAAGTTATAACATGAACGAATCTGTTGGACATAAATGTCTCCATTCTTTTGTAGATTATGAGTGAAGAAGAATTTTGGGGAGATGTGTTTTGTTCTATCACCCTTTATGTATCCTTCCTTAAGTTGGGCAATACATGCCGTATTATCCTCATATAAGATCGTCGGAGCTACTTTTTCAGAGTGTAGATCACAATTTTCGCGAATATGATTGGTTACAAACCTTAGCCACACACATTCACGACTAGCCTCATGAATAGCCAAAATCTCGGCATGATTTGAGGAAGTAACAGTAATTGTTTGTTTCATTGAGCGCCAAGAAATTGTTGTACCACCATATGTAAATACATAACCAGTCTGTGATCGAGCATTATGAGGATCAGATAAGTATCATGCATCCGCAAAACCAACCAATTATGTTTTGGATAGATTAGAGAAAAATAATCCCATGTCTTTCGTACCTTGAAGATAACGAAATATGTGTTTGACCCCATTCCAATGTCTTCGGGTTGGGCATGAACTAAATCTTGCCAATAAATTGACAGCAAACGATATGTCAGGTCGTGTGTGACTAGAAAGATACATTAATGCACCAATAGCACTTAAGTATGGCACTTCTGGACCAAGAATATCTTCATCCATCTCTCGAGGACGGAATGGATCTTTGTTAACATCAAGTGACCTAACAACCATAAGAGTGCTCAATGGATGTGCGTTATGCATGTAAAATTTCTTTAGCATTTTTTTCTATGTATGTTGATTGATGCACAAGGATTCCATCCTTTAAGTGCTCAATATGTAATCCAAGACAGAATCTTGTTTTCCCAAGATCTTTCAAATTCTTTCTTTAAACATTCTACTGTTAATAAGATCTCTTCAGGAGTCCCAATAATATTCAAATCATCAACATACACAGCAATAATAACAAATCCAGAGCTAAATATCTTAATAAAAATGCATGGAGAAATTGGATCATTCTTATAGCCTTCTGCTAATAAGTATTCACTGAGGTGATTATACCACATGCACCCAGATTGTTTTAATCCATAAAGGGATCTGTTCAATTTGATTGAATAATATTCTTGAGAACCTGAATTAACTGCTTCAGGCAGTTTGAAACCTTCTAGAAGTTTCATATAAATATTATTATCAAGAGGCTCATACAAATAGGCTGTAACAACATCCATTAAGCGGAGATTAAGTCTTTCTTTTATTGCCAGACTGATCAAAAATCTAAAAGTGGTTGCATCTACCACTGGGGAGTATGTTTCTTCATAATCAATTCCCGGTCTTTGTGAGAAACCTTGTGCAACCAAACGAGCTTTATATCTCGCAATTTCCCCTTTTTCATTTCTCTTTCTCACAAAAACCCATTTATACCCCACAGGTTTTACACCTTCCGGTGTACGGACTACAGGCCCGAATACTTCTCTTTTTGAAAGAGATTTTAGTTCCGCTTCAATTGCCTCTTTCCATTTTGGCCAATCATCTCTTTGCTTACATTGTTCAATTGACAATGGTTCATGATCCACATTATCATTCAAAATCTCTAGTGCTATATTGCATGCAAAAGTATTATCGACGTCGATTTTGTTTCGGTTCCACTTGTTACCAGACATGACATAATTTATTGAGATCTCATCATTATCAGGTACATGATTCATGTCTAATGTCTCTTTTGGAGACCTTTTAATCTCTTCTCGAGGTTTTTCATAATCCATTGATTCCTCGATTAGACCATCACATGATATAGCTCCTTTTCTTTTTCGAGGATTTTTATCTTTGGAACCTACTGGTCTACCACGCTTCAGGCGTGCGTTTGACTCATTAGCAACTAGAGTTTGTCCTTCTAGGACATCAATTTTAATCGGAGCATTCACAGCTGGTATATGTGACTTAGTCACATTTTTAGGGTCAGCAAAAGCATCTGGTAATTGCTTTGCTAAGTTTTGCAAATGAATTATCCTTTGAACTTCTAGTTCACATTGTTGGGTACGTGGATCAAAATGAGATAACGATAATTCATTCCAACTTATTTCTTTTCCCAACTGTTTATTTTCTCCCCCTAATGTTGGGAAAATCGACTCATTAAAATGACAATCGGCAAATCGAGCTATAAATAAATTCCCCGTCAAAGGCTCAAGATATTTAACTATCGAAGGGGATTCAAAACCGACATATATTCCCAACCTCCTTTGAGGACCCATCTTTGTGTGTTGTGGTGGAGCAATCGGAACATATACCGCACATCCAAAAATTCTAAGATGAGAAATATTTGGTTCCTGACCAAAAACCATTTGTAATGGGGAGATATTATGATAACTTACAGGCCTGATGCGAATCAATGATGCTGCATGTAAAATGGCATGTCCCCATGCATAAATCGGTAGTTTTGACTTCATTAGTAACAGTCTTGCAATTAATTGAAGTTGTTTGATAAAGGACTCTGCAAGACCATTTTGTGTATGAACATGCGCTACAGGGTGTTCAACACTTATTCCAATCGACATGCAAAAATCATCAAAAGTCTGGGAAGTAAATTCACCAGCATTATCAAGGCGAATTGTCTTTATAGGGGAATCTGGAAAATGTGCTCGTAATTTTATCAACTGAGCAAGTAACCTCGCAAATGCCAAGTTGCGGGTTGATAGCAAGGATACATGTGACCATCTAGTCGATGCATCGATTAAAACTAGAAAATATCTAAATGGTCAACAAGAAGGGTGTATGGGCCCACATATATCACCATGTATCCGTTCCAGAAAATTGATAGACTCATAATTTATTTTAGCTGGTGATGGTCGAATAATTAGTTTGCCTCGAGAACAAGCATCACATGAAAAGGCATTACTTTCAAGAATCCGTTGGTTCTTCAATGAGTGACCACATGAATTGTCGATAAATTTTCGCATCATAATCGAACCGGGATAGCCTAACCGGTCATGCCAAATAATAAAGTTATCAGTAAACTTATAGTTTACAATAGCATGTGCTTCAATTGCACTAATTCTTGTGTAGTACAATCCGGATGATAGTGCATGTAATTTTTCTAAAACTTTCTTATTGCCTTGAGTTATACTTGTAATATAGAGATATTCAGTATCTCCTTGACAACTACTCTCAATATGATATCCATTATTGCGAATATCTTTAAAACTTAATAAGTTTCTTTGCGACTTTGGAGAGTATAGCGCATTATGAATATGGAATAGAGTTCCATTTGGCAATAACATATTTGCTCTTCCGGAGCCTTCTATAATATTAGCACTTCCGGATATAGTACTCACATTATTCCCTTGCATTGTTAAATGGGAAAAAAATTTCTTGTGCTTAAGTATAGTATGAGTACTTGCACTGTCAGCTAAGCATAAATCGTCACCATTTTTGGCGGATTGTATTTGAGACGGAACCATATTCTTCAAAGAAAAATAAAATAAATATTATAAAAATGTTCAAAATATAAATTAAATAAATAACATCCATGAATTTTATTCTTATATATATAATTCCTAATAAAATATTATATCTTTCTAACAAACTTTTCCTAAAATAATAATAAACATAAACAAAACAAAAAAATAAATAAATAAAAATCAAGTATTCTTCTCAGGGGAAATAAGGAAATCATTAACATCTATATCTGTAAAGCCATAATCGCCATTGCTAGTGCCAGTAATGTCATAATCATCTTTGCCAAGGCTATAATCATCTTTGTCATTGATATAAACAAAATTTGTTTCAACTTTCTTTCCTTTACCATTGATTGACTGTTGGTAAAGATCCACAAGATGCTTTGGCACACGGCAAGCACGGGCCCAATGATTTAAGCTGCCACATCAATGACACAGAGATTCCTCTTTCTTGGATTGATCTTTTGCACTATTGTCATCTTTATTGTTCCACTTACGGTGGGTATAGTTATTTTTAAAACGACCACCTCGCCTATGTCCTTGACCGTGACTACGACCACGACCACGCCCATAGTTATGACCACGATTGTTGGTGTAACCTTTATTTCTTCTGCTATAAAATGTCGCATTCGCTTCAGGGAATGGAGCGGAGCCAGTTGGGCGATATTCATGATTCTTCATCAGTAGCTCATTGTTTTGCTCGGCCACAAGAAGGCAAGAAATTAACTCAGAATATTTCTTAAAGCCTTTTTCTCGATATTGTGTCTGACGAACAACATTGTTTGCATGAAAAGTGGAGTATGTTTTCTCTAACATATCCTCATCAGTAATAATTTGACCACATAACTTCAATTGTGAAGTAATACGAAACATAGCAGAGTTATACTCGCTTACTGATTTAAAATCTTGCAATCTCAGATGCAACTAGTCATATCGAGCTTTAGGTAGAATAACAGTTTTCTGGTGGTCATATCGTTCCTTTAGATTATTCCAAAGAATAAGAGGATCTTTCACCGTTAAATATTCTGATTTCAACCCCTCATTGAGGTGACAGCGAAGAAGTATCATGGCTTTGGCCTTATTTTGGGCAGATTCTGCATTCCCCTCTTTAATGGTATTTCCCAGACCATTAGCATCTAGGTGTATTTCGACATCTAAGATCCAGGATAAATAATTCTTTTCGGAAATATCAAGAGCCACAAACTCAATCTTTGCAAGATTTTCCATTGATGTACTATAAAAGACAAACAATCAAATTAGATTAATTATAAATTAATATATATAATCGAAAAATAACAGAAAATAAGATTTAATCCTCATACGCGACATTGTTAAACATGTCCACAAAGTCATTTAAAAACCTCCTTTGAGACCAGTAGCCTCACAGAACGGGATGTCCAGCCAAAATACTCGGATTAAACCATTAAAACAAATAACATATAAATTCCTTGTATATACGCATGGTGTGAATTAAAACAAACCAACATATAATTTATAATAACCAAACATGACAAATTAAAACAAAATATTAAACAAAATAAATAACAACAAGTTGGATTAATTAAGTAAATATTATTATTTGTTATATAATAGAAGTCATAAATACCAACAAACGGATGATAACATATGGATGATAACAGGCGGATAATTAAGTAAATATTAAACAAAACTGATTACTCTCCTTTAATACCACCGAACAACAATTTCATCATTATAGGTATGACTTTGTTAGCTTATATTAATTAAATTGATTAATAAAATATTAAACAAAATAAATAACAACACATGGATGATAACATAAGCAAGGAATTAATTATATATTGTTTTAATTTATCATTGTATATATATTATTTTATAAATTGAAATATATAAGATGGGAAAAAGAATATACCAGATAAATCTTTGGAGAAGCTTGATTTGTAACTAAAATCTTCTGAGCAAACTCGTGCTGATAACGTGTTGTGAATAATGTGAAAAACAAGAACAAGAAGAAATAGGAACAAAATAAGAGGAGAGAAAAGAAAGAGATTTGTATTATTCTGAATATTGACTTGTGTACAATGCCTTCAGTAAATCATCTATTTATAGTCATAAGAAGTACATAATACATTAAACTCTAATTAATGTAGATAACATTCTTAATGATAAAATAATTCAAACCTCATTTGATAAAGTCTTTATCATGATAGACATCCACATAGATAAATATTCATAACATATATATATTTTTTTCTTTTTTTCCATTTTTTTCTTTTTTTAATTACCTAATAGCCCTAGTAAGCCCAAGGTAAACACAAATTAAAAGGGGTTCAAGGTCCGGACAAAACTAGTGATTAGAGCTGTCCCTATTTGCTTATACTTGTGGAACAAGAAAAAAGCAAAGACCATAAGCACTAATTTTGTCCTACTTCCCTGTTGGACGGTTTACTCCCGACGCAGCCACGCGATTCCAAGTAATTCTTCTTCCTAAAGCCTTTCGATCGTATATTCTCCCCTAGATGCCACAAACAGACAGACAAAGAGTGTTTTCCAGATTTTTTTTTGTTTTCTTTTTTTTCTTCAGATTTTCATTCTCCAAGTGCCCGAACGGATAGGCGGGTTCTATTCTCCAAGTGCTCGATTAGATGAGCAGATTCCAAATAGCTTTTGTCTTCCTTCTTTCGTAAGAACAAGCAGGTCATCCAAACAACTTTGCCTTCCCTTCACGGTCAAAAAGCAAGCTGTCCATTTCGTGGTCAAAAAGCAAGCTGAAACTCCAAATATATTTGCCTCCCCTTTATGGCTAAAAGGCGAACTTGGGCGTCCAAGTGGAATTGCTTTCCCTTCATGACCGTAAAGAAAACTGGTCAACACTAATTCTGTCCAACTTTCTCGTCGGACCATTCGCTCCCTCGGAGCTACAACGTGCTATACCGAGCAATTTTCTCTCTAAAGCTTTAAGAACATGAGTTCTCTCTCAATAGAACTCATTTCCTTAGCGTATTCCTCGAGTGCTAGTTCTTCCTATATAGAACCCTCGTCCTCGTATTTCTGAAATCAAATATCTCTAAATCCTCTCTCTATAGGACCCTCCGCTTTTGAGATCCTGAAGCCTTAGGATTCTGAGTTCTTTCTCCATAGAACTCCTCTTCCTTAGCGTACTCTTCGAGTAGTAGTTCCTTCTCAATTAAACTCCTCTCTGAAATAAAGGATCTACAAGTCCCCTCTCCGTAGGACCCTCCACTTTCGAGATCCTGAAGTTGCGAGTTCCTCCTATATAGAGCTTGTTTGGACCCTTTCTCTGTAAGATCCTTTATCTTGAAATCTATCGGCAAGCTTGAAAGCTTTCATTTGAAATCCATGAGTGGCGAATATGAAGACTTCTCCTGACACTTTGGAGTGGCGGCTTGAAAGGCTTCGCCCGAAATCCTTTTAGTTCTCGCTTTATCGTTTTCTCCTCATCCCGAGAGGTATTTGATTTGTCTTTCAAAAATCTTTGAAAATAGATAAAAATCTATGATGGTGTGAGCTAGCATGCTCCTATCCTAGGGATGCCTAACTACTCATGATGCATGACTGAGGTTTCCAAGTTATTTAAACATATTAATTTTATTGACATCGTGTCCTTTGGTGTTGCTTCTTGCGTTGATTGCACCTCTTCTTGGTTCTACCAGACCCTTGCTCTTTTTCTTCTTCTCATCTTGATCCACTTCTGGAATTGCCTACCTCAAAGTGCCCATTCGAGTTTTCACTTTGAACCCCTTTCCCTTTTTTTCTTTTTTTTTTCTTTTTTTTGCTGTTGTTTTTTTTCTTCTTCTTTTTCTCCTTCTTTCTTTTTTTACTGACTTTTGATTGCTCGAATAGATAGGCAGATTTCCATTCTCCAAGTGCCTGAACGGATAGGCGGGTTCTATTCTCCAAGTGCCCGAATAGATGAGCAGGTTTCCATTCTCCAAGTGCCTAAACGAATAGGCGGGTTCTATTCTCCAAATGCCCGAATAGATGAGCAGATTTCATATATCTTTGTCTCGAGCTTTGAGTATCTGTTTCCTTTGCTCTAAAATCATTTGGCTTTAAGTTTCTATCTTGTTTGCCATGAGCTTTGAGTATCTGCCTCCTTTGCTCTGAAGTTCTTGGGCTTTGAGTTTCTGTCTCCTTTGCTCTAAAATCCTTTGGCTTTGAGCTTCTACCTCCTTCACCATGAGTTTTCACCTTAATCCCCAAAGTGCCTTTTGGATTTTCACCGTGTCTCCTCTTCTCTTCTTTGTCCACTTTCTTCTTCTTTTTCTCTTTTTGGGCACTCTTTTGAGTTTTCATCTTGAAGTCAACTTCTACCTTTGACTCTTCTAACTGACCTTCGATTAATGTTGGCTGCTTTAAATGGTGTCTTCTATCTAAAGATGCCATAACCTTTCGACCCTCATTCTTCTAAATTTGTGGTCAAAAGCGTCTCTTCTGAATTTCGCTCCTTTTCCCCAAAGTGTATTTTGGGTTTTTGTCTCGGCTTCTCTTCTTCTTCTTTTATATCTTCCTTCTTTTCTTAGGCATGTCTTCGTCGCCTTTTGTCGAGTTTCTTTCAGACGATACTTACTGTCTCATGTTGGTGCGCAGCGCACACGGTCTTTCTCGGGACATTCCTTCCGGCAAGATGCTTAGGCTATGAGGGTAACTTCTGTTCCCCGATTCTCAACGTCAAAATTTCTACCCTCATGTTCTATTCTAATACTTCTTAGCGAAGGTCGACTTCGTAGCTCAACATCTCACCGAAGACGGTCTTGATAATTTAACTGGAGGTATTAGTAATGTTTGAACCTCCGAGGGTGCCCCTCCGTGTATTGATGGCTTTACCTCGAGCCACGGTCAGTCCGCTTGTTCATTCCCATGTAGAAGACTTATGCAAGTGATTGGGTAAAAATAATTTTATTATGTAAATATGCATTTTAAAGAATCATGTCAAGTGAAAATCAAGTTTGGGGTCTTTGTAAAAAGGTTGACCCGAGTGACATTTTCCGAATGTTACAGGGATGCACATATGAAATATTTTCTGGGCTATTAGGCTTCCGAGAGGAGCGACTCTCATTCCTAGTTTCTATCCAATTTAAAGGTGGCTCTCTTTAACTCACTAACTCACCATGCCCCATCCTTCCCTCTCTTCTAATCTCAATCAGGCATTAGAAGTGTGGCAATCCTTGAAGAAAGGTTAACCCCGATAGGCGGGATGTAATCTGAAGACAAATTCATCCTTCCGTGTATGGTCCAAATGGTCTTTTATGGCTTGTAATGTAGGCTAAGACTCATGGCTACGAAAGAAAGGGTAAAAAGGCCCAAACATGTGTTTAAGGGTGGTGAAACCAAGGATCAATTTTTCCAACTGGAAGTCTCATTATGCTCAGATGAAATGCTATTCTTTTCTTTATTTCTTTGGATCGCTCTAGATTGCCCCTATTTTTTGGGGGTTTTCACCCTAGAGTTCATTTCCTTTCATCAAGTGTAGTTTTGGATCAATTTGCACCTTCGCATTGTATTAGTACAGGCTTTTGATCAAATGTGAACAATCTTTCGAGGCTTATCTAAGATGGGATTCATTTGGATAGGGAATCCTCTTTTCCCTTTTCTTTATCCACTTCTCTCCTTTTACAAAACTGCACTTTTCACTTTAGTGCTTTTGCTTTTGATTTCTTCAACTTTTATGTCGGTAATCTTTCGACTTGATTTGGGTAGCTCTTTGAGCACATACTTTTCTTTCGTTGTTTCCTTTTGATGTTTTTGTCGCTTAAACTGAAAATGTATTCAATGCATCTATTCTCTTTTATTGCCCTTCAAGGCCTCATCTTTATAGCATAATCAAAATCCCATGTCATTTACTTGTCCATAGACTTCTATCCTTTTTACCCCCCGGTGTAGGGGTGATCCTTGGTTTGGGTTCGATCAGAAGAAAGAAGAGTTCAACAGGCTCAAACGGGGACAACAATGGGTATTTTTTATTTTCTTTCTATGTGACTGGAATTGAAGGAATGCCAAATGTCCTCCCATACACGGATATCAAAATTGGTCTTCATGTGGTAGAAGTTTTAGGGTTATCACTTCATTCAAGAACCTTAGACAACAATGCCCGAGAGGCAAAATTCACTCAATGGGAGTGGCCCATTATTCCTGAACACTCATTGTCATTCCTCCCTTGGCCTAAGTAGAGTATAGGGTTTTCATATTTATAACGTCCTCACAATATTCGGTCTTTTAGAGAAAAAAATCTTTTTTTTAAATTGAATTAAAGTTAATCTCAAAAAGTATATACGTGTGTAATTGGAAAACAATAATAAGCTTATGAAATGTTTAAAGAATTAAGGAATACCAAAATATTTTCTAAATAACAAAATGAAACTTTCGTTATGATAAAAATAACTATACTCTTCGTTTGAAACAATCTACAGCTTAGCTTATTCCTTTTGCATTTTTTCCCAAATGCAAAGGGATCAACGAATTTGAATTGCCTTTACCGGTAGCCGTTTGCTCTGGGCTAGTTGTACCATTCCCCTGGGTACAATCAGTTTTCACCAATAATGAGGATTGGATTTTTGCAAAGGATTTATTTCCCTTCGACCATTCGTAAAAATGGATTTTCGATGGACATTTGAATTATCCATTGTCTTAAACTTTGTCGTATTTAAGCATGTTGTGCCAACATTTCTGTCGAACTTGCCCAAACATTGCTTATTCTTTCATGAAGCGATGTAATGTCTCCAATTCACTTTTCTGGAATCAAGACTTGTATTTTTCCCAAATGCACAGGGATCAACGGGTTTGAATTGCCTTTACTAGTAGCTGTTTGCTCCGGGCTAGTTGTACCATTCCCCTCGGTACAATCAGTTTTCACCAAAAATGAAAATTGGATTTTTGTAAAGGATTTATTCTCCTCATATACGATATTATCTCTCTTTGATTGTGAACCAAATGTTCTCGAAGCTATTCGGGCTTATTCATCCTAGCCACTAGGTCATTCATGCTTCTAAAGTTGCACTGGCTAGAAACTGTTCCCTTGTCCATTCTTTCCTCTCTCTTTCTCTCTCTCGGACGAGTGTTCTCCCCAATTAGTAATGATGCGATGAAATGCCTTAAGCAAATTTTAATGTCCAATGATGGATGTATTATGGACTCAAATTAACAAATGCATGATCATGAGATGGATGCATGACTGACGATGCTGCTTTGAAATGATATATGCTACAAATGTTACAAATGTATGCAAGTCAAAGGTGTTGGTCATATAGCTGTTTCCTCTTAGGTCAACTTTCATTTAAACGTAAAGGAGGATCCTCGTTACAAGATAGTCATAGCAAAAGTCCTAGGGGTACCCTTCTTGCACCCGAATCATGTTCAAGGAAATGAAAACTTCGGCCAAAAATTGTTGGGGCCGGATTTTCTTTCTTCTCTAGCAATTCAAAACCCTCTAAAACTGCTGGTATCAAGTCCCGGAAAACAAGCTATTTCCTCGAAGATGAATCCATCTCTTGACCTAATCCATGCCCTTTTCCGGTCGCCACACTCTTTCCGGCCGCCTCTTTGCACTTGGTCGGGTAGTTTCGTGACTTTGGAAAATTATATTTAGAATATATTATGTATTATACTTTGTAACTAGGAAAAGCCTTGATATTATATATATATCAGGAAAATAAAATTATAGAAAAACGATATAATGGGGAATTGATTGACAAATCTCAAAACAATATCAAAGGTAAGGCATAAAATTAGGAAATGGGTTATTCGATGATTAATTAACAAAATAAAAGAGTTATGTCTTATGGGGATTTACGCGTGAGTAAAATGAAGAGACTTAGAAACCAGATCTAGGTTTAGGGATTTTATTCCCATTTTAGTTTTACCCTTTTTTGTCTCAAACAAGCCCACGCCGTCGAGCTTTCAGGCCGCCGCTGCCGCCGCTCCAACGCGATTTTCGGCCATGCAAGGCCACCACGAGAGTGGTCTTGGAATCCTTTTCCTCTCTATCGGAGTAGATTTGCCGAAAGGTCTCCGATCGTTGAGAAAAAAAGGCAAAAACGCTTCGGTTTTCCCTCACCGAATCCTAGTCGTCCACCGTCGGATCTTTGCGATTTTCGGATATGACGTTCGCCTCACTGGAATGAAGCCCTTCACCATTGGGATCGTCGGAACAAAGCTCCGATCACCGGCGATCGTTGAATTGAAGGTAAATAAGTTTTTTCTTTATATTCGAAATAAAAAACGTATGAGCCAAAAATATCTCTAAAATTTCTCTTGTATTGATTTCTTTTTTGAAATGGTTACAATGATTTTTTTTCTCTCTAAAATCGAATCCCCCTTTTTGCTTACAAAGTATTCTCCCTCATGTCTCTCCCCTCTCTCGGGTTTACCTTGCTTCTCTCTCCAAAAAAATCCCCCCTTTTACATTGGTTTTCTCGGTTTCTTTTATACCGAGACTACATCCATGTAAAACAAACTCAGTACATTATCTCTCTTTGCCTCTGATCTTATGTCTAGTTGACTTTGTGCGTTGCCTCTTGTTGATTCTCTTCTTTTCTTTTTGTTTTGTTTTAATTCTATTTTTGGGTATTCTGACCCTGTCTTTTCTCTCTGTGGCATGTTTGGGGTTCCTGAAATGGGAGGGACACGGTGACAGTCGGCATACCGATTGCAGGAGACGGTCGTGGCTTGGCACGCGCGCGTCGGGCAGAGTAATGGTCGCGCGTGCAAGGGAGACGCTGGTTCGTGCGGCGCTGGGGCAAAGGCGACACCCTCATTAGGGTTTTGTTCTGAGGTTACATCTGGACTGTCAGATCTCAGCAGATCTGACGGTTGTGGAGAGGGGCGGCTGCATCAAAAGAAAGGATGAAATTAGGGTTTCTTTTTTAGTTGATGGGTTATGTATTATTGGGGCTTTTATTTTGTAATGGACTATGTGTAATGGACCTTATTATTATTTTTTAGACTCTTATTATTAATCAAAATGGGCTTTTATTTATTATGTTCAATTTTTATTATAATTATAATAGTAATATCCGATAATAATAATAAATATACTAATAATGATAATAGTAATAAAGATAAATATAATAATAAATAAAAATAATAACAATAATAATATTATAATAGTGGTAAATAGTAATAATTAATATAATAATAGTAAATGATAGTCATGATGATGATAATATTTATAATAGTAATAAGACTAACATAGTACTAATAATATATGGTAATAGTACTATTATTTATACCTACATACATATATATGTGTATATTTTTTTTCTATTTATTATTTTCTATTTATTTACCTAATAGCCCTAGTAAGCCTAAGGTAAACACAAATTAAAGGGGGTTCAAAGTCCGGACAAAATTAGTGATTACAAGAAGACAACCTAAAGTAAGACCCTTTCTGTTTTCTGGAAAAAAAGGAACCTCAAAACCCATTTTTTGACTCGAAAGTAGTTGCAAAAAAAGAGGCTTCGCATCTCCTTCAACCGACTCACCCTTCAAAGACATGGGAAGGCCGGGATTGTCGTCGGTGAAAGAATGGAGGCCATCTCTAAAAGATGAAACGGAAAGGTAAAAGCAAAAATCTTTTCTTTCTCTTTTTTATGCGATGCGATGATAAAGATGAAAAAGATTACCTCTGCAATTCTTTCTTGCTTGTATTATTCTTTGTATTTCGAAAAAAAGGATCCTCATTACATTATTGTTCTTTCGGCTTTATAGTCCGAGATTACAAGGTTTTTCTAATTACATAAAAACTGCGAAAAAATGCCATTGGTTGCTGGTATTTTTGTTTGCATTCATTCTGAAATTCGTTGTACATTCCTTTGCCGCACTCGTCCTTTCCTGACACTTTTGTTTTTTTTTGTATGCTTGGCTGCTGGAGGAGAGGACGGGGACCAAGGGTTGTTACGGCTGACGTGGCTGTACGGATCGTATGTGGAAGCCGAACGGGTGAGCGGTGTCTTGCACGCGCACGTTTCGGGAGACGGTGAGTCGCGCGTGGATCGTACTCGCATAGAGAAGCAATCATGGCCGCTCGTTCAAGCCAGATCCAACGGTTGGTGTTCCTGCTGCGCTAGGGCATCCCACGAGTTTGAGGTGCTTCGCACGAACCGTACGTGCGAGCCGAGGCAGCTGAAGAGTCCCGATTTTGGACCGTCAGATCCGGCTGTGATCCTGCGGCGCACAAAAGGGGTGAGACATGTTAGGGTTATCAGACTGGGGTGGCAGCTGGGCCAAACGGGCCTCATGTAGTTTTATTTAAATTTGTAAATGGACTGTTAATATTATTTTTATTTGGGCTTTAATTAATTGGGTTGTTACTTTTGTTTAAACTATCTCTTTGTTTAATATAATAATTATAATAGTAATTATAATACTAATGGTAATAATAATATATGGTAATAACGAGGATGATTCGTATTAATAATAATAATAATAATAATAATAATAATAATAATAATAATAATAATAATAATAATAATAGTAATAATAATAATAATAATAATAATAATTAATAGTAATAGTAATATGTAACTTTGATATATATATATATATATATATAAGAAGTCAATATAAAAAATAACTATAGTAATACGGTTAATAATGGAATTAATTATAACATATAGTAACACTTAGAAAATAAATAATATTCATACGTATCCATCACTTTACAATAGTAGTGTATTAAACAAAGCTCATTATAAACACTTTATGATAAAAGAAAAGCCCTTATATATATATATATATATATATATAACAAAAGTAATTCAGAAAAATTAGTGATTACAACATAATAAAAACGCATTAAGTAATACAACATGCCAGTTACAACTCAACAAGACAGAAATTATCAAAATAAAAAGCAACGACCACAACAATAGAGACTTCAGCAATTCATTACAACGTACACTCAAATTTCTCAATCACCTACCTCAACGATTTTTCACGTGAAGACAAACAGAACTCAAGATCCCCTTCGCACTCATCATCGAAAATAGTAACATATAATTTTCTTATAAAAACTATTGGTACGCACTCATCATCGAAAATAGTAACATATAATTTTCTTATAAAAACTATTGTACCAATAGTTTTTCACTTATAAATTGAATCAATGTAATAAATAACATCAAATATATCGACTATTAGTTGGTTTAGTGGAATGAGATGTTAGATCGTTTAACTAACGTAAAATATTTGAATAGTGTTGTTGTGAATGGAACAAGCAGAAAATTTTTATAGTACTTGATCTGAATTAGTTGACTAATGAATTAAATACCGACGATTATGCCAAAAACAATGTAAAATGTGAGATCAAATAGGTTAAAACACAATATCTTGAAATTGTTGTCTGGTTGGATGGTGCAGGAAATTTTGGAAAGTTTATGACTTGGCCAAGGAAATGAATGGATCTTGTTTGAGAGGTATGGCCGTAATTTGGGAGAAATTCTATGTACTTTTCTGGTGCCCTATCTATCTCTGTCTCAACATTAAAAAGTTATATTTGAAGCTCTAATCTTAAATTCTAGATCTTAAATCATAAAACCTAAACTCTAAAAATACATCAACACCAGTACCCTAAACATAAACTCTAATCCTAAACTCTAAACTTTTTTTTAATGTTGGAGTATAAATAGGGGCATCTATTCGATTTTGGGAACCATTATGTTGCTGGTATTTGAAGATAATGAAAAAAATGGAGAAAGCCTTGTTAGGACATAGGTGTGCCCTTGATAAATGGTTTGATAGGCTGAATCCTTGGTCTGAAAATTTTGTGGTCGATAGTCGTCGGATATGGCTATCGTGCTTAGGTGTTCTTATTAATGCGTGGTTCTTGAAACATTGCTGAGAGATGGGGGGACTCATCTGCGTGGATTATAAAACAAAGGCTCCTACCATCCGTAAATTTCACATTGCCTAAAACCACAAGCGTATCAATGACATTGTTGACTTGAAGGTTGTAATAATATATATTAAAGGTAGAAGACTAATTTAATAATTAATACTAATGTTTAATTTACCAACAGGTTGGTCCAAGTGGTAAACAACTCGATATTGCTTAAGTAGGTCTCGAGTTTAAGGCGTTGTGTATGCAGAAAATCTCTAGTGGGGGACTCACTCACCAAAGCCAAGTGTGCGACGCGAATCAGTTCAGATTAGTCAGGGCAAAGCCCTAAAAACCGGAAGGGCAACCAAAAGAAAATATTGATATCAAACTTAGAAACCTTGATTAAGCTCGTGAGCTATTTAAATTGGGTATTTGGTGCTCAAATTCGTCTTGATCGATAGTTGGAGTTGCTTGAGATCTAGCTCGACTTGATAATTACAATCTATTTTCAGTTTTTTTGAGTAAAACTCAAATAGGTATGAGCACAAATGTCTCATTTACACACATAGAACATGAAGGATCACCATGACAATAAACCTTTGTTATACCCATCAAAATTATTCGATCAATAAATGATATATTAATGTCTAAAATACCACGTCAATACTTCCCAGCATACCAACACTGAACCAATTATTTAAAAACCAAAACTTCCCACTAACCGTCGCAACCCGGTCATTAACCCATCTCCATATGCTGTCAAGTGTCAACTAACAAAAACCGTTAAACTCCTATAAATACTGAATCTCACTCTCAAGGGCCTCGAGTCTCAACCACATTTTCCACCTCAACTCTTTATTTATTTCCCGAGAAAATGAGAGAAATTCCTCCACATTTAAGGTAGCCAATGTGGTAATCAATTGGAGCCAAACTCTGGGAATCATCTGAGCTGAAACAGATTGATTAAAAACAGTGATATAACTTGGAGTAAAAGTTTGAGGGGAGGAATTTAAATTTTTTTAAAGTTGGAGGTTTAAATGAAATTTTTAAAAAAAATGAAGGTTTAATTAAAATTTTTAATAATTTTGAGAGATGCAATAAAAAAATTAAAAAATTATTTAAAATTTAATATGAATTTCTAAAAATATTAAAGGTACAAATTAAAAGAATGCGCCCCTAGCTAAAAAAATAAAGAAAATAAGTTTTGTCCACTTTATTTTCCACGCGATCTCGATATTGGTGGATTTGAAACCCGATACAATGGATAGCTTTAGATCCGGTTCTTACGAATCGAAGCAGCTAAAGTTCATTGATCGACGTCTTCAGAAGAAAGAAGTCGAGAATTACGATTCCTTAAGTTAAATCTTCATTTTCTTTTTGCTTTAATAATTTGAAGGTTCCTTTTGATTTTTAAGGCTTTAAGTTTTGTTCATCATAAATATATATGGACTGATATCAACTCTTACAGCTTGTAAGTATTTTTTTGTTTATTACTTCTTTTCGTTGTTCTTTTTTTTACTGTTAACTTCTATTCACAAACAATCCAATTAAGTCAATCACCCAACTTCTTATCAAATTCAACTCAATTCACCATCACCATGGAAAATTTCTAGAAATCTAAAGGAATAAATTAGCATCCTAACCGAATTCCACCACATCAAAAGCAAGAGGAACATAATCAAGCATATCAATCGAATACATCCTAAACTTTTACAACGTGATTTGGATTCAATTAAAACTAGTAACAAATGGACCAAAGCAAATTCTCAATTAAATTCTCAAACTAGTAACAAAGCTTGCTCGCCAAAATCAGTAGTTAGGAGACTTTAAGCCAAATTGGCATCCATATTATTATATCATTTATTATCAACACCATTACAAATTATACTCGTGACTTTCTTGGAAAGTTTTGTAAAACTATCTTTAATATAATTATACTAATTTTCTTTATCAGTTGGCCCTTCTTCTCTCCTTGAAATCACCTTTCAAAAATCTCTAAAGCAATTAGACTGATGAGAACATAAGCTCCATTATAATCTTTACATTCACCTTTCAAAAAATTAATACCAATTCAATTTCAAATTCAATGAAGACAAGTAGTTGTTGTAATCTTTACATTTTCTAACCTTCAGGACCAGGTTAGTTAGCATGAAAAACAGAAGAAGAAATTACTCCCTTGGAGCTCGGTTAAGAAGAGAGAAGTTGAACCTCGAGTTATTGATATCCCAGTAAAGTCCGATTTCGTCATCCTGCTTAAGATCTCTCCTCTTCACAAAGTCGGGAATCCATTTACTGATGAGAACATAAGCTCCATTATTCCACTGCTTGAAAACCAATCCATGTTCACTGTTTGTATCACAGTCATAAACCCAAACCTTCAAGCCTTGAGGAATGTGTGTTTGTTGATCCTCGTCCCAATGTGGCAAGATATGGGATACCACCAATTCCGTTGACAACAGCAGCCTTGACATGTCGCTCAGATCGCTCTTCGTAAGCCTCTTCTTTATGCACCATGGATCATGCCAAACCCTCAACTCATTCATCCTCCTGGTTTCTGTTTTGACCCTTCTTTTCTTGTTTACGGTGGCACAATCCTTTGCCTTTCTCTTCTTGTTTACGGTGGCACAATCCATTGCCTTTCTCTTCTTGTGGGATGTTAAACCATCGGTGAGAGCCAGAGTAAGGTCTCTGTCAAAATCTTTCGTAATGCTACAGCTTTTGTTGAGATTCTGGTCACCGACTTCAAGTCCCCAACTTCCGTTCACCGCAAGAGATAATTCCAACGACATATCAGTCTGTTCCTGCGACAAAGCACCGCTCTTCTTCTCCATGCACATCATATTAGGGACGCTTTGTTTGTACGCAATTACTTGTTTCCCCTTGTCGGTGGACATATTATCACTGGAAAGGGACAATTGCAAGGAGACTCCGCCGTCAGTACCGGCATTGCTCTTCTCCGTTGTACCTTCTGATTTCTTGCAATGGATTTCTTGGCCACAATTATTGTAATTAATCTGAATTAATCGGTTAATAAATCAAATATAAGTAGTTTTATTAAAAAAATTATTGTAATTAAATGAAACATTTTTATATCCGAGTACTACTTTGCCACAATTAAATGGACATGCGGAATAATTTTTTTATAAACTTATTTTATAAAACAATCATTGATTTTTGTTAAATAATTATATATTCAATTAATTTTGGAGTTATGAAATACATAGCATTATACATACACCCAATATGTCTAAAAGTTGTTGTTAGTTAAATTGTAGTCGAGGTAGGGTTTCTAACTGAATATATTGTAATGGCACTCCATTAAAAATAATTTTCAAACAAAAATTTTAAAAGTAATTACAAATAATTACATTTTGAAAAGAAAAAAATAAATAGTGGTCTCAGTAAAAAAAAATGATGTTCATCTTAAGGCTTAGGTTCAAATAATTTTTTTATGTCTATTATCAAATAGTTAAAAAATATGAACATATATTATATGTAATCAATTGATTATTCGAAAAAATATTAGCTGAACTTTTAAAGGGTGATGTTACATCCCTCGTGAGGGAAACATGCTAGCTGATGTAATGACGAAGATAACGTGAAAGCATCCGTTTGAATTTCGAGAATTTCATAGTTCCCAAATACATTTGCATATGTATTGTATAAAGATTATATCGTTTGAAGTTGTCGGGTTATGTTAACCATTTAGGCTTACTTCTCTATTCATTAAAAAATGAACTACTATAAAAGAAAATTAAAGTTGAACTTGTGTGATAAAATATAATAAAAATTCAACTCTCGATATAACTTTGTTGAAAGGATTGTCATGTTTGTTTACATAGGGATCATGCAAAGCCTTACTGGAATATTGATAAATATTTTATTAACTTAAGATTAGTTACAATTAGTATATGTCCGTACAATACAATTATTAGAACCAATTAATATATGATTATTATCTTATATACAGGTGGTAGAAAATAAAGTTTCCAACAAGCGGGGTTATTTATGATTTTAGTTTAGGGTTTAGAGGTTAGAAATTTAGGTTGTAGTGCTTAGAATTTAGGATTTAAGGTTTATGATTTGTTGTTAGAGTTATAGAGTTTTAAGGTTAGAAATAATTTTTTAGATTTAAGTTTGAAAATAGTCATACTTGTGTAAATTTTTTTACACGGACAATTATCAAATATCAATCTATTAATACAATGTATAAATAAAATTATAATTACGATCAATACAATTTGTATAACTACTTTTAAAATCAATTATCACTATGCATGAACACAAACGGATAAAGTAATAACTAAAATATATATGGACAAGATCTACTCATAACTAGACTTGAACTAAAATAAAATCTCGACTAAAAACCTATACATGCATAAATCTATATATAACGACATTCAAATATAAATACTAAGAGGCCCAATACCTCAACTTTTGTCAAACAACAGATTCTTAATTTGGTTCGTTTTGATTTTATTTATAGGTTATAGAGATACTTTAGTTTAGGGATAAAACATGTAATTTCTAAACTTGATCATTTTTTTTTCTTATTTGAATTTTTTGTCCACATTAGCCCGCAAACTTAGTAACTTTTATCAATTTGATCCTTGAACTTATTTCGTTCTATATTAATCTCAAAACTTGACCATTGAACTTGAATTCCATTAAGGAATAAAATGTATGATAGACTTCGAGTTTAGGGACTAACTTTAGAACAATTGTCATGTTCCGGGACAAAAATGAACAAAAGAGGCCAATCTATTAAAATGTATCAAGTTCAAGGACTTATGTGGATAACAAAGTTCAAGGACTAAGTCAAGAAAAAATGTTAAATTTAGGGACTAGCTGTTACTTTATCCCTTGAGATCTATGAACATATATTTATTTCTTTTCTTGAGCTTGGGTTTTAACCTAAATGTAAAGAGCCAGACCTTCTAAGTTTTAATACATACATCTTGCGATACGAGACGTGTAGCGAGAGCGTAATAGCCACGCGCCCTTAAAATTTCCTCTCAACCGAAGTCCCCGAGCCTCAGGCGTCGGATTGATTTCTGCCCCGGCGTCATTGAACGATGTCTGCGAGTGTGTGGCTCCGCCCCCTTAGAAGGTCGTCGTACTCCGGTATCGCAGCAAACGTCCTCGACTGGTGGTTTGCTCGAGGAGATTACAGGTGCAGAGGATTGCTAGGGGTTGCGGTGACGGTCTCTTCCTCGTTTTTGCCAGAATCTTAGTCTGTACTCTCCACCGAGGAACATCGAAAGCAGGTCAACAACGCTTACCAGGCTCAGGAGTCAGTGGTTCCACGGGCAGGAGATCACCAGGGAGTTGGGTCCCCCGTTCCAGCACCGAAAGCGGCGTCCGACAGCCAGAATTTTCATCAAAATCTGGTTGTCTTCTGATCTATTGTTGTTATCTCTTAGGGTCGAAGCTTTTCCAGGCATCATTTACACCGATCTATCAGGTTTATTCCCTTTTTCCAGCGTTCTTCTACCCCCGGCTTTTTGTTGGCTTTCCTCTTTCTTCCCCATGCTGGTTTATTGCTCCCCGCTTTCTTGTTGATTCCACCCTTTCTTATGTGGGCTGAAGTATTTTGCTAGTGCTCACCTTTCCCTGTTAAATTTTGATGCGTGTTAACTGTTATGGGTTGCTATGAATATTTGCTGGGTGCTGGAATTTATTTGGCTACATTTCAACGTTCCTGGTGTTTTATGGTTATGGATTGTATGTGCTGATATGATGCAACTCATGTTCTACTGAGTTGGGAACTAGTTTCGTGATAGCCATTTTCTCTTGTCGACTGCTTCTGCAGGTTTCGGATTACCTTTGTGAAGTGCTGGTTTTTCTTGAATCCTTTGAATGCTGAATGGTTGTTGTTGCGGCTGTAGTCTTACTTCCATTGGCCGAATTTTTGGTTCTTACTGGATCGATTGTACGGAGTCGTACGTAAGGAAGGCCCTGAAAAATAAGTCGAACCTTTTGGTGGTTATTTGTGGTGGATGGAATGCTTTTGAATTTCCGTGGTTGTGGTTGTATTATCAGCTCCTTTCTCTGAATTTTGCTTGGCTTGTGTGTGTACTCTTGTGGTGACTCTTCCTTTCTTGGTGTTGGTTGCTTCTTCGTGTTCTTTTCGAGTTTCTACCTCGGATTTCCATGGCGCTACTAGCGTGGAATATAAGAGGAATGGGGAACAAAGAGACTGTCAGGGCTCTAAAAAACTCGATCTGGAAACACAAGCCTAGTATAATCTTTCTTAGTGAGACGAAAAAGAAAATGAGATACTTGGAGAAGATACAAATGAAAATGAAGATGGATGGGTCTTTTTATGTGGATCCGTAGGGGATTGCAGACGGGTTGGCTTTATGGTGGTCATGTGAATCAAAGGTGACAATACTCAGTTACAATAAGAACTTTATCGATGCGAAAGTCTCCCTAAACGAGGGCGAAGAATGGTTCGGAACATTTATCTATGGTACTCCTTACAAAGAAGAAAAACAGGCCTTTTGGGAGGAACTTTCGAAACTAAGAAGGGCATCTGAAGAGAAATGGTTAGTATTGGGAGATTCAAATGTTGTGATGTGCCAGGCAGAGAAGCTAGGTGGGGTGCCGGTAAACCCGATTGAAGCGAATGGCTTTGAGGAATTTCTGGATTCGTCGATGTTGTTGGAAACGCCGATCAAAAGGGGAAGCTTTACTTGGTATAACCAGAGAAGCGATAACGACGCAATCTTGGAGAAACTAGATAGGGTTCTATGCTCCACTGAATGGAGCACCACCTTCCCTAAGGCCATATGTCTAATGGAAATTGTTGTTGCCTCAGATCACAACCCCATAATTCTTCTCCCCTCGGGCTTATCACGAAAATACAAGAAATATTTTAAGTTCGAGACTAAATGGCTTATGGATGAGGAATGCCCTAAGACTATTGAGGATAGTTGGGCTTCTCCTACCCTCGGTGGAGCCCCTAATAGTTTTGGAAAGAAAATTGGCAGAACAAGAACCTCCCTTATCAAATGGAATAAATTGAATCGGAAGCGGAAAAAGGAGAAAAATGAGGAACTCTTGGCCAGTATCCGAAACTTGCAAGGGAGAAAATTGACAGAAACAGAATTGGTGAAGGTAAAATTGATGGAAAAAGAGCTGAACCTGGAATGGGAAAGCGAAGAAAGATACTGGCATCAACGCTCTAGAATTGAATGGCTAAAATGTGGAGACAAAAATACAAAGTTCTTCCATGCATCCACCATTCAGCACAGAAGAAACAATTCCATCATAAGGCTTAAAACGGAAAGTGTGGAATTGCTTGAGGCACATGGGGACATTGCAGAATATCTTCTACGACACTACCAGGGCCTGTTTGAGAAAGATCAGTCAATTGACTTTCAGTGCCTCGGGGACTATATTCCGAAGCTGGTAGACGAGGAGATGAATTCGTTTCTATCCAGAGAAGTCTCCGAAGAGGAAATCAAAGAAGCGGTGTATTCTATGGGGGCAACAAAATCACCAGGACCGGATGGATTCCTGGGCTGTTTCTATCATACCTTCTGGGAAACCATTAAAGAAGAACTGGTGGGGATGATCCAAGGTTTCTTTAGGAACGACGCTTTGGAGCAGGGGCTGAATAAAACAAATATGGTACTCATCCCGAAGAGACCAAATCCTTCTGAGGTCTCCCATTTTCGCCCCATTAGCCTATGTAACTTCTCCTACAAAATCATATTCAAGATCTTAGCATCCAGATTGAAGAAGTTTCTCCCGGAAATCATCTCGCCATATCAATCGGCTTTTGTCAAGGGCAGAGCGATACATGATAATATTATACTGGCTAATGAGGCATTCACGGCAATCAAACAGGCCAAGAAGGGGAAGAAGGGGATAATGGCACTCAAGATCGACCTAGAAAAGGCCAATGACAAGGTGGATTGGGATCTCCTTCAGGTTTTGATGGACATAATGGGTTTCTGTAAGTGGTGGATAGACAGAATCATGGCTTGCGTCTCTTTGACTTCCTTCGCCCTGGTCCTAAATGGAGAAAGACATGGTGAAATTCTCCCAGGGAGAGGGATTCGACAGGGAGATCCCCTATCACCCTTTCTCTTCACACTTATCTCCAATATCTTTTCTTAGATTATGGAAAAAGAAGTGGAATCTAACCGCATGGAAGGGCTCAAGATCAAGAGAAGATGCCCTATTCTCAGCCATCTTATGTTTGCTGATGACTGCCTGATGTTCACCACAACAGATGAAAGAAACCGCTCTTCAATTCTGCAGACTCTCCATCTGTTCCAGAAGTCGACTGGTCAGACTGTGAACTTCCAAAAATCATCTATTTTGTTCTCACCCAATATCAGTGTCAATTTGAAGAACCATCTCTCAAACATGCTGGGTTTCAGTCCCTTAGAGGAGGATAGTAAATATCTTGGCCTTCCTTCTCTGTGGGGAAGAAGCAAAAAGCAAGCCCTAGCTTTTATCAAAGAGAGAGTACAGAATAAGCTTAGAAGCTGGAAAACCAAGTTCTTAAATCAAGTTGGGAAAGAGGTCCTCATCAAAGCTATTTCCCAAGCCATCCCGACTTACGTGATGCAATGCTTTCTCCTCCCTATCACCTTCTGTGACGAGCTCAACTCATTAGTGGCGAAGTTTTGGTGGAACAACAATGGATCAAAGGAAAGAAGCATACACTGGATGAATTGGAGGAATCTCTGTCGACCTAAAGATCAAGGAGGAATGGGCTTCCGCAACCTCAGATCTTTCAATAAAGCACTTGTGGTGAAAGTTGCTTGGAGAGTGCTTAAAAATCCGGACTCCCTCCTGGCTCAAACCCTCCAAATTATATACTTCCCGAATGGTAACATCCTTGACACTCCCAAGTGAAAAAACTCATCCTGGGCTTGGGCGAGTATAATGGAAGGTATCGAAGTGATCAAAGAAGGCTCCCTATGGAGAGTAGGCAACAGAAGAAGTATTTCCATTTGGAAGGACAATTGGATACCAAAGTTGTCTGGGTTCCGGATCTCATCACAAGCCTCACCCCAGTCCTCTTGTCTATCAATCTCCAGTCTCATGATTCCCGACAAAAGCTTATGGGACCGTTCTAAACTGGAAACCCATTTCTTGCCTGCGAAAGTGGAGGCCATCCTAAACATCCCAGTTGGGGGACCAGAAGTCAAAGACATCAGAATCTGGGCTGGAACGAAGAATGGAGATTACTCTTCCAAATCCGGTTATTGGTTCATTGAGAACAACAAGGGTTTGAAGATGGATCCTTCATCTAGAAATGCACCGGATAGCAACAAAGGCTTATGGAACTCTATTTGGGGCCTTAAAGTTCCATCCAAAATTCGGTCTTTCCTCTGGAAGCTCTGCCACAACATTATCCCTACCAAAGGGACACTTGCAGCCCGATTCTATGGGAGCTTTGCTCACTCGGACCGATGCCCACGATGTGAGGAAGGATCAGAATCTATTGAACATCTTCTATTCTTTTGCCCTTTTGCACAAGCGGTTTGGAGAGCGTATGGATTCAACTACTTTCCCTCCGCTATAGGATTCCCTGACTTTTCCCAATGGTGGCTCAAAATTGATGAATTCAGGAAAGAAGGGAATTTCGACGAAGGATATGGTCTTACTGCCTTTCTTCTTTGGGCAATTTGGAAATCGAGAAATGCCTTTGTGTTCGAGCACAAGAAAGACATTCCGTGGGAAGTTTGGCTACAAGCGGAGAATTCATTCCAGAAGTTTTCTCGGGAAACAACACCGTCTACGAATTCCACTACAAGCCATCCTAAGCAGGCTGTCAGCTGGACCTCTCCTCCTTCAGGTACAATTAAAATAAATTGTGACGCGGCCTTTGAAAATCTTACAGGAAGGGCTACGGTTGCAGCCATTGCTCGTGATTCCACAAGTCACGTCATCATTGGAGCCTCAGAACCCAAGCTTGCCCCCTCCGCGGTTGTGGATGAAGCTAAGGAAATCAGGCTAGGTTTATCTATGGCTTTAGCAGAGAATTTCCCGCTAATCATCATTGAATCGAATTGTCAGGCGGTTGTCAATGGGCTCTGCTCAGGATCCTGCTCTGAATGGACCTCGTCGGCTATCGAAGAGGACATTAGATGCAAAGCGAAAGCCTTTGTAGGTTGTTCATTTTCTTTTGTTCCACGCTCTTGTAATCAGGTAGCCCATTGGCTTGCTAAGTTTGCTAGGGTTTCCCAGGGCCGAACATTATGGGAACATCCTTTTCCCTCCGGCCTCTTGATGTATTTGTGATTTTTGTTTTCAATGAAATCCTTACATTTCTGATAAAAAAACACATACATCTTGTTGTATCCAACTCGATCGGTTTTTGTGCTTTTTATTTAGACCGATGGGTTCAAATTCAGTTTGCTATTCAAATTATTATTATTCATTTAATAAAAATTATTTAAATTTAATTAAAAAGGTAAATGCAAAATTACTTTTTCATATTTCTGCAATAAAGTGAGTTTAATCTATAAAAATAGATTGAATATCAAAATCATTCGTATGATATTGAAATCCGTAAAATAATCATAATTAGTGAGTATATAAATTAAATTAATTCATTTAAAAAATAAGATGGATATTAGATTTGGATAATGGTTATCCACAATAAAAATTAAATTAATTCATTTAAAAACTAAGATGGATATTAGATTTGGATAATGGTTATCCACAAAAATAAAGCAAATTCCGATAATGAAAATCCAATGGGTTAATATTTTGCATTCATTATGAATTTGTTTCTAATAGTAATTAAAATATTGGCTTAAAGGTGAAATTAGTCTTCAACAAAAGTTAAAAAATCAATTAAGTCCGTATGAAAAAATTTTTAATTCAATTTAGCTCTCAAAATTCAAATTGTGTCTAATTTAGCCCCTCCATTACGTTGACCATTAATGCCCTCTAACGGTCAAAGATAGAAGGACGAGTGACACACTCTAAACGTGCCACATCAAAAGTGATTTTTAAAAAATTATAAAAAAAACCCTAAAAAATTCAAAAAAAATTTACAAAATTATAAAAATTCGTAAAAATGAAAAAAAAATTAAAAATTATTTTAATTTTCTTATTTTCCTTTAATTTTTTAATAAAAACATAAAATAATATGATTTTCTAAAGAACTCCAAAGTTTCATTTCTTAAAAAAAGCCCCATAAATCCTTAAATCAAATATTAACACCGATTCAACCACTGGCCACTCTCTGCCGCAGGAAAACTCTATCATCTTCGTCATCCTTGCACCCATTTTTATCGTTCGACACCCCTTGCATCGCCCAACCCGTTCTCCATAAATCCAAAGTTGTTATTAGTTAAAATGCAGGTAGGTTTCTATTTCGAATAGAAATTCTCTATCCTTTTGGTGCCTTTTTTGTGTCCCTGCGCTAGAAATATGTATAAATCAAATTATCAATATATGAAAAATTTTATAAATTGAACCTAACAAGTGGTCCTAGTGGAAAAGTAGATGATGTTCATCTTAGGAGACTTGGGATTAATCACTTTGTCTACAAGATGTCTGCACATTGTCAAAGAGTTAATAATATATATGTTTTATAATCACCTTTAGACTATTCAAAAAAATGAAAAATTTTACAAGTTTATCTAAATTATCCAATTTTTTGCTAACCAGTTATATTTATTAATGAAGATAAATACTAAAGGTGGCAAACTGACCCGAGACCCAAACCAGTTTTACCCGATCCGAGACTCGATATCAACCCGAACAGGATGATTCAAAACCTGAAATAAACTGAATTGAAACTGACCCAGTTTTTAGTTGAACCGATATGGACCTGAACTGATTTTCAACCGAATAAAATGGACCTGAATCGATTTCATATGAACCGAAAGTAACCTGAGTCGAAGGCAACCAGAAATAAAGAAAAGATATTAAAAGAAATAATAAAAGATTTGATGTGAATCGTCACACAACTCACCAAAAAGTTAAATATATTGGCTTTATAAAGCCACATATGGGTTTAAAAAACTAATCTGGCCTGAAAACTCGGTTGAAACATATTGATCTCCTATTGAACCGACCCAAAATCAACCGACTCGAAAATACCCGACTCAAAAATTAACCGAACTGATGTGACCTGATCCATACTGATAACCGAAACCGAATGTGATTAAAAATTGAACCTGACCCAATCCGAAATGACCCGAATTGAATGGCCTGTTTGCCACCTCTAATAAATACCCATTATATGAATTATAAGGTAAAAGATGTTGATCCACACTTAGAAAAACTCAAAGCTCATTGCAGCTAAATATAATTTGACCTAATAATTATTCAAAATAGGTTCACCTAATAAAACAATCAAAACATCAAACACACCTCCCTACTAGAAAAACGATATCAAATGAACCTACATACCCTTCAATTGAAAAGTATACAATCATTGTAACCCCCTCGACCCGGCCTGGATGTGAGACCGAACCGAACGGGTCATACGAAGAATATTAGAGTAAACCAGAAAAGTTTATTTCAATAAACGACCCTATTTTTTCTTTTTATCTTGTCTAGATGCACATTATTATTCCAATTGATAAGACTCGCAGCGGAAGAAACATCAACTCAATTAGACATCGATTTTGCATTCAATTAATTATGGACATGTGTTAGGGACCAAATTAAATTTTAGAAAAATATAGGGGCTTCATCCTACCATCCTTTAATTAGTCATATTACATGCCACTGTGTCAAATACCAACCTAATTCGATCATCCAAGCTCATTTAATTACATTCACAACATTTCGGGACCAAAACGTAAGAAACAAAACTTCAAGAAGATTCTAAATAACTAAATAACTACTTAGGGTGCGTTTGGTTCACGGAATGTAAGATTACCTTTGGGAATAAGATTCCCGAAATTTAACATTACTTGACACATTACTGGGAATGTGACATTACCTTGTTTGGTTTATTGTATAGGGATGTAACATTACTGTGTTTGGCTGGAGGTATATAAGGTTATCTGGAAGTAAAATTTACTAAATTGTCCATATGTTATATTTTCTTTTTAACATGTTAAACTTTCAATATTAACTTAAAAATACATGCACAAAAATTAATAGAATTATTTTTGTTACACTATCTAAAATTTGTAAAAATTATATATTTATCATATTTAATATAATTATTATATTAACTATTCTTTAAAAGAACCCAACAAGTGGTCTCAATGGAAAAATGGATGAAGTTCGTCCTAGAAGACCTGGGTTCAATCACTTTGTATATAATCACCTTTAGACTATTAAAAAACTATTTTATATATACTTACCCTAGTTATCCTCTATTAAAATATTTTGTAAATTTTTAAATGCTAGAAATTTAATATGTTCAAAATTTTAATTTTTTTATTACTTGTGACATGTCAAGCAAATTAAAGTAAATAATAAAATAAATCTAAAAGTTGTATAATACTTATAAAAATTTATATAATAAGTTTAACCTACTAAAATATTTTACAAGGTCATAAACATAAAAATAAAATTAAAAACATAAACTCTAAACTTATTAATTTTTAAGCAATATACTATCGCAATATATAACTTATAAACATCATAAATATAATATTAATAAAAATAAATTAAATATTTGTAACACCATTTAAATATTAAATAAAAATATTTAATTAATTTACACCACACATATTTAATCAACTAATTAAATTTTACAAAGGATCTATATGAACAAAATCTATTAACATAGGGGTAATATGGTCCAAAAGGGAGGGAATTGACAAATACCTAAGAAATCCAAGGGAATCACATTCCCACCCTTTAATGAAAAATTGCTACTGTTGGGAATGTAAAATTACCCCTTGGAGGGAATGCTCTCCAACCAAATGTGGGTATGTGATTCCGGAAAAAATCATTCCTCCAGGTAACGATCTTTTCCACGAACCAAACACCCCCTTAGCGTATCGGTACACTCAACCCTGTACCGATACGCCCTGTACCGAAACAGCTCTAGGTGTTTCAAAATATAAACATGTACCGATACAGTCTTATAAGCGTATCGATACACGAAATTCCAGTAACTAAATTATCCAAGCATATTTCGATACACCCCTCATTATATCGAAACATTATGCCCATTTCAGACTCATTGTATTGATACGGCCGTAGGCGTATCGATATACTTGGGCTTGTAATGTCACGATTTGTTGGTTTTTCACTCTTTAGTGCAACTCAAACCACCTAAACATGCTTATAACATATACATAACATATCCAAAGATAAACCTCAATAAAAAATGGCATATTCAACATCATCTTATGGCAATATGCTTCAAGGAGAAACTATAGGCATGCAACCTAGAAATCAAGCCAATCAAGATACCAAAAATCATAGCAAAGAATAATCCAAACACCAATGACCATTTACAAGTCTAAAACAACAATATAAACTTGCTCAAATAGGGAGTTCACACATATCTCCCAAAAACACAACATATCCCCCATTGCTCTTATTACTTATAGTCCAAACCGAAACATACTTTCAAGAATGAAGTCTCTCTTGATCCCTTGCTCCTCGCTGCCTTCCAAACCTCAATTCTCTACATTGATGGACAAAATAGAGCGTAAGCACACAAAGCTTAGTGAGGAGTGCTCAAAAACAAAACACCATCAATGTATTTAAAACTATTTTCCACATCCTCATTGAAATCTCATTTCAATTATTTTAAATCATCATTTGAAAACCATATTGCTCTTAAAACCATGCACATTAACTAATAAAAAACATGCATAATAAACTTTATGCATCATGTATCATGAACCAACATCAAGTCCCATTACTAACACTCAATTTAAGCCTTCACATGCATAACTACCATATGCAAAGCTTAAAGAGTAAACATGTACAAATCATATTTTATAACACAAACCATTTCATGATACATCATCACTTATATTGACTTACAAGTGATCATTAACCATGTTCCATTCTCAAAATATCATATCGGATACACGGATTCAATAAGTGTTCTTATAACACTTCAAGCCATCTTAACCGTAATATTGGTACAATCACAACCAAATGGTACAATCACAACCAACAGGGACAACAACCTCAATCATTGGTTAGATGCTTAACCCACTATCGAGAGACGAGACACCAACCTCCTCAATCGTTAGGGTACTTGGATGGGAACGAGACACCAACCTCCTCGACATCCAATGCGGCTTATTTATAGTGCATCCAATGCGGCTTAACCAAATTGTAAACCATTTTCATAACATCACTTTCCAATATAATTCACATTTAACCACATATCTCACTGTTTTCAAAGCATCAATATTAATAATTTTCCCAAAGCATTAAACCATGCTTTAAAACACAAGTATAAATATGAACTTACAAGGATCACTTACCTTGTGCATCCTTCATCAATACTTCATTAAAAATAGTAAACCACATACTTTAAACATGTTTTAATAGCAAGTAACATGAATTCAAAAACCATGTGCATAAACCATTTCAAAATAGCACAACCGAGGAAGAAAATTCTTATACTTACTTCCGAACTTAGACAAGCGTTTCAAGCTCACATATAAGTTCCTAAAAACACCCTTAAAACGTTTCAAATTTGAAAACCACGTTCTCACTCACCGACACGCGAAACCTTGATTAGCCAACGTGAAACTAAGCGTCTGAAGCTTCCAAAACCTCACTAGTTGCTTCCGAAATATTCTCCCCTATTTTAACCACATAAGAACAGAGAATTAATGCATCTCAATGCATTCAAAACTCCAGCAAGTAATCCTACCACATTGTCTTGCCCAAAACCACCAAAACGCCCATCTGAAACAACCGAAAACATCATCAATTAACTTCCAAACTTAACCCAGCTAAAATCTAACACTTTCAACCATCCATTAACATTGATTAACATCCAAAACTATCATATTACCAACCTTATACATCCAGCATTCACAAAACCACCACAACACCACAAAAACCCAATTCTAGCAACCTAAACAACTAGAGACTCATATAGTTTCGAGATTACCATGCTTAAACCTTAATATTAACATTATTAAACTTACAAATCATGATTAAAATCAATCTTAAACCCAGAAAAATAGATCCATTACGAAAATTACACAAAATCATCAATTAAAGTTTGATTTATCCATTTTCTTCAAATTAAAGAGTAAAGTACTTGGGAATTTCAATAAAGAACCTTGATTAGAGGAGAAGAACGAAGTTTACCACTAATCCCTTGCTTTTCCCTTAATTGTCAAGATTTGATTGAAAATCTCAAGAAACCATTGAAACTAGTTAAGGAAAATCCATGGAAATCATTTGGAGATCAAAGTAAAATGAAAAGGAATAAATCTCTAAAAGTTTTGAAAGAAAATAGGTAGTTTTGCTGATGAGAAAATAGAGAGAAATCTTGGGAAAATGGGAGTTACGTCAAAATGTGTTTTAAAGATTAACTACCTTTTTAATCAAATTCTTTTTAAACCTTTTAATTAATACACATTTAAAAAAAAGTCAAGTTAAGGGAATAGTTGATTAAAATTACATTAAGCTCCCTAAAGATTCTAAGCTTTGACTCTTTGCAAAATAGTCATTAAAATAGTTTTTAATTTTTACAAGTTAGTCACTAGATCGAAATGTCCACACTCCAATTACCATTTTCCAAAATTTATTTCACCAGCCCCTTATACATATTGAAAAAGGATTTAAGAATTTTTATATATTTTTATCATTCTCCGAACTAGGCTTCTCCTGAACTCATCCCAAAACCAACCCGAGTCTCCAATCTCGATCCAACAGACCTTAAACCCAACCTAAAAACCTCTAGGCCCAAAACAGGGGCATTACAATCACGCATCCCTCAAAAATCAAAGGGCTCGTTAGATGTAAAAAAGGTGTGTTGTATTAAATAACACTCGTGTATTAAAAAAATGGATGAAAGATGGTTGTTACTACATAAAGATGTTTGGTCGTGAAATTTGTGATAAAGTTAAAAGATAAGTGTTATGTATGAATGTGTTGAGAGTGGCAATCGATTGAATAAAACCAAGAGGGGGTGAATTGGATTTTTAAAGAATGTGGACACTAATTGCAAAGGTAGAAATTGCAAGGTGATTTTGAGTGGTTCAACTCCCTTAATTGAGTTTACATCCACTACCTTAGTGAACACACTAAGGATTTTCCACATATCCACTAATTTGTCTTTCCTTTAAGGATAAGGAGTAACCTTACACAATTCAATAGACTTATACCCCAAAGTCTATTAAATCCTTTCCCCAAAACAAATACAAAGAAGCAAACTAGGAAATCCTCACAAAGAAGGTGTTTGCACAATATAAGCTCCCTCACACGCCCAAAGAAACACTACCAAATGAATTACAATGAAGAACACTCTAGTGTTTACAAGAAAGATGGAAAACTAAGCACAAATTGGATTCTTGATTGCTTGAATGTTCTGATAGACTTTCTTGTTGTTGCTGAGATGGTTTATCCTTGTTTTTGTATCCTCTCTATCAATACTAGCCGTTGGGGATGGCATCAAGCCGTCACCTACAAAAAAACAAAGCATTTATAAAAGGATGGATCGATCCTTTTTCATAAAATATTATTGTTACAATAAAGGGATTAATCCTTTTGCACTTGGAGACTGGAAACAAAAATATAAGTGAAACTGTCTATAAAGGGATCGATCCTTTTCATTAGGGGATCGATCCTTTTTGCCTTAGAGTCTGGAAAGCATTTTTTGTAGTGCAAAAACGGATCATACTTATTTTGAAAAAGATCGGCTAAGTTGGAAAATATTCGAAACAAATTTTTCAAGTTTTTTTGGACTTTGAATTGTTTTTGAAAGATTTAATATATCTGATTAAGTCCAAAAACATTTTTCTTTTAATTTGTTATATCAAAATATTAGTCCAACCAAATGTACCTTTTTACCCTTAAATTTCTAGCTCTATATTTTCTCTTTGTTTTGACATTGATTATTATATTATTTTTAGGGTTTAGTGTTTGGTGTTTGTAGTTTAAGGTTTAGGGTTTAGGGTTTGATAGTTCATAGAATTGGGTTTTAGGGTTCATATTGTAGGGTTTAGTGTTTGAATTTCATGGTTTATGGTTTAAGGTTTAAAGTTTAGTGTTTAAGGTTTGTGGTTTTTGGTTAGGATTTTAGGTTTGGAGTATATGGTTTAGTGGTTGGGGTTTATTGTTTAGGGTTTATAATTTAAGGTTTAGTGTTCATGTTTTTGGAGTTTAGGGTTTGAGGTTTAGGTTGGGGTTTAAAGTTTATAATTTGTGGTTTTATGTTTGGGGCTTGGGGTATATGTGTTATAGTTTGGAGTTTAATGTTTAGGGTTCATGGTTGGGAGTTCGAGTTAAAGGTTTAAAGTTTATGGTTTAGAGTTTAGGTTAGGGTTACAGTTTAGAGTCTGTTGTTCAATATTTGAGGTTTAGGGTTGGTTTAGGGTTATGTGTTGGGGGATCATTGTTAAGGATTAGGGTTAGTATATTTAGAATGATGTAAATACATAAAAAATAATATGATGGTACAATTGACAAAACTGACGTGTTAAATAAACACCACTTTTACCATGTGATAAATATCACCCAACTTGTATGTAAAATAATACGCTGTATTAAATTTCACATATACTAAACACACGTATAAAAATAAATTTTTTGAGTTCCATTGATTGGCCTAGTGACTAAGGATGCTCATATTGCCCCATCTTGTATGGGTTCAAATCTCAATATGAGAATGTAATCTCTATTTAATTAAAAAATAAAATACATGTGTGATAGTGTTTTTGAAAAACTACTAAGACTTTTCGTGTATCACTTTTGAAAAAATGATTTATTAAAAGGGAAAACTCGAACTTTGGAAAACAATAAAAATTTGGAGTCGCCACCGGCCACTAAGGTAGGTCGGACACCACAAAACCAGAGATTCACTTTAAAACGGGTTCGGGAGTTGGTTACGTGTGGGGAAGGGTTAGCACCCCCATCACGCCAAGAAATCAGTACAAAATTACTTGTTGCCTTTTTTTATCGATAGAAATTATTTAAAAACCAAAATGAATTTAATAAAGGGGTTCTTAAATGAAAATATGACTTAAATAGCGCGGTCTATATCGAATTGTGGCTTTGGAATTAATTGAACATTTAATTAGAAAGGATGACGGTACACCGAACCATAGACTAAACCGACATCATATAAGACTGACTACCGTGTTAGTTTAGGGTTCAAATCCCGTACGTCACCTTTATGCATGATGCAAGCAAGTAAAAGATGATGCGTGGTAATTTCTTTTTTATGTTTCCGCTTACCTAGAGACGAAGAAAATTAACCCAAATATTTGATCGACATCCATTAAGCTTGGATTGTCATAACACAAATACCAAAGTTAATTAATACCTCTCTTTGGGTATAAATTAAGTTCGATTAACATGCTTAACAATTAGCGGTCTCATGAATGACATGTATAAGATGCATGCCATAAAAGAGCTTTGAAAATAAACAAATAAAAGCGCACCCAAGGCCCTAACTTAAAGGCTCGAATTATGAAAATTTCGTTAGTGATCTAATTATTCATTATGTGATTCTAATATTAAATCCTTGATCATTTCAATCCTAATTAAGGGACTCGGATCAATTATGGATTATCTTGTTTTATCCCATCTAGAAATAATATTAATTTTATGATTAAAGTGAATGTGGATAAACCGGCTTAACAAACTTAATATCCATCCTAATAAGCCAATGATGAACTTAAGTTAATTAGACCGATTAGAGCCGTAAACCTAATTCAAGCTCTAAACTTAAACCGACCTAATTGTTCGAATCGTGCCCCTATAAGGCAGGTACATGATCTGGAACAATTAAATCGATTTTACCAAATTAAAGACTAATCTAACTAACCCAAGCCCACCTAAACTAAGAAACAAGCCCAAAAGAATCTAAATCTATTCATTTAAAACATATGGCCCAAAAACCCCAAATTAATGGACATTAAGAGAAATAATTCAACAAGGCCCAAAATTAATATCATTCGAAAACACATATTATTTTATTAAACATATTGACGTTTTTATCACATTTTAAAAAAACGAGCTTCTAATTCTTTATATACATCACATTAAAAAACACCACTAATCAATTAAATTAAGTTAAACATTTGAACAAAAGACCATTTACCCTTGTTTAACATTAGACTTTAGATTACATAACATGTTAAGTAAGTTTTACATTAAATATTAAGAAAACACAACACCATTGATAAAGAAGCAACATCATGACCACAAAAAGAACATTCTATTCATGCAAACATACAATTAAAACATAAACAGAATACATTAAAATAAACAAACATGTATTAATCATACCATATGAATAAAATCAAGCAAGAAACAGTACCAAAATGGAAGAAATGCAAAAAACAGTGGCCAAATCGAAGAGACATGAAAATAAATACAAAACTATGAATGGGGACTAAATTGAAACAGACTCAAAATATGGGGGAGGGGATGACCAGAAAGACCGTGGGTGATTCGAATCAGGACAAGATTGAAAACATACACAAAACCCTAGGGACCTAAGGTGCAATTTGAAAATGCGGAGACCCTTAGCCTGCTAAGGACGCGACACAGAGGGACCAAACGTGAGATTACCCAAAAATTAAAACCTAAAAACTCTATAAATACCTAAGCTAAACCAACCTTAGCCCCCTTTTCCAACTCTGAAACCCTAGCCGCCATAGACCTCTCCTCGACCATCTAATACCGACCGGTGATATCCACCGTCTGGTGACCTTGAAACGTCTTCGAAAAGAATCCCAAACAAACCTAAACCCTAGAAACGACCATCTCTCGTACTAAACCCACCTAGAAGACAACCCCAAACAAGACCCTTTCTGTTTTCTAAAAAAAATACCCCAAAACCTATTTTTTGACTCGAAAGCAGTTGCAAAAAAAGGGCTTCGCGTCTCCTTCAACCGACTCACACTTCAAAGTCATGGGAAGGCCGGGATTGTCATCAGTGAAAGAAAAAAGGCCATCTTGAAAAGATGAAATGGAAAGGTAAAAACAAAAAACTTTTCTTTCTCTTTTTTATGTGGTGCGATGATAAAGATGACCTCTACAATTCTTTCTTGCTTGTATTTCTCTTTGTATTTTGAAAAAAGGATCCGCATTACATTACTGTTCTTTCGGCTTTATAGTCCGAGATTACAAGGTTTTTCTAATTACATAAAAACTACGAAAAAATGCCATTGGTTGCTAGTATTTTTGTTTGCATTCGTTCTGAAATCCGTTGTACATTCCTTTGCCGCACCCGTCCTTTCCTGACCCTTTTGTTTTTTTTGTATGCGTGGCTGCTGGAGGAGAGGACGGGGACCAAGGGTTGTTGCGGCCGATGTGGTTGTACGGATTGTATGGGGAAGCCGAACGGGTGAGCGGTGGCTTGCACGCGCACGTTTCAGGAGACGGTGAGTCGCGCGTGGATCGTACTCGTATGGAGAAGCAATCATGGTCGCTCGTTCAAGCCATATCCAACGATTTGTGTTCCTACGACGCTAGAGCATCCTATGAGTCCGAGGTGCTTCGCACGAACCGTACGTACGAGCTGAGGCAGCTGAAGAGTCCTAGTTTTGGACCGTCAGATCCGGCTGTGATCCTGCGGCGCACAAAGGGGGTGAGACATGTTAGGGTTATCATATTGGGGTGGTAGCTGGGCCGAACGGGCCTCATGTAGTTTTAATTAAATTTGTAAATGGACGGTTAATATTATTTTTATTTGGGCTTTGATTAATTGGGTTGCTACTTTTATTTAAACTATCTCTTTGTTTAGTATAATAATTATAATAGTAATTATAATACTAATGGTAATAATAATATATGATAATAACGATGATGATTCATAATAATAATAATAATAATAATAATAATAATAATAATAATAATAATATAGGATAATATTAATAATAATTAATAGTAATAGTAATATATAACTTTGATATATATATATAAGAAGACAATATCAAAAATAACTATAGTAATACGGTTAATAATGGAATTAATTATAACATACAGTAACACTTAGGAAATAAATAATATTCATATGTATCCATCATTTTACAATAGTAGTGTATTAATTAAAGCCTATTATAAACACCTTATGATAAAAGAAAATCCCTTATCTATATATATATATATATATATATATATATATAACATATAGTACCACTTAGGAAATAAATAATATTCATATGTACCCGGCTAAAATTAGTGATTACAGTTGCCCCTCTTTGCTTATACTTGTGGAACAAGAATAAAGCAAAGACCATAAGCACTAATTTTGTCCGACGTCCATGTTTGAGTGATTTGCTCCTCCGAAGCGGCAATGTGCAAACTGCTCATCTTTCTAAAACAACCGGGATAAACTGGGTAAGTCTTCTGGTCTTTTTGCACGAAAAAACCTTGAGCTCTTTTGCTCGTAAATCTTGGTGTGGCGAGTTCGAAGTCCTTCGCCTGAAGTCCTTAAGCTTTGAGTCTTTGTCTCCTTTGCTTTGAGAACTTAACATAGCGAATTTGAAATCTTCGCCTTGAGCTGTGAGTGTTTGTCTCTTTTGCTCGGAAGTCCTAATTTTAGTGAGTCTGAAATTCTCACCTCGAGTTGTGAGTATCTGTCTCTCTTGCTCGAAAGTCCTGATTATGGTGAGTCTAAAATTCTTCTTCTAGTCCTTCTTCTTCTTCTTCTTCTTCTTCTTCTTCTTCTTCTTCTTTCTTCTTCTTCTTCTTCTTCTTCTTCTTCTTCTCTTCTTCTCTTCTTCTTCTTCTTCTTCTTCTTCTTCTTCTTCTTCTTCTTCTTCTTCTTCTTCTTCTTCTTCTTCTTCTTCTTCTTCTTCTTCTTCTTCTTCTTCTTCTTCTTCTTCTTCTTCTTCTTCTTCTTCTTCTTCTTCTTCTTCTTCTTCTTCTTCTTCTTCTTCTTCTTCTTCTTCTTCTTCTTCTTCTTCTTCTTCTTCTTCTTCTTCTTCTTCTTCTTCTTCTTCTTCTTCTTCTTCTTCTTCTTCTTCTTCTTCTTCTTCTTCTTCTTCTTCTTCTTCTTCTTCTTCTTCTTCTTCTTCTTCTTCTTCTTCTTCTTCTTCTTCTTCTTCTTCTTCTTCTTCTTCTTCTTCCAAAATATCCTTTGGAAGGAATAAATTGAGGAATGGAGTTTTGAGAAAAAACATTCTTTAAGAAAGATAACATTGAAAAATTAGGAATTTTACAAAAAACATCCTTTAGGAAGGATAAAATTGAGAAATTGGAATTTTTAGAGAAATTATCCTTTAGGAAGGAATGAAATTGAGAATTTGATTTTGAGAAAAATCCTTCAGGAAGGATAGAAATGAGGGATTAAAAAAACCTTAATACCAGTCAAAGGATTATTGAGATCCATTTCTCTTCTCGTAGAGCCGTAGATCCACCCTTTTATCAATCTTCAAATACCTGCTTAAAAAAAGAACAATGCTATGATGGCATGAGTTAGCATGCCCCTAACATAGGGATGTCTAACTATCAATGATGCATGAGCATATTTCATGATGTAAAGATGTGTATGGCCATGAGAATGCAAAGATACATGGCTTTAGCTCGTCTCTGCTCCTTGAGCCCAATGACCTTAGTCGCAATCATAATCATTAATCAAGTACTTTCAAGCCGTATGCCATCTCCCATCTATTTTGATTCGAAGTCTCATGCGCAGAAGCCCATGTTGCCCCACAGACAATGATGCCCCAATGGCCCTTCATCATCTCACATTATGTAGTATCCCTCAATTTGGTCTCCACTGACGGCGACACGTTTATCTCTAAAGTAATACCAGGAAATTTATTTGTTTTGAAATATGTCAATTCGTTGGTCGTCATTCTAATGAAGAATGTATTTTCAGATTAATATACAGAACCTTGAAACCAAAATTCTAATTAAAAGAAAAATAGAATATGATGCTCCGGATATCAAATGCAAGAGCGTCTTAGATTCAACTTTCAGATGATCACTTCAAGCATAGCTTGCATCTATGAAGACTTTGAATGTTGTGGCGATATTTGAAGTTGCGAGACCCCTCCCAAATCGCTCAGTTCATCCTCATGATTATGGTACTTGCTGGATCAGCTCGATTACTATTCCTTCTAGTTCTCATCATGTTTCTTCATTCATATGTATGTTTAAAATTTCAACTTTTTCTTAGCCCATGGGACATGTTCGTTTATGATTACCATTGATTTCGTGTCGGTGTCCTCAAGGATTCCTTTCCGGGACTTATTCAATTTGTCCATTTATTTCTTTTTCTTAGGGGAATTCAACTCGTCACAATCATTTGGCTCGAGAATAAAGATGGAGCACACAACGATACCCCGAGTTACTCGGCATGGTCACAATTTTGAAAATATTAACATCACTCATGAAGCGAAGAGTTTCGGGCTTCAACGGAGTGCCCCTAAAATTCCACACTCATATTCGAAAATTCCTATTACCAGGTTTCGGAAATTGGAGTGCTTTTTGTTAATGCTTATTACCAGACTCTGAAGTTAAAAACATTTTATTTTGAAATAGTCTATTTTCTTTTTTTCTTCTCTTTTTAGGCACATTTAAGCAACTCTATTTGGGCTCTCTTATGAGATTTTCTTATAATAGAACATCATCGAAGGAATAGTAATCTTGCTTCTCTCGTTTTTTTGACCAGAAGCGGACAGAGCGAGAAATCTCACTTCATCGTTATCACAACATTCGATCGATCTTTTTTATTAGAATCAATGCCACATCAAGCATGTGATATCTGAAGACCTACAGAAGTAAGGAGGGATATACATATATATGATTTCAAGGTCATTGTATGTTAAGCGACATGCATTTTCATTAGAAAGAAAATTCGCAAACATAACAAGTGCCCATAAAATGGTCATTGCTATCTTCGGGAAAATGATAGCAATGTTTGTTTCATGCATTACTTCAATAGAAAATGCAAGATGAAAGAAGACTCAAACACACGAGCTCCTAACAACCCGGGAAACAACACTTCCCCAAAAGTCTCGCTCATCATTTTTTTTTCAGAGCCTCAACAGACCGTTCTCGATCAGTCCCTGAACTTTTTTTTAGTTCCCCACAATTCTTTGTGGTATGGCCCGTGCTTCCCACATGGTAGTCACATCGTAGCCTTCAAGGTAGAGATGATCCTTTGGTTTGGACTAAACTAGGGTCAGAAGCTTCTTCTCAATAAGCACTGGGAGTAGATGTGTGTACGACATAGGAACCGGGTGAAGAACCCTCTGGAGGCTTTGCAGACCATGACGTTTGATTATGAAAGCGGCCATAAAATTGGTTGTTTGGGCGAGAGCCCACCATATGAACTTGGGACTCATGCCCCTTGTGGGCGGTTGTGCTATAGGGTTCCACTATCTTCCCTTTCTTAATAGCATCCTTAATACGTTCTCCCGTCATGACCATGTCCGCAAAGCTATTAGCGGGATTGCTGATCAACCGATCATACAAGACTTCATTCAGAGTGTTCACAAACATAGGAATGATTTCACCTTCTAGCAGTGGGGATTGGACCTGAGCTGCCTCGTCTCGCCAGTGCTGGGAAGACTCACGGAAACTCTCATTGTGTTTTTGTTCCAAACCTTGTAGCATGAGCCGATTTGGAATCATATCAGTTACATGCATGTACTGACCTATGAATGCTCTTGAAAGATCTCTCCATGACTTGATGTCAACTCGACTAAGTTGAACATACCAACGGTTTGCGGATCCGGTTAAACTGTCTTGAAAATAATGGATAAGTAGCTTCTCATCTTTTATAAAAGCTGACATCCTCCGGCAATACATAGTAATGTGTGCCAAGGGGCAATTAGTTCCATCGTACTTCTCAAAGTCGGGAACTTTGAATTTCGGTGGAAGGACTAAATTCATTACAAGGCTCAAATCACTGGCATCATTCCCTTGCTCATCCGTCCCTTGTAAGGTCTTGAATCTTTCTTCAAGGAAGCGAAACCTCTCCTCATGCTTCTCTTTCATCTTGGCCTTAATCCTCTCCACTTCATCCTCATACCCTGCCCCTAAGTCGATGAGCTAGTTCGTTGAGGTTCCTCCGTGGCGGCTAAGAGGTGCCCCGATAACGGGATTGGCAGAAACTCCTGCGTAGACTCTTTTTCCGAGATTTGGTACTACTGGTTGACCATTCTCATGGGATGTAGGACCCTTGTGTCCTTTAATGCTTGAGCTACCCATAGAAACTCTTTCCTCATCTGTCATCTTTAATAACAAGTTAGTCATCTGAGCAATAATAGAAGCTTGCGACTGTGCGATCTGATCGTTGATATTCTTACTGACCCCATCCAAACGAGTTTCGAGGTCCTTCTGCCCCTTCTCTACCTTGGACAATCACTCTTCCATTGCTCGGGCTTGCAAACAGGTAACATATGAATGAGGAATGATTGCATATTAAACTTTCACTTTCTGCCATGATATTTCTCGCAATTAATTCCATGATTGATTAATGTATGCAATGTATCACATGTATGAAAATGAGATAATTTTTAAAAACAAGTATACAAGGAACAATGTATGTGTTGTATGCACAACAAGGATAGACGATTAAAGGTAATCAAACAGACATGTACAATTGAAATGCAAGGATGCATTGATTCAACGAACATTCTCATTTAATAACTTTCATAACAAAAATCGGGTCTCGTCATAATGGGAAGAGAACAACAACTTCCATACAAGGCATAATTGAAACTCGAGTTCCTTCTTCGTTGATGGCTAGGTTTACCTTTGCTCATTTTGTGATCAACCCTAGGCTTTGAGATTCTTTGGTTCGTTGCTATAGATTCTTTCTCCCGTTATGAAAGTCTTAAACTTCGAACTGTTCTCGAATCAACATCTCATATGCAAAGTGCTATGAATATGCATAAAGAGAATTGAACAAGAAATTGAAATTAAACACGTCACAAAATAATGCTACTTATGAACATATGAATGTATGCAAAGAGCGATACTGAGTTTGGCAAATATCCTCGTTAAACGACTTGTATCAATGGGAAGCTTGGTATGTTACAATGATCAAATAAAACCCACTACATATGGTTCTTAAGCTAGCATCTAGGTCGACGATATTCTTCAAGATTCACACAATCTCTTCTTCATTCTTGGAAGGATCTTTCGCTAGGAATCACGCGTTCCCTCATATCTACGTTAACAAATATGCCAACTCTCGGCCCTGCCCCCATGTGGTGTAGGCGACGAATTATGATTGATCCACTGTCAATGCTTAGTACTCTTGACTTGCTCTTTGAAAGGGTCCCACTGAACCCAACCTTCAATGTGTATTTGAGCTGAGGTTAGAATTCCCTTTGACTTGAAGTTTTTTTCCCTAAGTCGAGACTTGATTGTCGACCCAAGATGGAAGGGTGCTCGAGAAACTTTTGATCTTGCCCTGGAAAGCTTAGTTCTTGTTTGGTGTGGTTCTCGTTAATTTCCTTGTAAGACTCGGTATTTCCTAACTGGAACGTCTAACAAATATGTGAGGTGGCCATTTTTTTGGAAGCCTTTATTGTGTCGAAAACCCAACCATGTAGTTTCTCTTCTTATGGCTATTTGTTCGCTGAGATCCTTCTCATTATTGTTACGGACCAGATTTCCCACTAATCAAGTCTTTAATTTCAAATTATTTCCAACTCTATGTGCTCTTTATGCCATTGATGAAATATGCAAAATAAAGAGGAAAAAAATCAAGGAAAGAAAATGCGTTAGTTACAAGAATAACATAAATTAGAAGGCAAGGAAAAATAAGCATAAGCAAGCAATTAATAAGACGACCCTAGCCACTCTAAGCTCTATGGTTATCCACATGGCTCTAATGGGGTGGGCTTCTTATATTCTCACACATGAGTTTAGTTCTAACAAGGATACCCGAACCTATCTCATCACCTACTAAGGCGACAAGAACCCCAATGCTAGCCCACTACAGGCTTGCAAACTGGTTTCGGTTCGAGCAAAAGCACGACCTAATAACGTGGAGGGCTGCTCACGTGTTAAAGGTGTGGATTCTGAGAGTGAATTACCGACCCGTGGAGGGATGCTCACGTGGGTATGGGGTTTCACTCTCACTTAAGAAGGGTAGCTCAGGTATAGAGCTTAATGATCATTGTAGAACTAATGTTTTGATATAATAATTGAAAAATGTTTTGGACCAATTTAAAAAGAATTCAAAACTATTTCCAAAGTCCAAATAACTTGAAACTATGTTTAGGGATGTTTTTAAAAGGGTTTAACATGTTTTTCATAAGCCAAACTTCACAAAACCTTCCAGGCGTTTCGAAACACCCTTAGGCGTTTCGATACGGTGTCTTCCAGTAGCAAAAAGTTTCGATACTGGTATCGAAACGAGTCTTCCCTGGATGAGGATTTTGCCCAGCGTTTCGATACGGGAAATGCCGTTTTGATACGCCTACGTGGCATCGACCATAACGGTCATAAACCCCAACGGCTATTTTCCAACTAACTTTTAAATGCAGAGCGTTTCGATACGGTGCCTAGTGTTTCGATACGGCCCATGGCGTTTCGATATGGATGCTCATCATACTGCAACGGCTCTTTCTACTTAAAGAGCGTATCGAAATGGGTTCGAGCATTTCGATACGGGTAGCAGCAGAACTACATTTATGGTGGGAAATAAAGTCCTCAACGGCTCCAAATCATCCCCAACGGCTAGTAACGACTATAAACTCATCAAGGAGTATAAAAGGGACCTTCAAGCATCAAGATATGGTTAATTCTTCAATTGTTAATCAACTAATGATCAAAAAGTGTCTTTGTACTTAAATTGTCAATTCTTGTATAGACAAACACTAGTGAGCCAAATTTGTCAAATTTGCTCAAGTGTTTTAGGTTTCGGGTGAGTGCAAATTGTGCAAACAAATACCTATTAGAGGGATTTAAGTTTGCTTATCTTTTCTCTTTGTAAAGAGGGTTTGATCAAGGCTTTGGGTAGAAAGCTTGATCGGTGTATAAGGGTTTCCTCCTAAGCCTAGAAAAGGGGACGAATCAATAGTGGATTGATTGGAAGTCCTTAGTGGGAAGCTAAGGTAGTGGATGTAGACCTTGGTTAGAAGGTGGAACCACTCTAAAATCATTGTGTCATCTTTATTTTAGCTTCCACACCACATCACCCAAAATTCCACCTCTCCACCACTTGGTGAGCAAGATCGTTTGAAGGAATCGAGCACCCCACAACTCAACAATCATGGTGCAACACATGTTGGTGATTCCTTAATAATTAAATGGAAAATTAATTCGAATGTCACAAATTTTCAAAGCCCGTTCAACTTAATTCATATTTTCATAAAAGAACAACCTTATTAACTTCACTTTGAAATTTAAATAGTTTCTATCGATTAAAGGCAACAAGTGTTTTACTGGATTAACTCTCGTTTTGTTTTACAAAAAAACAAAAAATTCGTCCCCAGCAGAGTTCCCAAACTGTGATAACGTTTTTTTTTGAAAAACTACTAAGCCTTTTGTGTATCACTTTTGAAAAAAGATTTATTAAAAGGGAAAACACGAACTTTGGAAAACAGTAAAAATTTGGAGTCGCCACCGGCCACTAAGGTAGGTCGGACACCACAAAACCATAGATTCGCTATAAAACGGGTTCGGGAGTTGGTTACGTGTGGGGAAGGGTTAGCACCCCCATCACGCCTGGAAATCGGTACCAAATTAGTTGTTGCCTTTTTTATCGATAGAAATTATTTAAAAACCAAAGTTAATTTAATAAAGAGGTTCTTAAATGAAAATATGACTTAAATAGCGCGGGCTATATCAAATTGTGGCTTTGGAATTAATTGAACATTTAATTAGAAAGGATGACGGTACATCGGACCATAGAATAAACCGACATCATATAAGACTGACTACTGTGTTACTTTAGGGTTCAAATCTCGTACGTCGCCTTTATGCATGATGCAAGCAAGTAAAAGATGATGCGTGGTAATTTCTTTTTTATGTTGATGCTTACCTAGAGACGGTGAAAATTAAACCAAATATTCGATCGATATCCATTAAGCTTGGACTGTAATAACACGAATACCAGAGTTATTTAATACCACTCTTTGGGTATATTTTAAGTTCGATTAACATGCTTAATAATTAGCGGTCTCATGAATGACAGGTATAAGATGCATGCCATAAAAGAGCTTTGAAAATAAACAAATAAAAGCCCACCCAAGGCCCTAACTTAAAGGCTCGAATTATGGAAATTTCGTTAGTGATCTAATTATTCATTTTGTGATTCTAATATTAAATCCTTGATCATTTCAATCCTAATTAAGGGACTCGGATCAAATATGGATTGTCTTGTTTTATCCCGTCTAGAAATAATATTAATTTTATCATTAAAGTGAATGTGGCTAAACTGGCTTAACGAACTTCATATCCATCCTAATAAGCCAAGGATGAATTTAAGTTAATTAGACCGATTAGAGCCCTAAACCTAATTCAAGCTCTAAACTTAAACCGACCTAATTGTTCGAACTGTGCCCCTATGAGGCGGGTACATGATCCAGAACAATTAAATCGATTTGACAAAACTAAAGACTAATCTAACTAACCCAAGCCCACCTAAACTAAGAAACAAGCCCAAAAGAATCTAAATCTATTCATTTAAAACCTATGGCCCAAAAACCCCAAATCAATGGATATTAAGAGAAACAATTCAACAAGACCCAAAATTAATATCATTTGAAAACACATATTATTTTATTAAACATTTTGATGTTTTTATCACATTCTAAAAAAACGAGCTTCTAATTGTTTCTATATATCACATTAGAAAACACCACTAATCAATTAAATTAAGTTAAACATTTGAACAAAAGACCATTTACCCTTGTTTAACATTAGACTTTAGATTACAAAACATGTTAAGTAAGTTTTACATTAAACCTTAAGAAAACACAACACCATTAATAAAGAAGCAACATCATGACCACAAAAAAAACATTATATTCATGCAAACATACAATTATAACATAAACAAAATACATTAAAACAAACAAACATATATTAATCATAACATACGAATAAAATCAAGCAAGAAACAACACCAAAGTGGAAGAAATGCAAAAAATAGTGGCCAAATCGAAGAGACATGAAAATAAATACAAAACTGTGAATGGGGACTAAATTGAAACGGACTCAAAATATGGGGGAGGGGATGACCAGAAAGACCGTAGGTGACTCGAATCGAGACGAGATTGAAAACGAACACAAAACCCTAGGGACCTAAGGTGCAATTTGAAAACGCGGAGACCCCTAACCTGCTAAGGACGCGACACAGAGGGATCAAACACGAGATTACCCCAAAATTAAAACCTAAAAACTCTATAAATACCTAACCTAAACCAAACTTAGCCCTATTTCCAACTCTAAAACCCTAGCCGCCAGAGACCTCTCCTCGACCATCTAATACCGGCCGGTGATATGCACCGTCCGGTGACCTCGAAACGTCTCCGAAAAGAATCCCAAACAAATCTAAACCCTAGAAACGACCCTCTCTCCTACTAAACCACCTATAAGTGTAGCGACTAAATTTTAGAAAAATACCTCGGTGTCACTTGGAAGAACCGGGGTTTAAATTAATTTTGAAAATTTAATCGGATCTTGAAAAGGGGAGGAGTCGCCACCGGCCATTTAAAAATGGTAGATCGAACACCGAAATTAAAACCAGAGATTTTCCTTCGAAAAATGGGTTCGAGAGTCAGTTACACGCGGGGAAGGATGAGCACCCCCGTCGTGTCCAAAATTGGTACCAAAATCATTACCGCTTAGTTAATATTAAATTTCGCGAATTAAAGTGATGAATCATATTGAAATTTGGTTATACGGGTGAGTACATTTTAATTCGAATGCAACCTAACATAACATACGAGAATAAATTAAATAAGACATGAAATAATACGAATAAGTCAATAAAAATGATAAATACGAACAAATAATGATAAATGAATAGAATAAAATATAAGACACATGATAAACACATAATATATATGTATATATATATATACATATACCATACATAAACTATAAAAAGGAAAAATAGATTTAGAATATATTATGTATTATACTTGGTAACTAGGAAAAGCCTTGATATTATATATATATATATATATATATATATATATATATATATATAAGGAAAATAAAATAATAGAAAACTGGCATAATGGGGAATTGATTGACAAATCTCAAAACAATATCAAGGGTAAGGCATAAAATTAGGAAATGGGTTATTCGGTGATTAATTAACAAAATAAAAGAGTTATGTCTTATAGGGATTTACGCTGAGTAAAAAAAGAGACTTAGAAACCATATCCAGGTTTAGGGATTTTATTCCCATTTTAGTTTTACCCTTTTTTCTCTCAAACAAGCCCACGCCATCGAGCTTTCAAGCTGTCGTCGGTGCCGCTCCAACGCAATTTTCGGCCATGCAAGGCCACCACGAGAGTGGTCTTGGCATTCTCTTCTTCTCTATTAGAGTAGATTCGCCGAAAGGTCTCCGGTCGTTGAGAAAAAAGGGCCGAAACGCTTCAGTTTTCCCTCACCGGATCCTAGTTATCCATCGTCGGATCTTCACGATTTTCGGATATGACGTTCGCCTCACCGGGATGAAGCCCTTCACCGATGGGATCGTCAAACGAAGCTCTGATCACCTGTGGTCGTTGAATTGATAGTAAATAAATTTTTTCTATATATTCGAAATAAAAAACGAAAGAGCCAAAAATATCTCTGAAATTTCTCTTGTATTGATTTCTTTTTTGAAACGGTTACAATGATTTTTTCTCTCTAAAATCGAATCCCCCTTTTAGCTTACAAAGTATGCTCCTCATGTCTCTCCTCTCTCGGGTTTACCTTGCCTCTCTCTCCAAAAAATTCCCCCTTTTTACATTGGTTTTCTCGGTTTCTTTTATACTGAGACTACATCCATGTAAACAAACTCAGTACATTATCTCTCTTTACCTCTGATCTTATGTCTAGTTGACTTTGTGCGTTGCCTCTTGCTGATTCTCTGCTTTTCTTTTTTGTTTTGTTTTAATTTCGTTTTTGAGTATTCTGACCCTGTCTTTTCCCTCTGTGGCATGTTTGGGTTCCTGAAATGGGAGGGACACAGTGACAGTCGGCGTGCCGGTTGCAGGAGAAGGTCGTGGCTTGGCACGCGCGCGTCGGGTAGAGTAATGGATATGCGGGTTTCCATTCTCCAAGTGCCTGAACGGATAGACGGGTTCTATTCTCCAAATGCCCGAATAGATGAACAAATTTCATATATATTTGTCTCGAGCTTTGAGTATTTGTTTCCTTTTCTCTAAAATCCTTTTGCTTTGAGTTTCTGTCTTGTTTGCCATGAGCTTTGAGTATCTGCCTCCTTTGCTCTGAAGTTCTTGGGCTTTGAGTTTCTGTCTCCTTTGCCTCCTTTGCTCTAAAATCCTTTGGCTTTGAGCTTCTGCCTCCTTCGCCATGAGTTTTCGCCTTAATCCCCAAAGTGCCTTTTGGGTTTTCACCTTGTCTCCTTTTCTCTTGAAGTTAACTTCTACCTTTGACTCTTCTGATTGACCTCCGATTAATGTCAACTGCTTTAAATGGTGTCTTCTATCTAAAGATGCCACAATCTTTCAGCCCTCGTTCTTCTAAATTTGTGGTCAAAAGCGTCTCTTCTGAATTTTGCTCCTTTGCCCCAAAGTGCCTTTGGAATTTTCGTCTCGGCTTCTCCTCTTCTTCTTTTCTATCTTCCTTCCTTTCTTAGGCATGTCTTCGTCACCTTTTGTCGAGTTGATTTCAGACGATACTTATTGTCTCATATTGGTGCGCGGCGCACACGGTCCTTCTCGAGACATTCCTTCCGCCAAGATGCTTAGGCTCTGAGGGTAACTTCTGTTCCCCGATTATCAACGTCAAAATTTCTACCCTCATGTTCTATTCTAATACTTATTAACGAAGGTTGACTTCGTAGCTCAACATTTCACCGAAGACGGTCTTGATAATTCGATTGGAGGTATTAATAATGTTCGAACCTCCGAGGGTGCCCCTACGGGTACTGATGGCTTTACCTCGAGCCACGGTCAGTCCGCTTGTTCATTCCCATGTAGAAGACTTATGCAAGTGATTGGGTAAAAATAATTTTATTATGTAAATATGCATTTTAGAGAATCATGTCAAGTGAAAATCAAGTTTGGGGTCTTTGAAAATAGGTTGACCCGAGTGACATTTTCTGAATGTTGCAGGGATGCACATATGAAATCTTTTCTAGGCTATTAAGCTTTCGAGAGGAGCGACTCCCATTCCTAGTTTCTATCCAATTTAAAGGTGGCTCTCTTTAACTCACTAACTCATCGTGCCCCATCCTTCCCTCTCTTCTGATCTCAATCAGGCATTAGAAGTGTGGCAATCTTTGAAGAAAGGTTATCCTCGATAGGCGGGATGTAATCTGAAGACAAATCCGTCCTTCCGTGTATGGTCCAAATGTCCTCCCATATACAAATATCAAAATTGGTCTTCAAGTGGTAGAAGTTTTAGGGTTATCACTTCATTCAAGAACCTTAGACAACAATGCCCGAGAGGCAAAATTCACACAATGGGAGTGGCCCATTATTCCTAAACACTCATTGTCATTCCTCCCTTGGCCGAAGTAGAGCATAGGGTTTTCATATTTATAACATCCTCACAACATTCGGTCTTTTAGAAAAAAATTCTTTTTTTTAAATTGAATTAAAGTTAATCTCAAAAACTATATATGTGTGTAATTGGAGAACAAGAGTAAGCTTATGAAATGTTTAAAGAATTAAGGAATACCAAAATATTTTCTAAATAACAAAATGAAACATTCGTTACAATAAAAATAACTATACTCTTCTTTTGAAACAATCTACAACTTAGCTTATTCCTTTTGCATTTTTCCAAATGCAAAGGGATCAACAGATTTGAATTGCCTTTGCTCCGGGCTAGTTGTACCATTCCCATAGGTACAATCAGTTTTCACCAATAATGAGGATTGGATTTTTGCAAAGGATTTATTTCCCTTTGACCATTCGTAAAAATGGATTTTCGATGGACATTTGAATTATCCATTGTCTTAAACTTTGTCGTATTTAAGCACGTTGTGCCAACATTTCTGTCGGACTTGCCCAAACATCTCTTCTTCTTTCATGAAGCGATGTAATGTCTCCAATTCACTTTTCTTGAATCGAGACTTGCATTTTTTCCAAATACACAGAGATCAGCGGGTTTGAATTGCCTTTACCGGTAGTCGTTTGCTCCGGGCTAGTTGTACCATTCCCCTGGGTACAATCAGTTTTCACCAATAATGAAAATTGGATTTTTGTAAAGGATTTATTCTCCTCATATACGGTATTATCTCCCTTTGATTGTGAACCAAATGTTCTCGAAGCTATTCGATCTTATCCATCCTAGCCACTAGGTCATTCATGCTTCTAAAGCTGCACTAGCTAGAAACGGTTCCGTTGTCCATTCTTTCCTCTCTCTTTCTCACTTTTTTTTCTCTCGGATGAGTGTTCTCTCCAATTTGTAATGATGCGATGAAATGCCTTAAGCAAATTTTAATGTCCAATGATGGATGTATTATGGACTCAAATTAACAAATGCATGATCATCATATGGATGCATGATTGACGATGCTGCTTTGAAATGATATATGCTACAAATGTTACAAATGTATGAAAGTTAAAGGTGTTGGTCATATAAGTGATTCCTCTTAGGTCAACTTTCATTTGAACGTAAAAGAGGATACTCATTACAAGATAGTCATAGCAAAAGTCCTATGGGTACCCTTCTTGCCCCCGAATCATGTTCAAGGAAATGAAAACTTCGGCCAAAAATTGTTGGGGCCGGATTTGCATTCTTCTCTAGCAATTCAAGACCCTCTAAAACTGTTGGTATCAAGTCCCGAAAAACAAGCTATTTCCTCGAAACTGAATCCATCTCTTGACTTAATCCATGCCCTTTCCGGTCTCCACGCTCTTTCCGGCCGCCTCTTTGCACTTGGTCGGGTAGTTTCGTGACTTTGGAAAATTAGATTTAGAATATATTATGTATTATACTTGGTAACTAGGAAAAGCCTTGATATATATATATATATATATATATATATATATATATATATATATATATATATATAAGGAAAATAAAATAATAGAAAAACGACATAATGGGGAATTGATTGACAAATCTCAAAACAATATCAAAGGTAAGGCATAAAATTAGGAAATGGGTTATTCGGTGATTAATTAACAAAATAAAAGAGTTATGTCTTATGGGGATTTAGCGTGAGTAAAAAGAAGAGACTTAGAAACCAGATCCAGGTTTAGGGATTTTATTCCCATTTTAGTTTTACCCTTTTTTTCTCTCAAACAAGCCCACACCATCGAGCTTTCGCCGCCGACGCCGCTCCAACGCGATTTTCAGCCATGCAAGGCCACCACGAGAGTGGTCTTGGCATTCTCTTCCTCTTTATCGGAGTAGATTCCCCGAAAGGTGTCCGATCGTTGAGAAAAAGGGCCGAAATGCTTCAGTTTTCTCTCACTGGATCCTAGTCATCCATCGTTGGATCTTCGCGATTTTCGGATATGACGTTCGCCTCACCGGGATGAAGCCTTTCACCGCTGGGATTGTTGTAACGAAACTCTGATCACCGACGGTCGTTGAATTGAACGTAAATAATTTTTTTCTTTATATTCGAAATAAAAAATGAAAGAGCCAAAAATATCTCTAATATTTCTCTTGTATTGATTTCTATTTTGAAAGGGTTACAATGATTTTTTTTTCTCTCTAAAATCGGATCCCCTTTTTTTCTTACAAAGTATGCTCCCTCATGTCTCTCCTCTCTCGGGTTTACCTTGTTTCTCTCTCCAAAAAATCCCCTCTTTTACATTGTTTTTCTCGGTTTCTTTTATACCGAGACTACATCCATGTAAAAATAACTCAGTACATTATCTCTATTTGCCTCTAATCTTATGTCTAGTTGACTTTGTGCGTTGCCTCTTGCTGATTCTCTGCTTTTCTTTTTGTTTTGTTTTAATTCCGTTTTTGGGTATTCTGACCCTGTCTTTTCACCATGTGGCATGTTTGGGTTCCTGAAATGGGAGGGACACGGTGACAGTCGGTGTGCCGGTTGCAAGAGACGGTCGTGGCTTGGCACGCGCGCGTCGGGCAGAGTAATGGTCGCGCGTGCAAGGGAGTCGCTGGTTCGTGCGGCGCTGGGGCAAGGGCAACACCCTCATTAGGGTTTTGTTCTGAGGCTACATCTGGACCGTCAGATCTCAACAGATCTGACGACTGTGGAGAGGGGCGGCTGCATCAAAAGAAAGGATGAAATTAGGGTTTCTTTTTTAGTTGCTGGGCTACGTATGATTTGGGCTTTTATTTTGTAATGGACTATGTGTAATGGACCTTATTATTATTTTTTCGACTCTTATTATTAATCAAAATGGGCTTTTATTTATTATGTTCAATTTTTATTTTAATTATAATAGTAATATTTGATAATAATAATAAGTATATTAATAATAATAATAGTAATAAAGATAAATATAATAATAAATAAAAACAATAACAACAATAATATGACAATAATGGTAAATAGTAAAAATCAATATAATAATAGTAAATGATAGTCATGATGATGATAATATTTATAATAGTAATAATGCTAAAATAGTAGTAATAATATAAGGTAATAGTAGTATTATTTATACCTACATACATATATATGTGTGTAAATATATATATATATATATATATATATTTTCTTTTTTCCATTTTTTTTCTTTTTTAATTACCTAATAGCCCTAGTAAGCCCAAGGTAAACACAAATTAAAGGGGGTTCAAGGTCCGGGCAAAATTAGTGATTACAGCTGCCCCTCTTTGCTTATAATTGTGGAACAAGAATAAAGCAAAGACCATAATCACTAATTTTGTCCTACTTCATTGTTGGACGGTTTACTCCCGACGCAGCCACGCGATTCCAAGTAATTCCTCTTCCCAAAGCCTTTCGATCGTCGATTCTCCCCTAGATTCCCCGAACAGATAGACAGAGAGTTTTTTCCAGATTTCTTTTTCTTTCTTCAGATTTCCATTCTCCAAGTGCTCGAACGGATAAGCGGGTTCTATTCTCCAAGTGCCCGATTAGATGAGTATATTCCAAATAGCTTTGTCTTCCTTTTTTCGTAAGAACAAGCTGGTCATCCAAACAATTTTTCCTTCCCTTCACGGTCTAAAAGCAAGCTGTCCATTTCGTGGTCAAAAAGCAAGTTGAAACTCCAAATATCTTTGCCTCCCCTTTACGGCCAAAAGGCGAACTTGGGCGTCCAAGTGGACTTGCTTTCCCTTCACGGCCATAAAGCAAACTGGTCATCACTAATTCTGTCCAACTTCCTCGTCGGACCATTTGCTCCCCCTGAGCTGCAACGCGCTATACCGAGCAATTTCCTCTCTGAAGCTTTAAGAACATGAGTTCTCTCTCCATAGAACTCATTTCCTTGGCGTATCCCTCGAGTGGCAGTTTTTCCTATATAGAACCCTCGTCCTCGTATTTTTGAAATCAAATATCTCCAAATCCTCTCTCTATAGGACCCTCCGCTTTCGAGATCCTGAAGCCTTAGGATTTTGAGTTCTTTCTCCATAGAACTCCTCTTCCTTAGCGTACTATTCGAGTAGTAGTTCCTTCTCTATTGAACTCCTATCTGAAATCAAGGATCTACAAGTCCCTTCTCCGTAGGACCCTCCACTTTCGAGATCCTGAAGTTGCGAGTTCCTCCTATATAGAGCTTGTTTGGACCCTTTCTCTGTAGGATCCTTTATCTTGAAATCTGTCGGCAAGCTTGAAAGCTTTCATTTGAAATCTATGAGTGGCGAATATGAAGACTTCTCCTGACATTCTTGAGCGGCGGCATGAAAGGCTTCCCCCGAAATCCTTTTAGTTCTCGCTTTATCGTCTTCTCCTCATCCCGAGAGGTATTCGATTTGTCTTTCAAAAATATTTGAAAAGAGATAAAATTCTATGATGGTGTGAGTTAGCATGCTCCTATCCTACCTAACTACTCGTGATGCATGACTAAGGTTTCCAAGTTATTTAAACATATTAATTCTATTGACATCGTGTCCTTTGGTGCAGCTTCTTACGTTGATTGCACCTCTTCTTGGTTCTACCGGACCCTTGTTCTTCTTCTTCTCATCTTGATCCACTTCTAGAATTGCCTACCTCAAAATGCCCATTCAGGTTTTCATTTTGAACCCCTTTCCCTTTTTTCTTTTTTTTTTCCTTTTTTCTGCTATTTTTTTCTTCTTTCTTTTCTCCTTCTTTCTTTTTTTTACTGACTTTTGATTGCTCGAATAGATAGGCAGATTTCCATTCTCTAAGTGCCTGAACGGATAGGCGGGTTCTATTCTCCAAGTGCCCGAATAGATGAGCAGGTTTCCATTCTCCAAGTGCCTGAACGGATAGGCGGGTTCTATTCTCCAAGTGCCCGAATAGATGAGCAGGTTTCCATTCTCCAAGTGCCTGAACGGATAGGCGTGTTCTATTCTCCATATGCCCGAATAGATGAGCAGATTTCATATATCTTTGTCTCGAGCTTTGAGTATTTGTTTCCTTTGCTCTAAATCCTTTGGCTTTGAGTTTTTGTCTTGTTTGCCATGAGCTTTGAGTATCTGCCTCCTTTGCTCTGAAGTTCTTGGGCTTTGAGTTTCTGTCTCCTTTGCCCTGAGCTCTGAGTATTTGCCTCCTTTGCTCTAAAATCCTTTGGCTTTGAGCTTCTGCCTCCTTCGCCATGAGTTTTCGCCTTAATCCCCAAAGTGCCTTTTGGGTTTTCACCGTGTCTCCTCTTCTCTTCTTTGTCCTCTTTATTCTTCTTTTTCTCTTTTTGGGCACTCTTTTGAGTTTTCATCTTGAAGTCAACTTCTACCTTTGACTCTTCTGACTGACCTACGATTACTGTCGGCTGCTTTAAATGGTGTCTTCTATCTAAAGATGCCACAACCTTTCGGCCCTCGTTCTTCTAAATTTTTGGTCAAAAGCGTCTCTTCTGAATTTCACTCATTTGCCCCAAAGTGCCTTTTGGGTTTTCGTCTCGGCTTCTCTTCTTCTTCTTTTCTATCTTCCTTCTTTTCTTAGGCATGTCTTCGTCACCTTTTGTCGAGTTGATTTCAGACGATACTTACTATCTCCTCTTGGTGCGCAGCACACACGGTCCTTCTCGGGACATTCCTTCCGGCAAGATGCTTAGGCTATGAGGGTAACTTATGTTCCCTGATTCTCAACGTCAAAATTTCTACCCTCATGTACTATTCTAATATTTCTTAGCGAAGGTCGACTTCGTAGCTCAACATTTCACCGAAAACGGTCTTGATAATTTAACTGGAGGTATTAGTAATGTTTGAACCTCTGAGGGTGCCCCTCCGGGTACTGATGGCTTTACCTCGAGCCACGGTCAGTCCGCTTGTTCATTCCCATGTAGAAGACTTATGCAAGTGATTGGGTAAAAATATTTTATTATGTAAATATGCATTTTAAAGAATCATGTCAAGTGAAAATCAAGTTTGGGGTCTTTGAAAAAAGGTTGACCCGAGTGACATTTTCCGAATGTTGCAGGGATGCACATATGAAATCTTTTCAGGGCTATTAGGCTTCCGAGAGGAGCGACTCTCATTCCTATTTTCTATCCAATTTAAAGGTGGCTCTCTTTAACTCACTAACTCACCATGCCCCATCCTCCCCTCTCTTCTTATCTCAATCAGGCATTAGAAGTGTGGTAATCCTTGAAGAAAGGTTAACCCCGATAGGCGGGGATGTAAACTGAAGACAAATTCATCCTTCCGTGTATGGTCCGAATGGTCTTTTATGGCTTGTAATGTTGGCTATGGCTCATGGCTACGAAAGAAAGGGTAAAGAGGCCCAAACAAGTGTTTAAGGGTGGTGAAACCAAGGATCAATTTTTCCAACTGGAAGTCTCATTATGCTCAGATGAAATGCTATTTCTTTTCTTTATTTTTTTGGATCGCTCTAGACTGCCCCTCGTTTTTTGGGGTTTTCACCCTAGAGTTCATTTCCTTTCATCAAGTGTAGTTTTGGATCAATTTGCACCTTCACATTGTATTAGTGTAGGATTTTGATCTCAAAAAGTATATACGTGTGTAATTGGAAAACAAGAGTAAGCTTATGAAATGTTTAAAGAATTAAGGAATGCCAAAATATTTTCTAAATAACAAAATGAAACTTTCGTTATGATAAAAATAGCTATACTTTTCGTTTGAAACAATCTACAGCTTAGCTTATTCCTTTTGCATTTTTCCCAAATGCAAAGGGATCAACGGATTTGAATTGCCTTTACCGGTAGTCGTTTGCTCCGGGCTAGTTGTATCATTCCCCTAGGTACAATTAGTTTTCACCAATAATGAGGATTGGATTTTTGCAAAGGATTTATTTCCCTTCGACCATTCGTAAAACTGGATTTTCGATGGACATTTGAATTATCCATTGTCTTAAACTTTGCCGTATTTAAGCACGTTGTGCCAGCATTTCTGTCGGACTTGCCCAAACATCGCTTCTTCTTCCATGAAGCAATGTAATGTCTCCAATTCACTTTTCTTGAATCGAGACTTGTATTTTTCCCAAATGCACAGGGGTCAACGGGTTTGAATTGCCTTTACCGGTAGCCGTTTTCTCCGGGCTAGTTGTACCATTCTCTTGGGTACAATCAGTTTTCAACAATAATGAAAATTGGATTTTTGTAAAGGATTTATTCTCCTCATATACGGTATTATCTCCCTTTGATTGTGAACCAAATGTTCTCGAAGCTATTCAAGCTTATCCATCCTAGTCACTAGGTCATTCATGCTTCTAAAGCTGTACTGGCTAGAAATTGTTCCCTTGTCCATTCTTTCCTCTCTCTTTCTCACTTTTTTTTCTCTCGGATGAGTGTTCTCTCCAATTTGTAATGATGCGATGAAATGCCTTAAGCAAATTTTAATGTCCAATGATGGATGTATTATGGACTCAAATTAACAAATGCATGATCGTCATATGGGTGCATGACTGACGATGCAACTTTGAAATGATATATGCTACAAATGTTACAAATGTATGCAAGTCAAAGGTGTTGGTCATATATGTGATTCCTCTTAGGTCAGCTTTCACTTGAACGTAAAGGAGGATCCTCGTTACAAGATAGTCATAGCAAAAGTCCTACGGGTACCTTTCTTGCCCCCGAATCATGTTCAAGGAAATGAAAACTTCGGCCAAAAATTGTTGGGAACGAATTTGCTTTCTTCTCTAGCAATTCAAGACCCTCTAAAACTGTTGGTATCAAGTCCCGAAAAACAAGCTACTTCCTCGAAGCTGGATCCATCTATTGACCTAATCCATGCCCTTTCTGGTCGCCACGCTCTTTCCGGCCGCCTCTTTGCACTTGGTCGGGTAGTTTCGTGACTTTGGAAAATTAGATTTAGAATATATTATGTATTATACTTGGTAACTAGGAAAAGCCTTGATATTATATATATATAAGGAAAATAAAATAATAGAAAAACGACATAATGGGGAATTGATTGACAAATCTCAAAACAATATCAAAGGTAAGGCATAAAATTAGGAAATGGGTTATTCGGTGATTAATTAACAAAATAAAAGAGTTATGTCTTATGAGGATTTACGCGTGAGTAAAAAGAAGAGACTTAGAAACCAGATCTAGGTTTAGGGATTTTATTCCCATTTTAGATTTACCCTTTTTTTCTCTCAAACAAGCCCGCAACATCAAGCTTTCAGGCCGCCGCCGGTGCCGCTCCAACGCGATTTTTGGCCATGCAAGGCCACCACGAGAGTGGTCTTGGCATTCTCTTCCTCTCTATTGGAGTAGATTCACCGAAAGGTCTCTTATCGATGAGAAAAAATGCCGAAACGCTTCGGTTTTCCCTCATCGAATCCTAGTCGTCCACCGTCGGATCATCGCGATTTTTGGATATGACGTTCGCCTCACCGGGATAAAGCCTTTCACCAATTGGATCGTCGGAACGAAGCTTCGATCACCGGCGGTCGTTGAATTGAAGGTAAATAAATTTTTTCTTTATATTCAAAATAAAAAACGAAAGAGCCAAAAATATCTCTAAAATTTCACTTGTATTGATTTCTTTTTTGAAACGGTTACAATGATTTTTTTCTCTCTAAAATTTAATCCCCCTTTTTGCTTACAAAGTATGCTCCCTCATGTCTCTCCTCTCCCAGGTTTACATTGCTTCTCTCTCCAAAAAAAATCCCCCCTTTTACATTGGTTTTCTCGGTTTCTTTTATACCGAGACTACATCCATGTAAAACAAACTCAGTACATTATCTCTCTTTGCCTCTGATCTTATGTCTAGTTGACTTTGTGCGTTACCTCTTGTTGATTCTCTGCTTTTCTTTTTGTTTTGTTTTAATTCAATTTTTGGGTATTATGACCCTGTCTTTTCTCTCTGTGACATGTTTGGGTTCCTGAAATGGGAGGGACACGGTGACAGTCGGCGTGCCGGTTGCAGGAGACGGTCGTGGCTTGGCACGCGTGCGTCGGGCAGAGTAATGGTCGCGCGTGCAAGGCAGACGCTGGTTCGTGTGGCGCTGGGCAAGGGCGACACCCTCATTAGGGTTTTGTTCTGAGGCTACATCTGGACCGTCAGATCTCAACAAATCTGACAGCTGTGGAGAGGGGCGGTTGCATCAAAAGAAATGATAAAATTAGGGTTTATTTTTTAGTTGATGGGCTATGTATTATTTGGGCTTTCATTTTGTAATGGACTATGTGTAATGAACCTTATTATTATTTTTTGGACTCTTATTATTAATCAAAATGGGCTTTTATTTATTATGTTCAATTTTTATTATAATTATAATAGTAATATCCGATAATAATAATAATAAGTATACTAATAATAATAATAATAGTAATAAAGATAAATATAATAATAAATAAAAATAATAACAATAATAATATGATAATAGTGGTAAATAGTAATAATTAATATAATAATAGTAAGTGATAGTCATGATGATGATAATATTTATAATAGTAATAATACTAACAGAGTAGTAATAATATAAGGTAATAGTAGTATTATTTATACCTATATACATATATATGTGTATATATTTTTTTTTTCTTTTTTTCCATTTTCTTTTTTCTTTTTATTTACCTAATAGCCCTAGTATGCCCAAGGTAAACACAAATTAAAGGGGGTTCATGGTCCAGACAAAATTAGTGATTACAAGAAGACAACCTCAAGCAAGACCCTTTCTGTTTTCTAAAAAAAAGGAACCTCAAAACCCATTTTTTGACTCGAAAGCTGTTGCAAAGAAAAGGATCTATTTCAACCGACTCACCCTTCAAAGGCATAGGAAGGCCGGGATTTTCGTCGGTGAAAGAACGGAGGCCATCTCAAAAAGATGAAACGGAAAGGTAAAAACAAAAATCTTTTCTTTCTCTTTTTTATGCGATGTGATGATAAAGATGAAAAAGATTACCTCTGCAATTCTTTCTTGCTTGTATTTCTCTTTGTATTTCGAAAAAAGGATCATCGTTACATTACTGTTCTTTCGGCTTTATAGTCCGAGATTACAAGGTTTTTCTAATTACATAAAAATTGCGAAAAAATGCCATTGGTTGCTATAAAGAGAGTTCTTTTTCTGTTGATAATGATTTTATATTGAGTGTATCTAGTGTCTGTTCAAATTCGTGATAATCATTAGTAAGAAGTATAGCATGAATCTTATTTATCGAAAACGGATTCGTGTTTTTTTTAGAAGTTTGATTTATGCTTAAAGGTGAAACCCATTTTTTGATTCTTCCACGGTTGTGGAGAGGGGCGGCTGCATCAAAAGAAAGGATGAAATTAGGGTTTCTTTTTTAGTTGATGGGTTATGTATTATTGGGGCTTTTATTTTGTAATGGACTATGTGTAATGGACCTTATTATTATTTTTTAGACTCTTATTATTAATCAAAATGGGCTTTTATTTATTATGTTCAATTTTTATTATAATTATAATAGTAATATCCGATAATAATAATAAATATACTAATAATGATAATAGTAATAAAGATAAATATAATAATAAATAAAAATAATAACAATAATAATATTATAATAGTGGTAAATAGTAATAATTAATATAATAATAGTAAATGATAGTCATGATGATGATAATATTTATAATAGTAATAAGACTAACATAGTACTAATAATATATGGTAATAGTACTATTATTTATACCTACATACATATATATGTGTATATTTTTTTTCTATTTATTATTTTCTATTTATTTACCTAATAGCCCTAGTAAGCCTAAGGTAAACACAAATTAAAGGGGGTTCAAAGTCCGGACAAAATTAGTGATTACAAGAAGACAACCTAAAGTAAGACCCTTTCTGTTTTCTGGAAAAAAAGGAACCTCAAAACCCATTTTTTGACTCGAAAGTAGTTGCAAAAAAAGAGGCTTCGCATCTCCTTCAACCGACTCACCCTTCAAAGACATGGGAAGGCCGGGATTGTCGTCGGTGAAAGAATGGAGGCCATCTCTAAAAGATGAAACGGAAAGGTAAAAGCAAAAATCTTTTCTTTCTCTTTTTTATGCGATGCGATGATAAAGATGAAAAAGATTACCTCTGCAATTCTTTCTTGCTTGTATTATTCTTTGTATTTCGAAAAAAAGGATCCTCATTACATTATTGTTCTTTCGGCTTTATAGTCCGAGATTACAAGGTTTTTCTAATTACATAAAAACTGCGAAAAAATGCCATTGGTTGCTGGTATTTTTGTTTGCATTCATTCTGAAATTCGTTGTACATTCCTTTGCCGCACTCGTCCTTTCCTGACACTTTTGTTTTTTTTTGTATGCTTGGCTGCTGGAGGAGAGGACGGGGACCAAGGGTTGTTACGGCTGACGTGGCTGTACGGATCGTATGTGGAAGCCGAACGGGTGAGCGGTGTCTTGCACGCGCACGTTTCGGGAGACGGTGAGTCGCGCGTGGATCGTACTCGCATAGAGAAGCAATCATGGCCGCTCGTTCAAGCCAGATCCAACGGTTGGTGTTCCTGCTGCGCTAGGGCATCCCACGAGTTTGAGGTGCTTCGCACGAACCGTACGTGCGAGCCGAGGCAGCTGAAGAGTCCCGATTTTGGACCGTCAGATCCGGCTGTGATCCTGCGGCGCACAAAAGGGGTGAGACATGTTAGGGTTATCAGACTGGGGTGGCAGCTGGGCCAAACGGGCCTCATGTAGTTTTATTTAAATTTGTAAATGGACTGTTAATATTATTTTTATTTGGGCTTTAATTAATTGGGTTGTTACTTTTGTTTAAACTATCTCTTTGTTTAATATAATAATTATAATAGTAATTATAATACTAATGGTAATAATAATATATGGTAATAACGAGGATGATTCGTATTAATAATAATAATAATAATAATAATAATAATAGTAATAATAATAATAATAATAATAATAATAATAATAATAATTAATAGTAATAGTAATATGTAACTTTGATATATATATATATATATATATATATATAAGTCAATATCAAAAATAACTATAGTAATACGGTTAATAATGGAATTAATTATAACATATAGTAACACTTAGAAAATAAATAATATTCATACGTATCCATCACTTTACAATAGTAGTGTATTAAACAAAGCTCATTATAAACACTTTATGATAAAAGAAAAGCCCTTATATATATATATAACAAAAGTAATTCAGAAAAATTAGTGATTACAACATAATAAAAACGCATTAAGTAATACAACATGCCAGTTACAACTCAACAAGACAGAAATTATCAAAATAAAAAGCAACGACCACAACAATAGAGACTTCAGCAATTCATTACAACGTACACTCAAATTTCTCAATCACCTACCTCAACGATTTTTCACGTGAAGACAAACAGAACTCAAGATCCCCTTCGCACTCATCATCGAAAATAGTAACATATAATTTTCTTATAAAAACTATTGGTACGCACTCATCATCGAAAATAGTAACATATAATTTTCTTATAAAAACTATTGTACCAATAGTTTTTCACTTATAAATTGAATCAATGTAATAAATAACATCAAATATATCGACTATTAGTTGGTTTAGTGGAATGAGATGTTAGATCGTTTAACTAACGTAAAATATTTGAATAGTGTTGTTGTGAATGGAACAAGCAGAAAATTTTTATAGTACTTGATCTGAATTAGTTGACTAATGAATTAAATACCGACGATTATGCCAAAAACAATGTAAAATGTGAGATCAAATAGGTTAAAACACAATATCTTGAAATTGTTGTCTGGTTGGATGGTGCAGGAAATTTTGGAAAGTTTATGACTTGGCCAAGGAAATGAATGGATCTTGTTTGAGAGGTATGGCCGTAATTTGGGAGAAATTCTATGTACTTTTCTGGTGCCCTATCTATCTCTGTCTCAACATTAAAAAGTTATATTTGAAGCTCTAATCTTAAATTCTAGATCTTAAATCATAAAACCTAAACTCTAAAAATACATCAACACCAGTACCCTAAACATAAACTCTAATCCTAAACTCTAAACTTTTTTTTAATGTTGGAGTATAAATAGGGGCATCTATTCGATTTTGGGAACCATTATGTTGCTGGTATTTGAAGATAATGAAAAAAATGGAGAAAGCCTTGTTAGGACATAGGTGTGCCCTTGATAAATGGTTTGATAGGCTGAATCCTTGGTCTGAAAATTTTGTGGTCGATAGTCGTCGGATATGGCTATCGTGCTTAGGTGTTCTTATTAATGCGTGGTTCTTGAAACATTGCTGAGAGATGGGGGGACTCATCTGCGTGGATTATAAAACAAAGGCTCCTACCATCCGTAAATTTCACATTGCCTAAAACCACAAGCGTATCAATGACATTGTTGACTTGAAGGTTGTAATAATATATATTAAAGGTAGAAGACTAATTTAATAATTAATACTAATGTTTAATTTACCAACAGGTTGGTCCAAGTGGTAAACAACTCGATATTGCTTAAGTAGGTCTCGAGTTTAAGGCGTTGTGTATGCAGAAAATCTCTAGTGGGGGACTCACTCACCAAAGCCAAGTGTGCGACGCGAATCAGTTCAGATTAGTCAGGGCAAAGCCCTAAAAACCGGAAGGGCAACCAAAAGAAAATATTGATATCAAACTTAGAAACCTTGATTAAGCTCGTGAGCTATTTAAATTGGGTATTTGGTGCTCAAATTCGTCTTGATCGATAGTTGGAGTTGCTTGAGATCTAGCTCGACTTGATAATTACAATCTATTTTCAGTTTTTTTGAGTAAAACTCAAATAGGTATGAGCACAAATGTCTCATTTACACACATAGAACATGAAGGATCACCATGACAATAAACCTTTGTTATACCCATCAAAATTATTCGATCAATAAATGATATATTAATGTCTAAAATACCACGTCAATACTTCCCAGCATACCAACACTGAACCAATTATTTAAAAACCAAAACTTCCCACTAACCGTCGCAACCCGGTCATTAACCCATCTCCATATGCTGTCAAGTGTCAACTAACAAAAACCGTTAAACTCCTATAAATACTGAATCTCACTCTCAAGGGCCTCGAGTCTCAACCACATTTTCCACCTCAACTCTTTATTTATTTCCCGAGAAAATGAGAGAAATTCCTCCACATTTAAGGTAGCCAATGTGGTAATCAATTGGAGCCAAACTCTGGGAATCATCTGAGCTGAAACAGATTGATTAAAAACAGTGATATAACTTGGAGTAAAAGTTTGAGGGGAGGAATTTAAATTTTTTTAAAGTTGGAGGTTTAAATGAAATTTTTAAAAAAAATGAAGGTTTAATTAAAATTTTTAATAATTTTGAGAGATGCAATAAAAAAATTAAAAAATTATTTAAAATTTAATATGAATTTCTAAAAATATTAAAGGTACAAATTAAAAGAATGCGCCCCTAGCTAAAAAAATAAAGAAAATAAGTTTTGTCCACTTTATTTTCCACGCGATCTCGATATTGGTGGATTTGAAACCCGATACAATGGATAGCTTTAGATCCGGTTCTTACGAATCGAAGCAGCTAAAGTTCATTGATCGACGTCTTCAGAAGAAAGAAGTCGAGAATTACGATTCCTTAAGTTAAATCTTCATTTTCTTTTTGCTTTAATAATTTGAAGGTTCCTTTTGATTTTTAAGGCTTTAAGTTTTGTTCATCATAAATATATATGGACTGATATCAACTCTTACAGCTTGTAAGTATTTTTTTGTTTATTACTTCTTTTCGTTGTTCTTTTTTTTACTGTTAACTTCTATTCACAAACAATCCAATTAAGTCAATCACCCAACTTCTTATCAAATTCAACTCAATTCACCATCACCATGGAAAATTTCTAGAAATCTAAAGGAATAAATTAGCATCCTAACCGAATTCCACCACATCAAAAGCAAGAGGAACATAATCAAGCATATCAATCGAATACATCCTAAACTTTTACAACGTGATTTGGATTCAATTAAAACTAGTAACAAATGGACCAAAGCAAATTCTCAATTAAATTCTCAAACTAGTAACAAAGCTTGCTCGCCAAAATCAGTAGTTAGGAGACTTTAAGCCAAATTGGCATCCATATTATTATATCATTTATTATCAACACCATTACAAATTATACTCGTGACTTTCTTGGAAAGTTTTGTAAAACTATCTTTAATATAATTATACTAATTTTCTTTATCAGTTGGCCCTTCTTCTCTCCTTGAAATCACCTTTCAAAAATCTCTAAAGCAATTAGACTGATGAGAACATAAGCTCCATTATAATCTTTACATTCACCTTTCAAAAAATTAATACCAATTCAATTTCAAATTCAATGAAGACAAGTAGTTGTTGTAATCTTTACATTTTCTAACCTTCAGGACCAGGTTAGTTAGCATGAAAAACAGAAGAAGAAATTACTCCCTTGGAGCTCGGTTAAGAAGAGAGAAGTTGAACCTCGAGTTATTGATATCCCAGTAAAGTCCGATTTCGTCATCCTGCTTAAGATCTCTCCTCTTCACAAAGTCGGGAATCCATTTACTGATGAGAACATAAGCTCCATTATTCCACTGCTTGAAAACCAATCCATGTTCACTGTTTGTATCACAGTCATAAACCCAAACCTTCAAGCCTTGAGGAATGTGTGTTTGTTGATCCTCGTCCCAATGTGGCAAGATATGGGATACCACCAATTCCGTTGACAACAGCAGCCTTGACATGTCGCTCAGATCGCTCTTCGTAAGCCTCTTCTTTATGCACCATGGATCATGCCAAACCCTCAACTCATTCATCCTCCTGGTTTCTGTTTTGACCCTTCTTTTCTTGTTTACGGTGGCACAATCCTTTGCCTTTCTCTTCTTGTTTACGGTGGCACAATCCATTGCCTTTCTCTTCTTGTGGGATGTTAAACCATCGGTGAGAGCCAGAGTAAGGTCTCTGTCAAAATCTTTCGTAATGCTACAGCTTTTGTTGAGATTCTGGTCACCGACTTCAAGCCCCCAACTTCCGTTCACCGCAAGAGATAATTCCAACGACATATCAGTCTGTTCCTGCGACAAAGCACCGCTCTTCTTCTCCATGCACATCATATTAGGGACGCTTTGTTTGTACGCAATTACTTGTTTCCCCTTGTCGGTGGACATATTATCACTGGAAAGGGACAATTGCAAGGAGACTCCGCCGTCAGTACCGGCATTGCTCTTCTCCGTTGTACCTTCTGATTTCTTGCAATGGATTTCTTGGCCACAATTATTGTAATTAATCTGAATTAATCGGTTAATAAATCAAATATAAGTAGTTTTATTAAAAAAATTATTGTAATTAAATGAAACATTTTTATATCCGAGTACTACTTTGCCACAATTAAATGGACATGCGGAATAATTTTTTTATAAACTTATTTTATAAAACAATCATTGATTTTTGTTAAATAATTATATATTCAATTAATTTTGGAGTTATGAAATACATAGCATTATACATACACCCAATATGTCTAAAAGTTGTTGTTAGTTAAATTGTAGTCGAGGTAGGGTTTCTAACTGAATATATTGTAATGGCACTCCATTAAAAATAATTTTCAAACAAAAATTTTAAAAGTAATTACAAATAATTACATTTTGAAAAGAAAAAAAATAAATAGTGGTCTCAGTAAAAAAATGATGTTCATCTTAAGGCTTAGGTTCAAATAATTTTTTTATGTCTATTATCAAATAGTTAAAAAATATGAACATATATTATATGTAATCAATTGATTATTCGAAAAAATATTAGCTGAACTTTTAAAGGGTGATGTTACATCCCTCGTGAGGGAAACATGCTAGCTGATGTAATGACGAAGATAACGTGAAAGCATCCGTTTGAATTTCGAGAATTTCATAGTTCCCAAATACATTTGCATATGTATTGTATAAAGATTATATCGTTTGAAGTTGTCGGGTTATGTTAACCATTTAGGCTTACTTCTCTATTCATTAAAAAATGAACTACTATAAAAGAAAATTAAAGTTGAACTTGTGTGATAAAATATAATAAAAATTACATGTTTCTTTTACAATAAAAAAAAATAGAGAAAGCAATAACCCAAACATGGCGATGAAGTTGTTGGCATTGGCATAATTAATTTATGGCCAAAGCCTTATTAAGTCTAATCCCATATTTGCAGAATCTTTATTGCAGAATAATATGTAAGAAAATATTGGTTAACATCCAAAATTACATGTCCTTTTATATTGCAAGTGAGTTGTTGTTTTTTTTTAATCATGGTATGTCATATGTGAGATGTTAGAGTTAATTTTGTTCAGAATTAAATTAAATTCTATTAAAAAATTAAATTAAATTGTCAAAACTAAAATTGTAAATCAGAAAATAGATAAATTTGTTAGAATGACTAATAAGACAATTGCTAACTAATTTCTTGTTATCAATAGTACTAAAAATTAGAAAAAACCCTTTTTATTGTTTGATAAAACTTATACACACTATGCACATAATATATTCTATTTTTAGTGTTTGATAAAACTTATACACACTATGCACATAAAAATTACTCGAATTTTGATCGCCTAAGAATAAAATCATTTTTTATTGAGACTATTTTTTTAAATTCAACTCTCGATATAACTTTGTTGAAAGGATTGTCATGTTTGTTTACATAGGGATCATGCAAAGCCTTACTGGAATATTGATAAATATTTTATTAACTTAAGATTAGTTACAATTAGTATATGTCCGTACAATACAATTATTAGAACCAATTAATATATGATTATTATCTTATATACAGGTGGTAGAAAATAAAGTTTCCAACAAGCGGGGTTATTTATGATTTTAGTTTAGGGTTTAGAGGTTAGAAGTTTAGGTTGTAGTGCTTAGAATTTAGGATTTAAGGTTTATGATTTGTTGTTAGAGTTATAGAGTTTTAAGGTTAGAAATAATTTTTTAGATTTAAGTTTGAAAATAGTCATACTTGTGTAAATTTTTTACACGGACAATTATCAAATATCAATCTATTAATACAATGTATAAATAAAATTATAATTACGATCAATACAATTTGTATAACTACTTTTAAAATCAATTATCACTATGCATGAACACAAACGGATAAAGTAATAACTAAAATATATATGGACAAGATCTACTCATAACTAGACTTGAACTAAAACAAAATCTCGACTAAAAACCTATACATGCATAAATTTATATATAACGACATTCACATATAAATACTAAGAGGCCCAATACCTCAACTTTTGTCAAACAACAGATTCTTAATTTGGTTCGTTTTGATTTTATTTATAGGTTATAGAGATACTTTAGTTTAGGGATAAAACATGTAATTTCTAAACTTGATCATTTTTTTTCTTATTTGAATTTTTTGTCCACATTAGCCCGCAAACTTAGTAACTTTTATCAATTTGATCCTTGAACTTATTTCGTTCTATATTAATCTCAAAACTTGACCATTGAACTTGAATTCCATTAAGGAATAAAATGTATGATAGACTTCGAGTTTAGGGACTAACTTTAGAACAATTGTCATGTTCCGAGACAAAAATGAACAAAAGGGGCCAAGCTATGAAAATGTATCAAGTTCAAGGACTTATGTGGATAAAAAAGTTCAAGGGCTAAGTCAAGAAAAAATGTTAAATTTAGGGACTAACTGTTACTTTATCCCTTGAGATCTATGAACATATATTTATTTCTTTTCTTGGGCTTGGGTTTTAACCTAAATGTAAAGAGTCAGACCTTCTAAGTTCTAACACATACATCTTGCGATACGAGACGTGTAGCGAGCGCGTAACGGCCACGCGCCCCTAAAATTTCCTCTCAACCGAAGTCCCCGAGCCTCAGGCGTCGGATTGATTTCTACCCCGACGTCATTGAACGGTGCCTGCGAGTGCGTGGCTCCGCCCCCTCAGAAGGTCGTCGTACTCCGGTATCGCAGCAAACGTCCTCGACTGGTGGTTTGCTCGAGGAGATTGCGGGTGAAGAGGATTGCTCGGGGTTACGATGACGGTCTCTTCCTCGTTTTCGCCGGAATCTTAGTCTGTACTCGCCACCGAGGAACATCGAAAGTAGGTTAACAACGCTTACTAGGCTCAGGAGTCAGTGGTTCCACGGGCAGGAGATCACCAGTGAGTTGGGTCCCTCGTTCCATCACCGAAAGCGGCGTCCGACAGCCGGAAATTTCATCAAAATCTGGTTGTCTTCTAATCTATTGATGTTATCCCTCAGGGTCGGAGCTTTTCCGGGCATCACTTACACCGATCTATCAAGTTTATTCCCTTTTTCCGGCATTCTTCTACCCCGGCTTCTTGTTGGCTTTCCCCTTTCTTCCCCGTGCTGGTTTATTGCTCCCCGCTTTCTTGTTGATTCCACCTTTTCTTCTGTGGACTGAAGTATTTTGCTAGTGCTCACCTTTCCCTGTTAAATTTTGATGCTTGTTAAATGTTATGTGTTGCTATGAATATTTGTTGGGTGCTGGAATTTACTTGGCTACGTTTCAACGTTCCTGGTGTTTTATGGTTATGGATTGTATGTGCTGATATGATGCAACCCATGTTCTACTGAGTTGGGAACTAGTTTCGTGATAGCCATTTTCTCTTGTCGACTGCTTCTGCAGGTTTCGAATTACCTTTGTGAAGTGCTGGTTTTTCTTGAATCCTTTGAATGCTGAATGGTTGTTGTTGCGTCTGTAGTCTTACTTCCATTGGCCAAATTTTTGGTTCTTACTGGATCGATTGTATGGAGTCGTACGTAAGGAAAGACCTGAAAAATAAGTCGAACCTTTTGGTGGTTATTTGTGGTGGATGGAATGCTTCTGAATTTTAGTGGTTGTGGTTGTATTATCAGATCCTTTCTCTCAATTTTGCTTGGCTTGTGTGTTTACTCTTGTGGTGACTCTTCCTTTCTTGGTGTTGGTTGCTTCTTCGTGTTCTTTTCGGGTTTCTACCTCGGATTTCCATGGCGCTACTAGCGTGGAATGTAAGGGGACTGGGGAACAAAGAGATTGTCAGGGCTCTAAAAAACTCGATATGGAAACACAAGCCTAGTATAATCTTTCTCAGTGAGACGAAAAAGAAAATGAGATACCTGGAGAAGATACGAATGAAAATGAAGATGGATAGGTCTTTTTATGTGGATTCGCAGGGGATTGCAGGCGGGTTGGCTTTATGGTGGTCATGTGAAACAAAGGTGACAATACTCAGTTATAATAAGAACTTTATCGGTGCGAAAGTCTCCCTAAACGGGGGCAAAGAATGGTTCGAAACATTTATCTATGGTCCTCCTTACAAAGAAGAAAAACAGGCCTTCTGGGAGGAACTGTCGAAACTAAGAAGGGCATCTGAAGAGAAATGGTTAGTATTGGGAGATTCAAATGTTGTGATGTGCCACGCAGAAAAGCTAGGTGGGGTGCCGGTAAACCCGATTGAAGCGAACGGCTTAAAGGAATTTTTGGATTCATCGATGTTGCTGGATATGCCGATCAAAGGGGGAAGCTTTACTTGGTATAACCAGAGAAGTGATAACGATGCAATCTTGGAGAAACTGGATAGGGTTCTATGCTCCACTTAATGGAGCACCGCCTTCCCTAAGGCCATATGTCTAATGGAAATTGTTGTTGCCTCATATCACAACCCCATAATTCTTCTCCCCTCGGGCTTATCACGAAAATACAAGAAATATTTTAAGTTCGAGACTAAATGGCTTCTGGATGAGGAATGCCCTAAGACTATTAAGGATAGTTGGGCTTCTCCAACCCTCGGTGAAGCCCCTAACAGTTTTGGAAAGAAAATTGGAAGAACAAGAACCTCCCTTATCAAATGGAATAAATTGAATCGGAAGCGGAAAAAGGAGAAAAAGGAGGAACTCTTGGCTAGTATCCAGAACTTGCAAGGGAGAAAATTGACATAAACAGAATTGTAGAAGGTAAAATTGATGGAAAAAGTGTTGAACCTGGAATGGGAAAGCGAAGAAAGATACTGGCATCAACGCTCTAGAATTGAATGGCTAAAATGTGGAGACAAAAAATACAAAGTTCTTCCATGCATCCACCATTCAGCATATAAGAAAAAATTCCATCATAAGGCTTAAAACGGAAAGTGCGGAATTGCTTGAGGCACATGGGGACATTGCAGAATATCTTCTACGACACTACCAGGGCCTGTTTGAGAAAGATCAGTCAATTGACTTTCAGTGCCTCGGGGACTATATTCCGAAGCTGGTAGACGAGGAGATGAATTCTTATCTATCCAGAGAAGTCTCCGAAGAGGAAATCAAAGAAGCGGTGCATTCTATAGGGGCAACAAAATCACCAGGACCGGATGGATTCTCGGGCTGTTTCTATCATACCTTCTGGGAAACCATTAAAGAAGACCTGGTGGGGATGATCCAAGGTTTCTTTAGGAACGACGCTTTGGAGCAGGGGCTGAATAAAAAAAATCTGGTACTCATCCCGAAGAGACCAAATCCTTCTGAGGTCTCCCATTTTCGCCCCATTAGCCTATGTAACTTCTCCTACAAAATCATATTCAAGATCTCAGCATCCAGACTGAAGAAGTTTCTCCCGGAAATCATCTCGCCATGTTAATCAGCTTTTGTCAAGGCCAGAGCGATAAATGATAATATTATACTGGCTAATGAGGCATTCACGGCAATCAAACGGGCCAAGAAGGGGATAATGGCACTCAAGATCGACCTGGAAAAGGCCTATGACAAGGTGGATTGGGATCTCCTTCAGGTTTTGATGGACATAATGGGTTTCTGTAAGTGGTGGATAGACAGAATCATAGCTTGCGTCTCTTTGACTTCCTTCGCCCTGGTCCTAAATGGAGAAAGACATGGTGAAATTCTCCCAGGGAGAGGGATTCGACAGGGAGATCCCCTATCACCCTTTCTCTTCACACTTATCTCCAATATCTTTTCTTGGATTATGGAAAAAAGATGTGGAATCTAACCGTATAGAAGGGCTCAAGATCAAGAGAAGATGCCCTATTCTCAGCCATCTTATGTTTGCCGATGATTGTCTGATGTTCACCACAGCAGATGAAAGAAACTTCTCTTCAATTCTGCAGACTCTCCATTTGTTCCAGAAGTCGATTGGTCAGACTGTGAACTTCCAAAAATCATCTGTTTTGTTCTCACCCAATATCAGTGTCAATTTGAAGAACCATCTCTCAAACATGCTGGGTCAGTCCTTGGAGGAGGATAGTAAATATCTTGGCCTTCCTTCCCTGTGGGGAAGAAGCAAAAAGCAAGCCCTAGCTTTTATCAAAGAGAGAGTACAGAATAAGCTTAGAAGCTGGAAAACCAAGTTCTTAAATCAAGTTGGGAAAGAGGTCCTCATCAAAGCTATTGCCCAAGCCATCCTGACTTACGTGATGCAATGCTTTCTCCTCCCTGTCACCTTCTGTGACGAGCTCAGCTTATTAGTGGCGAAGTTTTGGTGGAACAACAGTGGATCAAAGGAAAGAAGCATACACTGGATGAATTGGAGGAATCTCTGTCGACCTAAAGATCAAGGAGGAATGGGCTTCCGCAACCTCAGATCTTTCAATAAAGCACTTGTGGTGAAAGTTGCTTGGAGAGTGATTAAAAATTCGGACTCCCTCCTGGCTCAAACCCTCTGAAGTATATACTTCCCGAATGGTAACATCCTTGACGCTCCCAAGTGCAAAAACTCATCCTGGGCTTGGGCGGGTATAATGGAAGGTATCGAAGTGATCAAAGAAGGCTCCCTATGGAGAGTAGGCAACAGAAGAAGTATTTCCATTTGGAAGGACAATTGGATACCAAAGTTGCCTGGGTTCCGGATCTCATCACAAGCCTCACCCCAGTCCTCTTGTCTATCAATCTCCAGTCTCATGATTCCCGACAAAAGCTTCTGGGACCGTTCTAAACTGGAAACCCATTTCTTGCCTGCGAAAGTGGAGGCCATTCTAAACATCCCAATTGGGGGACCAGAAGTCAAAGACATCAGAATCTGGGCTGGAACGAAGAATGGAGATTACTCTTCCAAATCCGGTTATTGGTTCATTGAGAACAACAAGGGTTTGAAGATGGATCCTTCATCCAGAAATGCACCGGATAGCAACAAAGGCTTATGGAGCTCTATTTGGGGCCTTAAAGTTCCATCCAAAATTCGGTCTTTCCTCCGGAAGCTTTGTCACAACATTATCCCTACCAAAGGGACACTTGCAGCCTGATTCCATGGGAGCTTTGCTCACTCGGACCGATGCCCACGATGTGAGGAAGGATCAGAATCTATTGAACATCTTCTATTCTTTTGCCCTTTTGCACAAGCGATTTGGAGAGCGTCCGGATTCAACTACTCTCCCTCCGCTATAGGATTCCTTGGCTTTTCCCAATGGTGGCTTAAAATTGATGAATTCAGGAAAGAAGGGAATTTCGACGAAGGATATGCTCTTATTGCCTTTCTTCTTTGGGCAATTTGGAAATCGAGAAATGCCTTTGTGTTCGAGCACAAGAAAGACATTCCTCGGGAAGTTTGGCTACAAGCGGAGAATTCATTTCAGGAGTTTTCTCGGGAAACAACACCGTCTACGAATTCCACTACAAGCCATCCCAAGTAGGCTGTCAGCTGGACCTCTCCTCCTTTAGGTACAATTAAAATAAACTGTGACGCGGCCTTTGAAAATCTTATAGGAAGGGCTACGGTTGCAGCCATTGCTCGTGATTCCACAGGTCACGTCATCATTGGAGCCTCAAAACCCAAGCTTGCCCCCTCCGCAGTTGTGGCTGAAGCTATGGAAATCAGGCTAGGTTTATCTCTGGCTTTAGCGGAGAATTTCCCGCTAATCATCATTGAATCGGATTGTCAGGCGGTTGTCAATGGGCTCTGCTCAGGATCCTGCTCTGAATGGACCTCGTCGGCTATCGAAGAGGACATTAGATGCAAAGCGAAAGCCTTTGTAGGTTGTTCCTTTTCTTTTGTTCCACGCTCTTGTAATCAGGCAGCCCATTGGCTTGCTAAGTTTGCTAGGGTTTCCCAGGGTCGAACATTATGGGAACATCCTTTTCCCTCCGGCCTCTTGATGTATTTGTGATTTTTGTTTTAAATGGAATCCTTACCTTTCTAATAAAAAAACACATACATCTTGTTGTATCCAACTCGATCGGTTTTTGTGCTTTTTATTTAGATTGATGGGTTCAAATTCAGTTTGCTATTCAAATTATTATTATTCATTTAATAAAAATTATTTAAGTTTAATTAAAAAGGTAAATGTAAAATTACTTTTTCATATTTCTGTAATAAAGTGAGTTTAATCTATAAAAATAGATTGAATATCAAAATCATTCGTATGATATTGAATTTCGTAAAATAATCATAATTAGCGAGTATAAAAATTAAATTAATTTATTTAAAAAATAAGGTGGATATTAGATTTGGATAATGGTTATCCACAAAAATAAAGCAAATTCCGATAATGAAAATCCAATGGGTTAATATTTTGCATTCATTATGAATTTGTTTCTAATAGTAATTAAAATATTGGCTTAAAGGTGAAATTAGTCTTCAACAAAAGTTAAAAAATCAATTAAGTTCGTATGAAATTTTTTTAATTCAATTTAACTCTCAAAATTCAAATTGTGTCTAATTTAGCCCCTCCATTACGTTGACCGTTAATGCCCTCTAACGGTCAAAGATAGAAGGATGAGTGACACACTCTAAACGTGCCACATCAAAAGTGATTTTTAAAAAATTATAAAAAAAACCCTAAAAAATTCAAAAAAATTTACAAAATTTTAAAAATTATAAAAATTCGTAAAAATGATAAAAATAAAATTAAAAATTATTTTAATTTTCTTATTTTCCTTTAATTTTTTAATAAAAACATAAAATAATATGTTTTTCTAAAAAACTCCAAAGTTTCATTTCTTAAAAAAAGCCTCATAAATCCTTAAATCAAATATTAGCACCGATTCAACCACTGGCCACTCTCTGTCGCAGGAAAACTCTATCATCTTCGTCATCCTTGCACCCATTTTTATCGTTCGACACCCCTTGCATCGCCCAACCCGTTCTCCATAAATCCAAAGTTGTTATTAGTTAAAATGCAGGTAGGTTTCTATTTCGAATAGAAATTCTCTATCCTTTTGGTGCCTTTTTGTGTCCCCACGCTAGAAATATGTATAAATCAAATTATCAATATATGAAAAATTTTATAAATTGAACCTAACAAGTGGTCCTAGTGAAAAAGTAGATGATGTTCATCTTAGGAGACTTGGGATTAATCACTTTGTCTACAAGATGTCTGCACATAGTCAAAGAGTTAAGAATATATATGTTTTATAATCACCTTTAGACTATTCAAAAAATGAAAATTTTTACAAGTTTATCTAAATTATCCAATTTTTTTTCTAACCAGTTATATTTATTAATGAAGATAAATACTAAAGGTGGCAAACTGACCCGAGACCCAAACCAGTTTTACCCGATCTGAGACTCGATATCAACCCGAACAGGATGATTCGAAACCTGAAATAAACTGAATTGAAACTGACCCAGTTTTTAGTTGAACCGATATGGACCTGAACTGATTTTCAACCGAATAAAATGGACCCGAATCGATTTCATATGAACTGAAAGTAACCTGAGTCGAAGGCAACCAGAAATAAAGAAAAGATATTAAAAGAAATAATAAAAGATTTGATGTTAATCGTCACACAACTCACCAAAAAGTTAAATATATTGGCTTTATAAAGCCACATATGGGTTTAAAAACCTAACCTGGCCTGAAAACTCGGTTGAAACATATTGATCTCCTATTGAACCGACCCAAAATCAACCGACTCGAAAATACCCGACTCAAAAATTAACCGAACTGATGTGACCCGATCCAGACTGATAACCGAAACCGAATGTGATTAAAAACTGAACCTGACCCAATCCGAAATGACCCGAATTGAATGGCCTGTTTGCCACCTCTAATAAATACCCATTATAGGAATTATAAGGTAAAAGATGTTGATCCACACTTAGACAAACTCAAAGCTCATTGCAGCTAAATATAATTTCACCTCATAATTATTCAAAATAGGTTCACCTAATAAAACAATCAAAACATCAAATACACCTCCCTACTAGAAAAACGATATCAAATGAACCTACATACCCTTCAATTGAAAAGTATACAATCATTGTAACCCCCTCGACTCGGCCTGGATGTGAGACTGAACCGAACGGGTCATACGGAGAATATTAAAGTAAACCAGAAAAGTTTATTTCAATAAAAGACCCTATTTTTTTTCTTTTTATCTTGTCTAGATGCACATTATTATTCCAATTGATAAGACTCGCAGCGGAAGAAACATCAACTCAATCATACATCGATTTTGCATTCAATTAATTATGAACATGTGTTAGGGACCAAATTAAATTTCAGCAAATTACAGGGGCTTCATCCTACCATCCTTTAATTAGTCATATTACATGCCACTGTGTCAAATACCAACCTAATTCGATCATCCAAGCTCATTTAATTACATTCACAACATTTTGGGACCAAAACGTAAGAAACAAAACTTCAAGAAGATTCTAAATAACTAAATAACTGCTTAGCGTATCGGTACACTCAACCCTGTACCGATACGCCCTGTACCAAAACAGCTCTAGGTGTTTCAAAATATAAACATGTACCAATACAGTCTTATAAGCGTATCGATACACGAAATTCCAGTAACTAAATTATCCAAGCATATTTCGATACACCCCTCATTATATCGAAACATTATGCCCATTTCAGACTCATCGTATTGATACGACCGTAGGCGTATCGATATACCTGGGCCTGTAATGTCACGATTTGCTGGTTTTTCACTCTTTAGTGCAACTCAAACCACCTAAACATGCTTATAACATATACATAACATATCCAAAGATAAACCTCAATAAAAAATGGCATATTCAACATCATCTCATGGCAATATGCTTCAAGGAGAAACTATAGGCATGCAACCTAGAAATCAAGCCAATCAAGATACCAAAAATCATAGCAAAGCATAATCCAAACACCAATGACCATTTACAAGTCTAAAACAACAATAAAACTTGCTCAAATAGGGAGTTCACACATATCTCCCAAAAACACAACAGATCCCCCATTGCTCTTATTACTTATAGTCCAAACCGAAACATACTTTCAAGAATGAAGTCTCTCTTGATCCCTTGCTCCTCGCTGCCTTCCAAACCTCAATTTTCTACATTGATGGACAAAATAGAGCGTAAGCACACAAAGCTTAGTGAGGAGTGCTCAAAAACAAAACACCATCAATGCATTTAAAACTATTTTCCACATCCTCATTGAAATCTCATTTCAATTCTTTTAAATCATCATTTGAAAACCATATTGCTCTTAAAACCATGCACATTAACTAATAAAAAACCTGCATAATAAACTTTATGCAACATGTATCATGAACCAACATCAAGTCCCATTACTAACACTCAATTTAAGCATTCTCATGCATAACTACCATATGCAAAGCTTAAAGAGTAAACATGTACAAATCATATTTTATAACACAAACCATTTCATGATACATCATCACTTATATTGACTTACAAGTGATCATTAACCATGTTCCATTCTCAAAATATCATATCGGATACACGGATTCAACAATTGTTCTTATAACACTTCAAGTCATCTTAACCGTAATAGTGGCACAATCACAACCAAATGGTACAATCACAACCAACATGGACAACAACCTCAATCATCGGTTAGATGCTTAACCCACTAACAAGAGACGAGACACCAACCTCCTCGATCGTTAGGGTACTTGGATGGGAACGAGACACCAACCTCCTCGACATCCAATGCGGCTTATTTATAGTGCATTCAATCCTATAGCCGGCTAACTATATCTGATAACAATTGTAAAGCATTTTCATAATATCACTTACCAATATAATTCACATTTAACCACAAACCTCACTATTTTCAAAGCATCAATATTAATAATTTTCCCAAAGCATTAAACCATGCTTTAAAACACAAGTATAAATATGAACTTACAAGGATCACTTACCTTGTGCATCCTTCATCAATACTTCATTAAAAATAGTAAACCACATACTTTAAACATGTTTTAATAGCATGTAACATGAATTCAAAAACCATGTGCATAAACCATTTCAAAATAGCACAACCGAAGAAGAAAATTCTTATACTTACTTTCGAACTTAGACAAGCGTTTCAAGCTCACATATAAGTTCCTAAAAACACCCTTAAAACGTTTCAAAGTTGAAAACCACGTTCTCACTCACCGACACGCGAAACCTTGATTAGCCAATGTGAAACTAAGCGTCTGAAGCTTCCAAAACCTCACTAGTTGCTTCCGAAATATTCTCCCCTATTTTAACCACATAAGAACAGAGAAATAATGCATCTCAATGCATTCAAAACTCCAGCAAGTAATCCTACCACATTGTCTTGCCCAAAACCACCAAAACGCCCATCTGAAACAACCGAAAACATCAGCAATTAACTTCCAAACTTAACCCATCCAAAACCTAACACTTTCAACCATCCATTAACATTGATTAACATCCAAAACCATCATATTACCAACCTTATACCTCCAGCATTCACAAAACCACCACAACACCACAAAAACCCAATTCTAGCAACCTAAACAACTAGAGACTCATATAGTTTCGAGATTACAATGCTTAAACCTTAATCCTAACATTATTAAACTTACAAATCATGATTAAAATCAATCTTAAACCCAGAAAAATAGATCCATTACGAAAATTACACAAAATCATCAATTAAAGTTTGATTTATCCATTTTCTTCAAATTAAAGAGTAAAATACTTGGGAATTTCAATAAAGAACCTTGATTAGAGAAGAAGAACGAAGATTACCACTAATCCCTTGCTTTTCCCTTAATTAACAAGATTTGATTGAAAATCTCAAGAAACCATTGAAACTAGTTAAGGAAAATCCATGGAAATCATTTGGAGATCAAAGTAAAATGAAAAGGAATAAATCTCTAAAAGTTTTGAAAGAAAATAGGTAGTTTTGCTTATGAGAAAATAGAGAGAAATCTTAGGGAAATGGGAGTTACGTCAAAATGTGTTTTAAAGATTAACTACATTTTTAATCAAATTCTTTTTAAACCTTTTAATTAATAAACATTTAAAAAAGTAAAGTTAAGGGAATATTTGGTTAAAATTACATTAAGCTCCCTAAAGATTCTAAGCTTTGACTCTTTGCAAAATAGTCATTAAAATAGTTTTTAATTTTTACAAGTTAGTCACTAGATCGAAATGTCCACACTCCAATTACCATTTTCCAAAATTTACTTCACCAGCCCCTTATACATATTTAAAAAGGATTTAAGAAATTTTCCATATTTTTATCATTCTCCGAACTAGGCTTCCCCTGAACTCATCCCAAAACCAACCCGAGTCTCTAACCTCGATCCAACGGACCTTAAACCCAACCTAAAAACCTCTAGGCCCAAAACAGGGGCATTACAATCACGCATCCCTCAAAAATAAAAGGGCTCGTTAGATGTAAAAAAGTTGTGTTGTATTAAATAACACTCGTGTATTAAAAAGATGGATGAAAGATGGTTGTTACTACATAAAGATGTTTGGTCGTGAAATTTGTGATAAAGTTAAAAGATAAGTGTTATGTATGAATGTGTTGAGAGTGGCAATCGATCGAATAAAACCAAGAGGGGGTGAATTGGATTTTTAAAGAATGTGGACACTAATTGCAAAGGTAGAAATTGCAAGGTGATTTAGAGTGGTTCAACTCCCTTAATTGAGTTTACATCCACTACCTTAGTGAACACACTAAGGATTTTCCACAAATCCACTAATTTGTCTTTCCTTTAAGGATAAGGAGTAACCTTACACAATTCAATAGACTTATACCCCAAAGTCTATTAAATCCTTTCCCCAAAACAAATACAAAGAAGCAAACTAGGAAATCCTCACAAAGAAGGTGTTTGCACAATATAAGCTCCCTCACACACCCAAAGAAACACTAGCAAATGAATTACAATGAAGAACACTCTAGTGTTTACAAGAAAGATGGAAAATTAAGCACAAATTGGATTCTTGATTGCTTGAATGTTTTGATAGACTTTCTTGTTGTTGCTGAGATGGTTTATCCTTGTTTTTGCATCCTCTCTATCAATACTAGCCGTTGGGGATGACATCAAGCCGTCACCTACAAAAAAACAGAGCATTTATAAAAGGATGGATCGATCCTTTAAAAAAGGATTGATCCTTTTTCATAAAATATGATTGTTACAATAAAGGGATCAATCCTTTTGCACTTGGAGACTGGAAACAAAAATATAAGTGAAACTGTCTATAAAGGGATCGATCCCTTTCATTAGGGGATCGATCCTTTTTGCCTTAGAGTCTGGAAAGCATTTTTTGTAGTGCAAAAACGGATCATACTTATTTTGAAAAAGATCGGCTAAGTTGGAAAATATTCGAAACAAAATTTTCAAGTTTTTTTGGACTTTGAATTATTTTTGAAAGATTTAATATATCTGATTAAGTTCAAAAACATTTTTCTTTTAATTTGTTATATCAAAATATTAGTTCAACCAAATGTACCTTTTTACCCTTAAATTTCTAGCTCTATATTTTCTCTTTGTTTTGACATTGATTATTATATTATTTTTAGGGTTTAGTGTTTGGGGTTTGTAGTTTGTAGTTTAAGGTTCAGGGTTTATGGTTTGATAGTTCATAGAATTGGGTTTTAGGGTTCATATTGTAAGGTTTAGTGTTTGAATTTCATGGTTTATGGTTTAAGGTTTAAAGTTTAGTGTTTAAGGTTTGTGGTTTTTGGTTAGGATTTTAGGTTTGAAGTATATGGTTTAGTGGTTGGGGTTTATTGTTTAGGGTTTATAATTTAAGGTTTAGTGTTCATGTTTTTGGAGTTTAGGGTTTGAGGTTTAGGTTGGGGTTTAAAGTTTATAATTTGTGGTTTTATGTTTAGGGCTTGGGGTACATGGGTTATAGTTTGGAGTTTAATGTTTAGGGTTCATGGTTGGGAGTTCTAGCTAAAGGTTTAAAGTTTATGGTTTAGAGTTTAGGTTAGGGGTTACGGTTTAGAGTCTGTTGTTCAACATTTGAGGTTTAGGGTTGGTTTAGGGTTATGTGTTGGGGGATCATTATTAAGGATTAGGGTTAGTATATTTAGAATGATGTAAATACATAAAAAATAATATGATGGTACAATTGACAAAACTGACGAGTTAAATAAACACCATGTTTACCCTGTGATAAATATCACCCAACTTGTGTGTAAAATAATACGCCGTATTAAATTTCACATATACTAAACACACGTATAAAAATAAATTTTGTGCGTTCTATTGATTGGCCTAGTGACTAAGGATGCTCATATTGCCCCATCTTGTATGGGTTCAAATCTCAATATGAGAATGTAATCTCTATTTAATTAAAAAATAAAATACATGTGTGATAGTGTTTTGAAAAACTACTAAGCCTTTTCGTGTATCGCTTTTGAAAAAAAGATTTATTAAAAGGGAAAAACTCGAACTTTGGAAAACAATAAAAATTTGGAGTCGCCACCGGCCACTAAGGTAGGCCCGGACACCACAAAACCAGAGATTCACTTTAAAACGGGTTCGGGAGTTGGTTACGTGTGGGGAAGGGTTAGCACCGCCATCATGCCAAGAAATCAGTACCAAATTACTTGTTGGCTTTTTTATCGATAGAAATTATTTAAAAACAAAAATGAATTTAATAAAGAGGTTCTTAAATGAAAATATGACTTAAATAGTGCGGTCTATATCGAATTGTGGCTTTGGAATTAATTAACATTTAATTAGAAAGGATGACGGTACACCGAACCATAGACTAAACTGACATCATATAAGACTGACTACTGTGTTAGTTTAGGGTTCAAACCCCGTACGTCACCTTTATGCATGATGCAAGCAAGTAAAAGATGATGCGTGGTAATTTCTTTTTTATGTTTCCACTTACCTAGACACGAAGAAAATTAATCCAAATATTCGATCGACATCCATTAAGCTTGGACTGTCATAACACGAATACCAGAGTTAATTAATACCTCTCTTTGGGTATAAATTAAGTTCGATTAACATGCTTAACAATTAGCGGTCTCATGAATGACATGTATAAGATGCATGCCATAAAAGAGCTTTGAAAATAAACAAATAAAAGCCCACCCAAGGCCCTAACTTAAAGGCTCGAATTATGGAAATTTCGTTAGTGATCTGATTATTCATTATGTGATTCTAATATTAAATCCTTGATCATTTCAATCCTAATTAAGGGACTCAGATCAATTATGGATTATCTTGTTTTATCCCGTCTAGAAATAATATTAATTTTATCATTAAAGTGAATGTGGATAAACCGGCTTAACAAACTTAATATCCATCCTAATAAGCCAATGATGAATTTAAGTTAATTAGTCCGATTAGAGTCGTAAACCTAATTCAAGCTCTAAACTTAAACCGACCTAATTGTTCGAACCGTGCCCCTATGAGGCGGGCACATGATTCGGAACAATTAAATCGATTTTACCAAACTAAAGACTAATCTAACTAACCCAAGCCCACCTAAACTAAGAAACAAGCCCAAAAGAATCTAAATCTATTCATTTAAAACATATGGCCCAAAACCCCCAAATTAATGGACATTAAAAGAAATTATTCAACAAGGCCCAAAATTAATATCATTCGAAAACACATATTATTTTATTAAACATATTGACGTTTTTATCACATTTAAAAAAACGAGCTTCTAATTGTTTATATACATCACATTAGAAAACACCACTAATCAATTAAATTAAGTTAAACATTTGAACAAAAGACCATTTACCCTTGTTTAACATTAGACTTTAGATTACATAACATGTTAAGTAAGTTTTACATTAAATATTAAGAAAACACAACACCATTGATAAAGAAGCAACATCATGGCCACAAACAAAAAAACATTCTATTCATGCAAACATACAATTAAAACATAAACAAAATACATTAAAAGAAACAAACATGTATTAATAATACCATACGAATAAAATCAAGCAAGAAACAGTACCAAAATGGAAGAAATGCAAAAAACAGTGGCCAAATCGAAGAGACATGGAAATAAATACAAAACTATGAATGGGGACTAAATTGAAACAGACTCAAAATATGGGGGAGGGGATGACCAGAAAGACCGTGGGTGACTCGAATCGGGACAAGATTGAAAACATACACAAAACCCTAGGGACCTAAGGTGCAATTTGAAAACGCGGAGACCCTTAGCCTGCTAAGGACGCGACACAGAGGGACCAAACGTGAGATTACCCCAAAGTTAAAACCTAAAAACTCTATAAATACCTAACCTAACCAACCTTAGCCCCTTTTTCCAACTCTGAAACCCTAACCGCCATAGACCTCTCCTCGACCATCTAATACCGACCGGTGATATCCACCGTCTGGTGACCTCGAAACGTCTCCGAAAAGAATCCCAAACAAACCTAAACCCTAGAAACGACCATCTCTCGTACTAAACCCACCTAGAAGACAACCCCAAACAAGATCCTTTCTATTTTCTAAAAAAAGACCCCAAAACCTATTTTTGACTCGAAAACAGTTGCAAAAAAAAGGCTTCGCGTCTCCTTCAACCGACTCACACTTCAAAGTCATGGGAAGGCCGGGATTGTCGTCGGTGAAAGAAAAAAGGCCATCTTGAAGAGATGAAACGGAAAGGTAAAAACAAAAAACTTTTCTTTCTCTTTTTTATGCGGTGCGATGATAAAGATGACCTCTGCAATTATTTCTTGCTTGTATTTCTCTTTGTATTTCGAAAAAAGGATCCTCATTACATTACTGTTCTTTCAGCTTTATAGTCCGAGATTACAAGGTTTTTCTAATTACATAAAAACTGCGAAAAAATACCATTGGTTGCTAGTATTTTTGTTTGCATTCGTTCTGAAACCCGCTGTACATTCCTTTGCCGCACCCGTCCTTTCCTGACACTTTTGTTTTTTTTGTATGCGTAGCTGCTGGAGGAGAGGACGGGGACCAAGGGTTGTTGCGGCAGATGTGGCTGTACGGATCGTATGTGGAAGCCGAACGGGTGAGCGGTGGCTTGCACGCGCACGTTTCAGGAGACGGTGAGTCGCGCGTGGATCGTACTCGCATGGAGAAGCAATCATGGTTGCTCGTTCAAGCCATATCCAACGATTGGTGTTCCTACGACGCTAGGGCATCCCACGAGTCCGAGGTGCTTCGCAGGAACTGTACGTGCGAGCTGAGGCAGCTGAAGAGTCCTAGTTTTGGACCGTCAGATCCGGCTGTGATCCTGCGGCGCACAAAGAGGGTGAGACATGTTAGCGTTATCAGATTGGGGTGGTAGCTGGGCCAAACGGGCCTCATGTAGTTTTAATTAAATTTGTAAATTGACGGTTAATATTATTTTTATTTGGGCTTTAATTAATTGGGCTGCTACTTTTATTTAAACTATCTCTTTGTTTAGTATAATAATTATAATACTAATGGTAATAATAATATATGATAATAACGATGATGATTCGTAATAATAATAATAATAATAATAATAATAATAATAATATAGGATAATATTAATAATAATTAATAGTAATAGTAATATGTAACTTTGATATATATATATATATATATATATATATATATATATATATATATATATATATATATATATATATATATAAGAAGACAATATCAAAAATAACTATAGTAATACGGTTAATAATAGAATTAATTATAACATATAGTAACACTTAGGAAATAAATAATATTCATATGTATCCATCATTTTACAATAGTAGTGTATTAAACAAAGCCTATTATAAACACCTTATGATAAAAGAAAAGCCCTTATATATATATATATATATATATATATATATATATATATATATATATATAACAAAACTAACCCGGCCAAAATTAGTGATTACTGTTGCCCCTCTTTGCTTATACTTGTGGAACAAGAATAAAGCAAAGACCATAAGCACTAATTTTGTCCGACATCCCTGTTTGAGTGATTTGCTCCTCCGAAGTGGCAATGTGCAAACTGCTCATCTTCCTAAAACAGCCGTGATAAACTGGGTAAGTATTCTGGTCTTTTTGCACGAAAAAACCTTGAGCTCTTTTGCTCGTAAATCTTGGTGTGGCGAGTTCGAAGTCCTTCGCCTGAAGTCCTTAAGCTTTGAGTCTTTGTCTCCTTTGCTTTGAGAACTTAACATAGCGAATTTGAAATCTTCGCCTTGAGCTGTGAGTGTTTGTCTCTTTTGCTCGGAAGTCCTAATTTTAGTGAGTCTGAAATTCTTCACCTCGAGTTGTGAGTATCTGTCTCTCTTGCTCGAATGTCCTGATTATGGTGAGTCTAAAATTCTTCACCTCGAGCTGTGAGTATCTGTCTCTTTTGCTCGGAAGTCATAATGTGGCAAATTTGAAGTCCTTTGCTTGAAATACTCGAGCTTTGAGTATATGACTCCTTTGCTTTGAAAACCTGACATGGCGAATTTGAAATCTTCGCCTTGATCTACAAGTATCTTTCTCTTTTGCTCGGAAGTCCTGATCATGGTGAGTCTGAAATTCTTCACCTTGAGCTATGAGTATCTGCCTCTCTTGCTCGGAAAGTCAGATATGGCGAGTCTGTAATTCTTTGCCTTGAGCTATAAGTATCTGCCTCTCTTGCTCGGAAAGTCTAATATGGCGAGTCTGAAATCCTTCGCCCGAAGTTTTGAGCAATGAGTATCTGCCTCTTCTGCTATGAAATTATGAAGTTGTGGGTCTTTTCTTTCTTCTCTCTTTTTTCTTCTTTCTTTCTTCTCCCTTTCTTCTTTCTTCTTCTTTTCTTCTTTCCTTTTTCTCATTCTTGTTTTCTTCTTCTTCTTCTTCTTCTTCTTTTCCTTTCGTTTTTCTTCTTCTACTCCTTTTTCTTCTTCTTCCTTCTTCTTCTTCTTCTTCCTTCTTCTTCTTCTTCTTCTTCTTCTTCTTCTTCTTCTTCTTCTTCTTCCTTCTTCTTCTTCTTCCTTCTTCTTCCTTCTTCTTCTTCTTTCTTCTTCTTCTTCTTTCTTCTTCTTCTTCTTTCTTCTTCTTCTTCTTCTTCTCCTTCTTCTCCTTCTCCTTCTTCTTCTTCTTCTTCTTCTTCTTCTTCTTCTTCTTCTTCTTCTTCTTCTTCTTCTTCTTCTTCTTCTTCTTCTTCTTCTTCTTCTTCTTCTTCTTCTTCTTCTTCTTCTTCTTCTTCTTCTTCTTCTTCTTCTTCTTCTTCTTCTTCTTCTTCTTCTTCTTCTTCTTCTTCTTCTTCTTTCTTCTTCTAGTCCTTTTTCTTCTTTATTCTTCTTCTTTTTTTCCTTTTCTCATTTTTCCTTTTCTTCTTTTCTTTTTATTTTCTTCTTCCTCTCTTTTCTTTCTTCTTTTTCTCATTCTCTCTTCTTATTTCCTCTCGTTCTTTTTCTTTTTTTCTCATTCTCTCTTTTTGCTTTTCTTTTAATTTAAAAACCAGGAAACCTGAACTTTAAATAAACATTCCAAGGGGGATAAAATTGAGAATTTTGAATTTTGAGGAAAACATCCTTTTGGAAAGGACCAATTTGAGGAATTTAAATTTTTGAGAAAAATATCCTTTTGGAAGGAATAAATTGAGGAATGGAGTTTTGAGAAAAAAAACATTCTTTAAGAAAGATAACATTGAAAAATTAGGAATTTTACGAAAAAACATCCTTTAGGAAGGATAAAATTGAGAAATTGGAATTTTTAGAGAAATTATCCTTTAGGAAGGAATGAAATTGAGAATTTTGATTTTTGAGAAAAATCCTTTAGGAAGGATAGAAATGAGGGATTAAAGAACCTTAATACCAGTCAAAGGATTCTTGAGATCCATTTCTCTTCTCGTAGAGCCGTAGATCCACCCTTTTATCAATCTTCAAAAACCTGCTTAAAAAAAGCACAATGCTATGATGGCATGAGTTAGCATGCCCCTAACATAGGGATGTCTAATTATCAATGATGCATGAGCATATTTCATGATGTAAAGATGTGTATGGCCATGAGAATGCAAAGATACATGGCTTTAGCTCGTCTCTGCTCCCTGAGTCCAATGACCTTAGTCGCAATCATAATCATTAATCAAGTACTTTCAAGCCGTATGCCATCTCCCATCTATTTTGATTCGAAGTCGCATACGCAGAAGCCCATGTTGCCCCACGGACAATGATGCCCCAATGGCCCTTCATCATCTCACATTATGTAGTATCCCTCAATTTGGTCTCCACTGACGGCGACACATTTATCTCTGAAGTAATACCAGGAAATTTATTTGTTTTGAAATATGTCAATTCGTTGGTCGTCATTCTAATGAAGAACGAATTTTCAGATTAATATACAGAACCTTGAAACCAAAATTCTAATTAAAAGAAAAATAGAATAGGATGCTTCGGATATCAAATGCAAGAGCGTCTTAGATTCAACTTTCAAATGATCACTTCAAGCATAGCTTGCGTCTATGAAGACTTTGAATGTTGTGGCGATATTTGAAGTTGCGAGACCCCTCCCAAATCGCTCGGTTCATCCTCCTGATTATGGTACTTGCTGGATCAGCTCGATTACTATTCCTTCTAGTTCTTATCATGTTTCTTCATTCATATGTATGTTTAAAATTTCAACTTTTGCTTAGCCCATGGGACATGTGCGTTTATGATTACCATTGATTTCGTGTCGGTGTCCTCAAGGATTCCTTTCCGGGACTTATTCAATTTGTCCATTTATTTCTTTTTCTTAGGGGAATTCAACTCGTCACAATCCTTTGGCTCGAGAATAAAGATGGAACACACAACGATACCCCGAGTTACTCGGAATGGTCACGATTTTGAAAATATTAACATCACTCATGAAGCAAAGAGTTTCAGGCTTCAACGGAGTGCCCCTAAAATTCCACACTCATATTCGAAAATACCTATTACCATGTTTCGGAAATTGGAGTGCTTTTTGTTAATGCTTATTACCAGACTCTGAAGTTAAAAACATTTTATTTTGAAATAGTCTATTTTCTTTTTTCTTCTCTTTTTAGGAACATTTAAGCAACTCCATTTGGGCTCTCTTAGGAGATTTTCTTATAATCGAACATCATCGAAGGAATAGTAATCTTGCTTCTCTCGTTTTTTCGACCAGAAGTGGACAGAGCGGGAAATCTCACTTCATCGTTATCACAACATTCGATCGATCTTTTTTTATTAGAATCAATGCCACATCAAGCATGTGATATCCGAAGACCTACGGAAGTAAGGAGGGATATGCATATATATGATTTCAAGGTCATTGTATGTTAACCGACATGCATTTTCATTAGAAAGAAAATTCGCAAACATAACAAGTGCCCATAAAATGGTCATTGCTATCATTGGGCAAATGATAGCAATGTTTGTTTCATACATTACTTCAAGAGAAAATGCAAGATGAAAGAAGACTCAAACACACGAGCTCCTAACAACCCGGGAAACAACACTTCCCCAAAAGTCTAGCTCATCATTTTTTTTCAGAGCCTCAACAGACCGTTCTCGATCTGTCCCTGAACTTTTTTTAGTTCCCCACAATTCTTTGTGGTGTGGCCCGTGCTTCCCACATGGTAGTCACATCGTAGCCTTCAAGGTAGAGATGATCCTTTGGTTTGGACTAAACTAGGGTCAGAAGCTTCTTCTCAATAAGCACTGGGAGTAGATGTGTGTACGACATAGGAACCGGGTGAAGAACCCTCTGGAGGCTTTGCAGACCATGACGTTTGATTATGAAAGCAGCCATAAAATTGGTTGTTTGGGCGAGAGCCCACCATATGAACTTGGGACTCATGCCCCTTGTGGGCGGTTGTGCTATAGGGTTCCACTATCTTCCCTTTCTTAATAGCATCCTTAATACGTTCTCCCGTCATGACCATGTCCGCAAAGCTATTAGCGGGATTGCTGATCAACCGATCATACAAGACTCCATTCAGAGTGTTCACAATCATAGGAATGATTTCACCTTCTGGCAGTGGGGGTTGGACCTGAGCTGCCTCGTCTCGCCAGCGCTGGGCATACTCACGGAAACTCTCATTGTGTTTTTGTTCCAAACCTTGTAGCATGAGCCGATTTGGAATCATATCAGTTACATGCATGTACTAACCTATGAATGCTCTTGAAAGATCTCTCCATGACTTGATGTCAACTCGACTAAGTTGAACATACCAACGGGTTGCGGATCCGGTTAAACTGTCTTGAAAACAGTGGATAAGTAGCTTCTCATCTTTTATAAAAGCTGGCATCCTCCGGCAATACATAGTAATGTGCGCCAAGTAGTTCCGTCGTACTTCTCAAAGTCGGGAACTTTGAATTTCGGTGAAAGGACTAAATTCGTTACAAGGCTCAAATCACCGGCATCATTCCCTTGCTCATCCGTCCCTTGTAAGGTCTTGAATCATTCTTAAAGGAAGCGAAACCTCTCCTCATGATTCTCTTTCATCTTGGCCTTAATCCTCTCCACTTCATCCTCATACCATGCCCCTAAGTCGATGAGCTAGTTCGTTGAGGTTCCTCCGTGGCGGCTAAGAGGTGCCCCGATAACGGGATTGGCAGAAACTCCTACGTAGCCTCTTTTTCCGGGATTTGGTACTACTGGTTGACCCTTCTCATGGGATGTAGGACCCTTGTGTCCTTTAATGCTTGAGCTACCCATAGAAACTCTTTCCTCATCTGTCATCTTTAATAACAAGTCAGTCATCTGAGCAATAATAGAAGCTTGCGACTATGCGATCTGATCGCTGATATTCTTACTCACCCCATCCAAATGAGTTTCGAGGTCCTTCTTCCCCTTCTCTACCTTGGACAATCTCTCTTCCATTGCTCGGGCTTGCAAACATGTAACGTATGAATGAGGAATGATTGCATATTAAAATTTCACTTTCTGCCATGATATTTCTCGCAATTAATTCCATGATTGATTAATGTATGCAATTTATCACATGTATGAAAATGAGATAATTTTTAAAAACAAGTATACAAGGAACAATGTATGTGTTGTATGCACAACAAGGATAGACGATTAAAGATAATCAAAGAGACATGTACAATTGAAATGCAAGGATGCATTGATTCAACGAACATTCTCATTTAATAACTTTCATAACGAAAATCAGGTCTCGTCATAATGGGAAGAGAAAAGCAATTTCCATACAAGGCATAATTGAAACTCGAGTTCCTTCTTCGCTGATGGTTAGGTGTACCTTTGCTCATTTTGTGATCAACCCTAGGCTTTGAGATTCTTTGGTTCGTTGCTATAGATTCTTTCTCCCGTTATGAAAGTCTTAAACTTTGAACTATTCTCGAATCAACATCTCATATGCAAAGTGCTATGAATATGCATAAAGAGAATTGAACAAGAAATTGAAATTAAACACGTCACAAAATAATGCTACTTATAAACATATGAATGTATGCAAAGAGCGATACCGAGTTCGGCAAATATCCTCGTTAAACGACTTGTATCAATGGGAAGCTTGGTCTGTTACAATGATCAAATAAAACCCACTACATATGGTTCTTAAGCTAGCATCTAGGTCGACGATATTCTTCAAGATTCACACAATCTCTTCTTCTTTCATGGAAGGATCTTTCGCTAGGAATCAGGCGTTCCCTCATATCTACGTTAACAAATATGCAAACTCTCGGCCATTCCCCCATGTGGTGTAGGTGACGAATTATGATTGATCCACTGTCGATGCTTGGTACTCTTGACTTGCTCTTTGAAAGGGTCCCACTGAACCCAACCTTCAAGGCGTATCGAAGCTGAGGTCAGAATTCCCTCTGACTTGAAGTTTTTTTTCCCTAAGTCGAGACTTGATTGTCGACCCAAGATGGCAGGATGCCTGAGAAACTTTCGATCTTGCCCTGGAAAGCTTAGTTCTTGTTTGGTGTGGTTCTCGTTAATTTCCTTGTAAGACTCGGTATTTCCTAACTGGAATGTCTAACAAATATGTGATGTGGCCATTTTTTTGGAAGCCTTTCTTGTCTCAGAAACCCAACCATGTAGTTGCTCTTCTTATGGCTATTTGTTCGCCGAGATCCTTCTCATTATTGTTACGGACCAGATTTCCCACTATTCAAGTCTTTAATTTCAAATTATTTCCAACTCAATGTGCTCTTTATGCCATGATGAAATATGCAAAATAAAGAGGAAAAAAATCAAGGAAAGAAAATGTGTTAGTTACAAGAAAAACATAAATTAGAAGGCAAGGAAAAATAAGCATAAGCAAGCAATTAATAAGACGACCCTAGCCACTCTAAGCTCAATGGTTATCCACATGGCTCTAATGGGGTGGGCTTCTTATATTCTCACACATGAGTTTAGTTCTAACAAGGGTACCTGAACCTATCTCATCACCTACTAAGGCGACAAGAACCCCAATGCTAGCCCACTACAGGCTTGCAAACTGGTTTCGGTTCGAGCAAAAGCACGACCTAATGACGTGGAGGGTTGCTCACGTGTTAAAGGCGTGGATTCCGAGAGTGAATTACCGACCCGTGGAGGGATGCTCACGTGGGTATGGGGTTTCACTCTCACTTAAGAAGGGTAGCTCGAGTATAGAGCTTAATGATCATTGTAGAACTAATGTTTTGATATAATAATTGAAAAATGTTTTAGACCAATTTAAAAAGAATTCAAAACTATTTCCAAAGTCCAAATAACTTGAAACTATGTTTAGGGATTTTTTTAAAAGGGTTTAACATGTTTTTCATAAGCCAAACTTCACAAAACCTTCCAGGCGTTTCGAAACACCCTTAGGCGTTTCAATACGGTGTCTTCCAGTAGCAAAAAGTTTCGATATTGGTATCAAAACGAGTCTTCCCTGGATGAGGATTTTGCCCAGCGTTTCGATACGGGCTATGCCATTTCGATACGCCTACGTGGCATCGACCATAACGGTCATAAACCCCAACGGCTATTTTCCAACTAAATTTTAAATGCAGAGCGTTTCGATACGGTGCCTGGTGTTTCGATACGGGTGTTTTGATACGGCCCATGGCGTTTCGATATCGATGCTCATCAGACTGCAATAGCTCTTTCTACTTAAAGAGCGTATCGAAATGGGTTCGAGCATTTCGATACGGGTAGCAGCAGAACTGCATTTATGGTGGGAAATAAAGTCCTCAACGGCTCCAAATCATCCACAACGGCTAGTAACAGCTATAAACTCATCAAGGAGTATAAAGGGGACCTTCAAGCATCAAGATATGGTTAATGCTTCAATTGTTAATCAACTAATGATCAAAAAGTGTCTTTGTACTTAAATTGTCAATTCTTGTATAGACAAACACTAGTGAGCCAAAATTGTCAAATTTGCTCAAGTGTTTTAGGTTTTGGGTGAGTGCAAATTGTGCAAAAAAAATACCTATTAGAGGGATTTAAGTTTGCTTATCTTTTCTCTTTGTAAAGAGGGTTTGATCAAGGCTTTGGGTAGAAAGCTTGATCGGTGTATAAGGGTTTCCTCCTAAGCCTAGAAAAGGGGACGAACGAATAGTGGATTGATTGGAAATCTGTTGCGTGTAAAATAGTCTATCGCAATTGTAGTGCAAGTATACACGACGCAAGTAGTAAAGTGATACAAAGTATCAGATATCGTCTCCACAGGGATTGGGCTAATAGCTTCACCTAAATTCACTGCACGAAAGTAAAGGAAATAATTAAGAATTGTCACGAGAATAATAAAGTGAAAACGTAATTAAAAGGAATTGAGATATCAAGGTAGAGAGAATGGGCTGGTATTGAGTTGCTCAGTAGGGTAGGTATTGAATTGCTTAGGATCTCCAGTTCTGTCATCGCATCCGTCGCCGACAGCACCTGTCGCGGCGTCTGTCCGTCAGCTATCGCGGCAGCGAACACTAACTCCGTACTTCAAGCTTGGCAAGAATCCCAGATCTGCCTTGCCCTATCCCTAGGCACAAGTCTGTCGATGATCACGTCTTTGATGATACCTCCCGGCGTGAATCGAAGGATGAACACCGATGTGTATGAATTCTTCCTTAGCCACTTAACCTCGCCTTATCCCTAAGCACGAGATGGTTCAACTATAAACTAGAGAACACGCTTTTATCTCTTTCGTATACTTAACTCTCCCGATGCTAAGTAAATGGATAACCTCACAATGCTCTCCCGATGCTCTTGCAAGATATTAAAACCAAGATAAAAGAACTTGAAGTTTATTTTATTGAACTTGAAAAATCCTAAAACAAAGCAACCCTTGCAACTACTTTACAAAACAACCCGTAGCCCTAGAGGGAATTTAGAACATATCGGTGACAGGTAAACGGCAGGGTTTAGGTTTCGGTTATGGGGTAGTCGGCTATGCCCTAGGTTTAATCTATGCCCTTTATATAAGCTTTGGGCTCAAGTTATCTAAGGTAACAAGGATTACAACTTTAATTAAAAGTAAGATTCTAATAAAGACTAAATCTCTAAGGATTCCTACTTTTCAGCCGCCTCCTTGCTTTTAGGGATTTCCTCTCCTTTGAGCTTTGGCTTGACATATCTTTTGATCCGGGGCTTGGAAAAATATTCGGCTTCCACACGACAGACGAGCAGATTTTTCTCTATCTATCGAGGTCCACTTCACTTTTCCTCTTCATGAATCTGCTGTCATCATGCTGTCACGACAGGTTCGCAACAGGTTCGTCTTCTTCAGCTGCTTGTCCAGTTTAGCTTTCCTGCTTGTCTGCCCTGCACCTGCCTTCAACATCTACTGTGACAGATACCTGCAAAAATAACCATCTTTTAGTAGAATCCGTGCCTTTTATATAATTGTGATGTTTTATTGAAAACTAACCTAAATGCAATGCAATGATGCTTGAATGCAGCAGAAATATGGGTTTAAAAAGGTGTAAATGATAGAACTTTTATACACTCAACACACCCCCAAACTCAAGTTTTTGCTTGCCCTCAAGCAATGAAGACTTAAAAGAAAACTGAAAATTTTTGTGTTGGCCTTCAAACAGTGAACTGTCCCTCACCTGTCGCTCATTCTCTATGGCGGCAGCAACCTGTCGGAAGGGTTAGGATCTGTCCGGAATCTCCCTATAGCTCTCGTGCAGTGTGTGCATGCTTGTGAACAGTTATAAGCTAAGACTCTCTTAGTTTCACTAGAATATTCAACTCCTTAACTTGAATTTTATGCCAAAGTTTACTTTCTTTTAGAAGGCACATTTTCATGCTTTTTCTTCTATTTTCAAGCTAAGTTTTTCTAGAGCCAGTTTTGGGCACCTCTAGTTAGCTTCCTAGAGCCGGTTTCGGGCACCTCTAGGTTTTTGATTTTCTTTTGCTAAACTTCTTTCCTAGAGCCAGTGTTAGGCACCTCTAGGGGCTATCCAAGTTCTAAGCTTCCTATTCTAGTTTGGCTAAAAGAAGTCTAAGCATTATAACAGTCACAAAAGTGTTTAAGTTTTCAGAACTATAGAAAGGCTCTAAACTTTTCCTTAACCTGTCCTAAAGATGCTGCCACGACAGAGCTGTCATGACAGGTAAGTTAACTTCACAGTTTTAAGCCAACAGTTTAAATTTTCTGATTTTTCTGATTTTTTTTTAAAAGAACTTTAAATAACTAGTAAGACACAACAATTAAACAAAAGATGTGCTAAAGACTCCATTAAATATGGAGGGTTGCCACCCCCAAACTCGAGGGTTGCATTGCCCTCAATGCAAAATGACACTAAAACAAATAAAGAAAAACATGAAAAATAAAAGTACATCGCAAATATATAAGGGCAGGCAGCAATAAGAGAAGAAAAAGAAATAAAAACTTAAATTTTATGCGCTGTCCTCATCACTGCTGCTGACGCGGATCTGATGGTAGCGTCTGCGTTGTGGAGGTGGCTGGGCAGGTTCCTGGGCAGGTTGGTCAACAGGTTCATCAGCCTGTTGAGGTGCAGGTTCTTCCTCTGGTTGATGGACAGGGTCGTCAGCAGGTTGAATGGCAGGTGGCTCCACTAGTCGGACATCAGAACTGCTGCTGCTGTCCCAGCTGGTACTCGTGATGGCCTTGGACAACATCCTCTTGTTGGCCACATGTTTGATTCTTTTCACCCGAGTGAAGGCGCTGTCCAAATTTCTCCGGACGAGAGGGCTGTCGTCAGTGGCAGCTCGCTTGGTGCCTCGAGGGGAAGTGTCCGCCGGTGGGCTGCCGGCTGCTGTCGGGGAAGGTGTGGAGGAGGCAGATTCTCCATGGGGAGAGACAGGTGGTGTGGGAGTGGGGGAGGGTATATTAAAGTAATGGGCGGGGAAGGTGGGGAAAATGACATCCGAAAAATTTAAAGTGTTGGTAATAAAGTTTACCGTTGCGTTGGAGAAATCGCGGATGAATGTCATTAAACCCATCTGCCGCTCCTCTATCCTCAAGATGGCAGCTAAGATGTCGGCGTTCTGACCTGCCGGTGCGGTGTTGGTCGCAGCTTCTGGGGCAGGCTCGGTGGCAGGTTCATCATCAGATTCAGCAGGTGGGGCGTTTGGATCGAAGGCGTTGAGGGGCGTTACGACGATGATCTCCATAAGGCTGGAGATGTTGCTGTCGGTCCAACCACTGCCCTTCTTGATTTTGTCTGAAGGGTCCTCCGGTACGGCAGCGCAGCGGCAGAGGGCCGTAATGGTGAAGGGCAGGCATAGTCGTGAATCTGTTCTGAAGGCACAATCGAGAATGCTTTCTCGCATGTACCTGCCCACGTTGATTGGCCTGTCATGCATGATAGAGTGGATGAGGGCAAGCCGCTGCCTGTTGACTGTCGTGTGGTGGGATGAGGGCAGGATACGCTTTTTAATAAAAGCGTTCCATAGTTTAGCCTCGGGGAGCAGCTCTGCCCGGTTGACGGAGTTGGGATTCTTTTTGCTGGTGCTCCATGTTGTGCCCCTTTCTGTCAATTCCCTCATGACAGCATCGTGGCCGACAGCGTCGAGAGAGTCCCAAAACTGTTGATGAGCGTCGTCATTGGGGCCAAAGAAGAGGCCGAAGACATGATTGATGCTGCTGGCGGTGAAAGGAACTGTCACTCCTCGGACGACGACAGATGTCGCCGACTTACTCTCGATCGCCTCATAGAATTCCCTTACCAGGGTGTCATTAAGCTCTGCTGGCTGCTCGGCAAAGTCTTCCCAGAGTTGTGCCGTAATGGCCTTCATGATGAACGGCCGGAGTCCAAAAAGAGGAGCATCTCTGTTATAGATGAAGCTCCGTTCCTCCCAAAGTTCTTTGTTGGCGAACGGGGATGCTGCTGCGGAAGAAGAGGCGGCAGCAGCATTTTGGCGAGTCTGTCGTGAAGACATTTTTGGTTGCAAGGGCTGAAAAAGGAGAGAAAATAGATAAAACTAGAAGAGAATACAAGAGAGAAAAATCAGAAGTGAGGAAAAAATGAAAGGGAGAAGGGGTTTATATAGCTGTCGAGTAGCTGCCCATTTAATGCCGCAACGGCAGGCGGGAATAACGGAGCGGCAGATTGGATATGGCGTGTCTGACGCGTCTGACACGTATTAATGCGTCTGCGGAGCGTCTGCCGCACGCTTCTTCGTCTGCCGTGCGTCTGTTGACACCCTGTCAAATCCGTCTGCGCCGGCAGCCGAAACGATAGGTTACCATAGATGGGCTTGGTTGGGCTGATGGATGGGCGGTGGTCTTGGGCCACTTCTTCTTTCTCACTTGTCTCTTTTATTTCCTAAAAACTGAAATTAAAAACAAAACATTATTAAAATAAATCTAGTTCCTAATAAATAATAATAATATAAAAATAAAACTAGGTTAAATTAGGGATGCCTTGTGGGGCATCACCTAAGGTAACCACTTCCTGAATTCCTGGGGCTTCAGTCCCCTGATAATGCTTGAGGCGTTGTCCATTGACTTTGAATTGGTGCCCGTCTTTTAATGATTGAATTGTAATGGCACCATGGGGGAAAACTTGAATTACTTGGAATGGCCCAGACCATCTAGATTTGAGATTCCCTGGAAAGAGTTTCAACCTCGAATTGAACAACAACACAAGCTGCCCTGGGCAGAACTGTCGCGGCAGCAACTTCTTGTCATGCCACTTCTTTGTTTTCTCCTTGTATATTCTTGCGTTGTCGTAGGCCATTGTCCGTATTTCCTCGATTTCATTCAAATCTAACAGCCTTTTCTGACCTGCCTTGTCCAAGTCCATGTTTACTGCCTTGATTGCCCAATATGCCTTATGCTCTATCTCGACAGGCAGGTGACAGGTTTTCCCATAGATCAATCGGAATGGAGACATGCCCAATGGAGTCTTGAAAGCTGTCCTGTATGCCCATAATGCATCATTCAGAAGTAAAGACCAATCTTTCCTAGTTGGTTTGACCATTTTTTCAAGAATGTTCTTCACTTCCCTGTTGGAAATCTCAGCCTTTCCATTGGTCTGTGGGTGGTATGCTGTCGCTATCTTGTGCTTGACACCATATTTTCTCAAGGCGGCAGCAATTACCCTGTTGTCAAAATGTCTCCCTTCATCACTGATAATCGCCTTAGGGATGCCAAATCTAGAAAAGATGTTTTTATGTAAAAACTTTTGGACCGTTTTGGCATCATTCTTTTGAGTTGCGATTGCTTCTACCCACTTGGAGACATAATCTACTGCTAGGAGGATGTAAAGATTTCCACATGAAGATGGAAAAGGTCCCATAAAATCAATCCCCCATACGTCGAAGATCTCGACTTCTAAGATATTCTGCAGTGGCATCTCGTTTCTCCTTGAGATGTTACCTGTCCGCTGGCACCTGTCACAGTTTTTGTAAAATTCCTGTGCGTCCTTATACAGTGTCGGCCAGTAGAAACCTGACTGCAGCACCTTGGCAGCAGTTTTGTTGCCTCCTAAGTGTCCTCCATATTGTGAGGCATGACAGTGATGGAGAATGTCTTCTTGTTCTTCTTGTGGTACACATCTCCTTATAACCTGATCTGCGCACATTTTGAAAAGAAGAGGTTCGTCCCAATAATAATGTTTTACATCATTTTGAAACCTCTTCCTGGCTTGATAAGTAAGATCAGAAGGTAATATTCCGCTAACTATAAAATTAACGAAATCAGCATACCAGGGAAGGTTAAAAGACTTACCTGCCGCCATGGCTGTCGCGACAGCTATTGCGGCAGCAAAGAGCTGCTCATCGGGGAAGGTCTCTAGTATGTGTGTCTCATCTACAGGTAGACTCTGTCCCAACTCCAACCTAGACAAGTGATCTGCCACCTGATTTTCTGTCCCCTTTTTGTCTTTGATTTCAAGGTCGAATTCTTGTAATAGCAAGATCCATCTTATCAACCTAGGCTTTGCATCCTTCTTTGCGAACAAGTACTTAAGGGCAGAATGATCGGTGTGCACTATTACTTTCGTCCCAAGTATATAAGAACGAAACTTGTCGATGGAGAACACCACAGCTAACAGCTCCTTTTCTGTGGTGGTATAATTCACTTGGGCATCATTCAATGTTTTGCTGGCATAATATATGACATGAAACAGCCTGTCCTTGCGCTGCCCAAGTGCTGCCCCGACAGCATAGTCACTAGCATCACACATAATTTCAAACGGTTGCGTCCAGTCTGGTGGCTGTACTATGGGGGCTGTCACTAGTTTTTCCTTCAGAACCTTGAATGCTTCAGTACATTCTTCATTAAAGTCAAAGGGTCGGTTCTGTTCTAAGAGATGACATAAGGGCTTCGTGATTTTTGAGAAATTTGCGATAAATCTCCTATAGAAACCAGCATGCCCTAGGAAACTCCTAATGCCCTTGACTGTGGTTGGCGGCGGCAGCTTCTCTATGACTTCAATCTTTGCCCTGTCGACTTCTATTCCACGGCAGCTAATCTTATGGCCTAAAACTATCCCCTCATCTACCATAAAATGGCATTTTTCCCAATTAAGAACAAGATTAGCTTTTTCACATCTTTCAAGTACCTTTTGAAGGTTGCCAAGGCAGCTCTCAAAATCGTCTCCAAAGACAGAAAAATCATCCATGAAGATCTCAAGGAAGTCCTCTACCATGTCGGAGAATATTGCCATCATGCACCTTTGGAAGGTGGCAGGTGCGTTACAGAGTCCAAACGGCATCCTCCTAAATGCGTATGTTCCGTAGGGGCAGGTGAAAGTCGTTTTCTCTTGGTCCTCCGGTGCAATAGCAATTTGATTATATCCTGAATAACCATCAAGAAAACAATAGTAAGGTTTACCCGCTAATCTATCAAGCATTTGATCAATAAAGGGTAAAGGAAAGTGGTCTTTTCGGGTAGCTTTGTTAAGCTTCCGATAGTCCATACAAACCCTCCAACCGGTCACAGTCCTGGTTGGGATTAACTCGTTGTTTTCGTTGGTTATCACAGTCATGCCTCCTTTCTTGGGAACACATTGTACCGGGCTTACCCATTTGCTATCGGAGATGGCGTAAATGATACCAGCGTCTAACCATTTAATTATTTCCTTACGCACTACCTCCTTCATTGCAAGGTTCAACCGCCTTTGGGCATCAATAGTCGGCTTATGATCTTCCTCTAGGAGGATTTTGTGCATACAGATTGCCGGACTAATGCCCTGAATGTCTGCTATAGTCCATCCTATCGCCCTTTTATGCTGTCTCAACATGTCGATCAGCTGTCGTTCCTGTTCCTGCGGCAGCTTAGCAGAGATGATCACGGGTAGTGTTTTATCACTACCAAGATAAGCATATTTAAGCTGCCCTGGCAGGGGCTTAAGTTCTAAGACAGGTGGTTCAACAGTAGATGGCTTTTGGATTAAATGGTTATCCGAAGTGTAATTCAAGGGTTCGAATAACTTACCTGGGCGATGGTCTAACCAGTCTACCTCCTCATGACCTTCAGTATCAGATGAATTGGATTCAGAGGAGTTGCTGTCGTCGGTGCTGTCGTCGTTGCTGTCGTGACAGGCTTGTAAATGGCTGTCGCAGCAGTGACCAAATTTTATATCCTGGCAGCCCGACCTGATGCAGGGTTGATCAAAGGTCACCTCAATGATGGCCTTGCATTCTTCATCCACATCAGCATGTTTCATTGCTTGGAGAACATTCAACTTAATTTCTTGATCGTTTACGCGCATGGTGAGTTCTCCTTTCTCCACATCAATCAATGATCTTCCCGTGGCTAAGAAGGGTCGCCCTAGGATGACTGGTGCGTTCTCATCTGCCTCACAATCTAAAATAAGAAAGTCAGCAGGAAAAATAAGTTTATCCACCCTTACCAAGATGTCTTCAATTTTTCCCTCGGGGTGAACGTAAGAGCGGTCGGCTAACTGTAAGGTAACTGTCGTGGGCCGCGCCTTGCCAATACCTAATTTCTGAAAAACAGATTTGGGCATTAGATTAACACTAGCACCAAGATCACATAATGCCTTACCCACAAATTTATCTCCGATTACGCAAGGTATGAGGAAGCTCCCTGGATCCTTCTTTTTCTGGGGTGGTTGTCGATGAAGAATACTCATGCAACCTTCTTGCATCCTTACCGTTTCAAATTCCCCAAGTTTAGATTTTTTAGACATGACATCCTTGAGAAATTTAGCATAACCGGGCATTTCCCTAACAGCATCTAACAACGGAATGTTAATATGAACCTGTTTAAAAATATCATAAATTTTCTTAAGTTGAGATTCATGCTTAGCTTGCTGTATCCGTTGAGGAAAAGGTGGTGGAGGGCGATAATCAGCAATGCGCCCTTCCCACTGCATGCGAATCTGAGGTCGATACTCATCTTTTTTCTCCTCTGTCGCTTCTGCTGTCGTGACAGGCTCATCGGTAGCAGTCTGTTCATTACCTGTCGGGGCAGCTTCCTCGGCAGGCTTATCCAAGGCAGGTTTCTTTTCTATTTCAGCTTCTTTTTCCGGCCCTGGTAACTTTTTCCCACTCCTAGTAGTAATCGCCTTACATTGCTCATGAGGGGGCGTTCTAGCATTTTCAGTATTGCTAGGGAATCCTCCATTCTGCCGTGGCTTAATATGCTGCGACACCTGACCCATTTGTGTCTCTAGAGATTTCAAGGTGGCCTCATGGTTTGTCATTCTCATCTTAGTCTCATCCATAAAGTCTTCCGTTTTCTTGACAAACTTATTGATGTTATCCATATACGTGCCAGTCTGAGACATAAAGGTGGCCAGAGTCTGCTCCAATATACTACTCGTGGCAGGTGGTGGCTGCTGTTGTTGCTGAGGCTGCAGGTTCTGCGGCAGGTTTTGCGGCTGTGGCTGCTGTCGCGTCAACAATCTAGGTCCCCCCTGATTCTGATTATATGCTTGCGGATTTAGAGCATTGTTGGGGTTACTCCAGGAAAATTTGGGATCTTTTCTCCAATTAGGGTTGTAATTGTTGGAATTGTAGTTTGGCTTGTAATTTCCAACATATTTTCCTTCTTCTATATTTATAGGGCACTCATCCCTGCTATGATTTCCCTCACATGTAGCACAAACTTCCTCGACAGCAAACCCTCGTACTTCCTCTTCACTCAATAAGTGTTTCATGGCCTTAGTGAGGAATGCTACCTGTGATTTCATAGTGCTGTCGGCCTCATAATCCTTGACAGCAAGGACCCGTTTACCCCCTCTTCTAGCGGTTGGAAACTGCTCCTCATTCTTAGCTAGATGTTTCAGAACTTGCAGGGCCTCGTCTGGATCTTTGTCCAATAGTAGTCCATTTGCTGCAGAATCAATTCGAATGCGAGTTTGTAAGTTAGCAGCATTATAAAACTTAGTTACCTGATTCCAGACGGGGAATCCATGCATTGGGCAGTTTCGTAGAAGAGTTGTGAATCTGTCCCAGGCCTCGTGCATTGGCTCGTCATCTTCCTGTTGAAAAGTAGCAATTTCATTACGTAATCGCTCAGCTAAATGTGAAGGATTAAAACGAGACAAAAATTCACGAGTTAAATCTGCCCAAGTCATGATAGAACCCGGTGTAAGTTTATTCGACCAAGTTTTAGCTCTGTCCCTCAATGAATGGGGGAATAACCGAAGCCTCAGTATCTCCGGACTAACTCCTGGTAGTCTAAACGAACCACAGATCTCCTGGAACGTTTTGAGATGCTCCCTGGCATCTTCTGTCGCAGAACCACCAAACTGCCCGGCATTGTTGATCATACTAAACATGACAGGTTTAAGCTCGAAGTTGTCAACGTCAATATCCGGCAGCGTGGTCTCCAGCTCTACATGATCGTTCAGCATGTAGTCACGACATGACCGTCGTCTATCTGCCCCAGGCGGGTCGCCGACAGGTGGGTTATTATTTCCAAGGGGTGGTATGAAACCACCAGCAGGTTGGTTATGGCCCATCTGCTCTAGCTGTTCTTCAAGGTATTCGTTTCGGTCTAAGAGGTGGCGAATCTGTTTCTTGAGATTAAAGGAACGTTCAATCTCCGGATCTAATTTATACTCAGGATCTTTACCTCTTTTCGATCTGCGCATAAACAGGAAAACCTTGTGAAAAGCAAGAGTTTAAAAACACAAAAGAAAAATTTAAAAAAAAATAAAAAAAACGAAAATAAAAACAAGAAGTGCAAGGAAAGAAAGGTGTAGTTATGTTGCCAATCCCCGGCAACGGCGCCAAAAACTTGTTGCGTGTAAAATAGTCTATCGCAATTGTAGTGCAAGTATACACGACGCAAGTAGTAAAGTGATACAAAGTATCAGATATCGTCTCCACAGGGATTGGGCTAATAGCTTCACCTAAATTCACTGCACGAAAGTAAAGGAAATAATTAAGAATTGTCACGAGAATAATAAAGTGAAAACGTAATTAAAAGGAATTGAGATATCAAGGTAGAGAGAATGGGCTGGTATTGAGTTGCTCAGTAGTGTAGGTATTGAATTGCTTAGGATCTCCAGTTCTGTCGTCGCATCCGTCGCCGACAGCACCTGTCGCGGCGTCTGTCCGTCAGCTATCGCGGCAGCGAACACTAACTCCGTACTTCAAGCTTGGCAAGAATCCCAGATCTGCCTTGCCCTATCCCTAGGCACAAGTCTGTCGATGATCACGTCTTTGATGATACCTCCCGGCGTGAATCGAAGGATGAACACCGATGTGTATGAATTCTTCCTTAGCCACTTAACCTCGCCTTATCCCTAAGCACGAGATGGTTCAACTATAAACTAGAGAACACGCTTTTATCTCTTTCGTATACTTAACTCTCTCGATGCTAAGTAAATGGATAACCTCACAATGCTCTCCCGATGCTCTTGCAAGATATTAAAACCAAGATAAAAGAACTTGAAGTTTATTTTATTGAACTTGAAAAATCCTAAAACAAAGCAACCCTTGCAACTACTTTACAAAACAACCCGTAGCCCTAGAGGGAATTTAGAACATATCGGTGACAGGTAAACGCCAGGGTTTAGGTTTCGGTTATGGGGTAGTCGGCTATGCCCTAGGTTTAATCTATGCCCTTTATATAAGCTTTGGGCTCAAGTTATCTAAGGTAACAAGGATTACAACTTTAATTAAAAGTAAGATTCTAATAAAGACTAAATCTCTAAGGATTCCTACTTTTCAGCCGCCTCCTTGCTTTTAGGGATTTCCTCTCCTTTGAGCTTTGGCTTGACATATCTTTTGATCCGGGGCTTGGAAAAATATTCGGCTTCCACACGACAGACGAGCAGATTTTTCTCTATCTATCGAGGTCCACTTCACTTTTCCTCTTCATGAATCTGCTGTCATCATGCTGTCACGACAGGTTCGCGACAGGTTCGTCTTCTTCAGCTGCTTGTCCAGTTTAGCTTTCCTGCTTGTCTGCCCTGCACCTGCCTTCAACATCTACTGTGACAGATACCTGCAAAAATAACCATCTTTTAGTAGAATCCGTGCCTTTTATATAATTGTGATGTTTTATTGAAAACTAACCTAAATGCAATGCAATGATGCTTGAATGCAGCAGAAATATGGGTTTAAAAAGGTGTAAATGATAGAACTTTTATACACTCAACAAAATCCTTAGTGGGAAGCTAAGGTAGTGGATGTAGACCTTGGTTAGAAGGTTGAACCACTCTAAAATCATTGTGTCATCTTTATTTTAGCTTCCACACCACATCCATCCAAAATTCCACCTCTCCACCACTTGGTGAGCAAGATCGGTTGAAGGAATCGAGCACCCCACAACTCAACAATCATGGTGCAACACATGTCGGTGATTCCTTAATAATTAAATGGAAAATTAATTCGAATGTCACAAATTTTCAAAGCCCGTTCAACTTAAGTCATATTTTCATAAAAGAACAACCTTATTAACTTCACTTTGAAATTTAAATAGTTTCTATCGATTAAAGGCAACAAGTGTTTTACTAGATTAACTCTCTTTTTTGTTTTATAAAAAAAAAACAAAAATTTCGTCCCCAGCAGAGTCGCCAAACTGTGATAAAGTTTTTTTGAAAAACTACTAAGCCTTTTGTGTATCACTTTTGAAAAAAAGATTTATTAAAAGGGGAAAACTCGAACTTTGGAAAACAGTAAAAATTTGGAGTCGCCACCGGCCACTAAGGTAGGTCGGACACCAAAAAACCAGAGATTCGCTATAAAACGGGTTCGGAGTTGGTTACGTTTGGGGAAGGGTTAGCACCCTCATCACGCCTGGAAATCGGTACCAAATTAGCTGTTGCCTTTTTTATCGATAGAAATTATTTATAAACCAAAGTGAATTTAATAAAGGGGTTCTTAAATGAAAATATGACTTAAATAGCGCGGGCCATATCAAATTGTGGCTTTGGAATTAATTGAACATTTAATTAGATAGGATGACGGTACATCAGACCATAGAATAAACCGACATCATATAAGACTGACTACTGTGTTACTTTAGGGTTCAAATCTCGTACGTCGCCTTTATGCATGATGCAAGCAAGTAAAAGATGATGCGTGGTAATTTCTTTTTTATGTTTCTGCTTACCTAGAGACGGTGAAAATTAAACCAAATATTCGATCGATATCCATTAAGCTTGGACTGTAATAACACGAATACCAGAGTTAATTAATACCACTCTTTGGGTATATTTTAAGTTCGATTAACATGCTTAATAATTAGCGGTCTCATGAATGACAGGTATAAGATGCATGCCATAAAAGAGCTTTGAAAATAAACAAATAAAAGCCCACCCAAGGCTCGAATTATGGAAATTTCGTTAGTGATCTAATTATTCATTTTGTGATTCTAATATTAACTCCTTGATCATTTCAATCCTAATTAAGGGACTCGGATCAATTATGGGTTATCTTGTTTTATCCCGTCTAGAAATAATATTAATTTTATCATTAAAGTGAATGTGGCTAAACTGGCTTAACGAACTTCATATCCATCCTAATAAGCCAAGGATGAATTTAAGTTAATTAGACCGGTTAGAGCCCTAAACCTAATTCAAGCTCTAAACTTAAACCGACCTAATTGTTCGAATCGTGCCCTATGAGGTGGGCACATGATCTGGAACAATTCAATAGATTTGAAAAAACTAAAGACTAATCTAACTAACCCAAGCCCACCTAAACTAAGAAACAAGCCCAAAAGAATTTAAATCTATTCATTTAAAACCTATGGCCCAAAAACCCCAAATTAATGGATATTAAGAGAAACAATTCAACAAGACCCAAAATTAATATCATTTGAAAACACATATTATTTTATTAAACATTTTGATGTTTTTATCACATTTTAAAAAAACGAGTTTCTAATTGTTTCTATACATCACATTAGAAAACACCACTAATCAATTAAATTAAGTTAAACATTTGAACAAAAGACCATTTACCCTTGTTTAACATTAGACTTTATATTACATAACATGTTAAGTAAGTTTTACATTAAACCTTAAGAAAACACAACACCATTGATAAAGAAGCAACATCATGACCACAAACAAAAAAAACATTATATTCATGCAAACATACAATTAAAACATAAACAAAATACATTAAAACAAACAAACATATATTAATCATACCATACGAATAAAATCAAGCAAGAAACAATACCAAAATGGAAGAAATGCAAAAAATAGTGGCCAAATCGAAGAGACATGAAAATAAATACAAAACTGTGAATGGGGACTAAATTGAAACGGACTCAAAATATTGGGGGAGGGGATGACCAGAAAGACCGTGGGTGACTCGAATCAAGACGAGATTGAAAACGAACATAAAACCCTAGGGACGTAACGTGCAATTTGAAAACGCGGAGACCCCTAACCTGCTAAGGACGCGACACAGAGGGACCAAACACGAGATTACCCCAAAATTAAAACCTAAAAACTCTATAAATGCCTAACCTAAACCAAACTTAGCCCCATTTCAACTCTAAAACCCTAGCCGCCAGAGACCTCTCCTCGACCATCTAATACCGACCGGTGATATCCACCGTCTGGTGACCTCGAAACGTCTCTGAAAAGAATCCCAAACAAACCTAAACCCTAGAAACGACCCTCTCTCCTACTAAACCCACCTATAAGTGTAGCGACTAAATTTTAGAAAAATACCTCGGTGTCACTTGGAAGAACTGGGGTTTTAATTAATTTTGAAAATTTAATCGGATCTTGAAAAGGGGAGGAGTCGCCACCGGCCATTTAAAAATGGTAGATCGGACACCGAAATTAAAACCAAAGATTTTCCTTCGAAAAATGGGTTCGAGAGTCGGTTACACGCGGGGAAGGATGAGCACCCCCGTCGTATCCAAAATTGGTACCAAAATCATTACCGCTTAGTTAATATTAAATTTTGCGAATTAAAGTGATGAATCATATTGAAATTTGGTTATACGGGTGAGTACATTTTAATTCGAATGAAACCTAACATAACATACGAGAATAAATTAAATAAGACATGAAACAATACGAATAAGTCAATAAAAATGATAAATACGAACAATTAATGATAAATGAATAGAATAAAATATAAGACAAAGGATAAACACATAATATATGTATATATATACATATACCATACAAAAACTATAAAAAGGAAAAATAGATTTAGAATATATTACGTATTATACTTGGTAACTAGGAAAAGCCTTGATATTATATATATATATATATATATATATATATATATATATATATATATATATATATATATATATATATATATATATATATATATATATATATATATATATATATAAGGAAAATAAAATAATAGAAAACCGGCATAATGGGGAATTGATTGACAAATCTCAAAACAATATCAAGGGTAAGGCATAAAATTAGGAAATGGGTTATTCGGTGATTAATTAACAAAATAAAAGAGTTATGTCTTATGGGGATTTACGCGTGAGTAAAAAAAAGAGACTTAGAAACCATATCCAGGTTTAGGGATTTTATTCCCATTTTAGTTTTACCCTTTTTTCTCTCAAACAAGCCCACGCCATCGAGCTTTCAAGCTGTCATCGGTGCCGCTCCAACGCGGTTTTCGGCCATGCAAGGCCACACGAGAGTGGTCTTGGCATTCTCTTCCTCTCTATTAGAGTAAATTCGCCGAAAGGTCTCCGGTCGTTGAGAAAAAAGGGCTGAAACTCTTCGGTTTTCCCTCACCGGATCGTAGTCGTCCATCGTCGGATCTTCACGATTTTCGGATATGACGTTCGCCTCACCGGGATGAAGCCCTTCACCGATGGGATTGTCAAAACGAAGCTCTGATCACCTGTGGTCGTTGAATTGAAGGTAAATAAATTTTTTCTATATATTCGAAATAAAAAACGAAAGAGCCAAAAATATCTCTGAAATTTCTCTTGTATTGATTTCTTTTTTGAAACGGTTACAATGATTTTTTCTCTCTCTAAAATCGAATCCCCCTTTTAACTTACAAAGTATGCTCCCTCATGTCTCTCCTCTCTCGGGTTTACCTTGCTTCTCTGTCCAAAAAATTCCCTTTTTTTACATTGGTTTTCTCAGTTTCTTTTATACCGAGACTACATCCATGTAAAACAAACTCAGTACATTATCTCTCTTTGCCTCTGATCTTATGTCTAGTTGACTTTGTGCGTTGCCTCTTGCTGATTCTCTACTTTTCTTTTTTGTTTTGTTTTAATTTCATTTTTGAGTATTCTGACCCTGTCTTTTCCCTCTGTGGCATGTTTGGGTTCATGAAATGGGAGGGACACGGTGACAGTCGGCGTGCCGGTTGCAGAAGACGGTCGTGGCTTGGCACGCGCGCGTCGGGCAGAGTAATGGATAGGCGGGTTCTATTCTCCAAATGCCCGAATAGATGAACAGATTTAATATATCTTTATCTCGAGCTTTGAGTATCTGTTTCCTTTGCTCTAAAATCCTTTTGCTTTGAGTTTCTATCTTGTTTTACATGAGCTTTGAGTATCTGCCTCCTTTGCTCTGATGTTCTTGGGCTTTGAGTTTCTGTCTTCTTTGCCTCCTTTGCTCTAAAATCCTTTGGCTTTGAGCTTCTGCCTCCTTCGCCATGAGTTTTCGCCTTAATCCCCAAAGTGCCTTTTGGGTTTTCACCGTGTCTCCTCTTCTCTTCTTTATCCTCTTTCTTCTTCTTTTTCTCTTTTTGGGTACTCCTTTGAGTTTTCATCTTGAAGTCAACTTCTACCTTTGACTCTTCTGATTGACCTCCGATTAATGTCGACTGCTTTAAATGGTGTCTTCTATCTAAAGATGCCACAACCTTTCGGCCCTCGTTCTTCTAAATTTGTGGTCAAAAGCGTCTCTTCTGAATTTCGCTCCTTTGCCCCAAAATGCCTTTTGGGTTTTCGTCTCGGCTTCTCTTCTTCTTCTTTTCTATCTTCCTTCTTTTCTTAGGCATGTCTTCGTCGCCTTTTGTCGAGTTGATTTCAGACGATACTTATTGTCTCAAATTGGTGCACGGCGCACACGGTCCTTCTCGAGACATTCCTTCCGGCAAGATGCTTAGGCTCTGAGGGTAACTGTAACACCCCGAAGACCGGTCTGGTCGGAAATAGATTCCGATGGTTGAATTTTTGGTATTAAAACTCTTAAATTTTGATTAGTTTATTTTATGGAACCTAAAAATCAAGTTAATCTTGGTTATGTGCCCAAATTAACGTTTCTGGGCCAGGTGTTTTGATACGCCTAGGACCCGTATCGAAACGACCTAGCTAAGGCGTATCGAAACGGATGTCAGGCGTTCCGATACGGTCCAACGGTAATAACTACCTTTTTGGCATTTTGCAAGACCGTATCGAAACGGCCTTGACCGTTCCGAAGCGGTACCCTGCAGAAAACAGGGCAAGTGTCCCAAAAGTCAAGGATTGCGGCCTTTGGTGAATCACCAGCTTGGTTGGCATGTTCTTCCACGTTTTTAGCTGGATAAATAGCTGAGTATCAGCTATTTGGTTGTAAGAGAGAAAAAGAAATATTAAATATGAATTCTTAAAGATGAAGAAAGTTTGTGATTGGATACTAGAGAGGTGTATGGATTTTAGTAAACCCTTAAGCAAGGGAAAGCTTTTAATTGGCTGATGTGGGAGGTGGAATTAGATATTTAATTCCTTAACCCTCTATAAATTGAAGAATAGTACTAAAAGCTTAGTTTTGTAATTCCCTACGAAAGCCTAAAACACCTTCTTCCCTAATTAAGCTAGCATCTCCATTGTTGTCTTCTACCTCAAGTTTAAGCAAGCACCTCCATGGAAGCTTGACCGAAGCTTTTCCTTTCCTTGTTTCTAAGTCTAGTTTGATCCGTACAATCGCAAGGAAGAGGACTAAAGCAATCAAGCAAGGTATTATCGACCTTAGGAGCTTTAACCGATCAAGGTGAGTGTAGTAGCGTCTCGAGTTAGGCACGGCCTACTCGATTATGTTGTTACCTTGTTAATACTAACCTTGAGTTAGTAGCTTTACTCATTGATGGTATGTTGGTAAATGCATGGTAAGATTGCATCAATTCTATGATTAATGCTATGATATTATTGTCATGTGATGCTTATACATGCTTATGATATGATTATGAAATATTGTTAAGGACCTTGGATTCGAGGTATCGGATACAGTTGGCATGCCAATGAATTCATGAGCTCTATGGAAGAAGAATGACTCGGTGTAGTGGAGGGATGTGTTGTGTGACGGTCAAAATCGGTGTAGTGGAGGGTATGGACCATGTTGATTATGAATGGTGTAGTGGTGGAATTCATGTATCCGCATACAAGGAATCAATCCAAGGGAAATTATGAATTCAAGATAGTGATGTGCCATGAGTCCATGATGATGATTTATGTTATGTTATGACTATGATATATGTTATGACCTTATATGTTTATGGAAATGATTTATTGAGCATGTTGTAAGGCATGTTATATATTATGCATGGTTATGTGACTACCTCACTAGGCAAATGTGCCTAATGCATTTCATGCATCCATTTCAGGGTAGCAAGTAGAAGGGATCGAGATCGGAGAAGTTGGAGTGTTGCACAAGTCACAACCAAGTTCAAGTAAAGTGTTTTGTCCTTCTAACTCCTAGTATGGTGGCAAGGTCTATGTAGTAGGCTTGGTTTGTTCGTTTAGTGTGTCTATGTGATGTGCAAGTGCTTTTGGTATAAATAATATGTAATGAGTTATGTTGTTTTAAGAGTTAAGCCTTAAAGTTTATGTTTATGTGCTAAATTGGTAAAACAAGGTAAATGGATTCAAATGGCCTTAAAACTTGGCAAGACTGTAGTTTACACCCTTAGAATACTGTGTGTCAAGTTTCATTGCAATCAGTTCATTGTTACTATGTTAAAGTTGACTATAACCAGCTAAAATCTGTCATTTCTGGTCTTCCGTTTCGAAACGGGTTGGAGTGTTTCGAAACGTTTTGGCCACTGGAGACCCCTGTTTCGGAACGAGTTCCGAAACGGGTCTAAGTCAAGTCAAGGTCAGTCAACCCGTATTGATACAGGTCAAGCCGTATCGATACGGTCAAGAAGGAAAAGTCAAAGTTTTGACTGTGGTCAAGCCGTACCGAAACGGCTTAGGGCGTTTCGGTACGGGCAGCTTCTTTTGGCTTTTATAAGGTTGAATGGATTAATTTGTAAACCTGGTAAGTGCAACAAGTGTAAAGAAATGATAAACTCATGATATTAAGCCTGACATGATAAAAATGGTGTATTAAGTTAATAAGTTAAGTTTTATAAAGATCTCAAGTAAGAAGTTCTCCGCACCGTTTTCGGTAATGCTCTCCAACCCGGTTCTCTACCAGGCCGGGAAGGGGGTGTTACAGTAACTTTTGTTCCCCGATTATCAACGTCAAAATTTCTACCCTAATGTTCTATTCTAATACTTCTTAACGAAGGTTGACTTCGTAGCTTAACATTTCACCGTAGACGGTCTTGATAATTCAATTGGAGGTATTAATAATGTTTGAACCTCCGAGGGTGCCCCTCCGGGTACTGATGGCTTTACCTCGAGCCACAGTCAGTCCGCTTGTTCATTCCCATGTAGAAGACTTATGCAAGTGATTGGGTAAAAATAATTTTATTATGTAAATATGCATTTTATAGAATCATGTCAGGTGAAAATCAAGTTTGGGGTCTTTGAAAAAAGGTTGACCCGAGTGACATTTTCCGAATGTTGCAGGGATGCACATATGAAATCTTTTCTAGGCTATTAGGCTTCCGAGAGGAGTAACTCTCATTCCTAGTTTCTATCCAATTTAAAGGTGGCTCTCTTTAACTCACTAACTCACCATGCCACATTCTTCCCTATCTTCTGATCTCAATCAGGCATTAGAAGTGTGGCAATCCTTGAAGAAAGGTTAACCTCGATAGGCGGGATGTAATCTGAAGACAAATATGTCCTTCCGTGTATGGTCCAAATGTCCTCTCATACACAGATATCAAAATTGGTCTTCAGGTGGTAGAAGTTTTAGGGTTATCACTTCATTCAAGAACCTTAGACAACAATGCCCGAGAGGCAAAATCCACACAATGGGAGTGGCCCATTATTCCTGAACACTCATTGTCATTCCTCCCTTGGCCGAAGTAGAGCATAGGGTTTTCATATTTATAATGTCCTCACAACATTCGGTCTTTTAGAAAAAAATTCTTTTTTTAAATTGAGTTAAAGTTAATCTCAAAAACTATATACGTGTGTAATTGGAAAATAAGAGTAAGCTTATGAAATGTTTAAAGAATTAAGGAATACCAAAATATTTTCTAAATAACAAAATGAAACTTTCGTTACGATAAAAATAACTATACTCTTCTTTTGAAACAATCTACAACTTAGCTTATTCCTTTTGCATTTTTCCCAAATGCAAAGGGATCAACGGATTTGAATTGCCTTTACCGGTAGCCGTTTGCTCCGGGCTAGTTGTATCATTCCCCTAGGTACAATCAGTTTTCACCAATAATGAGGATTGGATTTTTGCAAAGGATTTATTTCCCTTCGACCATTCGTAAAACTAGATTTTCGATGGACATTTGAATTATCCATTGTCTTAAACTTTGTCGTATTTAAGCACGTTGTGCCAACATTTATGTTGGACTTGCCCAAACATCGCTTCTTCTTTCATGAAGCGAAGTAATGTCTCCAATTCACTTTTCTTGAATCGAGACTTGCATTTTGTAACGCCCCGGTTTTGGGCTTAGAAGTTTTGGGCGTTGACCAGTTCGGTCAAAGTGCTGATCGAATATATAAGAGTGAATTTAGGAAAGCCTAGTTCGGGTTGCATTAAAAATATGGAAAAATGTTCTAAAATCATCTTTTAATATGTAAAAGTGAACTGTGAAATCAATTTTGAAAAATGAGGTTTGGAAGGGTGACATTTTGGCTAGTGACCAAAATGTAATTTTTGAAAGTTGCGTGACTGTTTTATAAAGGATTGAAACTTTGAATCTTTAAGGAGCTATTATTCCAAAAGGAGTTTCTCCAGATTTTTCTAAGATATTTTAAGGTTTTATTCTGATTTTAAAACATATGAAAGAGGAGGAAAAGTCATTTTGACTATTTTATAACTAACTTTCCATTTTCTTCCAATTTTCCTTTTCTCTCATTTTCTCTCAACCCAAACATATTTCTCCAGATTTTCTCCTCTGATTTTGTCACTCAAATCTCTCATTTCAATTCTCTTTGGATTCCTAATCATCTCATCAACAAAACCTCTCACTTTGCAAGTTGTTTCATCAAGCTTTTTGGTTCTAAAAAGGAGAAACTCAAGTTTGGAGGTAAGAACGTCCTTCTCCTCTAAACTATCAGTTCTTTACTGAAATTCCTAAGTTCTAAATCCTTGATTTGTGATTTGTTAAAGGCTTTTCAATTGAAATCTTGATTTTAGCTTAAAATGCAAGATTTGCTTGATTTTGGTGGAATTTTCGTGTGATCTGTTTGGGCAGTGTTTTGAGGTGTCAAATTGATGTTAAATGAATGCTAAATTGATTAGAAGTTGAGGTTTAATTAATGCAATCCCGGATAGGTTGAATTTCCTAAGTTTGGCTTGAGTTTTTGGTTGTTTTTGGAGTGTTTTTGATGATCTGCTATACCTGGAGGTATAAGGACGTGTTTGAGATCATTTTGGATGTTAATTGATGTTTAAAAATGGTTAGAAGTGATGGATCTTGGCTGGGTTAAGTTTTGGAAGTGTTTGGAGGTGATTTCGGTTGTGTTTGGTAGCCGAAATGTTGGATTTGTGATGAGCAGCGAGTTGTGTAGTGTTGCTGGTGTTTTTAATGCATAATGATGCATTAATCCTCTGTTGTTATGTGCTTGAAACAGGGGAGCTTGATCCGTGAGCTTTAGAGGTGGTGCGGAAGGTTTCGGATGCTTGGAAGGCTTGTTGGCTAGCCTTGTTTTGTGTATCGGTGAGTGAAGTTGGGTTTTCAGCTTTTAAACCAAGGTTTGAAGGTTTTGGGAGCTTAGTTTAAGTCTAAACAACTTTGCTAAGCTCAAGAGTAAGTAAATGGATTTTCGCTCTTGTATTGTGATTTTGGGAGCTTAGTTTAAGTCTAAACAACTTTGCTAAGCTCAAGTTGGCTAGCCTTGTTGATGATTGCAATGCATGTGATTGCATGGTTTAAATTCTGTTTTGAAAGCATATTTTAGCATGGTTTAATGCTGGGTTTGGAAGCCATATGTGAAGGATGCTCAAGGTAAGAGATCCTTGGTTTTATACATTGAAAATGTGGTTTTGATGCATGATGTTGCATGTTGTTCAATGGCTTTGTGTAATGCTTTAAAACAGCGGATTGATGATGGTAAATGATGGTTTTTGCATTATGGTTATGCATGAGAATCATTGGACTAATGTGGTATGGTGGTTATATTGGCAAGTGATGTAAGTGGTTCTTGGTTTCTTTGATCGGATATAGTTAGCCGGCTATAGGATTGGCTGCACCGTGAATAAAGTCGCCTTGGAGGTGGAGTGGTTAAGAGTGAACCGGTAAACTCCCTTCAACTATCCTAACGAGATGGTTAAGGTCATAATGGAGGTGGAATGCCCATTCGAGGACCTTGGTTAAGCAAAGGTTATATGGTGGTTAAAAGTCCATATATGGGAACCTTGTGCTTGTTAAGATCACAATGGTGGTGTAAAGTCCATGTGTGGATCTTGTATAGGGTGTCCCGGATCTCGTTAGTGATGTTATACAACTACCAATCGGTGATGCAAAGGTTGTATGGTGTTTGAAAGTCCATACATGGGAACCTTGTGCATGTCAAGGTTGTATGGTGTTTAAAAGTCCATACATGGGAACCTTGGGAAAAGTTGAGGTTGTATGGTGTTTGAAAGTCCATACATGGGAACCTCGGGAAAAGTTGAGGTTGTATGGTGTTTAAAAGTCCATACAGGGGAACCTCGGGAAAAGCTAAGGTTGTATGGTGTTTAAAAGTCCATACATGGGAACCTTAGGATGGTAAGGTCAAATGGTGTTTAAAAGTCCATTTGGAGACCTTGGATTGGTAGTGTGTATGAAGCGTGGGGGACAACGCTTGTGATCCGCGTATCCGATTGGGTGTTGAGTTGAAAAGTGGATGTGGTTGATCACTTGGAAGCCAATATAATGTTCTTGTTTATAAAGAAGCACGAGATGCTTGAAAAGATGCATGGTTGCATGAAAAGTGGTTAATGCTTGTGAATGCATGTTTACTTGTTAAGTTGAACAAGTGTTGATTATCATTTGGTAAATGATGCATGGGTGCATGAAATCTCTTTAAAGCATTGGAGTCTTGTTAAGACTTGTTTTAAAAGGCATGTGATGATGATGTTAAGGTTCGTGAGTTGCCTTTGGTTAATGCATGTGTTGGATTGATTGAGTAAATGATTTTTAAAGGGTTTCTTGCTTGAATGGTTTTCAAGTATAAGAAAGGTATGTTGTGAAATGGAAGTGTTTTCCAAGGTTTTGAATTTAGCTTTGCATATGGTGTTTATGCATGGAATGGTTAAATGGATGATTTTGCAAGTTGTGCTTTGAAAAGGTTTTCTTAGCTTGCTAAGCTAAGGGTTGGTTTTCATGTATGTGCAATGCATGGTTTTAAGCATGATGTTGAAAAAGGATTTTCAAACTTTGCTTGGTTATCAAATCGGGTTTGTTTTAAAAGTGATTTTATGACCCGCTGCATTGATGGTGTTTTGGTTTTGAGCATTCCTCACTAAGCATTATGTGCTTACGCTCCTTTTTGTCCATCAATGCAGATTCTTGAAGTTTGGACAGCGAGAAGCAAGGGATTCAAGGAGGACTCCATTTGAGATGTATGTCTCGGTGAATAGCTATAGTTAATAAAGGCAATGTGGGTAGAATCTCTTGGGTTGATGTTTATGTGTTCGTATATGTTGTTGATGTTGTTGGAACATGTTTTGACCTTTATGAGATTGTTTTGGAGATTTGGTGTTTAAATGGTTGCTTGTGTAGGAAGCATGCCTATAGATTTGGGGCTTTTCGTATATGTTGATATATTGTTGAATTGTTGATGCAAGTATGTCTCTTATATGTTGAATTGCATGTTGGTAAAGTTTGGTGGCTTTTGGAGCATGATTGGATGCTTAATTGCATGTTTAAGTATGCATTTTGGGGCAATCTGTGCAGGGTGTTTCGGAACAGTGCCACCCGTTTCGGAACGGGCGCCTTAAACAAGCCCAAGCGTCCGAAACGGGAGAGACCGTTCCGAAACGGTTTGGCTACTGCCAGCCCGTGTTTCGGTACGCGTTGCGGAACGACCCCGCGTTTCGAAACTGGCTCTGCCAGTTTCGGAACGGGTGACCGTTAGGGGCTGGCATTGGCAGTTAAATGTTTTGAAATGTTTGCATTTTGGTCCTGAAACCTGTTTGTGCAATTGTATGAGCTTGGGATGTCCGTTTGAGCTGAAATTTGGCAGAGAAGCATGAAACATGATTAATTTTAAGTTGGTAACTTAAAATCTGGTTAAGTCCTTAAAGTTTTCAGAATTTACAATTTGGTCCCTAAAGTTGTAAATTGTTCAATTGGGTCCCTGTTTGATCTCTGATGTTTATGATCTTCGAGTATGTTGTTGTGTGATCATATCTAAGGTTAATGTGCATCTAGACAAGATTAAAAAGAAGAAAAAAAGGGTCGTTAATCAAGGTTGACTTTCAGGTTGACTTTGGTTTTCCCCGTGTGACTTTCTTAATTCGGGTCAACCGTCTGGGCCGGGTTAAGGGGGTTACACATTTTTTCCAAATGCACAGAGGTCAACGGGTTTGAATTGCCTTTACCGGTAGCCGTTTGCTCCGGGCTAGTTGTACCATTCCCCTGGGTACAATCAGTTTTCACCAATAATGAAAATTGGATTTTTGTAAAGGATTTATTCTCCTCATATACGGTATTATCTCCCTTTGATTGTGAACCAAATGTTCTCGAAGCTATTCGAGCTTATCCATCCTAGCCACTAGGTCATTCATGCTTCTAAAGCTGCACTGGCTAGAAACGGTTCCGTTGTCCATTCTTTCCTCTCTCTTTCTCTCTTTTTTCCTCTCGGATGAGTGTTCTCCCCAATTTGTAATGATGCGATGAAATGCCTTAAGAAAATTTTAATGACCAATGATGGATTTATTATGGACTCAAATTAACAAATGCATGATCATCAGATGGATGCATGATTGACGATGCTGCTTTGAAATGATATACGCTACAAATGTTACAAATGTATGCAAGTCAAAGGAGTTGGTCATGTAACCCCCTTAACCCGGCCTAGACGGTTGACCCGAACTAAGAAGATTACACGGGGAAAACCAAAGTCAACCCGAAAGTCAACCTTGATTAACAATCCTTTTTTTTCTTTTTAAACTTTTCTAATGCATATTAACCCTAGGTGAACACTCAAGATGCACATATTCAAAAATCACAGCGTTCGGAAATCAAATAGGGACTCAATTGCACAACATTCGAAATTAGGGACCAAATTGTAAATTCTGGAAATTAAGAGGAATTAACTAGTTTTAAAGTTACCATTATGAAATTAGTCACATTTCATGCTTCCCTGTCAAATTTCATCTCAAACGGACATCTCAAACTCAACCGATTGCATATATAAACATTAGGACCAAAACGTAAGAGTTTCAAAACATTTAACCATCAGATTCAGTGCCCAACGGTCGAGTGTTCCGAAACGGGGATGATCCGTTCCGAAACAAGTTGCGGAACAGGGCTTGGCAGTGGCAAAACCGTTTCGGAACAGCTCTACCTGTTCCGAAACGCCAAGGCCATTTCAGGCCACCCGTTCCGAAACAGTAGCACCCGTTCCGATACGGGCTGCCCAGAATTGCAGAATTTTGCTGGTTTAATACTCTTTCAACCCATCAAACACATCCTTATGACCTCCAAATCATGCACACAAGTCATCAAACACTTAAGGAACATACTAGCATCACTAAAACACAATCATAACACCATTTGGGAAAAACTCCAAATCTATAGGCATGCATCCTATATTAGAAATCATGCAACCATCAAAACACCAAACCAAATACCAAAAGGCCATTTACAAGTTCCAACATCATCAAAAGCATAAAACCAACTTAGGGAGTCCAAAACATCTCCCAAAACCACAATCTAGGTTCCCATTGCCAAATGCCAAAAGCTAATAGTGATAGGAAAACATTCACCATACATGAGCTTAGTCTTTCACTTGGATCCTTGACCTCCTTGCTGCCCTTTATGCACTTCAATGCTCTGCATTATTGGTTTAAGAAAAGAGAGAGCGTAAGCACATAGCTTAGTGAGGAATGCTCAATTAAAACATCACAATAATGCATTTGTAAAAACACCTTTTCAAGGCCTTTAGTTTCAAAACAACATTTATCAGGCAATTATGCATACAAACCAAGCATCTCATGCTTCAGTTCAACAACATGTCATATTGGCTTACGAGTGATAATCCATAACCATTTTACAACTCAAAACACAATCGGATACGCGGATAACAAGCGTTGTCCCATACGCTTCATACACACTACCAATACCAAGGTGGAGTATATGGTACAATCACAACCCCTCAACACCCGTGATGGAGACTATGGTACAATCACAACCCCTCCACATCACTCATTGGTAGTTGTATAACATCACTAACGAGAACACGGGACACACAACACAAGATCCACACATGGACTTTTAACCACCATTGTGATCTTAACACAAGATCCACTCATGGACTTTTAACCACCATGGTGATCTTAACCATCTCGTTAGTGTACTTGGATGGAGTTTACGGTACAATCACAACCCCTCAACATCCAAGGCGACTATATTCACGGTGCACCCAATCCTATAGCCGGCTAACTATATCTGATTCAAGTACTTTAAAACTAACACATCACTTACCAATATACATCATTTAACATCATTAATCCATTGTTTAAAAGCATTTATCAAAGCCATTAAATCAACATGCATCACTTTGCATAAAAATCACATTTATCAATGTCAAACCAAGGATCTCTTACCTTGAGCATCCTTCAACACATGGCTTACAAAACCAGCATTAAACATGCTACAATATGCTTTCAAAACAGAATTTAAAACATGTAAAATAACACATTGCATTCAACCATCACATGGTTCATCAAAAAGAGTGTTTCCCCGAAAACTTACTCTTGAGCTTAGCTAAGTTGTTTAGACTTAAACTAAGCTCCCATAACCTTCAAACATTGGTTTCAAAGCTGAAAACCAAACTTCACTCACCGATTCCGTTTCGCAAGCTTGCCGAAACACCAATCAAGCTTCCGGATCAACACCACAAGGATCCGAAGATGTCTCCCATGTTTTAAACACATCAAAGCAGAGGATTAATGCATCATCATGCATTAATATCTTCAACCAAGACACCTAAACTCGCTGCTCTCATCAACACTCACATTTCAGCTACCAAACACAACCGAAATCACATCCAAACACCTCTACAACATTACCCAGCCAAGATCCATCAATTCCAATCATTCTCATACATCAATTAACATCCAAAAAGGATCTAATCACGTCCTTATACCTCCAGCTATAGCAGAACATCAAAATCATCCCAAAAACCACCATTAACTCAATCAAAAACTTAGGAAAATCAACTTATTCGGGATTGCATTGATTAAACCTCAATTACACATCATTTATACATCCAATTTACATCAAAAAGACATCTCAAAACAGAGCCCAATCATTTAATACAAATTTCTTCAAAATTAAATCCAAATCTTGCATTTTAAGCCAAGATCAAGAACACATCATTAAAACCTTTAATAAAACTCAAATCAAGGATTGAGAACTTGGGAATTTCAGTAAAGAACTGAGTATTTAGAGGAGAAGGACGTTCATACCTCTAAATGTGAGTTTCTCCTTGTTTAAAGCCAAGATTCTTTGAAAATCCAATAAGCAAATGATAAGGATTTGATATAGGAATGATTAGAGATCAATTGGAGATTGAAATCTAATCTTTAGATGTTAAAATCAGAGGAAAAATGGCTGGGGAAATGTGTTTGGCTGAGAGAAAATGGAGAGAAAATGAAGTGGGAAAATTTTGAGAAAAGTTAGTTATGAAATCAAAAATATCTATTTTCCCCTTTTCCTTTTATTAAATATCATTTAATAAATGTTTAATATTAAGAAAAATCTAGAAAAAACTCTTCTTGGGTAATTTAGCTCCTTAAAGATTCAAAGTTTCAATCCTTTTAAAACAGTCACCAACTTTTCAAAAATTACATTTTAGTCACTAACTTGAAATGTCACATTTCGAAACCTCATTTTGTAAAATTGATTTCACCACTCTCTTATATATAATAAAAGAGGATTTTTAAACATTTTTCCATATTTTTAATGCATCCCGAACTAGGCTTTCCCTAAAATCACCTTTTATATTCGAACCGCAATCCGACTGGTCCGATGCAAACCCAAAACTTCTAAGCCCAAAATTGGGGTGTTACAACTCTCCCCCCTTAAGAAATTTCGTCCTTGAAATTTACCTGAAGGAAAGAGGTACGGAAACTGCTTCAACATGTCATCCTTCTGTTCCCACGTGGCTTCTTCAACACCACGATGCTTCCACAACACCTTTACCAACTCAATGGTCTTGCCTCGAAGAACTTTACTATCCGAATCTAGAATCTTCACCGGTTCCTCATCATAGGTCAAATCTGGATTCAATTCCACTTCTTCCACAGGCATTACATGAGAAGGATCCGATCTATACTTCTGAAGCATAGAAACATGAAACACATCATGAATCTTTTCTAACTCTTGCGGTAACCTCAACTTGTACGCAACAGGACCCACACGCTCAATCACCTCGTATGGTCCAATGTACCTAGGGCTCAACTTACCCTTTCGGCCAAACCTCATCACCTTTTTCCAAGGCGAAACTTTCAAAAACACACGGTCACCCACCGCATACTCAATCTCCTTACGCTTCAAATCCGCGTAAGACTTTTGCCGATCAGAAGCTGCCTTCAAACGCTCACAAATGAGCTTCACCTTCTCGGTGGCCCCCTTCAACAAAGCTGGCATCGAAACCAACTTCTGACCCGTTTCAGCTCAACAAAGAGGAGTCCTACACTTCCTCCCGTACAAAGCTTCATAAGGTGCCATTTGAATACTTGCCTGATAACTATTATTATAGGCAAACTCCACCAAAGGCAAATGTTTCTCCCAAGAACCCTGAAACTCAATCACGCAGCACCTCAACATATCCTCCAACACCTGGATAACACGCTCAGACTGTCCATCCGACTTTGGATGATAAGATGTACTGAAATTCAACCGTGTACCCAAAGCCTGATGCAAACACTGCAAGAAACGCGATGTAAACCTCGGATCCCTATCCGACACAATCGACTTAGGCACACCATGCAGCCGCATAATCTCAGCAATGTACAGCTCCGCAAGCTTATCCAAAGTGTACGTAGTATGCACAGGCAAGAAATGCGCACACTTCGTCAGGCGATCCACAATCAACCACACCGAATTCTTCTTCGATGGCGACAAGGGCAAACCAGACACAAAGTCTATGGTAATCCTTTCCCACTTCCACTCAGGAATTCTCAACGGTTGCAACAACTCTGAAGGAAACTGATGCTCAGCTTTAACTCGCTGACACACCATGCACTTGCCTACAAACTCAACAACATCTTTCTTTAAACCCACCCAATAGTACTCATCACGAAGATCACGATACATCTTAGTACTACCAGGGTGCATAGCAAAAGGACTACTATGACCTTCAGTCAGAATAGCACGCCTCAAATCAGCATCATTGGGCACTACTATCCGACTCCCAAAACATAACACTCCATCATCATTAAAGCAGAAATCCGATGGCCTATCCTCCACAATATCCTGAACATGTGGCACCAAGGAATCATCCAACAACTGCTTCTCCTTAATCAACTGAACCAAGGATGGTTTCACTTGCAACTCAGCCACAAGACCACCATCACGCGAAATACTCAAACTGGCAAACATAGCCCTCAACTCCACAGCTACCTTCCTACTCAAGGCATTCGCTACCACATTAGCTTTACCCGGATGGTACTCGATTGTCAAATCATAATCCTTAAGCAACTCCACCCATCGTCGTTGCCTAAGATTCAACTCTTTCTGAGACATCAGATACTTCAAACTCTTGTGGTCCGTATACACAGTACACTTCTCACCATACAGGTAATGTCTCCAGATTTTCAAAGCAAAAACCACCGCAGCCAACTCAATGTCATGCGTAGGATAATTGCGTTCATGCACCTTCAACTGCCGTGATGCATAAGCCACCACCTTACCCTCTTGCATCAACACACATCCCAAACCAACATAGGACGCATCACTATACAACACAAACTCTTTCCCTGATTCAGGTTGAACCAAGATAGGAGCTTGTGTTAAAGCCACCTTAAGCTTTTCAAAAGCATGATGTCTCGCTTCCGTCCACTCATACTTAACATCCTTCTGCAACAACTTCGTCAAAGGTGCAGCAATCTTTGAAAACCCATCCACGAACCTCCGATAGTATCCTGCCAAACCAAGGAAACTACGGACTTCATGAACAGACTTAGGAGGCTTCCAATTCATCACTGCCTCAATCTTTTGAGGATCAACACGTATTCCTTCAGCAGAAACCACATGACCAAGAAACACAACTTCTCTAAGCCAGAACTCACACTTGCTCAGCTTGGCATAAAGCTGATTCTCCAACAAAGCTTGTAACACAATTCTCAAATGCCCTTCATGCTCCTCCCCAGTACGAGAGTACACGAGGATATCATCAATGAACACCACAAAAAATTTATCCAAGTATTCATGGAACACTCTATTCATCATGTCCATGAAAGCTGCATGAGCATTCGTCAAACCAAACGGCATCACAAGGAACTCATAATGCCCATACCTCGTTCTGAAGGCTGTCTTTGGCACATCCACATCCTTCACCTTCAACTGATAATACCCTGACCTTAAGTCAATTTTAGAGAACGCAGACGCTCCCCGAAATTGATCAAAAAGATCATCAATTCTCGGCAATGGATACCGATTCTTGATAGTCAACTTGTTAAGCTGACGGTAATCAATGCACATTCTCATAGTGCCATCCTTTTTCTTCACAAACAGGACCGGTGCACCCCAAGGTGACACACTCGGCCGAATGAAACCACGATCAAGCAACTCCTGAAGTTGCGTCTTCAGCTCTTTCAACTCTTTAGGTGCCATTCGATAAAGAGTAATGGACACTGGAGTTGTGTTTTCATACAGCTCAATTCCAAACTCCACTTCGCGATTAGGAGGCAACCAAGGCAACTCCTCCGGAAACACACCAGGAAACTCTCGCACAGTCCTGATATCTTGCACACGCAACTCTTTAGAGCTAGGATTCATCACAAAGGCTAGGTAAGCTTCACAGCCTTGCCTCAGCATCCGGCTCGCTTCCAATGTAGACACCACATTGGCAAGAAACTTCACATTCTCACCAACCACCACTACTTCATAATCATCCGCAAGCTTCAACGAAACTCGCTTATTCTCAAAATCTACTACAGCTCGATGCTCAACCAGCCAATCCATACCAAGGATTACATCAAAACCATAGAAAGGCAATTCCATAAGATCAACATGAAAAACATGGCCTTGCACAACCAAGGGACATCTTCTATAAAGCTTTCAAGTCACAACAGTCTCACCAAAAGAACTAGTTACACGCATACCAACATCCAAAGACTCAACAAGCAAACCAAGCAATTGAGCATGCTCACGCAATATGTATGAGTGTGTAGATCCAGAATCAATCAAGGAAAGTAATGACAAGGATTGCAAAGTGAAAGTACCTGCGATCACATCCGTGTCATTCCTCCCCTCCCTCTGAGCATACACTCTGGCCTGGCCACCACCCTCAGGCTTAACAGCTACCACATGAGCCACATTCCTTCCACCATCCTCCCTACGCTGGAAGTTACCACGGCCGCGTCCACGACCTCTCTGTGGTGCAACAACTCCAGGAGCACGTCCCTGGACACCACCGGCCAGCAGAGGATACTCCCTCCTCATATGATCCGCCGAACCACAGTTCCATCACGAGTTACCGGTCACCACAACAGGAGCCTGAACCTCCCTCGCTGCTCGAGGACAATCACGCCTCATGTGTCCACGCGATCCACATGCCCAACATGTGTTCGGATCAGCTCTCGCCCTGTCTCCCTGAGCAGGCGCACCTTGCCCTCCACCACCTCGCCTAGCTGAAGACTGATACTTCCGACCATGTCCTCTCTTGTTCCGTCCGCCACCGGAACTATACTCAGCAGCTCGCTTGTCTGTACTAAGACCAGCACCTCTAGAAGATAGACTCAAATTCAACTCAATGTCCTTTGCTCTACCAACCAGCACATCAAAGTCAGTATACTCAGCAGCCAACATATAAGTCTTTACTTCCGTCACCAAACCATAACGGAAACGTTCACACCTCTCCCGCTCATCAGGGATAAGCTCAGGTGCGTACTGACTGAGTCAGACAAACTGAACCTCATACTCAGCCACTGACATGCTCCCTTGAGTAAGAGACATGAATTCCCTTTTCTTTTCATCCAGGTATCGCACACCCAGATACCTCATCTTGAACGCGTTCAGAAAGAACGTCCAAGTCACATCAGCATCCTCCATTCCAGAGATAGTGGTTGTCCACCAAGTATAGGCATCGTCATGCAACAATGATATCACACAGCCCAGCTTCTGCACATCATTACAATTCATTTGTCCCAAAATTCTCTTGGTACTTTCCAACCAAGACTCGGAACCTTCAGCAGACAAACCCCTAAACTCAGTCCCTCCCAGACTGCGCAAGCGTTCCAAAGGTAGTCTAGCATTAGCATCTCCCTGATGCCCAGCTCCTTGAGCTCCAGCTACCGCCGCCCGAAAAGCTCCAGCAATAGCTTGAATCAGCATTGTCATGTCAGGAGCAGCTTGCCCCTGCCCAGCTTCAGGTCCAGCGACCCCAGCACCAGCAGCAACACCAGCTCCCTCACCCCCAGCACCACCACCACCAGGCGGAGGAGGTAAATCCACCACATTTTCAACATTCTCCTCATTCTCATTTTGAGCCATAGCTCGCGTATTAATCCTCGTCTCTCTATGAGGTCCCATTCACTAAACAATGCAATCACAATGCAATAAACAAAGTCAGGCTCAGCAAGGTAAGCAATCCAAGTACTCAAGCTCATTTCCAATTAAAACAAATCATTTCATTAGCTTTGATTTGGCAATGGGTCCCTCTAACATGCTTCACCAAAGCACACACCACAATTGCAACATTCTTACAATTCATACATCATGCTTTCACTCAACAAGCATACAAAGCAATCATACACATATCACCCACTTAACAATTCCCAATTACTCGAGAACTCAGCTCTGATACCACCAAATGTAACCCCCTTAACCCGGCCTAGACGGTTGACCCGAACTAAGAAGATTACACGGGGAAACCAAAGTCAACCAGAAAGTCAACCTTGATTAACGACCCTTTTTTTCTTTTTAAACTTGTCTAATGCATATTAACCCTAGATGAACACTCAAGATGCACATATTCAAAAATCACAGCGTTCGGAAATCAAATAGGGACTTAATTGCACAACATTCGAAATTAGGGACCAAATTGTAAATTCTGGAAATTAAGAGGACTTAACCAGTTTTAAAGTTACCATTATGAAATTAGTCACATTTCATGCTTCCCTGTCAAATTTCATCTCAAACGGACATCTCAAACTCAATCGATTGCATATACAAACATTGGGACCAAAACGTAAGAGTTTCAAAACATTTAACCATCTGATTCAGTGCCCAACGGTCGAGTGTTCCGAAACGGGGATGATCCGTTCCGAAACGCGGGACCGTTCCGAAACAAGTTGCGGAACAGGGCTTGGCAGTGGCAAAACCGTTTCAGAACAGCTCTACCTGTTTCGAAACGCCAAGGCCATTTCAGGCCACCCGTTCCGAAACAGTAGCACCCGTTCCGATACGGGCTACCCAGAATTGCAGAATTTTGCTGGTTTAATACTCTTTCAACCCATCAAACACATCCTTATGACCTCCAAATCATGCACACAAGTCATCAAACACTTAAGGAACATACTAGCATCACTAAAACACAATCATAGCACCATTTGGGAAAAACTCCAAATCTATAGGCATGCATCCTATATTAGAAATCATGCAACCATCAAAACACCAAACCAAATACCAAAAGGCCATTTACAAGTTCCAACATCATCAAAAGCATAAAACCAACTTAGGGAATCCAAAACATCTCCCAAAACCACAATCTAGGTTCCCATTGCCAAATGCCAAAAGCTAATAGTGATAGGAAAACATTCACCATACATGAGCTTAGTCTTTCACTTGGATCCTTGACCTCCTTGCTGCCCTTTATGCACTTCAATGCTCTGCATTATTGGTTTAAGAAAAGAGAGAGCGTAAGCACATAGCTTAGTGAGGAATGCTCAATTAAAACATCACAATAATGCATTTGTAAAAACACCTTTTCAAGGCCTTTAGTTTCAAAACAACATTTATCATGCAATTATGCATACAAACCAAGCATCTCATGCTTCAATTCAACAACATGTCATATTGGCTTACAAGTGATAATCCATAACCATTTTACAACTCAAAACACAATCGGATACACGGATTACAAGCATTGTCCCATACGCTTCATACACACTACCAATACCAAGGTGGAGTATATGGTACAATCACAACCCCTCAACACCCGTGATGGAGACTATGGTACAATCACAACCCCTCCACATCACTCATTGGTAGTTGTATAACATCACTAATGAGAACACGGGACACACAACACAAGATCCACACATGGACTTTTAACCACCATTGTGATCTTAACACAAGATCCACTCATGGACTTTTAACCACCATGGTGATCTTAACCATCTCGTTAGTGTACTTGGATGGAGTTTACGGTACAATCACAACCCCTCAACATCCAAGGCGACTTTATTCACGGTGCACCCAATCCTATAGCCGGCTAACTATATCCGATTCAAGTACTTTAAAACCAACACATCACTTACCAATATACATCATTTAACATCATTAATCCACTGTTTTAAAGCATTTATCAAAGCCATTAAATCAACATGCATCACTTTGCATAAAAATCACATTTATCAATGTCAAACCAAGGATCTCTTACCTTGAGCATCCTTCAACACATGGCTTACAAAACCAGCATTAAACATGCTAAAATATGCTTTCAAAACAGAATTTAAAACATGCAAAATAACACATTGCATTCAACCATCACATGGTTCATCAAAAAGAGTGTTTCCCCGAAAACTTACTCTTGAGCTTAGCTAAGTTGTTTAGACTTAAACTAAGCTCCCATAACCTTCAAACATTGGTTTCAAAGCTGAAAACCAAACTTCACTCACCGATTCCATTTCGCAAGCTTGCCGAAACACCAATCAAGCTTCCGGATCAACACCACAAGGATCCGAAGATGTCTCCCATGTTTTAAACACATCAAAGCAGAGGATTAATGCATCATCATGCATTAATATCTTCAACCAAGACACCTAAACTCGCTGCTCTCATCAACACTCACATTTCAGCTACCAAACACAACCGAAATCACATCCAAACACCTCTACAACATTACCCAGCCAAGATCCATCAATTCCAATCATTCTCATACATCAATTAACATCCAAAAAGGATCTAATCACGTCCTTATACCTCCAGCTATAGCAGAACATCAAAATCATCCCAAAAACCACCATTAACTCAATCAAAAACTTAGGAAAATCAACCTATTCGGGATTGCATTGATTAAACCTCAATTACACATCATTTATACATCCAATTTACATCAAAAAGACATCTCAAAACAGAGCCCAATCATTTAATACAAATTTCTTCAAAATTAAATCCAAATCTTGCATTTTAAGCCAAGATCAAGAACACATCATTAAAACCTTTAATAAAACTCAAATCAAGGATTGAGAACTTGGGAATTTCAGTAAAGAACTGAGTATTTAGAGGAGAAGGACGTTCATACCTCTAAATGTGAGTTTCTCCTTGTTTAAAGCCAAGATTCTTTGAAAATCCAATAAGCAAATGATAAGGATTTGATGTAGGAATGATTAGAGATCAATTGGAGATTGAAATCTCGTCTTTAGATGTTAAAATCAGAGGAAAAATGGCTGGGGAAATGTGTTTGGCTGAGAGAAAATGGAGAGAAAATGAAGTGGGAAAATTTTGAGAAAAGTTAGTTATGAAATCAAAAATATCTATTTCCCCCTTTTCCTTTTATTAAATATCATTTAATAAATATTTAATATTATGAAAAATCTGGAGAAAACTCTTCTTGGGTAATTTAGCTCCTTAAAGATTCAAAGTTTCAATCATTTTAAAACAGTCACCAACTTTTCAAAAATTACATTTTAGTCACTAACTTGAAATGTCACATTTCGAAACCTCATTTTGTAAAATTGATTTCACCACTCTCTTATATATAATAAAAGAGGATTTTTAAACATTTTTCCATATTTTTAATGCATCCCGAACTAGGCTTTCCCTAAAATCACCTTTTATATTCGAACCGCAATCCGACCGGTCCGATGCAAACCCAAAACTTCTAAGCCCAAAATTGGGGTGTTACAGGTCATATAAGTGATTCCTCTTAGGTCAACTTTCATTTGAACGTAAAAGAGGATCCTCGTAACAAGATAGTCATAGCAAAAGTCTTACGGGTACCTTTCTTGCCCCCGAATCATGTTCAAGGAAATGAAAACTTTGGCCAAAAATTGTTGGGACCGGATTTGCTTTCTTCTCTAGCAATTCAAGACCCTCTAAAATTGTTGGTATCAAGTCCCGAAAAACAAGCTATTTCCTCGAAGCTAGATCCATCTTTTGACCTAATCCATGCCCTTCTCTAGTAAATAAATGTTTTTCTTTATATTCGAAATAAAAAAACGAAAGAGCAAAAAATATCTCTAAAATTTCTCTTGTATTGATTTCTTTTTTGAAACGGTTACAATGATTTTTTTTCTCTCTAAAATCGGATCCCCCTTTTTTCTTACAAAGTATGCTCCCTCATGTCTCTCCTCTCTCGGGTTTACCTTGCTTCTCTCTCCAAAAAATCCCCCTCTTTTACATTGGTTTTCTCGGTTTCTTTTATACCGAGACTACATCCATGTAAAACAAACTCAGTACATTATCTCTATTTGCCTCTGATCTTATGTCTAGTTGACTTTGTGCGTTGCCTCTTGCTGATTCTCTGCTTTTTCATTTTGTTTTGTTTTAATTCCGTTTTTTGGGTATTTTGACCCTGTTTTTTCACCATGTGGCATGCTTGGGTTCCTGAAATGGGAGGGACACGGTGACAGCCGGTGTGCCGGTTGCAGGAGACAGTCGTAGCTTGGCACGCGCGCGTCGGGCAGAGTAATGGTCGCGCGTGCAAGGGAGACGCTGGTTCGTACGGCGCTGGGGCAAGGGTGACACCCTCATTAGGGTTTTGTTCTGAGGCTACATCTGGACCGTCAGATCTCAGCAGATCTGACGGATGTGGAGGGGGGCGGCTGCATCAAAAGAAAGGATGAAATTAGGGTTTCTTTTTTAGTTGTTGGGCTATGTATTATTTGGGCTTTTATTTTGTAATGGACTATTTGCAATGGACCTTATTATTATTTTTTGGACTCTTAATATTAATCAAAATGGGCTTTTATTTATTATGTTCAATTTTTATTATAATTATAATAGTAATATTCGATAATAATAATAATAAGTATACTAATAATAATAATAGTAATAAAGATAAATATAATAATAAATAAAAATAATAACAATAATAATATGACAATAATGGTAAATAGTAATAATCAATATAATAATAGTAAATGGTAGTCATGATGATGATAATATTTATAATAGTAATAATGCTAAAATAGTAGTAATAATATAAGGTAATAGTAGTATTATTTATACCTACATACATATATATGTGTGTGTATATATATATATATATATATATTCTTTTTTCCATTTTTTCTTTTTTAATTACCTAAAAGCCCTAGTAAGCCCAAGGTAAACACAAATTAAAGGGGGTTCAAGGTCCGGGCAAAATTAGTGATTACAGCTGCCCCTCTTTGCTTATAATTGTGGAACAAGAATAAAGCAATGACCATAAGCACTAATTTTGTCCTACTTCAATGTTGGTCGGTTTACTCCCGACGCAGCCACGCGATTCCAAGTAATTCCTCTTCCCAAAGCCTTTCGATCGTCGATTCTCCCCTAGATACCCGGACAGATAGACAGAGAATTTTTTCCAGATTTCTTTTTCTTTTTCTTTCTTCAGATTTCCATTCTCCAAGTGCCCGAACGGATAGGCGGGTTCTATTCTCCAAGTGCCCGATTAGATGAGTATATTCCAAATAGCTTTGTCTTCCTTTTTTCGTGGTCTAAAAGCAAGATGTCCATTTCGTGGTCAAAAAGCAAGCTGAAACTCTAAATATCTCTGCCTCCCCTTTACGGCCAAAAGGCGAACTTGGGCGTCCAAGTGGACTTGCTTTCCCTTCATGGCCATAAAGCAAACTGGTCATCACTAATTCTGTCCAACTTCCTCGTCGGACCATTTGCTCCCCCTGAGCTACAACGCGCTATACCGAGCAATTTCCTCTCTGAAGCTTTAAGAACATGATTTCTCTCTCCATAGAACTCATTTCCTTGGTGTATTCCTTGAGTGGCAGTTTTTCCTATATAGAACCCTCGTACTCGTATTTCTGAAATCAAATATCTCCAAATCCTCTCTCTGTAGGACCCTCCACTTTCGAGATCCTGAAGCCTTAGGATTCTGAGTTCTTTCTCCATAGAACTCCTCTTCCTTAGCGTACTCTTCGAGTAGTAGTTCCTTCTCTATTGAACTCCTCTCTGAAATCAAGGATCTACAAGTCCCTTCTCCGTAGGACCCTCCACTTTTGAGATCCTGAAGTTGCGAGTTCCTCCTATATAGAGCTTGTTTGGACCCTTTCTCTGTATGATCCTTTATCTTGAAATCTGTCGACAAGCTTGAAAGCTTTCATTTGAAATCTATGAGTGGCGAATATGAAGACTTCTCCTGACATTCTGGAGCGGCGGCATGAAAGGCTTTGCCCGAAATCCTTTTAGTTCTCGTTTTATTGTTTTCTCCTCATCCCGAGAGGTATTCGATTTGTCTTTCAAAAATCTTTGAAAAGAGATAAAATTCTATGATGGTGTGAGTTAGCATGCTCCTATCCTAGGGATGCCTAACTACTCGTGATGCATGACTAAGGTCTCCAAGTTATTTAAACATATTAATTCTATTGACATCGTGTCCTTTGGTGCTGCTTCTTGCGTTGATTGCACCTCTTCTTGGTTCTATCGGACCCTTATTCTTCTTCTTCTCATCTTGATCCACTTCTAGAATTCCCTACCTCAAAGTGCCCATTCGGGTTTTCACTTTGAACCCCTTTCCCTTTTTTCCTTTTTTTTCCTTTTTTCTGCTATTTTTTTCTTCTTTCTTTTCTCCTTCTTTCTTTTTTTACTGACTTTTGATTGCTCGAATAGATAGGCAGATTTCCATTCTCCAAGTGCCTGAACGGATAGGCGGGTTCTATTCTCCAAGTGCCCGAATAGATGAGCAGGTTTCCATTCTCCAAGTGACTGAACGGATAGGCTGGTTCTATTCTCCAAATGCCCGAATAGATGAGCAGATTTCATATATCTTTGTCTCGAGCTTTGAGTATTTGTTTCCTTTGCTCTAAAATCCTTTGGCTTTGAGTTTATGTCTTGTTTGCCATGAGCTTTGAGTATCTGCCTCCTTTGCTCTGAAGTTCTTGGGCTTTGAGTTTCTGTCTCCTTTGCCCTGAGCTCTGAGTATTTGCCTTCTTTGCTCTAAAATCCTTTGGCTTTGAGCTTCTGCCTCCTTCGCCATGAGTTTTCACCTTAATCCCCAAAGTACCTTTTGGGTTTTCACCGTGTCTCCTCTTCTCTTCTTTGTCCTCTTTATTCTTCTTTTTCTCTTTTTGGGCACTCTTTTGAGTTTTCATCTTGAAGTCAACTTCTGAATTTTTTTTTAGGTGGTAGAAGTTTTAGGGTTATCACTTTATTCAAGAACCTTAGACAACAATGCCCGAGAGGCAAATTTCACACAATGGGAGTGGCCCATTGTTCCTGAACACTCATTGTCATTCCTCCCTTGGCCGAAGTAGAGCATAGGGTTTTCATATTTATAACGTCCTAACAACATACGGTCTTTTAGAAATTTTTTTTTTTAAATTGAATTAAAGTCAATCTCAAAAAGTATATACGTGTGTAATTGGAAAACAAGAGTAAGCTTATGAAATGTTTAAAGAATTAAGGAATGCCAAAATATTTTCTAAATAACAAAATGAAACTTTTGTTATGATAAAAATAACTATACTCTTTGTTTGAAACAATCTACAGCTTAGCTTATTCCTTTTGCATTTTTCCCAAATGCAAAGGGATCAACAGATTTGAATTGCCTTTACCGGTAGCCGTTTGCTCCGGGCTAGTTGTATCATTCCCCTAGGTACAATCATTTTTCACCAATAATGAGGATTGGATTTTTGCAAAGGATTTATTTCCCTTCGACCATTCGTAAAACTGGATTTTCGATGGACATTTGAATTATCCATTGTCTTAAACTTTGACGTATTTAAGCACGTTGTGCCAACATTTCTGTTGGACTTGCCCAAACATCGCTTCTTCTTTCATGAAGCGAAGTAATGTCTCCAATTCACTTTTCTTGAATCAAGACTTGTATTTTTCCCAAATGCACAGGGGTCAACGGGTTTGAATTGCCTTTACCGGTAGCCGTTTTCTCTGGGCTAGTTGTACCATTCCCCTAGGTACAATCAGTTTTCACCAATAATGAAAATTGGATTTTTGTAAAGGATTTATTCTCCTCATATACGGTATTATCTCCCTTTGATTGTGAACCAAATGTTCTCCAAGCTATTCGAGCTTATCCATCCTAGCCACTAGGTCATTCATGCTTCTAAAGCTGCACTGGCTAGAAACTGTTCCCTTGTCCATTCTTTCCTCTCTCTTTCTCTCTTTCTCTCTCTCGGATGAGTGTTCTCCCCAATTAGTAATGATGCGATGAAATGCCTTAAGCAAATTTTAATGTCCAATGATGGATGTATTATGGACTCAAATTAACAAATGCATGATCATGATATGGATGCATGACTGACGATGCAGCTTTGAAATGATATATGCTACAAATGTTACAAATGTATGCAAGTCAAAGGTGTTGGTCATATAGGTGATTCCTCTTAGGTCAGCTTTCACTTGAACGTAAAGGAGGATCCTCATTACAAGATAGTCATAGCAAAAGTCCTACGGGTACCTTTCTTGCCCCCGAATCATGTTCAAGGAAATGAAAACTTCAGCCAAAAATTGTTGGGACCGGATTTGCTTTCTTCTCTAGAAATTCAAGACCCTCTAAAACTGTTGGTATCAAGTCCCAAAAAACAAGCTATTTCCTCGAAGCTGGATCCATCTCTTGACCTAATCCATGCCCTTTTCGGTCGCCACGCTCTTTCCGGCCGCCTCTTTGCACTTGGTCGGGTAGTTTCGTGACTTTGGAAAATTAGATTTAGAATATATTATGTATTATACTTGGTATCTAGGAAAAGCCTTGATATTATATATATATATATATATATATATATAAGGAAAATAAAATAATAGAAAAACGGCATAATGGGGAATTGATTGACAAATCTCAAAACAATATCAAAGGTAAGGCATAAAATTAGGAAATGGGTTATTCGGTGATTAATTAACAAAATAAAAGAGTTATGTCTTATGAGGATTTACGCGTGAGTAAAAAGAAGAGACTTAGAAACTAGATCCAGGTTTAGGGATTTTATTCCCATTTTAGTTTTACCCTTTTTTCTCTCAAACAAGCCCACACCATCGAGCTTTCAGGCCGCCGCCGCCGCCGCTCCAACGCGATTTTTGGCCATGCAAGGCCACCACGAGAGTGGTCTTGGCATTCTCTTCCTCTCTATTTGAGTAGATTCACCAAAAGGTCTCCAATCGATGAGAAAAAATGCCGAAACGCTTCGGTTTTCCCTCATCGAATCCTAGTCGTCCACCGTCGGATCTTCGCGATTTTTGGATATGACGTTCGCCTCACCGGGATGAAGTCTTTCACTATTGGGATCGTCGGAACGAAGCTTCGATCACCGGCGGTCGTTGAATTGGAGGTAAATAAATTTTTTCTTTATATTCGAAATAAAAACGAAAGAGCCAAAAATATCTCTAAAATTTCTCTTGTATTGATTTCTTTTTTGAAACGGTTACAAAGATTTTTTTCTCTCTAAAATTGAATCCCCCTTTTTGCTTACAAAGTATGCTTCCTCATGTCTCTCCTCTCTCGGGTTTACCTTGCTTCTCTCTCCAAAAAAATCCCCCCCTTTTACATTGGTTTTCTAAGTTTCTTTTATACCGAGACTACATCCATGTAAAACAAACTCAATACATTATCTCTCTTTGCCTCTGATCTTATGTCTAGTTGACTTTGTGCGTTGCCCCTTGTTGAATCTCTGCTTTTCTTTTTGTTTTGTTTTAATTCCATTTTTGGGTATTATGACCCTGTCTTTTCTCTCTGTGACATGTTTGGGTTCCTGAAATGGGAGGGACACGGTGACAGTCGGCGTGTCGGTTGCAGGAGACGGTCGTGAATTGGCACGCGCGCGTCGGGCAGAGTAATGGTCGCGCGTGCAAGGGAGACGTTGGTTCGTGCGGCGCTGGGGCAAGGGCGACACCCTCATTAGGGTTTTGTTCTGAGGCTACATCTGGACCGTCAGATCTCAGCAGATCTGACGGCTGTGGAGAGGGGTGGTTGCATCAAAAGAAATTATAAAATTAGGGTTTATTTTTTAGTTGATGGGCTATGTATTATTTGGGCTTTTATTTTGTAATGGACTATGTGTAATGGACCTTATTATTAATTTTTGGACTCTTATTATTAATCAAAATGGGCTTTTATTTATTATGTTCAATTTTTATTATAATTATAATAGTAATATTCGATAATAATAATAAGTATACTAATAATAATAATAGTAATAAAGATAAATATAATAATAAATAAAAATAATAACCATAATAATATGATAATAGTGCTAAATAGTAATAATTAATATAATAATAGTAAATGATAGTCATGAAGATGATAATATTTATAATAGTAATAATACTAACATAGTAGTAATAATATAAGGTAATAGTAGCATTATTTATACCTATATACATATATATGTGTATATATATTTTTCTTTTTTTCCATTTTCTTTTTTCTTTTTATTTACCTAATAGCCTAGTAAGCCCAAGGTAAACACAAATTAAAGGGGGTTCAAGGTCCGGACAAAATTAGTGATTACAAGAAGACAACCTCAAGCAAGACCCTTTCTGTTTTCTAAAAAAAGGAACCTCAAAACCCATTTTTTGACTCGAAAGCTGTTGCAAAGAAAAGGATCTATTTCAACCGACTCACCCTTCAAAGGCATGGGAAGGCCGAGATTGTCGTCGGTGAAAGAACGGAGGCCATCTCAAAAAGATGAAACGGAAAGGTAAAAACAAAAATCTTTTATTTCTCTTTTTTATGCGATGTGATGATAAAGATGAAAAAGATTACCTCTGCAATTCTTTCTTGCTTGTATTTCTCTTTGTATTTCGAAAAATGGATCCTCATTACATTACTGTTCTTTCGGCTTTATAGTCCGAGATTACAAGGTTTTTCTAATTACATAAAAACTGCGAAAAAATGACATTGGTTGCTGGTATTTTTGTTTGCATTCGTTCTGAAATTCGTTAGACATTCCTTTGCAGCACTCGTCCTTTCCTGACACTTCGGGAGACGGTGAGTCGTGCGTGGATCGTACTCGCATGGAGAAGCAATCTTGGCCACTCGTTCAAGCCAGATCCAACAGTTGGTGTTCCTGCTACGCTAGGGCATCCCACGAGTCTGAGGTGCTTCGCACGAACCGCACGTGCGAGCCGAGGCAGCTGAAGAGTCCCGGTTTTGGACCGTCAGATCCGGCTATGATCCTGTGGCGCACAAAAGGGGTGAGACATGTTAGGGTTATCAGATTGGGGTGGTAGCTGGGCCAAACGGGCCTCATGTAGTTTTAATTAAATTTGTAAATGGACTATTAATATTATTTTTATTTGGGCTTTAATTAATTAGGATGTTACTTTTATTTAAACTATCTCTTTGTTTAATATAATAATTATAATAGTAATTATAATACTAATGGTAATAATAATATATGATAATAACGAGGATGATTCGTAGTAATAATAATAATAATAATAATAATAATAATAATAATAATAATAATAATAATAATAATAATAATAATAATAATAATAATAATAATAATAATAATAATAATAATAATAATAATAATAATAATAATAATTAATAGTAATAGTAATATGTAACTTTGATATATATATATATATATAAAAGAAGACAATATCAAAAATAACTATAGTAATACGGTTAATAATGGAATTAATTATAACATATAGTAACACTTAGAAAATAAATAATGTTCATACGTATCCATCACTTTACAATAGTAGTGTATTAAACAAAGCGCATTATAAATACCTTATGATAAAAGAAAAGCCCTTTTATTTATTTATATATATATATAAAACAAAACTAATTCAGACAAAATTAATGATTACAACATGATAAAAACGTATTAAATAATACAACATGCCAATTACAACTCAACAAGACAGAAATCATCAAAATAAAAAGCAACGACCACAACAATAGAGACTTCAACAATTCATTACAACATACACTCAAATTTCTCAATCACCCACCTCAACGATTTTTCACGTGAAGACAAATAGAACTCAAGATCCCCTTCACACTCATCATCGAAAATAGTAACATATAATTTTCTTATAAAAACTCCAATAATTTTTCACTTATAAATTGAATCAATGTAATAAATAACGTCAAATATATCGACTATTAGGTGGTTTAGTGGAATGAGATGTTAGATCGTTTAACTAACGTAAAATATTTGAATAGTGTTGTTGTGAATGGAACAAGTAAGTAAGAAGTGTCATCCCACAACAAACTTTTATAGTACTTGATCTGAATTAGTTGACTAATGAATTAAATACCGACGATTATGCCAAAAACAATGTAAAATGTGAGATCAAATAGGTTAAAACACAAAATCTTGAAATTGTTGTCTGGTTGGATGGTGCAGGAAATTTTGGAAAGTTTATGACTTGGCCAAGGAAATGAATGAATCCTCTTTGAGAGGCATGGTCGTAATTTGGGAGAAATTCTATGTACTTTTCTGGTGCCCTATCTATCTATGTCTCAACATTAAAAAGTTATATTTGAAGCTCTAATCTTAAATTCTAGATCTTAAATCATAAAACCTAAACTCTAAAAATACATCAACACCAGTACCCTAAACATAAACTCTAATCCTAAACTCTAAACTTTTTTTAATGTTGGAGTATAAATAGGGGCATCTATTCGATTTTGGGAACCATTATGTTGCTGGTATTTGAAGATAATGAAAAAAATGGAGAAAGCCTTGTTAGGACATAGGTGTGCCCTTGATAAATGGTTTGATAGGCTGAATCCTTGGTCTGAAAATTTTGTGGTCGATAGTCGTCGGATATGGCTATCGTGCTTAGGTGTTCTTATTAATGTGTGGTTCTTGAAACATTGCTGAGAGATGGGGGGACTCATCTGCGTGGATTATAAAACAAAGGCTCCTGCCATCCGTAAATTTCACATTGCCTAAAACCACAAGCGTATCGATGACATTGTTGACTTGAAGGTTGTAATAATATATATTAAAGGTAGAAGACTAATTTAATAATTAATACTAATGTTTAATTTACCAACAGGTTGGTCCAAGTGGTAAACAACTCGATATTGCTTAAGTAGGTCTCGAGTTTAAGGCGTTGTGTATGCAGAAAATCTCTAGTGGGGGACTCACTCACCAAAGCCAAGTGTGCGACGCGAATCAGTTCAGATTAGTCAGGGCAAAGCCCTAAAAACCAGAAGGGCAACCAAAAGAAAATATTGATATCAAACTTAGAAACCTTGATTAAGCTCGTGAGCTATTTAAATTGGGTATTTGGTGCTCAAATTCGTCTTGATCGATAATTGGAGTTGCTTGAGATCGAGCTCGACTTGATAATTACAATCTATTTTCAGTTTTTTTGAGTAAAACTCAAATAGGTATGAGCACAGATGTCTCATTTACACACATAGAACATGAAGGATCACCATGACAATAAACCTTTGTTATACCCATCAAAATTATTCGATCAATAAATGATATATTAATGTCTAAAATACCACGTCAATACTTCCCAGCATACCAACACTGAACCAATTATTTTAAAAACCAAAACTTCCCGCTAACCGTCGCAACCCGGTCATTAACCCATCTCCATATGCTGTCAAGTGTCAACTAACAAAAACCGTTAAACTCCTATAAATACTGAATCTCACTCTCAAGGGCCTCGAGTCTCAACCATATTTTCCACCTCAACTCTTTATTTATTTCCCGAGAAAATGAGAGAAATTCCTCCACATTTAAGGTAGCCAATGTGGTAATCAATTGGAGCCAAACTCTGGGAATCATCTGAGCTGAAATAGATTGATTAAAAACAGTGATATAACTTGGAGTAAAAGTTTGAGGGGAGGAATTTAAATTTTTTTAAAGTTGGAGGTTTAAATGAAATTTTTTTAAAAAATGAAGGTTTAATTAAAAATTTTAATAATTTTGAGAGATGCAATAAAAAAATTAAAAAATTATTTAAAATTTAATATGAATTTCTAAAAATATTAAAGGTACAAATTAAAAGAATGCGCCCCTAGCTAAAAAAATAAAGAAAATAAGTTTTGTCCACTTTATTTTCCACGCGATCTCGATATTGGTGGATTTGAAACCTGATACAATGGATAGCTTTAGATCCGGTTCTTACGAATCGAAGCAGCTAAAGTTCATTGATCGACGTCTTCAGAAGAAAGAAGTCGAGAATTACGATTCCTTAAGTTAAATCTTCATTTTCTTTTTGCTTTAATAATTTGAAGGTTCCTTTTGATTTTTAAGGCTTTAAGTTTTGTTAATCATAAATATATATGGACTGATATCAACTCTTACAGCTTGTAAGTATTTTTTTGTTTATTACTTCTTTTCGTTGTTCTTTTTTTTACTGTTAACTTCTATTCACAAACAATCCAATTAAGTCAATCACCCAACTTCTTATCAAATTCAACTCAATTCACCATCACCATGGAAAATTTCTAGAAATCTAAAGGAATAAATTAGCATCCTAACCGAATTCCACCACATCAAAAGCAAGAGGAACATAATCAAGCATATCAATCGAATACATCCTAAACTTTTACAACGTGATTTGGATTCAATTAAAACTAGTAACAAATGGACCAAAGCAAATTCTCAATTAAATTCTCAAACTAGTAACAAAGCTTGCTCGCCAAAATCAGTAGTTAGGAGACTTTAAGCCAAATTGGCATCCATATTATTATATCATTTATTATCAACACCATTACAAATTATACTCGTGACTTTCTTGAAAAGTTTTGTAAAACTATCTTTAATATAATTATACTAATTTTCTTTATCAGTTGGCCCTTCTTCTCTCCTTGAAATCACCTTTCAAAAATCTCTAAAGCAATTAGACTGATGAGAACATAAGCTCCATTATAATCTTTACATTCACCTTTCAAAAAATTAATACCAATTCAATTTCAAATTCAATGAAGACAAGTAGTTGTTGTAATCTTTACATTTTCTAACCTTCAGGACCAGGTTAGTTAGCATGAAAAACAGAAGAAGAAATTACTCCCTTGGAGCTCGGTTAAGAAGAGAGAAGTTGAACCTCGAGTTATTGATATCCCAGTAAAGTCCGATTTCGTCATCCTGCTTAAGATCTCTCCTCTTCACAAAGTCGGGAATCCATTTACTGATGAGAACATAAGCTCCATTATTCCACTGCTTGAAAACCAATCCATGTTCACTGTTTGTATCACAGTCATAAACCCAAACCTTCAAGCCTTGAGGAATGTGTGTTTGTTGATCCTCGTCCCAATGTGGCAAGATATGGGATACCACCAATTCCGTTGACAACAGCAGCCTTGACATGTCGCTCAGATCGCTCTTCGTAAGCCTCTTCTTTATGCACCATGGATCATGCCAAACCCTCAACTCATTCATCCTCCTGCTTTCTGTTTTGACCCTTCTTTTCTTGTTTACGGTGGCACAATCCTTTGCCTTTCTCTTCTTGTTTACGGTGGCACAATCCATTGCCTTTCTCTTCTTGTGGGATGTTAAACCATCGGTGAGAGCCAGAGTAAGGTCTCTGTCAAAATCTTTCGTAATGCTACAGCTTTTGTTGAGATTCTGGTCACCGACTTCAAGCCCCCAACTTCCGTTCACCGCAAGAGATAATTCCAACGACATATCAGTCTGTTCCTGCGACAAAGCACCGCTCTTCTTCTCCATGCACATCATATTAGGGACGCTTTGTTTGTACGCAATTACTTGTTTCCCCTTGTCGGTGGACATATTATCACTGGAAAGGGACAATTGCAAGGAGACTCCGCCGTCAGTACCGGCATTGCTCTTCTCCGTTGTACCTTCTGATTTCTTGCAATGGATTTCTTGGCCACAATTATTGTAATTAATCTGAATTAATCGGTTAATAAATCAAATATAAGTAGTTTTATTAAAAAAATTATTGTAATTAAATGAAACATTTTTATATCCGAGTACTACTTTGCCACAATTAAATGGACATGCGGAATGATTTTTTTATAAACTTATTTTATAAAACAATCATTGATTTTTGTTAAATAATTATATATTCAATTAATTTTGGAGTTATGAAATACATAGCATTATCCATACACCCATTATGTCTAAAAGTTGTTGTTAGTTAAATTGTAGTCGAGGTAGGGTTTCTAACTGAATATATTGTAATGGCATTCCATTAAAAATAATTTTCAAACAAAAATTTTAAAAGTAATTACAAATAATTACATTTTGAAAAAATAAATAAATAGTGGTCTCGGTAAAAAAAATGATGTTCATCTTGAGACTTAGGTTCAAATAATTTTTTTTATGTCTGTTATCAAATAGTTAAGAAAAGTATGAACGTATATATATTACATGTAATCACTTGACTATTAAAAAAAATAGTTGAACTTTTAAAGGGTGATGTTACATCCCTCGTGAGGGAAACATGCTAACTGATGTAATGACGAAGATGACGTGAAAGCAGCCGTTTGAATTTCGAGAATTTCATAGTTCCCAAATACATTTCTAAATGTATAATATAAAGATTATATCGTTTAAAGTTGTCAGGTTATGTTAACCATTTAGTCTTACTTCTATATTCATTAAAAAAATGAACTACTATAAAAGAAAATTAAAGTTGAACTCGTGTGATAAAATATAATAAAAATTACATGTTTCTTTTACAATAAAAAAATAGAGAAAGCAATAACCCAAACATGGCGATGAAGTTGTTGGCATTGGCATAATTAATTTATGGCCAAAGCCTTATTAAGTCTAATCCCATATTTGCAGAATCTTTATTGCAGAATAATATGTAAGAAAATATTGGTTAACATCCAAAATTACATGTCTTTTTATATTGCAAGTGAGTTGTTGTTTTTTTAATCATGGTATGTCATATGTGAGATGTTAGAGTTAATTTTGTTCAGAATTAAACTAAATTCTATTAAAAAATTAAATTCAATTGTCAAAACTAAAATTGTAAATTAGAAAATAGATAAATTTGTTAGAATGACTAATAAGACAATTGCTAACTAATTTCTTGTTATCAATAGTACTAAAAATTAGAAAAACCCTTTTTTAGTGTTTGATAAAACTTATACACACTATGCACATAATATATTCTATTTTTAGTGTTTGATAAAACTTATACACACTATGCACATAAAAATTACTCGAATTTTGATCGCCTAAGAATAAAATCATTTTTATTGAGACCATTTTTTTAAATTCAACTCTCGATATAACTTTGTTGAAAGGATTGTCATGTTTGTTTACGTAGGGATCATGCAAAGCCTTACCGGAATATTGATAAATATTTTCTTAACTTAAGATTAGTTACAATTAATATATGTCCGTACAATACAATTATTAGAACCAATTAATATATGATTATTATCCTATACACAAGTGGTAGAAAATAAAGTTTTCACAAGCGGAGTTATTTAGGATTTTAGTTTAGGGTTTAGAGGTTAGAAGTTTAGGTTGTAGTGCTTAGAATTTAGGATATAAGGTTTATGATTTGTTGTTGGAGTTATAGAGTTTTAAGGTTAGAAATGATTTTTTAGATTTAAGTTTGAAAATAGACATACTTGTGTAAACTTTTTTTACACGGACAATTATCAAATATCAATCTATTAATATAATGTATAAATAAAATTATAATTACAATCAATACAATTTGTAGAACTACTTTTAAAATCAATTATCACTATGCATGAACACAAACGAATAAAGTAATAACTAAAATATATATGGACAAGACCTACTCATAACGAGACTTGAACAGTAAAATCTCGATTAAAAACCTAAACATGCATAAATTTATATATAACGACATTCAAATATAAATACTAAGAGACCCAATACCTCAACTTTTGTCAAACAACAGATTCTTAATTTGGTTCGTTTTGATTTTATTTATAGGTTATAGAGATACTTTAGTTTAGGGATAAAAAATGTAATTTCTAAACTTGATCATTTTTTTCTTATTTGAATTTTTTGTCCACATTAGCCCGCAAACTTAGTAAATATTATCAATTTGATCCTTGAACTTATTTCGGTCTATATTAATCTCAAAACTTGACCATTGAACTTGAATTCCATTAAGGAATAAATTGTATGATAGACTTCGAGTTTAGGGACTAACTTTAGAACAATTGTCATGTTCCGGGACAAAAATGAACAAAAGGGGCCAAGCTATGAAAATGTATCAAGTTCAAGGACTTATGTGGATAAAAAAGTTCAAGGACTAAGTTAAGAAAAAATGTTAAATTTAGGGACTAATTGTTACTTTATCCCTTGAGATCTATGAACGTATATTTATTTCTTTTCTTGGGCTTGGGTTTTAACCTAAATGTAAAGAGTCAGACCTTCTAACTTCTAACACATACATCTTGCGATACGAGACGTGTCGCGAGCGCGCAACGGCCACACGCCCCTAAAATTTCCTCTCAACCGAAGTCCCCGAGCCTCATGCGTCGGATTGATTTCTGCCCCAGAGTCATTGAACGGTGCCTGCGAGTGCGTGACTCTGCCCCCTCAGAAGGCCGTCGTACTCCAGTATCGCAGCAAACGTCCTCGATTGGTGGTTTGCTCGAGGAGATTATGGGTGCAGAGGATTTATAGAACTACTTTTAAAATCAATTATCACTATGCATGAACACAAACTGATAAAGTAATAACTAAAATATATATGGACAAGACCTACTCATAACGAGACTTGAACAGTAAAATCTCGATTAAAAACCTATACATGCATAAATTTATATATAACGACATTCAAATATAAATACTAAGATACCCAATATGTAACACCCGTGTTTTGGGGTTAGGAGTTAGCCGGATTTGTAGTCCGAATCAATAAAATTAAATTAAATTAATACAACCTTAATTGGGATCTATTTGGGCCTTAAATGAATGGGAGGGACCAAGTCGGTAATTTTACCCAAATGATTTTAAAGCAAGACAACTTTTAAAATAAAGTTGCCATCTTTCTCATCTTCTCCCCCTTTCTAACGTCAAACACCCCTTTTCCCTCTCTCAAACTCTCCCAAACCTAAAACACTATTCCATTGGCTTTCAAATTCAATCCAAGGTCTTTTTGAAAGGTAAAATCATTTTCTTACTCTCCTCTTCATCCTTTAACTTTCAATGGTCTTAGATTTAAAAACTATGAACTTTGGAAAATTTGGGTTTGGTTAAAGTTTGGGTTTTTATGGTGATTCTAATTTTGTTTTGAAATGGTAAGTTAGGTTTTGTTTTAATCACATCAAGATATCCAATATATGTTAATTTGGGTGGGTTTTATTGAAAACCCGAAATGAGTTCTTGGAACCATTTTTGGGAGGTCAAAACTTGGATTTTTGGGAGGTTTAAGGTTGATATTGAAGGGCTGTTGGGTTATATATGTTAGGAGGGTGTTTTGGGATCATTCGAGGGTCTTTTGGATGTTTGAAAGTGGAGTTTTCAGCCAAGGTTTGAGGGAGTACGGATTTGATACATTTGGGGATTTATTTGATTGGAAAATGTGGATGAAGTTAGTTTAAGCTCTAAAGTTGGGTATTGATTGAATGTTAGCATTGATTGTGGTTGTTGGTTGTGTTTTTGAATGGCTAGAAGCAAGAGGAGTCGTCGAAGGAGCTTTGGGACCGAATCCGGGTTCGTAGGAGGATTGTTTCGGTTCCTAAGGAAGGGCGGTGAGTGGTTTCAAACTTGTTTTAAAGTTCGGTTCGAGTGTGTTTAGAGTGTGTGTGTGGAATGTGCTTGGTAGGCCATTTCCCTATTTCAAGTTGTTAATTCTAGCCTTTAATTCCATTTAATGCTATTGTGTATTTGCCTATCTATGCTCTTGTGGATTGTGGTTAAATTGGTGCATGCATATCATGAAATGGATATATGTGGTGAGCATGGAATGTGGTTGATGATGTATGATGTGGTTATGAAAGTTGGCACTAAATAAATTACCGGTTGTAAATGTCGATCATTAGGATTATTGTGCACACAAATTGAGTCAAAACGTACGTGGCCTTGATGGCGTTAAGTCATCAAGGAGGAGTACGGTGATGTAATATTCCACCGGAAGCTTTTATATTTCTACGGGATGATGAGTGGAATACCATCCGTAGGGCATGTGGCGATGAGTGGAATCCCGCACATGCAAGGTTCGGTGATGAGTGTAATCCCACCGAGGTAAAGTGTTGTTGAAATTTAAATCCACACAATCGGGGTAATTGAAAGTGGCCAATTAACTTGTTCATATATTGTGATATGTGATGTTGATATATGATTGATGATATTGATGCTTGATGCTTAGTATGAAGTAAGATGCCATATTATGCTACTTGAAAGACTAGCTAGGTCTACTTGTGGAATTACCTATGCATGTCTGATATGAGGTTTAGGGATTACATGCTTGAACCCTGCATTGTTGATGTTTTTCGTTTTAGAGCACCCTCACTAAGCTTATAGCTTACGCTCTCAATGTTCAACAATGCAGATCATTAGCGTGGTGTTAGCTCGGAGCAAGGCAAGAAGGGCTTTCCAAGTTTGTGGCTCAAGTACGGTGGTTAATTTTGTATTAGATAGCAATGTGGCAAGGTTTTTTGTATGAGCTATGTATGACTCATGTATGTTGATGTTTAAATTGGCTTTGGTTTGTAAAGCATGTTATGCTATGATGTATGCTTGTGTGTGGTGGCATGTCCTTAGATGTTTAGGTTGCCTTGTTATGGGTGCAAACCAACTATGTGTTATCTTGTGCCATTTGGGCCTTTTGAGTTCTATGTATGACCTTAAATGTTGAATTGCCCTTTTGGAATGTCATGTATGGATGCCTTGTTTCATGTTTGAATGCTTAAGTTGCTTGTATGATTTGTGCATCACCTTGTGTTGATTTGTGCCTTTTTGCTTCAAGTTAAAGCATGCTTTTATGGTTGGTTTGCCTTAGGATTGATGTTAGTGTGTTGGTTGAGGTTTTAGAGGGATTTTGGGGCATCCTTGTGCCTTAAATTAGCTAAAACTTGTAAGTTCGTAGCAGGGGTATCGATACGATTGGACCCGTATCGATACGGCCTTCTTGTTTCAGGCCCCGTGTTTCGATACGCGAGGGGGCGTACCGATACCTTTTTGGTCACTGAAGCTACTGTCCATTTCGGTATCGATACGGGCCTCTGGCATATCGATACGGTCTTCTTAGCGTTGACCACGAGAAGTTGACGTTGGGGAGAGTATTGATACACTCTTTGGGCGTATCGATATGGTCTCCATGGGTTGACTCTGACCAGTTGACCTGGTCAAGGCGTATCGATACACTCCTTAGGTGTATCGATACCGCCTGCAGTTTAAGTTTAAAATTGGGCTGTAAAATGTTGGTTTGGGTTCGTTTGATTGTCTCGTGAATGTTGTTCCGCTGTATGATCACTTAGGATTTAATACTCCTCTAGACAAGATTAAAAAGAAAAAAATAGGGTTGCTAACCGAGGGGGAATCCTTAAGGGGTTTCACTCGGTTTTCCCCGTGTGGCTCACTCGGACCGGTCATCCGGCCAGACCGGGACGAGGGGGTTATACAATACCTCAACTTTTGTCAAACAACATATTCTTAATTTGGTTTGTTTTGATTTTATTTATAGGTTATAGAGATACTTTAGTTTAGGGATAAAACATGTAATTTCTAAACTTGATCATTTTTTTTCTTATTTGATTTTTTTGTCCACATTAGCCCGCAAACTTAGTAACTTTTATCAATTTGATCCTTGAACTTATTTCGGTCTATACTAATCTCAAAACTTGACAATTTTATCCAACTTGATCATTGAACTTGAATTCCATTAAGGAAAAAAATGTATGATAGACTTCGAGTTTAGGGACTAACTTTAGAACAATTGTACAAAAATAAACAAAAGGGGCCAAGCTATGAAAATGTATCAAGTTCAAGGACTGATGTGGATAAAAAAGTTCAAGGACTAAGTCAAGAAAAAATGTTAAATTTAGGGACTAGTTGTTACTTTATCCCTTGAGATCTATGAACATATATTTATTTCTTTTCTTGGGCTTGGGTTTTAACCTAAATGTAAAGAGCCGGACCTTCTAAGTTCTAACACATACATCTTGTTGTATCCAACTCGATCAGTTTTTGTGGTTTTTATTTAGACCGATAAGTTCAAATTCTGTTTGCTATTCAAATTATTATTATTCATTTAATAAAAATTATTTAAGTTTAATTAAAAAGGTAAATGTAAAATTACTTTTTCATATTTCTGTAATAAAGTGAGTTTAATCTATAAAAATAGATTGAATATCAAAATCATTCGTATGATATTGAAATCCGTAAAATAATCATAATTAGTGAATATAAAAATTAAATTAATTCATTTAAAAAATAAGGTGGATATTAGATTTGGATAATGGTTATCACAAAAATAAAGCAAATTCCAATAATGAAAATCCAATGGGTTAATTTTTTTGCATTCATTATGAATTTGTTTCTAATAGTAATTAAATATTGACTTAAAGGTGAAATTAGTCTTCAACGAAAAGTTAAAAAATTATTTAAGTCCGTATGAAATTTTTTTAATTCAATTTAACTCTCAAAATTCAAATTGTGTCTAATTTAGCCCCTCCATTATGTTGACCGTTAATGCCCTCTAACGGTCAAAGATAGATGGACGCGTGGCACACTCTAAAAGTGTTACATCATCAAAATTGATTTTAAAAAAATATAAAAAAACCTAAAAAATTCAAAAAAATCTACAAAATTATAAAAATTCGTAAAAATGGAAAAAAATAAAAATTATTTTAATTTTCCTTATTTTCCTTTAATTTTTTTTTAATAAAAACATAAAATAATATTTTTTTCTAAAAAACTCCAAAGTTTCATTTCTTTAAAAACCCCCCATAAATCCTTAAATCAAATATTAGCAGTGATTCAACCAATGGTCACTCTCTGTCGCAGGAAAATTCTATCATCTTCGTCATCCTTGCATCCATTTTTATCGTTCAACACCCCTTGCATCGCCCAACCCGTTCTCCCTCAATATTTCTTCTCACCAGCACTGTCGTCGGCCACAATACCAACTACTTCCACCATCGATTAAACTAATTTGAAGATTTGAGAATGTAGAGTTAGGGTTTATGGTTAGAGATTTTTAATAATCATTACAGTTATTTTTATGTTTTTTTTTATTTTAAGTAATTATTTATAATTTTATACATAATTTTAATTTTTCACACGTTTAAATATTTTTAGATTTTTCTTGAATTTTATAAATATTTTTTATATTTTTAATTTTTAATTTTTTTATAATTTTAATTTTTTTCAGATTTTTTAATATTTTTTAAATTTTAAATATATTATTTTATAATTTTAAATAATTTATAATTTTCAAATGATTATTTACAGTTTTAATGACGTGGCATATCTAGAGTGTATCGTTAGCGAAACAATATTTTAAAAAAAAAACAGTTTTAAGATAGGAACATATTTGGTAGTACCTTGGCATCAATACAATTCAGGTCATTTTCGATAATTTAATGTGTATAACAACAATCTAGCAATGTTAGCAGGAGATGTCAAACATCATATACAATTATGTCAAGCAACACATATATTTTTTGTACTATCAAAAGGTCATAAGGAGAGAAAATGATTCTTGAGTTGTAAAAAAGCATCTGTGTGATATGTGAACGTGAGATAATTGCAATAGATATTTACTCTATTTTGTTTTACAAATATTATTGTAATTTTATTGAAGGGCTGTTTCGAGCTTGGTCTATGGGGATTCACCACATTTGTGTGGAATTGGATAACAAACATGTTGTCCAATTGATTAATAACCAGTTACGTGGGGATTCTTGACGTTCTTTTGTCTCAGAATTATGTGGTCTCTATATCACATATGTATCGCGAGGTAAACTTAATTGCGGATTGTTTAACGAAATTGGAGCGAGATCCTACTCCATCCACGGCATCTTTCGTCACACCACCAACAGTAGTGGCGCTTCTTCTCCAGGCTGATCTTGTTCATGTGTAAACTGTCAATACACCAACGGCTAGACATGTCGCAAACCATGAGGACGAGTTTGCTTGGTTTCTACATTTTGTCTATAAAGGTGTGGACCTAGTGTCCTTATTTTCATTTGCTACTTAGGTTCAAATAATTTTTTTTATGTCTGTTATCAAATAGTTAAGAAAAGTATGAACATATATTATATGTAATCACTTGACTATTCAAAAAAAATAGCTGAACTTTTAAAGGGTGATGTTACATCCCTCGTGAGGGAAACATACTAGCTGATGTAATGACGAAGATGACGTGAAAGCAGCCGTTTGAATTTCGAGAATTTCATAGTTCCCAAATACATTTCCATATGTATTGTATAAAGATTATATCGTTTGAAGTTGTCGGGTTATGTTAACCATTTAGTCTTACTTCTCTATTCATTAAAAAAATGAACTACTATAAAAGAAAATTAAAGTTGAACTCGTGTGGTAAAACATAATAAAAATTACATGTTTCTTTTACAATAAAAAAAATAGAGAAAGCAACAACCCAAACATGGCGATGAAGTTGTTGGCATTGGCATAATTAATTTATGGCCAAAGCCTTATTAAGTCTAATCCCATATTTGCAGAATCTTTATTGCAGAATAATATGTAAGAAAATATTGGTTAACATCCAAAATTACATGTCTTTTTATATTGCAAGTGAGTTGTTGTTTTTTAATCATGGTATGTCATATGTGAGATGTTAGAGTTAATTTTGTTCAGAATTAAATTAAATTCTATTAAAAAATTAAATTAAATTGTCAAAACTAAAATTGTAAATCAGAAAATAGATAAATTTGTTAGAATGACTAATAAGACAATTGCTAACTAATTTCTTGTTATCAATAGTACTAAAAATTAGAAAACCCCTTTTTTTAGTGTTTGATAAAACTTATACACACTATGCACATAATATATTCTATTTTTAGTGTTTGATAAAATTTATACACACTATGCACATAAAAATTACTCGAATTTTGATTGCCTAAGAATAAAATCATTTTTCATTGAGACCATTTATTAAATTCAAATCTCGATATAACTTTGTTGGAAGGATTGTCATGTTTGTTTACATAGGGATCATGCAAAGCTGTTGAGTTGATCACACAATTGCAAATGGCCAAGAGGGGTAAATTGACAATTAAAATTTTGGTAGGAGGTAAGAGTGAAAAATAAAAAGTGACACAAGTGGTTAGACTGGTTCAAGTTCTCCAAATGAACTCTACATCCACTACCTTAGTTCCCACTAAGGATTTTCACCCAATTCACTACTTGAATTCTTCCCATTTTCTTGGATGAGGAGGTAACCTTACAAATTGATTAAGCTTTCTACCCAAAGCTTAATCCACTCACTTTTACAAAGAGATGAATTTGGTAAACTCTAAAAATTTCTCTCAAAGGATAAATGTTTACCCAAATACAATTTCAAACTCCTCAAACTCAGAATACAAGATTACAATAAGATCACAAGAGTTGAGTATAAGAATTTGACTATGAAAGGCACTAGGGTTTGGATTTTATGCTTTGATGTTGCTTGTAGGTTCAATAGTTGTTGCTTGGTCAATTGAGACTTGTTTTTATACCCTTGCATTGAATTCTATCCGTTTGGGTAGTTAGGATCATTAATAGAGCCGTTGAGAGCATTTTTCCCGCAATAAATGCAGCTCTGCTGCCTACCGTATCGGTACTCGTAGAGGGCGTATCGATACTTGCATCAAAGAGGAAAGAGTCGTTGTGACTGAAAACAGAGCGTATCGATACGCATAGAAGGCGTACCGGTACGGTTTTAAGGGGCGTATCGATACGGTGTTTGCTCACTGGAATCCCAAGTTTGGTTTTCTTAAAAATCATATCGATCCGCATACCAAGCGTATCGCTACGGTTTAACGGTCTTTTAAAAATTGGGAAACAAACCAACTGACAAGTTAACGTTCGAGAATTAAATGCAAAGATTTTGCAAAGATTGGCTTATCTTATCGATATGGTTGCAAAGCGTATTAGTACGGTTTCATTGAAAAAGTTGCTTAGATGAATGTCGTATCGATACGGGGTAATACCGTATCGGTACGCTAAGTCCATTAAAATTCCAGTGGCTAAAACCCGTATCGATACGCCTAAGGGTATCGATACGCCTGGGCGTTTTTGTATAGTTTGGCTTGAAAATCATAGGAAAAGACTTAGAAAATTTTATCTATTTAAGAGCTTGTCTTGAGATATTATTTTGTTTAAAATACTTGTCAATAGTGAGACTTTAAAGAGTACTTAAAAATTTATTGTTTTGCAAATTGGTCCTTAAGTTTAGATGTTATATCAAAATCAATCTTGGTTTCACAATCTCCCCCTTTTTGATATAACAAAACCACAAATAAATTTTTAAGTTTTTGAAACTTTTGAAAAGCTTTCTCCCCTTAATTTAAGATAGATTTTCAAAAATAAAAAATTGACTCTATAATCCTTCTCCCCTTTTTGTTAGATCAAATATAAATACAAGGATAATAGCAACAATTAATTCATTAAATTCAAAGCAACCATAATAGTTCAAATGCATAAACTTCAAAGCAAACATAATAATCCAAACTTAAATCCTAAGACATAGATAATAGGCATAAACTTATATCCTAAAACAAAAGTGCAATAACAGAAAAGAAAAGACTAAATGCCATAAGATGATATGCAAAAACTACTCGTCCGCCCCATCATCATCATCTTCCCCATCCTCTTCATCTTCATCGTCTTGAGTGGGTTGATTCCTCCGATTTTGGTTAAGCCAGACACCATGGAAGGCGGTGAGAGAGATATCCATGGAGTTTTGGCGAGAAGCCATGGTTTCCATTTTAGTCTCCATACCTTTGACGCGATCTTCCAAGGAGGTGAATCTAGTGTCCATAGCGGCAAACCCGGCTTCCATGGAAGTGAACTTCTCATTGAGGAATGTCATTAGAGTGCCCATGGAAGAAGATTCAATCGGAGCACGGTGAGATCTCGAAGAAGCACGAGAAGCATCGACGGAAGCATCTTGTGGAGGAGCTTGAGGGTTACAAACCCATTCATTGTCAACATAAGAGAAACCGGCACGAGCTAGAGAACACTCATCTATGGGTAGGCCAAGGGGTTCGAGATAGTCATGGGAACAATCAATGTCAAGGGAATGGAAAAGATAACTCAAAGCCGTAGAGTAGTAAAAAGATTTGACTTGTTTGGTGTGACGGTGTTGGACAAGATAGACAAGGTCGGCAAACATAATTTGACAAAGGTTTGGACGCTGACCTTCCCTAATGCACCTAAGCCAAAAATCATCGACTTGACGAATATTAGAAAATTTCCCTCCCGATGGACGAAAAAACCAAGAGACAAGAAGATGAAGGATACGGTCATGAGCATTTAAGACTTTGATTGAGCCTAAAGGACCCGTACCTAAGGACCTCTCATCATCAATACCAAGGTTTTCAAAACCAAAAACCGTACATAAAACTTTTTGATCAATTGTAAAGGTTTTGCTCATAACAGAGGACTCAATAGCAATGACATTCTCTCTAGCTTCATCATGAACACATAAAGCATTTGAAAAGTGTAACACCCGTGTCTAGGGCCTAGGAGGTAGCCGGGTTGTTGTCCGAGTCAAATAGAATCTAATTAAAAATAAACCAACTTTAAATAATGACCTATTTGAGTCTTAATAATGAGGGAGGGACCAAAGTTGTAATTTACCCACATTTTAAATAAAGGAAGACAACTTTTCCATAAAAGTTGTCATCTTCCTCTTCATTTTCTCCTTTACCAATTTCAAAACCCTCCCCCATTTTCAAACACTCCTAAACCCTAGTTACTATTCCATTAGCTTTGCTAGCCGATTTCTACACCAAATTGAAAGGTAAATATATTTTCTTAACCTCCTCTCTATCCTCTACCTATCTATTGTTTTAGATTTCAAAAACATTGAGTTTTGGGAATTAGGGTTCATATGGAAATTTGGGGTTTTGATGGGGTTTTTCAATTTTTTTTGAGAAATTGTTTTGGGGTTATGTTTAATCATGATGAAACTTACAACATATCTTAATTTGGTTGATTTTGGGTAAATTTTCGTAGTGGGTCTTTAGGGCAAATTTCAAAGTATGAAAAATTGGGTTTTTGAGAGGTTTAGTGTTGAAATTGAAGGGCTGATGGTCTACCTATGTTAGGAGGGTGATTTGGGATATTTTGGAAGTCATTTGGGTGCTTGGAATTGGATATTTCAGCCCTTGGTTGTGGGAGTCCGAAAATTGGGTTTTTGGAGATGCTATGTGGGTTGGAAATTTGTGGAAATTGAGTTGTGTTTTGCAAAGTAGATTGATGGTTGAATTAGCATTGAATTGAGAAGTAATGTATGGGTTTTGTTTGAATAGAAGCAAGAGGAAACGTGGAAGAGGCTTTGGGATCGAATCCGGAAAGTTGAAGGTGATTGCTTGCTTGGTCTTGGAGCTTGGAAGCTTAGGTGAGTGGTTGTTTGCTTTTAAAGATTTTAAAATAGTTGGTTCGAGTATGGACTAGGTTGGGCTTGGTAGACCCACCTAGAGTTAGGATTAGGGTGGTAGCCTAATCCTAAACTTGATCTAGAGCCTTTGGTTGAACTCATTATATGGTTGTGTATGTCTCGTATAAATTGTGGTATGAATGTCTATGTATATTGCTTTATACATGTGGAATGAGATTGGACTTATGATGCTTGAGACATGAATAATGTTGATTGTTGGTGAGTACGTGCTAAGCACAAGGTTAATGAAGTGAGTAAATATTGGCACTAGTAAACTTGGATACAAATGATCGATCATTAGGATGTTAGTGTGTACACATGAGTCTAAAGTCGTGCGTGGCCTTGGTGGCGTTGAGTCACCAAGGAGGAGTACGGGTACGCTCGGAATTGTATTTAAATGTAGTCGGTGATGAGTGGAATCCCATCGACGGGGCGTGAGGATGAGTGGAATCCCCTCCGCGAGACCGGTGATGAGTGAAATCCCACCGTTAGGTAATGTGGTTGTTGGACATGAGTTTCCAACATGTCTATCCGCGTATTCGGGTCTTAACTAGGTGCCAATGTTGTTTGATGTGTATATCAATGTGTTGAGGTTCATGGTTCTTATTGGGATACTTATTTGTGATCACATGTATCATGGAAATTGAGCTTATGATCATGGCATTATTATTGTCTATTGCTCATGCATTTTATCTTGTGGACCTTTGGTATGATTGTGATACCTTAGCTAGATCATTCTCGGACCCTGCAATGTTAAGGTTTGTTTTTAGAGCTTACCCTTACTAAGCATCATTGCTTACGCTCTCTTTGTTCAACATTGCAGATCCTTAGTTCGTGGGTTGCTCGGGCAAGTGGAGGGCCTCCAAGTGTGGTTTTTGGCTTGAGTACATCAAGTATGGCTTTTAAATGTTGAACATGTAATAGATTAAGCAATGAGACATGTGTCTTTTGATGGATGATTGTTGGGTGTTTAGGAGCATGTTTAGACTCCATGTTATGTTGCTTTTGTGTGGCTTGCGATGCCATGTTTAAGTTGTAATCCATGCCTAAATTGCTTATCTTGAATGTTGGTTAAGTACCTTTGAGTTTGCCTTATGTTGAATGTTGAAGTATGGGTTTTGTATGTTTAAGTGTCATCTTTGGGTCAATTGCATGTTCCTTCAATGTATGTATATGTTGGGTGCTTGTATGACTTTAATGTGGCATGTAAATGTTGTATGAATGCTTGTTGGGGTCTAGGAGAGTCCTAAAATGCATTTAGATTCGATTCCTCATCGTTTTTGCTGAGTTTGGAGGCTTTTCTGTGCAGGGGTATCGATACGGTTGGTATCGTATCGATACCACCTTCTTGATCAAGCCTCGTGTATCGATACACTTGAGAGGTGTACCGATACTATTTTTGCTACTGGAGCTACTGTCCAGTTCCGTATCGGTACGGCCCTTCACGTGTATCGATACGGTCTCCTTAGCGTTGACCGTGGGAAGTCAACAAGTGGGGAGGGTATCAATACACTCCTAGGTGTATCGATACGGTCTCCACTAGTTGACTTGGACCCGTTGACCTGGTCAAAGGGGTATCGATACACCCCTAGACGTATCGATACCGCCTGCAGTCTAAGTTTAAAATTGGGTTTTAACTTGACTACTTGAGTTTGTTCGATTGTTTTGAATATGTTGTTCCGCTGTATGGTCACTTAGGGTTTAATATCCATTTAGACAAGATTTAAAAAAAAATAGGGTTGCTAACCGAGGGGGAATCCTTAGGGGTTTTCACTCGGTTTTCCCTGTGTGACCCACTCGTACCGGTCATTCGGCCAGACCGGGACGAGGGGGTTACACTTGTTGGTATTAGAACCTAAGGTTACCGAGACCTTGGGCAGGTAAGTGAGGTAAGTTTAAGTTTTTAAATTAAATTTCACGGTGTTTGCTTGTTTTGCAAGAATGATTGCTTGGGTGACAAGTATGTTGGTTGATTTATTTTAAAGCATGTGTGTGAGAGTCCCATTGCTACTATTACATTGGAAAAATGATTTTAAGTGAGGGAACGTACTTGAAACACTTGGAAGCCTTGCCTTGCTAACCCAGCTTGTATGTTTTGTTATTGTGGTTGTAGTTGATAATTGTGAGAGTGATGTCTAGACCGAGAGGTAGACCGAGGTTGGTTCGTCAGGAACCGCGAGTTGTGGCTCCTGTTGAGCCGGTAGTTGGTGCGGGGGCTCACATAGAGGGACCGGGGGCCGCGGGAGTTGGCGCTCCTCCACCACCCCCTCCACCTGGAGTTGGGGGCGAGGATGGAGCTGGAGGCAATGGACCACAAGGTGGTCAAGGTGGCCAAGGTCCAGCTGGAATTGATATGACTCCGCTTGTGCAAGCAATAGCGGGAGCATTCCAGGCCGCAGTTGCGGGAGCTCAGGCTGCAGCTCAGCCTAGGTGTGATGATGCTAGTTTACCTTTGGAGAGGCTCCGTAGCTTGGGGGCCGAGGAGTTTAGAGGATCTACTCCGGAGAGATCGGAGTTATGGTTGGAGAAGACAGTTCGTATCTTGGCTCAGATGGGTTGTGCGGGTGCACGTAGATTGGGTTGTGTGATTTCTTTGCTTCAGGGTGATGCCTACACCTGGTGGGTCACCATCACTACCGGGGTTCCAGAGACAGAGATTGATTGGGAGTTCTTTGAGTCTGCTTTCCGGAAGAGATACTTGGGACCGAGGTACTTGGATGAGAAGAAGCGAGAGTTTATGGCTCTTACTCAGGGGGATGCTTCTGTGACTGATTATGAGATCCGCTTTGTTCGCTTGAGTCAGTATACCCCAGAGTTGGTTCCTACTGAAGTGGAACGCTGTAACCGATTCCGGTACGGATTGAATGAAGAGGTTAAGAGGTACACGTTGGCTTCTGACTACTCAGACTTTGATGTGTTGGTCGCGAGGGCCAAGGATTTGGAGCATAGTTTGGGTTCAGCCAAACGAGCTGGTGGTTCTGGTTCTGGAAAGAGGCATAACCACTTTGATGGTAGAGATGCTAAGAGGCACAGAGGTGGCGGACATCAGTTTGATCAGAGACGTGGCGGTGGCCACAATGGTAGGGGCCATCAGGGCCATAGAGGAGGAGGACGCTTGCCCGAGTGTGCACAGTGTGGGAGACAGCACACTGGAGAGTGCTGGGGTAACTTCCACGCTTGTTGGAACTGTGGTTCGAGGGACCACTTTAGAAGGGACTGTCCGCGTCAGGCAGCTCAGGCACCAAAGATTGCTCAGGCTCCTGCGAGAGGTAATGATTTTCAGAGAGGCCGTGGGCGCGGTCGTTGCTACTTCCAGCCGAGGGCTGATGCACCTAGGGTAGATGCTCAGAGGAACCTTGCGCATGTTGTGGCTGTGCAGCCAGAGGCGGGAGGACCAGCGAGGGTCTATGCTCAGAGAGAGGCCGGGAACGACACCGATGTGATAGCAGGTAATTTCGAGTTACAGTCTATGTCCTTGCTTTCTTTGGTTGATTCGGGTTCTACGCATTCCTACATTTTGAGTAAGCATGCACAGAAGTTAGATATCCCTGTTGAGATCTTAGATGTAGGTATGCATGTTACTAGTTCTTTTGGTTAGACAGTTGTGGTTAGACGTATGTATAGGAGGCGTCCACTGAAGATTCAGGGTCATGTGTTCTCAGTTGATATGATGGAACTTCCTTTCTATGGTTTTGATATTATACTGGGTATGGATTGGTTGGTTGAGCATCGGGCTAGTGTGGATTTTGAGACAAAGAGAATTTCCTTGAAGCTTTCCGATGACTACGAGGTAGTGGTAGTGGGCGAGAACATTAAGTTCTTGTCTAATGTGGTGTCAGCTTTAGAGGCTCATAGGTTGATGGACTCTGGATGTGGGGCTTATTTAGCTTATGTGATGAATCCGGATATGAGTGAAGCTAGACCGAAAGATATCAGAACAGTGTGTGACTTTCCAGATGTGTTTCCTGAAGAGTTGCCGGGTTTGCCTCCTGACAGAGATGTTGAGTTTGTGATTGAGACAGTTTCAGGGTCTAGTCCAGTTTCGATAGCTCCGTATCGTATGGCTTCGAAAGAGTTGAAAGAATTGAAGAGTCAGTTGCAAGAATTATTAGACCGTGGTTTCATTAGGCCTAGTAGTTCTCCGTGGGGTGCTCCAGTGTTGTTTGTGAAAAAGAAAGATGGTAGCATGCGCATGTGTATTGACTATAGGCAGCTGAATCAGTTGACTGTGAAGAACAAGTATCCGTTGCCTCGTATAGATGATTTGTTTGATCAGTTGAGAGGTGCTTCAGTATTCTCGAAGATAGATTTGAGATCCGGGTACTATCAGTTGAAAGTGAAAGAGTGTGATGTTCCGAAGACAGCTTTTAGGACTAGGTATGGTCACTATGAGTTTCTCGTGATGCCATTTGGGCTCACGAATGCACCGGCAGCATTCATGGACATGATGAACAGAATTTTCAGAGACTATCTAGACCGATTTGTGGTTGTCTTCATTGATGATATACTTGTGTACTCGAAGACAGAAGAAGAGCATGATGAGCACTTGAGATTTGTTTTACAGAGATTGTTGAGCAATCAGTTGTATACGAAGCTTAGTAAGTGTGAGTTCTGGATTCGAGAGGTTGTATTTCTTGGCCATGTTGTTTCGGCCGAAGGCATCCGAGTTGATCCATCGAAGATTGAGGCTATTGTTGAGTGGAAACAACCTAAGTCCGTGACCGAGATTAGGAGTTTCCTAGGATTAGCTGGTTACTATAGGAGGTTTGTTGATGGCTTCTCTAGAGTAGCTGCTCCCTTGACTAAGTTGTTGCAAAAGGGAGTCAAGTTTGAATGGTCAGATGCAAGACAAAAGGCCTTTGAGAAACTGAAAGAAGCTTTTCCAAATGCTCCAGTGTTATTGCAACCTGTTTCAGGTAAGGAGTTTGTGATTTACAGTGATGCTTCCTACGTAGGCTTAGGGTGTGTCTTGATGCAAGATAGGAGAGTTGTTGCTTATGCTTCTAGACAGTTGAAGATTCATGAGAAGAACTATCCTACTCAAGATATAGAGTTGGCCGCAGTTGTTTTTGCATTGAAGATTTGGCGTCATTACTTGTATGGTGAGAAGTGTATAGTCTACACCGATCACAAGAGCTTGAAGTACTTGATGACACAGAAAGAGTTGAATTTGAGACAGAGAAGATGGCTAGAGTTGCTAAAAGACTATGATTTAACCATTGAGTACCATCCGGGTAAAGCAAACGTAGTAGCCGATGCTTTGAGTAGAAAAGTGGCCGTTGAGTTGAGAGCTATGTTTGCTAGATTGAGTGTGTCCGATGATGGTGGTTTGATCACCGAGTTGCAAGTGAAGCCTTCTTTGATTCAGTTGATTAGAGAGAAGCAGTGGCAAGATGCGAGCCTGGTTCCTCATGTTCAGGACATAGCCGAAGGAAGACCGACTGAGTATAGTTTCAGTGGTGAAAGCTTGTTGTGCTTTAGGGATAGAATTGTTGTACCGGAAGATGTTGAGCTGAGACGTCAGATTCTGAGTGAGGCACATTCGAGTCCCTTTTCTATGCATTCGGGTAGTACCAAGATGTACCGAGATTTGAAGAATGATTACTTTTGGGTTGGTTTGAAGAGAGATGTAGCCGAGTATGTGAGCCGTTGCATGGTTTGTCAGAGAGTGAAGGCAGAACATCAGGTTCCTTCAGGTTTGCTACAGGCTTTAAAGATTCCGGAATGGAAATGAGAGAGGATCACCATGGATTTTGTATCAGGGTTGCCTTTGTCTCCTTCGAAGAAGAATTCAGTTTGGGTGATTGTTGATAGATTCACTAAGTGTGCTCACTTCTTAGCAGTGAACACTACAGATTCCTTAGACAAGTTGGCAAACTTGTACATTCGTGAGATTGTGAGACTTCATGGAGTTCCGAAGTCTATAGTTTCAGATAGGGATACTAGATTTACTTCGAGGTTCTGGAGTTGTTTGCATAGTGCTTTGGGTAGTCGTCTGCATTTCAGCACATCTTATCATCCGCAGTCCGATGGGCAGTCAGAGCGAGTGATACAGATTCTTGAGGATATGCTTCGTTGCTGTGTGATTGATTTTCAGGGTTCTTGGGAGAAGCACTTACCGTTGGTCGAGTTTGCTTACAACAACAGTTATCAGTCTAGCATCCAGATGGCACCCTACGAGGCTTTGTATGGTAGGCGGTGTAGGACTCCGATTTGTTGGGCTGAGACAGGTCAGAGATTGTTACCTATGCCAGACTTGCTTAAAGGAACCACAGAAAAAGTGAAGTTGATTTGCGACCGTTTGAAAGCAGCTTCCGATCGTCAGAAGTCTTATGCAGATTTGAAGAGGAAAGAGATTGAGTACTCGGTGGGTGAGAAAGTGTTTCTGAAAGTATCTCCGTGGAAGAAGGTAATGAGATTTGGCCGGAAGGGCAAGTTGAGTCCGAGGTTCATTGGTCCGTATGAGATAGTTGAGCGGATTGGGCCTGTAGCTTATCGGTTGAGGTTACCTTCTGAGTTAGAGAAGATCCATGATGTCTTTCATGTGTCTATGCTTAGAAGATATAGATCAGATCCTTCTCATGTGATGCCCGTTGAGGAGATAGAGTTGAATCCGGATTTGTCTTATAATGAAGAGCCCGTTGAGATACTTGCTTCGGATAGCAAGGTGTTGCGTGGCAAGACCATAGAGTTGGTCAAGGTGTTGTGGAGACATAGAGGTGTGGAAGAGGCCACGTGGGAGAGGAAAGCTGATATGGTTGAGCAGTTTCCGTATTTGTTTCCACCAGGTAATTTCGGGGACGAAATTTCCTTAAGTGGGGGAGAGTTGTAACACCCGTGTCTAGGGCCTAGGAGGTAGCCGGGTTGTTGTCCGAGTCAAATAGAATCTAATTAAAAATAAACCAACTTTAAATAATGACCTATTTGAGTCTTAATAATGAGGGAGGGACCAAAGTTGTAATTTACCCACATTTTAAATAAAGGAAGACAACTTTTCCATAAAAGTTGTCATCTTCCTCTTCATTTTCTCCTTTACCAATTTCAAAACCCTCCCCCATTTTCAAACACTCCTAAACCCTAGTTACTATTCCATTAGCTTTGCTAGCCGATTTCTACACCAAATTGAAAGGTAAATATATTTTCTTAACCTCCTCTCTATCCTCTACCTATCTATTGTTTTAGATTTCAAAAACATTGAGTTTTGGGAATTAGGGTTCATATGGAAATTTGGGGTTTTGATGGGGTTTTTCAATTTGTTTTGAGAAATTGTTTTGGGGTTATGTTTAATCATGATGAAACTTACAACATATCTTAATTTGGTTGGTTTTGGGTAAATTTTCGTAGTGGGTCTTTAGGGCAAATTTCAAAGTATGAAAAATTGGGTTTTTGAGAGGTTTAGTGTTGAAATTGAAGGGCTGATGGTCTACCTATGTTAGGAGGGTGATTTGGGATATTTTGGAAGTCATTTGGGTGCTTGGAATTGGATATTTCAGCCCTTGGTTGTGGGAGTCCGAAAATTGGGTTTTTGGAGATGCTATGTGGGTTGGAAATTTGTGGAAATTGAGTTGTGTTTTGCAAAGTAGATTGATGGTTGAATTAGCATTGAATTGAGAAGTAATGTATGGGTTTTGTTTGAATAGAAGCAAGAGGAAACGTGGAAGAGGCTTTGGGATCGATCCGGAAAGTTGAAGGTGATTGCTTGCTTGGTCTTGGAGCTTGGAAGCTTAGGTGAGTGGTTGTTTGCTTTTAAGGATTTTAAAATAGTTGGTTCGAGTATGGACTAGGTTGGGCTTGGTAGACCCACCTAGAGTTAGGATTAGGGTGGTAGCCTAATCCTAAACTTGATCTAGAGCCTTTGGTTGAACTCATTATATGGTTGTGTATGTCTCGTATAAATTGTGATATGAATGTCTATGTATATTGCTTTATACATGTGTAATGAGATTGGACTTATGATGCTTGAGACATGCATAATGTTGATTGTTGGTGAGTACGTGCTAAGCACAAGGTTAATGAAGTGAGTAAATATTGGCACTAGTAAACTTGGATACAAATGATCGATCATTAGTATGTTAGTGTGTACACATGAGTCTAAAGTCGCGCGTGGCCTTGGTGGCGTTGAGTCACCAAGGAGGAGTACGGGTACGCCCGGAATTGTATTTAAATGTAGTCGGTGATGAGTGGAATCCCATCGGCGGGGCGTGAGGATGAGTGGAATCCCCTCCGCGAGACCGGTGATGAGTGAAATCCCACCGTGAGGTAATGTGGTTGTTGGACATGAGTTTCCAACATGTCTATCCGCGTATTCGGGTCTTAACTAGGTGCCAATGTTGTTTGATGTGTATATCAATGTGTTGAGGTTCATGGTTCTTATTGGGATACTTATTTGTGATCACATGTATCATGGAAATTGAGCTTATGATCATGGCATTATTATTGTCTATTGCTCATGCATTTTATCTTGTGGACCTTTGGTATGATTGTGATACCTTGGCTAGATCGTGCTCGGACCCTGCAATGTTGAGGTTTGTTTTTAGAGCTTACCCTCACTAAGCATCATTGCTTACGCTCTCTTTGTTCAACATTGCAGATCCTTAGTTCGTGGGTTGCTCGGGCAAATGGAGGGCCTCCAAGTGTGGTTTTTGGCTTGAGTACATCAAGTATGACTTTTAAATGTTGAACATGTAATAGATTAAGCAATGGGACATGTGTCTTTTGATGGATGATTGTTGGGTGTTTAGGAGCATGTTTAGACTCCATGTTATGTTGCTTTTGTGTGGCTTGCGATGCCATGTTTAAGTTGTAATCCATGCCTAAATTGCTTATCTTGAATGTTGGTTAAGTACCTTTGAGTTTGCCTTATGTTGAATGTTGAAGTATGGGTTTTGTATGTTTAAGTGTCATCTTTGGGTCAATTGCATGTTCCTTCAATGTATGTATATGTTGGGTGCTTGTATGACTTTAATGTGGCATGTAAATGTTGTATGAATGCTTGTTGGGGTCTAGGAGAGTCCTAAAATGCATTTAGATTCGAGTCCTCATCGTTTTTGCTGAGTTTGGAGGCTTTTCTGTGCAGTGGTATCGATACGGCTGGTATCGTATCGATACCACCTTCTTGATCAAGCCTCGTGTATCGATACACTTGAGAGGTGTACCGATACTATTTTTGCTACTGGAGCTACTGTCCAGTTCCGTATCGGTACGGCCCTTCACGTGTATCGATACGGTCTCCTTAGCGTTGACCGTGGGAAGTCAACAAGTGGGGAGGGTATCAATACACTCCTAGGTGTATCGATACGGTCTCCACTAGTTGACTTGGACCCGTTGACCTGGTCAAAGGGGTATCGATACACCCCTAGACGTATCGATACCGCCTGCAGTCTAAGTTTAAAATTGGGTTTTAACTTGACTACTTGAGTTTGTTCGATTGTTTTGAATATGTTGTTCCGCTGTATGGTCACTTAGGGTTTAATATCCATTTAGACAAGATTTAAAAAAAAAATTGGGTTGCTAACCGAGGGGGAATCCTTAGGGGTTTTCACTCGGTTTTCCCCGTGTGACCCACTCGGACCGGTCATTCGGCCAGACCGGGACGAGGGGGTTACAAAAAGAATACAATGACCAAATTCCTATATAGAATATGAGGAATGCTTAAAAATGTTAGAAATTTCAATTGCTTAATTAAAGGGAGGTATTGGAATTTGAAATGGCTAGAGTTTAAAACGGGACAAACACAACACGTTCTTCCCTAAGGGTCATGCCTTGAAATAGTTTGTAACGAGTCATATCGGCATCATCGGGAAAACTTAATTGGATAATATAAGGGAGATTAGGTTTAGGGTTACCCTCGGCATCCTCACTAGGATCGGAAGTAGCAAGAAAAAGTTTCGCTCTCTTTTTGGACGGTGCCATACCTGAAAAACACATCAAAATGATTCGAATATGTATGCAATTAACATCTTATTCAACCCAATAAATTCTAATAATTCAAGGTAATTGTAAAAAAATTAATTTGAAAAAGATATATACAAATTTGAGAAAAAGTAAAAAAAAAATAGATTAAAAAATACGAATAGAAAATATATTCGAATAAAAAAATTGATTTTGAAAAATTTTGATGAAAAAGTTGAAACCCATAACATAAAACTATGTTTTGTACAAATATTAAGTTGAAACAATTATAAAAATCAAACGAAAATAAAATAAAATAAAAGAGAAAAGTTTTATACCTTAAACTTTAGATTGGATGAATTTGTTGATGTGAATGCACAAGATTTGTTGACAAAGCTTAGCTTTGACGTGGAGATCAAAAACCCTTAAAGAATTTTTAAGTTTGATGGTAAAAATTGAAGGATTGAGGGGGGGTTTTATAGGGGATTGCGGCTAGGATTTTGAAGAGAAAAGAGGGGTTTTTGTTTTTAAAGTCTTTTTAAAGATGCAACCCTAAATAGCCTCTCCGTCGAGACCGTATCGATATGCGTGTATAGCGTATTGATACCCTTTAACCCTAAATTTTTTTTATTTGTCATTACTACCGTATCGATACGCGGGACCGTATCGGTACGACTTGACCTTGATTAACTCCCTTGACTTAATCGTATCGATACGCGGGGTCGTATCGATACTCGTTCAACATCAAAGATTTGCCAGTTATGAACCCGTATCGATACGCTTAAGCCGTATCGATACGCCTTTACCAGATAAGGCATTTTTGACAGATTTAAATGCAAAAATCCAACTTCAAGCGACCCTAAATGCATGCAAATGTCCTATGAACAAGTTTTAATGGCTAAACTTAATGCATACTCCCTCTAGCAACATGCATAGAAGCAAAAAGAGCAAAATTAACACAAGCATGAATCAAAAACAATTTCAAGCAAATTTTTGACATTTTGGGACCTAGAAGGGGTCAAGAAAGGCTAGTTAAACCTAACTCTCTCATAAGGGTCCAAAAGCGCTCTTTATCTAAAGGCTTTGTGAATATATCCGTTAATTGGTTCAAGGTGTCAACATACTCTATAACAACATCATTTTCAACACATGATCTGAAATGAAATGATGCCTAATTTCTATGTGTTTGGTTCTAGAGTGTTGGATGGGATTCTTAGTGAGACAAATGGCACTAGTGTTGTCACACCTAAGGGGTATGATTTCTATTTCAACACCATAATCTAAGAGTTGTTGCTTCATCCAAAGGACTTGAGCACAACAACTCCCTAAGGATATGTACTCCGCTTCGGTGGTAGATAAGGCTACATTATTTTGTTTCTTAGAGAACCGAGATACGAGCATACTACCTAAGAATTGGCATGTCCCGGAAGTACTTTTCCTATCTATTTTACTCCCCCATAATTCGCATCCGAATAAGCATGAAGGCTAAAGGAGGAATCTTTAGGATACCAAAGGCCAAAGTTAGGTGTGTCTCTAAGGTATCTAAAAATTCTCTTAATGGCAACTAAGTGTGATTCTCTAAGACTAGCTTGAAACCTAGCACACAAGTAAACACTAAACATAATATCCGGTCTACTTGCGATAAGGTAAAGCAAAGAACCTATCATGGATCTATAAAGCTTAGAATCAATACACTTACCTCCTTCATCTTTGTCAAGCTTTATGGAAGAGCTCTTAGGTGTGGCTTGAGGTTTTGCATTCTCCAAGCCGAACTTTTTGAGCATATCGTTCACGTACTTAGCTTGATTTATGAAGGTGCCATCTTTCTTTTGCTTGATTTGGAGTCCCAAAAAGAATGAGAGCTCCCCCATCATGCTCATCTCGAACTCTCCTTGCATTAGCTTAGAAAATTCTTTGCAATAACATTCGTTAGTAGAACCAAAAATGATATCATCAACATAGATTTGTACTACTAAGATGTCATTGTTGTATCTTTTTATGAAGAGTGTAGTGTCCACCTTACCTTTTTCAAAACCATTTTCAATTAAAAAATTTGAAAGTCTCCCATACCAAGCTCTAGGAGCTTGTTTTAAACCATAAAGAGCTTTAATTAGTTTGAACACATGGTTTGGAAATTTTGAATCCTCAAAACCCGGTGGTTGTTCAACATACACTTCTTCATTTATAAAACTGTTTAAAAAGGCACTTTTTACATCCATTTGAAAAAGCTTGAAATCATTATAACATGCAAATGCTAAAAGCATCCTAATGGCTTCCATCCTAGCTACGTGTGCATATGTCTCATCAAAATCAATTCCCTCTTCTTGGGTATAGCCTTGAGCAACAAGCCTAGCCTTGTTTCTCACTATATTACCACTTTCATCTAGTTTATTCCTAAACTCCCATTTAGTTCCTATAGTAGATTGATTACTAGGCCTTTCAACTAATGTCCAAACTTTACTTCTCTCAAATTGATTTAATGGCCAAAATCCAAAAATCATCTTTTAAAGCTTCTTTAATATTTTTAGGCTCAATGTATGAAAGAAATGCAACATGGTTCATTAATTTGAGAGAGGATCTAGTAGTTACCCCCTTGGATGGATCACCCAAGATTTCACCACCTTTGACATAGTTGAACTCCATTGGGTAAGATACCTCCTTTTCCTCAAGAGCCAAGTCCTTCAAGGCTTCAAGAGGTGAATCTTGTGCATCCTCATCTTTAGTTGGAATCTCATCCACCTTTGATGTTTGTCCTCCATCAATGGCATCAAGAATTCCTACATCATCATCATCATCACAAGATTCCTTCCTCGGAAGGAGGTTATCATCGAAAACAACATGTATAGACTCTTCAACTACTAGAGCTCTTTTATTAAATACACGATAGGCTTTAGAGTTTAAAGAGTACCCTAAGAAAATAGCTTCATCACTTTTGACATCAAATTTACCTAAGTTTTCTTTACCATTATTCAAGACAAAACACTTGCAACCAAAAGGGTGAAAATAGCTAATGTTAGGATTCTTAGATTTTAAAATCCCATAAGGTGTTTTCTTCAAAATTGGCCTAATCATTACTCGATTTATAATATAGCAAGCGATATTTGTGGCTTACCCCCAAAAATATTTAGGTAAATTATTTTCGCAAAGCATGGTTCTAGCCATTTCTTCTAAAGTTCGATTTTTCCTCTCAACTACCCCATTTTGTTGAGGAGTGCGAGGTGCGGAAAAATTATGGCTAATCTCATTTTCATTTAAAAACTCATCAAAACCTAGATTTTGAAATTCGGTTCCATGATCACTTCTAATGTGAGAAATTTTAAGTTCAAGATCATTTTGAGTTATTTTAGAAAATGTGATGAATTTTTCTAAAGCCTCATCTTTTGTACTTAAGAATAGAACCCAAGTAATCCTAGAATAGTCATCTACAAGTACAAAGGCATATGATTTACCACCCAATCTCATTGTTCTAATAGGCCCAAAAAGATCCATATAAATCAATTGTAAACATCTACTAGTAGAGACACCATTAATGAATTTAAATGAAGTTCTATGTTGTTTACCCTTTGAACATGCATCACAAATTTTATCATTAGAAAACTTAAGTTTGGGTAAACCTCTAACTAGATTAAGGGAAATTAATTTCTCTAAGACACTCATGCTAGCATGTCCTAATTTTCTATGCCAATGCCACGAGTCATGTTCATCATGTGCAACTAAGCATGTATGAGATGATTAGATGTCATCTAAATGCACCATGTAGATATTGCCTATTCTATGTCCTATGAGCATTAGTTGATTTGTTTTAATGTTCACAATTTTCAACCACTTTTATCAAATAAAACATTAAAACCCTTATCACATAATTGACTAATGCTCAATAAATTATGTCTAAGACCGTTGACATACAAAACATTTTCAATGAAAATAGAAGAGTGATTACCAATGGAGCCTATTCCTTCAATGTGGCCTTTGGAGTTGTCACCGAAAGTTACCACTCCACCACTTTTTGGCTTTAGTTCCACGAATATACTCTTGTCACCGGTCATATTTCTTAAGCATCCACTATCAAGGTACCACGAGTTTTGGCTTGAAGCTTTGGCCTAGTAGCAATGCTCCCCATACAAACAAAGAAATTAGGCCTTGATTTTTGGTACCCAAATCATTTTGGGTCCATGTGTGTTAGCCTTCAAAATTTTGGTTCCCTTAGGAATCCAAGAAGCAATAGCATTCATATTATTATAAATAATGAGTTCCTTAGGAACCCAAACACTTCTAACCTTTTGACCTCTAGATTGCTTATGAAAATTTCTTTGTTTAAGAATAAAAGGTTTTCTTTTTACATATTGAGATTTAGAAGAGTTTCCTTTTTCAAAATTGTTTTTCCCAATAGCAATTGATGTTTTAAGATTATCCACTTCCTTTGTGTGATAATCTTGAAAATCGGAAAGAAGTTTTTCAAGTTCATGATTTTTTGTTTTAAGATCATTTGAAAGATTTACTAAAAACAAAACCTTCTTTTCCAATTCGGAGTTAGTTTTTGAAAATGTTTCATTTTGATTTTTCAAATCGGAAATGTTTTTCTTGTTTCTCAAAATGGATTCCTTATATTTTCCAACTAACTCATCGTAAACCTCTTGCAATTAATCGTAAGCATCTTGAAGCTCATCAAAGGTAAAATCAAAATTAGACGAGTTAGGATTTACCTTTGGTTCATCATCAATGGCCATGCGACAAAGATTGGCCACTTCCTCCTCCTCCTCAGATGACTCATCGTCACTCCAAGTTGCTACTTGAGCTTTGAGCTTGTTCTTCTTCCCAAAGCTCTTCCTCTTCAATTGAGGACATTCAGAACAGATATGACCGGGCTTTTTGCATTCATAGCAAGTGATTTGGTCCTTCTCCTCTTCCTTACTCTTGCTCTTGAAGTCTCTTTTTCTAATGAACTTTCTCCCACGATTGGACTTCATAAAGCGAGTGAACCGTTTGGCCAACATGGCCATCTCTTCATCTTCATCTTCGCTCGAATCGCTTTCATGGTATGAAGCTTTAAGAGCGATTCCAACCTTCTTCTTCTCAACATCCTTCTTCTCAACCTTCTTCTCTTCCATTTTATTTTCTTCTTCTCTTCCCTTTCTCATGATCTCATGGGTGAGTAGAGATCCAACAAGAGCATCAAGCTTGAGAGTCTTCAAATCTTGAGCTTCAATAATAGCCGTTCTCTTGCTATCCCATGATTCCGGAAGAGAGTACAACAATTTCCTCACTAGCTTGTCTTCGGGGATGATCTCACCGAAACCCTTCAATTCGTTGACAATGACCGAGAATCGATCAAACATCTTGGAAACACTCTCATCGGGATCCATCTTGAAATTTTCGTAGCTTAGATTTAGTAGCCCAATTTTTGTTTTCTTGACATCACTAGTTCCCTCATATGTTGTCTCGAGGGTGTCCCAAACCTCCTTGGCATTCTCGATCGAAGACACCTTGGAGTATATATCCGGACCAAGTGCACAAAAGATGACATGAAGAGCTTTCTCATTCACTTGCATCCTTCTTCGTTCATCTTCCGTCATTTCGGCTTTCACCTTTGGGACAAGTCTTGCTTCACTATCTCTCTTCATGGGAATGTATGGACCTTCTTGAACCACATCCCACACCATGTAGTCGGTAGACTTGATGAAGAGCCTCATCTTTTTCTTCCAATATGGGTAGTTATCCCCATTGAAGAAAGGTGGCTTTGTAGTAGATTGGGACTCATAGAGGTTGGAGTTGGAGGTGGATGCCATTGCTTGACTAGTTGTTGATCAAACTCTCCTAGAATCGACTCAAGAGGGTTGTAATCCTTCCAATGAGTGTAGATCTGATACCAATTGTTGAGTTGATCACACAATTGCAAATGGCCGAGTGGGGGTGAATTGGTAATTAAAATTTTGGTAGGAGGTAAGAGTGAAAAATAAAAAGTGACACAAGTGGTTAGAGTGGTTCAAGTTCTCCAAATGAACTATACATCCACTATCTTAGTTCCCACTAAGGATTTTCAACCAATTCACTACTTGAATTCTTCCCCTTTTCTTGGATGAGGAGGTAACCTTACAAATTGATTAAGCTTTCTACCCAAAGCTTAATCCACTCACTTTTACAAAGAGATGAATTTGGTAAACTCTAAAAATTCCTCTCAAAGGACAAATGTTTACCCGAATACAATTTCAAACTCCCAAAACTCATAATACAAGATTACAATAAGACCACAAGAGTTGGGTACAAGAATTTGACTATGAAAGGCACTAGGGTTTGGATTTTATGCTTTGATGTTGCTTGTAGGTTCAATAGTTGTTGCTTGGTCAATTGAGACTTGTTTTTATACCCTTGCATTGAATTCTAGCCGTTTGGGTAGTTGGGATCATCAATGGAACTGTTGAGAGCATTTTTCCCGCAATAAATGCAGCTCTGCTGCCTACCGTATCGGTACTCGTAGAGGGCGTATCGATACATGCATCAAAGAGGAAAGAGCCGTTGTGACTGAAAACAGAGCGTATCGATACGCATAGAAGGCGTACCGGTACGATTTTAAGGGGCGTATCGATACAGAGAGTCGTATCGATACGGTGTTTGCTCACTGGAATCCTAAGTTTGGTTTTCTTAAAAATCGTATCGATACGCATACCAAGCGTATCGGTACGGTTTAACAGTCTTTTAAAAATTGGGAAACCAATCAATTGACAAGTTAATGTTCGAGAATTAAATTCAAAGATTTTGCAAAGATTGGCTTTTCGTATGGATACTGTTGCAAAGCGTATCGGTACGGTTTCATTGAAAGAGTTGCCCAGATGAATGTCGTATCGATACGGGGTAATATCGTATTAGTACGCTAAGTCCATTAAAATTCTAGTGGCTAAAACCCGTATCGATACGCCTAAGGGTATCGATACGCCTGGGCATTTTTGTATAGTTTGGCTTGGAAATCATAGGAAAAGACTTAGAAAATGTTATCTATTTAAGAACTTGTCTTGAGATATTATTTTGTTTAAAATACTTGTCAATAGTGAGACTTTAAAGCGTACTTAAAAATTTATTGTTTTGCAAATTGGTCCTTAAGTTTAGATGTTATATCAAAATCAATCTTGGTTTCACAAAAGGCTTACCGGAATATTGATAAACATTTTCTTAACTTAAGATTAGTTAGAATTAATATATGTCCGTACAATACAATTATTATAACAATTAATATATGATTATTATCCTATACACAGGTGGTAGAAAATAAAGTTTCCACAAGCAGGGTTATTTAGGATTTTAGTTTAGGGTTTAGAGGTTAGAAGTTTAGGTTGTAGTGCTTAGAATTTAGGATTTAAGGCTTATGATTTATTGTTAGAGTTATAGAGTTTTAAGGTTAGAAATATTTTTTTAGATTTAAGTTTGAAAATAGGCATACTTGTGTCAACTTTTTTTACACGGGCAATTATCAAATATCAATCTATTAATATAATGTATAAATAAAATTATAATTACAATCAATACAATTTGTAGAACTACTTTTAAAATCAATTATCACTATGCATGAACACAAACAGATAAAGTAATAACTAAAATCTATATGGACAAGACCTACTCATAACGAGAGTTGAACAGTAAAATCTCGATTAAAAACCTATACATGCATAAATTTATATATAACGACATTCAAATATAAATACTAAGAGACCCAATACCTCAATTTTTGTCAAACAACAGATTCTTAATTTGGTTCGTTTTGATTTTATTTATAGGTTATAGAGATACTTTAGTTTAGGGATAAAACATGTAATTTCTAAACTTGATCATTTTTTCTTATTTGAATTTTTTGTCCACATTAGCCTGCAAACTTAGTAACTTTTATCAATTTGATCCTTGAACTTATTTCGGTCTATATTAATCTCAAAACTTTACAATTTTATCCAACTTGACCATTGAACTTGAATTCCATTAAGGAATAAAATGTATGATAGACTTCGAGTTCAGGGACTAACTTTAGAATAATTGTCATGTTCCGGGACAAAAATGAACAAAAGGGGCAAAGCTATGAAAATGTATCAAGTTCAAGGACTGATGTGGATAAAAAAGTTCAAGGACTAAGTCAAGAAAAAAATGTTAAATTTAGGACTAGCTGTTACTTTATCCCTTGAGATCTATGAACATATATTTATTTCTTTTCTTGGGCTTGGGTTTTAACCTAAATGTAAAGAGCCAGACCTTCTAAGTTCTAACACATACATCTTGTTGTATCCAACTCGATTAGTTTTTGTGCTTTTTATTTAGACCGATGGATTCAAATTTAGTTTTCTATTCAAATTATTATTATTCATTTAATAAAAATGATTTAAGTTTAATTACAATGGTAAATGTAAAATTACTTTTTCATATTTCTGTAATAAAGTGAGTTTAATCTATAAAAATAGATTTTATATCAAAATAATTCGTATGATATTGAAATCCGTAAAATAATCATAATTAGTGAGTATAAAAATTAAATTAATTCATTTAAAAAATAAGGTGGATATTAGATTTGGATAATGGTTATCCACAAAAATAAAGCAAATTCCGATAATGAAAATCCAATGGGTTAATATTTTGCATTCATTATGAATTTGTTTCTAATAGTAATTAAAATATTGGCTTAAAGGTGAATGTTGCGTGTAAAATAGTCTATCGCAATTGTAGTGCAAGTATACACGACGCAAGTAGTAAAGTGATACAAAGTATCGGATATCGTCTCCACAGGGATTGGGCTAATAGCTTCACCTAGATTCACTGCACAAAAGCAAAGGAAATATTTAAGAGAATTGTCACGAATATTAAATTAAAAACGTAAATAAAAGATTGAGATATAAAGATAGAGAGAATGGGCTGGTATTGAGTTGCTCAGTAGTGTAGGTATTGAATTGTTTAGGATCTCCAGTTCTGTCTTCGCACCCGTCGCCGACAGCACCTGTCGCGGCGTCTGTCCGTTAGCTGTCGCGGCAGCGAACACTAACTCCGTACTTCAAGCTTGGCAAGAATCCCAGATCTGCCTTGCCCTATCCCTAGGCACAAGTCTGTCGATGATCACGTCTTTGATGATACCTCCCGGCGTGAATCGAAGGATGAACACCGATGTGTATGAATTCTTCCTTAGCCACTTAACCTCGCCTTATCCCTAAGCACGAGATGGTTCAACTATAAACTAGAGAACGCGCTTTTATCTCTTTCGTATACTTAACTCTCCCGATGCTAAGTAAATGGATAACCTCACAATGCTCTCCCGATGCTCTTGCAAGATGTTAAAACCAAGATAAAAGAACTTGAAGTTTATTTTATTGAACTTGAAAAATCCTAAAACAAAGCAACCCTTGCAACTACTTTACAAAACAACCCGTAGCCCTAGGGAGAAATTAGAACATATCGGTGACAGGTAAACGGCAGGGTTTAGGTTTCGGTTATGGGGTAGTCGGCTATGCCCTAGGTTTAATCTATGCCCTTTATATAAGCTTTGGGCTCAAGTTATCTAAGGTAACAAGGATTACAACTTTAATTAAAAGTAAGATTCTAATAAAGACTAAATCTCTAAGGATTCCTACTTTTCAGCCGCCTCCTTGTTTACATGGGAATTCTTTTCTTTGAGCTTTGGCTTGACATATCTTTTGATCCGGGGCTTGGAAAAATATTCGGCTTCCACACGACAGACGAGCAGATTTTTCTCTATCTATCGAGGTCCACTTCACTTTTCCTCTTCATGAATCTGCTGTCATCATGCTGTCACGACAGGTTCGCGACAGGTTCGTCTTCTTCAGCTGCTTGTCCAGTTTAGCTTTCCTGCTTGTCTGCCCTGCACCTGCCTTCAACATCTACTGTGACAGATACCTGCAAAAATAACCATCTTTCAGTAGAATCCGTGCCTTTTATATAATTGTGATGTTTTATTGAAAACTAACCTAAATGCAATGCAATGGTGCTTGAATGCAGCAGAAATATGGGTTTAAAAAGGTGTAAATGATAGAACTTTTACACACTCAACACACCCCCAAACTCAAGTTTTTGCTTGCCCTCAAGCAATGAAGACTTAAAAGAAAACTGAAAATTTTTGTGTTGGCCTTCAAACAGTGAACTGTCCCTCACCTGTCGCTCATTCTCTATGGCGGCAGCAACCTATCGGAAGGGTTAGGATCTGTCCGGAATCTCCCTATAGCTCTCGTGCAGTGTGTGCATGCTTGTGAACAGTTATAAGCTAAGACTCTCTTAGTTTCACTAGAATATTCAACTCCTTAACTTGAATTTTATGCCAAAGTTTACTTTCTTTTAGAAGGCACATTTTCATGCTTTTTTTTTCTTCTATTTTCAAGCTAAGTTTTTCTAGAGCCAGTTTTGGGCACCTCTAGTTAGCTTCCTAGAGCCGGTTTCGGGCACCTCTAGGTTTTTGATTTTCTTTTGCTAAACTTCTTTCCTAGAGCCAGTGTTAGGCACCTCTAGGGGCTATCCAAGTTCTAAGCTTCCTATTCTAGTTTGGCTAAAAGAGTTCTAAGCATTATAACAGTCACAAAGTGTTTAAGTTTTCAGAACTATAGAAAGGCTCTAAACTTTTCCTTAACCTGTCCTAAAGATGCTGCCACGACAGAGCTGTCATGACAGGTAAGTTAACTTCACAGTTTTAAGCCAACAGTTTAAATTTTCTGATTTTTCTGATTTTTTTTTAAAGAACTTTAAATAACTAATAAGACACAACAATTAAACAAAAGATGTGCTAAAGACTCCATTAAATATGGAGGGTTGCCACCCCCAAACTCGAGGGTTGCATTGCCCTCAATGCAAAATGACACTAAAACAAATAAAGAAAAACATGAAAAATAAAAGTACATCGCAAATATATAAGGGCAGGCAGCAATAAGAGAAGAAAAAGAAATAAAAACTTAAATTTTATGCGCTGTCCTCATCACTGCTGCTGACGCGGATCTGATGGTAGCGTCTGCGTTGGGGAGGTGGCTGGGCAGGTTCCGGAGCAGGTTGGTCAACAGGTTCATCAGCCTGTTGAGGTGCAGGTTCTTCCTCCGGTTGGGGGACAGGGTCGTCAGCAGGTTGAAGGGCAGGTGGTTCCACTAGTCGAACATCAGAGCTGCCGCTGCTGTCCCAGCTGGTACTCGTAATGGCTTTGGACAGCATCCTCTTGTTGGCGACATGTTTGATTCTTTTCACCCGCGTAAAGGCGCTGTCCAAGTTTCTCCGGACGAGAGGTCTGTCGTCAGTGGCAGCTCGCTTGGTGCCTCGAGGGGAAGTGTCCTCCGGTGGGCTGCCGGCTGCTATCGGGGAAGGTGTGGAGGAGGCAGATTCTCCATGGGGAGAGACAGGTGGTGTGGGAGTGGGGGAGGGTATATTAAAGTAATGGGCGGGGAAGGTGGGGAAAATTACATCCGAAAAATTCAAAGTGTTGGTAATAAAGTTTACCGTTGCGTTGGAGAAATCGCGGATGAATGTCATTAAACCCATCTGCCGCTCCTCTATCCTCAAGATGGCAGCTAAGATGTCGGCGTTCTGACCTGCCGGAGCGGTGTTGGTCGCAGCTTCTGGGGCAGGCTCGGTGGCAGGTTCATCATCAGATTCAGCAGGTGGGGCGTTTGGATCGAAGGCGTTGAGGGGCGTTACGACGATGATCTCCATAAGGCTGGAGATGTTGCTGTTGGTCCAACCACTGCCCTTCTTGATTTTGTCTGAAGGGTCCTCCGGTACGGCAGCGCAGCGGCAGAGGGCCGTAATGGTGAAGGGCAGGCATAGTCGGGAATCTGTTCTGAAGGCACAATCGAGAATGCTTTCTCGCATGTACCTGCCCATGTTGATTGGCCTGTCATGCATGATAGAATGGATGAGGGCAAGCCGCTGCCTGTTGACTGTCGTGTGGTGGGATGAGGGCAGGATACGCTTTTTAATAAAAGCGTTCCATAGTTTAGCCTCGGGGAGCAGCTCTGCCCGGTTGACGGAGTTGGGATTCTTTTTGCTGGTGCTCCATGTTGTGCCCCTTTCTGTCAATTCCCTCATGACAGCATCGTGGCCGGCAGCGTCGAGAGAGTCCCAAAACTGTTGATGAGCGTCGTCATTGGGGCCAAAGAAGAGGCCGAAGACATGATTGATGCTGCTGGCGGTGAAAGGAACTGTCACTCCTCGGACGACGACAGATGTCGCCGACTTACTCTCGATCGCCTCATAGAATTCCCTTACCAGGGTGTCATTAAGCTCTGCCGGCTGCTCGGCAAAGTCTTCCCAGAGTTGCGCCGTAATGGCCTTCATGATGAACGACCGGAGTCCAAAAAGAGGAGCATCTCTGTTATAGATGAAGCTCCGTTCCTCCCAAAGTTCTTTGTTGGCGAACGGGGATGCTGCTGCGGAAGAAGAGGCGGCAGCAGCATTTTGGCGAGTCTGTCGTGAAGACATTTTTGGTTGCAAGGGCTGAAAAAGGAGAGAAAATAGATAAAACTAGAAGAGAGTACAAGAGAGAAAAATTAGAAGTGAGGAAAAAATGAAAGGGAGAAGGGGTTTATATAGCTGTCGAGTAGCTGCCCATTTAATGCCGTAACGGCAGGCGGGAATAACGGAGCGGCAGATTGGATATGGCGTGTCTGACGCGTCTGACACGCATTAATGCGTCTGCGGAGCGTCTGCCGCACGCTTCTTCGTCTGCCGTGTGTCTGTTGACAGCCTGTCAAATCCGTCTGCGCCGGCAGCCGAAACGACAGGTTACCATAGATGGGCTTGGTTGGGCTGATGGTTGGGCGATGGTCTTGGGCCACTTCTTCTTTCTCACTTGTCTCTTTTATTTCCTAGAAACTGAAATTAAAAACAAAACATTATTAAAATAAATCTAATTCCTAATAAATAATAATAAAATAAGATAAAAATAAAAATAAAACTAGGTTAAATTAGGGATGCCTTGTGGGGCATCACCTAAGGTAACCACTTCCTGAATTCCTGGGGCTTCAGTCCCCTGATAATGCTTGAGGCGTTGTCCATTGACTTTGAATTGGTGCCCGTCTTTTAATGATTGAATTGTAATGGCACCATGGGGGAAAACTTGAATTACTTGGAATGGCCCAGACCATCTAGATTTGAGCTTCCCTGGAAAGAGTTTCAACCTCGAATTGAACAACAACACAAGCTGCCCTGGGCAGAACTGTCGCGGCAGCAACTTCTTGTCATGCCACTTCTTTGTTTTCTCCTTGTATATTCTTGCGTTGTTGTAGGCCATTGTCCGTATTTCCTCGATTTCATTCAAATCTAACAGCCTTTTCTGACCTGCCTTGTCCAAGTCCATGTTTACTGCCTTGATTGCCCAATATGCCTTATGCTCTATCTCGACAGGCAGGTGACAGGTTTTCCCATAGATCAATCGGAATGGAGACATGCCCAATGGAGTCTTGAAAGCTATCCTGTATGCCCATAATGCATCATTCAGAAGTAAAGACCAATCTTTCCTAGTTGGTTTGACCATTTTTTCAAGAATGTTCTTCACTTCCCTGTTGGAAATCTCAGCCTGTCCATTGGTCTGTGGGTGGTATGCTGTCGCTATCTTGTGCTTGACACCATATTTTTTTAAGGCGGCAGCAATTACCCTGTTGTCAAAATGTCTCCCTTCATCACTGATAATCGCCTTAGGGATGCCAAATCTAGAAAAGATGTTTTTATGCAAAAACTTTTGGACCGTTTTGGCATCATTCTTTTGAGTTGCGATTGCTTCTACCCACTTGGAGACATAATCTACTGCTAGGAGGATGTAAAGATTTCCACATGAAGATGGAAAAGGTCCCATAAAATCAATCCCCCATACGTCGAAGATCTCGACTTCTAAGATATTCTGCAGTGGCATCTCGTTTCTCCTTGAGATGTTACCTGTCCGCTGGCACCTGTCACAATTTTTGTAAAATTCCTGTGCGTCCTTATACAGTGTCGGCCAGTAGAAACCTGACTGCAGCACCTTGGCAGCAGTTTTGTTGCCTCCTAAGTGTCCTCCATATTGTGAGGCATGACAGTGATGGAGAATGTCTTCTTGTTCTTCTTGTGGTACACATCTCCTTATAACCTGATCTGCGCACATTTTGAAAAGAAGAGGTTCGTCCCAATAATAATGTTTTACATCATTTTGAAACCTCTTCCTGGCTTGATAAGTAAGATCAGAAGGTAATATTCCGCTAACTATAAAATTAACGAAATCAGCATACCAGGGAAGGTTAAAAGACTTACCTGCCGCCATGGCTGTCGCGACAGCTATTGCGGCAGCAAAGAGCTGCTCATCTGGGAAGGTCTCTAGTATGTGTGTCTCATCTACAGGTAGACTCTGTCCCAACTCCAACCTAGACAAGTGATCTGCCACCTGATTTTCTGTCCCCTTTTTGTCTTTGATTTCAAGGTCGAATTCTTGTAATAGCAAGATCCATCTTATCAACCTAGGCTTTGCATCCTTCTTTGCAAACAAGTATTTAAGGGCAGAATGATCGGTGTGCACTATTACTTTCGTCCCAAGTATATAAGAACGAAACTTGTCGATGGAGAACACCACAGCTAACAGCTCCTTTTCTGTGGTGGTATAATTCACTTGGGCATCATTCAATGTTTTGCTGGCATAATATATGACATGAAACAGTCTGTCCTTGCGCTGCCCAAGTGCTGCCCCGACAGCATAGTCACTAGCATCACACATAATTCAAACGGTTGCGTCCAGTCTGGTGGCTGTACTATGGGGGCTGTCACTAGTTTTTCCTTCAGAACCTTGAATGCTTCAGTACATTCTTCATTAAAGTCAAAGGGTCGGTTCTGCTCTAAGAGATGACATAAGGGCTTCGTGATTTTTGAGAAATTTGCGATAAATCTCCTATAGAAACCAGCATGCCCTAGGAAACTCCTAATGCCCTTGACTGTGGTTGGCGGCGGCAGCTTCTCTATGACTTCAATCTTTGCCCTGTCGACTTCTATCCCACGGCAGCTAATCTTATGGCCTAAAACTATTCCCTCATCTACCATAAAATGGCATTTTTCCCAATTAAGAACAAGATTAGCTTTTTCACATCTTTCAAGTACCTTTTGAAGGTTGCCAAGGCAGCTCTCAAAATCGTCTCCAAAGACAGAAAAATCATCCATGAAGATCTCAAGGAAGTCCTCAACCATGTCGGAGAATATTGCCATCATGCACCTTTGGAAGGTGGCAGGTGCGTTACAGAGTCCAAACGGCATCCTCCTAAATGCGTATGTTCCGTAGGGGCAGGTGAAAGTCGTTTTCTCTTGGTCCTCCGGTGCAATAGCAATTTGATTATATCCTGAATAACCATCAAGAAAACAATAGTAAGGTTTACCCGCTAATCTATCAAGCATTTGATCAATAAAGGGTAAAGGAAAGTGGTCTTTTCGGGTAGCTTTGTTAAGCTTCCGATAGTCCATACAAACCCTCCAACCGGTCACAGTCCTGGTTGGGATTAGCTCATTGTTTTCGTTGGTTATCACAGTCATGCCTCCTTTCTTGGGAACACATTGCACCGGGCTTACCCATTTGCTATCGGAGATGGCGTAAATGATACCAGCGTCTAACCATTTAATTATTTCCTTACGCACTACCTCCTTCATTGCAAGGTTTAACCGCCTTTGGGCATCAATAGTCGGCTTATGATCTTCCTCTAGGAGGATTTTGTGCATACAGATTGCCGGACTAATGCCCTGAATGTCTGCTATAGTCCATCCTATCGCCCTTTTATGCTGCCTCAACATGTCGATCAACTGTCGTTCCTGTTCCTGCGGCAGCTTAGCAGAGATGATCACGGGTAGTGTTTTATCACTACCAAGATAAGCATATTTAAGCTGCCCTGGCAGGGGCTTAAGTTCTAAGACAGGTGGTTCAACAGTAGATGGCTTTTGGATTAAATGGTTATCCGAAGTGTAATTCAAGGGTTCGAATAACTTACCTGGGCGATGGTCTAACCAGTCTACCTCCTCATGACCTTCAGTATCAGATGAATTGGATTCAGAGGAGTTGCTGTCGTCGGTGCTGTCGTCGTTGCTATCGTGACAGGCTTGTAAATGGCTGTCGCAGCAGTGACCAAATTTTATATCCTGGCAGCCCGACCTGATGCAGGGTTGATCAAAGGTCACCTCAATGATGGCCTTGCATTCTTCATCCACATCAGCATGTTTCATTGCTTGGAGAACATTCAACTTAATTTCTTGATCGTTTACGCGCATGGTGAGTTCTCCTTTTTCCACATAAATCAATGATCTTCCCGTGGCTAAGAAGGGTCGCCCTAGGATGACTGGTGCGTTCTCATCTGCCTCACAATCTAAAATAAGAAAGTCAGCAGGAAAAATAAGTTTATCCACTCTTACCAAGATGTCTTCAATTTTTCCCTCGGGGTGAACGTAAGAGCGGTCGGCTAACTGTAGGGTAACTGTCGTGGGCCGCGCCTTGCCAATACCTAATTTCTGAAAAACAGATTTGGGCATTAGATTGACACTAGCACCAAGATCACATAATGCCTTACCCACAAATTTATCTCCGATTACGCAAGGTATGAGGAAGCTCCATGGATCCTTCTTTTTCTGGGGTGGTTGTCGATGAAGAATACTCATGCAACCTTCTTGCATCCTTACCGTTTCAAATTCCCCAAGTTTAGATTTTTTAGACATGACATCCTTGAGAAATTTAGCATAACCGGGCATTTCCCTAACAGCATCTAACAACGGAATGTTAATATGAACCTGTTTAAAAACATCATAAATTTTCTTAAGTTGAGATTCATGCTTAGCTTGCTGTATCCGTTGAGGAAAAGGTGGTGGAGGGCGATAATTAGCAATGCGCCCTTCCCACTGCATGCGAATCTGAGGTCGATACTCATCTTTTTTTTCCTCTGTCGCTTCTGCTGTCGTGACAGGCTCATCGGCAGCAGTCTGTTCATTACCTGTTGGGGCAGCTTCCTCGGCAGGCTTATCCAAGGCAGGTTTCTTTTCTATTTCAGCTTCTTTTTCCGGCCCTGGTAACTTTTTCCCACTCCTAGTAGTAATCGCCTTACATTGCTCATGAGGGGGCGTTCTAGCATTTTCAGTATTTCTAGGGAATCCTCCATTCTGCCGTGGCTTAATATGCTGCGACACCTGACCCATTTGTGTCTCTAGAGATTTCAAGGTGGCCTCATGGTTTGTCATTCTCATCTTAGTCTCATCCATAAAGTCTTCCGTTTTCTTGACAAACTTATTGATGTTATCCATATACGTGCCAGTCTGAGACATAAAGGTGGCCAGAGTCTGCTCCAATATACTACTCGTGGCAGGTGGTGGCTGCTGTTGTTGCTGAGGCGGCAGGTTCTGCGGCAGGTTTTGCGGCTGTGGCTGCTGTCGCGTCAACAATCTAGGTCCCCCCTGATTCTGATTATATGCTTGCGGATTTAGAGCATTGTTGGGGTTACTCCAGGAAAATTTGGGGTCTTTCCTCCAATTAGGGTTGTAATTGTTGGAATTATAGTTTGGCTTGTAATTTCCAACATATTTTCCTTCTTCTATATTTATAGGGCACTCATCCCTGCTATGATTTCCCTCACATGTAGCACAAACTTCCTCGACAGCAAACCCTCGTACTTCCTCTTCACTCAATAAGTGTTTCATGGCTTTAGTGAGGAATGCTACCTGTGATTTCATAGTGCTGTCGGCCTCATAATCCTTGACAGCAAGTACCCGTTTACCCCCTCTTCTAGCGGTTGGAAACTGCTCCTCATTCTTAGCCAGATGTTTCAGAACTTGCAGGGCCTCGTCTGGATCTTTGTCCAATAGTAGTCCATTTGCTGCAGAATCAATTCGAATGCGAGTTTGTAAGTTAGCAGCATTATAAAACTTAGTTACCTGATTCCAGACGGGGAATCCATGCATTGGGCAGTTTCGTAGAAGAGTTGTGAATCTGTCCCAGGCCTCGTGCATTGGCTCGTCATCTTCCTGTTGAAAAGTAGCAATTTCATTACGTAATCGCTCAGCTAAATGTGAAGGATTAAAACGAGACAAAAATTCACGAGTTAAATCTGCCCAAGTCATGATAGAACCCGGTGTAAGTTTATTCCACCAAGTTTTAGCTCTGTCCCTCAATGAATGGGGGAATAACCGAAGCCTCAGTATCTCCGGACTAACTCCTGGTAGTCTAAACGAACCACAGATCTCCTGGAACGTTTTGAGATGCTCCCTGGCATCTTCTGTCGCAGAACCACCAAACTGCCCGGCATTGTTGATCATACTAAACATGACAGGTTTAAGCTCGAAGTTGTCAACGTCAATATCCGGCAGCGTGGTCTCCAGCTCTACATGATCGTTCAGCATGTAGTCACGACATGACCGTCGTCTATCTGCCCCAGGCGGGTCGCCGACAGGTGGGTTATTATTGCCAAGGGGTGGTATGAAACCACCAGCAGGTTGGTTATGGCCCATCTGCTCTAGCTGTTCTTCAAGGTATTCGTTTCGGTCTAAGAGGTGGCGAATCTGTTTCTTGAGATTAAAGGAACGTTCAATCTCCGGATCTAATTTATACTCAGGATCTTTACCTCTTTTCGATCTGCGCATAAACAGGAAAACCTTGTGAAAAGCAAGAGTTTAAAAACACAAAAGAAAAATTTAAAAAAAAAACGAAAATAAAAACAAAAAGTGCAAGGAAAGAAAGATGTAGTTATGTTGCCAATCCCCGGCAACGGCGCCAAAAACTTGTTGCGTGTAAAATAGTCTATCGCAATTGTAGTGCAAGTATACACGACGCAAGTAGTAAAGTGATACAAAGTATCGGATATCGTCTCCACAGGGATTGGGCTAATAGCTTCACCTAGATTCACTGCACAAAAGCAAAGGAAATATTTAAGAGAATTGTCACGAATATTAAATTAAAAACGTAAATAAAAGATTGAGATATCAAGATAGAGAGAATGGGCTGGTATTGAGTTGCTCAGTAGTGTAGGTATTGAATTGTTTAGGATCTCCAGTTCTGTCTTCGCACCCGTCGCCGACAGCACCTGTCGTGGCGTCTGTCCGTTAGCTGTCGCGGCAGCGAACACTAACTCCGTACTTCAAGCTTGGCAAGAATCCCAGATCTGCCTTGCCCTATCCCTAGGCACAAGTATGTCGATGATCACGTCTTTGATGATACCTCCCGGCGTGAATCGAAGGATGAACACCGATGTGTATGAATTCTTCCTTAGCCACTTAACCTCGCCTTATCCCTAAGCACGAGATGGTTCAACTATAAACTAGAGAACGCGCTTTTATCTCTTTCGTATACTTAACTCTCCCGATGCTAAGTAAATGGATAACCTCACAATGCTCTCCCGATGCTCTTGCAAGATGTTAAAACCAAGATAAAAGAACTTGAAGTTTATTTTATTGAACTTGAAAAATCCTAAAACAAAGCAACCCTTGCAACTACTTTACAAAACAACCCGTAGCCCTAGGGAGAAATTAGAACATATCGGTGACAGGTAAACGGCAGGGTTTAGGTTTCGGTTATGGGGTAGTCGGCTATGCCCTAGGTTTAATCTATGCCCTTTATATAAGCTTTGGGCTCAAGTTATCTAAGGTAACAAGGATTACAACTTTAATTAAAAGTAAGATTCTAATAAAGACTAAATCTCTAAGGATTCCTACTTTTCAGCCGCCTCCTTGTTTACATGGGAATTCTTTTCTTTGAGCTTTGGCTTGACATATCTTTTGATCCGGGGCTTGGAAAAATATTCGGCTTCCACACGACAGACGAGCAGATTTTTCTCTATCTATCGAGGTCCTTTTCACTTTTCCTCTTCATGAATCTGCTGTCATCATGCTGTCACGACAGGTTCGCGACAGGTTCGTCTTCTTCAGCTGCTTGTCCAGTTTAGCTTTCCTGCTTGTCTGCCCTGCACCTGCCTTCAACATCTACTGTGACAGATACCTGCAAAAATAACCATCTTTCAGTAGAATCCGTGCCTTTTATATAATTGTGATGTTTTATTGAAAACTAACCTAAATGCAATGCAATGGTGCTTGAATGCAGCAGAAATATGGGTTTAAAAAGGTGTAAATGATAGAACTTTTACACACTCAACAGTGAAATTAGTCTTCAACGAAAAGTTAAAAAATCAATTGTAAACCACTCGTCCCGGTCTGGATGGCTGACCCGTCCGAGTAGGCTATACGGGGAAAACCGAAGTGAAACCCGTTAAAGTTCCACCTTGGTTAGCAACCCTATAAAATTCCTTTGAAGTAAATCTTGTCTAAAGGCATATTATTTCCTAGGTGATCACGATAGCGGAAAACTTCAAGAAAGAAACACATTCGAACCCAAAACAATAGGTTAACAGTCCATTTTACAATAACAGAGCAGGCTGTATCGATACACCAATTAAGGGTATCGATACGCCTTGACCAAGTCAATGCCCTTCAGTCAACACAGGAAGACTGTATCGATACAGCCCTTGAGCGTATCGATACGCCCTTCTCGGTCAATATCTCGTGGTCAACGAGACAAACCCGTACCGATACGCGTAGATCCCGTATAGGTACGCCAAAGTCTTACCAAAATATCAGATTTCCAGTGAGCTTTGAGCGTATCGATACACTCCCGTGTATCGATACACCAAGCCAAAACTGAGTCCTGGAGGGCAAACCATATCGATACGGCCCTTAGGCGTATCGATACGGCCCTTAGGCGTATCGATACGCCCTGCACTGCAAGTCTCCAAATTTCAGCAAAGGACCCTACAAGACAACTCTAAATGCATTTTAAGACTCCCCTATCCACATTCAAGCATTCATGCAACATTTCATGGCCAAGAGCAAACATATAGAGCAATCTAGATGAACAATAATGCACTTACACATGGCAATCACATAGAGAATAGATATTGTATAAATAGACATGCTTGAAGGCTCAAAAGTCAAATGGCACATATAATTAAGCAGCAAAATAGGCATGGTCCACAATCCACGAGGCGAAACATAACACATACATAATTTAACATGCTCAACTAACACAAATCACCTAGGGAGTTTGACACCAACTCCTACAAGTCTATACCCCATCGTTTAGGCATTATTACAAAACACAAATCATACTTGTGCTAGCTTGAGAACTTCAAAAGCTCCTCCCTTGCCCACTTGCCTCCCGAACTCTAACGATCTGCATGTTGGAAACAAAGAGAGCGTAAGCTAACTAGCTCTACAATTCAACAAACATGCAGTTTTCAAAACACTTTTCATAATGGAAATAAAACAATGGATGCAAGAATGACTTTCTCATCAAACTACACACGGTTTGCACAAGCACAACCAACATACGCACACGGTGGGACTACACATCACCGTTTCGACTAGTAGTTTTCCAATGGGACTACACATCAAAATACTTTCCTATTAGTCACTACCGGTGGGACTACACATCACCGTAGTTAAGACAACCATCACCTGAGGCTCAACTTCAACACGACTACACACTATCAACTGTATAAGACAACTCAAGATGCACATGAAAATCACAACACACAGCCATTCATCCACTCATAACAAATCATAGGAGTAGAAACTTACACTCGGGTTTAGGTGAACCCTCAAGGTTCCACCCAACCCCAAAGGTTCCATATCGAGTACAAAACAAAGATTAACAATTCTACTCACCGTTTCTAACTAAGAGAAGACCGAAGACCAAGCTCAAGACCCTGAAATCTCCGGATTCGTCCCCGAAGCTTCACCAACCAAAATCCTTGTTTCTAAACAATCAAACACACTCTATTAATCACCAAAACAACCACAAACCACTGTTGTAACTCATAACACCAATTAAGCATCAAACCAAGCCAAGAACACCCACAAAACTTCTTTTTTCGAGCAGCCCTATTGCACATACCAAAACCCTTGATTTTGACCTCTTTTACACACTTAAATGCCTCCAACACAACCCATAACTATCATACTAACATCAGCCCTCAATTTCCAACATAGAACACCCTCAAAACCAACCTTAAAACCCTTCCAAAACCCCTTCAAAACCCAAATCCGAGAATATATATATAAAACTCTTTAAAAATCACATATATTGGACCTCATGGATAGTAAATAACTCACACATCAATAACAAATCAAAATCTTTAGCTAAAGACCATAAAGATTGCATTTTTAATAAAAAATCCCCAAAACCTCAAACTTCAAAAACATGGACAAAATGAAAACTAAGGGTATTGACTTGAAGAGGATGACGAGGGCATGTCAAAAATGAGCTTACCTTTGAAAAATCTCCAAGAATGAGCAAGCTATGAAATAGAATAGTAAACTAAGGAGGGGAAGGAGTATCTCAACTGGTTCCTCATTGTAAGACAAGTCCGGATTCAACTATATTTCCTCAACTGGCATAACATGGGACGGATCTGATCTATATCTCCTAAGCATCGACACATGAAAGACATCATGAATCTTCTCTAGTTCAATCGGGAGCCTCAATCTATACGCAATGGGGCCAACTCTCTCAACTATCTCACAAGGCCCTATGAACCTTGGGCTTAACTTGCCCTTCCTTCCAAACCTCATCACCTTTTTCCAAGGTGAGACTTTCAAAAACACTTTATCCCCCACGAAATACTCTACCTCTTTCCTCTTTAAGTCGGCATAGGACTTCTGTCGATCTGAAGCTGCTTTCAAGCGATCACATATCAACTTTACCTTCTCGGTGGTGCCCTTAAGCAATTCGGGCATCGGCACAAGTTTCTGTCCGGCTTCGGCCCAACAAATCGGGGTTCTACACTTCCTACCATACAAGGCCTCATAAGGAACCATCTGAATATTTGACTGAAAGATGTTGTTGTATGCAAACTCCACTAACGGTAGATGTTTCTCCCATGACCCCTGAAAATCAATGATACAGCACCTCAACATATCTTCCAATACCTGAATCACTCTCTCAGACTGACCATCTGACTGCGGATGATACGAAGTGCTGAAGTTCAACCAAGTACCCAAGGCTCGATGCAAACACTCCCAAAATCTAGCGGTAAATCTCGGATCTCAGTCTGACACAATTGACTTCGGTACCCCATGTAGTCTCACTATCTCACGGATATACAGATCGACCAACTTGTTTAAGGTATAGGTAGTATGAACTGGTATGAAGTGGGCACACTTAGTAAATCTGTCCACGATCACCTACACTGAATTCTTCTTCGAAGGAGTCAACGGTAGTCCTGACACAAAGTCCATGGTAATACGTTCCCACTTTCATTCTGGAATTTTCAACGGCTGTAATAATCCTGAGGGAAACTGGTGCTCGACCTTAACCCTCTGACAAACCATACACCTACTTACAAACTCGGCCACGTCCTTTTTCAAACCAACCCAATAGTACTCCTCCTTTAACCCTCGATACATCTTCGTGCTACCCGTATGCATAGCAAAAGGACTATTTTGAGCTTCATTCAAGATCGTACGCCTCAACTCGGCATCCTCCGGAACCACTATCCTATCCTTGAAGCATATGATCCCATTCTCACCAAAACAATACTCAGCAGGTCTATCTTCGGCTATGTCTTGCACGTGAGGTGCCAAAGACTCATCTCGCAATTGTTTCTCTCGGATTAACTGGACCAATGAAGGCTTAACCTGAAGCTCGGCTAATAACCCACCATCCTTAGACACACTCAACTTTGCAAACATAGCTCGTAACTCAACGGCCACTTTTCTACTCAAGGCATCGGCCACTACGTTTGCCTTACCCGGATGGTACTCTATGGTGAGGTCATAATCCTTAAGAAGTTCTAACCACCTACGTTGCCTGAGGTTCAACTCCCTCTGAGACATCAAATACTTCAAACTCTAGTGGTCGGTGTACACGGTGCACTTCTCACCATAAAGATGGTGTCTCCAAATCTTCAGTGCGAACACTACTGCAGCCAACTCTATGTCATGCGTGGGGTAATTCTTCTCATGAACCTTCAACTGTCACGAAGCATATGCTACCACTTTACCTTCTTGCATAAGCACACAACCTAGCCCTACGTAGGAAGCATCACTATAAATCACAAAATCTCTCCCCGGCTCAGGCTAAATCAAGATAGGAGCTTCGGTCAAAGCTTTCTTCAATTTCTCAAACGTTGCTTGTCTTGCATCTGACCACTCATACGGAACATTCTTCTGTAACAACTTAGTCAACGGAGCCGCTATTCTCGAGAACCCCTCAACAAACCTTCTATAGTATCCCACCAAACTTAGGAAACTGCGGATTTCTGTCATTGACTTCGGTTGTTTCCAATTTACTATAGCTTCTATATTCTTGGGATCCACACTAATCCCACTAGCCGAGATCACGTGACCTAGGAAGACTACCTCCCTAATCCAGAACTCACATTTGCTTAGCTTGGCATACAACTGATTCTCAAGTAGGGTCTGAAGTACTAACCGCAAATGCTCATCGTGTTCCTCTTCGGTCCTAGAGTATACTAGGATGTCATCTATAAACACTACCACAAACCTGTCCAAGAACTCATGAAACACTCGGTTTATCATATCCATGAAGGCTGCTGGAGCATTAGTCAACCCAAAAGGCATCATAAAAAACTCATAATGTCCATAACGTGTACGAAAGGCTGTCTTTGGTATGTCCACATCCTTTACCTTCAACTGATAGTATCCAGACCTCAAGTCAATCTTCGAAAACACGGAAGCACCTCTCAACTGGTCTAGCAAGTCATCTATCCTAGGCAAAGGATATTTGTTTTTCATTGTTACCTTATTCAACTGCCTATAATCTATACACATCCTCATGCTACCATCCTTCTTTTTCACAAAGAAGACCGGAGCACCCCACGGGGATACACTAGGCCTAATGAAGCCTCTATCAGTCAACTCTTGAAGCTGTGTCTTCAACTCTTTCAGCTCTTTCGGTGCCATTCTATACGGAGCAATCGACACTAGTGCAGAATCGGAATACATCTCAATAGCAAACTCAATTGTTCTGTCTGGAGGCAAGCCTGGTAGCTCTTCTGGAAAAACACTCGGAAACTCACATATTCTTCTGATGTCCTGAGGTCTCACCTCACTCACATCCGGATTCATTACATAAGCCAAGTAAGCCTGACACCCTGAACTCAAAAACCTATGAGCTTCCAAAGCCGAAACCACATTGGACAAAAACTTGACATTCTCCCCAACTACCACAACCTAAAAATCATCAGTAAGCCTCAAGAGGACTCTATTGGTCTCGAAGTCAACCCTAGCTCTATGCTCTACAAGCCAATCCATGCCCAAAATCACATCAAAACCATAGAAGGGTAGCTCCATCATATCGACCGGAAATATGTGGCCCTGAACCATCAAAGGACACCTCCTATACACTTTCCTAACTACCACTGTATCACCAAAAGAGCTAGTGACATTTACACCTACCTCTAACCAATCACATGGTAATCCTAATGACTTTGCTTGCTCACCCAATATATACGAATGTGTCGACCCCGAATATATCAAAGAAAGCAAACTCAAAGACTGTAATGAGAAGTTACCTGCTATGACATCAGTGTCATTCCCAGCCTCTCGCTGAGCGTACACCCTAGCCGGTCCTCCTTCCTCGGGCTAGACTGCTACAACATGAGCCAAGTTCCTCTGACCCTCATTCCTTGGTTGGAAGTTTCCATGACCGCGCCCACGGCCTCTCTGATGCTCAAAGCCCCTAGCTGGAGCCGGTCCGCCCCTAACCGAGTGTGGAGAGTCACGCCTCAAATGGTCTCGGGAGCTATAGTTCCAACACGCCCCAAAAATACCCATACACTCGCCCGGGTGGCGTCTCCCGCACCTAGTGCACTCCGGAATGTGCCCAACAGCTCCTTGGCCCTGACCATAGTTACCACCCCTATATCTCGTATCCGGCTGGTACCTCCCATCCCTATGCCTCTTGCATGATCTCTATCCCAGTTCGCATGTCTCTTTCCGGAGTCAGGCCCACTAGCACGTGCTCTAGAGCTTAGGTTCTGCTCTATATCCTTGGCCCTAGAGACCAAGACATCGAACTCAGTGTAGTCGGAGGCTAGCATGTTGGTCTTCACATATGTAGTCAACCCATATCTGAAACGCTCACATCGCTCCCTCTCATCCAGGACCAACTCTGGTACGTACTGGCTCAACCTCACAAACTGAACCTCGTATTCCGACACGGTCCTATTACCGTGAACCAAAGCCATAAACTCTCTTTTTTTTCGTCCAAGTACCGAACTCCAAGGTACTTCCTCTTGAAGGCATTTCTGAAGAACTCCCATCTGATATCTGCCTCGGTCATACCGGGAGTAACAATGGTCCACCAAGTATAAGCGTCTCCCTGAAGCAAAGAGACGATGCATCCCAACTTACGGGCATCCGAACACTCCATCTGACCCAAGATGCGAGTAGTGCTCTCAAGCCACCCCTTTGAGCCCTCCGGAGACAACCCACCAAATTCCACTGCCCCCAAGTTACGAAGCCTCTCTAGGGGTAATCCTATCCCCGCACCCTGAGGTGGTGTTGTAGCCTGCATACCGGCCAATCAATGATACATCACCTCAACATATGCAGTTTTCAAAACACTTTTCATAATGGAAATAAAACAATGGATGCAAGAATGACTTTCTCATCAAACTACACACGGTTTGCACAAGCACAACCAACATACGCACACGGTGGGACTACACATCACCGTTTCGACTAGTAGTTTTCCAATGGGACTACACATCAAAATACTTTCCTACTAGTCACTACCGGTGGGACTACACCTTGGTAAACTCTGTCCTCTCTTCACTTCCAGTATATTATATGGGTCTATTTCGTGTGCCGAAAGGGGTAATTGCAGCCATTGATAAGTTAAGGCGAGCTTTTTTATGGGGTGGGGTCAATCTACAGCGAAAAATGAGTAAGGTGAGCTGGAGTTTGGTGTGTCGTCCGCGCCATTTAGGCGGTTTGGGGGTGGCTGATTTGGAAGTTCGTAATAAGGCTCTTTTGGCGAAGTGGTCGTGGAGATATGCGAGTGACGTAAATTCATTGTGGCGCGCTATTATTGTCTCAAAGTATGGGGAGGCGGCACAATGGTGGCGATTTAATAACTCGGCTAGAGGACCGATGTCTGTAGTTTGGAAACAGATTGTGCAGACTGTTAGCTCGGAGGATGTGCAAAAGCATATGAGTGAAAATCAGTTTATTTGGAAGGTGGGATCGGGGGAGCGGGTGTTATTTTGGTTTGATGCTTGGTGCGTCGAGCAGCCGCTTAAAGATGTGTTTCCGCGTCTTTTCTCGCTTGCAATTGATCGGTTAGCTTTAGTAGCAGACATGGCTGTTGAGGGACAGTTTCAGCGTGTTAGGTGGGGGGATGTTTTTCGCCGTAGTCTACATTCTTTTGAGGAGCGGCAACTACAGGATCTTCGGTCTTTGGTGTGTTGTGTACAGTTGAGACGAGGGGAGTTGGATACGTTAGTTTGGACACCGGACAAACATGGCGTTTTCTCTGTCAAGGGGCTGTCCCACTTGCTTATGCTGGACAAGGCGGGAGAGAGCGACTTCGGGGATTGCTTTGCGTGGAAGGTTTTGGTTCCCCCAAAGGTCCAGGCTTTTTTATGGTTCGCTTGGTTGCGTCGGCTGCCCACATTTGCGTTCTTGCGAGAGCGTGGGATCGATTTGGGTGAGCGGCAAGGCTTGTGTAGATGGTGCCGCAAGTTGGAGGAGGACATTGAGCATCTCTTTTATTCGTGTCCGTTTGCTCAAGGTTTGTGGAATTGGTTTCGAGGGTGGTGGGCGATTGCTTTGCCTTTGCCTAAATCTCTAGCAGATTTTTTGCTTCCGGATATGCACTGTTCTTTCACAGGTACTTTGAGGAAGTTGTGGGTGTCGTGCGTCGCGGCATTGATGTGGTCCTTGTGGCTTGCGCGCAATGACCTTGTGTTTAATGGGAAGTTTGTCTCGGTAGCGGAGATTGGTTTTTTGGTGAAGTTACGTTCATTTTATTGGGTGAAAACCCTTAAGGAGGGGCTCTCGGTTAGTGAAGCCCTTTGGTGGGATTGCCCGAGTTTGTATCGGGAAGGGCTTGCTAAGCCGCTGATTCTATTGGGAGTTTTTTGGGAGCCACCGATTGGGGACACTTTGAAATTTTCAGTGGATGGTTCTGCTCGGGGAAAGCCGGGTCCAGCGGGTTTTGGGGGAGTGTTACGGGATGCTCAAAGTCGTATCCTCGCCTTGTTTTCAGGACCGCTTGGTGTGCTTGATTCAAACGTCGCCGAGGTTCGGGCGATAGCTTTTGCTTTGAAGTTCTATGTTGCGTCGAAATGGGCTGGTCGTCCTCTTATTGTTGAGTCGGACTCCAAGGTGGCAATTGGTTGGGTGTTGCAGGTGGAGCGCCGGCCATGGCGGTTATGGGAGTTCTTTCGAGCGATTGACCGCGCTTCTTTGTCGCTAGGATCTGTGTGCTTTTCTCATATTTTTCGGGAGGCGAATGGATTGGCTGATGCGTTAGCAAAGGAAGGGGTATCTCGGGTCTCTCTTTTTCATGCCTCGGTCTGATTTGTACGGGGAGGGTCCTTGTTTTTAGTCGACATGTCGTACTCTTTTCCTCCGTTAGGTTTAGGGAGGTTTTTAACGAGGCGCATGTTTCGACTTGCGTTGTATATTCTTTCCTTAATAATATGCATCGCTTGCTGATAAAAAAAACAATTCAGGTCATTTTCAATAATTTAATGTGTATAACAACAATCTAGCAATGTTAGTTGGAGATGCCAAGTATCATATACAATTATGCCAAGCAACACATATATTTTTTGTACTATCAAAAGGTCATAAGGAGAGAAAATGATTCTTGAGTTGTAAAAAAGTATATGTGTGATACGTGCACGTGAGATAATTGTGATAGATATTTATTCTATTTTGTTTTACAAATATTATTGTAATTTTATTGAAGGGCTGTTTCGAGCTTGGACTATGGGGATTCCCCACATTTGTGTGGAATTGGATAACAAGCATGTTGTCCAATTGATTAATAACCAGTTACGTGGGAGGGAAACTATGCATTTGATTAAGCATATTGACGTTCTTTTGTCTCAGAAGTAAGTGGTCTCTATATCACATATGTATCGTGAGGAAAACTTAATTGCGAATTGTTTAGCGAAATTGGGGCGAGATCCTACTCCATCCACGGCATCCTTCGTCACGCCACCAACAGTAGTGGCGCTTCTTCTCCAGGCTGATCTTGTTCATGCGCAAACTGTCAATACACCAACGGCTAGACATGTCGCAAACCATGGGGACTAGTTTGTTTGGTTTCTACATTTTGTATATAAAGGTGTGGACCTAGTGTCCTTATTTTCATTTTCTACTTATGATTGATCGTTGTTGAGTTTGTTATGTGATGTCATTCTTGTAAATACTATTATGGGTACTATTTTTTTATTAGATTAGTGAAATTTTTAACAAGGCCTATATTAGTATCTCTTATTTATAAAAAACCATAAATATGTGAATACATACTTTATATAAATTTATGCTGAAATTATATTCTTAAATAAAATATAAATATATTTTTATAATATGAAATTAAAATTTATTAATAAAAGATGTAAGGTGGAGCAATATTACCATAGAGCGTATGAATATTTTTTTAACAAATAAATATATTCATTGTAACACTCGGATTTAGGGGTCGGGTGAAAATAATATTTTAATATTATTTTGGGTTCGGTTTTATAATTAAAACAATCTTTTAAGTTTCGGGTTTCAAAAATAAATATTTTACATTGGACCAAATTTGATGAATTACAAATTGAAGAGTTTTAAAGAAATTGGAGAATATCCATTCATTAATGGTCATTTTGTAATTAGCCCAACTTTTGATTGTAAACCCCTTTTTTTATCAAATAGCCACTATTCACTCTCCTCTCCAACTCAACCAACGTGAAAGAGAGCTTCAACACTCCTTCCACTATTCCATCTCATTTCTCCTCCGATTCAACTCGTTTTTGAAAGGTAACATCATTTTTGACTTCTCCTCAACCTCCTCTCTTCAAAAGTACACTTAATTTTCATTTTCGTTAAGGTTTTGGAAAATGGAGTTTTTGGAAATTTTGATTAAAAATGGTAACTTTATGTTGTTAAGCTTAATGTTTTGATTCAATGTTGTTAGTTATGAAGTCTAGGAGCTAAATGGTACCACATATATGAATTTTTCTTGGTTTTGATCAAATTCCCGAACTTAGGTTTAAAGGGGGGTTTTTGAAGGGTTTTGGGTGAGTTTTGGGGGTTGTTTTAGGTTGGAATTGATGGGCTATTGATAGTGCTATGGTTAAGGGTTGATTTGGGATCATTTGCGGGTATAAAAGGTGTTGGAAACATGAGTTTTGGATGAGGTTATTGGGCTGCACGAAAATGTTAAATGTCGGGTTTGTTCATGGCTTGAAACATTGTGATTTGTGTTTGAATTGTATTTCGGGTTAGTACTTTGATGCTTGGGATGATTTGAAGTTGTTTGAATTGTATTGAGGTTGTTTAGAGGCGAGAACTTGTGTCGGTGAAGCATCGGGAGGAAATTCGGAAGCTTGAGGGTGGTTGCTTGCTTAGCTTTGAGCTTGGAAGCTTAGGTGAGTGGTTAACGTTTTAAAGTGGTTTAAATGTTGGTTCGAGCATGTGGACTAGGTCGGGCTTGGTAGACCCACCTAGAGTTAGGATTAGGGTGGTAGCCTAATCCTAAACTTAATCTAGAGCCATTGGTTGAACATGTATTTGATGAATATGCCTCGTAATATTTGTAATATGATTGCTTATGTATAATGTGTTATACATGTGAGATGAGGCATGATTTGTGATGCATTATGATATGCATGTGAATGGTTCATGATTGTGATCATGGTGAGTACGTGCTAAGCACAGAATTGGTTGTAATGAATAATGTGGATTGAGTTAAATGTTGGCACTAGTGTGCTTGGGTACAAATGATCGATCATTAGGATGTTAGTGTGCACACATGAGTCAAATTCGCGCGTGGCCTTTGTGGCGTTGAGTCACCAAGGAAGAGTACGGGTTCGCCCGGAAATTGTAGTTATATTAGTCGATGATGAGTGGAATCCCATCGACGGGGGGTGAGGATGAGTGGAATCCCCTCCGCGAGACCGATGATGAGTGTAATCCCACCGTGAGGTAAAGTGGTTGTTGGATGTGAGTTCCAACGTGTTTATCCGCGTATTCGGGTCATAGCTAGGTGCCAATATTGATTGATATGTGAATCAATATGTTGTGGAATGTGATTTCTACTTGGATGTTTATATGTGTTTACATATGTTGTGAAATAGAGCTTGTTGAGTATGGCATATAATTGTATATCGTTCATGCATCCTTAACATTTGGCTCTTGAGGATCTTTGGTAATCATGCATTTACCTTGGTTAAGATCGTGCTTGGACCCTGCATTGTCGAGGTTTGTTTTTAAAGAGCTTACCCTCACTAAGCTTATTGCTTACGCTCTCTCTTTGTTCGACAATGCAGATCCTTAGTTCGTGGGTTGCTAAGTGCAAGAAGGGGTCCTCCAAGTGTGGGGATGTCTAACTATCAATGATGCATGAGCATATTTCATGATGTAAAGATGTGTATGGCCATGAGAATGCAAAGATGCATGGCTTTAGCTCGTCTCCGCTCCCTGAGTCCAATGACCCCAGTCGCAATCATAATCATTAATCAAGTACTTTCAAGCCGTATGCCATCTCCCATATATTCTGATTCGAAGTCTCATGCACAGAAGCCCCTTGTTGCCCCACGGACAATGATGCCCCCAGTGACCCTTCATCATCCCACATTATGTAGTATCCCTCAATTTGGTCTCCACTGACGGCGACACATTTATCTCTGAAGTAATACAAGGAAATTTCTTTGTTTTGAAATATGTCAATTCGTTGGTCGCCATTCTAATGAAGAATGGATTTTCAGATTAATATACAGAACCTTGAAACCAAAATTCTAATTAAAAGAAAAACATAATATAATGCCCCGGATATCAAATGCAAGAGCGTCTTAGATTCAACTTTCAGATGATCACTTCAAGCATAGCTTACGTCTATGAAGACTTTGAATGTTGTGGCGATATTTGAAGTTGCGAGACCCCTCCCAAATCGCTCGGTTCATCCTCATGATTATGGTACTTGCTGGATCAGCTCGATTACTATTCCTTCTAGTTCTCATCATGTTTCTCCATTCATATGTATGTTTAAAATTTCAACTTTGCTTAGCCCATGGGACATGTGCGTTTATGATTACCATTGATTTCGTGTCGGTGTCCTCAAGGATTCCTTTCCAGGACTTATTCAATTTGTTCATTTATTTCTTTTTCTTAGGGGAATTCAACTCATCACAATCCTTTGCCTCGAGAATAAAGATGGAGCATACAACGATAGCCCGAGTTACTCGGCATGGTCACGGTTTTGAAAATATTAACATCACTCATGAAGCGAAGAGTTTCAGGCTTTAGCGGAGTGCCCCTAAAATTCCACACTCATATTCGAAAATTCCTATAACCAGGTTTCGGAAATTGGAGTGCTTTTTGTTAATGCTTATTACCACACTCTGAAGTTAAAAACATTTTATTTTGAAATAGTCTATTTTCTTTTTTCTTCTTTTTTCTTCTTTTTTCTTCTTCTTTTTCTCTTTTTAGGCACATTTAAGCAACTCTATTTGGGCTCTCTTAGGAGATTTTCTTATCATCGAACATCATCGAAGGAATAGTAATCTTACTTCTCTCGTTTTTCCGACCAGAAGCGGACAGAGCGAGAAATCTCACTTCATCGTTATCACAACATTCGATCGATCTTTTTCATTAGAATCAATGCCACATCAAGAATGTGATATCCGAGGACCTACGGAAGTAAGGAGGGATATACATATATATGATTTGAAGGTCATTGTATGTTAAGCGACATGCATTTTCATTAGAAAGAAAATTCGCAAACATAACAAGTGCCCATAAAATGGTCATTGCTATCTTCGGCAAATGATAGCAATGTTTGTTTCATACATTACTTCAAGAGAAAATGCAAGATGAAAGAAGACTCAAACACACGAGCTCCTAACAACCCGGGAAACAACACTTCCCCAAAAGTCTCACTCATCATTTTTTTATTTTTAGAGCCTCAACAGACCGTTCTCGATCAGTCATTGAACTTTGTTTTTCAGTGCCCCACAATTCTTTGTGGTATGGCCTGTAACACCCCATTTTAGCCCCAATTTGAAAACCCTAATTATGAGAATTCCCAAATGGAAACCCTAAAATTGGGGGGGGGGATTCGGAATTTAACCTAATCTAATTTGGGACCTAATTGAATAAATTAAAAAGTCGGTGGTTATTTTGTTAGGCGGGCAAAAATAGAGACCCTTCTTCTGTAATTTACCCATTTGTCTAGGGTAAACACTCCTTTGGTTCTATTTCAGTGTTATGCGCCGCTCTTCACCTCGTTTTTCTAAAATAATAACAATAAAAAATACCAAAATATATCAACCCTTCCCCCATCCTTTTCCGTTGAAGCTCCGGCCAAGGGGCCTTCATCACCGTTCAAGCATTTCAAGACCACAGGAGCGCTCGTAGTCGCTGCGCGTACAAAACCCGACCACCCAGCTTCCTTTGCGCCGCCGTTCTTCACTGGAAACGAGTTCGAAACCGTGCGTTAAATCGTACACTGCCGCCGCCGTCCTCTGCGTGCGCGCCACCTCCGTCCCGGATTAGGGTGAGTGTTTGGATCGAGTTCGTTGAGCTCCGGGGTTACTGTCGCTGTCGTGTTGGCCGCTGTCGGGTCGTGGCCGCTGTCATTTTGGCCGTGGCCATGGTGGTTGGGCGCCGCTGGGGCGTGGTGTTAGGGTTTTGCAGGATTTGGGTGGCTGTTGGATCTGAACTGGACCCGTTGAGTTGGTGAACCGGACGGCTGGGCTGAACCAAACCGGACCAGTGGGCTGATGCAACGATGATGTCATCTGTTGTTGTAGTGCTGATGCAGTCAATGATGACGTCATCGTAGTCAATGATGACGTCAGAGATGACGACATCACTGACTTTGGGTTGACTTTTTCGGCTGAGTCCACCTTTATGATTTTTGACGTTCCGGTTCTGTTGCCGTTGTCCGTTTCTTCAAATTCGAACCCGGAATGCCTTTTTGGATCAATTTATTTGTTGAACTCAGTTTTTTGTAAAGTGTTGCATCAGAATTTGACTCGGTTGTTTATGTGTTCAGGTGACATGGACTCTGACCCTGAGAATTTACCTCATCCTCCGCCAAGCAGACCTCCGGTGGCACAGTCTTCGAGATTTTCTAGTAAGATTTCTGTTAAGCGTAGTTTATTCGAATGTGGCATAGTAGGAAATCTTATATAGTGTTCTTTGTTTTTAGGAGCTGATTCTGTTCGACCTACCGCTAGGGCTGAGCGTGGGAGACGTCACTATCAACGTTGACTATTTAGCTGCCTAAGGTGTGTTCTCTGTCTGTGCTACATGTATATGTTGCCTGTTTGCGTGATCTGTATGAGAAATATTCTGTCTTATCCTGCTCGGTTGATTGAGAAATATTTTATGTGTTATTCTGCTCTGTTATCTGATGAATATTGCATGACTCGACTGTATGCTATTCTGCTCTGTTATCTGATAAATAATGTATGAGTCGGATGCTGTGATCATGTTATGTAACACATATCGGAATCGGATTATTATGTATATGCATCTTAGTTATTTAAAAAGATTGCATTCGGACTCTGAAATCGGATTACGTGTCATATCATTGGGTTGGGAGATTGTACGGAGGAAGCTCAGCGACTTCATCCTTCGGGTTGAACTTCGCTTCGGATCAGCAGTTTCATCTTTCGGGATAAGTTCTGCTTCGGACTTGGTGTTGCGGTGTAGAGTGGTTCAGGGGAACCTCACTCTTCGAACGGTGATGTAGTTGGGTGCATGTCATGTTATGATATCTGTATGTTTTGCTTGTAATACTTCGGAATATCTGTAAATTCTTGATACGTTGTTTGACTGTTGGATTGACTTCTGTTATGCACTTTAGAGACACACTGAGCTTTATAGCTGACTCCACCTTAGTATCTGTTTCAGATTTCCAGACTTAGGTTTCGGTACTTGGAGGACCTTGTACGAACATTATTTGATACTATTTATCAATATGTTTTATTCTAGACTTATATTTAATTATTTAAGTATTTTCAGATTTGGTTGTAAAAGTGGACATTGGACATTTATTATTTTTGGGATTTGATAAACTATTTTTAGCATGCTTGTTTTAAGTTGAAACATTTAAGGATATTATTATAACTGAATAATAATTTCGACATGGTTTTTCATAAATAACCTTACTTGAGGGGAAAGTTTCCAAATCGTCAATTTCAATTTGTTATAAACCCTTAGGTCAAAATAGGGGGTTACATTTAGTGGTATCAGAGCCTAGGTTACACCCCTCGGCCTGTGAGGCTCAATAAAAATTTGATTTTAAAGTTTTAAATTTTTTTGCATGCATAATAAATGTTTTCGGAAACTACGAGATTTTCAGATAAATGTACGGATTTTAAATAAGTAATATATGTTTTAATTAAAGTCTCCAAGTACCAATTTTGACGTTAGGACTCTTCTTTTGTAGATAGACTACTATGCCACCCCGTAGGAGTACTAGAGCTACGACTGGCCGAGGTTGAGGCCGTGGACGAGGTCGTACCGCTGCGAATACGAGTGACGTTAATCCTCCTGAGCATTCGCCACCACATCAGGAGGACCCACAACATGAGCAGGCTGAGAAGCAACCTGAGGTTCATACGATTGGTCAACAGACCGATCACCCTGATCAGCAGATTCAGAGTGAAGGTCCACGTGCAACCGGTAACAGTGAGACTGCTGGAGTTGATGTTGCTGCAGTGCATTTGGAGCTACTTGAGTATCTTCGACAGGGTTCTAGGAGACCCATATCTGCTGAGTTTTTGTCTGTTGGGATGTCGGTGTTTGATGGTAAGACGGCTGCAGAACCGGATGACGAAGAGTATTGGCTGAAGAAATTACAACAGCTATTTGATGAGATGGACTACCCTACTGACAGAAAATTAAGAGCTGATGTATCTTTATTGAAGGGTGAAGCCCTGAACTGGTGGGAGGCTGAGAAGACCGTTATTTCTGCTAGTCGGATCACATGAGATCATTTCCGTCAGGCTTTCCGAGACAGATATGTTGGGGCAGAGTATCTAGCCAAGTGTCAAGAGGACTTTATAAATCTGAAGCAAAATGACATGACCGTGAATTAGTATGAGATTGAGTTTCTGAGGATGGTACAATACGTCCCTGGGTTAGTTACTACAAAGGAAGAGAAGTGCAGCTGGTTTCTGAAGGGTCTGCGACCTTCGATCAAGACTGGTGTGTCTTTGCATTTGGACAAAGAGTACAAGGATATTACCTTGCGAGCTAGGACTGCTGAATGCAATGAGGCAGAGTTGAGGCAAGCTGAGTCTCAGGGTATGGATCGGGGTAAGAGGCAGTCGACTGCGTCAGTTCAGTATAGTCAGGGTAACCAGACCAGGAAGAGGGCAAGAGATGAGAGTGATTATCATAGTTATTCTAGAGCTAGACCAGTGACCACTGCTATTCCGACTTCTAGTGTCGGAGGATCGACTAGCACGCGGGGGCCACCGCAGTGTTCTTTCTGCAAGAAATGGCATTTTGGGGAGTGTAGGAGACAGTCTGGGGCTTGTTTTCGATGTGGGTCTTTCGATCATATTTTTCGATATTGTCCGCATGCACCTCCGTCAGCTCATATGACCAGTCAGTCACAAGCATCGGTGCAGGCTCCTGCTAGGGGTAGAGGTCGAGGTAGACCTAATACTACAGTTTCGGCTGGTAGAGGTAGGCCAGCTCAGAGTGGAGGATCAGCTGGATCCGGGGTGAGACAACCAGGTTTGGTTTATGCTACCAGGAGACATGAGGATCGTGATGAGCCAGATGTTATTGCTGGTACCTTTTCTATCCACTCTATTCCGTATTTTGCTTTATTAGATATTGGTTCTACCCATTCATATGTTGCGAGTTCGGTATCTGAGGGACTTGAAATTCTGGTTGAGAATACTGGGAACGTGGTTTCCGTTTATAGTCTAGTGGGTGATCATGTCAAGGTTTCTAAGGTGTACAAGAATTGTCCTTTGGAGATTCAAGGGAAAATATTCTCCGCTGATTTGATGGAGTTACCTTTCAAAGAGTTCGACCTTATTCTTGGAATGGACTGGTTATTCGCTCATCGAGTCCGTTTGGATTGTGAAAACAAAAGGGCGACTCTGAAAACCTCAGATGGGTGCGAGGTGATTATGGTTGGAGAGCGTAGAGGTTACATGACCAATGTTGTTTCAGCTCTCAAAGCGGAAAAGATGATTCGACATGGGGCTACTGTCTATCTTGCTTATATTCTTGACTCGAGGCAGTTAGATTCTGATTTGGATAAGATCCAGGTGGTTAGGGATTTTCTAGATGTTTTTCCGGAGGAATTGCCGGGGGTACCGCCAAAACGTGACGAGGTTGAGTTTGGCATAGATGTATATCCGGGTACAGCTCCTGTCTCTATGGGTCCTTACAGAATGGCTCCGAAAAGAACTTAAGGAATTGAAGATTCAGTTGCAGGAATTGTTGGATAGGGGTTTCATCCGACCTAGTGTTTCTCCTTGGGGAGCCCTTGTTTTGTTTGTGAAGAAGAAGGACGGATCAATTTGGCTTTGTATTGACTATCGGAAGCTGAACAAGCTAACGATCAAGAACAAGTATCCCCTTCCCCGTATTGATGACTTGTTTGACCAGTTCCGAGGAGCTACAATATTCTCTAAGATAGACCTGAGATCGGGTTATTACCAACTCAAGGTTACGGATTCTGATGTGTTCAAGACCTCTTTTCGGACTCGTTATGGTCATTACGAGTTTCTGGTGATGCCGTTTGTATTGACTAATGCCCCTGCAGCCTTTATGGATATGATGAAATGGGTGTTTCAACCCTATATGGACCAGTTCGTGGTGGTTTTCATTGACGACATACTGGTTTATTCTAAATCGGAGGCAGAACATGAGGAACATCTCCGGGTTGTTCTACAGACTTTGCGTGAAAAGCAGTTGTATGCAAAGTTCAGTAAATGTGAATTATGGTTGACCGAGGTTACCTTCTTGGGACACGTGGTTTCTGCTAATGGTATTCGGGTTGATCCAAAGAAGATTGAGGCTATTTTGGGTTGGAAACAGCCCAAGAATGTTCCTGAGATTCGAAGCTTCTTGGGTTTAGCTGGTTACTATCGGAGGTTTGTAGAAGGTTTCTTGATTATTGCAGCTCCTCTGACTAAACTTCTGAGGAAGGATATTCCTTTTGTCTGGACTGAGGCTCAGCAGACCAGTTTTGAGAAACTTAAGACCGTGTTGACTGAAGCACCGATTCTGATTCAGCCTGAGCCTGGGAAGGCCTATATGGTATACAATGATGCCTCTCACACAGGATTGGGATGTGTTCTGATGCAGGAGGGGAAGGTAGTGGCCTATGCATCTCGTCAGTTGAAAGTGCATGAGTGTAACTACCCCACCCATGATTTGGAGCTTGCTGGTGTGATCTTTGCTCTGAAAATCTGGAGACACTATCTCTACGGAGAGAAGTGCTATATCTTCACCGATCACAAGAGTCTAAAATACCTCCTTACGCAGAAAGAGTTGAATCTGAGACAGCGTCGCTGGTTGGAACTTCTCAAGGATTATGACTGTGAGATAGAGTATCACCCGGGAAAGGCGAACGTGGTTGCCGACGCCTTGAGTCGTAATGCTATCTCGGATTTGAGGACCTTGTTTGCTCGGATGAGTTTGTTTGAAGATGGTAGTTTGATGGTAGAACTTCGGGTCATTCCTACGCTGATATCTGATATTCGAGCTGAGCAACCTACCGATCCTTTTCTTATGCATCGTATCAGAGAGGTTTCTGAGGGTACATCTGTGGATTATACTATTGATCAGGATGGTGTTTTTTGTTTCCGAGGCCGGTACTATATTCAGAGGAAATCTGGGTTGAAACAGGTTATTCTTCGCGAGGCACATGATAGCCCTTATTCTATGCATCCTGGTGGTTTTAAGATGTACAATAACCTTCGTCAGAGGTACTGGTGGAAAGGTCTTAAACGAGATGTTGTCGGATTTGTGTCTAAGTGTATGGCTTGTCAGAGAGTCAAGGCAGAGCATCAACGTCCATATAGGTTGCTTCAGCACATCGAGATTCCTCAGTGGAAGTGGGAGCGTGTGACTATGGATTTTGTTAGTGGTCTTTCGATGACTACGTCCAAGAAGGACTTCGTCTAGGTTATAGTGGACCGTTTGACTAAGTCTGCTCATTTCATTATGGTTCGAGTCAACTATCCTTTGAATAAGTTGGCTCGACTCTATATTTCTGAGATCGTTCGACTTCATGGGGTACCACTATCGATTATTTCTGATCATGATCCGAGATTTACAGAAAAGTTCTAGAAGGCACTTCACTCTGCTTTGGGTACCCGGTTGAACTTCAGTACATCTTATCATCCGCAGACTGACGGGCAGTCCGAGCGTGTGATTCAGATTCTTGAGGACATGTTGAGAGGTTGTGTTCTCGATTACAATGGTAGTTGGGAGGATTTCTTGCCGCTCGCAGAGTTTGCATATAATAACAGCTACCAGGCCAGTATCAAAATGGCACCGTATGAGGCTCTGTATGGACGTAGGTGTAGGTCACCGATTGGATGGACTGAACTTAATGAGCATAGATTGTTGGGACCAAACCTAGTCCGTGAGGCCGAGCAGACAGTCAGATTGATTCGAGACCGGCTTAAGGTTGCTTTTGACAGACAGAAGTCCTATGCCAACTTGAGACGTCGAGATCTTTAGTTTGAGGTCGGTGTTGAGGTTTTCCTGAAAGTATCTCCTTGGAGGAAGGTACTTCAGTTTGGTCGAAAGGGCAAGCTGAGTCCTCGATATATTGGCCCTTACCGGATTCTTCGTCGGGTTGGACTTGTTGCTTATCAGCTTGAGTTACCACCAGAGCTTCAGCGTATTCATGATGTTTTCCATGTTTCTGTGTTGAGACGCTACCATGCTGATCCGTCTCATGTTTTGCCTGTGGAGGAGATTGAGATTCGTCCTGATTTGCGTTTTGAGGAGGAGCCTATCGAGATTCTTGCTCAGGATAAGAAAGTTCTCAGAAGGAAGACCATTAAGATGGTCAAAGTCTTGTGGCGTGGTCGCAGTCATGATGAAGCTACTTGGGAGCCCAAAGCTGTCATCAAAGCTCAGTATCCGCAATTGTTTGCTCCAGGTAAATTTCGAGGCCGAAATTTCTTTTTACGGAGCTTTATAGCTGACTCCCCCTTAGTATCTGTTTCAGATTTCCAGACTTAGGTTTCGGTACTTGGAGGACCTTGTATGAACAATATTTGATAATATTTATCAATATGTTTTATTCTAGACTTATATTTAATTATTTAAGTATTTTCAGATTTGGTTGTGAAAGTGGACTTTGGACATTTATTATTTTTGAGATTTGATAAACTATTTTTAGCATGCTTGTTTTAAGTTGAAACATTTAAGGATATTATTACAATTGAATAATAATTTCGACATCGTTTTTCATAAATAACCTTACTTGAGGGGAAAGTTTCCAAATCGTCAATTTCAATTTGTTATAAACCCTTAGGTTAAAATAGGGGGTTACATTTAGGTGGCCCGTGCTTCCCATATGGTAGTCACATCGTAGCCTTCAGGATAGGGAGGATCCTTTGGTTTGGACTGAACTAGGGTCAGAAGCTTCTTCTCAATAAGCACTGGGAGTAGATCGGTGTACGACATAGGAACCGGGTGAAGAACCCCTGGAGGCTTCGCAGACCATGACATTTGATTATGAAAGCGGCCATAAGATTGGTTGTTTGGGCGAGAGCCCACCATATGAACTTGGGACTCATGCCCCTTGTGGGCGGTTGTGCTATAGGGTTCCGCTATCTTCCCTTTCTTAATAGCATCCTCAATACGTTCTCCCGTCATGACCGTGTCCACAAAGCTATTAGCGGGATTGCTGATGAAGCGATCATACAAGACTCCATTCAGAGTGTTCACAAACATAGGAATGATTTCACCTTCTGGCAGTGGGGGTTGGACCTGAGCCGCCACGTTTCGCCAGCGCTGGGCATACTCACAGAAACTTTAATTGTGTTTTTGTTCCAAACCTTGTAGCATGAGCCGATTTGGAATCATATCAATTACATGTATATACTGACCTATGAATGCTCTTGAAAGATCTGTCTATGACTTGATGTCAACTCGACTAAGTTGAACATACCAACGGGTTGCGGACCCGATTAAACTGTCTTGAAAATAGTGGATAAGTAGCTTCTTATCTTTTATAAAAACCGACATCCTCCGGCAATACATAATAATGTGCGCCAAGGGGCAAGTAGTTCCGTCGTACTTCTCAAAGTCGGGAACTTTGAATTTTGGTGGAAGGACTAAATTCGTTACAAGGCTCAAATCACTGGCATCATTCCCTTGCTCATCCGTCCCTTGTAAGGTCTTGAATCTTTCTTCAAGGAAGCGAAACCTTTCCTCATGCTTCTCTTTCATCTTGGCCTTAATCCTCTCCACTTCATCCTCAGACCTTGTCCCTAAGTCGATGAGCTGGTTCGTCGAGGCTCCTCTGTGGCGGCTAACAGGTGCCCCGATAACGGGATTGGCAGAAACTCCTACATATACTGTTTTTCCAGGATTTGATACTACTGGTTGACCCTTCTCATAGGATGTAGGACCCTTGTGTCCTTTAATGCCCGAGCTACCCATAGAAACTCTTTCCTCATCTGTCATCTTTAATAACAAGTCAGTCATCTGAGCAATAGAAGCTTGCGACTGTGCGGTCTGATCGCTGATATTCTTACTGACCCCATCCAAACGAGTTTCGAGGTCCTTTTGCCCCTTCTTTACCTTGGATAGTCTCTCTTCCATTGCTCGGGCTTGAAAATGGGTAACGTATGAATGAGGAATGATTGCAGATTAAACTTTCACTTTCTGCCATGATATTTCTCGTAATTAATTCCATGATTGATTAATGTATTCAATGTATCACATATATGAAAATGAGATAATTTTTAAAAACAAGAATACAAGGAACAATGTATGTGTTGTATGCACAACAAGGATAGATGATTAAAGGTAATCAAACAGACATGTACAATTGAAATGCAAAGATGCATTGATTAAACGAACATTCTCATTTAATAACTTTCATAACGAAAATCAGGTCTCGTCATAACGGGAAGATAAAAGCAATTTCCATACAAGGCATAATTGAAACTCGAGTTCCTTCTTCGCCGATGGCTAGGTTTACCTTTGCTCATTTTGTGATCAACCCTAGGCTTTGAGATTCTTTTGTTCGTTGCTATAGATTCTTTCTCCCGTTATGAAAGTCTTAAGCTTCGAACTGTTCTCGAATCAACATCTCATATGCAAAGTGCTATGAATATGCATAAAGAGAATTAAACAAGAAATCGAAATTAAACACGTCACAAAATAATGCTACTTATGAACATATGAATGTATGCAAAGAGCGATACTGAGTTCGGAAAATATCCTCGTTAAATGACTTGTATCAATGGGAAGCTTGGTCTGTTACAATGATCGAATAAAACCCACTACATATGGTTCTTAAGCTAGCATCTAGGTCGACGATATTCTTCAAGATTCACACAATCCCTTCTTCTTTCTTGGAAGGATCTTTCGCAAGGAATCAGGCGTTCCCTCATATCTACGTTAACAAATATGCCAACTCTCGACCCTACCCCCATGTGGTGTAGGCGACGAATTATGATTGATCCACTGTCGATGCTTGGTACTCTTGACTTGCTCTTTGAAAGGGTCCCACTGAACCCAACCTTCAAGGCGTATCGGAGCTGAGGTCAGAATTCCCTCAGACTTGATGTTTTTTTCCTAGGTCGAGACTTGATTGTCGACCCAAGATGGCAAAGTGCCCGAGAAACTTTCGATCTTGCCCTGGAAAGCTTAGTTCTTGTTTGGTATGGTTCTCGTTAATTTCCTTGTAAGACTTGGTATTTCCTAACTGGAACGTCTAACAAATATGTGAGGTGACCATTTTTTTTGGAAGCCTTTCTTGTCTCGGAAACCCAACCATGTAGTTGCTCTTCTTATGGCTATTTGTTTGTCGAGATCCTTCTCATTATTGTAACGGACCAGATTTCCCACTAATCAAGTCTTTAATTTCAAACTATTTCCAGCTCAATGTGCTCTTTATGCCATGATGAAATATGCAAAATAAAGAGGAAAAAAATCAAGGAAAGAAAATGCGTTAGTTACAAGAAAAACATAAATTAGAAGGCAAGGAAAAATAAGCATAAGCAAGCAATTAATAAGACGACCCTAGCCACTCTAAGCTCTATGGTTATCCACAGGGATCTAATGGGGTGGGCTTCTTATATTTTTACACATGAGTTTAGTTCTAACAAGGGTACCCGAACCTATCTAATCACCTACTAAGGCGACAGGAACCCCAATTCTGGTCCACTACAGGTTTGCAAACTGGTTTCGGTTCGAGCAAAAGCACGACCTAATGACGTGGGGGCTGCTCATGTGTTAAAGGCGTGGATTCCGAGAGTGAATTACCGACCCGTGGAGGCATGCTCACGTGGGTATGGACGTTTCACTCTCACTTAAGAAGGGTAGCTCGAGTATAGAGCTTAATGATCATAGTGCAACACGTATCGGTGATTCCTTAATAATTAAATGGAAAATTAATTCGAATGTCCCAAATTTTCAAAGCCCGTTCAACTTAAGTCATATTTTCATAAAAGAACGACCTTATTAACTTCACTTTGAATTTTAAATAGTTTCTATCGATTAAAGGCAACAAGTGTTTTACTGGCTTAACTCTTTTTTTGTTTTATAAAAAAACAAAAATTTCGTCCCCAGTAGAGTCGCCAAACTGTGATAACGTTTTTTTGAAAAACTACTAAGCCTTTTCGTGTATCACTTTTGAAAAAAGATTTATTAAAATGGAAAAACTTGAACTTTGGAAAACAATAAAAAATTGGAGTCGCCACCGGCCACTAAGGTAGGCCGGACACCACGAAACCAAAGATTCGCTATAAAACGGGTTCGAGAGTTGGTTATGTGTGGGGAAGGGTTAGCACCCCCATAACGCCTGGAAATCGGTACCAAATTACTTGCTGCCTTTCTTATCGATAGAAATTATTTAAAAACCAAAGTGAATTTAATAAAGGGGTTCTTAAATGAAAATATGACTTAAATAGTGAGGGCTATATCAGATGTTGGCTTTGGAATTAATTGAACATTTAATTAGAAAGGATGACGGTACACCGAACCGTAGACTAAACCGACATCATATAAGACTGACTGATGTGTTAGTTTAGGGTTCGGATCCTGTACGTCGCCTTTATGCATGATGCAAGCAAGTAAAAGATGATGCGTGGTAATTTCTTTTTTATGTTTCCGCTTACCTAGAGACGGTGAAAATTAACCCAAATATTCGATCGATATCGATTAAGCTTGGATTGTCATAACACGAATATAGAAGTTAATTAATACCACTCTTTGGGTATATTTTAAGTTCGATTAACATGCTTAATAATTAGCGGTCTCATGAATGACAGGTATAAGATGCATGCCATAAAAGAGCTTTGAAAATAAACAAATAAAAGCCCACCCAAGGCCCTAACTTAAAGGCTCTAATTATGGAAATTTCGTTAGTGATCTAATTATTCATTATGTGATTCTAATATTAAATTTGTAACACCCGGGTTTGGGGATCGGGAGAAAATAATATTTAAATAATGGTTCGGGTTCCGGTTTTATAATTAAAATAATGATTTATTGTTTTGGGCTTCACATTTTCAAACAAACAATTTCTGTTGGACCAAAATGTAATTGAAACCTAATTTCCATGGAAATTTGCAAATACATGAGTTGCCATCTCATTAATGGCGTTTTTGTAAATAACTTAAAGTTTGGAAAAGATGAGCTTTAAACAAAAAAAAGAGAAAAGAAAAAGAAAGTTGTCTTCATCTTCTTCATTTTCTCTTCAAACATGAAAACCCTCTTTTCTCTCCATTTCACTTTCCCATCTCCTTTGTTCTTCATTCTTGAAGCTTTTTGAAAGGTAATTACATTTTCTTATTACTCTCATCTTCCCCTTTCCCCTCATATAATTTGTTTCCGTTAAAGCTCACTAGTTTACATTTTAGGGTTTTGAGATTTTGAGTTAAAAATGCTATCTTTGTTAGCTTTAACTAAAGCTTTTGATTTATTAATGTTATGTGAGTTGTTTACTACCTATAAGGTCCAATATATCCGATTTTTGCCAAGTTTTATGGTGAATCCCGAAATGGGTTTTTAGGTGTATATTTAAAGTGTCAAAATTTGGGTTTTTGGGATGGTTTTGTGAGAAATTGATGGGCTGATGTTATAGTAACATTGGGTAGGTGTCTTTAGATGTTATTTGATGATTTTTGAGTAGTTATGGTGTTGGTTTGAATGGATTCCCGTAGCTACTGCTGTAAGTGATTTTTGGGAGTGGAAAATGGGAGTTTTTAAGGTGACTATGTGGGGAAATGAAGGGCTGATGGTTATACTATGGTTGGGTAGTGTTTTGAACATGTTTAAGAGTGCTCTGGATGACCACATTGCTGATTTTTTATGGGTCTTTCTGGAAGTACGAAAATGGGAATTTGAAGAAAGAACTTGGCTTTGAATTGTGAGAAATGTAGTGGATTTGTGTGTTGGTGTTAAACCTTGGGTTTGTGATTGATTTTGGGGCTAATGTATTGTTTTTGAATGGTTAGAGGCAAGAGAAGACAATGGAGAAGCTTCGGGCTCAAATCCGGAAACTTGGATGCTTGGTAGGCTTGTCGGCTTGTGCTAATAGAGTGGTCGGTGAGTGGTTATTGTTTTTAAATGGTTTTTAAACATTGGTTCAAGCATGTGGACCTAGGTTGGGCTTGGTAAACCCACCTAGAGTTGAGGTTAGGGTGGTATCCTAATCTCAAGCTTAAGTTTAGGAAACTTTGGTTGAACTCCTAATTGCTTGTTATGCCTCTTGTTTATATGTGTTTATGGTAGTTATGTATATTGTGTTATACATGTTGTTGAGGCATGGTTTGATGCATTGTTATGCATATGGTTTGGATTGTGAATTGTGCATGATGATGATCATGGTGAGTACATGCTAGGCATGGAAATGGGTTGTGAAATACATGTATGTGAGGCATGATATTTGATGCATTGTTATATGCATGTAGCTATGAAAAATGGATTGCGTTTAATATTGGAACTAGTATGCTTGGGTACATGATCGATCATTAGGATGAGTGTGCACACGAGAGTCAAAGTCGCGCGTGACCTTGGTGGTGTTAAGGCACCAAGGAGGAGTACGGTGATGTAATATTCCACCGGAAATGTTTATATATTAGTCGGTGATGAGTGGAATCCCATCGACGGGGCGTGAGGATGAGTGGAATGACCTCCGCGAGAACCGGTGATGAGTGTAATCCCACCGCAGGTAATGGTTATGTTGGAAATGCGTTCCAACATGTTATCCGCGTATTCGAGTCATAGCTAGGTGCCAATATGAGATTATATGTGCCTTCATGATTGAGATGTGTTGTCAATATGATATGAAATGTGACTCCAATATGCATTGAGATATGTTGTTAATAATACATTGATATATGTATCATTGTAAGTTGAGCTTATGAGTTGTTGAGCATGGCATAATGTTGATTACATTTTCATGAATCACGATCATTTTGGCTCTCGTGGATCGGAGGTAAGATCATACATTTCATCATGGTAGTTGCTCGTGCTTGGACCCTGCATTGTCGAAGGTTTGTTTTATGAGCACACCCTCACTAAGCTTTTATGCTTACGCTCCTTTTTGTTCGACAATGCAGATCAGTAGCTTGTGGGTGGCAAGGGCAAGGAAAGGTCTCCAAGTGTTGCTTTTGGTTAGCTCAAGTATGAATTTTAAATTGTATATTGTAATAGTCAAGCAATGGGATAGGTGTTGTTGTTTTGGATGCCTTGATGTATGTTGATTTGGTTTGGCTCTTGGATGCCTTGTTTGATTTGTAAACATTGTTCATGTTGCATGTCTCGAATGCTTGTAGGTTTGGTTGTTAAGATATGAACCTTAAAAGTGCTTAGTATGACATCCTTTGGTAAATGCATGAATCTTTGGATGAATGATGCTTGTTAGGTGTTGGTCCAATGGTTGTATTGAGATGCTATGCTTTTGGTTGAGTGCATGTGTTCGTAAGCATGTAAACCTTATATGGGAGACATGTGTCTTTGGCTTTTAAGTCTTCAAGCCTGCTTTGAATGATATCTTAAATGGATGCCCTATCTTATGCCTTGTGAGTTTTGAGTACGTCTTGCCATAGGATGCATGCCTCTAGAGTGTTTGTGTAAGTTGTGTAGGCTTCTTAGGGTTGTTTAGGGCCTTTAGAGTTGTTGAGAAATGCTTAAAGTTGGTTTTCGAAGGTTGCTGACAGCCAGTGTTTCGAAACGGGTGGGGCCATTTCGGAACGGTAAGGCTTCAGGGACCCCGTATCGGAACGCGTTCCGATACGGTTTGGCCACTGTGAGCCCCTGTTCCGATACGAGTTTTGGAACACTTTGGCTTCTGGAAATCTGAGAAATTGCCGAGATGAAGGCGTTTCGAAACGGGTCTAAGGGTTTCGGAATGGTCAATATCTCGTTGACCACGAGAAGTTGACCGTTGAGGGTGTTTCAGAACGGTTGACCTCCGTTTCGATACGGCCTCCTTGTGTGGGCTCGGGGCCGTTGACCAAGTCAAGGCGTTTCGATACGCCTCAATAGTGTTTCGAAACGACCTGCCTAATGGATTAAAATTGGACAGTCTATTTGTCGTTTTGTGTCCAGTTGCGTGTCTTCCTCATTTTATTTCGCTGTTATTATCACATAGGATTTAAATGTGCCATTAGAGAAGATTAAAAGAAAAGAAATTTTTAGGGTTGCTAACCGAGGGGGAATCCTTAACGGGTTTCGCTTTGGTTTTCCCCGTGTGGCCTACTCGGACCGGTCATCCGACCAGACCGGGACGAAGGGGTTACATTTGTTGGTATCGAAGCCTAAGGTTTCTGAGACCTTGGGCAGGTAAGTGAGGTAAGTTAAGTTCTTGCATTGTAATTGCACGGTGTTTGCTTGCCATGTAAGCGTGTTTGCTTGTTTATCGAGTATGTTTTGATGTATGCTTGTTCGATTGTGAATATATATTGCTTGAAGCGTGTTGAGTAGAGTCCCATTGCTTCTATTACATCGGAAAAAGGATTTTAAGTGAGGGAATCAAACTTGAGCCACTTAGACCCTTCCCTTTGCTAACCCAGTTTGTATGTTAAATTGTTGTTGTTGTTAATTTATTGCTTTTTAGTAAGTTTGAGGCCAAGGTGTGGGTCGTGAATCGGTAAGTGGAAGCTGTGGTTTTTGAAAATGTGGATGATGTTGAGGGAGTTCATCGCTATAGTTAGGGAAGTATGGTTGTACCGGAGTTGAGGTACAATTTGTTTGCTCGAGTCCGTGTGTATGTGAGTTGATTCTTGTCGGTGAGGGACGATGAGACCGATTCCGGTATTAGTTGGTGAAAAGAAGTGAAGACCTATGAGTGGGAGTCAGAGTAGTATCGATGTTACAGTAGATAAGTCCTTGGTACAGTTTTGAGTTTTCTCCCTCCGGTTGATTCTAAATCCGTACTACTGTATATTGTTAGCAAGCATGCAAAGTTTGATTGCGTCCGGTGAAGTGTTAGAAGTAGGTATAAGTACCTTAGTTCTTTTGGCGAGATCAGGGTAAGGGTCTCGTGTGACTAATCCAAAACTCAGGAATGTTAGTTAGTGGTCGTTGGGGTTCAGCCTATGGTTTTGATACAAGACAGCCGATCAGTATCCGTGAGTGAGAATCGATCTGTGCGATTGGGCCAGTGTGCGTCTGAGTTGTTTTCCAGCACGGTTGTTTGTATGTGGTCAGAATTGAATTTTGAAGTTTCGAGATGCTCTAGGAACATTTTAGAAGAGTCGGATTTTTTTGAAGAGTCAGCCTGAAAGCAAGAGGACTGAAGACTATCAGCTGTATACATGTGAAGTTGCAATTTCTGCGGATACATCCTTTTGTGTGAGCATGTAAGGAAGCTAGATATCTCCGTCGAGATCTTAGACGTAGGGACGCATGTGACTAGACCTTTTTATGAGATAGTGGTGGCCAGAAAAATGTACAGAAGATGTTTGTTGATGGTTCAAGGATACGTGATCCTAGTAGATGTGAAGTAATTGTCTTTTACGGTTTTGATGTAGCAGTTGGCGTGGTTCGGCTCGTAGAACACAAAGCTAGGGTATACGTTGAGACAAAGAGAGAGTTGCCTTGAAGTTGCAGATTTCTGTGAGACTGTAGTGGTAAATCAGGATGTGAACTTCTTATCAAATGTTGTTCCGGCTTTAGAGGTCAACGATTGATTGAGCTTAGTTGACAGGCTTGCCTAGCAAATGTGATGGATTTGATTTTTGAATGAAGATTAGACCGCAGAATGTTAGAATAGTTTGTGTTTTCCTAGAAGTGTTTATAAGAATTACCCGATTTGTCTCCTGACAGAGAAGAAGAGTTTGTTATTGAGACCGTCTTCGAGCTTGCTTCTGCTTTGATTGCTTTGTATCTTATGATTCCCGACAGAATTGAAAGTGTTGAAGAATCAACTACGAGTTTTGTTATACCTTAGATCCATTAGGCCTAGTACATCATCTTAGAGTACAACAGTGCAATTTGTGAATAAGAGAGATGACAATAAAAGAATGTGTTTAGATTATAGACAATTGAAACAATTGACAGTGAATAGTTAGTATCCGTTTCCCAGCATCAGTGAATTGTTGATCAGTTGGGGTGTGCTCCAGTCTTTTCGAAGATTAATTTGAGATCTAGTTGTTACCAGTTGAAAGTGAGAGAATTTGATGTACCGAAGACAGCTTTCGGGGCAAGATGTGATCACTCTGAGTTCTGAGTTATGTCGTTTTGTTCGACTAGTGTGTTAGTTACTTTTATAGAGATGTTGAGAAAAATATTTCCTGAGCTCCTTGATCAGTTTGTAGTATTTCTCATAGATGATACATGGTTATACTCAAGTACCGAAGAAGACCATGATAAGCTTTGAAGTTAGGGTTGTAGATCCTTTTAGAGAATCAGTTGTATGCAAAGTTGAGCAAACGTGAACTCCGAGTTAAGAAAGATGTTCTCCTAGGACGCATAGATTAGCCGAGTATATTAGAGTAAATCCTAAGTGGGCAGAAGAAGATGTGAGTTGGAAGAAACCAAAGACAGTGACATGTATCCATAGTTCCTAGGTCTAGTATTGTTACTATCAGAGGTTTGTAGATGATCTTTCGAAGACAGCTGCTCCTTTGACAGATTGCTACAGAAGAATGTTCAGTTGTGTGGTTAGGTACGAGACAATGAGCCCTTGAGAAACCGAAAGAAACTTTGAAGAGAACTTCGACCTTGATCCAGCCTATATCAGAGAGAGAATTTGTGAACCATAATGATGCGTTACATGTAGGGTTAGGTTGTGTGCTTATGCAAGACAGAAGATTGTGGCTTATTCATCGAGATGGTTGAAACTTGAACATCATGAGTTGTTAAAATTGCTTGAAGACCGTAACCTTGAGATTGAGTACCATCCGAAGATGGTCAACGTAGTAACCGATGTTCCGAGTTATATTTGTTGTTAGATTAGTGGTTAAGTTCCGAGCTATGTTGCTGGATTCAGTTTATCGAACGATAGTATTTTGTGGCCGAGTTTCATCTTAAACCTACATTGAGTCAGAATATTTGAAGAGAAACAGTTGCAAGACAGGTTCTTGGCACCTCACGTGCAAGACATGGTAGAAGGAAGACCTTCAGATTTCAGTTTCAGAGATGATAGAGTTTGTATTTTTAGAGACGGAATAGTTGTGCCGATTGACATAGTGTTTTGAGACATATTGTTTTGGCTGAAGCTCACGGCAGTTCATTTGTATTGCATTAGAGTAGTATGAAGACATATCATGGGTTGAAGATGAGTACTTCTGGATTGAGTTGATGGATGATGTGGTTCAGCAGGAGAGTAAGTGTGTAGTTTGCCAGTGTGTCAAGACCGAGCATCAGTTTTCTCTTCTAGTTTGTTACATTCGTGGAAGGTTCTTGATGGAAGTGAGTAATAGAGATTCGAGATTTCGACTAGATTTTTGAAGACGTCTGCATAGTGTTTGGTTACATGTTGAAGTCAGATGATCAGTCAGAGAAAGTTATGGGTCAAGTATTCAAACAGTGTTGTATGAGATTGTGAATCGGGCTAGTCTGTTGTTTATTTGTTGCGGTTACCACCAGAGTTAGAAAGGGGTTTGCGATGTGTTCTGTGTATCTATGATTCGGAAGTGTGAGTCAGATCTTTCCCGTGCTATGTTGTTGAAGAGATTGAGTTTAGTTTAAAATTGACATGCATTGAAGGACCTGTCGAGATCTTAGCATCAAATAACTAATGTTGTGTGGTAAGTCTACCGAGTTGGTTAGTCTGTTGTGGTGAGAAGGAAAGTGTGGACGGGCAGTTTCAGTGGCTCTTCCTGTCCGATAAATTTCGGGGACGAAATTTCCTTAAGTGGGGGAGAGTTGTAACACCCGAGTTTGGGGGTCGGGAGAAAATAATATTTAAATAATGATTCGGGTTCCGGTTTTATAATTAAAATAATGATTTATTATTTTGGGCTTCACATTTTCAAACAAACAATTTGTGTTGGACCAAAATGTAATTGAAACCTAATTTCCATGGAAATTTGCAAATACATGAGTTGCCATCTCATTAATGGTGTTTTTGTAAATAACTTAAAGTTTGGAAAGATGAGCTTTAAACAAAAAAAAAAAGAGAAAAGAAAAAGAAAGTTGTCTTCATCTTCTTCAGTTTCTCTTCAAACATGAAAACCCTATTTTCTCTCCATTTCACTTTCCCATCTCCTTTGTTCTTCATTCTTGGAGCTTTTTGAAAGGTAATTACATTTTCTCATTACTCTCATCTTCCCCTTTCTCCCCATATAATTTGTTTTCGTTAAAGCTCACTAGTTTACATTTTAGGGTTTTGAGATTTTGAGTCAAAAATGCTATCTTTGTTAGCTTTAACTAAAGCTTTTGATTTATTAATGTTACGTGAGTTGTTTACTACCTATAAGGTCCAATATATCTGATTTTTGCCAAGTTTTATGGTGAATCCCGAAATGGGTTTTTAGAGGTATATTTAAAGTGTCAAAATTTGTGTTTTTGGGATGGTTTTGTGAGAAATTGATGGGCTGATGTTATAGTAACATTGGGTAGGTGTCTTTAGATGTTATTTGATGATTTTTGAGTAGTTATGGTGTTGGTTTGAATGGATTCCCGTAGCTACTGCTGTAAGTGATTTTTGGGAGTGGAAAATGGGAGTTTTTAAGGTGACTATGTGGGGAAATAAAGGGTTGATGGTTATACTATGGTTGGGTAGTGTTTTGAACATGTTTAAGAGTGTGTTGGATGACCACATTGCTGATTTTTATGGGTCTTTGTGGAAGTACGAAAATGGGAATTTAAAGAAAGAACTTGGCTTTGAATTGTGAGAATTGTAGTTGATTTGTGTGTTGGTGTTAAACCTTGGGTTTGTGATTTATTTTGGGGCTAATGTATTGTTGTTGAATGGTTAGAGGCAAGAGAATACAATGGAGAAGCTTCGGGCTCAAATCCGGAAACTTGGGTGCTTGGTAGGCTTGTCGGCTTGTGCTAATGGAGTGGTCGGTGAGTGGTTATTGTTTTTAAATGGTTTTTAAACATTGGTTCAAGCATGTGGACCTAGGTTGGGCTTGGTAAATCCACTTAGAGTTGAGGTTAGGGTGGTAGCCTAATCTCAAGCTTAAGTTTAGGAAACTTTGGTTGAACTCCTAATTGCTTGTTATGCCTCTTGTTTATATGTGTTTACGGTAGTTATGTATATTGTGTTATACATGTTGTTGAGGCATGGTTTGATGCATTGCTATGCATGTGGTTTGGATTGTGAATTGTGCATGATGATGATCATGGTGAGTACATGCTAGGCATGGAAATGGGTTGTGAAATACATGTATGTGAGGCATGATATTTGATGCATTGTTATATGCATGTAGCTATGAAAACTAGATTGCGTTTAATATTGGCACTAGTATGCTTGGGTACAATGATCGATCATTAGGATGAGTGTGCACACGAGAGTCAAAGTCGCGCGTGGCCTTGGTGGCGTTAAGGCACCAAGGAGGAGTACGGTGATGTAATATTCCACCGGAAATGTTTATATATTAGTCGGTGATGAGTGGAATCTCATCGACGGGGCGTGAGGATGAGTAGAATCCCCTCCGCGAGAACCGGTGATGAGTGTAATCCCACCGCAGGTAATGGTTATGTTGGAAATGCGTTCCAACATGTTATCTGCGTATTCGAGTCATAGCTAGGTGCCAATATGAGATTATATGTGCCTTCATGATTGAGATGTGTTGCCAATATGATATGAAATGTGAGTCCAATATGCATTGAGATATGTTGTTAATAATACATTGATATATGTATCATTGTAAGTTGAGCTTATGAGTTGTTGAGCATGGCATAATGTTGATTACATGTTCATGCATCACGATCATTTTGGCTCTCGTGGATCGGAGGTAAGATCATACATTCCATCATGGTAGTTGCTCGTGCTTAGACCCTGCATTGTCGAAGGTTTGTTTTATGAGCACACCCTCACTAAGCTTTTATGCTTACGCTCATTTTTGTTCGACAATGCATATCAATAGCTTGTGGGTGGCAAGGGCAAAGAAAGGTCTCCAAGTGTTGCTTTTGGTTAGCTCAAGTATGAATTTTAAATTGTAGATTGTAATAGTCAAGCAATGGGATAGGTGTTGTTGTTTTGGATGCCTTGATGTATGTTGATTTGGTTTGGCTCTTGGATGCCTTGTTTTATTTGTAAACATTGTTCATGTTGAATGTCGCGAATGCTTGTAGGTTTGGTTGTTAAGATATGAACCTTAAAAGTGCTTAGTATGACATCCTTTGGTAAATGCATGAATCTTTGGATGAATGATGCTTGTTAGGTGTTGGTCCAATGGTTGTATTGAGATGTTATGCTTTTGGTTGAGTGCATGTGTTCGTAAGCATGTAAACCTTATATGGGAGACATGTATCTTTGGCTTTTAAGTCTTCAAGCATTCTTTGAATGATATCTTAAATGGATGCCCTATCTTATGCCTTGTGAGTTTTGAGTATGTCTTTCCATAGGATGCATGCCTCTAGAGTGTATGTGTATGTTGTGTAGGCTTCTTAGGGTTGTTTAGGGCCTTTAGAGTTGTTGAGAAATGCTTAATGTTGGTTTTCAAAGGTTGCAGACAGCCAGTGTTTCGAAACGGGCTGGGTCGTTTCGGAACGGGTAAGGCTTCAGGGACCCCGTATTGGAACGCGTTTCGATACGGTTTGGCCACTGTGAGCCCCTGTTCCGATACGAGTTTCGGAACACTTTGGCTACTGGAAATCTGAGAAATTGTCGAGATGAAGGCGTTTCGAAACTAGTCTAAGGGTTTCGGAACGATCAATATCTCGTTAACCACGAGAAGTTGACCGTTGAGGGTGTTTCGGAATGGTTGACCTCCGTTTCGATACGGCCTCCTCGTGTGGGCTCGGGGCCGTTGACCAAGTCAAGGCGTTTCGATACGCCTCAATGGTGTTTCGAAACGACCTGCCAAATGGATTAAAATTTGACAGTTTATTTGTCGTTCTGTGTCCAGTTGCGTGTCTTCCTCATTTTATTCCGCTGTTATGATCACATAAGATTTAAATGTGCCATTAGAGAAGATTAAAAGAAAAGAAATTTTTAGGGTTGCTAACCGAGGGGGAATCCTTAACGGGTTTCGCTTTGGTTTTCCCTGTGTGGCCTACTCGGACCGGTCATCCGACCAGACCGGGACGAGGGGGTTACAAAATCCTTTATCATTTCAATCCTAATTAAGGGACTCGGATCAATTATGGATTATCTTATTTTATCCCGTCTAGAAATAATATTAATTTTATTATTAAAGTGAATGTGGCTAAACTGGCTTAACGAACTTCATATCCATCCTAATAAGCCAAGGATGAATTTAAGTTAATTAGACCAATTAGAGCCCTAAACCTAATTCAAGCTCTAAAATTAAACCGACCTAATTGTTTGAACTGTGCCCCTATGAGGCGGGCACATGATCTAGAACAGTTAAATCGATTTGACCAAACTAAAGACTAATCTAACTAACCCAAGCCCAGCTAAACTAAGAAACAAGCCCAAAAGAATCTAAATCTATTCATTTAAAACCTAAGGCCCAAAAACCCCATATTAATGGATATTAAGAGAAACAATTCAACAAGACCCAAAATTAATATCATTTGAAAACACATTATTTTATTAAACATATTGACGTTTTTATCACATTTTAAAAAAATGAGCTTCTAATTGTTTCTATACATCATATTAGAAAACACCACTAATCAATTAAATTAAGTTAAACATTTGAACAAAAGACCATTACCCTTGTTTAACATTAGACTTTAGATTACATAACATGTTAAGTAAATTTTACATTAAACCTTAAGAAAACACAACACCATTGATAAAGAAGAAACATCATGACCACAAACAAAAAAAAATATTATATTCATGCAAACATACAATTAAAACATAAACAAAATACATTAAAACAAACAAGCATATATTAATCATACCATACGAATAAAATCAAGCAAGAAACAGTACCAAAATGGAAGAAATGCAAAAAAACAGTGGCCAAATCGAAGAGACATGAAAATAAATACAAAAACTGTGAATGGGGACTAAATTGAAACGGACTCAAAATATGGGGGAGGGGATGACCAGAAAGACCGTGGGTGACTCGAATCGGGACGAGATTGAAAACGGACACAAAACCCTAGGGACCTAAGGTGCAATTTGAAAACGCGAAGACCCCTAACCTGCTAAGGACGCGACACGGAGGGACCAAACGCGAGATTACCCCAAAATTAAAACCTAAAAACTCTATAAATACCTAACCTAAACCAAACTTAGCCCCATTTTCCAACTCTAAAACCCTAGCCGTCAGAGACCTCTCCTCAACCATCTAACATTGGTCGGTGATATCCACCGTCCGGTGACCTCGAAACGTCTCCGAAAAGAATCCCAAAAAAACCTAAACCCTAGAAACGACCCTCTCTCGTACTAACCCACCTAGAACTGTAGCGAATAAATTTTAGAAAAATACCTCGGTGTCACTTGGAAGAACATGGGTTTTAATTAATTTTAAAATTTTAATCGGATCTTGAAAAGGGGAGGAGTCGCCACGGGTCATTTAAAAATGGTAGATCGGACACCAAAATTAAAACTAGGGATTTTCCTTTGAAAAATGGGTTCGAGAGTCGGTTACACGCGAGGAAGGATGAGCACCCCCATCGTGTCCAAAATCGGTACCAAAATCATTACCGCTTAGTTAATATTAAATTTTGCGAATTAAAGTGACGAATCATATTGAAATTTGGTTATACGGGTGAGTAGATTTTAAAAGTCTTAATATTCGAGAAGGAACGTTCGAACCACCACCACTACGATTGGTACTGGCCTCGTTCATTCCAGAATAAAAAGACATCACATTACATTTTAATTTGAATGCAACCTAACATAACATACGAGAATAAATTAAATAAGACATGAAACAATACGAATAAGTCAATAAAAATGATAAATACGAACAAATAATGATAAATGAATAGAATAAAATATAAGACACATGATAAACACATAATATATATATATATATAAGGAAAATAAAATAATAGAAAAGCGGCATAATGGGGAATTGATTGACAAATCTCAAAACAATATCAAAGCTAAGGCATAAAATTAGGAAATGGATTATTCGGTGATTAATTAACAAAATAAAAGAGTTATGTCTTATGGGGATTTACGCGTGAGTAAAAAGAAAAGACTTAGAAACCAGATCCGGGTTTAGGGATTTTATTCCCATTTTAGTTTTACATTTTTTTTCTCTCAAACAAGCCCACGCCATCGAGCTTTCAGGCCGCCGCCGGCGCCGCTCCAACGCGATTTTCGGCCGTGCAAGGCCACCACGAGAGTGGTCTTGGCATTCTCTTCCTCTCTATCGGAGTAGATTCGCCGAAAGGTCTCCGATTGTTGAGAAAAAGGGCCGAAACGCTTCAGTTTTCCCTCACCGGATCCTAGTCGTCCACTGTCGGATCTTCACGATTTTTGGATATGACGTTCACCTCACCGGGATGAAGCCCTTCACCGTTGGGATCGTCGAAACGAAGCTCTGATCACCGACGGACGTTGAATTGAAGGTAAATAAATTTTTTCTTTATATTCGAATAAAAAACGAAAGAGCCAAAAATTTCTCTGAAATTTCTCTTGTATTGATTTCTTTTTTGAAACAGTTAAAATGATTTTTTTCTCTCTAAAATCGAATCCCCCTTTTTGCTTACAAAGTATGCTCCCTCATGTCTCTTCTCTCTTGGGTTTACCTTGCTTCTCTCTCCAAAAAATCCCCCCTTTTACATTGGTTATCTCGGTTTCTTTTATACTGAGACTACATCCATGTAAAACAAACTCAGTACATTATCGCTCTTTGCCTCTGATCTTATGTCTAGTTGACTTTGTGCGTTGCCTCTTGCTGATTCTCTGCTTTTCTTTATTTTGTTTTAAAGAAAAGACCATAAGCACTAATTTTGTCCTACTTCCATGTTGGACGGTTTACTCCCGACGCAGCCAGGTGATTCCAAGTAATTCCTCTTCCCAAAGCCTTTCGATCGTAGATTCTCCCCTAGATGCACCGAACAGATAGGCAGAGTTTTTTCCAGATTCTTTTTCTTTTTTTTTTCTTTAGATTTCCATTCTCCAAGTGCCCGAACGGATAGGCGGGTTCTATTCCCCAAGTGGCCGATTAGATAAGCAGATTCCAAATAGCTTTGTCTTCCTTTTTTCATAAGAACAAACTGGTCATCCAAACAACTTTGCCTTCCCTTCACGGTCTAAAAGCAAGTTGTCCATTTCGTGGTCAAAAATCAAGATGAAACTCCAAATATCTTTGCCTCCCCTTTATGGCCAAAAGGCGAACTTGGGCATCCAAGTGGACTTGCTTTCCCTTCATGGCCGTAAAGCAAATTGGTCATCACTAATTCTGTCCAACTTCTTCGTCGGACCATTTGCTCCCCCGGAGCTGCAACGCGCTATACCGAGTAATTTTCTCTCTGAAGCTTTAAGAACATGAGTTCTCTCTCCATAGAACTCATTTTCTTGGCGTATTCCTCGAGTGGTAGTTTTTCCTATATAAAACACTCATCCTCGTATTTCTGAAATCAAATATCTCCAAATCCTCTCTCTGTAGGACCCTCCGCTTTCGAGATCCTGAAGCCTTAGGATTCTGAGTTCTTTCTCCATAGAACTCCTCTTTCTTAGCGTACTCTTCGAGTAGTAGTTCCTTCTCTATTGAACTCCTCTATGAAATCAAGGATCTACAAGTCCACTCTCTGTAGGACCCTCTACTTTCGAGATCATGAAGTTGCGAGTTCCTCCTATATAGAGCTTGTTTGGACCCTTTCTCTGTAGGATCCTTTATCTTGAAATTTGTCGGCAAGCTTGAAAGCTTTCTTTTGAAATCCATGAGTGTCGAATATGAAGACTTCTCTAACATTTTGGAGCGGGGGCTTGAAAGGCTTCGCCCGAAATCCTTTTAGTTCTCGCTTTATCGTTTTCTCCTCATACCGAGAGGTATTCGATTTGTCTTTCAAAAATCTGTGAAAAGAGATAAAATTCTATGATGGTGTGAGTTAGCATGTTCCTATCCTAGGGATGCCTAACTACTCGTGATATATGACTGAGGTTTCCAAGTTATTTAAACATATTAAATCTATTGACCCGAGTTCTTAGTATTTGCCTCATCTGCTCTAAAATCCTTTGGCTTTGAGCTTATGCCTCCTTCGCCGTGAGTTTTCGCCTTAATCCCCAAAGTGCCTTTTGGGTTTTCACAGTGTCTCCTCTTCTCTTCTTTGTCCTCTTTCTTCTTCTTTTTCTCTTTTTAGGTACTCCTTTGTGTTTTCATCTTGAAGTCAACTTCTACCTTTGACTCTTCTGACTGACCTCCGATTAATGTCAACTGCTTTAAATGGTGTCTTCTATCTAAAGATGCCACAACCTTTCGGCCCTCGTTCTTCTAAATTTGTGGTCAAAAGCGTCTCTTCTGAATTTCGCTCCTTTGCCCCAAAGTGTCTTTTGGGTTTTCGTCTCGGCTTCTCTTCTTCTTCTTCTTCTTCTTCTTCTTCTTTTCTATCTTCCTTCTTTTCTTAGGCATGTCTTCGTCGCCTTTTGTCGAGTTGATTTCATATTATACTTATTGTCTCATCTTGGTGCGTGGCGCACACGGTCCTTCTCATGACATTCTTTCCGGCAAGATGCTTAGGCTCTGAGGGTAACTTCTGTTCCCCAATTCTCAACGTCAAAATTTCTACCCTCATGTTCTATTCTAATACTTCTTAGCAAAGGTCGACTTCGTAGCTCAACATTTCACTGAAGACGGTCTTGACAATTCAACTGGAGTTATTAGTAATGTTTGAACCTCCAAGGGTGCCCCTCCGGGTACTGATGGCTTTACCTCGAGCCACGGTCAGTCCGCTTGTTCATTCCCATGTAGAAGACTTATGCAAGTGATTGGGTAAAAATAATTTTATTATGTAAATATGTATTTTAAAGAATCATGTCAAGTGAAAATCAAGTTTGGGGTCTTTGAAAAAAGGTTGACCCGAGTGACATTTTCTGAATGTTGCATGGATGCACATATGAAATATTTTCTGGGCTATTAGGCTTCCGAGAGGAGCGACTCTCATTCCTAGTTTCTATCCAATTTAAAGGTGGCTCTCTTTAATTCACTAACTCACTATGCCCCATCCTTCCCTCTCTTCAGATCTCAATCAGGCATTAGAAGTGTGGCAATCCTTGAAGAAAGGTTAACCCCGATAGGCGGGATGTAATCTGAAGACAAATTCATCCTTCCGTGTATGGTCGAAATGGTCTTTTATGGCTTGTAATGTAGGCTAAGGCTCATGGCTACGAAAGAAAGGGTAAAAAGGCCCAAACAAGTGTTTAAGGGTGGTGAAACCAAGGATCAATTTTTCCAACTGGAAGTCTCATTATGCTCAGATGAAATGCTATTTCTTTTCTTTATTTCTTTGAATCGCTCTAGATTGCCCCTCTTTTTTTAGGGTTTTCACCCTAGAGTTCATTTCCTTTCATCAAGTGTAGTTTTGGATCAATTTGCACCTTCGCATTGCATTAGTGCAGGCTTTTGATAAAAGGTGAACAATCTTTCAAGGATCATCTAAGCAGGGATTCATTTGGATAGGGAATCCACTTTTCCCTTTTCTTTATTCAATTCTCTCCTTTTACAAAACTGCACTTTTCACTTTAATGATTTTGCTTTTGATTTCTTCAACTTTTATGTCGGTAATCTTTTGACTTGATTTGGGTAGCTCTTTGAGCACCTACTTTTCTTTCGTTGTTTTCTTTTGATGTTTTCGCCGCTTAAACTGAAAATGTATTCAATGCATCTATTCTCTTTTATTGCCCTTCAAGGCCTCATCTTTATAGCATAATCAAAATCCCATGTCATTTACTTGTCCATAGACTTCTATCCTTTTTGCCCCCCCCCCCTCCCCCGATGTAGGGGTGATCCTTGGTTTGGGTTCGATCAGAAGAAAAAAGAGTTCAACAGGCTCAAACGGGGACAACAATGGGTATTTTTTATTTTCTTTATATGTGACTGGAATTGAAGGAATGCCAAATGTCCTCCCATACACGGATATCAAAATTAGTCTTTGGGTGGTAAAAGTTTTAGGGTTATCACTTCATTCAAGAACCTTAGACAACAATGCCCGAGAGGCAAAATTCACTCAATGGAAGTGGCCCATTATTCCTAAACACTCATTGTCATTCCTCCCTTGGCCTAAGTAGAGCATAGGGTTTTCATATTTATAACGTCCTCACAACATTCAGTCTTTTAGAAAAAAATTCTTTTTTTAAATTGAATTAAATTTAATCTCAAAAAGTATATACGTGTGTAATTGGAAAACAAGAGTAAGCTTATGAAATGTTTAAAGAATTAAGGAATACCAAAATATTTTCTAAATAACAAAATGAAACTTTCGTTATGATAAAAATAACTATACTCTTCGTTTGAAACAATCTACAGCTTAGCTTATTCCTTTTGCATTTTTCCCAAATGCAAAGGGATCAACGAATTTGAATTGCATTTACCGGTAGCTGTTTGCTCCGGGCTAGTTGTACCATTCCCCTGGGTACAATCAGTTTTCACCAATAATGATGATTGGATTTTTGCAAAGGATTTATTTCCCTTCGACCATTCGTAAAAATGGATTTTTGATGGACATTTGAATTATCCATTGTCTTAAACTTTGTCGTATTTAAGCACGTTGTGCCAACATTTCTGTCGGACTTGCCCAAACATTGCTTCTTCTTTCATGAAGCGATGTAATGTCTCCAATTCACTTTTCTTGAATCAAGACTTGTAATTTTCCCAAATGCACAGGGATCAACGGGTTTGAATTGCCTTTACCAGTAGTCGTTTGCTCCGGGCTAGTTGTACCATTCCCCTGGGTACAATCAATTTTCACCAATAATGAAAATTGGATTTTTGTAAAGGATTTATTCTCCTCATATACGGTATTATCTCTCTTTAATTGTGAACCAAATGTTCTCGAAGCTATTCGAGCTTATCCATCCTAGCCACTAGGTCATTCATGCTTCTAAAGTTGCACTGGTTAGAAACCGTTCCTTTGTCCATTCTTTCCTCTCTCTTTCTCTCTCTCGGATGAATGTTCTCCTCAATTAGTAATGATGTGATGAAATGCCTTAAGCAAATTTTAATATCCAATGATGGATGTATTATGGACTCAAATTAACAAATGCATGATTATGGACTCAAATTAACAAATGCATGATCATGAGATGGATGCATGACTGAAGATGCTGCTTTGAAATGATATATGCCACAAATGTATGCAAGTCAAAGGTGTTGGTCATATAGGTGATTCCTCTTAGGTCAACTTTCATTTGAAAGTAAAGGAGGATCCTCATTACAAGATAGTCATAGCAAAAGTCCTACGGGTACCCTTCTTGCACCCGAATCATGTTCAAGGAAATGAAAACTTCGGCCAAAAATTGTTGGGGCCGGATTTGCTTTCTTCTCTAGCAATTCAAGACCCTCTAAAACTGCTGGTATCAAGCCCCGAAAAACAAGCTATTTCCTCGAAGCTGAATCCATCTCTTGACCTAATCCATGCCCTTTTCCGGTCGCCACGCTCTTTCCGGCCGCCTCTTTGCACTTGGTCGGGTAGTTTCGTGACTTTGGAAAATTAGATTTAGAATATATTATGTATTATACTTGGTAACTAGGAAAAGCCTTGATATTATATATATATATATATATATATATATATATATATATATATATAAGGAAAATAAAATTATAGAAAAACGGCATAATGGGGAATTGATTGACAAATCTAAAAACAATATCAAAGGTAAGGCATAAAATTAGGAAATGGGTTATTCGATGATTAATTAACAAAATAAAAGAGTTATGTCTTATGGGGATTTACGCGTGAGTAAAAAGAAGAGACTTAGAAACCAGATCTAGGTTTAGGGATTTTATTCCCATTTTAGTTTTACCGTTTTTTTCTCTCAAACAAGCCCACGCCATCGAGCTTTCAGGCCGCCGCCGGCGCCGCTCCAACGCGATTTTCGGCCATGCAAGGCCACCACGAGAGTGGTCTTGGAATTCTCTTCCTCTTTATCGGAGTAGATTCACCGAAAGGTCTCCGATCGTTGAGAAAAAAGGCTGAAACGCTTCGGTTTTCCCTCACCGAATCCTAGTCGTCCACCATCGGATCTTCGCGATTTTTGGATATGACGTTCGCCTCACCGGAATGAAGCCCTTCACCGTTGGGATCGTCAGAACGAAGCTCTGATCACCGGCGATCGTTGAATTGAAGGAAAATAAGTTTTTTTTTATATTCGAAATAAAAAACGAAAGAGCCAAAAATATCTCTAAAATTTCTCTTGTAACGATTTCTTTTTTGAAACAGTTACAATGATTTTTTTCTCTCTAAAATCGAATCCCCCTTTTTGCTTACAAAGTATTCTCCCTCATGTCTCTCTCCTCTCTCGGGTTTACCTTGCTTCTCTCTCCAAAAAAATCACCCCCTTTTACATTGGTTTTCTCGGTTTCTTTTATACCGAGACTACATCCATGTAAAACAAACTCAGTGCATTATCTCTCTTTGCCTCTGATCTTATGTCTAGTTGACTTTGTGTGTTGCCTCTTGTTGATTCTCTTCTTTTCTTTTTGTTTTGTTTTAATTATGTTTTTGGGTATTCTGACCCTGTCTTTTCTCTCTGTGGCATGTTTGGGTTCCTGAAATGGGAGGGACACGGTGACAGTCGGCGTACCAGTTGCAGGAGACGGTCGTGGCTTGGCACGCGCGCGTCGGGCAGAGTAATGGTCGCGCGTGCAAGGGAGACGCTGGTTCGTGCGGCGCTGGGGCAAGGGTGACACCCTCATTAGGGTTTTGTTCTGAGGCTACATCTAGACCGTCAGATCTCAGCAGATCTGACGGTTGTGGAGAGGGGCGGCTGCATCAAAAGAAAGGATGAAATTAGGGTTTCTTTTTTAGTTGATGGGCTATGTATTATTTGAGCTTTTATTTTGTAATGGACTATGTGTAATGAACCTTATTATTATTTTTTGGACTCTTATTATTAATCAAAATGGGCTTTTATTTATCATGTTCAATTTTTATTATAATTATAGTAGTAATATCCAATAATAATAAGTATACTAATAATGATAATAGTAATAAAGATAAATATAATAATAAATAACAATAATAATATGATAATAGTGGTAAATAGTAATAATTAATATAATAATAGTAAATGATAGTCACGATGATGATAATATTTATAATAGTAATAAGACTAATAGAGTAGTAATAATATATGGTAATAGTACTATTATTTATACCTACATACATATATATGTGTATATATATTTTTTTCTTTATTTCTATTTTCTATTTTCTTTTTATTTACCTAATAGCCCTAGTAAGCCCAAGGTAAACACAAATTAAAGGGGGTTCAAGGTCCGGACAAAATTAGTGATTACAAGAAGACAACCTCAAGTAAGACCCTTTATGTTTTCTGAAGAAAAAAAGGAACCTCAAGACCCATTTTTTGACTCGAAAGTAGTTGCAAAAAAAGGGGCTTCGCATCTCCTTCAACCGACTCACCCTTCAAAGACATGGGAAGGCTGGGATTGTCGTCGGTGAAAGAACGGAGGCCATCTCTAAAATATGAAACGTAAAGGTAAAAACAAAAATCTTTTCTTTCTCTTTTTTATGCGATGCGATGATAAAGATGAAAAAGATTACCTCTGCAATTCTTTCTTGCTTGTATTTCTCTTTGTATTTCGAAAAAATGATCCTTATTACATTACTGTTCTTTCGGCTTTATAGTCTGAGATTACAAGGTTTTTCTAATTACATAAAAACTGTGAAAAAATGCCATTGGTTGCTGGTATTTTTGTTTGCATTCGTTCTGAAATTCGTTGTACATTCCTTTGCCGCACTCGTCCTTTACTGACACTTTTGTTTTTTTTATGCTTGGCTGCTGGAGGAGATGAAGGGGACCAAGGATTGTTGCGGCTGACGTGGCTGTACGGATCGTATGTGGAAGCTGAACGGGTGAGCGGTGGCTTGCACGCGCACGTTTCGGGAGACAGTGAGTCGCGCGTGGATCGTACTCGCATGGAGAAGCAATCCTGGCCGCTCGTTCAAGCCAGATCCAACGGTTGGTGTTCCTGTTGCGCTAGGGCATCCCACGAGTCTGAGGTGCTTCGCACGATCTGTACGTGCGAGCCGAGGCAGCTGAAGAGTCCCGATTTTGGACCGTCAGATCCGGCTGTGATCATGCGGCGCACAAAAGGGGTGAGACATGTTAGGGTTATCAGATTGGGGTGGTAGCTGGGCCAAACAGGCCTCATGTAGTTTTAATTAAATTTGTAAATGAACTGTTAATATTATTTTTATTTGGGCTTTAATTAATTGGGTTGTTACTTTTATTTAAACTATTTCTTTGTTTAATATAATAATTATAATGGTAATTATAATACTAATGGTAATAATAATATATGATAATAACAAGGAAGATTCGTATTAATAATAATAATAATAATAATTAATAGTAATAGTAATATGTAACTTTGATATATATATATATATATATAGGGATATGATCAAATTACATTGTGTAAAACTCTTTAAGTTTTACACGTTTTTTGGATCGTTGGATGAGTGAAACGGATGGATGAGATTAACAATAAAATATGTGAAGATTATCACTTGGGAATTAAAAACACGGAGTTAATCTCAACCATCCATTTTCCCCATCCAACGATCTAAAAACGTGTAAAACTTAAAGAGTTTTACACAGTGTAAGTTGATCCTAACCTATATATATATATATATATATGTATATAAGAAGACAATATCAAAAATAACTATAGTAATATGGTTAATAATGGAATTAATTATAACATATAGTAACACTTAGAAAATAAATAATATTCATATGTATCCATCACTTTACAATAGTAATGTATTAAACAAAGCCCATTATAAACACCTTATGATAAAAGTAAAGCCCTTATATATATATAAACTAATTCAGATAAAATTAGTGATTACAACATAATAAAAACGTATTAAATAATACAGCATGCCAGTTACAACTCAACAATACAGAAATCATCAAAATAAAAAGCAACGACCACAACAATAGAGACTTCAGCAATTCATTACAACGTACACTCAAATTTCTGAATCACCGACCTCAACGATTTTTCACGTGAAGACAAACAGAACTCAAGATCCCCTTCGCACTCATCATCGAAAATAGTAACATATAATTTTCTTATAAAAACTGTTGTACCAATAGTTTTTCACTAATAAATTGAATCAATGTAATAAATAACATCAAATATATCGATTATTAGTTGGTTTAGTGGAATGAGATGTTAGGTCGTTTAACTAACGTAAAATATTTGAATAGTGTTGTTGTGAATGGAACAAGCAAGTAAGAAGTGTCATCCCACAACAAACTTTTATAGTACTTGATCTGAATTAGTTGACTAGTGAATTAAATACCGACGGTTATGCCAAAAACAATGTAAAATGTGAGATCAAATAGGTTAAAACACAATATCTTGAAATTGTTGTCTGGTTGGATGGTGTAGGAAATTTGGAAAGTTTATGACTTGGCCAAGGAAATGAATGAATCCTGTTTGAGAGGTATGGCCGTAATTTGGGAGAAATTCTATGTACTTTTCTGGTGCCCTGTCTATCTCTGTCTCAACATTAAAAAGTTATATTTGAAGCTCTAATCTTAAATTCTTGATCTTAAATCATAAAACCTAAACTCTAAAAATACATCAACACCAGTACCCTAAACATAAACTCTAATCCTAAACTCTAAATTTTTTTAATGTTGGGGTATAAATAGAGGCATCTATTCGATTTTGGGAACCATTATGTTGCTGGTATTTGAATATAATGAAAAAAATGGAGAAAACCTTGTTAGGACATAGGTGTGCCCTTGATAAATGGTTTGATAGGCTGAATCCTTGGTCTGAAAATTTTGTGGTCGATAGTCGTCGGATATGGCTATCGTGCTTAGGTGTTCTTATTAATGCGTGGTTCTTGAAACATTGTTGAGAGATGGGGGAACTCTTCTGCATGTATTATAAAACAAAGGCTCTTGCCATCGGTAAATTTCACATTGCCTAAAACCACAAGCGTATCGATGACATTGTTGACTTGAAGGTTGTAATAATATATATTAAATGTATAAGACTAATTTAATAATTAATACTAATATTTAATTTACCAACAGGTTGGTTCAAGTGGTAAACAGCTCGATATTGCTTAAGTAGGTCTCGAGTTTAAGACGTTGTGTATGCAGAAAATCTCTAGTGGGGGACTCACTCGCCAAAGTCAGGTGTGCGACACGAATCGATTCAGCTTAGTCAGGGCAAAGCCCTAAAAACCGGAAGGGCAACCAAAAGAAAATATTGATATCAAACTTAGAAACCTTGATTAAGCTCGTGAGCTGTTTAAATTGGGTATTTGGTGCTCAAATTCGTCTTGATCGATAATTGGAGTTGTTTGAGATCGAGCTCGACTTGATAATTACAATCTATTTCCAGTTTTTTGAGTAAAACTCAAATAGCGTATGAGCACACATGTCTCATTTACACACATAGAACATGAAGGATCACCATGATAATAAACCTTTGTTATACCCATCAAAATTATTCGATCAATAAATGATATATTAATGTCTAAAATACCACGTCATCACTTCCCAGCATGCCAACACTGAACCAATTATTTTAAAAACCAAAACTTCCCCCTAACCGTCGCAACCCGGTCATTAACCCATCTCCATATGTTGTCAAGTGTCAACTAACAAAAACCGTTAAACTCCTATAAATACTGAATCTCACTCTCAAGGGCCTCGAGTCTCAACCGCATTTTCCACCTCAATTCTTTATTTATTTCCCGAGAAAATGAGAGAAATTCCTCCACATTTAAGGTAGCCAATGTGGTAATCAATTGGAGCCAAACTCTGGGAATCATTTAAGGGGGGAATTTAAAATTCTTTAAAGTTTGGAGGTTTAAATGAAATTTTTTTAAAAAAAATGAAGGTTTAATTAAAATTTTTAATAACTTTGAGAGATGCAATAAAAAAATTAAAAAAAATTATTTAAAAATATTTAAAATTTAATATGAATTTCTAAAAATATTAAAGGTACAAATTAAAAGAATACGCCCTAGCTAAAAAAATAAAGAAAATAAGTTTTGTCGACTTTGTTTTCCACGCGGTCTCGATGTTGGTGGATTTGAAACCCGATACAATGGATAGCTTTAGATCCGGTTCTTACGAATCGAAACAGCTAAAGTTCATTGATCGACGTCGTCAGAAGAAAGAAGTCGAGAAATGCGATTCCTTAAGGTAAATCTTCATTTTCTTTTTGCTTTAATAATTTAAAGGTTCCTTTTGGTTTTTAAGGCTTTAAGTTTTGTTAATCATAAATAATATATATGGATTGATATCAACTCTTACAGATTGTAAGTATTTTTTTTTGTTTATTACTTCTTTTCGTTGTTCCTCTTTTTTTACTGTTAACAGATTTTGAGTGTTTACAAATGATAGATTCAGAACATAAAATTAGATGTGCTTACTATTTGTTTTGTTTTATGGTATTTGTCAACTAATTTATAATATCCATTGCCATCTAAAGTATGAACAAAAACAAATCTAATCCAGCCACGGAATTAGAAGTTGAACAAAAAATTAATACCAATTCAATTTCAAATTCAATGAAGACAAGTAGTTGTTGTAATCTTTACATTTTCTAACCTTCAGGACCAGGTTAGTTAGCATGAAAAACAGAAGAAGAAGAAATAACTCCCTTGGAGCTCGGTTAAGAAGAGAGAAGTTGAACCTCGAGTTATTGATATCCCAGTAAAGTCCGATTTCGTCATCCTGCTTAAGATGTCTCCTCTTCACAAAGTCGGGAATCCATTTACTGATGAGAACATAAGCTCCATTATTCCACTGCTTGAAAACCAATCCATGTTCTGTGTTTGTATCACAGTCATAAACCCAAACCTTCAAGCCTTGAGGAATCTGTGTTTCTTGATCCTCGTCCCAATGTGGCAAGATATGGGATACCACCAATTCCGTTGACAACAGCAGCCTTGACATGTCGCTCAGATCGCTCTTCGTAAGCCTCTTCTTTATGCACCATGGATCATGCCAAACCCTCAACTCATTCATCCTCCTGCTTTCTGTTTTGACCCTTCTCTTCTTGTTTACGGTGGCACAATCCTTTGCCTTTCTCTTCTTGTTTACGGTGGCACAATCCATTGCCTTTCTCTTCTTGTGGGATGTTAAACCATCGGTCAGAGCCAGAGTAAGGTCTCTGTCAAAATCTTTCGTAATGCTACAGCTTTTGTTGAGATTCTGGTCACCGACTTCAAGCCCCCAACTTCCGTTCACCGCAAGAGATAATTCCAACGACATATCAGTCTGTTCCTGCGACAAAGCACCGCTCTTCTTCTCCATGCACATCATATTAGGGACGCTTTCTTTGTACGCAATTACTTGTTTCCCCTTGTCGGTTGACATATTATCACTGGAAAGGGACAATTGCAAGGAGACTCCTCCGTCAGTACCGGCATTGCTCTTCTCCGTTGTACCTTCTGATTCCTTGCAATGGATTTCTTGGCGTTTCTTCCCCATGTCGGTATGATCAAGTGAGAGAGACAAATCCAAGGAAACATGGGTGTCTTCATGAACTGGGTTGATGTTGATCTCTCTTGCCCTCATGTCTTCGCCTTCGCCTTCGCCCAGTACTCCCATGAAATCAAAAAGCACGACTTGTTTGCCGTCCTCCATTGTTACTTGAAACACAAACACTAGATGTTCTGCTATTACAGATTAGCAACCCAACTGGTTTTGTATTGAGAATATTTTGCTACAAATATATGGTAATAGTACTACTACTAGGGTTTATATACAGAGATGGTTTCTTGATTCTAGTTGGAAAAGGATTTCAAATTTTCAATCTTTTTCCACAAGTAATAGGTTTATTAGTGTTGACTTAGTCAACCACCGTTGTTTCTTCTTCCTGTTCTTGATAATTAAAAAGGAGAGATAACGGCTAATAAGCCCTACCGCCTTTGTTAATCTATCAAGATATGGTAGAGAAATAAGATTTTTTTTCCAGTTTAAAATAAATTCTTGTAATTAATGAAAATAAGTTGATTTAATGAGTTGAGATATTAAGTCATTTAAATAATATTTAAATTTTAAATATTGATTAAATTGAGTTTAAAAAATTGTTTTTAGGTTAATTTTTTGTAATATTTAATCTGAATTAATCGGTTAATAAATCAAATAAAAGTAGTTTTATTAAAAAAATTATTGTAATTAAATGAAACATTTTTATATCCGAGTACTACTTTGCCACAATTAAATGGACATGCGGAATAATTTTTTTATAAACTTATTTTATAAAACAATCATTGATTTTTGTTAAATAATTATATATTCAATTAATTTTGGAGTTATGAAATACATAGCATTATCCATACACCCAATATGTCTAAAAGTTGTTGTTAGTTAAATTATAGTCGAGGTAGGGTTTCTAACTGAATATATTGTAATGGCACTCCATTAAAAATAATTTCAAACAAAAACTTTAAAACTAATTACAAATAGTTACATTTTAAAAAAATAAATAAATAGTGGTCTCGATAAAAAAAATGATGTTCATCTTGAGACTTAGGTTCAAATAATTTTTTTTATGTCTGTTATCAAATAGTTAAGAAAAGTATGAACATATATATATTACATGTAATCACTTGACTATTAAAAAAAATAGTTGAACTTTTAAAGGGTGATGTTACATCCCTCGTGAGGGAAACATGCTAACTGATGTAATGACGAAGATGACGTGAAAGCAGCCGTTTGAATTTCGAGAATTTCATAGTTCCCAAATACATTTCTAAATGTATTATATAAAGATTATATCGTTTGAAGTTGTCAGGTTATGTTAACCATTTAGTCTTACTTCTCTATTCATTAAAAAAATGAACTACTATAAAAGAAAATTAAAGTTGAACTCGTGTGATAAAATATAATAAAAATTACATGTTTCTTTTACAATAAAAAAAATAGAGAAAGCAATAACCCAAACATGGCGATGAAGTTGTTGGCATTGGCATAATTAATTTATGGCCAAAGCCTTATTAAGTCTAATCCCATATTTGCAGAATCTTAATTGCAGAATAATATGTAAGAAAATAATGGTTAACATCCAAAATTACATGTCTTTTTATATTGCAAGTGAGTTGTTGTTTTTTTAATCATGGTATGTCATATGTGAGATGTTAGAGTTAATTTTGTTCAGAATTAAATTAAATTCTATTAAAAATTAAATTAAATTGTCAAAACTAAAATTGTAAATCAGAAAATAGATAAATTTGTTAGAATGACTAATAAGACAATTGCTAACTAATTTCTTGTTATCAATAGTACAAAAATTAGAAAAACCCTTTTTTTTAGTGTTTGATAAAACTTATACACACTATGCACATAATATACTCTATTTTTAGTGTTTGATAAAACTTATACACACTATGCACATAAAATTTACTCGAATTTTGATCGCCTGAGAATAAAATCATTTTTATTGAGACCATTTTTTAAAAAAAATTCTCGATATAACTTTGTTGGAAGGATTGTCATGTTTGTTTACGTAGGGATCATGCAAAGCCTTACCGGAATATTGATAAATATTTTCTTAACTTAAGATTAGTTACAATTAATATATGTCCGTACAATACAATTATTAGAACCACTTAATATATGATTATTATCCTATACACAGGTGGTAGAAAATAAAGTTTTCACAAGCGGGATTATTTAGGATTTTAGTTTAGGGTTTAGAGGTTAGAAGTTTAGGTTGTAGTGCTTAGAATTTAGGATTTAAGGTTTATGATTTGTTGTTGGAGTTATAGAGTTTTAAGGTTAGAAATGAATTTTTAGATTTAAGTTTGAAAATAGACATACTTGTGTAAACTTTTTTTACACGGACAATTATCAAATATCAATCTATTAATATAATGTATAAATAAAATTATAATTACAATCAATACAATTTGTAGAACTACTTTTAAAATCAATTATCACTATGCATGAACACAAACGGATAAAGTAATAACTAAAATATATATGGACAAGACCTACTCATAACGAGACTTGAACAGTAAAATCTCGATTAAAAACCTAAACATGCATAAATTTATATATAACGACATTCAAATATAAATACTAAGAGACCCAATACCTCAACTTTTGTCAAACAACAGATTCTTAATTTGGTTCGTTTTGATTTTATTTATAGGTTATAGAGATACTTTAGTTTAGGGACAAAACATGTAATTTCTAAACTTGATCATTTTTTTCTTATTTGAATTTTTTGTCCACATTAGCCCGCAAACTTAGTAACTTTTATCAATTTGATCCTTGAACTTATTTCGGTCTATATTAATCTCAAAACTTGACCATTGAACTTGAATTCCATTAAGGAATAAAATGTATGATAGACTTCGAGTTTAGGGACTAACTTTAGAACAATTGTCATGTTCCGGGACAAAAATGAACAAAAGGGGCCAAGCTATGAAAATGTATCAAGTTCAAGGACTTATGTGGATAAAAAAGTTCAAGGACTAAGTTAAGAAAAAATGTTAAATTTAGGGACTAGTTGTTACTTTATCCCTTGAGATCTATGAACATATATTTATTTCTTTTCTTGGGCTTGGGTTTTAACCTAAATGTAAAGAGTCAGACCTTCTAACTTCTAACACATACATCTTGCGATACGAGACGTGTCGCGAGCGCGCAACGGCCACACACCCCTAAAATTTCCTCTCAACCGAAGTCCCCGAGCCTCAGGTGTCAGATTGATTTTTGCCCCGGCGTCATTGAACGGTGCCTGCGAGTGCGTGGCTCTGCCCCCTCAGAAGGCCGCCGTACTCCGGTATCGCAGCAAACGTCCTCGACTGGTGGTTTGCTCGAGTAGATTACGGGTGCAGAGGATTGCTCGGGGTTGCGGTGACGGTCTCTTTCTCATTTTCGCCGGAATCTTAGTCTTTACTCGCCACCGAGGAACATCGAAAGCAGGTCAACAACACTTACCAGGCTCAGGAGTCAGTGGTTCCACGGGCAGGAGATCACCAGAGAGTTGGGTCCCTCGTTAAAGCACCGAAAGCAGCGTCCGACAGCCGGAAATTTCATCAAAATCCGGTTGTCTTCTGATCTATTGTTGTTATCCCTTAGGGTCAGAGGTTTTCCGGGCATCACTTACACCGATCTATCAAGTTTATTCCCTTTTTCCGGCATTCTTCTACCCCCGGCTTCTTGTTGGATTTCCCCTTTCTTCCCCGTGCTGGTTCATTGCTCCTCGCTTTCTTGTTGCTTCCACCCTTTCTTCTGTGGACTGAAGTATTTTTCTAGTGCTCACCTTTTCCTGTTAAATTTTGATGCTTGTTAACTGTTATGGGTTGCTATGAGTATTTGCTGGGTGCTGGAATTTATTTGGCTACGTTTCAACGTTCCTGGTGTTTTATGGTTATGGATTGTATGTGCTGATATGATGCAACCCATGTTCTGCTGAGTTGGGAACTAGTTTCGTGGTAGCCTTTTTCTCTTGTCGACTACTTTTGTAGGTTTTAGATTACCTTTGTGAAGTGCTGGTTTTTCTTGAATCCTTTGAAGGCTGAATGGTTGTTGTTGCGGCTGTAGTCTTACTTCTATTGGCCGAATTTTTGGTTCTTACTGGATCGATTGTACGGAGTCGTACGTAAGGAAGGCCCTAAAAAATAAGTCGAACCTTTTGGTGGTTATTTGTGGTGGATTGAATGCTTCTGAATTTCAATGGTTGTGGTTGTATTATCAGCTCTTTCTCTGAATTCTGCTTGGCTTGTGGGTGTACTCTTGTGGTGAGTCTTCCTTTCTTGGTGTTGGTTGCTTCTTCGTGTTTTTTTTGGGTTTCTACCTCGGATTTCCATGGCGCTACTAGCGTGGAATGTAAGGGGACTGGGGAACAAAGAGACTGTCAGGGCTCTAAAAAACTCGATCTAGAAACACAAGCCTAGTATAATCTTTCTTAGTGAGACGAAAAAGAAAATGAGATACCTGGAGAAGATACAAATGAAAATGAAGATGAATGGGTCTTTTTATGTGGATCCGCAGGGGATTGCAGGCGGGTTGGCTTTATGGTGGTCATGTGAAACAAATGTGACAACACTCAGTTACAATAAGAACTTTATCGATGCGAAAGTCTCCCTAAACGAGGGCGAAGAATGGTTCGGAACATTTATCTATGGTACTCCTTACAAAGAAGAAAAACAGGCCTTCTAGGAGGAACTGTCGAAACTAAGAAGGGCATCTGAAGAGAAATGGTTAGTATTGGGAGATTCAAATGTTGTGATGTGCCAGGAAGAGAAGGTAGGTAGGGTGCCGGTAAACTCGATTGAAGCGAATGGCTTCAAGGAATTTCTAGTTTCGTCGATGTTGCTTGATATGCCGATCAAAGGGGGAAGCTTTACTTGGTATAACCAGAGAAGCGATAACGATACAATCTTGGAGAAACTGGATAGGGTTCTATGCTCCACTGAATGGAGCACCGCCTTCCCTAAGGCCATATGTCTAATGGAAATTGTTGTTGCCTCAGATCACAACCCCATAATTCTTCTCCCCTCGGGCTTATCACGAAAATACAAGAAATATTTTAAGTTCGAGACTAAATGCCTTTTGGATAAGGAATGCCCTAAGACTATTGAGGATAGTTGGGCTTCTCCTACCCTCGGTGGAGCCCCTAATAGTTTTGGAAAGAAAATTGGCAGAACAAGAACCTCCCTTATCAAATGGAATATATTGAATCGGAAGCGGAAAAAGGAGAAAAATGGGGAACTCTTGGCCAGTATCTGGAAATTGCAAGGGAGAAAATTGACAGAAACAGAATTGGTGAAGGTAAAATTGATGGAAAAAGAGCTGAACCTGGAATGCGAAAGAGAAGAAAGATACTGGCATCAACGCTCTAGAATTGAATGGCTAAAATGTGGAGACAAAAATACAAAGTTCTTCAATGCATCCACCATTCAGCACAGAAGAAACAATTCCATCATAAGGCTTAAAACGGAAAGTGCGGAATGGCTTGAGGCACATGGGGACATTGCAGAATATCTTCTATGACACTACCAGGGCCTGTTTGAGAAAGACCAGTCAATTGACTTTCAGTGCCTCGGGGACTATATTCCGAAGCTGGTAGACGAGGATATGAATTCGTATCTATCCAGAGAAGTCTCCGAAGAGGAAATCAAAGAAGCGGCGTATTCTATGGGGGCAACAAAATCACCAAGACCGGATGGATTCCCGAGCTTTTTCTATACCTTCTGGGAAACCATTAAAGAAGACCTGGTGGGGATGATCCAAGGTTTCTTTAGGAACGATGCTTTGGAGCATGGGCTAAATAAAATAAATCTTGTACTCATCCCGAAGAGACCAAATCCTTCTGAGGTCTCCCATTTTCGCCCCATTAGCCTATGTAACTTCTCCTACAAAATCATATCCAAGATCTTAGCATCCAAACTGAAGAAGTTTCTCCCGGAAATCATCTCGCCATGTCAATCAGCTTTCGTCAATGGCAGAGCGATACATGATAATATTATACTCGCTAATGAGGCATTCACGACAATCAAACGGGCCAAGAAGGGGATAATGGCACTCAAGATCGACCTGGAAAAGGCCTATGACTAGGTGGACTGGGATCTCCTTCAGGTTTTGATGGACATAATGGGTTTCTGTAAGTGGTGGATAGACAGAATCATGGCTTGCGTCTCTTCGACTTCCTTCGCTCTGGTCCTAAATGGAGAAAGACATGGTGAAATTCTCCCAGGGAGAGGGATTCGACAGGGAGATCCCCTATCACCCTTTCTCTTCACACTTATCTCCAATATCTTTTCTTAGATTATGGAAAAAGAAGTGGAATCTAACCGTATGGAAGGGCTCAAGATCAAGAGAAGATGCCATGTTCTCAGCCATCTTATGTTTGCTGATGACTGCCTGATGTTCACCACAGCAGATGAAAGAAACTACTCTTAAATTCTGCAGACTTTCCATCTGTTCCAGAAGTCGACTGGTCAGACTGTGAACTTCCAAAAATCATCTATTTTGTTCTCACCCAATATCAGTGTCAACTTGAAGAACCATCTCTCAACTTGAAGAACCATCTCTCAAATTGCAGCCATTGCTCGTGATTCCATAGGTCACGTCATCATTGGAGCCTCAGAACCCAAGCTTGCCCCCTTCGCGGTTGTGGCTGAAGCTATGGCAATCAGGCTAGGTTTATCTCTGGCTTTAGCGGAGAATTTCCCACTAATCATCATTTAATCGGATTGTCAGGCGGTTGTCAATGGGCTCTGCTCAGGATCCTGCTTTGAATGGACCTCGTCGGCTATCGAAGAGGACATTAGATGCAAAGCGAAAGCCTTTGTAGGTTGTTCCTTTTCTTTTGTTCCACGCTCTTGTAATCAGGCAGCCCATTGGCTTGCTAAGTTTGCTAGGGTTTCCCAGGGCCGAACATTATGGAAACATCCTTTTCCCTCCGGCCTCTTGATGTATTTGTGATTTTTGTTTTTAATGAAATCATTACCTTTCTGATAAAAAACATATACATCTTGTTGTATCCAACTCGATCGGTTTTTGTGCTTTTTATTTAGACCGATGGGTTCAAATTCAGTTTGCTATTCAAATTATTATTATTCATTTAATAAAAATTATTTAAGTTTAATTAAAAAGGTAAATGTAAAATTACTTTTTCATATTTCTGTAATAAAGTGAGTTTAATCTATAAAAATAGATTGAATATCAAAATCATTCGTATGATATTGAAATCCGTAAAATAATCATAATTAGTGAGTATAAAAATTAAATTAATTCATTTAAAAAATAAGGTGGATATTAGATTTGGATAATGGTTATCCACAAAAATAAAGCAAATTCCGATAATGAAAATCCAATGGGTTAATATTTTGCATTCATTATGAATTTGTTTCTAATAGTAATTAAAATATTGGCTTAAAGGTGAAATTAGTCTTCAACAAAAGTTAAAAAATCAATTAAGTCCGTATGAAAATTTTTTTAATTCAATTTAGCTCTCAAAATTCAAATTGTGTCTAATTTAGTCCCTCCATTACGTTAACCGTTAATGCCCTCTAACGGTCAAAGATAGAAGGACGCGTGGCACACTCTAAATGTGCCACATCATCAAAAGTGATTTTAAAAAAATTACAAAAAACCCAAAAAAATTCAAAAAAAATTCAAAAAAAATTACAAAATTAAAAAAATTCGTAAAAATGAAAAAAAATAAAATTAAAAATTATTTTAATTTTCTTATTTTCCTTTAATTTTTTTATAAAAACATAAAATAATATTTTTTCTAAAAAACTCCAAAGTTTCATTTCTTAAAAAAAGCCCCATAAATCCTTAAATCAAATATTAGCACCGATTCAACCACTGGCCACTCTCTGTCGCAGGAAAACTCTATCATCTTCGTCATCCTTGCACCCATTTTTATCGTTCGACACCCCTTGCATCGCCCAACCCGTTCTCCATAAATCCAAAGTTGTAGTTAGTTAAAATGCTGGTAGGTTTCTATTTCGAATAGAAATTCTCTATCCTTTTGGTGCCTTTTTTGTGTCCCCGCGCTAGAAATATGTATAAATCAAATTATCAATATATGAAAATTTTATAATTTGAACCTACAAGTGGTCCTAGTGGAAAAGTAGATGATGTTCATCTTAGGAGACTTGGGATTAATCACTTTGTCTACAAGATGTCTGCACATTGTCAAAGAGTTAAGAATATATATGTTTTATAATCACCTTTATACTATTCAAAAAAATAATTTTTTTTACAAGTTTATCTAAATTATCCAATTTTTTTTGCTAACCGGTTATATTTATTAATGAAGATAAATACTAAAGATGGCAAACTGACCCGAGACCCAAACCAATTTTACCCGATCCGAGACTCGATATCAACCCGAACAGGATGATTCGAAACCTGAAATAAACTGAATTGAAACTGACCCAGTTTTTAGTTGAACCGATATGGACCTGAACTGATTTTCAACCGAATAAAATGGACCCGAATCGATTTCATACGAACCGAAAGTAACCAGAGTCGAAGGCAACCAGAAATAAAGAAAAGATATTAAAAGAAATAATAAAAGATTTGATGTGAATCGTCACACAACTCACCAAAAAGTTAAATATATTAGCTTTATATAGCCACATATGGGTTTAAAAAACTAACCTGGCCTAAAAACTCGGTTGAAACATATTGATCTCCTATTGAACCGACCCAAAATCAACCGACTCAAAAATACCCGACTCAAAAATAAACCGTGTAACCCCCTCGTCCCGGTCTGGCCGGATGACCGGTCCGAGTAGGCCACACAGGGAAAATCGAAGCGAAACCCGTTAAGGTTCCCCCTTGGTTAGCAACCCTAAATTTTTTTTCTTTTAATCTTATCTTCTCTAATGGCGTCTTTAAGTCCTATGTGATCATAACAGCGGAATAAAAAGAGGAAGACAACCATCTGAACCCAAAACAACAATTAAACAGCCCAATTTTAATCCATTAGACAGGCCGTTTCGAAACACCATTGAGGCGTATCGAAACGCCCTTGACCAGGTCAACTGCCCCAAGCCATACGAGGAGGTCGTATCAAAACGGAGGTCAACCGTTCCGAAATACCCTCAACGGTCAACGAGATATTGACCGTTTCGAAACCTTTAAACCCGTTTCGAAACGCTTTCATCTCGGCAATTTCTCAGATTTCCAATAGCCAAAATGTTCCGAAACTTGTATCGGAACGGGGGTTCACAGTGGCCAAACTGTATCGAAACGTGTTCCGATACGGGGTCCCTGAAGCCTTACCCGTTCCGAAACGTGTTAGCCTGTTTCGAAACACGGGCTGTCTACAACCTTTGAAAGCCAGTCTTAGGCATTTCTCAACAATTCTAAAGGCCCTAGACGACCCCAAGCAACACTCAGCATAAGCATACACGAACTAGAGGCATGGATCCTATATTAGACAAGCTAAACACACAAGACATATGGTGAATCATCCATTCATGGCATTTACACAAAGGCAACATTTCGAATAAGGCATGCTTGAAGACTTAAAAGCCAAAAGGCACAATTCATCTCAAATAGGTTTGCAATACATTCAAAAGCAACTTAAACATCCATAAGGCATACCATCACACAAGCATTTGGCAAGTCATCACATGTTTGCAATCAAAGTCAATCCTTAAACATCAAACACATATAGAAGTCATACATAGCTCATACAAAACACACTCTTGCCACATTGCTAAACTACTACATAATTGTTTAACCGTACTTGAGCAACAAAACTTGGAAACCCCTTTTCGCCTTGCTCCGAGCTAACACCACGCTAATGATTTGCATTGTTGAAAATGAGAGCGTAAGCTAGAAGCTTAGTGAGGATGCTCTAAAATTGAAAACATCAACAATACAGGGTTCAAGCATGCAAATCCTTAATCTCACATACAACATGCATAGGTAAACATCAAGTCAACCTAGCTAGTCTTTCAAGAGTCATAATATGGCATCTCACATCATACTAAGCTGAAACATCATACGTCACAATTATAAGAACAAGTTCAATTGGCCACTATTAGTTTACCCGGATGTGCGGATTTAATCTCAACAATCACATTACCTCGGTGGGATTACACTCATCACCGGACCTCGCATGGGTGGGATTCCACTCATCACCACATGCCTTACGGATGGGATTCCACTCATCATCCCGTAGAATATAAATAAATTTCCGGTTGAATGTTACATCACCGTACTCCTCCTTGATGACTCAACGCCATCAAGGCCACGTACGTTTTGACTCAATTTGTGTGCACACTAATCCTAATGATCGATCATTTACACCCGGTAAGTTAATTAGTGCCAATTTCATTTACCACATCACATATTCATCATTCATGTCTCATACTCATTGTATATAGATAACAAGGCATACATATACAACCAAACCACACTCCACAATAACAAGTAGGCAATGGCATGAATAGCATGATAGAATTTGAGGAGTTAAGTTACCAATTTAGCTCTCACATAGGAAAGGCCTACCAAGCACATTCCACCCCATACACTACACACACTTGAACCAACTTTAAAACATATTTAAAGTCACTCACCACCCTTCCTTAGCAACCAAAGCAAGCCTCCTAAACGCCCGGATTTGATCCCGATGCTCCACCAATGTCTCCTCTTGTTTCTAGTCAAACAAAATACATCCATTACTTCATAAATCAATGCTAAAACTCAGTCATCACCTCACCTCATAAGAACAAGCTAAACTTCAACAAATTCCAATCCAAACAAGCACCCAAAAGTCCATTTTCGAGCTCCCCTTAAACCTAGCTGAAAATCCTATTTTCAAACACCCAAATGACACCCAAATGGTCCCAAAACACCTTCCTAACATCCCTAAACCATCAGCCCTTCAAATTAATCCTAAAACTCACCAAAAACCAAGTTTTAGACACTTTAAACATGGCCACAAAGACCCATTTCGGGTTTTCACCCAAACTCACTCATTTTAACATATTAGGTGTATTTCAAGGTGACTAAACCAAAACCCAACTTAATAATTAAAATCCAATTGAAAAACTCAATAAAAACCCAAACTTTCATTAAACCCTAAAACTCCAAAAGATGATAGTTTTAGATTTTACAACTATGTAAAGGTAGAGAATGAAGAGAAGCAATTTAATGGAATAGTAGATGAGAGTTGAGAGGGGTTTAGGTTGGGGTTTTCACGTTGGGGAAGATGGAGGAGAGAAGACCATTTTTTTTCTTTCTTTTTAACTTTCAAAAGTTGTCTACCTTTTTAATTTCTTTTGGGTTAAATCACCAAATTGGTCCCTCCTTGTTATTTAAAACCCAATTAGCTCAAGCCAAGGTCAAATTGATTAAAATTAATTTTACCGACTCAGACCCACAAACCCGACTAACTTCTAACCCCAAAACATGGGTGTTACAACTCTCTCCCACTTAAGGAATTTCGTCCCCGAAATTACCTGACTAAAAGAGATACGGAAACTGCCTTTCCATATCCTCCTTCCTCTCCCAAGTGGCCTCGTCCACACCTCGACGTTGCCACCGCACTTTTACTAACTCAATCGATCTACCCCGTAACCCCTTACTGTCATAAGGTAGGATCTCAACTGGTTCCTCCTCATAAGTCAAATCCGGATTCAATTCAATATCCTCTACAGACATAACATGTGACGGATCGGACCTATACTTACGGAGCATCGAAACATGGAATACATCGTGTATCTTCTCTAGCTCGGATGGCAAACGCAACTGATAAGCAACTGGACCAACCCTCTTCACAATCTCATACGGTCCTATATACCTCGGACTCAACTTCCCCTTTCGGCCAAATCTCATCACTTTCTTCCACGGAGACACTTTCAAGAACACCTTCTCACCCATTGAGAACTCGACTTCCTTCCTCTTCAAGTCGGCATAGGACTTCTGCCTATCCGAAGCAGCCTTCAATCGATCACAAATCAATTTTACCTTGTCAATTGTCCCCTTGAGCAAATCTGACATAGGTAACAACTTCTGTCCTCTTTCGGCCCAACAAACTGGAGTTCTACACTTTCGGCCATACAAGGCCTCATATGGAGCCATCTGAATACTCGACTGGAAGCTATTATTGTACGCAAACTCAACTAGAGGCAAGTGCTTCTCCTATGTACCCTGAAAGTCAATGATGCAACAAAGCAACATATCCTCTAAGATCTGTATAACTCTCTCTGACTAACCATCTGACTGAGGATGATAAGACGTGCTGAAGTTCAAACGGGTACCCAAAGCTGTATGCAGACACTCCTAAAATTGAGATGTAAAGCGCGGATCTCTATCTGACACAATAGACTTCGGCACACCATGCAGCCTAACAATCTCACCAATGTACAAATCGGCCAATCTATCTAAAGTGTAAGTAGTATTGACTGGCAAGAAGTGAGCACACTTCGTAAAACGATCTACTATCACCCAAACTGAGTTCTTCTTCGTAGGAGTCAAAGGCAAACCCGAAACAAAATCCATGGTGATATTCTCCCATTTCCATTCCGGAATCCTCTACGATTGCAACAAACCTGAGGGAACCTGATGTTCTGCCTTCACCCTCTGACACACTAAACACTTACTCACAAAGTCGGCTACATCTCTCTTCAAGCCAACCCAAAAGTACTCATTCTTCAAATCACGATACATCTTCGTACTTCCAGGATGCATAGCAAACGGACTACTGTGGGCTTCAGTCAAGATCGTGTGTCTCACGTCACTGTCCTCTGGCACAACTATCCTATTTTTGAAACACAAACCCCATCGGTACTGAAACTGTAGTCTGAAGATCTACCTTCGGCTATATCTTGCACGTGAGGTGCCAAAGATTTATCTATGAGCTACTTCTCTCTAATCAACTGACCTAGGGTAGGTCTAACCTGAAGTTCGGCTACCAAGCCACCATCTCCGGACAAGCTCAATCTAGCAAATATGGCTCTCAAGTCCACAGCTATCTTCCCACTCAATGCATCGGCCACTACATTGGCCTTTCCCGGATGGTACTCAATGGTAAGGTCATAGTCTTTTAGCAACTCTAACCACCTACGATGTCTGAGATTCAAATCTCGCTGAGTCATAATTTACTTCAAACTCTTGTGATCGGTGTACACTGTGCATCTCTCACCGTACAAATAGTGCCTCCAAATCTTCAGAGCAAACACAACTGCAGCTAACTCTATGTCATGGGTCGAATAGTTGCGCTCATGGGTCTTCAACTGTCTTGAAGCATAAGCCACCACTCTCTTGTCTTGCATGAGGACACAACCTAGGCCTACATAAGAAGCATCATTGTAAACTACATAGTCTTTCCTAGACTCTGGCTGAATCAAGATCGATTCTTGGGTCAAAGCTTCTTTCAATTTCTCAAAGGCTCTATGTCTTGCATCTGTCCACTCAAACTGAACTCTCTTCTGAAGTAATTGTGTCAATGGAGCGGATAACTTAGTGAAACCTTCTATGAATCTTCTATAGTATCCAGCTAAGCCTAGGAAGCTACCTACCTCTGTTACAGACTTCGGTTGCTTCCATTCAACAATGACCTCTATCTTCTTCGGATCAACTCTAATCCCATCAGCTGACACTACATGTCCTAAGAAGACTACCTCTCGGATCTAGAATTCACACTTGCTCAACTTCGCATACAGCTGATGATCTAGCAAAGTCTTCAAAACTAGTCTCAAGTGTCGGTCATGGTCTTCTTCAGTTCGCGAATACACCAAGATGTCATCTATAAAAGCAACTACAAACTGATCTAGGTACTGATGAAAAATCCAATTCATCATGTCCATGAAAGCAGTCGGTGCATTAGTCAGCCCAAAAGGCATGACTAAAACTCATAGTGACCATACCTAGTCCTAAAGGTCGTCTACGGTACATCAACCTCTCTTACCTTTAGCTGGTAGTAACCCGATCTCAAGTCAATCTTCGAAAAGACTGATGCTTCTCTCAACTGGTCAAACAAATCATCAATTCTAGGCAACAGATATTTATTCTTCACTGTTAACTGATTCAACTACTGATAATCTACACACATTCTCATGCTTCCATCCTTCTTCTTCACAAACAAAACGGGTGCACCCCAAGGTGAAGAACTAGGTCGAATGAAGCCTCTATCTGTCAACTCTTGCAACTGAGTCTTCAACTCTTTCAGTTCTTTCGGTGCCATGCGATACGGAGCAATCGAAACATGAGCTGAATCAGAATAAGTCTCAATAGTGAACTCTACCTCTCTGTCCGGTGGTTACCCTGGCAACTCTTCCGGAAACACACTAGGAAAGTCACACACTGTCCGGATGTCTTGAGGTCTAACCTCACTCATGTTAGGGTTCATCACATAGGCCAAGTATGCTTCACAACCCAACTCAACTAACCTCTTAGCCTCTAGAACTGAAACTACATTGGACAAGAACTTCACGTTCTCACCCACCACTACGATCTCATAGTCATCTGTGAGCCTCAAGGAAATCCTCTTAGTTTCAAAGTCTATCCTAGCTCTATGCTCCGTGAGCCAGTCCATACCCAAAATTACATCAAAACCATAGAAAGGTAGCTCCATCATATCCACTGGAAACACATGTCCCTGAACCATCAACAGACATCTTCTGTACATTTTTGTAACTACTATCGTGTCCCCAAAGGAACTACTAACACTAACTCCTACCTCTAACATTTCACAAGGCAAGTTCAACGACTGTGCATGCTCACTCAATATGTAGGGATGTGTAGACCCAGAGTCAATCAAAGAAAGCAAACCCAAAGACTGTATCGAGAAGTTACCTGCGATCACATCGGTGTCATGCTGATCTCCACGCTGAGCGTAAACTCTGGCCTGACCTCCGCCCTCCGGCTGAACCGCAACTACGTGTGCTATGTTCCTCTGACAATCATTCCTCGGCTGGAAGTTACCTCTACCGCGCCTGCGGCCTCTCTGGAAGTCATTGGCTCTAGCAGGAGCCTGAGCTGGTGCCTGTCCCACCTGATGTAGACAGTCACGCCTAATGTAGTCTCTAGCTCCACAACTCCAACACAAGTGGAAGTTCCCCCAACACTCACCGGTGTGGTTCCTCCCGCAAGTAGCACATGTGGGAAACTTCCCACCAACCCTCTGGCCCTGTTGGCCCCTACCGTGGTTACCGCCACCACGTCTATGATCATAATGATGCCTGTTGTCCCGATGCCTCTTGGCATCACCTCTATCAAAGTCACTATACCTCTTACCCGAACTAGAACCACCATATCGTTTGGTCAAGCCCAAACTGTGCTCTAAGTCCTTGGCCCTCGCGACGAAGACATCAAAATCAGTGTAGTCTGAAGCTAGAGTATACCTCTTGATCTCTTCATTCAGACCATAACGGAAATGGTTACATCGTTCTACCTTAGTAGGAACAAGCTCAGATGCATACTGACTCAGCCTGACAAATCGAATCTCATAGTCTGTCACAGTCATACTCCCCTGAAGCAAAGCCATAAACTCCCTCTTCCTCTCATCGAGGTATCGCGGACCCAGATACTTCTTACGGAATGCTGACTCAAAGAACTCCCAAGTAATCTCGGCCTCATCCATACCCGAAGTGATGGTGACCCACCAAGTGTAGGCATCACCCTGAAGCAGAGACTCAACACACCCTAACTTGCGCTCTCCAGTACACCCCATCTGTACGAGGATACGGACAGTCTTCTCAAACCACAACTCAGATCTCTCTGGAGTAGACCCTCTGAACTCTTCGGCTCCTAGACCACGGAGCCTCTCTAATGGCAAACCAGTGCCCTCTCCCTGATGATGTGCTGCTGCCTGACCCCCGGCCACTGCAGCCTGAAATGCCCCGGCTATCGCCTGAACCAAAGGAGCTAAGTCTATTCCAGCCGGTCCTTGGCCACCCTGGCCACCTTGACCTCCCTGAGGTCCCTCTCCTTCGGCCCCGGCCTCGCCTCCTACTCCAGGTGGAGGAGGTGGTGGTGGTGGAGCTCCAACTCCAACCACATGCTCTCCCACTTGAGCCTCAACTCTAACTACTGGCTCAACTCCTGGAGCCGCTGCCCGTGGTTCCGGTCGAACCATCCTAGGCCTCCCACGTGGTCTCATGGTACCGCTAGCAAGATAATAACTACAACAACAAACAGATAAGGATTACGTTAGCCATAGCAAGGGTCCAACAGTGCTCAAGTACTCCCTTTTACTATAAAATCTTTTTAAATTAAGTAATAGTAGCAATGGGCACTCACTCTACACCAAACGCAACAACTCATGCTTCAAATCATCATGCGAACAGTCAAACAATAAGATTTCATGGCAAGGCATGCATCGAACAATACAATCACTTAACATATCAAGCTTACCTCACTTACCTGCCCGAGGTCTCAGCAACCTCAGGCTCTGATACCAACAAATGTAACCCCCTCGTCCCGGTCTGGCCGGATGACCGGTCCGAGTAGGCCACACGGGGAAAACCGAAGCGAAACCCATTAAGGTTCCCTCTCGGTTAGCAACCCTCAATTTTTTTCTTTTAATCTTATCTTCTCTAATGGCGTCTTTAAGTCCTATGTGATCATAACAGCGGAATAAAAAGAGGAAGACAATCATCTGAACCCAAAACAACAATTAAACAGCCCAATTTTAATCCATTAGACAGGCCGTTTCGAAACACCATTGAGGCGTATCGAAATGCACTTGACCACGTCAACTGCCCCAAGCCATACGAGGAGGCCGTATCGAAACGGAGGTCAACCGTTCTGAAACACCCTCAACGGTCAACTTCTCGTGGTCAACGAGATATTGATCGTTCCGAAACCTTTAGACTCGTTTCGAAACACTTTCATCTCGGCAATTTCTCAGATTTCCAATAGCCAAAATGTACCGAAACTTGTATCGGAACTGGGGTTCACAGTGGCCAAACCGTATTGAAACGTGTTCCGATACGGGGTCCCTGAAGCCTTACCCATTCCGAAACGTGTTAGCCTGTTTCGAAACACGGGCTGCCTACAACCTTTGAAAGCCAGTCTTAGGCATTTCTCAACAATTCTAAAGGCCCTAGACGACCCCAAGCAACACTCAGCATAAGCATACATTAACTAGAGGCATGGATCCTATATTAGACAAGCTCAACACACAAGACATGTGGTGAATCATCCATTCATGGCATTTACACAAAGGCAACATTTCGAATAAGGCATGCTTGAAGACTTAAAAGCCAAAAGGCACAATTCATCTCAAATAGGTTTGCAATACATTCAAAAGCAACTTAAACATCCATAAGGCATACCATCACACAAGCATTTGGCAAGTCATCACATGTTTGCAATCAAAGTCAATCCTTAAACATCAAACACATATAGGAGTCATACATAGCTCATACAAAACACACTCTTGCCACATTGCTAAACTACTACATAATTGTTTAACCGTACTTGAGCAACAAAACTTGGAAAGTCCCTTTTTGCCTTGCTCCGAGCTAACACCACGCTAATGATCTGCATTGTTGAAAATGAGAGCGTAAGCTAGAAGCTTAGTGAGGATGCTCTAAAATCGAAAACATCAACAATGCAGGGTTCAAGCATGCAAATCCTTAATCTCACATACAACATGCATAGGTAAACATCAAGTCAACCTAGCTAGTCTTTCAAGAGTCATAATATGGCATCTCACATCATACTAAGCTCAAACATCATACATCACTATTATAAGAACAAGTTCAATTGGCCACTATTAGTTTACCCGGATGTGCGAATTTAATCTCAACAATCACATTACCTCTGTGGGATTACACTCATCACTGGACCTCGCATGGGTGGGATTCCACTCATCACCACATGCCCTACGGATGGGATTCCACTCATCATCCCGTAGAATATAAATAAATTTCCGGTGGAATGTTACATCACAATACTCCTCCTTGATGACTCAACGCCATCAAGGCCACGTACGTTTTTACTCAATTTGTGTGCACACTAATCCTAATGATCAATCATTTACACTCGGTAAGTTAATTAGTGCCAATTTCATTTACCACATCACATGTTCATCAATTATGTCTCATACTCATTGTATATACATAACAAGGCATACATATACAACCAAACCACACTCCACAATAACAAGTAGGCAATGGCATGAATAGCATAATAGAATTTGAGGAGTTAAGTTACCAATTTAACTCTCACATAGGAAAGGCCTACCAAGCACATTCCACCCCATACACTACACACACTTGAACCAACTTTAAAACATATTTAAAGTCACTCACCACCCTTCCTTAACAACCAAAGCAAGCCTCCTAAACGCCCGTATTCGATCCCGATGCTCCACCAATGTCTCCTCTTGTTTCTAGTCAAACAAAACACATCCATTACTTCATAAATCAATGCTAAAACTCAGTCATCACCTCACCCCATAAGAACAAGCCAAACTTCAACAAATTCCAATCCAAACAAGCACCCAAAAGTCCATTTTCGAGCTCCCCTTAAATCTAGCAGGAAATCCTATTTTCAAACACCCAAATGACACCCAAATGGTCCCAAAACACCTTCCTAACATCCCTAAACCATCAGCCCTTCAAATTAATCCTAAAACTCACCAAAATCCAAGTTTTAGACACTAATCATGGCCACAAAGGCCCATTTCGGGTTTTCACCCAAACTCACTCATTTTAACATATTAGGTGTATTTCAAGGTGACTAAACCAAAACCCAACTTAATAATTAAAAACCAATTGAAAACTCAATAAAAACTCAAACTTTCATTAAACCCTAAAACTCCAAAAGATGATAGTTTTAGATTTTACAACTATGTAAAGGTAGAGAATGAAGAGGAGAGTCCAAAAATATATTTACCTTTGAAAATGGCCTTGAGTTGAAGAAGCAATTTAATGGAATAGTAGATGATAGTTGAGAGGGGTTTAGGTTGGGGTTTTCACGTTGGGGAAGATGGAGGAGAGAAGACCATTTTTTTTCTTTCTTTTTAACTTTCAAAAGTTGTCAACCTTTTTAATTTCTTTTGGGTTAAATCACCAAATTGGTCCCTCCTTATTATTTAAAACCCAATTAGCTCAAGCCAAGGTCAAATTGATTAAAATTAATTTTACCGACTCAGACCCACTAACCTGACTAACTTCTAACCCCAAAACACGGGTGTTACAAACTGAACTGATGTGACCCGATCCAGACTGATAACCGAAACTGAATGTGATTAAAAACCGAACCTGACCCAATCTGAAATGACCCGAATTGAATGACCTGTTTGCCACCTCTAATAAATACCAATTATAGGAATTATAAGGTAAAAGATGTTGATCCGCACTTAGACAAACTCAAAGCTCATTGCAGCTAAATATAATTTCACCTAATAATTATTCAAAATAGGTTCACCTAATAAAACAATCAAAACATCAAATACACCTCCCTACTAGAAAAACGATATCAAATGAACCTACATACCCTTCAATTGAAAAGTATACAATCATTGTAACCCCCTCGACCCGGCTTGGATGTGAGACCGAACCGAACGGGTCATACGGAGAATATTAAAGTAAACCAGAAATTTTATTTCAATAAACGACCCTATTTTTTCTTTTTATCTTGTCTAGATGCACATTATTATCCCAATTGATAAGACTCGCAGCGGGAGAAACATCAACTCAATCAGACATCGATTTGGCATTCAATTAATTATGAACATGTGTTAGGGACCAAATTAAATTTTAGCAAAATACAGGGGCTTCATCCTACCATCCTTTAATTAGTCATATTACATGCCACTGTGTCAAATACCAACCTAATTCGATCATTCAAGCTCATTTAATTACATTCACAACATTTCGGGACCAAAACGTAAGAAACAAAACTTCAAGAAGATTCTAAATAACTAAATAACTGCTTAGCGTATCGGTACACTCAACCCTGTACCGATACGCCCTGTACCGAAACAGCTCTAGGTGTTTAAAAATATAAACATGTACCGATACAGTCTTATAAGCGTATCGATACACGAAATTCCAGTAACTAAATTATCCAGCAAGTAATCCTACCACATTGTCTTGCCCAAAACCACCAAAACGCCCATCTGAAACAACTGAAAACATCACCAATTAACTTCCAAACTTAACCCAGCCAAAACCTAACACTTTCAACCATCCATTAACATTGATTAACATCCAAAACCATCATATTACCAACCTTATACCTCCGGCATTCACAAAACCACCACAACACCACAAAAACCCAATTCTAGCAACCTAAACAACTAGAGACTCATATAGTTTTGAGATTACCATGCTTAAACCTTAATCTTAACATTATTAAACTTACAAATCATGATTAAAATCAATCTTAAACCCAGAAAAATAGATCCATTACGAAAATTACACAAAATCGTCAATTAAAGTTTGATTTATCCATTTTCTTCAAATTAAAGAGTAAAATACTTGGGAATTTTAATAAAGAACCCTGATTAGAGGAGAAGAACGAAGATTACCACTAATCCCTTGCTTTTCCCTTAATTAACAAGATTTGATTGAAAATCTCAAGAAACCATTGAAACTAGTTAAGGAAAATCCATGCAAATCATTTGGAGATCAAAGTAAAATGAAAAGGAATAAATCTCTAAAAGTTTTGAAAGAAAATAGGTAGTTTTGGTGATGAGAAAATAGAGAGAAATCTTGGAAAATGGGAGTTACGTCAAAATGTGTTTTAAAGATTAACTACCTTTTTAATCAAATTCTTTTTAAACCTTTTAATTAATACACATTTAAAAAAGTCAAGTTAAGGGAATAGTTGATTAAAATTACATTAAGCTCCCTAAAGATTCTAAGCTTTGACTCTTTGCAAAATAGTCATTAAAATAGTTTTTAATTTTTACAATTTAGTCACTAGATCGAAATGTCCACACTCCAATTACCATTTTCCAAAATTTATTTCACCAACCCCTTATACATATTTAAAAAGGATTTAAGAATTTTTCCATATTTTTTTTATCACCCTCCGAACTAGGCTTCCCCTAAACTCATCCTAAAACCAACCTGAGTCTCTAATCTCGATCCAACAGACCTTAAACCCAACCTAAAAACCTCTAGGCCCAAAATCGGGGCGTTACAATCACGCATCCCTCAAAAATCAAAGGCCTCGTTAGATGTAAAAAAAGGTGTGTTGTATTAAATAACACTCGTGTATTAAAAAGATGGATGAAAGATAGTTGTTACTACATAAAGATGTTTGGTCATGAAATTCGTGATAAAGTTAAAAGATAAGTGTTATGTATGAATGTGTTGAGAGTGGCAATCGATCGAATAAAACAAAGAGGGGGTGAATTGGATTTTTAAAGAATGTGGACACTAATTGCAAAGGTAGAAATTGCAAGGTGATTTAGAGTGGTTCAACTCCCTTAATTGAGTTTAGATCCACTACCTTAGTGAACACACTAAGGATTTTCCACAAAACCACTAATTTATCTTTCCTTTAAGGATAAGGAGTAACCTTACACAATTCAATAGACTTATACCCCAAAGTCTATTAAATCCTTTCCCCAAAACAAATACAAAGAAGCAAACTAGGAAATCCTCACAAGGAAGGTGTTTGCACAATATAAGCTCTCTCACACACCCAAAGAAACACTAGCAAATGAATTACAATGAAGAACACTTTAGTGTTTACAAGAATGATGGAAAATTAAGCAAAAATTGGATTCTTGATTGCTTAAATGTTTTGATAGACTTTCTTGTTGTTGTTGAGATGGTTTATCCTTGTTTTTGTATCCTCTCTATCAATACTAGCTGTTGGGGATAACATCAAGCTGTCACCTACAAAAAATAGAGCATTTATAAAAGGAGGATCGATCTTTTAAAAAAGGATCGATCCTTTTTCATAAAATATGATTGTTACAATAAAGGGATCAATCCTTTTGCACTTGGAGACTGGAAACAAAAATATAAGTGAAATTGTGTATAAAGGTGTTGACTGTGTAAAAGTTCTATATTTTACCCCCTGTTTAACCCATATTTCTGCTGCATTCAAGCATAATTCATTGCATTTAGGATAGATTTCATTCATACATTACAATTATATTAAATAGCATAGTTTCTACTGAAATTGATTACTTTTGCAGGTAGCTGATGTAGCAGATGTTCGGCAGTGGAGAAGCAGAGCTTGAACACAGGACTGCAGACGAGAAGAAGGATGATGCAATGGCCGCTGTCGTGGCAGCCAATGACGACAGCAATAATGAAGGGAAGAAGTGAAGTGGAGCTCGACAGAAAGAGGAAATTAAGCCGGTCTGTCGTTGAGCACTCTTATATTTTTCTGAGCCCTAGATCAGAATGAAGGCCAAGCCCAAAGTTCAAGGAAGAAACTCCAAGCAAGAAGAGAGGACGAATTAAAGACATCTACTCTGAAGATTTAGTCTTTAATAGAGTTGTACTTTAATTTAAACTTGTATTCTTGCCATATTAGAAAACTTGAACCCAAGGCCTATATAAAGGCATGTAATTCGACCTAGGGAAGGATATCTTATTCTCTAGCCGTCTTCTTCTAAACCCTAGTCGTTTTTCCCCTTCTCATCATGTTCTAAACTTCCCCTAGGGCTAAGGGTTGATTATGTAAATTAGTTGCAAGGATGGTATTGTTTTAGGATTTTTTCTGTTCAATAAAATAGACTTCAAGTTTGCTTATTCTGGTTTTCAACATCTTGCAAGAGTATCGGGAGAGCATTGTGAGATTACACATTTACTTAATATCGAGAGTGTTAAGTATACGAAAGGAATAAGTACGGGTTCTCCAATTTATGGTTGAACTATCTCGGACCTAGGGATAGGACGATGTTAAGTGGCTAAGGAAGAATTCAACAACATCGGTGTTCATCCTTCGATTCACGTCGGGAGGTATCATCAAAGATGTGTTCATCGACAGACTCGGACCTAGGGATAGGCCAAGGCACAACAGGGATTCTTGCCAAATTTGAAGTACTAAGTTGTGTGTTCGCTGCCGCGACAACAACAGACCGTTGCCGCAGCAGGTGCTGCCGCGACAGGCGCTACAACAGAACAGAGAAGTCCTAGACAGTGAAAACACCTGAACTACGGAGCAAATCAATACCAGCCTACTCTTTATTTTGAATATTTTCCTCTTTTATTTTCAGTATTCTTTATTATTTCGTGACAAACAATTAAACTCTTTCTTTTCCCTCTTGTGCGGGAATCCAAGGTTAAAGCTATTAGCCCAGTCCCTGTGGAGACGATATCTGATACTTACGTGTCACTTTACTACTTGCGTCGTGTACATTTGCACTACATTGCGATAGACTCTTTTACACGCAACAAGTTTTTGGCGTCGTTGTCGGGGACTGGAAACATAACTTTACCCTACTTTACTGCACTTTTTAAATTTTTCTGTTTTACTTGGATTGTTCACCCTGTGCTTTTTACAAGGTTTTCTGTTTATGCGTAGATCGAGATGAGGAAAGGAACCTGAGTATAAGATAGATCCTGAAATCGAACGCTCGTGCAATCTTAGGAACTGACTCCGACTCGTATTAGCCAGAAATGAATACATTGAAGAACAATTAGAGGCCATGAAAAACCAAGGGAATCCCTGAGGTCCTGAAGATTCTGTCGGAGATGGAGGAAACGGACAGCCTGTCGATCCTCCTGCTGCTGCCGCACGCCAGTCATGCCGAGACTACATGATCAATGATCATGTGGAATTAGAGACCACCCTGCCAGATGTGGAAGCTGAGAATTTCGAGCTGAAACCTGTCATGTTCAGCATGATTAATTTCGCTGGCCAATTTAGTGGTGCTGCAACAGAGGATGCTAGGGAACATCTGAAAACGTTCCAGGAAATATGTGGTTCGTTTAGACTACCAGGAGTAAATCCGAAGATACTGAGGCTTCGGTTATTTCCTCATTCATTGAGGGATAGAGCTAAAACTTGGTGCAACAAACTAACGTCGGGTTCAATACGAACTTGGGCAGATTTAACTCGTGAATTTTTGTCTCGTTTTAACCTTTCCCATTTATCTGAGCGATTACGTAACGAAATTGCTACTTTTCAACAGGAAGACAACGAGCCAATGCACAAGGCATGGGACAGGTTTACTACTCTTCTGAGGAATTGCTCGATGCATGGATTCCCTGTTTGGAATCAGGTGATCAAATTCTACAATGCTGCCAACTTACAGCCTCGTATGAGAATCGATTCAGCAGCTAATGGGTTGTTGTTAGATAAAGATCCTGAAGATGCCATGGTAGTATTAAAGAATTTGGCAAAGAATGAGGAGCAATTCCCCACATCAAGGAGAAGTAAACGAGTACTGGTTGTGACGGATTATGAAGCCGATAATTCCTTAAAGACACAAGTTGCATATCTCACAAAAGCAGTAGAAAACTTGCTGAAGAAGGACTCTCAACATGCCTATGCTACAGAAGAGGTATGTGGAACTTGCAGTTGGAATCATAGTTCGGAGGACTGCCCACTACAGCTAGAAGAAGGGATGTACGTTGGGAACTATAACAAGCAGAACTATAATTCCAACAATTACAATCCCAGCTGGAGAAAAGATCCCAAATTCTCTTGGAGCAACCCAAACAATGCCTTGAACCCTCAAGTACAGAACACTCAAAATCAGGGGCACGTAGACTTCTGACTCGGCAGCAACCGCAACAACAGCCGCAACAGCCACCAGCAGCCACAACTAGTATATTGGAGCAGACCTTGGCTACGTTTATGTCTCAAACAGGAACTTACGTTGAGAACATGAATCACTTCGTCAAGAAGACTGAGTCATTCATGGATAAGACAGAGATGCGGATGACTATCCATGAAGCTACTATGAAATCACTGGAGACACATATGGGTCAAGTTTCACAGCATATTAAACCGAGGTAGAATAGAGGATTCCCAAGCGATACTGAGAACTCTAGACAACCCACACATGAGCAGTGTAAAGCCATCACAACTAGGAGTGGTAAGAAATTACCAGGTCCAGAGAAGAAAGCTGAACCAGTTAAGGAACCAACCCTAGAATCAACTGCCGAGAACGCTGCCCCGGCAGACGACAAACAACCTACTGCCGATACACCTGCCACGACAGTAGAGGGAATAGAGGAGAAAGATGAAGAACCTAAGCCCCATCAGATCCGAATGCAGTGGGAAGGACGCATTGAAGATTATCGTCCTCCACCTCCTTTTCCTCAGCGGTTACAGAAATTGAAACAGGAATCCCAGCTTAAGAAGATCTATGATATTTTTAAGCAGGTCCACATCAATATTCCGCTATTAGATGCTATCAAGGAGATGCCTGGTTATGCCAAATTTCTCAAGGATGCTATGTCAAAGAAATCCAGACTTGGGGAATTTGAGACGATTAAGCTGACAGAAGGATGCATGACTATTCTACACAAGCATCCACCCCAGAAAAAGAAGGATCCTGGGAGCTTCATAATACCGTGCATAATCGGTGATAAATTTGTGGGTGAGGCACTTTGTGATCTAGGTGCTGGTGTTAATTTAATGCCAAAATTTGTATTTCAGAAATTAGGTATTGGACGAGCACGACCCACAACAGTTATGCTGCAGCTGGCAGACCGCTCTTACGTGCAACCGGAAGGGAAAATTGAAGATATTCTGGTAAGAGTGGATAAATTTATTTTTCCTGTTGACTTTCTTGTTTTAGATTGTGAAGCAGATGAGAATGCACCAATCATCCTGGGGCGACCCTTCTTAGCCACAGGAAGATCACTGGTTGATGTAGAGAAGGGAGAACTCACTATGAGAGTGAATGATCAAGAGATCAAGATGAATGTTCTCCAAGCAATAAAGCACGCTGATGCAGAACAAGAATGCAAGGCTATCACTGAAGTTACCCTTAACCAACCCTGCATCAGGTCGGACTGCCATGACATCAAATTTGGCCATTGCCCCAGCAGCCATTTAGAAGTCTGTCACGGCAGCGACGAAGACAGCAACTCCTCAGACTCTGACATATCTGATATTGAAGATAATGAGGAGGTAAACTAGATAGGCAATTGTCCAGGTAAGTTATTCGAGCCCTTAAACTATACCTCGAATGAACATATCATCCAAAAGCCATCAACTGTAGAACCATCTGTTCTAGATCTTAAGCCCCTGCTAGGGCAGCTCAAATATGTTTTTTCTTGGATTAAATGATACGTTGCCCGTAATCATCACTTCCAAGTTGATGCAGGAACAGGAACAGCAGCTGATAGAGATGCTGCAGCAGCATAAAAAGGCTATTGTGTGGACGATAGATGATATCCAAGGCATTAGTCCGGAACTATGCATGCATAAAATCCTCTTAGAGGATGATCACAAGCCGACCATTGATGCCCAGAGTCGTTTGAATGATGTTATGCGAGAAGTGGTCCGAAAAGAAATTATCAAATGGCTAGATGCTGGGATAATTTATGCCATCTCGGATAGTAAGTGGGTGAGCCCGGTGCAGTGCGTTCTTAAGAAAGGAGGAATAACTGTGGTGACCAACGAAGAAAACGAGTTAATCCCAACTAGGACCGTGACCGGTTGGAGGGTTTGTATGGACTACCGGAAGCTTAACAAAGCTACCCGGAAGGACCACTTTCCCCTGCCTTTTATTGATCAAATGCTTGATAGATTAGCGGGAAAGCCTTATTACTGTTTTCTTGATGGTTACTCGGGTTACAACCAAATAGCCATCGTACTGGAGGATCAAGAGAAAATGACATTCACTTGCCCGTACGGTACTTACGCTTTTCGGAGGATGCCATTTGGACTTTGCAACGCACCAGCAACTTTTCAGAGGTGTATGATGGCTATATTCTCCGATATGGTGGAAGATTTCCTGGAGATATTCATGGATGATTTCTCTGTCTTTGGAGACAATTTTGAAAGCTGCTTAGGCAACCTGCAGAAAGTGCTCGAAAGATGCGAGAAAGCAAACTTGGTATTAAACTGGGAGAAATATCACTTCATGGTGGATGAAGGGATAGTCCTAGGCCACAAAGTAAGCTGCCGCGTCATAGAAGTCGACAGAGCTAAGATTGAGGTAATTGAAAAGCTGCCGCCACCCAACACAGTCAAGGGAATTCGAAGTTTTTTAGGGCATGCTGGGTTTTATCGAAGGTTTATTGCAAACTTTTCAAAGATCACCAAGCCTTTGTGCCACCTACTAGAGTAGAACCGTCTTTTCGACTTCAATACTGAATGTACTGAGGCATTCAGAATTCTGAAAGAAAAGATGGTAACAGCCCCGATAGTGCAGCCACCAGATTGGAGACTGTCATTCGAAATTATGTGTGATGCTAGTGACTATGCTGTTGGGGCAGCACTTGGGCAGAGGAAGGACAAGCTCTTCCATGTTATATACTATGCCAGCAAAACACTGAACGACGCCCAAGTAAACTACACCACAACAGAGAAGGAATTGTTGGCTGTGGTGTTTTCAATTGACAAGTTCCGATCCTACATACTTGGAACGAAAGTGGCGGTCCACATAGACCACTCTACACTGAAATATCTATTTGCTAAGAAAGACGCAAAGCCCAGACTGATTCGTTGGATTTTGCTGCTGCAAGAGTTTGACATAGAAATCAAGGATAAAAAGGGGACAGAGAACCAAGTTGCAGATCACTTGTCAAGATTAGAGAAGGGAAAAAGTCTCCCAACAGACGAGACACACATACTAGAGACCTTCTCTGACAAACAGCTGTTTGCTGCCACAAGCACTGCCGCGACAGCCATGGTGGCAGGTAAGTTTTCTAAACTCCTCTGGTATGCTGATTTCGTTAATTATTTAGTTAGTAGACTATTTCCTCCTGATCTTAACTATCAAGCTAGGAAGAGGTTCCAAAATGATGTTAAGCATTATTATTGGGACGAACCTCTTCTTTTCAAAATGTGTGCAGATCAGATCATAAGGAGGTGTGTACCTCTGGATGAACAGGAAGTTGTGCTTCACCACTGTCATGCTTCACCATATGGAGGACACTTGGGTGGTAACAAAACTGCTGCCAAGGTTTTGCAGTCTGGTTTTTATTAGCCTTCACTATTCAAGGATGCCCAAGCATTCTACAAAAGCTGTGATAAATGTCAACGGACCAGAAACATCTCTAGGAGACATGAGATGCCACTACAAAACATTCTTGAAGTCGAAATCTTCGACGTTTGGGGGATTGATTTCATGGGACCGTTCCCAGCATCATATGAGAATTTATATATCCTTTTGGCAGTGGACTATGTGTCCAAATGGGTAGAAGCGATTGCCACACAGAAAAACGATGCCAAGACTGTTCAGAGGTTTTTGCACAAGAACATTTTTTCCAGATTTGGCATCCCTAAGGCGATCATCAGTGATGAAGGGAGGCATTTTGATAATAGGGTAATAGCTGCTGCCTTAAAGAAATATGGTGTCAAACATCGGATCGCAACATCTTACAACTCTCAGACCAATGGACAGGCCGAAATATCCAACAGAGAGGTAAAGAATATTCTTGAAAAGATGGTTAAACCAACTCGGAAGGACTGGTCTCTACACCTCAATAATGCCTCATCCTCCCTTTCTGGGATATTAGGCTTCCGAGAGGAGCGACTCTCATTCCTATTTTCTATCCAATTTAAATGTGGCTCTCTTTAACTCACTAACTCACCATGCTTCATCCTCCCCTCTCTTCTTATCTCAATCATGCATTAGAAGTGTGGCAATCCTTGAAGAAAGGTTAACCCCGATAGGCGGGATATAATCTGAAGACAAATTCCTCCTTCCGTGTATGGTCCAAATGGTCTTTTATGGCTTGTAATGTTGGATAAAGCTCATGGCTACGAAAGAAAGGGTAAAAAGTCCCAAACAAGTGTTTAAGGGTGGTGAAACCAAGGATCAATTTTTCCAACTGGAAGTCTCATTATGCTCAGATGAAATGCTATTTCTTTTCTTTATTTCTTTGGATCGCTCTAGACTGTCCCTCTTTTTTTGGGGTTTTCACCCTAGAGTTCATTTTCTTTCATCAAGTGTAGTTTTGGATCAATTTGCACCTTCGCATTGTATTAGTTCAGGCTTTTGATCAAAGGTGAACAATCTTTCGAGGCTCATCTAAGCAGGGATTCATTTGGATAGGGAATCCTCTTGTCCCTTTTCTTTATCCGCTTCTCTCCTTTTAAAAAATTGCACTTTTCACTTTAGTGCTTTTGCTTTTGATTTCTTCAACTTTTATGTCGGTAATCTTTCGACTTGATTTGGGTAGCTCTTTGAGCACATACTTTTCTTTTGTTGTTTCCTTTTGATGTTTTTGCCGCTTAAACTGAAAATGTATTCAATGCATCTATTCTCTTTTATTGCCCTTCAAGGCCTCATCTTTATAGCATAATCAGAATCCCATGTCATTTACTTGTCCATAGACTTCTATCCTTTTTGTCCCCCGGTGTAGGGGTGATCCTTGGTTTGGGTTCGATCAGAAGAAAAAAGAGTTCAACAAGCTCAAACGGAGATAACAATGGATATTTTTTATATTCTTTCTATGTGACTGGAATTGAAGGAATGCCAAATGTCCTCCCATACACTGATATCAAAATTGGTCTTTAGGTGGTAGAAGTTTTAGGGTTATCACTTCATTCAAAAACCTTAGACATCAATGCCCGAGAGGCAAAATTCACTCAATGGGAGTGGCCCATTATTCCTTAACACTCATTGTCATTCCTCCCTTGGCCTAAGTAGAGCATAGGGTTTTCATATTTATAATGTCCTCGCAACATTCGGTCTTTTAGAAAAAAATTCTTTTTTTTAAATTGAATTAAAGTTAATCTCAAAAAGAATATACGTATGTAATTGGAAAACAAGAGTAAGCTTATGAAATGTTTAAAGACTTAAGGAATACCAAAATATTTTCTAAATAACAAAATGAAACTTTCATTATGATAAAAATAACTATACTTTTCGTTTGAAACAATCTACAACTTAGCTTATTCCTTTTGCATTTTCCCAAATGCAAAGAGATCAACGGATTTGAATTGCCTTTACCGGTAGCCGTTTGCTCCAGGCTAGTTGTACCATTCCCCTAGGTACAATCAGTTTTCACCATTAATGAGGATTGGATTTTTGCAAAGTATTTATTTCCCTTCGACCATTCGTAAAAATAGATTTTCGATGGACATTTGAATTATCCATTGTCTTAAACTTTGTCGTATTTAAGCACGTTGTGCCAACATTTCTGTCGGACTTGCCCAAACATCGCTTCTTCTTTCACAAAGCGATGTAATGTCTCCAATTCACTTTTCTTGAATCGAGACTTGCATTTTTTTCCAAATGCACAGAGATCAACGGGTTTGAATTGCCTTTACCGGCAGTCATTTGCTCCGGGCTAGTTGTACCATTCCCCTGGGTACAATCAGTTTTCACCAATAATGAAAATTGGATTTTTGTAAAGGATTTATTCTCCTCATATACGGTAATGTCTCCCTTTTATTGTGAACCAAATGTTCTCGAAGCTATTCAAGCTTATCCATCCTAGCCACTAGGTCATTCATGCTTCTAAAGCTGCACTGGCTAGAAACCGTTCCCTTGTCCATTCTTTCCTCTCTCTTTCTCTCTTTCTTTCTCTCGGATGAGTGTTCTCCCCAATTTGTAATGATGCGATGAAATGCCTTCAGCAAATTTTAATGTCCAATGATGGATGTATTATGGACTCAAATTAACAAATGCATGATCATGAGATGGATTCATGATTGACGATGCTGCTTTGAAATGATATATGCTACAAATGTTACAAATGTATGCAAGTCAAAGGTGTTGGTCATATAGGTGATTCCTCTTAGGTCAGCTTTCACTTGAACGTAAAGGAGGATCCTCATTACAAGATAGTCATAGCAAAAGTCCTACGGGTACCTTTCTTGCCCCCGAATCATGTTCAAGGAAATGAAAACTTCAGCCAAAAATTGTTGGGACCGGATTTGCTTTCTTCTCTAGAAATTCAAGACCCTCTAAAACTGTTGGTATCAAGTCCCAAAAAACAAGCTATTTCCTCGAAGCTGGATCCATCTCTTGACCTAATCCATGCCCTTTCCGGTCGCCACGCTCTTTCCGGCCGCCTCTTTGCACTTGGTCGGGTAGTTTCGTGACTTTGGAAAATTAGATTTAGAATATATTATGTATTATACTTGGTAACTAGGAAAAGCCTTGATATTATATATATATATATATATATATATATATAAGGAAAATAAAATAATAGAAAAACGGCATAATGGGGAATTGATTGACAAATCTCAAAACAATATCAAAGGTAAGGCATAAAATTAGGAAATGGGTTATTCGGTGATTAATTAACAAAATAAAAGAGTTATATCATATGGGGATTTAGCGTGAGTAAAAAGAAGAGACTTAGAAACCAGATCCAGGTTTAGGGATTTTATTCCCATTTTAGTTTTACCCTTTTTTCTCTCAAACAAGCCCACGCCATCGAGCTTTCGCCGTCGGCGCCGCTCCAACGCGATTTTTGGCCATGCAAGACCACCACGAGAGTGGTCTTGGCATTCTCCTCCTCTTTATCGGAGTATATTCCATGAATGGTGTCTGATTGTTGAGAAAAAGGGCCGAAACGCTTCGGTTTTCCCTCACTGGATCCTAGTCATCCACCGTTAGATCTTCGCGATTTTCGGATATGACGTTCGCCTCACTGGGATGAAGCCCTTTACCGCTGGGATTGTCGGAACGAAACTCTGATCACCGGCGGTCGTTGAATTGAAAGTAAATAAATTTTTTCTTTATATTCGAAATAAAAAACGAAGGAGCCAAAAATATCTCTAAAATTTCTATTGTATTGATTTCTTTTTTGAAACAGTTACAATGATTTTTTTCTCTCTAAAATCGGATCCCCATTTTTTCTTACAAAGTATGCTCCGTCATGTCTCTCCTCTCTCGGGTTTACCTTGCTTCTCTCTCCAAAAAACCCCCCTTTTTACATTGGTTTTCTCGGTTTTTTTATACCGAGACTACATCCATGTAAAACAAAGTCAGTACATTATCTCTCTTTTCCTCTGATCTTATGTTTAGTTGACTTTGTGCGTTGCCTATTGCTGATTCTCTGCTTTTCTTTTTTGTTTTGTTTTAATTCCGTTTTTGGGTATTTTGACCTTGTCTTTTCACCATGTGGCACGTTTGGGTTCCTGAAATGGGAGGGACACGGTGACAGTCGGCGTGCCGATTGCAGGAGACGGTCGTGGCTTGGCACGCGCACGTCGGGTAGAGTAATGGTCGCACGTGCAAGGGAGACGCTGGTTCGTGCGGCGCTGGGGCAAGGGCGACACCTTCATTAGGGTTTTGTTCTGAGGCTACATCTGGACCGTCAGATCTCAGCATATTTGTCGGCTGCGGAGAGGGGCGGATGCATCAAAAGAAAGGATGAAATTAGGGTTTCTTTTTAGTTGCTGGGCTATGTATTATTTGGGCTTTTATTTTGTAATGGACTATGTGTAATGGACCTTATTATTATTTTTTGGACTCTTATTATTAATCAAAATGGGCTTTTATTTATTATGTTCAATTTTTATTATAATTATAATAGTAATATTCAATAATAATAATAAGTATACTAATAATAATAAAAATAATAAAGATAAATATAATAATAAATAAAAATAATAACAATAATAATATGACAATAATGGTAAATAGTAATAATCAATATAATAATAGTAAATGATAGTCATGATAATGATAATATTTATAATAGTAATAATGCGAAATAGTAGTAATAATATAAGGTAATAGTAGTATTATTTATACCTACATACATATATATGTGTGTATATATATATATATATTTCTTTTTTCCATTTTTTTCTTTTTTAATTACCTAATAGCCCTAGTAAGCCCAAGGTAAACACAAATTAAAGGGGGTTCAAGGTCCGGGCAAAATTAGTGATTACAACTGCCCCTCTTTGCTTATAATTGTGGAACAAGAATAAAGCAAAGACCATAAGCACTAATTTTGTCCTACTTCACTGTTGGACGGTTTACTCCCGACGCAGCCACGCGATTCCAAGTAATTCCTCTTCCCAAAGCCTTTCGATCGTAGATTCTCCCCTAGATGCCCCGAACAGATAGACAGAGAGTTTTTTTCTAGATTTCTTTTTCTATTTCTTTTTCTTTCTTCAGATTTCCATTCTCCAAGTGCTCGAACGGATAGGCGAGTTCTATTCTCCAAGTGCCCGATTAGATGAGTATATTCCAAATAGCTTTGTCTTCCTTTTTTCGTAAGAACAAGCTGGTCATCCAAACAACTTTGCCTTCCCTTCACGGTCAAAAAGCAAGCTGTCCATTTCGTGGTCAAAAAGCAAGCTGAAACTCCAAATATCTTTGCCTCCCCTTTACGGCCAAAAGGCGAACTTGGGCGTCCAAGTGGACTTGCTTTCCTTTCATGGCCGTAAAGCAAACTAGTCATCACTAATTTTGTCCACCTTCCTCGTCGGACCATTTGCTCCCCCTGAGCTGCAACGCGCTATACCGAGCAATTTCTTCTCTAAAGCTTTAAGAACATGAGTTCTCTCTCCATAGAACTCATTTCCTTGGCGTATTCCTCGAGTGGCAGTTTTTCCTATATAGAACCCTCGTCCTCGTATTTCTGAAATCAAATATCTCCAAATCCTCTCTCTGTAGGACCCTCCGCTTTCGAGATCCTGAAGCCTTAGGATTCTGAGTTCTTTCTCCATAGAACTCCCCTTCCTTAGAGTACTCTTCGAGTAGTAATTCCTTCTCTATTGAAATCCTCTTTGAAATCAAGGATCTACAAGTCCCTTCTCCGTATGACCCTTCACATTCGAGATCCTGAAGTTGCGACTTCCTCCTATATAGAGCTTGTTTGAACCCTTTTTCTGTAGGATCCTTTATCTTGAAATCTTTCGGCAAGCTTGAAAGCTTTCATTTGAAATCCATGAGTGGCGAATATGAAGACTTCTCTTGACATTCTGGAGCGGCGGCATGAAAGGCTTCGCCCGAAATCCTTTTAGTTCTCGCTTTATCGTTTTCTCCTCATCCCGAGAGGTATTCGATTTGTCTTTCAAAAATCTTTGAAAAGAGATAAAATTCTATGATGGTGTGAGTTAGCATGCTCCTATCTTAGGGATGCCTAACTACTCGTGATACATGACTGAGGTTTCCAAGTTATTTAAACATATTAATTCTATTGACATCGTGTCCTTTGGTGCTGCTTCTTGCGTTGATTGCACCTCTTCTTGGTTCTACCGAACCCTTGTTCTTCTTCTTCTTCTCATCTTGATCCACTTTTGGAATTGCCTACCTCAAAGTACCCATTCGGGTTTTCACTTTGAACCCCTTTACCTTTTTTTCTTTTTTTCTTTTTTATGCTATTTTTTTCTTTCTTTTCTCCTTCTTTCTTTTTTTACTGACTTTTGATTGCTCGAATAGATAGGCAGATTTCCATTCTCCAAGTGCCTGAACGGATAGGCGGGTTCTATTCTCCAAGTGCCTGAATAGATGAGCAGGTTTCCATTCTCCAAGTGCCTGAACGGATAGGCGGTTTCTATTCTCCAAATGCCCAAATAGATGAGCATATTTCATGTATCTTTGTCTCGAGCTTTGAGTATCTGTTTCCTTTGCTCTAAAATCCTTTGGCTTTGAGTTTCTGTCTTGTTTGCCATGAGCTTTGAGTATCTGCCTCCTTTGCTCTGAAGTTCTTGGGATTTGAGTTTCTGTCTCCTTTGCCCTGAGCTGTGGGTATTTGCCTCCTTTGCTCTAAAATCCTTTGGCTTTGAGCTTCTGCCTCCTTCTCTATGAGTTTTCGCCTTAATCCCCAAAGTGCCTTTTGGGTTTTCACCGTGTCTCCTCTTCTCTTCTTTGTCCTCTTTCTTCTTCTTTTTCTCTTTTTGGGCACTCCTTTGAGTTTTCATCTTGAAGTCAACTTCTACCTTTGACGTCAAAAGCGTCTCTTCTGAATTTCGCTCCTTTGCCTCAAAGTGCCTTTTGGGTTTTCGTCTCGGCTTCTCTTCTTCTTCTTTTCTATCTTCCTAATTTTCTTAGGCATGTCTTCGTCGCCTTTTGTCGAGTTGATTTCAGAAAATACTTATTGTCTCATCTTGGTGCGCGGCGCACGCAGTCCTTCTCGGGACATTCCTTCCGGCAAGATGCTTAGGCTATGAGGCTAACTTCTGTTCCCCGATTCTCAACTTCAAAATTTCTACCCTCATGTTCTATTCTAATATTTCTTAGCGAAGGTCGACTTCGTAGCTCAACATTTCAACGAAGACGGTCTTGATAATTTAACTGGAGGTATTAGTAATGTTTGAACCTTCGAGGGTGCCCCTCCGGGTACTTATGGCTTTACCTCGAGCCACGATCAGCCCGCTTGTTCATTCCAATGGAGAAGACTTATACAAGTGATTGGGTAAAAATAATTTTATTATGTAAATATGCATTTTAAAGAATCATGTCAAGTGAAAATCAAGTTTGGGGTCTTTGAAAAAAGGTTTACCCGAGTGACATTTTCCGAATGTTGCAGGGATGCACATATGAAATCTTTTCTGGGCTATTAGGCTTCTGAGAGGAGCGACTCTCATTCCTATTTTCTATCCAATTTAAAGGTGGCTCTCTTTAACTCACTAACTCATCATGCCTCATCCTCCCCTCTCTTCTTATCTCAATCATGCATTAGAAGTGTGGCAATCCTTGAAGAAAGGTTAACCCCGATAGGCGGGATATAATCTGAAGACAAATTCATCCTTCCGTGTATAGTTCAAATGGTCTTTTATGGCTTGTAATGTTGGCTAAAGCTCATGGCTACGAAAGAAAGGGTAAAAAGTCCCAAACAAGTGTTTAAGGGTGGTGAAACCAAGGATCAATTTTTCCAACTGGAAGTCTCATTATGCTCAGATGAAATGCTATTTCTTTTCTTTTTTTCTTTGGATCGCTCTAGAATGCCCCTCTTTTTTGGGGTTTTCACCCTAGAGTTCATTTCCTTTCATCAAGTGTAGTTTTGGATCAATTTGCACCTTCGCATTGTATTAGTGCAGGCTTTTGATCAAAGGTGAACAATCTTTCGAGGCTCATCTAAGCAGGGATTCATTTGGATAGGGAATCCTCTTGTCCCTTTTCTTTATCCGCTTCTCTCCTTTTACAAAACTGCACTTTTCACTTTAGTGCTTTTGCTTTTGATTTCTTCATCTTTTATGTCGGTAATCTTTCGACTTGATTTGGGTAGCTCTTTGAGCACCTACTTTTCTTTCGTTGTTTTCTTTTGATGTTTTTTTCGCTTAAACTGAAAATGTATTCAATGCATCTATTCTCTTTTATTTCCATTCAAGGCCTTATCTTTATAGCATAATTAGAATCCCATGTCATTTACTTGTCCTTAGACTTATATCCTTTTTGCCTCCGGTGTAGGGGTGATCCTTAGTTTGGGTTCAATCAGAAGAAAAAAGAGTTCAACACGCTCAAACGGGGACAACAATGGGTATTTTTTATTTTCTTTCTATGTGACAAGAATTGAAGGAATGCCAAATGTCCTCCCATATACGAATATCAAAATTGGTCTTCAGGTGGTAGAAGTTTTAGGGTTATCACTTCATTCAAGAACCTTAGACAACAATGCCCGAGAGGCAATATTAACTCAATGGGAGTGGCCCATTATTCCTGAACACTCATTGTCATTCCTCTCTTAGCCTAAGTAGAGCATAGGGTTTTCATATTTATAACATCCTCACAACATACGGTCTTTTAGAAAGAAAAAAAAATTCTTTTTTTAAAATTGAATTAAAGTTAATCTCAAAAAGTATATACGTGTGTAATTGGAAAACAAGATTAAGCTTATGAAATGTTTAAAGAATTAAGGAATACCAAAATATTTTCTAAATAACAAAATGAAACTTTCGTTATGATAAAAATAACTATACTCTTCGTTTGAAACAATCTACAGCTTAGCTTATTCCTTTTGCATTTTCCCGAATGCAAAGGGATCAACAGATTTGAATTGCCTTTACCGGTAGTCGTTTGCTCCGGGCTAGTTGTACCATTCCCCTGTGTACAATCAGTTTTCACCAATAATGAGGATTGGATTTTTGCAAAGGATTTATTTCCCTTCGACCATTCGTAAAACTGGATTTTTTATGGACATTTGAATTATCCATTGTCTTAAACTTTGCCATATTTAAGCATGTTGTGCCAACATTTCTGTCGGACTTGCCCAAACATCACTTCTTCTTTCATGAAGCGATGTAATGTCTCCAATTCAGTTTTCTTGAATCGAGACTTGCATTTTTCCCAAATGCACAGGGATCAACGGGTTTGAATTGCCTTTACCGGTAATTATTTGCTCTGGGCTAGTTGTACCATTCCCCTGGGTACAATCAGTTTTCACCAATAATGAAAATTGGATTTTTTGTATAAGATTTATTCTCCTCATATACGGTATTATCTCCCTTTGATTGTGAACCAAATGTTCTCGAAGCTACTAGCCACTAGGTCATTCATGCTTCTAAAGCTGCACTGGTTAGAAATCGTTCCCTTGTCCATTCCTTCTTCTCTCTTTCTCTCTTTCTCTCTCTCGGATGAGTGTTCTCCCCAATTAGTAATGATGCGATGAAATGCCTTAAGCAAATTTTAATGTCCAATGATGGATGTATTATGGACTTAAATTAACAAATGCATGATCATGATATGGATGCATGGCTGACGATGCAGCTTTGAAATGATATATGCTACAAATGTTACAAATGTATGCAAGTCAAAGGTGTTGGTCATATAGGTGATTCCTCTTAGGTCAACTTTCACTTGAACGTAAAGGAGGATCCTCGTTACAAGATAGTCATAGCAAAAGTCCTACGGGTACCTTTCTTGCCCCGAATCATGTTCAAGGAAATGAAAACTTCGGCCAAATATTGTTGGGGCCGGATTTGCTTTCTTCTCTAACAATTCAAGACCCTCTAAAACTGCTGGTATCAAGTCCTGAAAAACAAGCTATTTCCTCAAAGCTGAATCCATCTCTTGACCTAATCCATGCCCTTTTCTGGTCGTCACGCTCTTTCCGGTCGCCTCTTTGCACTTGGTCAGGTAATTTCGTGACTTTGGAAAATTAGATTTAGAATATATTATGCATTATACTTGGTAACTAGGAAAAGCCTTGATATTATATATATATATAAGGAAAATAAAATAATAGAAAAACGGCATAATGGGGAATTGATTGACAAATCTCAAAACAATATCAAAGTTAAGGCATAAAATTAGGAAATGGGTTATTCGGTGATTAATTAACAAAATAAAAGAGTTATGTCTTATGAGGATTTACATGTGAGTAAAAAGAAGAGACTTAGAAACCAGATCCAGGTTTAGGGATTTTATTCCCATTTTAGTTTTACCCTTTTTTTCTCTCAAACAAGCCCACGCCATCGAGCTTTCAGGCCGCCGCCGCTTCAACGCGATTTTCGGCCATGCAAGGCCACCACGAGAGTCGTCTTGGCATTCTCTTCCTCTCTATCGGAGTAGATTCGCCGAAAGGTCTCCAATCGATGAGAAAAAGGGCTGAAACGCTTCAGTTTTCCCTCACTGAATCCTAGTCGTCCACCGTTGAATCTTCGCGATTTTCGTATATGACGTTTGCCTCACCGGGATGAAGCCTTTCACCGTTGGGATCGTCGAAACGAAGCTCCGATCACCGGCGGTCGTTGAATTGAAGGTAAATAAAATTTTTCTTTATATTCGAAATAAAAAACGAAAGAGCCAAAAATATCTCTAAAATTTCTCTTGTATTGATTTCTTTTTTGAAACGGTTACAATGATTTTTGTCTCTTTAAAATTGAATCCCGCTTTTTGCTTACAAAGTATGCTCCCTCATGTCTCTCCTCTCTCGGGTTTACCTTGTTTCTCTCTCCAAAAAAATCCCCCCTTTTACATTGGTTTTCTCAGTTTCTTTTATACCGAGACTACATCCATGTAAAACAAACTCAGTACATTATCTCTTTTTGCCTCTGATCTTATGTCTAGTTGACTTTGTGTGTTGCCTCTTGCTGATTCTCTACTTTTCTTTTTGTTTTGTTTTAATTCCATTTTTGGGTATTCTGACCCTGTCTTTTCTCTCTGTGACATGTTTGGCTTCCTGAAATGGGAGGGACACGGTGACAGTCGACGTGCCGATTGCAGGAGACGGTTGTGGCTTGGTACTCGCGCGTCGGGCAGAGTAATGGTCACGCGTGCAAGGGAGACGCTGGTTCGTGCGGCACTGGGGCAAGGGCGACACCCTCATTAGGGTTTTGTTCTGAGGCTACATTTGGACCGTCAGATCTTAGCAGATCTGACGGCTGTAGAGAGGGGCGGTTGCATAAAAAGAAATGATGAAATTAGGGTTTCTTTTATAGTTGATGGGCTATGTATTATTTGGGCTTTTATTTTGTAAAGAACTATGTGTAATGGACCTTATTATTATTTTTTGGACTCTTATTATTAATCAAAATGGGCTTTTATTTATTATGTTCAATTTTTATTATATTTATAATAGTAATATCCGATAATAATAATAATAAGTATACTAATAATAATAATAGTAATAAAGATAAATATAATAAAAAATAAAAAATAATAACAATAATAATATGATAATAGTGGTAAATAGTAATAATTAATATAATAATAGTAAATGATAGTCGTGATGATGATAATATTTATAATAGTAATAATACTAACAGAGTAGTAATAATATAAGGTAATAGTAGTATTATTTATACCTACATACAGATATATGTGTATATATATTTTTTTCTTTTTTCCATTTTCTTTTTTCTTTTTATTTACCTAATAGCCCTAGTAAGCCCAAGGTAAACACAAATTAAAGGGGGTTCAAGGTCCGGACAAAATTAGTGATTACAAGAAGACAACCTCAAGCAAGACCCTTTCTATTTTCTGAAAAAAAAAGGAACCTCAAAACCCATTTTTTAACTCGAAAGCAGTTGCAAAAAAAGGGATCTCTTTCAACCGACTCACCCTTCAAAGGCATGGGAAGGTCGGGATTATCTTCGGTGAAAGAACGGAGGCCATCTCAATAAGATGAAACGGAAAGGTAAAAACAAAAATCTTTTCTTTCTCTTTTTTATGCGATGCGATGATAAAGATGAAAAAGATTACCTCTGCAATTATTTCTTGCTTGTATTTCTCTTTGTATTTCGAAAAAAGGATCCTCATTACATTACTGTTCTTTCGGCTTTATAGTCCGAGATTACAAGGTTTTTCTAATTACATAAAAACTGCAAAAAAATGCCATTGGTTGCTGGTATTTTTGTTTGCATTCGTTCTGAAATTTGTTAGACATTCCTTTGCCGCACTCGTCCTTTCCTGACACTTTTGTTTTTTTTGTATGCTTGGCTGTTGGAGGAGAGGACGGGGACCAAGGGTTGTTGCGGCTGACGTGGCTGTACGGATTGTATGTGGAAGCCGAACGGGTGAGCGGTGGCTTGCACGCGCATGTTTCGGGAGACGGTGAGTCGCGCGTGGATCATACTCGCATGGAGAAGCAATCCTGGCCTCTCGTTCAAGCTAGATCCAACGGTTGGTGTTCTTGCTGCGCAAGGGCATCCCACGAGTCTGAGGTGCTTCGCACGAACCGCACGTGTGAGCCGAGGCAGCTGAAGAGTCCCGGTTTTGGACCGTAGATCCGGCTGTGATCTTGCAGCGCACAAAAGGGGTGAGACATGTTAGGGTTATCAGATTGGGGTGGTAGCTGGGCCAAACGGGCCTCGTGTAGTTTTAATTAAATTTTTAAATGGACTGTTAATATTATTTTTATTTGGGCTTTAATTAATTGGGCTGTTACTTTTATTTAAACTATCTCTTTGTTTAATATAATAATTATAATAGTAATTATAATACTAATGGTAATAATAATATATGATAATAACGAGGATGATTCGTATTAAAAATAATAATAATTAATAGTAATAGTAATATGTAACTTCGATATATATATATATATATATATATATATATATATATATATATATATATATATATATATATATATAAGAAGACAATATCAAAAATAACTATAGTAATAAGGTTAATAATGGAATTAATTATAACATATAGTAACACTTAGAAAATAAATAATATTCATATGTATACATCACTTTACAATAGTAGTGTAATAAACAAAGCCCATTATAAACACTTTATGAAAAAATTAATGATTACAACATGATAAAAACGTATTAACTAATACAACATGCCAATTACAACTCAACAAGACAGAAATCGTCAAAATAAAAAGCAACGACCACAACAATAGAGACTTCAGCAATTCATTACAACGTACACTCAAATTTCTCAATCTCCCACCTCAACGATTTTTCACGTGAAGACAAACAGAACTCAAGATCCCCTTCGCACTCATCATCGAAAATAGTAACATATAATTTTCTTATAAAAACTCCAATAATTTTTCACTTATAAATCGAATCAATGTAATAAATAATGTCAAATATATCGACTATTAGTTGGTTTAGTGGAATGAGATGTTAGATCGTTTAACTAACGTAAAATATTTGAATAGTGTTGTTGTGAATGGAACAAGTAAGAAGTGTCATCCCACAAAAAACTTTTATAGTACTTGATTTGAATTAGTTGACTAATGAATTAAATACCGACGACTATGCCAAAAACAATGTAAAATGTGAGATCAAATAGGTTAAAACACAATATCTTGAAATTGTTGTCTGGTTGGATGGTGCATGAAATTTTGGAAAGTTTATGACTTGGCCAAGGAAATGAATGAATCATGTTTGAGAGGTATGGCCGTAATTTGGGAGAAATTCTATGTACTTTTCTGGTGCCCTATCTATCTATGTCTCAACATTAAAAAGTTATATTTGAAGCTCTAATCTTAAATTTTAGATCTTAAATCATAAAACCTAAACTCTAAAAATACATCAACACCAGTACCCTAAACATAAACTCTAATCCTAAATTCTAAACTTTTTTTAATGTTTGGGTATAAATAGGGGCATCTATTCGATTTTGGGAACCATTATGTTGCTGTATTTGAAGATAATGAAAAAAATGGAGAAAGCCTTGTTAGGACATAGGTGTGCCTTGAAAATGGTTTGATAGGCTGAATCCTTGGTCTGAAAATTTTGCGATTCCTTAAGGTAAATCTTCATTTTCTTTTTGCTTTAATAATTTAAAGGTTCCAAACGGAAAAATTGTATCAAATTTCTTATAAATCCCAACAAAAACAATGAGTTTCAGGATGGTCTTTCATTGTCATCTGATAAATTGGGTAATTAATTTTCTTTAAATCGATAAGAAATGGTTCAACTATTATATTTAAAGTTCAATATGCCTCCTCACATGCAAGTTGGATTTAATGTTTTTCCCCCAAATTTTCAGGTTACAGTGGAGATGTTTGGTTTCCGCAGCCAGCTCCCATGGACCATCCATGGCATTATATGCCAAATCAAGCAATGACTCCCCATATTTCTGGTACCACCATTGATGCACAGGTATGGTCAGGTTCTATGTTTTGTTCTCCAACTTAGCATTCTTTCTTTTGCCAACAACTAAGATGAAAACGGAACTTGTGCAGCTACGATATGCTGCCGGAGTCAAGGATATGCTTGAGAGGTACTTCAAAGGTGAAGAATTTCCTGCACAAAACTACATTGTCAAGGAAGGTGAACTCGCTCCTCAGTACCGATGATTTTGTGCTTTCATTGTCCATGAAAGAGTTGGAATGTGTTCTGTTGACAGTCAAGTTAGATCCTTTTGAAATAATGTGATTGCAAATAATGTGCCATCCATGCATGGTGGTTTTTCGATACATGAACGAAGTTGTAACGTGTTTAGCTTTCGATGGTTATAATGCAAACTTTTTACGGGATGATAACGTTGTATGTTTTAAAACAGAACTCCATTTTACTTGTCTGTGAGAGGTATCACCAAAGGAGCTTGAGCATCCTTTTTATATCAAAACGAACACCTGCTCTGCTGTATCCATGACAGCCAAACTCACGGTTACGGGCATGACTGGCTGGTGGCGTCCGGTGTGGTTAAATATGTGTTAGATATGATATGTTCAATTTATTCAATTTTTCATATATCTGCAGAATCGTACCATTATACCATATCCAACTGTGTATTGGACACAAGTGTTAAATATAGAAGGCTTTACATTCACCTTTCAAAAAATTAATACCAATTCAATTTCAAATTCAATGAAGACAAGTAGTTGTTGTAATCTTTACATTTTCTAACCTTCAGGACCAGGTTAGTTAGCATGAAAAACAGAAGAAGAAGAAATAACTCCCTTGGAGCTCGATTAAGAAGAGAGAAGTTGAACCTCGAGTTATTGATATCCCAGTAAAGTCCGATTTCGTCATCCTGCTTAAGATGTCTCCTCTTCACAAAGTCGGGAATCCATTTACTGATGAGAACATAAGCTCCATTATTCCACTGCTTGAAAACCAATCCATGTTCTGTGTTTGTATCACAGTCATAAACCCAAACCTTCAAGCCTTGAGGAATCTGTGTTTCTTGATCCTCGTCCCAATGTGGCAAGATATGGGATACCACCAATTCCGTTGACAACAGCAGCCTTGACATGTCGCTCAGATCGCTCTTCGTAAGCCTCTTCTTTATGCACCATGGATCATGCCAAACCCTCAACTCATTCATCCTCCTGGTTTCTGTTTTGACCCTTCTCTTCTTGTTTACGGTGGCACAATCCATTGCCTTTCTCTTCTTGTTTACGGTGGCACAATCCATTGCCTTTCTCTTCTTGTGGGATGTTAAACCATCGGTCAGAGCCAGAGTAAGGTCTCTGTCAAAATCTTTCGTAATGCTACAGCTTTTGTTGAGATTCTGGTCACCGACTTCAAGCCCCCAACTTCCGTTCACCGCAAGAGATAATTCCAACGACATATCAGTCTGTTCCTGCGACAAAGCACCGCTCTTCTTCTCCATGCACATCATATTAGGGACGCTTTCTTTGTACGCAATTACTTGTTTCCCCTTGTCGGTTGACATATTATCACTGGAAAGGGACAATTGCAAGGAGACTCCTCCGTCAGTACCGGCATTGCTCTTCTCCGTTGTACCTTCTGATTCCTTGCAATGGATTTCTTGGCGTTTCTTCCCCATGTCGGTATGATCAAGTGAGAGAGACAAATCCAAGGAAACATGGGTGTCTTCATGAACTGGGTTGATGTTGATCTCTCTTGCCCTCATGTCTTCGCCTTCGCCTTCGCCCAGTACTCCCATGAAATCAAAAAGCACGACTTGTTTGCCGTCCTCCATTGTTACTTGAAACACAAACACTAGATGTTCTGCTATTACAGATTAGCAACCCAACTGGTTTTGTATTGAGAATATTTTGCTACAAATATATGGTAATAGTACTACTACTAGGGTTTATATACAGAGATGGTTTCTTGATTCTAGTTGGAAAAGGATTTCAAATTTTCAATCTTTTTCCACAAGTAATAGGTTTATTAGTGTTGACTTAGTCAACCACCGTTGTTTCTTCTTCCTCTTCTTGATAATTAAAAAGGAGAGATAACGGCTAATAAGCCCTACCGCCTTTGTTAATCTATCAAGATATGGTAGAGAAATAAGATTTTTTTTCCAGTTTAAAATAAATTCTTGTAATTAATGAAAATAAGTTGATTTAATGAGTTGAGATATTAAGTCATTTAAATAATATTTAAATTTTAAATATTGATTAAATTGAGTTTAAAAAATTGTTTTTAGGTTAATTTTTTGTAATATTTAATCTGAATTAATCGGTTAATAAATCAAATAAAAGTAGTTTTATTAAAAAAATTATTGTAATTAAATGAAACATTTTTATATCCGAGTACTACTTTGCCACAATTAAATGGACACGCGGAATGATTTTTTTATAAACTTATTTTATAAAACAATCATTGATTTTTGTTAAATAATTATATATTCAATTAATTTTGGAGTTATGAAATACATAGCATTATCCATACACCCATTATGTCTAAAAGTTGTTGTTAGTTAAATTGTAGTCGAGGTAGGGTTTCTAACTGAATATATTGTAATGGCACTCCATTAAAAATAATTTCAATCAAAAACTTTAAAACTAATTACAAATAGTTACATTTTGAAAAAATAAATAAATAGTGGTCTCGGTAAAAAAAATGATGTTCATCTTGAGACTTAGGTTCAAATAATTTTTTTTATGTTTGTTATCAAATAGTTAAGAAAAGTATGAACATATATATATATATATTACATGTAATCACTTGACTATTAAAAAAAATAGTTGAACTTTTAAAGGGTGATGTTACATCCCTCGTGAGGGAAACATGCTAACTGATGTAATGACGAAGATGACGTGAAAGCAGCCGTTTGAATTTCGAGAATTTCATAGTTCCCAAATACATTTGTAAATGTATTATATAAAGATTATATCGTTTGAAGTTGTCAGGTTATGTTAACCATTTAGTCTTACTTCTCTATTCATTAAAAAAATGAACTACTATAAAAGAAAATTAAAGTTGAACTCGCGTGATAAAATATAATAAAAATTACATGTTTCTTTTACAATAAAAAAATAGAGAAAGCAATAACCCAAACATGGCGATGAAGTTGCTGGCATTGGCATAATTAATTTATGGCCAAAGCCTTATTAAGTCTAATCCCATATTTGCAGAATCTTTATTGCAGAATAATATGTAAGAAAATATTGGTTAACATCCAAAATTACATGTCTTTTTATATTGCAAGTGAGTTGTTTTTTTAATCATGGTATGTCATATGTCAGATGTTAGAGTTAATTTTGTTCAGAATTAAATTAAATTCTATTAGAAATTAAATTAAACTGTCAAAACTAAAACTGTAAATCAGAAAATAGCTAAATTTGTTAGAATGACTAATAAGACAATTGCTAACTAATTTCTTGTTATTTATAGTACTAAAAATTAGAAAACCCCTTTTTTTAGTGTTTGATGAAACTTATACACACTATGCACATAATATATTCTATTTTTAGTGTTTGATAAAATTTATACACACTATGCACATAAAAATTACTCGAATTTTGATCGCCTAAGAATAAAATCATTTTTCATTGAGACCATTTTTTAAATTCAACTCTCGATATAACTTTGTTGGAAGGATTGTCATGTTTGTTTACATAGGGATCATGCAAAGCTGTTGAGTTGATCACACAATTGCAAATGGCCAAGAGAGGTGAATTGGCAATTAAAATTTTGGTAGGAGGTAAGAGTGAAAAATAAAAAGTGACACAAGTTGTTAGAGTGGTTCAAGTTCTCCAAATGAACTCTACATCCACTACCTTAGTTCCCACTAAGGATTTTCAACCAATTCACTACTTGAATTCTTCCCCTTTTCTTGGATGAGGAGGTAACCTTACAAATTGATTAAGCTTTCTACCCAAAGCTTAATCCACTCACTTTTACAAAGAGATGAATTTGGTAAACTCTAAAAATTCCTCTCAAAGGATAAATGTTTAACCAAATACAATTTCAAACTCCTCAAACTCACTATACAAGATTACAATAAGATCACAAGAGTTGGGTACAAGAATTTGACTATGAAAGGCACTAGGGTTTGGATTTTATGCTTTGATATTGCTTGTAGGTTCAATAGTTGTTGCTTGGTCAATTGAGACTTGTTTTTATACCCTTGCATTGAATTCTAGCCGTTTGGGTAGTTGGGATCATCAATAGAGCCGTTGAGAGCATTTTTCCCGCAATAAATGCAGCTCTGTTGCCTACCGTATCGGTACTCGTTGAGGACGTATCGATACCTGCATCAAAGAGGAAAGAGCCGTTGTGACTGAAAATAGAGCGTATCGATACGCATAGAAGGTGTACCGATACGGTTTTAAGGGGCGTATCGATACGGAGAGCCGTATCGATACAATGTTTGCTCACTAGAATCCCAAGTTTGGTTTTCTTAAAAATCGTATCGATACGCATACCAAGCGTATCAGTACGGTTTAACGGTCTTTTAAAAATTGGGAAACCAACCAACTGACAAGTTAACGTTCGAGAATTAAATGCAAAGATTTTGCAAAGATTGGCTTATCGTATCGATATGGTTGCAAAGCGTATCGGTACGGTTTCATTGAAAGAGTTGCCTAGATGAATGTCGTATCGATACGGGGTAATACCGTATCGGTATGCTAAGTCCATTAAAATTCCAGTGGCTAAAACCCGTATCGATACGCCCAAGGGTATCGATACGCCTGGGCGTTTTTGTATAGTTTGGCTTGAAAATCATAGGAAAAGACTTAGAAAATTTTATCTATTTAAGAGCTTGTCTTGAGATATTATTTTGTTTAAAATACTTGTCAATAGTGAGACTTTAAAGAGTACTTAAAAATTTATTGTTTTGCAAATTGGTCCTTAAGTTTAGATGTTATATCAAAATCAATCTTGGTTTCACAATCTCCCCCTTTTTGATATAACAAAACCACAAATAAATTTTTAAGTTTTTGAAACTTTTGAAAAGCTTTCTCCCCCTTAATTTAAGATAGATTTTCAAAAATAAAAAATTGACTCTATAATCCTTCTCACCTTTTTGTTAGATCAAATATAAATACAAGGATAATAGCAACAACTAATTCATTAAATTCAAAGCAACCATAATAGTTCAAATGCATAAACTTCAAAGCAAACATAATAATCCAAACTTAAATCCTAAGACATAGATAATAGGCATAAACTTATATCCTAAAAAAGTGCAATAATAGAAAAGAAAAGACTAAATGCCATAAGATGATATGCAAAAACTACTCGTCCGCCCCATCATCATCATCTTCCTCATCCTCTTCATCTTCATCGTCTTGAGTGGGTTGATTCCTCCGATTTTGGTTAAGCCAGGCACCATGGAAGGCGGTGAGAGAGATATCCATGGATTTTTGGCGAGAAGCCATGGTTTCCATTTTAGTCTCCATACCTTTGACGCGATCTTCCAAGGAGGTGAATCTAGTGTCCATAGCGGCAAACCCGGCTTCCATGGAAGTGAACTTCTCATTGAGGAATGTCATTAGAGTGCTCATGGAAGAAGATTCAATCGGAGCACGGTGAGAGCTCGAAGAAGCATGAGAAGCATCGACCGGAGCATCTTGTGGAGGAGCTTGAGGGTTACGAACCCATTCATTGTCAACATAAGAGAAACCGGAACGAGCTAGAGAACGCTCATCTATGGGTAGGCCAAGGGGTTCGGGATAGTCATGAGAACAATCAATGTCAATGGAATGGAAAAGATAACTCAAAGCCGTATAGTAGTAAAAAGATTTGACTTGTTCGGTGTGACGGTGTTGGACAAGATAGACAAGGTCGGCAAACATAATTTGACAAAGGTTTGGACGTTGACCTTCCCTAAAGCACCTAAGCCAAAAATCATCGACTTGACGAATAGTAGAAAATTTCCCTCCCGATGGACGAAAAAACCAAGAGACAAGAAGATGAAGGATACGGTCATGAGCATTTAAGACTTTGACTGAGCCTAAAGGACCCGTACCTAAGGACCTCTCATCATCAATACCAAGGTTTTCAAAACCAAAAACCGTACATAAAACTTTTTGATCAATTGTAAAGGTTTTGCTCATAACAGAGGACTCAATAGCAATGACATTCTCTCTAGCTTCATCATGAACACATAAAGCATTTGAAAAGAATACGATGACCAAATTCCTATATAGAACAGGAGGAATGCTTAAAAAGGTTAGAAATTTCCATTGCTTAATTAAAGGGAGGTATTGGAATTTGAAACGGGCATAGTTTAAAAACGGGACAGACACAACACGTTCTTCCCTAAGGGTCATGCCTTGAAATAGTTTGTAACGAGTCATATCGGCATCATCGGGAAAACTTAATTGGATAACATAAGGGAGATTAGGTTTAGGGTTACCCTCGGCATCCTCACTAGGATCAGAAGTAGCAAGAAAACGTTTCGCTCTCTCTTTGGACGGTGCCATACCCTGAAAAACACATCAAAATGATTCGAATATGTATGCAATTAACATCTTATTCAACCCAATAAATTCTAATAATTCAAGGTAATTGTAAAAAAAAATTAATTTGAAAAAGATATATACAAATTTGAGAAAAAGTAAAAAAAAAAGATTAAAAAATACGAATAGAAAATATATTCGAATAAAAAAATTTTGATTTTGAAAAATTTTGATGAAAAAGTTGAAACCCATAACATAAAACTATGTTTTGTACAAAAATTAAGTTGAAACAATTATAAAAATTAAACGAAAATAAAATAAAATAAAAGAGAAAAGTTTTATACCTTGAACTTTAGATTGGATGAATTTGTTGATGTGAATGCACAAGATTTGTTGACAAAGCTTAGCTTTGATGTGGAGATCAAAAACCCTCAAAGAATTTTTAAGTTTGATGGTAAAAATTGAAGGATTGAGGGGGTTTTTATAGGGGATTGCGGCTAGGGATTTGAAGAGAAAAGAGGGGTTTTTGTTTTTAAAGTCTTTTTAAAGATGCAGCCCTAAATAGCCTCTCTGTCGAGACCGTATCGATACGCGTGTATAGCGTATTGATACCCTTTAACCCTAATTTTTTTATTTGTCGTTACTATTGTATCGATACACGGGACCGTATCGGTACGACTTGACCTTGATTAACTCCCTTGACTTAACCGTATCGATACGCGGGGTCGTATCGATACTCGTTCAACATCAAAGATTTTAGATAAGGCCTTTTTGACATATTTAAATGCAAAAATCCAACTTCAAACGACCCTAAATGCATGCAAATGTCCTATGAACAAGTTTTAATGGCTAAACTTAATGCATACTCCCCTAGCAACATGCATAGAAGCAAAAAGAGCAAAATTAACACAAGCATGAATCACAAACAATTTCAAGCAAATTTTTGACATTTTGGGACCTAGAAGGGGTCAAGAAAGGCTAGTTAAACCTAACTCTCTCCTAAGGGTCCAAAAGCGCTCTTTATCTAAAGGCTTTGTGAATATATCCGCTAATTGGTTCAAGGTGTCAACATACTCTATAACAACATCATTTCTCAACACATGATCTCGAATGAAATGATGCCTAATTTCTATGTGTTTGGTTCTAGAGTGTTGGATGGGATTCTTAGTGAGACAAATGGCACTAGTGTTGTCACACCTAAGGGTATGGTTTCTATTTCAACACCATAATCTAAGAGTTGTTGCTTCATCCAAAGGACTTGAGCACAACAACTCCCTAAGGATATGTACTCCGCTTCGGTGGTAGATAACGCTACACTATTTTGTTTCTTAAAGAACCGAGATACGAGCATACTACCTAAGAATTGGCATGTCCCGGAAGTACTTTTCATATATATCTTACACCCCCATAATCTGCATCCGAATAAGCATGAAGGCTAAATGAGGAATCTTTAGGATACCAAAGGCCTAAGTTAGGTGTGTCTCTAAGGTATCTAAAAATTCTCTTAATGGCAACTAAGTGTGATTCTCTAAGACTAGCTTGAAACCTAGCACACAAGTAAACACTAAACATAATATCCGGTCTAATTGCGGTAAGGTAAAGCAAAGAACCTATCATGGATCTATAAAGCTTAGAATCAATACACTTACCTCCTTATCTTTGTCAAGCTTTATGGAAGAGCTCTTAGGTGTGGCTTGAGGTTTTGCATTCTCCAAGCCGAACTTTTTGAGCATACCGTTCACGTACTTAGCTTGATTTATGAAGGTGCCATCTTTCCTTTGCTTGATTTGGAGTCCCAAAAAGAATGAGAGCTCCCCCATCATGCTCATCTCGAACTCACCTTGCATTAGCTTAGAAAATTCTTTGCAATAACATTCGTTAGTAGAACCAAAAATGATATCATCAACATAGATTTGTACTACTAAGATGTCATTGTTGTATCTTTTTATGAAGAGTGTAGTGTCCACCTTACCTTTTCCAAAACCATTTTCAATTAAAAAATTTGAAAGTCTCCCATACCAAGCTCTAGGAGCTTGTTTTAAACCATAAAGAGCTTTAGTTAGTTTGAACACATGATTTGGAAATTTTGAATCCTCAAAACCCGGTGGTTGTTCAACATACACTTCTTCATTTATAAAATCGTTTAAAAAGGCACTTTTTACATCCATTTGAAAAAGCTTGAAATCATTATAACATGCAAATGCTAAAAGCATCCTAATGACTTCCATCCTAGCTACGTGTGCATATGTCTCATCAAAATCAATTCCCTCTTCTTGGGTATAGCCTTGAGCAACAAGCCTAGCCTTGTTTCTCACTATATTACCACTTTCATCTAGTTTATTCCTAAACTCCCATTTAGTTTCTATAGTAGATTGATTACTAGGCCTTTCAACTAATGTCCAAACTTTACTTCTCTCAAATTGATTTAATTCTTCTTGCATGGCCAAAATCCAAAAATAATCTTTTAAAGCTTCTTTAATATTTTTAGGCTCAATGTATGAAAGAAATGCAACATGGTTCATTAATTTGAGAGAGGATCTAGTAGTTACCCCCTTGGATGGATCACACAAGATTTCACCACCTTTGACATAGTTGAACTCCCTTGGGTAAGATACCTCATTTTCCTCAAGAGCCAAGTCCTTCAAGGCTTCAAGAGGTGGATCTTGTGCATCCTCATCTTTAGTTGGAATCTCATCCACCTTTGATGTTTGTCCTCCATCAATGGCATCAAGAATTCCTACATCATCATCATCATCACAAGATTCCTTCCTCGGAAGGAGGTTATCATCGAAAACAACATGTATAGACTCTTCAACTACTAGAGTTTTTTTATTAAATACACGATAGGCTTTAGAGTTTAAAGAGTACCCTAAGAAAATAGCTTCATCACTTTTGGCATCAAATTTACCTAAGTTTTCTTTACCATTATTCAAGACAAAACACTTGCAACCAAAAGGGTGAAAATAGCTAATGTTAGGCTTGTTAGATTTTAAAACCTCATAAGGTGTTTTCTTCAAAATTGGCCTAATCATTACTCGATTTATAATATAGCAAGCGGTATTTGTGGCTTCCACCCAAAAGTATTTAGGTAAATTATTTTCGCAAAGCATGGTTCTAGCCATTTCTTCTAAAGTTTGATTTTTCCTCTCAACTACCCCATGTTGTTGAGGAGTGCGAGGTGCGGAAAAATTATAGCTAATCCCATTTTCATTTAAAAACTCATCAAAACCTAGATTTTGAAATTCGGTTCCATGATCACTTCTAATGTGAGAAATTTTAAGTTCAAGATCATTTTGAGTTATTTTAGAAAATGTGATGAATTTTTCTAAAGCCTCATCTTTTGTACTTAAGAATAGAACCCAAGTAAACCTAGAATAGTCATCTACAAGTACAAAGGCATATGATTTACCACCCAAGCTCATTGTTCTAATAGGCCCAAAAAGATCCATATGAATCAATTGTAAACATCTACTAGTAGAGACACCATTAATGTTGTTTACCCTTTGAACATGCATCACAAATTTTATCATTAGAAAACTTAAGTTTGGGTAAACCTCTAACTAGATTAAGGGAAATTAATTTCTCTAAGACACTCATGCTAGCATGTCCTAATTTTCTATGCCAAAGCCACGAGTCATGTTCATCATGTGCAACTAAGCATGTATGAGATGATTAGATGTCATCTAAATGCACCATGTAGATATTGCGTGTTCTATGTCATATGAGCATTAGTTGATTTGTTTTAATGTTCAGAATTTTGCAACCACTTTTATCAAATAAAACATTAAAACTCTTATCACATAATTGACTAATGCTCAATAAATTATGTTTAAGACTGTTGACATACAAAACAATTTCAATGAAAATAGAAGAATGATTACCAATGGAGCCTATTCCTTTAATGTGGCCTTTGGAGTTGTCACCGAAAGTTACCACTCCACCACTTTTTGGCTTTAGTTCCACGAATCTACTCTTGTCACCGGTCATATATCTTGAGCATCCACTATCAAGGTACCATGAGTTTTGGCTTGAAGCTTTGGCCTAGTAGCAATGCTCCCTCTACAAACAAAGAAATTAGGCCTTGATTTTTGGTACCCAAATCATTTTGGGTCCATGTGTGTTAGCCTTCAAAATTTTGGTTCCCTTAGGAATCCAAGAAGCAATAGCATTCATATTATTAGAAATAATGAGTTCCTTAGGAACCCAAACACTTCTAACCTTTTGACCTCTAGATTGCTTATGAAAATTTCTTTGTTTAAGAATAAAAAGGTTTTCTTTTTACATATTGGGATTTAGAAGAGTTTCCTAGGATAATATTACTAATAATTAATAGTAATAGTAATATGTAATATGTAACTTTGATATATATATATATATATATATATATAAGAAGACAATATCAAAAATAACTATAGTAATACGGTTAATAATGGTATTAATTATAACATATAGTAACACTTAGGAAATAAATAATATTCATACGCATCCATCATTTTACAATAGTAGTGTATTAAACAAAGCCTATTATAGACACCTTACGCCTTATATATATATCAAAACCAACCCAGACAAAATTAGTGATTAGAGTTGCCCCTCTTTGCTTATACTTGTGGAACAAGAATAAAGCAAAGACCATAAACACTAATTTTGTCTGACATCCCTGTTTGAGTGATTTACTCCTCCGAAACGGCAATGTGCAAACTGCTCATCTTCCTAAAACAACCGGGATAAACTGGGTAAGTCTTCTGGTCTTTCTGCACGAAAAAACCTTGAGCTCTTTTGCTCATAAATCTTGGTGTGGCGAGTTCGAAGTCCTTCGCCTGATGTCCTTAAGCTTTGAGTCTTTGTCTCCTTTGCTTTGAGAACTTAACATAGCGAATTTGAAATCTTCGCCTTGAGCTGTGAGTGTTTGTCTCTTTTGCTCGGAAGTCCTGATTTTGGTGAGTCTGAAATTCTTCACCTCGAGCTGTGAGTATCTGTCTCTCTTACTCGGAAGTCCTGATTATGGTGAGTCTGAAATTCTTCGCCTCGAGCTGTGAGTATCTGTCTCTTTTGCTCGGAAGTCATGATGTGGCAAATCTGAAGTCCTTTGCCTAAAATCCTCGAGCTTTGAGTATCTGACTCCTTCGCTCTGAAAACCTGACGTGGCGAATTTGAAATCTTCGCCTTGATCTACAAGTATCTTTCTCTTTTGCTCGGAAGTCCTGATCATGGTGAGTTTGAAATTCTTCACCTTGAGCTATGAGTATCTGCCTCTCTTGCTTGGAAAGTCAGATATGGCGAGTCTGTAATTCTTCACCTTGAGCTATGAGTATCTGCCTCTCTTGCTCGGAAAGTCTAATATGGCGAGTCTGAAATCCTTCGCCCAAAGTTTTAAGCTATGAGTATCTGCCTCTTCTACTATGAAATTCTGAAGTTGTGGGTCTTTTCTTTCTTCTCTCTTCTCTCTTTTTTCTTCTTTCTTTCTTCTTTCTTCTTATTTTTTTCTTTCCTTTTTCTCATTCATGTTTTCTTCTTCTTCTTCTTTTCTTTTCGTTTTTCTTCTTCTACTCCTTTTTCTTCTTTCTTTCTTCTTTTTTTTCCTTTTCTCGTTTTTCCTTTTCTTCTTTTCTTTTTTTCTTTTTATTTTCTTCTCCCTCTCTTTTCTTTCTTCTTTTTCTCTTTCTCTCTTCTTATTTCCTCTCGTTCCTTTTCTTTTTTCTCATTCTCTCTTTTTTCTTTTCTTTTAATTTAAAAACCAGGAAACCTGAATTTTAAATAAACATTCATAGGGGGATAAAATTGAGAAATTTGAATTTTGAGGAAAACATCCTTTTGGAAAGGACCAAATTGAGGAATTTAAAATTTTGAGAAATATATCCTTTTGGAAGGAATAAATTGAGGAATGAAGTTTTGAGAAAAACATTCTTTAAGAAAGATAACATTGAGAAATTAGGAATTTTACGAAAAACATCATTTAGGAAGGATAAAATTGAGAAATTGGAATTTTAAGAAAAATTATCCTTTAGGAAGGATAAAATTGAGAAATTGGAACTTTAAGAAAAATTATCCTTTAGGAAGGAATGAAATTGAGAAATTTGATTTTTGAGAAAAATCCTTTAGGAAGGATAGAAATGAGGGATTAAAAAACCTTAATACAAGTCAAAGGATTCTTGAGATCCATTTCTCTTCTCGTAGAGCCGTAGATCCACCCTTTTATCAATCTTCAAATACATGCTTAAAAAAGCACAATGCTATGATGGCATGAGTTAGCATGCCCCTAACATGGGGATGTCTAACTATCAATGATGCATGAGCATATTTCATGATGTAAAGATGTGTATGGCCATGAGAATGCAAAGATGCATGGCTTTAGCTCGTCTCCGCTCCCTGAGTCCAATGACCTTAGTCGCAATCATAATCATTAATCAAGTACTTTCAAGCCGTATGCCATCTCCCATATATTCTGATTCGAAGTCTCATGCGCAGAAGCCCCCTGTTGCCCCGCGGACAATGATGCCCCAATGGCCCTTCATCATCCCACATTATGTAGTATCCCTCAATTTGGTCTCCACTGACGGTGACACATTTATCTATGAAGTAATACAAGGAAATTTCTTTGTTTTGAAATATGTCAATTCGTTGGTCGTCATTCTAATGAAGAATGGATTTTTAGATTAATATACAGAACCTTGAAACCAAAATTCTAATTAAAAGAAAAACAGAATATAATGCCTCGAATATCAAATGCAAGAGCGTCTTAGATTCAACTTTCAGATGATCACTTCAAGCATAGCTTGCGTTTATGAAGACTTTGAATGTTGTAGCGATATTTGAAGTTGCGAGACCCCTCCCAAATCGCTCGGTTCATCCTCATGATTATGGTACTTGCTGGATCAGCTCGATTACTATTCCTTCTAGTTCTCATCATGTTTCTCCATTCATATGTATGTTTAAAATTTCAACTTTTTCTTAGCCCATGGGACATGTGCGTTTATGATTACCATTGATTTCGTGTCGGTGTCCTCAAGGATTCCTTTCTAGGACTTATTCAATTTGTTCATTTATTTCTTTTAATTAGGGGAATTCAACTCGTCACAATCCTTTGGCTCGAGAATAAAGATGGAGCATACAACGATACCCCGAGTTACTCGGCATGGTCACGATTTTGAATATATTAACATCACTCATGAAGCGAAGAGTTTCAGGCTTTAGCGGAGTGCCCCTAAAATTCCACACTCATATTCGAAAATTCCTATTACTAGGTTTCGGAAATTGGAGTGCTTTTTGTTAATGCTTATTACAAGACTCTGAAGTTAAAAACATTTTATTTTGAAATAGTCTATTTTCTTTTTTTTTCTTTTTTTTCTCTTATTAGGAACATTTAAGCAACTCTATTTGGGCTCTCTTAGGAGATTTTCTTATCATCAAACATCATCGAAGTAATAGTAATCTTGCTTCTCTTGTTTTTCCGACCAAAAGCGGAAAGAGCGAGAAATCTCACTTCATCGTTTTCACAACATTCGATCGATCTTTTTCATTAGAATCAATTCCACATCAAGCATGTGATATCCGAGGACCTACGGAAGTAAGGAGGGATATACATATATATGATTTGAAGGTCATTGTATGTTAAGCGACATGCATTTTCATTAGAAAGAAAATTCGCAAACATAACAAGTGCCCATAAAATGGTCATTGCTATCTTCGGGCAAATGATAGCAATGTTTGTTTCATACATTACTTCAAGAGAAAATGCAAGATGAAAGAAGACTCAAACACACAAGCTCCTAACAACCCGGGAAACAACACTTCCCCAAAAGTCTCGCTCATCACTTTTTTATTTTCAGAGCCTCAATAGATCGTTCTCGGTCAGTCACTGAACTTTGTTTTTTAGTGCCCCACAATTCTCTGTGGTGTGGCCCGTGCTTCCCACATGGTAGTCACATTGTAGCCTTCAAGATAGGGAGGATCCTTTGGTTTGGACTGAACTAGGGTCAGAAGCTTCTTCTCAATAAGCACTGGGAGTAGATCGGTGTACGACATAGGAATCGGGTGAAGAACCCCTGGAGGCTTCGCAGACCATGGCGTTTGATTATGAAGCAGCCATAAGATTGGTTGTTTGGGCGAGAGCCCACCATATGAAATTGGGACTCATGCCCCTTGTGGGCAGTTGTGTTATAGGGTTCCGCTATCTTCCCTTTCTTAATAGCATCCTCAATACGTTCTCCCGTCATGACCATGTCCGCAAAGCTATTAGCGGGATTGCTGATGAAGCAATCATACATGACTCCATTCAGAGTGTTCACAAACATAGGAATGATTTCACCTTCTGGCAGTGGGGGTTGGACCTGAGCCGCCACGTCTCGCCAGCGCTGGGCATCCTCACGGAAACTCTCATTGTGTTTTTGTTCCAAACCTTGTAGCATGAGCCGATTTGGAATCATATCAATTACATGCATGTACTGACCTATGAATGCTCTTGAAAGATCTCTCCATGACTTGATGTCAACTCGACTAAGTTGAACATACCAACGGGTTGCGGATCCGGTTAAACTGTCTTGAAAACAGTGGATAAGTAGCTTTTCATCTTTTATAAAAACTGACATCCTCCGGCAATACATAGTAATATGCGCCAAGGGGCAAGTAGTTCCGTCGTACTTCTCAAAGTCGGGAACTTTGAATTTCGGTGGAAGGACTAAATTCGTTACAAGGCTCAAATCACTGGCATCATTCCCTTGCTCATCCGTCCCTTGTAAGGTCTTGAATCTTTCTTCAAGGAAGCAAAACCTCTCCTCATGCTTCTCTTTCATCTTGGCCTTAATCCTCTCCACTTCATCCTCATACCCTGCCCCTAAGTCGATGAGCTGGTTCGTCGAGGCTCCTCCGCGGCGGCTAATAGGTGCCCCGATAACGGGATTGGCAGAAACTCCTGCGTAGACTCTTTTTTCGAGATTTGGTACTACTGGTTGACCCTTCTCATAGGATGTAGGACCCTTGTGTCCTTTAATGCCTGAGCTACCCATAGAAACTCTTTCCTCATCTGTCATCTTTAATAACAAGTCAATCATCTGAGCAATAATAGAAGCTTGCGACTGTGCGATCTGATCGCTGATATTCTTACTAACCCCATCCAAACGAGTTTCGAGGTCCTTCTGCCCCTTCTTTACCTTGGACAGTCTCTCTTCCATTGCTCGGGCTTGCAAATGGGTAACATATGAATGAGGAATGATTGCAGATTAAACTTTCACTTTCTGCCATTATATTTCTCACAATTAATTCCATGATTGATTTATGTATGCAATGTATCACATATATGAAAATGAGATAATTTTTAAAAACAAGTATACAAGGAACAATGTATGTGTTGTATGCACAACAAGGATAGACGATTAAAGGTAATCAAACAGACATGTACAATTGAAATGCAAAGATGCATTGATTCAACGAACATTCTAATTTAATAACTTTCATAACGAAAATCGGGTCTCGTCATAACGGGAAGAGAAAAGCAATTTCCATACAAGGCATAATTGAAACTCGAGTTCCTTCGTCGCCGATGGCTAGGTTTACCTTTGCTCATTTTGTGATCAACCCTAGGCTTTGAGATTCTTTTGTTCGTTGCTATAAATTCTTTCTCCCGTTATGAAAGTCTTAAACTTCGAACTGTTCTCGAATCAACATCTCATATGCAAAGTGCTATGAATATGCATAAAGAGAATTGAACAAGAAATCGAAATTAAACACGTCACAAAATAATGCTACTTATGAACATATGAATGTATGCAAAGAGCGATATTGAGTTCGGCAAATATCCTCGTTAAACGACTTGTATCAATGGGAAGCTTGGTCTGTTACAATGATCGAATAAAACCCACTACATATGGTTCTTAAGCTAGCATCTAGGTCGGCGATATTCTTCAAGATTCACACAATCCCTTCTTCTTTCTTGGAAGGATCTTTCACAAGGAATCAAGAGTTCCCTCATATCTACGTTAACAAATATGCCAACTCTCGGCCCTGCCCCCATGTGGTGTAGGCGACGAATTATGATTGATCCACTGTCGATGCTTGGTACTCTTGACTTGCTCTTTGAAAGGGTCCCACTGAACACAACCTTCAAGGTGTATCGGAGCTGAGGTCAGAATTCCCTCTGACTTGAAGTTTTTTTCCTAGGTCGAGACTTGATTGTCGACCCAACATGGCAAAGTGCCCGAGAAAGTTTCGATCTTGCCCTGGAAAGCTTAGTTCTTGTTTGGTGTGGTTCTCGTTAATTTCCTTGTAAGACTCGGTATTTCCTAACTAGAACGTCTAAAAAATATGTGGGGTGGCCATTTTTTTGGAAGCCTTTCTTGTCTCGGAAACCCAACCATGTAGTTGTTCTTCTTATGGTTATTTGTTCGTCGAGATCCTTCTCATTATTGTTACGGACCATATTTCCCACTAATCAAGTCTTTAATTTCAAACTATTTCCAACGCAATGTGCTCTTTATGCCATGATGAAATATGCAAAATAAAGAGGAAAAAATCAAGGAAAGAAAATACGTTAGTTACAAGAAAAACATAAATTAGAAGGCAAGGAAAAATAAGCATAAGCAAGCAATTAATAAGCGACCCTAGCCACTCTAAGCTCTATGGTTATCCACATGGCTCTAATGGGGCGGGCTTCTTATATTTTCACACATGAGTTTAGTTCTAACAAGGGTACCCGAACCTATCTAATCACCTACTAAGGCGACAAGAACCCCAATTCTGGTCCACTACAGGCTTGCAAACTAGTTTCGGTTCGAGCAAAAGCACGACCTAATGACGTGGAGGGATGCTCATGTGTTAAAGGCGTGGATTCCGAGAGTGAATTACCGACCCGTGGAGGGATTCTCACGTGGGTATGGGCGTTTCACTCTCACTTAAGAAGGGTAGCTTGAGTATAGAGCTTAATGATCATAGTGCAACACATGTCGGTGATTCATTAATAATTAAATGGAAAATTGATTCGAATGTCACAAATTTTCAAAGCACGTTCAACTAAAGTCATATTTTCATAAAAAAACAACCTTATTAACTTCACTTTGAATTTTAAATAGTTTCTATCGATTAAAGGCAACAAGTTTTTTACTGGCTTAACTCTCTTTTTTGTTTTATAAAAAAACAAAAATTTTGTCCCCAGCGGAGTCACCAAACTGTGATAACGTTTTTTTTGAAAAAACTACTAAGCCTTTTCGTGTATCACTTTTGAAAAAAGATTTATTAAAAGAGGAAAACTCGAACTTTGGAAAACAATAAAAATTTGGAGTCGCCACCGGCCAATAAGGTAGGTCGGACACCACAAAACCAGAGATTCGCTATAAAACGGGTTCGGGAGTTGGTTACGTGTGGGGTAGGGTTAGCACCCCCATCACGCCTGGAAATCGGTACCAAATTACTTGCTGCCTTTTTTATCGATAGAAATTATTTAAAAACCAAAGTGAATTTAATAAAGGGGTTCTTAAATGAAAATATGACTTAAATAGTGTGGGCTATATCAGATTATGGCTTTGGAATTAATTGAACATTTAATTAGAAAGGATGACGGTACACTGGACCATAGACTAAACCGACATCATATAAGACTGTTTATTGTGTTAGTTTAGGGTTCGAATCCCGTACGTCACCTTTATGCATGATGCAAGCAAGTAAAAGATGATGCGTGGTAATTTCTTTTTTATGTTTCCGCTTACCTAGAGACGGTGAAAATTAACCCAAATATTCGATCGATATCCATTAAGCTTGAATTGTCATAACACGAATACAGAAGTTAATTAATACCACTCTTTGGGTATATTTTAAGTTCGATTAACATGCTTAATAATTAGCGGTCTCATGAATGACATGTATAGGATGCATGCCATAAAAGAGCTTTGAAAATAAACAAATAAAAGCCCACCCAAGGCCCTAACTTAAAGGCTCGATTTATGGAAATGTCGTTAGTGATCTAATTATTCATTATGTGATTCTAATATTAAATCCTTGATCATTTCAATCCTAATTAAGGGACTCGGATCAATTATGGATTATCTTGTTTTATCCCGTCTAGAAATAATATTAATTTTATCATTAAAGTGAATGTGGCTAAACTGGCTTAACGAACTTCATTTCCATCCTAATAAGCCAAGGATGAATTTAAGTTAATTAGACCGATTAGAGCCTTAAACCTAATTCAAGCTCTAAACTTAAACCGACCTAATTGTTCGAACCGTGCCCCTATAAGGCGGGCACATGATCCGGAACAGTTAAATCGATTTGACAAAACTAAAGACTAATCTAACTAACCCAAGCCCACCTAAACTAAGAAACAAGCCCAAAAGAATCTAAATCTATTCATTTAAAACCTATGGCCCAAAAACCCCCAAATTAATGGATATTAAGATAAATAATTCAACAAGACCCAAAATTAATATCATTTGAAAACACATTATTTTATTAAACATATTGACGTTTTTATCACATTTTAAAAAATGAGCTTCTAATTGTTTCTATACATCACATTAGAAAACACCACTAATCATTTAAATTAAGTTAAACATTTGAACAAAAGACCACTTACCCTTGTTTAACATTAGACTTTAGATTACATAACATGTTAAGTAAATTTTACATTAAACCTTAAGAAAACACAACACCATTGATAAAGAAGCAACATCATGACCACAAACAAAAAAAACATTATATTCATGCAAACATACAATTAAAACATAAACAAAATACATTAAAACAAACAAAGATATATTAATCATACCATACGAATAAAATCAAGCAAGAAACAGTACCAAAATGGAAGAAATGCAAAAAAACAGTGGCCAAATCGAAGAGACATGAAAATAAATACAAAACTGTGAATGGGGACTAAATTGAAACAAACTCAAAATATGGGGGAGGGGATAACTAGAAAGACCGTGGGTGACTCGAATCGGGACGAGATTGAAAACGGACACAAAACCCTAGGGACCTAAGGTGCAATTTGAAAACGCGAAGACCCCTAACCTGCTAAGGACGCGACACAAGGGACCAAACGCAAGATTACCCCAAAATTAAAACCTAAAAACTCTATAAATACCTAACCTAAACCAAACTTAGCCCCATTTTCCAACTCTAAAACCCTAGCCGCAGAGACCTCTCCTCGACCATCTAATATCGGCCGGTGATATCCACCGTCCGGTGACCTCGAAACGTCTCTGAAAAGAATCCCAAAAAAACGTAAACCCTAGAAACAACCCTCTCTCGTACTAAACCCACCTAGAAGTGTAGCGACTAAATTTTAGAAAAATACCTCGGTGTCACTTGGAAGAACAGGGGTTAATATTAAATTTTAGAAAAATCATTACCGCTTTGTTAATATTAAATTTTGCGAATTAAAGTGACGAATCATATTGAAATTTGGTTATACGGGTGAGTAGATTTTAAAAGTCTTAATATTCGAGAAGTAACGTTCGAACCACCACCACCACGACTGGTATTGGCCTCGTTCATTCCCGAATAAAAAGACATCACATTACATTTTAATTCGAATGCAACCTAACATAACATACGAGAATAATTAAATAAGACATGAAACAATACGAATAAGTCAATAAAAATGATAAATACGAACAAATAATGATAAATGACTAGAATAAAATATAAGACATAGGATAAACACATAATATATATATACCATACGTAAACTATAAAAAGGCAAATTAGATTTAGAATATATTATGTATTATACTTGGTAACTAGGAAAAGCCTTGATATTATGTATATATATATAAGGAAAATAAAATAATAGAAAAACGGCATAATGAGGAATTGATTGACAAATCTCAAAACAATATCATAGGTAAGGCATAAAATTAGGAAACGGGTTATTCGGTGATTAATTAACAAAATAAAAGAGTTATGTCTTATGGGGATTTACGCGTGAGTAAAAAGAAAAGGCTTAGAAACCAGATCCAGGTTTAGGGATTTTATTCCCATTTGAGTTTTACCATTTTTTTCTGTCAAACAAGCCCACGCCACCGAGCTTTCAGGCCGCCGCCGGCGCCGCTCCAACGTGATTTTTGGCCATGCAAGGCCACCACGAGAGTGGTCTTGGCATTCTCTTCCTCTCTATCAGAGTAGATTCGCCGAAAGGTCTCCGATTTTTGAGAAAAAGGACCAAAATGCTTCGGTTTTCCCTCACCAGATCCTAGTCGTCCACCGTCGGATCTTCACGATTTTCGGATATCACGTTCGCCTCACAGGGATGAAGCCCTTCACCGTTGGAATCGTCGAAACGAAGCTCTGATCACCGACGTACATTGAATTGAAGGTAAATAAAATTTTCCTTTATATTCGAATAAAAAACGAAAGAGCCAAAAATATCTCTGAAATTTCTCTTGTATTGATTTCTTTTTTGAAACGGTTACAATGATTTTTTCTCTCTAAAATCGAATCCCCCTTTTTGCTTACAAAGTATGCTCCCTCTTGTCTCTCCTCTCTCGGGTTTACCTTGCTTCTCTCTCCAAAAAATCCCCCATTTTACATTGGTTATCTCGGTTTCTTTTATACTCAGACTACATCCATGTAAAACAAACTCAGTACATTATCTCTCTTTGCCTCTGATCTTATGTCTAGTTGACTTTGTGCGTTGCCTCTTGCTGATTCTCTGCTTTTCATTTTTTGTTTTGTTTTAATTTCGTTTTTGGGTATTCTGACCTGTCTTTTCTCTCTGTGGCATGTTTGGGTTCCTGAAATGGGAGGGAGACGGTGACAGTCAGCGTGCCGGTTGCAGGAGACGGTCGTGGCTTGGCACGCGCGCGTCGGGCAGAGTAATGGTCGCGCGTGCAAGGGAGACGGTGGTTCGTGCGAAGCTGGGGCAAGGGCGACACCCTCATTAGGGTTTTGTTCTGAGGCTACATCTGGACCGTCAGATCTCAACAGATTTGACGGTTGTGGAGAGGGGCGGTTGCATCAAAAGAAAGGATGACATTAGGGTTTCTTTTTTAGTTGTTGGGCTATGTATTATTTGGGCTTTTATTTTGTAAAGAACTATGTGTAATGGAGCTTATTTATTTTTTGGACTCTTATTATTAATCAAAATAGGCTTTTATTTATTATGTTCAATTTTTATTACAATTATAATAGTATTATTCGATAATAATAATAAGTATACTACTAATAATAATAGTAATAAAGATAAATATAATAATAAATAAAAATAATAACAATAATAATATGACAATAATGGTAAATAGTAATAATCAATATAATAATAGTAAATGATAGTCATGATGATGATAATATTTATAATAGTAAAAATGCTAACATAGTAGTAATAATATAAGGTAATAGTAGTATTATTTATACCTATATACATATATATGTGTGTATATATATTTTTTCTTTTTTCCATTTTTTTCTTTTTTAATTACCTAATAGCCCTAGTAAGCCCAAGGTAAACACAAATTAAAGGGGGTTCAAGGTCCGGACAAAATTAGTGATTAGAGCTGCCCCTCTTTGCTTATACTTGTGGAACAAGAATAAAGTAAAGACCATAAACACTAATTTTGTCCTACTTCCATGTTGGACGGTTTACTCCCGACGCAGCCACGCGATTTCAAGTAATTCCTCTTCCCAAAGCCTTTCGATCGTAGATTCTCCCCTATATGCCCCGAACAGATAGAGAGAGAGAGTTTTTTCAGATTTTTTTCAGATTTTTTTCTTTTTCTTTTTTTTCTTCAGATTTCCATTCTCCAAGTGCCCGAACGGATAGGCGGGTTCTATTCCCCAAGTGCCCGATTAGATGAGCAGATTCCAAATAGCTTTGTCTTCCTTTTTTTCGTAAGAACAAACTGGTCATCCAAACAACTTTACCTTCCCTTCACGGTCTAAAAGCAAGTTGTCCATTTCGTGGTCAAAAATCAAGCTGAAACTCCAAATATCTTTGCCTCCCCTTTACGGCCAAAAGGTGAACTTGGGCGTCCAAGTGTTCTTGCTTTCCCTTCATGGCCGTAAAGCAAACTGGTCATCACTAATTCTGTCCAACTTCTTCGTCGGACCATTTGCTCCCCCGGAGCTGCAACGTGCTATACCGGGCAATTTTCTCTCTAAAGCTTTAAGAACATGAGTTCTCTCTCCATAGAACACATTTTCTTGGCGTATTCCTCGAGTGGCAGTTTTTCCTATATAAAACACTCGTCCTCATATTTCTGAAATCAAATATCTTCAAAGCCTCTCTCTTTTTAGGACCCTCCGCTTTCGAGATCCTGAATCCTTAGGATTCTGAGTTCTTTCTCCATAGAACTCCTCTTCCTTAGCGTACTCTTCGAGTAGTAGTTCCTTCTCTATTGAACTCCTCTCTGAAATCAAGGATCTACAAGTCCACTCTCCGTAGAACCCTCTACTTTCGAGATCATGAAGTTGCGAGTTCCTCCTATATAGAGCTTGTTTGGACCCTTTTTCAGTAGGATCCTATATCTTGAAATATGTCGGCAAGCTTGAAAGCTTTCTTTTGAAATCCATGAGTGTCGAATATGAAGACTTCTCTGACATTCTGGAGCTGGGGCTTGAAAGGCTTCGCCCGAAATCCTTTTAGTTCTCGCTTTATCGTTTTCTCCTCATACCGAGAGGTATTAGATTTGTCTTTCAAAAATTTGTTGAAAGAGATAAAATTCTATGATGATGTGAGTTAGCATGCTCCTATCCTAGGGATGCCTAACTACTCGTGATGTATGACTGAGGTTTCCAAGTTATTTAAACATATTAAATCTATTGACATCGTGTCCTTTGGTGCTGTTTCTTGTGTTAATTGCACCTCTTCTTGGTTCTACCGGACCCTTGTTCTTCTTCTTCTCATCTTGATCCACTTCTGGAATTGCCTACCTCAAAGTGCCCATTCGGGTTTTCACTTTGAACCCCTTTCCTTTTTTTCTTTTTTGCTGCTATTTTTTTTCTTTTTTTTCTTCTTCCTTCTTTTTTACTGACTTTTGATTGCTCGAATAGATAGGCAGATTTCCATTCTCCAAATGCCTGAACGGATAGGCGGTTTCTATTCTCCAAGTGCCTGAATAGATGAGCAGGTTTCCATTCTCCAAGTGCCTGAACGGATAGGCGGGTTCTATTCTCCAAATGCCCGAATTGGTGAGCAGATTTCATATAACTTTGTCACGAGCTTTGAGTATTTGTTTCGTTTGCTCTAAAATCCTTTGACTTTGAGTTTCTGTCTTGTTTGCTATGAGCTTTGAGTATATGCCTCCTTTTCTCTGAAGTTCTTGGGCTTTGAGTTTATGTCTCCTTTGCCCTGAGCTCTTAGTATTTGCCTCATTTGCTCTAAAATCCTTTGGCTTTGAGCTTCTTCCTCCTTCGCCGTGAGTTTTCGCCTTAATCCCCAAAGTGCCTTTTGGTTTTTAGCGTGTCTCCTCTTCTCTTCTTTATCCTCTTTCTTCTTCTTTTTCTCTTTTTGGGTACTCCTTTGAGTTTTCATCTTGAAGTCAACTTCTACCTTTGACTATTCTGACTGACCTCCGATTAATGTCGGCTGCTTTAAATGGTGTCTTCTATCTAAAGATGCCACAACCTTTCTGCCCTCGTTCTTCTAAATTTGTGGTCAAAAGCGTCTCTTCTGAATTTTTCTCCTTTGCCACAAAGTGTCTTTTGGGTTTTCGTCTCGGCTTCTCTTCTTCTTCTTTTCTATCTTCCTTCTTTTCTTAGGCATGTCTTCATCGCCTTTTGTCGAGTTGATTTCAGACGATACTTACTGTCTCATCTTGGTGCGCGGCGCACACGGTCCTTCTCAGGACATTCTTTCTGGAAAGATGCTTAGACTCTGAGGGTAACTTCTATTCCCCGATTCTCAACGTCAAAATTTCTACCCTCATGTTCTATTCTAATACTTCTTAGCGAAGGTCGACTTCGTAGCTCAACATTTCACCGAAGACGGTCTTGATAATTCAACTGGAGTTCTTAGTAATGTTTGAACCTCCGAGGGTGCCCCTTCGGGTACTGATGGCTTTACCTCGAGCCACGGTCAGTCCGCTTGTTCATTCCTATGTTGAAGACTTATGGAAGTGATTAGGTAAAAATAATTTTATTATGTAAATATGCATTTTAAAGAATCATGTCAAGTGAAAATCAAGTTTGGGGTCTTCGAAAAAAGGTTGACCCGAGTGACATTTTCCGAGTGTTGCAAGGATGCACATATGAAATATTTTCTGGGCTATTAGGCTTCCGAGAGGAGCGACTTTCATTCCTAGTTTCTATCCAATTTAAAGGTGGCTCTCTTTAACTCGCTAACTCACCATGCCCCATCCTTCCCTCTCTTCTGATCTCAATCAAGCATTAGAAGTGTGGCAATCCTTGAAGAAAGGTTAACCCCGATAGGCGGGGTGTAATATGAAGACAAATTCATCCTTCCGTGTATGGTCCAAATGGTCTTTTATGGATTGTAATGTAGGCTAAGGCTCAAGGCTACGAAAGAAAGGGTAAAAAGGCGCAAACAAGTGTTTAAGGGTGGTGAAACCAAGGATCAATTTTTCCAACTGGAAGTCTCATTATGCTCAGATGAAATGTTATTTCTTTTCTTTATTTCTTTGGATCGCTCTAGATTGCCCCTCTTTTTTGGGGGTTTTCACCCTAGAGTTCATTTTCTTTCATCAAGTGTAGTTTTGGATCAATTTGCACCTTCGCATTGCATTAGTGCAGGCTTTTGATAAAAGGTGAACAATCTTTCGAGGCTCATATAAGCAGGGATTCATTTGGATAGGGAATCCTCTTTTCCCTTTTCTTTATCTGCTTCTCTCTTTTTACAAAATTGCACTTTTCACTTTAGTGCTTTTTCTTTTGATTTCTTCAACTTTTATGTCGGTAATCTTTCGACTTGATTTGGGTAGCTCTTTGAGCACCTACTTTTCTTTCGTTGTTTCCTTTTGATGTTTTTTCCGCTTAAACTGAAAATGTATTCAATGCATATTCTCTTTTATTACCCTTCAAGGCCTCATCTTTATAGCATAATCAGAATCCCATTTCATTTACTTGTCCATAGACTTCTATCCTTTTTGCCCCCCGGTGTAGGGGTGATCCTTGGTTTGGGTTCGATCAGAAGAAAAAAGAGTTCAACAAGCTCAAACAGGGACAAAAATGGGTATTTTTTATTTTCTTTCTACGTGACTGGAATTGAAGGAATGCCAAATGTCCTCCCATACACGGATATCAAAATTGGTCTTCAGGTGGTAGAAGTTTTAGGGTTATCACTTCATTCAAGAACCTTAGATAACAATGCCTGAGAGGCAAAATTCACTCAATGGGAGTGGCCCATTATTCCTGAACACTCATTGTCATTCCTCCCTTGGCCTAAGTAGAGCATAGGGTTTTCATATTTATAACGTCCTCACAACATTCGATCTTTTAGAAGAAAAAAATTCTTTTTTTAAATTGAATTAAAGTTAATCTCAAAAAGTATATACGTGCGTAATTGGAAAACAAGAGTAAGCTTATGAAATGTTTAAAGAATTAAGGAATACCAAAATATTTTCTAAATAACAAAATGAAACTTTCGTTATGATAAAAATAACTATACTCTTCGTTTGAAAAAATCTACAGCTTAGCTTATTCCTTTTGCATTTTTCCCAAATACAACGGGATCAACGGATTTGAATTGCCTTTATCGGTAGCCGTATGCTCTGGGCTAGTTGTATCATTCACCTGGGTACAATCAGTTTTCACCAATAATGAGGATTGGATTTTTGCAAAGGATCTATTTCCCTTCGACCATTCGTAAAAATGGATTTTCGATGGACATTTGAATTATCCATTGTCTTAAACTTTGTCGTATTTAAGCACGTTGTGCCAACATTTCTTTCGGACTTGCCCAAACATCGTTTCTTCTTTCATGAAGCGATGTAATGTCTCCAATTTACTTTTCTTGAATCGAGACTTGCATTTTTTTCAAATGCACAGGGATCAACGGGTTTGAATTGCCTTTATCGATAGCCGTTTGCTCCGGGCTAGTTGTACCATTCCCCTGGGTACAATCAGTTTTCACCAATAATGAAAATTGGATTTTTGTAAAGGATTTATTCTCCTCATATACGGTATTATCTCCCTTTGATTGTGAACCAAATGTTCTCGAAGCTATTCGAGCTTATCCATCCTAGCCACTAGGTCATTCATGCTTCTAAAGCTGCACTGGCTAGAAACCGTTCCCTTGTCCATTCTTTCCTCTCTCTTTCTCTCTTTATCTCTCTCGGATGAGTGTTCTCCCCAATTAGTAATGATGCGATGAAATGCCTTAAAGCAAATTTTAATGTCCAATGATGGATGTATTATGGACTCAAATTAACAAATGCACGATCATGAGATGGATGCATGACTGACGATGCTGCTTTGAAATGATATATGCTACAAATTTTACAAATGTATGGAAGTCAAAGGTGTTGGTCATATAGGTGATTCTTCTTAGGTCAACTTTCATTTGAACGTAAAGGAGGATCCTCATTACAAGATAGTCATAGCAAAAGTCCTACGGGTACCCTTCTTGCCCCAGAATCATGTTCAAGGAAATGAAAACTTCGGCCAAAATTTTTTGTGGCCGGATTTGCTTTCTTCTCTAGCAATTCAAGACCCTCTAAAACTGCTGGTATCAAGCCCCGGAAAACAAGCTATTTCCTCGAAGCTAAATCCATCTCTTGACCTAATCAATGCCCTTTTTCGGTCGTCACGCTCTTTCCGGCTGCTTCTTTGTACTTGGTCGGGTAGTTTCGTGACTTTGGAAAATTAGATTTAGAATATATTATGTATTATACTTGGTAACTAGGAAAAGCCTTGATATTATATATCTATATATATATAAGAAAAATAAAATAATAGAAAACGACATAATGGGGAATTGATTGACAAATCTCAAAACAATATCAAAGGTAAGGCATAAAATTAGGAAATGGGTTATTTGGTGATTAATTAACAAAATAAAAGAGTTATGTCTTATGGGGATTTACGCGTGAGTAAAAAGAAGAGACTTAGAAACCAGATTCAAATTTATGGGTTTTTATTCCCATTTTAGTTTTACCCTTTTTCTTCTCTCAAACAAGCCCACACTATCGAGCTTTCAGGCCGCCACCGGCGCCGCTCCAACGCGATTTTCGGACATGCAAGGCCACCACGAGAGTGGTCTTGGCATTCTCTTCCTCTCTATCGGAGTAGATTCGCTGAAAGGTCTCCGATCGTTGAGAAAAAAGGGTCGAAACGCTTCGGTTTTCCCTCAACGGATCCTAGTCGTCCACCGTCGGATCTTCGCGATTTTCGGATATGACATTCGCCTCACCGGGATGAAGCCCTTCACCATTGGGATCGTCATAACGAAACTCCGATCACCGGCAGTCGTTGAATTGAAAGTAAATAATTTTTTTTCTTTCTTTATATTCGAAATAAAAAATGAAATAGCCAAAAATTTCTCTTGTATTGATTTCTTTTTTGAAACGGTTACAATGATTTTTTTTCTCTCTAAAATGGAATCCCCCTTTTTGCTTACAAAGTATGCTCCCTCATGTTTCTTCTCTCTCAGGTTTACCTTGCTTCTCTCTCCAAAAAATCCCCCCTTTTTACATTGGTTTACTTGGTTTCTTTTATACCGAGACTACATCCATGTAAAACAAACTCAATACATTATCTCTCTTTGCCTCTGATCTTATGTCTAGTTGACTTTGTGCGCTGCCTCTTGCTGATTCTCTGCTTTTCTTTTTGTTGTTTTTAATTCTGTGTTTGGGTATTCTGACCCTGTCTTTTCTCTCTGTGGCATGTTTGGGTTCCTGAAATGGGAGGGACATGGTGACAGTCGGCGTGCCGGTTGCAGGAGACGGTCATGGCGTGGCACGCGCGCGTCGGGCAGAGGAATGGTCGCGCGTGCAAGGGAGACGCTGGTTCGTGCGAAGCTGGGGCAAGGGCGACACCCTCATTAGGGTTTTGTTCTGAGGCTACATCTGGACCATCAGATCTCAGCAGATCTAACGGCTGTGGAGAGGGCGGCTGCATCAAAAGAAAGGATGAAATTATGGTTTCTTTTTTAGTTGTTGGGCTATGTATTATTTGGGCTTTTATTTTGTAATGGACTATGTGTAATGGACCTTATTATTATTTTTTGAACTCTTATTATTAATCAAAATAGGCTTTTATTTATTATGTTCAATTTTTATTATAATTATAATAGTAATATTCGATGATAATAATAATAATAATAAGTATACTAATAATAATAATAGTAATAAAGATAAATATAATAATAAATAAAAATAATAACAATAATAATATGACAATAATGGTAAATAGTAATAATCAATATAATAATAGTAAATGATAGTCATGATGATGATAATATTTATAATAGTAATAATGCTAACATAGTAGTAATAATATAAGGTAATAATAGTATTGTTTATACCTACATACATATATATGTGTATATTGTTGTGAATAATGTGAAAAACAAGAACAAGAAGAAATAGGAACAAAATAAGATGAGAGAAAAGAAAGAGATTTGTATTATTCTGAATATTGACTTGTGTACAATGCCTTCAGTAAATCATCTATTTATAGGCATAAGAAGTACATAATACATTAAACTCTAATTAATGTAGATAATATTCGTAATGATAAAATAATTCAAATCTCCTTTGATAAAGTCCTTATCATGATAGACATCCACATAGATAAATATTCATAACACTCCCCCTTGGATGTCGTTGAAGACAGTGTGCCTCGTTAAAACTTTACTAAGATAAAATTCCCATAAAAAATCTTTAGTAAAGGAAAAGAGTACACACATCTTTAATACGCATAATATGTTGCCTCATTAAAAACCTTTCCAGGAAAACCCAATGGGACAAAACCATGGATAAGGAAAAGAGTACAACGCGTATTTTACTCCCCCTCATAAATACATCATATAAAATCTTTGACACGACGTAATCCGATATTATAAATTAACTTCTCAAATGGAGCAGTAGGGAGTGCCTTGGTAAATAAATCTGCCAAGTTATAACATGAACGAATCTGTTGGACATAAATGTCTCCATTCTTTTGTAGATCATGAGTGAAGAAGAATTTTGGGGAGATGTGTTTTGTTCTATCACCCTTTATGTATCCTTCCTTAAGTTGGGCAATACATGCCGTATTATCCTCATATAAGATCGTCGGAGCTACTTTTTCAGAGTGTAGATCACAATTTTCGCGAATATGATTGGTTACAGACCTTAGCCACACACATTCACGACTAGCCTCATGAATAGCCAAAATCTCGGCATGATTTAAGGAAGTAACAGTAATTGTTTGTTTCATTGAGCGCCAAGAAATTGTTGTACCACCATATGTAAATACATAACCAGTCTGTGATCGAGCATTATGAGGATCAGATAAGTATCATGCATCCGCAAAACCAACCAATTATGTTTTGGATAGATTAGAGAAAAATAATCCCATGTCTTTCGTACCTTGAAGATAACGAAATATGTGTTTGACCCCATTCCAATGTCTTCGGGTTGGGCATGAACTAAATCTTGCCAATAAATTGACAGCAAACGATATGTCAGGTCGTGTGTGACTAGAAAGATACATTAATGCACCAATAGCACTTAAGTATGGCACTTTTGGACCAAGAATATCTTCATCCATCTCTCGAGGACGGAATGGATCTTTGTTAACATCAAGTGACCTAACAACCATAAGAGTGCTCAATGGATGTGCGTTATGCATGTAAAATTTCTTTAGCATTTTTTTCTATGTATGTTGATTGATGCACAAGGATTCCATCCTTTAAGTGCTCAATATGTAATCCAAGACAGAATCTTGTTTTCCCAAGATCTTTCAAATTCTTTCTTTAAACATTCTACTGTTAATAAGATCTCTTCAGGAGTCCCAATAATATTCAAATCATCAACATACACAGCAATAATAACAAATCCAGAGCTAAATCTCTTAATAAAAATGCATGGAGAAATTGGATCATTCTTATAGCCTTCTGCTAATAAGTATTCACTGAGGTGATTATACCACATGCACCCATATTGTTTTAATCCATAAAGGGATCTGTTCAATTTGATTGAATAATATTCTCGAGAACCTGAATTAACTGCTTCAGGCAGTTTGAAACCTTCTAGAAGTTTCATATAAATATTATTATCAAGAGGCTCATACAAACAGGCTGTAACAACATCCATTAAGCGGAGATTAAGTCTTTCTTTTATTGCCAGACTGATCAAAAATCTAAAAGTGGTTGCATCTACCACTGGGGAGTATGTTTCTTCATAATCAATTCCCGGTCTTTGTGAGAAACCTTGTGCAACCAAACGAGCTTTATATCTCGCAATTTCCCCTTTTTCATTTCTCTTTCTCACAAAAACCCATTTATACCCCACAGGTTTTACACCTTCCGGTGTACGGACTACAGGCCCGAATACTTCTCTTTTTGAAAGAGATTTTAGTTCCGCTTCAATTGCCTCTTTCCATTTTGGCCAATCATCTCTTTGCTTACATTGTTCAATTGACAATGGTTCATGATCCACATTATCATTCAAAATCTCTAGTGCTATATTGCATGCAAAAGTATTATCGACGTCGATTTTGTTTCGGTTCCACTTGTTACCAGACATGACATAATTTATTGAGATCTCATCATTATCAAGTACATGATTCATGTCTAATGTCTCTTTTGGAGACCTTTTAATCTCTTCTCGAGGTTTTTCATAATCCATTGATTCCTCGATTAGACCATCACATGATATAGCTCCTTTTCTTTTTCAAGGATTTTTATCTTTGGAACCTACTGGTCTACCGCGCTTCAGGCGTGCGTTTGACTCATTAGCAACTAGAGTTTGTCCTTCTAGGACATCAATTTTAATCGGAGCATTCACAGCTGGTATATGTGACTTAGTCACATTTTTAGGGTCAGCAAAAGCATCTGGTAATTGCTTTGCTAAGTTTTGCAAATGAATTATCCTTTGAACTTCTAGTTCACATTGTTGGGTACGTGGATCAAAATGAGATAACGATAATTCATTCCAACTTATTTCTTTTCCCAGCTGTTTATTTTCTCCCCCTAATGTTGGGAAAATCGACTCATTAAAATGACAATCGGCAAATCGAGCTATAAATAAATTCCCCGTCAAAGGCTCAAGATATTTAACTATCGAAGGGGATTCAAAACCGACATATATTCCCAACCTCCTTTGAGGACCCATCTTTGTGTGTTGTGGTGGAGTAATCGGAACATATACCGCACATCCAAAAATTCTAAGATGAGAAATATTTGGTTCCTGACCAAAAACCATTTGTAATGGAGAGATATTATGATAACTTACAGGCCTGATGCGAATCAATGATGCTGCATGTAAAATGGCATGTCCCCATGCATAAATCGGTAGTTTTGACTTCATTAGTAACAGTCTTGCAATTAATTGAAGTTGTTTGATAAAGGACTCTGCAAGACCATTTTGTGTATGAACATGCGCTACAGGGTGTTCAACACTTATTCCAATCGACATGCAAAAATCATCAAAAGTCTGGGAAGTAAATTCACCAGCATTATCAAGGCGAATTGTCTTTATAGGGGAATCTGGAAAATGTGCTCGTAATTTTATCAACTGAGCAAGTAACCTCGCAAATGCCAAGTTGCGGGTTGATAGCAAGGATACATGTGACCATCTAGTCGATGCATCGATTAAAACTAGAAAATATCTAAATGGTCAACAAGAAGGGTGTATGGGCCCACATATATCACCATGTATCCGTTCCAGAAAATTGATAGACTCATAATTTATTTTAGCTGGTGATGGTCGAATAATTAGTTTGCCTCGAGAACAAGCATCACATGAAAAGGCATTACTTTCAAGAATCCGTTGGTTCTTCAATGAGTGACCACATGAATTGTCGATAATTTTTCGCATCATAATCGAACCGGGATAGCCTAACCGGTCATGCCAAATAATAAAGTTATCAGTAAACTTATAGTTTACAATAGCATGTGCTTCAATTGCACTAATTCTTGTGTAGTACAATCCGGATGACAGTGCATGTAATTTTTCTAAAACTTTCTTATTGCCTTGAGTTATACTTGTAATATAGAGATATTCAGTATCTCCTTGACAACTACTCTCCATATGATATCCATTATTGCGAATATCTTTAAAACTTAATAAGTTTCTTTGCGACTTTGGAGAGTATAGCGCATTATGAATATGGAATAGAGTTCCATTTGGCAATAACATATTTGCTCTTCCGGAGCCTTCTATAATATTAGCACTTCCGGATATAGTACTCACATTATTCCCTTGCATTGTTAAATGGGAAAAAAATTTCTTGTGCTTAAGTATAGTATGAGTACTTGCACTGTCAGCTAAGCATAAATCGTCACCATTTTTGGCGGATTGTATTTGAGACGGAACCATATTCTTCAAAGAAAAATAAAATAAATATTATAAAAATGTTCAAAATATAAATTAAATAAATAACATCCATGAATTTTATTCTTATATATATAATTCCTAATAAAATATTATATCTTTCTAACAAACTTTTCCTAAAATAATAATAAACATAAACAAAACAAAAAAATAAATAAATAAAAATCAAGTATTCTTCTCAGGGGAAATAAGGAAATCATTAACATCTATATCTGTAAAGCCATAATCGCCATTGCTAGTGCCAGTAATGTCATAATCATCTTTGCCAAGGCTATAATCATCTTTGTCATTGATATAAACAAAATTTGTTTCAACTTTCTTTCCTTTACCATTGATTGACTGTTGGTAAAGATCCACAAGATGCTTTGGCACACGGCAAGCACGGGCCCAATGATTTAAGCTGCCACATCAATGACACATAGATTCCTCTTTCTTGGATTGATCTTTTGCACTATTGTCATCTTTATTGTTCCACTTACGGTGGGTATAGTTATTTTTAAAACGACCACCTCGCCTATGTCCTTGACCGTGACTACGACCACGACCACGCCCATAGTTATGACCACGATTGTTGGTGTAACCTTTATTTCTTCTGCTATAAAATGTCGCATTCGCTTCAGGGAATGGAGCGGAGCCAGTTCGGCGATATTCATGATTCTTCATCAGTAGCTCATTGTTTTGCTCGGCCACAAGAAGGCAAGAAATTAACTCAGAATATTTCTTAAAGCCTTTTTCTCGATATTGTGTCTGACGAACAACATTGTTTGCATGAAAAGTGGAGTATGTTTTCTCTAACATATCCTCATCAGTAATAATTTGACCACATAACTTCAATTGTGAAGTAATACGAAACATAGCAGAGTTATACTCGCTTACTGATTTAAAATCTTGCAATCTCAGATGCAACTAGTCATATCGAGCTTTAGGTAGAATAACAGTTTTCTGGTGGTCATATCGTTCCTTTAGATTATTCCAAAGAATAAGAGGATCTTTCACCGTTAAATATTCTGATTTCAACCCCTCATTGAGGTGACAGCGAAGAAGTATCATGGCTTTGGCCTTATTTTGGGCAGATTCTGCATTCCCCTCTTTAATGGTATTTCCCAGACCATTAGCATCTAGGTGTATTTCGACATCTAAGATCCAGGATAAATAATTCTTTTCGGAAATATCAAGAGCCACAAACTCAATCTTTGCAAGATTTTCCATTGATGTACTATAAAAGACAAACAATCAAATTAGATTAATTATAAATTAATATATATAATCGAAAAATAACAGAAAATAAGATTTAATCCTCATACGCGGCATTGTTAAACATGTCCACAAAGTCATTTAAAAACCTCCTTTGAGACCAGTAGCCTCACAGAACGGGATGTCCAGCCAAAATACTCGGATTAAACCATTAAAACAAATAACATATAAATTCCTTGTATATACGCATGGTGTGAATTAAAACAAACCAACATATAATTTATAATAACCAAACATGACAAATTAAAACAAAATATTAAACAAAATAAATAACAACAAGTTGGATTAATTAAGTAAATATTATTATTTGTTATATAATAGAAGTCATAAATACCAACAAACGGATGATAACATATGGATGATAACAGGCGGATAATTAAGTAAATATTAAACAAAACTGATTACTCTCCTTTAATACCACCGAACAACAATTTCATCATTATAGGTATGACTTTGTTAGCTTATATTAATTAAATTGATTAATAAAATATTAAACAAAATAAATAACAACACATGGATGATAACATAAGCAAGGAATTAATTATATATTGTTTTAATTTATCATTGTATATATATTATTTTATAAATTGAAATATATAAGATGGGAAAAAGAATATACCAGATAAATCTTTGGAGAAGCTTGATTTGTAACTAAAATCTTCTGAGCAAACTCGTGCTGATAACGTGTTGTGAATAATGTGAAAAACAAGAACAAGAAGAAATAGGAACAAAATAAGAGGAGAGAAAAGAAAGAGATTTGTATTATTCTGAATATTGACTTGTGTACAATGCCTTCAGTAAATCATCTATTTATAGGCATAAGAAGTACATAATACATTAAACTCTAATTAATGTAGATAACATTCTTAATGATAAAATAATTCAAACCTCATTTGATAAAGTCTTTATCATGATAGACATCCACATAGATAAATATTCATAACATATATATATTTTTTTCTTTTTTTCCATTTTTTTCTTTTTTTAATTACCTAATAGCCCTAGTACGCCCAAGGTAAACACAAATTAAAAGGGGTTCAAGGTCCGGACAAAACTAGTGATTAGAGCTGTCCCTATTTGCTTATACTTGTGGAACAAGAAAAAAGCAAAGACCATAAGCACTAATTTTGTCCTACTTCCCTGTTGGACGGTTTACTCCCGACGCAGCCACGCGATTCCAAGTAATTCTTCTTCCTAAAGCCTTTCGATCGTATATTCTCCCCTAGATGCCACAAACAGATAGACAAAGAGTGTTTTCCAGATTTTTTTTTGTTTTCTTTTTTTTTCTTCAGATTTTCATTCTCCAAGTGCCTGAACGGATAGGCGGGTTCTATTCTCCAAGTGCCCGATTAGATGAGCAGATTCCAAATAGCTTTTGTCTTCCTTCTTTCGTAAGAACAAGCAGGTCATCCAAACAACTTTGCCTTCCCTTCACGGTCAAAAAGCAAGCTGTCCATTTCGTGGTCAAAAAGCAAGCTGAAACTCCAAATATATTTGCCTCCCCTTTATGGCTAAAAGGCGAACTTGGGCGTCCAAGTGGAATTGCTTTCCCTTCATGACCGTAAAGAAAACTGGTCAACACTAATTCTGTCCAACTTCCTCGTCGGACCATTCGCTCCCTTGGAGCTACAACGTGCTATACCGAGCAATTTTCTCTCTAAAGCTTTAAGAACATGAGTTCTCTCTCAATAGAACTCATTTCCTTAGCGTATTCCTCGAGTGCTAGTTCTTCCTATATACAACCCTCGTCCTCGTATTTCTGAAATCAAATATCTCTAAATCCTCTCTCTATAGGACCCTCCGCTTTCGAGATCCTGAAGCCTTAGGATTCTGAGTTCTTTCTCCATAGAACTCCTCTTCCTTAGCGTACTCTTCGAGTAGTAGTTCCTTCTCAATTGAACTCCTCTCTGAAATAAAGGATCTACAAGTACCCTCTCCGTAGGACCCTCCACTTTCGAGATCCTGAAGTTGCGAGTTCCTCCTATATAGAGCTTGTTTGGACCCTTTCTCTGTAAGATCCTTTATCTTGAAATCTATCGGCAAGCTTGAAAGCTTTCATTTGAAATCCATGAGTGGCGAATATGAAGACTTCTCCTGACATTTTGGAGTGGCGGCTTGAAAGGCTTCGCCCGAAATCCTTTTAGTTCTCGCTTTATCGTTTTCTCCTCATCCCGAGAGGTATTTGATTTGTCTTTCAAAAATCTTTGAAAATAGATAAAAATCTATGATGGTGTGAGCTAGCATGCTCCTATCCTAGGGATGCCTAACTACTCATGATGCATGACTGAGGTTTCCAAGTTATTTAAACATATTAATTTTATTGACATCGTGTCCTTTGGTGTTGCTTCTTGCGTTGATTGCACCTCTTCTTGGTTCTACCAGACCCTTGCTCTTTTTCTTCTTCTCATCTTGATCCACTTCTGGAATTGCCTACCTCAAAGTGCCCATTCGAGTTTTCACTTTGAACCCCTTTCCCTTTTTTTCTTCTTTTTTTCTTTTTTTTTTGCTGTTGTTTTTTTTCTTCTTCTTTTTCTCCTTCTTTCTTTTTTTACTGACTTTTGATTGCTCGAATAGATAGGCAGATTTCCATTCTCCAAGTGCCTGAACGGATAGGCGGGTTCTATTCTCCAAGTGCCCGAATAGATGAGCAGATTTCCATTCTCCAAGTGCCTGAACGAATAGGCGGGTTCTATTCTCCAAATGCCCGAATAGATGAGCAGATTTCATATATCTTTGTCTCGAGCTTTGAGTATCTGTTTCCTTTGCTCTAAAATCATTTGGCTTTAAGTTTCTATCTTGTTTGCCATGAGCTTTGAGTATCTGCCTCCTTTGCTCTGAAGTTCTTGGGCTTTGAGTTTCTGTCTCCTTTGCTCTAAAATCCTTTGGCTTTGAGCTTCTACCTCCTTCACCATGAGTTTTCACCTTAATCCCCAAAGTGCCTTTTGGATTTTCACCGTGTCTCCTCTTCTCTTCTTTGTCCACTTTCTTCTTATTTTTCTCTTTTTGGGCACTCTTTTGAGTTTTCATCTTGAAGTCAACTTCTACCTTTGACTCTTCTAACTGACCTTCGATTAATGTTGGCTGCTTTAAATGGTGTCTTCTATCTAAAGATGCCATAACCTTTCGACCCTCATTCTTCTAAATTTGTGGTCAAAAGCGTCTCTTCTGAATTTCGCTCCTTTTCCCCAAAGTGTATTTTGGGTTTTTGTCTCGGCTTCTCTTCTTCTTCTTTTATATCTTCCTTCTTTTCTTAGGCATGTCTTCGTCGCCTTTTGTCGAGTTTCTTTCAGACGATACTTACTGTCTCATGTTGGTGCGCAGCGCACACGGTCTTTCTCGGGACATTCCTTCCGGCAAGATGCTTAGGCTATGAGGGTAACTTCTGTTCCCCGATTCTCAACGTCAAAATTTCTACCCTCATGTTCTATTCTAATACTTCTTAGCGAAGGTCGACTTCGTAGCTCAACATCTCACTGAAGACGGTCTTGATAATTTAACTGGAGGTCTTAGTAATGTTTGAACCTCCGAGGGTGCCCCTCCGTGTATTGATGGCTTTACCTCGAGCCACAGTCAGTCCGCTTGTTCATTCCCATGTAGAAGACTTATGCAAGTGATTGGGTAAAAATAATTTTATTATGTAAATATGCATTTTAAAGAATCATGTCAAGTGAAAATCAAGTTTGGGGTCTTTGTAAAAAGGTTGACCCGAGTGACATTTTCCGAATGTTACAGGGATGCACATATGAAATATTTTCTGGGCTATTAGGCTTCCGAGAGGAGCGACTCTCATTCCTAGTTTCTATCCAATTTAAAGGTGGCTCTCTTTAACTCACTAACTCACCATGCCCCATCCTTCCCTCTCTTCTAATCTCAATCAGGCATTAGAAGTGTGGCAATCCTTGAAGAAAGGTTAACCCCGATAGGCGGGATGTAATCTGAAGACAAATTCATCCTTCCGTGTATGGTCCAAATGGTCTTTTATGGCTTGTAATGTAGGCTAAGACTCATGGCTACGAAAGAAAGGGTAAAAAGGCCCAAACATGTGTTTAAGGGTGGTGAAACCAAGGATCAATTTTTCCAACTGGAAGTCTCATTATGCTCAGATGAAATGCTATTCTTTTCTTTATTTCTTTGGATCGCTCTAGATTGCCCCTATTTTTTGGGGGTTTTCACCCTAGAGTTCATTTCCTTTCATCAAGTGTAGTTTTGGATCAATTTGCACCTTCGCATTGTATTAGTACAGGCTTTTGATCAAATGTGAACAATCTTTCGAGGCTCATCTAAGATGGGATTCATTTGGATAGGGAATCCTCTTTTCCCTTTTCTTTATCCACTTCTCTCCTTTTACAAAACTGCACTTTTCACTTTAGTGCTTTTGCTTTTGATTTCTTCAACTTTTATGTCGGTAATCTTTCGACTTGATTTGGGTAGCTCTTTGAGCACATACTTTTCTTTCGTTGTTTCCTTTTGATGTTTTTTTCGCTTAAACTGAAAATGTATTCAATGCATCTATTCTCTTTTATTGCCCTTCAAGGCCTCATCTTTATAGCATAATCAAAATCCCATGTCATTTACTTGTCCATAGACTTCTATCCTTTTTACCCCCCGGTGTAGGGGTGATCCTTGGTTTGGGTTCGATCAGAAGAAAGAAGAGTTCAACAGGCTCAAACGGGGACAACAATGGGTATTTTTTATTTTCTTTCTATGTGACTGGAATTGAAGGAATGCCAAATGTCCTCCCATACACGGATATCAAAATTGGTCTTCATGTGGTAGAAGTTTTAGGGTTATCACTTCATTCAAGAACCTTAGACAACAATGCCCGAGAGGCAAAATTCACTCAATGGGAGTGGCCCATTATTCCTGAACACTCATTGTCATTCCTCCCTTGGCCTAAGTAGAGTATAGGGTTTTCATATTTATAACGTCCTCACAATATTCGGTCTTTTAGAGAAAAAAATCTTTTTTTTTAAATTGAATTAAAGTTAATCTCAAAAAGTATATACGTGTGTAATTGGAAAACAATAATAAGCTTATGAAATGTTTAAAGAATTAAGGAATACCAAAATATTTTCTAGATAACAAAATGAAACTTTCGTTATGATAAAAATAACTATACTCTTCGTTTGAAACAATCTACAGCTTAGCTTATTCCTTTTGCATTTTTTCCCAAATGCAAAGGGATCAACGAATTTGAATTGCCTTTACCGGTAGCCGTTTGCTCTGGGCTAGTTGTACCATTCCCCTGGGTACAATCAGTTTTCACCAATAATGAGGATTGGATTTTTGCAAAGGATTTATTTCCCTTCGACCATTCGTAAAAATGGATTTTCGATGGACATTTGAATTATCCATTGTCTTAAACTTTGTCGTATTTAAGCATGTTGTGCCAACATTTCTGTCGAACATGCCCAAACATTGCTTATTCTTTCATGAAGCGATGTAATGTCTCCAATTCACTTTTCTGGAATCAAGACTTGTATTTTTCCCAAATGCACAGGGATCAACGGGTTTGAATTGCCTTTACTAGTAGCTGTTTGCTCCGGGCTAGTTGTACCATTCCCCTCGGTACAATCAGTTTTCACCAAAAATGAAAATTGGATTTTTGTAAAGGATTTATTCTCCTCATATACGATATTATCTCTCTTTGATTGTGAACCAAATGTTCTCGAAGCTATTCGGGCTTATTCATCCTAGCCACTAGGTCATTCATGCTTCTAAAGTTGCACTGGCTAGAAACTGTTCCCTTGTCCATTCTTTCCTCTCTCTTTCTCTCTCTCGGACGAGTTTTCTCCCCAATTAGTAATGATGCGATGAAATGCCTTAAGCAAATTTTAATGTCCAATGATGGATGTATTATGGACTCAAATTAACAAATGCATGATCATGAGATGGATGCATGACTGACGATGCTGCTTTGAAATGATATATGCTACAAATGTTACAAATGTATGCAAGTCAAAGGTGTTGGTCATATAGCTGTTTCCTCTTAGGTCAACTTTCATTTAAACGTAAAGGAGGATCCTCGTTACAAGATAGTCATAGCAAAAGTCCTAGGGGTACCCTTCTTGCACCCGAATCATGTTCAAGGAAATGAAAACTTCGGCCAAAAATTGTTGGGGCCGGATTTTCTTTCTTCTCTAGCAATTCAAAACCCTCTAAAACTGCTGGTATCAAGTCCCGGAAAACAAGCTATTTCCTCGAAGATGAATCCATCTCTTGACCTAATCCATGCCCTTTTCCGGTCGCCACACTCTTTCCGGCCGCCTCTTTGCACTTGGTCGGGTAGTTTCGTGACTTTGGAAAATTAGATTTAGAATATATTATGTATTATACTTTGTAACTAGGAAAAGCTTGATATTATATATATATCAGGAAAATAAAATTATAGAAAAACGATATAATGGGGAATTGATTGACAAATCTCAAAACAATATCAAAGGTAAGGCATAAAATTAGGAAATGGGTTATTCGATGATTAATTAACAAAATAAAAGAGTTATGTCTTATGGGGATTTACGCGTGAGTAAAATGAAAAGACTTAGAAACCAGATCTAGGTTTAGGGATTTTATTCCCATTTTAGTTTTACCCTTTTTTGTCTCAAACAAGCCCACGCCGTCGAGCTTTCAGGCCGCCGCTGCCGCCGCTCCAACGCGATTTTCGGCCATGCAAGGCCACCACGAGAGTGGTCTTGGAATCCTTTTCCTCTCTATCGGAGTAGATTCGCCGAAAGGTCTCCGATCGTTGAGAAAAAAAGGCAAAAACGCTTCGGTTTTCCCTCACCGAATCCTAGTCGTCCACCGTCGGATCTTTACGATTTTCGGATATGACGTTCGCCTCACTGGAATGAAGCCCTTCACCATTGGGATCGTCGGAACAAAGCTCCGATCACTGGCGATCGTTGAATTGAAGGTAAATAAGTTTTTTCTTTATATTCGAAATAAAAAACGAATGAGCCAAAAATATCTCTAAAATTTCTCTTGTATTGATTTCTTTTTTGAAATGGTTACAATGATTTTTTTTCTCTCTAAAATCGAATCTCCCTTTTTGCTTACAAAGTATTCTCCCTCATGTCTCTCGCCTCTCTCGGGTTTACCTTGCTTCTCTCTCCAAAAAAATCCCCCCTTTTACATTGGTTTTCTCGGTTTCTTTTATACCGAGACTACATCCATGTAAAACAAACTCAGTACATTATCTCTCTTTGCCTCTGATCTTATGTCTAGTTGACTTTGTGCGTTGCCTCTTGTTGATTCTCTTCTTTTCTTTTTGTTTTGTTTTAATTCTATTTTTGGGTATTCTGACCATGTCTTTTCTCTCCGTGGCATGTTTGGGGTTCCTGAAATGGGAGGGACACGGTGACAGTCGGCATACCGATTGCAGGAGACGGTCGTGGCTTGGCACGCGCGCGTCGGGCAGAGTAATGGTCGCGCGTGCAAGGGAGACGCTGGTTCGTGCGGCGCTGGGGCAAAGGCGACACCCTCATTAGGGTTTTGTTCTGAGGTTACATCTGGACTGTCAGATCTCAGCAGATCTGACGGTTGTGGAGAGGGGCGGCTGCATCAAAAGAAAGGATGAAATTAAGGTTTCTTTTTTAGTTGATGGGTTATGTATTATTGGGGCTTTTATTTTGTAATGGACTATGTGTAATGGACCTTATTATTATTTTTTAGACTCTTATTATTAATCAAAATGGGCTTTTATTTATTATGTTCAATTTTTATTATAATTATAATAGTAATATCCGATAATAATAATAAATATACTAATAATGATAATAGTAATAAAGATAAATATAATAATAAATAAAAATAATAACAATAATAATATTATAATAGTGGTAAATAGTAATAATTAATATAATAATAGTAAATGATAGTCATGATGATGATAATATTTATAATAGTAATAAGACTAACAGAGTAGTAATAATATATGGTAATAGTACTATTATTTATACCTACATACATATATATGTGTATATTTTTTTCTATTTATTATTTTCTATTTATTTACCTAATAGCCCTAGTAAGCCTAAGGTAAACACAAATTAAAGGGGGTTCAAAGTCCGGACAAAATTAGTGATTACAAGAAGACAACCTAAAGTAAGACCCTTTCTGTTTTCTGGAAAAAAAGGAACCTCAAAACCCATTTTTTGACTCGAAAGTAGTTGCAAAAAAAGAGGCTTCGCATCTCCTTCAACCGACTCACCCTTCAAAGACATGGGAAGGCCGGGATTGTCGTCGGTGAAAGAATGGAGGCCATCTCTAAAAGATGAAACGGAAAGGTAAAAACAAAAATCTTTTCTTTCTCTTTTTTATGCGATGCGATGATAAAGATGAAAAAGATTACCTCTGCAATTCTTTCTTGCTTGTATTATTCTTTGTATTTCGAAAAAAAGGATCCTCATTACATTATTGTTCTTTCGGCTTTATAGTCCGAGATTACAAGGTTTTTCTAATTACATAAAAACTGCGAAAAAATGCCATTGGTTGCTGGTATTTTTGTTTGCATTCATTCTGAAATTCGTTGTACATTCCTTTGCCGCACTCGTCCTTTCCTGACACTTTTGTTTTTTTTGTATGCTTGGCTGCTGGAGGAGAGGACGGGGACCAAGGGTTGTTACGGCTGACGTGGCTGTACGGATCGTATGTGGAAGCCGAACGGGTGAGCGGTGTCTTGCACGCGCACGTTTCGGGAGACGGTGAGTCGCGCGTGGATCGTACTCGCATAGAGAAGCAATCATGGCCGCTCGTTCAAGCCAGATCCAACGGTTGGTGTTCCTGCTGCGCTAGGGCATCCCACGAGTTTGAGGTGCTTCGCACGAACCGTACGTGCGAGCCGAGGCAGCTGAAGAGTCCCGATTTTGGACCGTCAGATCCGACTGTGATCCTGCGGCGCACAAAAGGGGTGAGACATGTTAGGGTTATCAGATTGGGGTGGCAGCTGGGCCAAACGGGCCTCATGTAGTTTTATTTAAATTTGTAAATGGACTGTTAATATTATTTTTATTTGGGCTTTAATTAATTGGGTTGTTACTTTTGTTTAAACTATCTCTTTGTTTAATATAATAATTATAATAGTAATTATAATACTAATGGTAATAATAATATATGGTAATAACGAGGATGATTCGTATTAATAATAATAATAATAATAATAATAATAATAGTAATAATAATAATAATAATAATAATAATAATAATAATAATTAATAGTAATAGTAATATGTAACTTTGATATATATATATATATATATATATATATATATAAGTCAATATCAAAAATAACTATAGTAATACGGTTAATAATGGAATTAATTATAACATATAGTAACACTTAGAAAATAAATAATATTCATACGTATCCATCACTTTACAATAGTAGTGTATTAAACAAAGCTCATTATAAACACTTTATGATAAAAGAAAAGCCCTTATATATATATATAACAAAAGTAATTCAGAAAAATTAGTGATTACAACATAATAAAAACGTATTAAGTAATACAACATGCCAGTTACAACTCAACAAGACAGAAATTATCAAAATAAAAAGCAACGACCACAACAATAGAGACTTCAGCAATTCATTACAACGTACACTCAAATTTCTCAATCACCTACCTCAACGATTTTTCACGTGAAGACAAACAGAACTCAAGATCCCCTTCGCACTCATCATCGAAAATAGTAACATATAATTTTCTTATAAAAACTATTGGTACGCACTCATCATCGAAAATAGTAACATATAATTTTCTTATAAAAACTATTGTACCAATAGTTTTTCACTTATAAATTGAATCAATGTAATAAATAACATCAAATATATCGACTATTAGTTGGTTTAGTGGAATGAGATGTTAGATCGTTTAACTAACGTAAAATATTTGAATAGTGTTGTTGTGAATGGAACAAGCAGGAAATTTTTATAGTACTTGATCTGAATTAGTTGACTAATGAATTAAATACCGACGATTATGCCAAAAACAATGTAAAATGTGAGATCAAATAGGTTAAAACACAATATCTTGAAATTGTTGTCTGGTTGGATGGTGCAGGAAATTTTGGAAAGTTTATGACTTGGCCAAGGAAATGAATGGATCTTGTTTGAGAGGTATGGCCGTAATTTGGGAGAAATTCTATGTACTTTTCTGGTGCCCTATCTATCTCTGTCTCAACATTAAAAAGTTATATTTGAAGCTCTAATCTTAAATTCTAGATCTTAAATCATAAAACCTAAACTCTAAAAATACATCAACACCAGTACCCTAAACATAAACTCTAATCCTAAACTCTAAACTTTTTTTTAATGTTGGAGTATAAATAGGGGCATCTATTCGATTTTGGGAACCATTATGTTGCTGGTATTTGAAGATAATGAAAAAAATGGAGAAAGCCTTGTTAGGACATAGGTGTGCCCTTGATAAATGGTTTGATAGGCTGAATCCTTGGTCTGAAAATTTTGTGGTCGATAGTCGTCGGATATGGCTATCGTGCTTAGGTGTTCTTATTAATGCGTGGTTCTTGAAACATTGCTGAGAGATGGGGGGACTCATCTGCGTGGATTATAAAACAAAGGCTCCTACCATCCGTAAATTTCACATTGCCTAAAACCACAAGCGTATCAATGACATTGTTGACTTGAAGGTTGTAATAATATATATTAAAGGTAGAAGACTAATTTAATAATTAATACTAATGTTTAATTTACCAACAGGTTGGTCCAAGTGGTAAACAACTCGATATTGCTTAAGTAGGTCTCGAGTTTAAGGCGTTGTGTATGCAGAAAATCTCTAGTGGGGGACTCACTCACCAAAGCCAAGTGTGCGACGCGAATCAGTTCAGATTAGTCAGGGCAAAGCCCTAAAAACCGGAAGGGCAACCAAAAGAAAATATTGATATCAAACTTAGAAACCTTGATTAAGCTCGTGAGCTATTTAAATTGGGTATTTGGTGCTCAAATTCGTCTTGATCGATAGTTGGAGTTGCTTGAGATCTAGCTCGACTTGATAATTACAATCTATTTTCAGTTTTTTTGAGTAAAACTCAAATAGGTATGAGCACAAATGTCTCATTTACACACATAGAACATGAAGGATCACCATGACAATAAACCTTTGTTATACCCATCAAAATTATTCGATCAATAAATGATATATTAATGTCTAAAATACCACGTCAATACTTCCCAGCATACCAACACTGAACCAATTATTTAAAAACCAAAACTTCCCACTAACCGTCGCAACCCGGTCATTAACCCATCTCCATATGCTGTCAAGTGTCAACTAACAAAAACCGTTAAACTCCTATAAATACTGAATCTCACTCTCAAGGGCCTCGAGTCTCAACCACATTTTCCACCTCAACTCTTTATTTATTTCCCGAGAAAATGAGAGAAATTCCTCCACATTTAAGGTAGCCAATGTGGTAATCAATTGGAGCCAAACTCTGGGAATCATCTGAGCTGAAACAGATTGATTAAAAACAGTGATATAACTTGGAGTAAAAGTTTGAGGGGAGGAATTTAAATTTTTTTAAAGTTGGAGGTTTAAATGAAATTTTTAAAAAAAATGAAGGTTTAATTAAAATTTTTAATAATTTTGAGAGATGCAATAAAAAAATTAAAAAATTATTTAAAATTTAATATGAATTTCTAAAAATATTAAAGGTACAAATTAAAAGAATGCGCCCCTAGCTAAAAAAATAAAGAAAATAAGTTTTGTCCACTTTATTTTCCACGCGATCTCGATATTGGTGGATTTGAAACCCGATACAATGGATAGCTTTAGATCCGGTTCTTACGAATCGAAGCAGCTAAAGTTCATTGATCGACGTCTTCAGAAGAAAGAAGTCGAGAATTACGATTCCTTAAGTTAAATCTTCATTTTCTTTTTGCTTTAATAATTTGAAGGTTCCTTTTGATTTTTAAGGCTTTAAGTTTTGTTAATCATAAATATATATGGACTGATATCAACTCTTACAGCTTGTAAGTATTTTTTTGTTTATTACTTCTTTTCGTTGTTCTTTTTTTTACTGTTAACTTCTATTCACAAACAATCCAATTAAGTCAATCACCCAACTTCTTATCAAATTCAACTCAATTCACCATCACCATGGAAAATTTCTAGAAATCTAAAGGAATAAATTAGCATCCTAACCGAATTCCACCACATCAAAAGCAAGAGGAACATAATCAAGCATATCAATCGAATACATCCTAAACTTTTACAACGTGATTTGGATTCAATTAAAACTAGTAACAAATGGACCAAAGCAAATTCTCAATTAAATTCTCAAACTAGTAACAAAGCTTGCTCGCCAAAATCAGTAGTTAGGAGACTTTAAGCCAAATTGGCATCCATATTATTATATCATTTATTATCAACACCATTACAAATTATACTCGTGACTTTCTTGGAAAGTTTTGTAAAACTATCTTTAATATAATTATACTAATTTTCTTTATCAGTTGGCCCTTCTTCTCTCCTTGAAATCACCTTTCAAAAATCTCTAAAGCAATTAGACTGATGAGAACATAAGCTCCATTATAATCTTTACATTCACCTTTCAAAAAATTAATACCAATTCAATTTCAAATTCAATGAAGACAAGTAGTTGTTGTAATCTTTACATTTTCTAACCTTCAGGACCAGGTTAGTTAGCATGAAAAACAGAAGAAGAAATTACTCCCTTGGAGCTCGGTTAAGAAGAGAGAAGTTGAACCTCGAGTTATTGATATCCCAGTAAAGTCCGATTTCGTCATCCTGCTTAAGATCTCTCCTCTTCACAAAGTCGGGAATCCATTTACTGATGAGAACATAAGCTCCATTATTCCACTGCTTGAAAACCAATCCATGTTCACTGTTTGTATCACAGTCATAAACCCAAACCTTCAAGCCTTGAGGAATGTGTGTTTGTTGATCCTCGTCCCAATGTGGCAAGATATGGGATACCACCAATTCCGTTGACAACAGCAGCCTTGACATGTCGCTCAGATCGCTCTTCGTAAGCCTCTTCTTTATGCACCATGGATCATGCCAAACCCTCAACTCATTCATCCTCCTGGTTTCTGTTTTGACCCTTCTTTTCTTGTTTACGGTGGCACAATCCTTTGCCTTTCTCTTCTTGTTTACGGTGGCACAATCCATTGCCTTTCTCTTCTTGTGGGATGTTAAACCATCGGTGAGAGCCAGAGTAAGGTCTCTGTCAAAATCTTTCGTAATGCTACAGCTTTTGTTGAGATTCTGGTCACCGACTTCAAGCCCCCAACTTCCGTTCACCGCAAGAGATAATTCCAACGACATATCAGTCTGTTCCTGCGACAAAGCACCGCTCTTCTTCTCCATGCACATCATATTAGGGACGCTTTGTTTGTACGCAATTACTTGTTTCCCCTTGTCGGTGGACATATTATCACTGGAAAGGGACAATTGCAAGGAGACTCCGCCGTCAGTACCGGCATTGCTCTTCTCCGTTGTACCTTCTGATTTCTTGCAATGGATTTCTTGGCCACAATTATTGTAATTAATCTGAATTAATCGGTTAATAAATCAAATATAAGTAGTTTTATTAAAAAAATTATTGTAATTAAATGAAACATTTTTATATCCGAGTACTACTTTGCCACAATTAAATGGACATGCGGAATAATTTTTTTATAAACTTATTTTATAAAACAATCATTGATTTTTGTTAAATAATTATATATTCAATTAATTTTGGAGTTATGAAATACATAGCATTATACATACACCCAATATGTCTAAAAGTTGTTGTTAGTTAAATTGTAGTCGAGGTAGGGTTTCTAACTGAATATATTGTAATGGCACTCCATTAAAAATAATTTTCAAACAAAAATTTTAAAAGTAATTACAAATAATTACATTTTGAAAAGAAAAAAAATAAATAGTGGTCTCAGTAAAAAAAAATGATGTTCATCTTAAGGCTTAGGTTCAAATAATTTTTTTATGTCTATTATCAAATAGTTAAAAAACATGAACATATATTATATGTAATCAATTGATTATTCGAAAAAATATTAGCTGAACTTTTAAAGGGTGATGTTACATCCCTCGTGAGGGAAACATGCTAGCTGATGTAATGACGAAGATAACGTGAAAGCATCCGTTTGAATTTCGAGAATTTCATAGTTCCCAAATACATTTGCATATGTATTGTATAAAGATTATATCGTTTGAAGTTGTCGGGTTATGTTAACCATTTAGGCTTACTTCTCTATTCATTAAAAAATGAACTACTATAAAAGAAAATTAAAGTTGAACTCGTGTGATAAAATATAATAAAAATTACATGTTTCTTTTACAATAAAAAAAATAGAGAAAGCAATAACCCAAACATGGCGATGAAGTTGTTGGCATTGGCATAATTAATTTATGGCCAAAGCCTTATTAAGTCTAATCCCATATTTGCAGAATCTTTATTGCAGAATAATATGTAAGAAAATATTGGTTAACATCCAAAATTACATGTCTTTTTATATTGCAAGTGAGTTGTTGTTTTTTTTAATCATGGTATGTCATATGTGAGATGTTAGAGTTAATTTTGTTCAGAATTAAATTAAATTCTATTAAAAAATTAAATTAAATTGTCAAAACTAAAATTTAAATCAGAAAATAGATAAATTTGTTAGAATGACTAATAAGACAATTGCTAACTAATTTCTTGTTATCAATAGTACTAAAAATTAGAAAAAACCCTTTTTTAGTGTTTGATAAAACTTATACACACTATGCACATAATATATTCTATTTTTAGTGTTTGATAAAACTTATACACACTATGCACATAAAAATTACTCGAATTTTGATCGCCTAAGAATAAAATCATTTTTTATTGAGACTATTTTTTAAATTCAACTCTCGATATAACTTTGTTGAAAGGATTGTCATGTTTGTTTACATAGGGATCATGCAAAGCCTTACTGGAATATTGATAAATATTTTATTAACTTAAGATTAGTTACAATTAGTATATGTCCGTACAATACAATTATTAGAACCAATTAATATATGATTATTATCTTATATACAGGTGGTAGAAAATAAAGTTTCCACAAGCGGGGTTATTTATGATTTTAGTTTAGGGTTTAGAGGTTAGAAGTTTAGGTTGTAGTGCTTAGAATTTAGGATTTAAGGTTTATGATTTGTTGTTAGAGTTATAGAGTTTTAAGGTTAGAAATAATTTTTTAGATTTAAGTTTGAAAATAGTCATACTTGTGTAAATTTTTTTACACGGACAATTATCAAATATCAATCTATTAATACAATGTATAAATAAAATTATAATTACGATCAATACAATTTGTATAACTACTTTTAAAATCAATTATCACTATGCATGAACACAAACGGATAAAGTAATAACTAAAATATATATGGACAAGATCTACTCATAACTAGTCTTGAACTAAAATAAAATCTCGACTAAAAACCTATACATGCATAAATTTATATATAACGACATTCAAATATAAATACTAAGAGGCCCAATACCTCAACTTTTGTCAAACAACAGATTCTTAATTTGGTTCGTTTTGATTTTATTTATAGGTTATAGAGATACTTTAGTTTAGGGATAAAACATGTAATTTCTAAACTTGATCATTTTTTTTCTTATTTGAATTTTTTGTCCACATTAGCCCGCAAACTTAGTAACTTTTATCAATTTGATCCTTGAACTTATTTTGTTCTATATTAATCTCAAAACTTGACCATTGAACTTGAATTCCATTAAGGAATAAAATGTATGATAGACTTCGAGTTTAGGGACTAACTTTAGAACAATTGTCATGTTCCGGGACAAAAATGAACAAAAGAGGCCAATCTATTAAAATGTATCAAGTTCAAGGACTTATGTGGATAACAAAGTTCAAGGACTAAGTCAAGAAAAAATGTTAAATTTAGGGACTAGCTGTTACTTTATCCCTTGAGATCTATGAACATATATTTATTTCTTTTCTTGAGCTTGGGTTTTAACCTAAATGTAAAGAGCCAGACCTTCTAAGTTTTAATACATACATCTTGCGATACGAGACGTGTAGCGAGAGCGTAATAGCCACGCGCCCTTAAAATTTCCTCTCAACCGAAGTCCCCGAGCCTCAGGCGTCGGATTGATTTCTGCCCCGGCGTCATTGAACGGTGTCTACGAGTGTGTGGCTCCGCCCCCTTAGAAGGTCGTCGTACTCCGGTATCGCAGCAAACGTCCTCGACTGGTGGTTTGCTCGAGGAGATTACAGGTGCAGAGGATTGCTAGGGGTTGCGGTGACGGTCTCTTCCTCGTTTTTGCCAGAATCTTAGTCTGTACTCTCCACCGAGGAACATCGAAAGCAGGTCAACAACGCTTACCAGGCTCAGGAGTCAGTGGTTCCACGGGCAGGAGATCACCAGGGAGTTGGGTCCCCCGTTCCAGCACCGAAAGCGGCGTCTGACAGCTAGAATTTTCATCAAAATCTGGTTGTCTTCTGATCTATTGTTGTTATCTCTTAGGGTCGAAGCTTTTCCAGGCATCATTTACACCGATCTATCAGGTTTATTCCCTTTTTCCAGCGTTCTTCTACCCCCGGCTTTTTGTTGGCTTTCCTCTTTCTTCCCCATGCTGGTTTATTGCTCCCCGCTTTCTTGTTGATTCCACCCTTTCTTATGTGGGCTGAAGTATTTTGCTAGTGCTCACCTTTCCCTGTTAAATTTTGATGCGTGTTAACTGTTATGGGTTGCTATGAATATTTGCTGGGTGCTGGAATTTATTTGGCTACGTTTCAACGTTCCTGGTGTTTTATGGTTATGGATTGTATGTGCTGATATGATGCAACTCATGTTCTACTGAGTTGGGAACTAGTTTCGTGATAGCCATTTTCTCTTGTCGACTGCTTCTGCAGGTTTCGGATTACCTTTGTGAAGTGCTGGTTTTTCTTGAATCCTTTGAATGTTGAATGGTTGTTGTTGCGGCTGTAGTCTTACTTCCATTGGCCGAATTTTTGGTTCTTACTGGATCGATTGTACGGAGTCGTACGTAAGGAAGGCCCTGAAAAATAAGTCGAACCTTTTGGTGGTTATTTGTGGTGGATGGAATGCTTTTGAATTTCCGTGGTTGTGGTTGTATTATCAGCTCCTTTCTCTGAATTTTGCTTGGCTTGTGTGTGTACTCTTGTGGTGACTCTTCCTTTCTTGGTGTTGGTTGCTTCTTCGTGTTCTTTTCGAGTTTCTACCTCGGATTTCCATGGCGCTACTAGCGTGGAATATAAGAGGACTGGGGAACAAAGAGACTGTCAGGGCTCTAAAAAACTCGATCTGGAAACACAAGCCTAGTATAATCTTTCTTAGTGAGACGAAAAAGAAAATGAGATACCTGGAGAAGATACAAAAGAAAATGAAGATGGATGGGTCTTTTTATGTGGATCCGTAGGGGATTGCAGACGGGTTGGCTTTATGGTGGTCATGTGAAACAAAGGTGACAATACTCAGTTACAATAAGAACTTTATCGATGCGAAAGTCTCCCTAAACGAGGGCGAAGAATGGTTCGGAACATTTATCTATGGTACTCCTTACAAAGAAGAAAAACAGGCCTTCTGGGAGGAACTTTCGAAACTAAGAAGGGCATCTGAAGAGAAATGGTTAGTATTGGGAGATTCAAATGTTGTGATGTGCCAGGCAGAGAAGCTAGGTGGGGTGCCGGTAAACCCGATTGAAGCGAATGGCTTTGAGGAATTTCTGGATTCGTCGATGTTGTTGGAAACGCCGATCAAAAGGGGAAGCTTTACTTGGTATAACCAGAGAAGCGATAACGACGCAATCTTGGAGAAACTAGATAGGGTTCTATGCTCCACTGAATGGAGCACCACCTTCCCTAAGGCCATATGTCTAATGGAAATTGTTGTTGCCTCAGATCACAACCCCATAATTCTTCTCCCCTCGGGCTTATCACGAAAATACAAGAAATATTTTAAGTTCGAGACTAAATGGCTTATGGATGAGGAATGCCCTAAGACTATTGAGGATAGTTGGGCTTCTCCTACCCTCGGTGGAGCCCCTAATAGTTTTGGAAAGAAAATTGGCAGAACAAGAACCTCCCTTATCAAATGGAATAAATTGAATCGGAAGCGGAAAAAGGAGAAAAATGAGGAACTCTTGGCCAGTATCCGAAACTTGCAAGGGAGAAAATTGACAGAAACAGAATTGGTGAAGGTAAAATTGATGGAAAAAGAGCTGAACCTGGAATGGGAAAGCGAAGAAAGATACTGGCATCAACGCTCTAGAATTGAATGGCTAAAATGTGGAGACAAAAATACAAAGTTCTTCCATGCATCCACCATTCAGCACAGAAGAAACAATTCCATCATAAGGCTTAAAACGGAAAGTGTGGAATTGCTTGAGGCACATGGGGACATTGCAGAATATCTTCTACGACACTACCAGGGCCTGTTTGAGAAAGATCAGTCAATTGACTTTCAGTGCCTCGGGGACTATATTCCGAAGCTGGTAGACGAGGAGATGAATTCGTTTCTATCCAGAGAAGTCTCCGAAGAGGAAATCAAAGAAGCGGTGTATTCTATGGGGGCAACAAAATCACCAGGACCGGATGGATTCCTGGGCTGTTTCTATCATACCTTCTGGGAAACCATTAAAGAAGAACTGGTGGGGATGATCCAAGGTTTCTTTAGGAACGACGCTTTGGAGCAGGGGCTGAATAAAACAAATATGGTACTCATCCCGAAGAGACCAAATCCTTCTGAGGTCTCCCATTTTCGCCCCATTAGCCTATGTAACTTCTCCTACAAAATCATATTCAAGATCTTAGCATCCAGATTGAAGAAGTTTCTCCCGGAAATCATCTCGCCATATCAATCGGCTTTTGTCAAGGGCAGAGCGATACATGATAATATTATACTGGCTAATGAGGCATTCACGGCAATCAAACAGGCCAAGAAGGGGAAGAAGGGGATAATGGCACTCAAGATCGACCTAGAAAAGGCCAATGACAAGGTGGATTGGGATCTCCTTCAGGTTTTGATGGACATAATGGGTTTCTGTAAGTGGTGGATAGACAGAATCATGGCTTGCGTCTCTTTGACTTCCTTCGCCCTGGTCCTAAATGGAGAAAGACATGGTGAAATTCTCCCAGGGAGAGGGATTCGACAGAGAGATCCCCTATCACCCTTTCTCTTCACACTTATCTCCAATATCTTTTCTTAGATTATGGAAAAAGAAGTGGAATCTAACCGCATGGAAGGGCTCAAGATCAAGAGAAGATGCCCTATTCTCAGCCATCTTATGTTTGCTGATGACTGCCTGATGTTCACCACAACAGATGAAAGAAACCGCTCTTCAATTCTGCAGACTCTCCATCTGTTCCAGAAGTCGACTGGTCAGACTGTGAACTTCCAAAAATCATCTGTTTTGTTCTCACCCAATATCAGTGTCAATTTGAAGAACCATCTCTCAAACATGCTGGGTTTCAGTCCCTTAGAGGAGGATAGTAAATATCTTGGCCTTCCTTCTCTGTGGGGAAGAAGCAAAAAGCAAGCCCTAGCTTTTATCAAAGAGAGAGTACAGAATAAGCTTAGAAGCTGGAAAACCAAGTTCTTAAATCAAGTTGGGAAAGAGGTCCTCATCAAAGCTATTTCCCAAGCCATCCCGACTTACGTGATGCAATGCTTTCTCCTCCCTATCACCTTCTGTGACGAGCTCAACTCATTAGTGGCGAAGTTTTGGTGGAACAACAGTGGATCAAAGGAAAGAAGCATACACTGGATGAGTTGGAGGAATCTCTGTCGACCTAAAGATCAAGGAGGAATGGGCTTCCGCAACCTCAGATCTTTCAATAAAGCACTTGTGGTGAAAGTTGCTTGGAGAGTGCTTAAAAATCCGGACTCCCTCCTGGCTCAAACCCTCCAAATTATATACTTCCCGAATGGTAACATCCTTGACGCTCCCAAGTGAAAAAACTCATCCTGGGCTTGGGCGGGTATAATGGAAGGTATCGAAGTGATCAAAGAAGGCTCCCTATGGAGAGTAGGCAACAGAAGAAGTATTTCCATTTGGAAGGACAATTGGATACCAAAGTTGTCTGGGTTCCGGATCTCATCACAAGCCTCACCCCAGTCCTCTTGTCTATCAATCTCCAGTCTCATGATTCCCGACAAAAGCTTATGGGACCGTTCTAAACTGGAAACCCATTTCTTGCCTGCGAAAGTGGAGGCCATCCTAAACATCCCAGTTGGGGGACCAGAAGTCAAAGACATCAGAATCTGGGCTGGAACGAAGAATGGAGATTACTCTTCCAAATCCGGTTATTGGTTCATTGAGAACAACAAGGGTTTGAAGATGGATCCTTCATCTAGAAATGCACCGGATAGCAACAAAGGCTTATGGAACTCTATTTGGGGCCTTAAAGTTCCATCCAAAATTCGGTCTTTCCTCTGGAAGCTCTGCCACAACATTATCCCTACCAAAGGGACACTTGCAGCCCGATTCTATGGGAGCTTTGCTCACTCGGACCGATGCCCACGATGTGAGGAAGGATCAGAATCTATTGAACATCTTCTATTCTTTTGCCCTTTTGCACAAGCGGTTTGGAGAGCGTATGGATTCAACTACTTTCCCTCCGCTATAGGATTCCCTGACTTTTCCCAATGGTGGCTCAAAATTGATGAATTCAGGAAAGAAGGGAATTTCGACGAAGGATATGGTCTTACTGCCTTTCTTCTTTGGGCAATTTGGAAATCGAGAAATGCCTTTGTGTTCGAGCACAAGAAAGACATTCCGTGGGAAGTTTGGCTACGAGCGGAGAATTCATTCCAGAAGTTTTCTCGGGAAACAACACCGTCTACGAATTCCACTACAAGCCATCCTAAGCAGGCTGTCAGCTGGACCTCTCCTCCTTCAGGTACAATTAAAATAAATTGTGACGCGGCCTTTGAAAATCTTACAGGAAGGGCTACGGTTGCAGCCATTGCTCGTGATTCCACAGGTCACGTCATCATTGGAGCCTCAGAACCCAAGCTTGCCCCCTCCGCGGTTGTGGCTGAAGCTAAGGAAATCAGGCTAGGTTTATCTATGGCTTTAGCAGAGAATTTCCCGCTAATCATCATTGAATCGAATTGTCAGGCGGTTGTCAATGGGCTCTGCTCAGGATCCTGCTCTGAATGGACCTCGTCGGCTATCGAAGAGGACATTAGATGCAAAGCGAAAGCCTTTGTAGGTTGTTCATTTTCTTTTGTTCCACGCTCTTGTAATCAGGTAGCCCATTGGCTTGCTAAGTTTGCTAGGGTTTCCCAGGGCCGAACATTATGGGAACATCCTTTTCCCTCCGGCCTCTTGATGTATTTGTGATTTTTGTTTTCAATGAAATCCTTACATTTCTGATAAAAAAACACATACATCTTGTTGTATCCAACTCGATCGGTTTTTGTGCTTTTTATTTAGACCGATGGGTTCAAATTCAGTTTGCTATTCAAATTATTATTATTCATTTAATAAAAATTATTTAAATTTAATTAAAAAGGTAAATGCAAAATTACTTTTTCATATTTCTGCAATAAAGTGAGTTTAATCTATAAAAATAGATTGAATATCAAAATCATTCGTATGATATTGAAATCCGTAAAATAATCATAATTAGTGAGTATATAAATTAAATTAATTCATTTAAAAAATAAGATGGATATTAGATTTGGATAATGGTTATCCACAATAAAAATTAAATTAATTCATTTAAAAACTAAGATGGATATTAGATTTGGATAATGGTTATCCACAAAAATAAAGCAAATTCCGATAATGAAAATCCAATGGGTTAATATTTTGCATTCATTATGAATTTGTTTCTAATAGTAATTAAAATATTGGCTTAAAGGTGAAATTAGTCTTCAACAAAAGTTAAAAAATCAATTAAGTCCGTATGAAAAAATTTTAATTCAATTTAGCTCTCAAAATTCAAATTGTGTCTAATTTAGCCCCTCCATTACGTTGACCATTAATGCCCTCTAACGGTCAAAGATAGAAGGACGAGTGACACACTCTGAACGTGCCACATCAAAAGTGATTTTTAAAAAATTATAAAAAAAACCCTAAAAAATTCAAAAAAAATTTACAAAATTATAAAAATTCGTAAAAATGAAAAAAAAATTAAAAATTATTTTAATTTTCTTATTTTCCTTTAATTTTTTAATAAAAACATAAAATAATATGATTTTCTAAAGAACTCCAAAGTTTCATTTCTTAAAAAAAGCCCCATAAATCCTTAAATCAAATATTAACACCGATTCAACCACTGGCCACTCTCTGCCGCAGGAAAACTCTATCATCTTCGTCATCCTTGCACCCATTTTTATCGTTCGACACCCCTTGCATCGCCCAACCCGTTCTCCATAAATCCAAAGTTGTTATTAGTTAAAATGCAGGTAGGTTTCTATTTCGAATAGAAATTCTCTATCCTTTTGGTGCCTTTTTTGTGTCCATGCGCTAGAAATATGTATAAATCAAATTATCAATATATGAAAAATTTTATAAATTGAACCTAACAAGTGGTCCTAGTGGAAAAGTAGATGATGTTCATCTTAGGAGACTTGGGATTAATCACTTTGTCTACAAGATGTCTGCACATTGTCAAAGAGTTAATAATATATATGTTTTATAATCACCTTTAGACTATTCAAAAAAATGAAAAATTTTACAAGTTTATCTAAATTATCCAATTTTTTGCTAACTAGTTATATTTATTAATGAAGATAAATACTAAAGGTGGCAAACTGACCCGAGACCCAAACCAGTTTTACCCGATCCGAGACTCGATATCAACCCGAACAGGATGATTCAAAACCTGAAATAAACTGAATTGAAACTAACCCAGTTTTTAGTTGAACCGATATGGACCTGAACTGATTTTCAACCGAATAAAATGGACCTGAATCGATTTCATATGAACCGAAAGTAACCTGAGTCGAAGGCAACCAGAAATAAAGAAAAGATATTAAAAGAAATAATAAAAGATTTGATGTGAATCGTCACACAACTCACCAAAAAGTTAAATATATTGGCTTTATAAAGCCACATATGGGTTTAAAAAACTAATCTGGCCTGAAAACTCGGTTGAAACATATTGATCTCCTATTGAACCGACCCAAAATCAACCGACTCGAAAATACCCGACTCAAAAATTAACCGAACTGATGTGACCTGATCCATACTGATAACCGAAACCGAATGTGATTAAAAATTGAACCTGACCCAATCCGAAATGACCCGAATTGAATGGCCTGTTTGCCACCTCTAATAAATACCCATTATATGAATTATAAGGTAAAAGATGTTGATCCACACTTAGAAAAACTCAAAGCTCATTGCAGCTAAATATAATTTGACCTAATAATTATTCAAAATAGGTTCACCTAATAAAACAATCAAAACATCAAATACACCTCCCTACTAGAAAAACGATATCAAATGAACCTACATACCCTTCAATTGAAAAGTATACAATCATTGTAACCCCCTCGACCCGGCCTGGATGTGAGACCGAACCGAACGGGTCATACGAAGAATATTAGAGTAAACCAGAAAAGTTTATTTCAATAAACGACCCTATTTTTTCTTTTTATCTTGTCTAGATGCACATTATTATTCCAATTGATAAGACTCGCAGCGGAAGAAACATCAACTCAATTAGACATCGATTTTGCATTCAATTAATTATGGACATGTGTTAGGGACCAAATTAAATTTTAGAAAAATATAGGGGCTTCATCCTACCATCCTTTAATTAGTCATATTACATGCCACTGTGTCAAATACCAACCTAATTCGATCATCCAAGCTCATTTAATTACATTCACAACATTTCGGGACCAAAACGTAAGAAACAAAACTTCAAGAAGATTCTAAATAACTAAATAACTACTTAGGGTGCGTTTGGTTCACGGAATGTAAGATTACCTTTGGGAATAAGATTCCCGAAATTTAACATTACTTGACACATTACTGGGAATGTGACATTACCTTGTTTGGTTTATTGTATAGGGATGTAACATTACTGTGTTTGGCTGGAGGTATATAAGGTTATCTGGAAGTAAAATTTACTAAATTGTCCATATGTTATATTTTCTTTTTAACATGTTAAACTTTCAATATTAACTTAAAAATACATGCACAAAAATTAATAGAATTATTTTTGTTACACTATCTAAAATTTGTAAAAATTATATATTTATCATATTTAATATAATTATTATATTAACTATTCTTTAAAAGAACCCAACAAGTGGTCTCAATGGAAAAATGGATGACGTTTGTCCTAGAAGACCTGGGTTCAATCACTTTGTATATAATCACCTTTAGACTATTAAAAAACTATTTTATATATACTTACCCTAGTTATCCTCTATTAAAATATTTTGTAAATTTTTAAATGCTAGAAATTTAATATGTTCAAAATTTTAATTTTTTTATTACTTGTGACATGTCAAGCAAATTAAAGTAAATAATAAAATAAATCTAAAAGTTGTATAATACTTATAAAAATTTATATAATAAGTTTAACCTACTAAAATATTTTACAAGGTCATAAACATAAAAATAAAATTAAAAACATAAACTCTAAACTTATTAATTTTTAAGCAATATACTATCGCAATATATAACTTATAAACATCATAAATATAATATTAATAAAAATAAATTAAATATTTGTAACACCATTTAAATATTAAATAAAAATATTTAATTAATTTACACCACACATATTTAATCAACTAATTAAATTTTACAAAGGATCTATATGAACAAAATCTATTAACATAGGGGTAATATGGTCCAAAAGGGAGGGAATTGACAAATACCTAAGAAATCCAAGGGAATCACATTCCCACCCTTTAATGAAAAATTGCTACTGTTGGGAATGTAAAATTACCCCTTGGAGGGAATGCTCTCCAACCAAATGTGGGTATGTGATTCCGGAAAAAATCATTCCTCCAGGTAATGATCTTTTCCACGAACCAAACACCCCCTTAGCGTATCGGTACACTCAACCCTGTATCGATACGCCCTGTACCGAAACAGCTCTAGGTGTTTCAAAATATAAACATGTACCGATACAGTCTTATAAGCGTATCGATACACGAAATTCCAGTAACTAAATTATCCAAGCATATTTCGATACACCCCTCATTATATCGAAACATTATGCCCATTTCAGACTCATTGTATTGATACGGCCGTAGGCGTATCGATATACTTGGGCCTGTAATGTCACGATTTGTTGGTTTTTCACTCTTTAGTGCAACTCAAACCACCTAAACATGCTTATAACATATACATAACATATCCAAAGATAAACCTCAATAAAAAATGGCATATTCAACATCATCTTATGGCAATATGCTTCAAGGAGAAACTATAGGCATGCAACCTAGAAATCAAGCCAATCAAGATACCAAAAATCATAGCAAAGAATAATCCAAACACCAATGACCATTTACAAGTCTAAAACAACAATATAAACTTGCTCAAATAGGGAGTTCACACATATCTCCCAAAAACACAACATATCCCCCATTGCTCTTATTACTTATAGTCCAAACCGAAACATACTTTCAAGAATGAAGTCTCTCTTGATCCCTTGCTCCTCGCTGCCTTCCAAACCTCAATTCTCTACATTGATGGACAAAATAGAGCGTAAGCACACAAAGCTTAGTGAGGAGTGCTCAAAAACAAAACACCATCAATGTATTTAAAACTATTTTCCACATCCTCATTGAAATCTCATTTCAATTATTTTAAATCATCATTTGAAAACCATATTGCTCTTAAAACCATGCACATTAACTAATAAAAAACATGCATAATAAACTTTATGCATCATGTATCATGAACCAACATCAAGTCCCATTACTAACACTCAATTTAAGCCTTCACATGCATAACTACCATATGCAAAGCTTAAAGAGTAAACATGTACAAATCATATTTTATAACACAAACCATTTCATGATACATCATCACTTATATTGACTTACAAGTGATCATTAACCATGTTCCATTCTCAAAATATCATATCGGATACACGGATTCAATAAGTGTTCTTATAACACTTCAAGCCATCTTAACCGTAATATTGGTACAATCACAACCAAATGGTACAATCACAACCAACAGGGACAACAACCTCAATCATTGGTTAGATGCTTAACCCACTATCGAGAGACGAGACACCAACCTCCTCAATCGTTAGGGTACTTGGATGGGAACGAGACACCAACCTCCTCGACATCCAATGCGGCTTATTTATAGTGCATCCAATGCGGCTTAACCAAATTGTAAACCATTTTCATAACATCACTTTCCAATATAATTCACATTTAACCACATATCTCACTGTTTTCAAAGCATCAATATTAATAATTTTCCCAAAGCATTAAACCATGCTTTAAAACACAAGTATAAATATGAACTTACAAGGATCACTTACCTTGTGCATCCTTCATCAATACTTCATTAAAAATAGTAAACCACATACTTTAAACATGTTTTAATAGCAAGTAACATGAATTCAAAAACCATGTGCATAAACCATTTCAAAATAGCACAACCGAGGAAGAAAATTCTTATACTTACTTCCGAACTTAGACAAGCGTTTCAAGCTCACATATAAGTTCCTAAAAACACCCTTAAAACGTTTCAAATTTGAAAACCACGTTCTCACTCACCGACACGCGAAACCTTGATTAGCCAACGTGAAACTAAGCGTCTGAAGCTTCCAAAACCTCACTAGTTGCTTCCGAAATATTCTCCCCTATTTTAACCACATAAGAACAGAGAATTAATGCATCTCAATGCATTCAAAACTCCAGCAAGTAATCCTACCACATTGTCTTGCCCAAAACCACCAAAACGCCCATCTGAAACAACCGAAAACATCATCAATTAACTTCCAAACTTAACCCAGCTAAAATCTAACACTTTCAACCATCCATTAACATTGATTAACATCCAAAACTATCATATTACCAACCTTATACATCCAGCATTCACAAAACCACCACAACACCACAAAAACCCAATTCTAGCAACCTAAACAACTAGAGACTCATATAGTTTCGAGATTACCATGCTTAAACCTTAATATTAACATTATTAAACTTACAAATCATGATTAAAATCAATCTTAAACCCAGAAAAATAGATCCATTACGAAAATTACACAAAATCATCAATTAAAGTTTGATTTATCCATTTTCTTCAAATTAAAGAGTAAAGTACTTGGGAATTTCAATAAAGAACCTTGATTAGAGGAGAAGAACGAAGTTTACCACTAATCCCTTGCTTTTCCCTTAATTGTCAAGATTTGATTGAAAATCTCAAGAAACCATTGAAACTAGTTAAGGAAAATCCATGGAAATCATTTGGAGATCAAAGTAAAATGAAAAGGAATAAATCTCTAAAAGTTTTGAAAGAAAATAGGTAGTTTTGCTGATGAGAAAATAGAGAGAAATCTTGGGAAAATGGGAGTTACGTCAAAATGTGTTTTAAAGATTAACTACCTTTTTAATCAATTTCTTTTTAAACCTTTTAATTAATACACATTTAAAAAAAAGTCAAGTTAAGGGAATAGTTGATTAAAATTACATTAAGCTCCCTAAAGATTCTAAGCTTTGACTCTTTGCAAAATAGTCATTAAAATAGTTTTTAATTTTTACAAGTTAGTCACTAGATCGAAATGTCCACACTCCAATTACCATTTTCCAAAATTTATTTCACCAGCCCCTTATACATATTGAAAAAGGATTTAAGAATTTTTATATATTTTTATCATTCTCCGAACTAGGCTTCTCCTGAACTCATCCCAAAACCAACCCGAGTCTCCAATCTTGATCCAACAGACCTTAAACCCAACCTAAAAACCTCTAGGCCCAAAACAGGGGCATTACAATCACGCATCCCTCAAAAATCAAAGGGCTCGTTAGATGTAAAAAAGGTGTGTTGTATTAAATAACACTCGTGTATTAAAAAAATGGATGAAAGATGGTTGTTACTACATAAAGATGTTTGGTCATGAAATTTGTGATAAAGTTAAAAGATAAGTGTTATGTATGAATGTGTTGAGAGTGGCAATCGATTGAATAAAACCAAGAGGGGGTGAATTGGATTTTTAAAGAATGTGGACACTAATTGCAAAGGTAGAAATTGCAAGGTGATTTTGAGTGGTTCAACTCCCTTAATTGAGTTTACATCCACTACCTTAGTGAACACACTAAGGATTTTCCACATATCCACTAATTTGTCTTTCCTTTAAGGATAAGGAGTAACCTTACACAATTCAATAGACTTATACCCCAAAGTCTATTAAATCCTTTCCCCAAAACAAATACAAAGAAACAAACTAGGAAATCCTCACAAAGAAGGTGTTTGCACAATATAAGCTCCCTCACACGCCCAAAGAAACACTACCAAATGAATTACAATGAAGAACACTCTAGTGTTTACAAGAAAGATGGAAAACTAAGCACAAATTGGATTCTTGATTGCTTGAATGTTTTGATAGACTTTCTTGTTGTTGCTGAGATGGTTTATCCTTGTTTTTGTATCCTCTCTATCAATACTAGCCGTTGGGGATGGCATCAAGCCGTCACCTACAAAAAAACAAAGCATTTATAAAAGGATGGATCGATCCTTTTTCATAAAATATTATTGTTACAATAAAGGGATTAATCCTTTTGCACTTGGAGACTGGAAACAAAAATATAAGTGAAACTGTCTATAAAGGGATCGATCCTTTTCATTAGGGGATCGATCCTTTTTGCCTTAGAGTCTGGAAAGCATTTTTTGTAGTGCAAAAACGGATCATACTTATTTTGAAAAAGATCGGCTAAGTTGGAAAACATTCGAAACAAATTTTTCAAGTTTTTTTGGACTTTGAATTGTTTTTGAAAGATTTAATATATCTGATTAAGTCCAAAAACATTTTTCTTTTAATTTGTTATATCAAAATATTAGTCCAACCAAATGTACCTTTTTACCCTTAAATTTCTAGCTCTATATTTTCTCTTTGTTTTGACATTGATTATTATATTATTTTTAGGGTTTAGTGTTTGGGGTTTGTAGTTTAAGGTTTAGGGTTTAGGGTTTGATAGTTCATAGAATTGGGTTTTAGGGTTCATATTGTAGGGTTTAGTGTTTGAATGTCATGGTTTATGGTTTAAGGTTTAAAGTTTAGTGTTTAAGGTTTGTGGTTTTTGGTTAGGATTTTAGGTTTGGAGTATATGGTTTAGTGGTTGGGGTTTATTGTTTAGGGTTTATAATTTAAGGTTTAGTGTTCATGTTTTTGGAGTTTAGGGTTTGAGGTTTAGGTTGGGGTTTAAAGTTTATAATTTGTGGTTTTATGTTTGGGGCTTGGGGTATATGTGTTATAGTTTGGAGTTTAATGTTTAGGGTTCATGGTTGGGAGTTCGAGTTAAAGGTTTAAAGTTTATGGTTTAGAGTTTAGGTTAGGGTTACAGTTTAGAGTCTGTTGTTCAATATTTGAGGTTTAGGGTTGGTTTAGGGTTATGTGTTGGGGGATCATTATTAAGGATTAGGGTTAGTATATTTAGAATGATGTAAATACATAAAAAATAATATGATGGTACAATTGACAAAACTGACGTGTTAAATAAACACCACTTTTACCATGTGATAAATATCACCCAACTTGTATGTAAAATAATACGCTGTATTAAATTTCACATATACTAAACACACGTATAAAAATAAATTTTTTGAGTTCCATTGATTGGCCTAGTGACTAAGGATGCTCATATTGCCCCATCTTGTATGGGTTCAAATCTCAATATGAGAATGTAATCTCTATTTAATTAAAAAATAAAATACATGTGTGATAGTGTTTTTGAAAAACTACTAAGACTTTTCGTGTATCACTTTTGAAAAAATGATTTATTAAAAGGGAAAACTCGAACTTTGGAAAACAATAAAAATTTGGAGTCGCCACCGGCCACTAAGGTAGGTCGGACACCACAAAACCAGAGATTCACTTTAAAACGGGTTCGGGAGTTGGTTACGTGTGGGGAAGGGTTAGCACCCCCATCACGCCAAGAAATCAGTACAAAATTACTTGTTGCCTTTTTTTATCGATAGAAATTATTTAAAAACCAAAATGAATTTAATAAAGGGGTTCTTAAATGAAAATATGACTTAAATAGCGCGGTCTATATCGAATTGTGGCTTTGGAATTAATTGAACATTTAATTAGAAAGGATGACGGTACACCGAACCATAGACTAAACCGACATCATATAAGACTGACTACCGTGTTAGTTTAGGGTTCAAATCCCGTACGTCACCTTTATGCATGATGCAAGCAAGTAAAAGATGATGCGTGGTAATTTCTTTTTTATGTTTCCGCTTACCTAGAGACGAAGAAAATTAACCCAAATATTTGATCGACATCCATTAAGCTTGGATTGTCATAACACAAATACCAAAGTTAATTAATACCTCTCTTTGGGTATAAATTAAGTTCGATTAACATGCTTAACAATTAGCGGTCTCATGAATGACATGTATAAGATGCATGCCATAAAAGAGCTTTGAAAATAAACAAATAAAAGCGCACCCAAGGCCCTAACTTAAAGGCTCGAATTATGAAAATTTCGTTAGTGATCTAATTATTCATTATGTGATTCTAATATTAAATCCTTGATCATTTCAATCCTAATTAAGGGACTCGGATCAATTATGGATTATCTTGTTTTATCCCATCTAGAAATAATATTAATTTTATGATTAAAGTGAATGTGGATAAACCGGCTTAACAAACTTAATATCCATCCTAATAAGCCAATGATGAATTTAAGTTAATTAGACCGATTAGAGCCGTAAACCTAATTCAAGCTCTAAACTTAAACCGACCTAATTGTTCGAATCGTGCCCCTATAAGGCAGGTACATGATCTGGAACAATTAAATCGATTTTACCAAATTAAAGACTAATCTAACTAACCCAAGCCCACCTAAACTAAGAAACAAGCCCAAAAGAATCTAAATCTATTCATTTAAAACATATGGCCCAAAAACCCCAAATTAATGGACATTAAGAGAAATAATTCAACAAGGCCCAAAATTAATATCATTCGAAAACACATATTATTTTATTAAACATATTGACGTTTTTATCACATTTTAAAAAAAACGAGCTTCTAATTCTTTATATACATCACATTAAAAAACACCACTAATCAATTAAATTAAGTTAAACATTTGAACAAAAGACCATTTACCCTTGTTTAACATTAGACTTTAGATTACATAACATGTTAAGTAAGTTTTACATTAAATATTAAGAAAACACAACACCATTGATAAAGAAGCAACATCATGACCACAAAAAGAACATTCTATTCATACAAACATACAATTAAAACATAAACAGAATACATTAAAATAAACAAACATGTATTAATCATACCATATGAATAAAATCAAGCAAGAAACAGTACCAAAATGAAAGAAATGCAAAAAACAGTGGCCAAATCGAAGAGACATGAAAATAAATACAAAACTATGAATGGGGACTAAATTGAAACAGACTCAAAATATGGGGGAGGGGATGACCAGAAAGACCGTGGGTGATTCGAATCAGGACAAGATTGAAAACATACACAAAACCCTAGGGACCTAAGGTGCAATTTGAAAATGCGGAGACCCTTAGCCTGCTAAGGACGCGACACAGAGGGACCAAACGTGAGATTACCCAAAAATTAAAACCTAAAAACTCTATAAATACCTAACCTAAACCAACCTTAGCCCCCTTTTCCAACTCTGAAACCCTAGCCGCCATAGACCTCTCCTCGACCATCTAATACCGACCGGTGATATCCACCGTCTGGTGACCTTGAAATGTCTTCGAAAAGAATCCCAAACAAACCTAAACCCTAGAAACGACCATCTCTCGTACTAAACCCACCTAGAAGACAACCCCAAACAAGACCCTTTCTGTTTTCTAAAAAAATACCCCAAAACCTATTTTTTGACTCGAAAGCAGTTGCAAAAAAAAGGGCTTCGCGTCTCCTTCAACCGACTCACACTTCAAAGTCATGGGAAGGCCGGGATTGTCATCAGTGAAAGAAAAAAGGCCATCTTGAAAAGATGAAATGGAAAGGTAAAAACAAAAAACTTTTCTTTCTCTTTTTTATGTGGTGCGATGATAAAGATGACCTCTACAATTCTTTCTTGCTTGTATTTCTCTTTGTATTTTGAAAAAAGGATCCGCATTACATTACTGTTCTTTCGGCTTTATAGTCCGAGATTACAAGGTTTTTCTAATTACATAAAAACTACGAAAAAATGCCATTGGTTGCTAGTATTTTTGTTTGCATTCGTTCTGAAATCCGTTGTACATTCCTTTGCCGCACCCGTCCTTTCCTGACCCTTTTGTTTTTTTTTGTATGCGTGGCTGCTGGAGGAGAGGACGGGGACCAAGGGTTGTTGCGGCCGATGTGGTTGTACGGATTGTATGGGGAAGCCGAACGGGTGAGCGGTGGCTTGCACGCGCACGTTTCAGGAGACGGTGAGTCGCGCGTGGATCGTACTCGTATGGAGAAGCAATCATGGTCGCTCGTTCAAGCCATATCCAACGATTTGTGTTCCTACGACGCTAGAGCATCCTATGAGTCCGAGGTGCTTCGCACGAACCGTACGTACGAGCTGAGGCAGCTGAAGAGTCCTAGTTTTGGACCGTCAGATCCGGCTGTGATCCTGCGGCGCACAAAGGGGGTGAGACATGTTAGGGTTATCATATTGGGGTGGTAGCTGGGCCGAACGGGCCTCATGTAGTTTTAATTAAATTTGTAAATGGACGGTTAATATTATTTTTATTTGGGCTTTGATTAATTGGGTTGCTACTTTTATTTAAACTATCTCTTTGTTTAGTATAATAATTATAATAGTAATTATAATACTAATGGTAATAATAATATATGATAATAACGATGATGATTCATATTAATAATAATAATAATAATAATAATAATAATAATAATAATATAGGATAATATTAATAATAATTAATAGTAATAGTAATATATAACTTTGATATATATATATATATATATATATATATATATATATATATATATATATATATATATAAGAAGACAATATCAAAAATAACTATAGTAATACGGTTAATAATGGAATTAATTATAACATATAGTAACACTTAGGAAATAAATAATATTCATATGTATCCATCATTTTACAATAGTAGTGTATTAATTAAAGCCTATTATAAACACCTTATGATAAAAGAAAATACCTTATCTATATCTATATCTATATATATATAACATATAGTACCACTTAGGAAATAAATAATATTCATATGTACCCGGCTAAAATTAGTGATTACAGTTGCCCCTCTTTGCTTATACTTGTGGAACAAGAATAAAGCAAAGACCATAAGCACTAATTTTGTCCGACGTCCATGTTTGAGTGATTTGCTCCTCCGAAGCGGCAATGTGCAAACTGCTCATCTTTCTAAAACAACCGGGATAAACTGGGTAAGTCTTCTGGTCTTTTTGCACGAAAAAACCTTGAGCTCTTTTGCTCGTAAATCTTGGTGTGGCGAGTTCGAAGTCCTTCGCCTGAAGTCCTTAAGCTTTGAGTCTTTGTCTCCTTTGCTTTGAGAACTTAACATAGCGAATTTGAAATCTTCGCCTTGAGCTGTGAGTGTTTGTCTCTTTTGCTCGGAAGTCCTAATTTTAGTGAGTCTGAAATTCTTCACCTCGAGTTGTGAGTATCTGTCTCTCTTGCTCGAAAGTCCTGATTATGGTGAGTCTAAAATTCTTCACCTCGAGCTGTGAGTATCTGTCTCTTTTGCTCGGAAGTCATAATGTGGCAAATTTGAAGTCCTTTGCTTGAAATACTCGAGCTTTGAGTATATGACTCCTTCGCTTTGAAAACCTGACATGGCGAATTTGAAATCTTCGCCTTGATCTACAAGTATCTTTCTCTTTTGCTCGGAAGTCCTGATCATGGTGAGTCTGAAATTCTTCACCTTGAGCTATGAGTATCTGCCTCTCTTGCTCGGAAAGTCAGATATGGCGAGTCTGTAATTCTTCGCCTTGAGCTATAAGTATCTGCCTCTCTTGCTCGGAAAGTCTAATATGGCGAGTCTGAAATACTTCGCCCGAAGTTTTGAGCAATGAGTATCTTCCTCTTCTGCTATGAAATTCTGAAGCTGTGGGTCTTTTCTTTCTTCTTTCTTCTCTCTTTTTTCTTCTTTCTTTCTTCTCCCTTTCTTCTTTTTCTTCTTTTTTTCTTTCCTTTTTCTCATTCTTGTTTTCTTCTTCTTCTTCTTCTTCTTCTTCTTCTTCTTCTTCTAGTCCTTCTTCTTCTTCTTCTTCTTCTTCTTCTTCTTCTTCTTCTTCTTCTTCTTCTTCTTCTTCTTCTTCTTCTTCTTCTTCTTCTTCTTCTTCTTCTTCTTCTTCTTCTTCTTCTTCTTCTTCTTCTTCTTCTTCTTCTTCTTCTTCTTCTTCTTCTTCTTCTTCTTCTTCTTCTTCTTCTTCTTCTTCTTCTTCTTCTTCTTCTTCTTCTTCTTCTTCTTCTTCTTCTTCTTCTTCTTCTTCTTCTTCTTCTTCTTCTTCTTCTTCTTCTTCTTCTTTATTCTTCTTCTTCTTTTCCTTTTCTCATTTTTCCTTTTCTTCTTTTCTTTTTATTTTCTTCTTCCTCTCTTTTCTTTCTTCTTTTTCTCATTCTCTCTTCTTATTTCCTCTCGTTCTTTTTCTTTTTTTCTCATTCTCTCTTTTTGCTTTTCTTTTAATTTAAAAACCAGGAAACCTGAACTTTAAATAAACATTCCAAGGGGGATAAAATTGAGAATTTTGAATTTTGAGGAAAACATCCTTTTGGAAAGGACCAATTTGAGGAATTTAAATTTTTGAGAAAAATATCCTTTTGGAAGGAATAAATTGAGGAATGGAGTTTTGAGAAAAAAAAACATTCTTTAAGAAAGATAACATTGAAAAATTAGGAATTTTACGAAAAAACATCCTTTAGGAAGGATAAAATTGAGAAATTGGAATTTTTAGAGAAATTATCCTTTAGGAAGGAATGAAATTGAGAATTTTGATTTTTGAGAAAAATCCTTTAGGAAGGATAGAAATGAGGGATTAAAGAACCTTAATACCAGTCAAAGGATTCTTGAGATCCATTTCTCTTCTCGTAGAGCCGTAGATCCACCCTTTTATCAATCTTCAAAAACCTGCTTAAAAAAAGCACAATGCTATGATGGCATGAGTTAGCATGCCCCTAACATAGGGATGTCTAACTATCAATGATGCATGAGCATATTTCATGATGTAAAGATGTGTATGGCCATGAGAATGCAAAGATACATGGCTTTAGCTCGTCTCTGCTCCCTGAGTCCAATGACCTTAGTCGCAATCATAATCATTAATCAAGTACTTTCAAGCCGTATGCCATCTCCCATCTATTTTGATTCGAAGTCGCATACGCAAAAGCCCATGTTACCCCACGGACAATGATGCCCCAATGGCCCTTCATCATCTCACATTATGTAGTATCCCTCAATTTGGTCTCCACTGACGGCGACACATTTATCTCTGAAGTAATACCAGGAAATTTATTTGTTTTGAAATATGTCAATTCGTTGGTCGTCATTCTAATGAAGAATGGATTTTCAGATTAATATACAGAACCTTGAAACCAAAATTCTAATTAAAAGAAAAATAGAATAGGATGCTTCGGATATCAAATGCAAGAGCGTCTTAGATTCAACTTTCAGATGATCACTTCAAGCATAGCTTGCGTCTATGAAGACTTTGAATGTTGTGGCGATATTTGAAGTTGCGAGACCCCTCCCAAATCGCTCGGTTCATCCTCATGATTATGGTACTTGCTGGATCAGCTCGATTACTATTCCTTCTAGTTCTTATCATGTTTCTTCATTCATATGTATGTTTAAAATTTCAACTTTTGCTTAGCCCATGGGACATGTGCGTTTATGATTACCATTGATTTCGTGTCGGTGTCCTCAAGGATTCCTTTCCGGGACTTATTCAATTTGTCCATTTATTTCTTTTTCTTAGGGGAATTCAACTCGTCACAATCCTTTGGCTCGAGAATAAAGATGGAGCACACAACGATACCCCGAGTTACTCGGAATGGTCACGATTTTGAAAATATTAACATCACTCATGAAGCGAAGAGTTTCGGGCTTCAGCGGAGTGCCCCTAAAATTCCACACTCATATTCGAAAATACCTATTACCATGTTTCGGAAATTGGAGTGCTTTTTGTTAATGCTTATTACCAGACTCTGAAGTTAAAAACATTTTATTTTGAAATAGTCTATTTTCTTTTTTCTTCTCTTTTTAGGAACATTTAAGCAACTCCATTTGGGCTCTCTTAGGAGATTTTCTTATAATCGAACATCATCGAAGGAATAGTAATCTTGCTTCTCTCGTTTTTTCGACCAGAAGTGGACAGAGCGGGAAATCTCACTTCATCGTTATCACAACATTCGATCGATCTTTTTTTATTAGAATCAATGCCACATCAAGCATGTGATATCCGAAGACCTACGGAAGTAAGGAGGGATATGCATATATATGATTTCAAGGTCATTGTATGTTAACCGACATGCATTTTCATTAGAAAGAAAATTCGCAAACATAACAAGTGCCCATAAAATGGTCATTGCTATCATTGGGCAAATGATAGCAATGTTTGTTTCATACATTACTTCAAGAGAAAATGCAAGATGAAAGAAGACTCAAACACACGAGCTCCTAACAACCCGGGAAACAACACTTCCCCAAAAGTCTAGCTCATCATTTTTTTTCAGAGCCTCAACAGACCGTTCTCGATCTGTCCCTGAACTTTTTTTTAGTTCCCCACAATTCTTTGTGGTGTGGCCCGTGCTTCCCACATGGTAGTCACATCATAGCCTTCAAGATAGAGAGGATCCTTTGGTTTGGACTAAACTAGGGTCTGAAGCTTCTTCTCAATAAGCACTGAGAGTAGATCGGTGTACGACATAGGAACCAGGTGAAGAACCCCTAGAGGCTTTGCAGACCATGACGTTTGATTATGAAAGCGGCCATAAGATTGGTTGTTTGGGCGAGAGCCCACCATATGAACTTGGGACTCATGCCCCTTGTGGGCGGTTGTGCTATAGGGTTCCACTATTTTCCCTTTCTTAATAGCATCCTTAATACGTTCTCCCGTCATGACCATGTCCGCAAAGCTATTAGCGGGATTGCTGATCAACCGATCATACAAGACTCCATTCAGAGTGTTCACAATCATAGGAATGATTTCACCTTCTGGCAGTGGGGGTTGGACCTGAGCTGCCTCGTCTCGCCAGCGCTGGGCATACTCACGGAAACTCTCATTGTGTTTTTGTTCCAAACCTTGTAGCATGAGCCGATTTGGAATCATATCAGTTACATGCATGTACTAACCTATGAATGCTCTTGAAAGATCTCTCCATGACTTGATGTCAACTCGACTAAGTTGAACATACCAACGGGTTGCGGATCCGGTTAAACTGTCTTGAAAACAGTGGATAAGTAGCTTCTCATCTTTTATAAAAGCTGGCATCCTCCGGCAATACATAGTAATGTGCGCCAAGGGGCAAGTAGTTCCGTCGTACTTCTCAAAGTCGGGAACTTTGAATTTCGGTGAAAGGACTAAATTCGTTACAAGGCTCAAATCACCGGCATCATTCCCTTGCTCATCCGTCCCTTGTAAGGTCTTGAATCTTTCTTAAAGGAAGCGAAACCTCTCCTCATGATTCTCTTTCATCTTGGCCTTAATCCTCTCCACTTCATCCTCATACCATGCCCCTAAGTCGATGAGCTAGTTCGTTGAGGTTCCTCCGTGGCGGCTAAGAGGTGCCCCGATAACGGGATTGGCAGAAACTCCTACGTAGCCTCTTTTTCCGGGATTTGGTACTACTGGTTGACCCTTCTCATGGGATGTAGGACCCTTGTGTCCTTTAATGCTTGAGCTACCCATAGAAACTCTTTCCTCATCTGTCATCTATAATAACAAGTCAGTCATCTGAGCAATAATAGAAGCTTGCGACTATGCGATCTGATCGCTGATATTCTTACTGACCCCATCCAAATGAGTTTCGAGGTCCTTCTTCCCCTTCTCTACCTTGGACAATCTCTCTTCCATTGCTCGGGCTTGCAAACATGTAACGTATGAATGAGGAATGATTGCATATTAAAATTTCACTTTCTGCCATGATATTTCTCGCAATTAATTCCATGATTGATTAATGTATGCAATTTATCACATGTATGAAAATGAGATAATTTTTAAAAACAAGTATACAAGGAACAATGTATGTGTTGTATGCACAACAAGGATAGACGATTAAAGGTAATCAAAGAGACATGTACAATTGAAATGCAAGGATGCATTGATTCAACGAACATTCTCATTTAATAACTTTCATAACGAAAATCAGGTCTCGTCATAATGGGAAGAGAAAAGCAATTTCCATACAAGGCATAATTGAAACTCGAGTTCCTTCTTCGCTGATGGCTAGGTGTACCTTTGCTCATTTTGTGATCAACCCTAGGCTTTGAGATTCTTTGGTTCGTTGCTATAGATTCTTTCTCCCGTTATGAAAGTCTTAAACTTCGAACTATTCTCGAATCAACATCTCATATGCAAAGTGCTATGAATATGCATAAAGAGAATTGAACAAGAAATTGAAATTAAACACGTCACAAAATAATGCTACTTATAAACATATGAATGTATGCAAAGAGCGATACCGAGTTCGGCAAATATCCTCGTTAAACGACTTGTATCAATGGGAAGCTTGGTCTGTTACAATGATCAAATAAAACCCACTACATATGGTTCTTAAGCTAGCATCTAGGTCGACGATATTCTTCAAGATTCACACAATCTCTTCTTCTTTCATGGAAGGATCTTTCGCTAGGAATCAGGCGTTCCCTAATATCTACGTTAACAAATATGCAAACTCTCGGCCATTCCCCCATGTGGTGTAGGCGACGAATTATGATTGATCCACTGTCGATGCTTGGTACTCTTGACTTGCTCTTTGAAAGGGTCCCACTGAACCTAACCTTCAAGGCGTATCGAAGCTGAGGTCAGAATTCCCTCTGACTTGAAGTTTTTTTCCCTAAGTCGAGACTTGATTGTCGACCCAAGATGGCAGGATGCCTGAGAAACTTTCGATCTTGCCCTGGAAAGCTTAGTTCTTGTTTGGTGTGGTTCTCGTTAATTTCCTTGTAAGACTCGATATTTCCTAACTGGAACGTCTAACAAATATGTGATGTGGCCATTTTTTTGGAAGCCTTTCTTGTCTCGGAAACCCAACCATGTAGTTGCTCTTCTTATGGCTATTTGTTCGCCGAGATCCTTCTCATTATTGTTACGGACCAGATTTCCCACTATTCAAGTCTTTAATTTCAAATTATTTCCAACTCAATGTGCTCTTTATGCCATGATGAAATATGCAAAATAAAGAGGAAAAAAATCAAGGAAAGAAAATGTGTTAGTTACAAGAAAAACATAAATTAGAAGGCAAGGAAAAATAAGCATAAGCAAGCAATTAATAAGACGACCCTAGCCACTCTAAGCTCAATGGTTATCCACATGGCTCTAATGGGGTGGGCTTCTTATATTCTCACACATGAGTTTAGTTCTAACAAGGGTACCTGAACCTATCTCATCACCTACTAAGGCGACAAGAACCCCAATGCTAGCCCACTACAGGCTTGCAAACTGGTTTCGGTTCGAGCAAAAGCACGACCTAATGACGTGGAGGGTTGCTCACGTGTTAAAGGCGTGGATTCCGAGAGTGCGACCCGTGGAGGGATGCTCACGTGGGTATGGGGTTTCACTCTCACTTAAGAAGGGTAGCTCGGGTATAGAGCTTAATGATCATTGTAGAACTAATGTTTTGATATAATAATTGAAAAATGTTTTGGACCAATTTAAAAAGAATTCAAAACTATTTCCAAAGTGCAAATAACTTGAAACTATGTTTAGGGCTTTTTTTAAAAGGGTTTAACATGTTTTTCATAAGCCAAACTTCACAAAACCTTCCAGGCGTTTCGAAACACCCTTAGGCGTTTCAATACGGTGTCTTCCAGTAGCAAAAAGTTTCGATATTGGTATCAAAACGAGTCTTCCCTGGATGAGGATTTTGCCCAGCGTTTCGATACGGGCTATGCCATTTCGATACGCCTACGTGGCATCGACCATAACGGTCATAAACCCCAACGGCTATTTTCCAACTAAATTTTAAATGCAGAGCGTTTCGATACGGTGCCTGGTGTTTCGATACGGGTGTTTCGATACGGCCCATGGCGTTTCGATATCGATGCTCATCAGACTGCAATAGCTCTTTCTACTTAAAGAGCGTATCGAAATGGGTTCGAGCATTTCGATACGGGTAGCAGCAGAACTGCATTTATGGTGGGAAATAAAGTCCTCAACGGCTCCAAATCATCCACAACGGCTAGTAACAGCTATAAACTCATCAAGGAGTATAAAGGGGACCTTCAAGCATCAAGATATGGTTAATGCTTCAATTGTTAATCAACTAATGATCAAAAAGTGTCTTTGTACTTAAATTGTCAATTCTTGTATAGACAAACACTAGTGAGCCAAAATTGTCAAATTTGCTCAAGTGTTTTAGGTTTTGGGTGAGTGCAAATTGTGCAAAAAAAATACCTATTAGAGGGATTTAAGTTTGCTTATCTTTTCTCTTTGTAAAGAGGGTTTGATCAAGGCTTTGGGTAGAAAGCTTGATCGGTGTATAAGGGTTTCCTCCTAAGCCTAGAAAAGGGGACGAACGAATAGTGGATTGATTGGAAATCCTTAGTGGGAAGCTAAGGTAGTGGATGTAGACCTTGGTTAGAAGGTTGAACCACTCTAAAATCATTGTGTCATCTTTATTTTAGCTTCCACACCACATCCATCCAAAATTCCACCTCTCCACCACTTGGTGAGCAAGATCGGTTGAAGGAATCGAGCACCCCACAACTCAACAATCATGGTGCAACACATGTCGGTGATTCCTTAATAATTAAATGGAAAATTAATTCGAATGTCACAAATTTTCAAAGCCCGTTCAACTTAAGTCATATTTTCATAAAAGAACAACCTTATTAACTTCACTTTGAAATTTAAATAGTTTCTATCGATTAAAGGCAACAAGTGTTTTACTAGATTAACTCTCTTTTTTGTTTTATAAAAAAAACAAAAATTTCGTCCCCAGCAGAGTCGCCAAACTGTGATAAAGTTTTTTTGAAAAACTACTAAGCCTTTTGTGTATCACTTTTGAAAAAAGATTTATTAAAAGGGGAAAACTCGAACTTTGGAAAACAGTAAAAATTTGGAGTCGCCACCGGCCACTAAGGTAGGTCGGACACCAAAAAACCAGAGATTCGCTATAAAACGGGTTCGGAGTTGGTTACGTGTGGGGAAGGGTTAGCACCCTCATCACGCCTGGAAATCGGTACCAAATTAGCTGTTGCCTTTTTTATCGATAGAAATTATTTAAAAACCAAAGTGAATTTAATAAAGGGGTTCTTAAATGAAAATATGACTTAAATAGCGCGGGCTATATCAAATTGTGGCTTTGGAATTAATTGAACATTTAATTAGATAGGATGACGGTACATCAGACCATAGAATAAACCGACATCATATAAGACTGACTACTGTGTTACTTTAGGGTTCAAATCTCGTACGTCGCCTTTATGCATGATGCAAGCAAGTAAAAGATGATGCGTGGTAATTTCTTTTTTATGTTTCTGCTTACCTAGAGACGGTGAAAATTAAACCAAATATTCGATCGATATCCATTAAGCTTGGACTGTAATAACACGAATACCAGAGTTAATTAATACCACTCTTGGGGTATATTTTAAGTTCGATTAACATGCTTAATAATTAGCGGTCTCATGAATGACAGGTATAAGATGCATGCCATAAAAGAGCTTTGAAAATAAACAAATAAAAGCCCACCCAAGGCTCGAATTATGGAAATTTCGTTAGTGATCTAATTATTCATTTTGTGATTCTAATATTAACTCCTTGATCATTTCAATCCTAATTAAGGGACTCGGATCAATTATGGATTATCTTGTTTTATCCCGTCTAGAAATAATATTAATTTTATCATTAAAGTGAATGTGGCTAAACTGGCTTAACGAACTTCATATCCATCCTAATAAGCCAAGGATGAATTTAAGTTAATTAGACCGGTTAGAGCCCTAAACCTAATTCAAGCTCTAAACTTAAACCGACCTAATTGTTCGAATCGTGCCCTATGAGGTGGGCACATGATCTGGAACAATTCAATAGATTTGACAAAACTAAAGACTAATCTAACTAACCCAAGCCCACCTAAACTAAGAAACAAGCCCAAAAGAATTTAAATCTATTCATTTAAAACCTATGGCCCCAAAACCCCAAATTAATGGATATTAAGAGAAACAATTCAACAAGACCCAAAATTAATATCATTTGAAAACACATATTATTTTATTAAACATTTTGATGTTTTTATCACATTTTAAAAAAACGAGTTTCTAATTGTTTCTATACATCACATTAGAAAACACCACTAATCAATTAAATTAAGTTAAACATTTGAACAAAAGACCATTTACCCTTGTTTAACATTAGACTTTATATTACATAACATGTTAAGTAAGTTTTACATTAAACCTTAAGAAAACACAACACCATTGATAAAGAAGCAACATCATGACCACAAACAAAAAAAACATTATATTCATGCAAACATACAATTAAAACATAAACAAAATACATTAAAACAAACAAACATATATTAATCATACCATACGAATAAAATCAAGCAAGAAACAATACCAAAATGGAAGAAATGCAAAAAATAGTGGCCAAATCGAAGAGACATGAAAATAAATACAAAACTGTGAATGGGGACTAAATTGAAACGGACTCAAAATATTGGGGGAGGGGATGACCAGAAAGACCGTGGGTGACTCGAATCAAGACGAGATTGAAAACGAACATAAAACCCTAGGGACGTAACGTGCAATTTGAAAACGCGGAGACCCCTAACCTGCTAAGGACGCGACACAGAGGGACCAAACACGAGATTACCCCAAAATTAAAACCTAAAAACTCTATAAATACCTAACCTAAACCAAACTTAGCCCCATTTCAACTCTAAAACCCTAGCCGCCAGAGACCTCTCCTCGACCATCTAATACCGACCGGTGATATCCACCGTCTGGTGACCTCGAAACGTCTCTGAAAAGAATCCCAAACAAACCTAAACCCTAGAAACGACCCTCTCTCCTACTAAACCCACCTATAAGTGTAGCGACTAAATTTTAGAAAAATACCTCGGTGTCACTTGGAAGAACTGGGGTTTTAATTAATTTTGAAAATTTAATCGGATCTTGAAAAGGGGAGGAGTCGCCACCGGCCATTTAAAAATGGTAGATCGGACACCGAAATTAAAACCAAAGATTTTCCTTCGAAAAATGGGTTCGAGAGTCGGTTACACGCGGGGAAGGATGAGCACCCCCGTCGTATCCAAAATTGGTACCAAAATCATTACCGCTTAGTTAATATTAAATTTTGCGAATTAAAGTGATGAATCATATTGAAATTTGGTTATACGGGTGAGTACATTTTAATTCGAATGAAACCTAACATAACATACGAGAATAAATTAAATAAGACATGAAACAATACGAATAAGTCAATAATAATGATAAATACGAACAAATAATGATAAATGAATAGAATAAAATATAAGACAAAGGATAAACACATAATATATGTATATATATACATATACCATACAAAAACTATAAAAAGGAAAAATAGATTTAGAATATATTATGTATTATACTTGGTAACTAGGAAAAGCCTTGATATTATATATATATATATATATATATATATATATAAGGAAAATAAAATAATAGAAAACCGGCATAATGGGGAATTGATTGACAAATCTCAAAACAATATCAAGGGTAAGGCATAAAATTAGGAAATGGGTTATTCGGTGATTAATTAACAAAATAAAAGAGTTATGTCTTATGGGGATTTACGCGTGAGTAAAAAAAAGAGACTTAGAAACCATATCCAGGTTTAGGGATTTTATTCCCATTTTAGTTTTACCCTTTTTTCTCTCAAACAAGCCCACGCCATCGAGCTTTCAAGCTGTCATCGGTGCCGCTCCAACGCGGTTTTCGGCCATGCAAGGCCACACGAGAGTGGTCTTGGCATTCTCTTCCTCTCTATTAGAGTAAATTCGCCGAAAGGTCTCCGGTCGTTGAGAAAAAAGGGCTGAAACTCTTCGGTTTTCCCTCACCGGATCGTAGTCGTCCATCGTCGGATCTTCACGATTTTCGGATATGACGTTCGCCTCACCGGGATGAAGCCCTTCACCGATGGGATTGTCAAAATGAAGCTCTGATCACCTGTGGTCGTTGAATTGAAGGTAAATAAATTTTTTCTATATATTCGAAATAAAAAACGAAAGAGCCAAAAATATCTCTGAAATTTCTCTTGTATTGATTTCTTTTTTGAAACGGTTACAATGATTTTTTCTCTCTCTAAAATCGAATCCCCCTTTTAACTTACAAAGTATGCTCCCTCATGTCTCTCTTCTCTCGGGTTTACCTTGCTTCTCTGTCCAAAAAATTCCCTTTTTTTACATTGGTTTTCTCAGTTTCTTTTATACCGAGACTACATCCATGTAAAACAAACTCAGTACATTATCTCTCTTTGCCTCTGATCTTATGTCTAGTTGACTTTGTGCGTTGCCTCTTGCTGATTCTCTACTTTTCTTTATTGTTTTGTTTTAATTTCATTTTTGAGTATTCTGACCCTGTCTTTTCCCTCTGTGGCATGTTTGGGTTCATGAAATGGGAGGGACACGGTGACAGTCGGCGTGCCGGTTGCAGAAGACGGTCGTAGCTTGGCACGCGCGCGTCGGGCAGAGTAATGGATAGGCGGGTTCTATTCTCCAAATGCCCGAATAGATGAACAGATTTAATATATCTTTATCTCGAGCTTTGAGTATCTGTTTCCTTTGCTCTAAAATCCTTTTGCTTTGAGTTTCTATCTTGTTTTCCATGAGCTTTGAGTATTTGCCTCCTTTGCTCTGATGTTCTTGGGCTTTGAGTTTCTGTCTTCTTTGCCTCCTTTGCTCTAAAATCCTTTGGCTTTGAGCTTCTGCCTCCTTCGCCATGAGTTTTCGCCTTAATCCCCAAAGTGCCTTTTGGGTTTTCACCGTGTCTCCTCTTCTCTTCTTTATCCTCTTTCTTCTTCTTTTTCTCTTTTTGGGTACTCCTTTGAGTTTTCATCTTGAAGTCAACTTCTACCTTTGACTCTTCTGATTGACCTCCGATTAATGTCGACTGCTTTAAATGGTGTCTTCTATCTAAAGATGCCACAACCTTTCGGCCCTCGTTCTTCTAAATTTGTGGTCAAAAGCGTCTCTTCTGAATTTCGCTCCTTTGCCCCAAAATGCCTTTTGGGTTTTCGTCTCGGCTTCTCTTCTTCTTCTTTTCTATCTTCCTTCTTTTCTTAGGCATGTCTTCGTCGCCTTTTGTCGAGTTGATTTCAGACGATACTTATTGTCTCAAATTGGTGCACGGCGCACACGGTCCTTCTCGAGACATTCCTTCCGGCAAGATGCTTAGGCTCTGAGGGTAACTGTAACACCCCGAAGACCGGTCTGGTCGGAAATAGATTCCGATGGTTGAATTTTTGGTATTAAAACTCTTAAATTTTGATTAGTTTATTTTATGGAACCTAAAAATCAAGTTAAGCTTGGTTATGTGCCCAAATTAACGTTTCTGGGCCAGGTGTTTTGATACGCCTAGGACCCGTATCGAAACGACCTAGCTAAGGCGTATCGGAACGGATGTCAGGCGTTCCGATACGGTCCCACGGTAATAACTACCTTTTTGGGATTTTTCAAGACCGTATCGAAACGGCCTTGACCGTTCCGAAGCGGTACCCTGCAGAAAACAGGGCAAGTGTCCCAAAAGTCAAGGATTGCGGCCTTTGGTGAATCACCAGCTTGGTTGCCATGTTCTTCCACGTTTTTAGCTGGATAAATAGCTGAGTATCAGCTATTTGGTTGTAAGAGAGAAAAAGAAATATTAAATATGAATTCTTAAAGATGAAGAAAGTTTGTGATTGGATACTAGAGAGGTGTATGGATTTTAGTAAACCCTTAAGCAAGGGAAAGCTTTTAATTGGCTGATGTGGGAGGTGGAATTAGATATTTAATTCCTTAACCCTCTATAAATTGAAGAATAGTACTAAAAGCTTAGTTTTGTAATTCCCTACGAAAGCCTAAAACACCTTCTTCCCTAATTAAGCTAGCATCTCCATTGTTGTCTTCTACCTCAAGTTTAAGCAAGCACCTCCATGGAAGCTTGACCGAAGCTTTGCCTTTCCTTGTTTCTAAGTCTAGTTTGATCCGTACAATCGCAAGGAAGAGGACTCAAGCAATCAAGCAAGGTATTATCGACCTTAGGAGCTTTAACCGATCAAGGTGAGTGTAGTAGCGTCTCGAGTTAGGCACGGCCTACTCGATTATGTTGTTACCTTGTTAATACTAACCTTGAGTTAGTAGCTTTACTCATTGATGGTATGTTGGTAAATGCATGGTAAGATTGCATCAATTCTATGATTAATGCTATGATATTATTGTCATGTGATGCTTATACATGCTTATGATATGATTATGAAATATTGTTAAGGACCTTGGATTCGAGGTATCGGATACGGTTGGCATGCCAATGAATTCATGAGCTCTATGGAAGAAGAATGACTCGGTGTAGTGGAGGGATGTGTTGTGTGACGGTCAAAATCGGTGTAGTGGAGGGTATGGACCATGTTGATTATGAATGGTGTAGTGGTGGAATTCATGTATCCGCATACAAGGAATCGATCCAAGGGAAATTATGAATTCAAGATAGTGGTGTGCCATGAGGCCATGATGATGATTTATGTTATGTTATGACTATGATATATGTTATGACCTTATATGTTTATGGAAATGATTTATTGAGCATGTTGTAAGGCATGTTATATATTATGCATGGTTATGTGACTACCTCACTAGGCAAATGTGCCTAATGCATTTCATGCATCCATTTCAGGGTAGCAAGTAGAAGGGATCGAGATCGGAGAAGTTGGAGTGTTGCACAAGTCACAACCAAGTTCAAGTAAAGTGTTTTGTCCTTCTAACTCCTAGTATGGTGGCAAGGTCTATGTAGTAGGCTTGGTTTGTTCGTTTAGTGTGTCTATGTGATGTGCAAGTGCTTTTGGTATAAATAATATGTAATGAGTTATGTTGTTTTAAGAGTTAAGCCTTAAAGTTTATGTTTATGTGCTAAATTGGTAAAACAAGGTAAATGGATTCAAATGGCCTTAAAACTTGGCAAGACTGTAGTTTACACCCTTAGAATACTGTGTGTCAAGTTTCATTGCAATCAGTTCATTGTTACTATGTTAAAGTTGACTATAACCAGCTAAAATCTGTCATTTCTGGTCTTCCGTTTCGAAACGGGTTGGAGTGTTTCGAAACGTTTTGGCCACTGGAGACCCCTGTTTCGGAACGAGTTCCGAAACGGGTCTAAGTCAAGTCAAGGTCAGTCAACCTGTTGAGTGTGTAAAAGTTCTATCATTTACACCTTTTTAAACCCATATTTCTGCTGCATTCAAGCATCATTGCATTGCATTTAGGTTAGTTTTCAATAAAACATCACAATTATGTAAAAGGCACGGATTCTACTGAAAGATGGTTATTTTTGCAGGTATCTGTCACAGTAGATGTTGAAGGCAGGTGCAGGGCAGATAAGCAGGAGAGCTGAACTGGACAAGCAGCTGAAGAAGACGAACCTGTCACGGACTTGTCGTGACAGCATGATGACAGCAGATTCATGAAGAGGAAAAGTGAAGTGGACCTCGATAGATAGAGAAAAATCTGCTCGTCTGTCGTGTGGAAGCCAAATATTTTTCCAAGCCCCGGATCAAAAGATATGCCAAGCCAAAGCTCAAGGAGAAGAATTCCCATGAAACAAGGAGGCGGCTGAAAAGTAGGAATCCTTAGAGATTTAGTCCTTATTAGAATCTTACTTTTAATTAAAGTTGTAATCCTTGTTACCTTAGATAACTTGAGCCCAAAGCTTAAATAAAGGGCATAGATTAACCCTAGGGCATAGCCGACTACCCCATAACCGAAACCTAAACCCTGCCGTTTACCTGTCACCGATATGTTCTAAATTCCCCCTAGGGCTACGGGTTGTTTTGTAAAGTAGTTGCAAGGGTTGCTTTGTTTTAGGATTTTTCAAGTTCAATAAAATAAACTTCAAGTTCTTTTATCTTGGTTTTAATATCTTGCAAGAGCATCGGGAGAGCATTGTGAGGTTATATATTTACTTAGCATCGGGAGAGTTAAGTATACGAAAGAGATAAAAGCGTGTTCTCTAGTTTATAGTTGAACCATCTCGTGCTTAGGGATAAGGCGAGGTTAAGTGGCTAAGGAAGAATTCATACACATCGGTGTTCATCCTTCGATTCACGCCGGGAGGTATCATCAAAGACGTGATCATCGACAGACTTGTGCCTAGGGATAGGGCAAGGCAGATCTGGGATTCTTGCCAAGCTTGAAGTACGGAGTTAGTGTTCGCTGCCGCGACAGCTAACGGACAGACGCCGTGACAGGTGCTGTCGGCGACGGGTGCGACGACAGAACTGGAGATCCTAAGCAATTCAATACCTACACTACTGAGCAACTCAATACCAGCCCATTCTCTCCATCTTGATATCTCAATCTTTTATTTACGTTTTTAATTTAATATTCGTGACAATTCTCTTAAAAATTTCCTTTGCTTTCGTGCAGTGAATCTAGGTGAAGCTATTAGCCCAATCCCTGTGGAGACGATATCCGATACTTTGTATCACTTTACTACTTGCGTCGTGTATACTTGCACTACAATTGCGATAGACTATTTTACACGCAACAAGTTTTTGGCGCCGTTGCCGGGGATTGGCAACATAACTACACCTTTCTTTCCTTGCACTTTTTGCTTTTATTTTCGTTTTTATTTTTGTTTTTATTTTTCTTTAATTTTTCTTTTGTCTTTTTAAACTCTTGCTTTTCACAAGGTTTTCCTGTTTATGCGCAGATCGAAAAGAGGTAAAGATCCTGAGTATAAATTAGATCCGGAGATTGAACGTTCCTTTAATCTCAAGAAACAGATTCGCCACCTCTTAGACCGAAACGAATACCTTGAAGAACAGCTAGAGCAGATGGTCCGTAATCAGCCTGTCGGTGATGATATACCGCCTGTCGGTGACCCGCCCGCAGCAGGTGGACGACGGTCATGTCGTGACTACATGCTGAACGATCATGTAGAGCTGGAGACCACGCTGCCGGATATTGACGTTGACAACTTCGAGCTTAAACCTGTCATGTTTAGTATGATCAACAATGCCGGGCAGTTTGGTGGTTCTGCGACAGAAGATGCCAGGGAACATCTCAAAACGTTCCAGGAGATCTGTGGTTCGTTTAGACTACCAGAAGTTAGTCCGGAGATACTGAGGCTTCGGTTATTCCCCCATTCATTGAGGGACAGAGCTAAAACTTGGTGGAATAAACTTACACCGGGTTCTATCATGACTTGGGCAGATTTAACTCGTGAATTTTTGTCTCGTTTTAATCCTTCACATTTAGCTGAGCGATTACGTAATGAAATTGCTACTTTTCAACAGGAAGATGACGAGCCAATGCACGAGGCCTGGGACAGATTCACAACTCTTCTACGAAACTGCCCAATGCATGGATTCCCCGTCTGGAATCAGGTAACTAAGTTTTATAATGCTGCTAACTTACAAACTCGCATTCGAATTGATTCTGCAGCAAATGGACTACTATTGGACAAAGATCCAGACGAGGCCCTGCAAGTTCTGAAACATCTGGCTAAGAATGAGGAGCAGTTTCCAACCGCTAGAAGAGGGGGTAAACGGGTACTTGTTGTCAAGGATTATGAGGCCGACAGCACTATGAAATCACAGGTAGCATTCCTCACTAAAGCCATGAAACACTTATTGAGTGAAGAGGAAGTACGAGGGTTTGCTGTCGAGGAAGTTTGTGCTACATGTGAGGGAAATCATAGCAGGGATGAGTGCCCTATAAATATAGAAGAAGGAAAATATGTTGGAAATTACAAGCTAAACTACAATTCCAACAATTACAACCCTAATTGGAGGAAAGACCCCAAATTTTCCTGGAGTAACCCCAACAATGCTCTAAATCCGCAAGCATATAATCAGAATCAGGGGGGTCCTAGATTGTTGACGCGACAGCAGCCACAGCCGCAAAACCTGCCGCAGAACCTGCCGCCTCAGCAACAACAGCAGCCACCACCTGCCACGAGTAGTATATTGGAGCAGACTCTGGCCACCTTTATGTCTCAGACCGGCGCGTATATGGATAACATCAATAAGTTTGTCAAGAAAACGGAAGACTTTATGGATGAAACTAAGATGAGAATGACAAACCATGAAGCCACCTTGAAATCTCTAGAGACACAAATGGGTCAGGTGTCGCAGCATATTAAGCCACGGCAGAATGGAGGATTCCCTAGCAATACTGAAAATGCTAGAACGCCCCCTCATGAGCAATGTAAGGCGATTACTACTAGGAGTGGGAAAAAGTTACCAGGGCCGGAAAAAGAAGCTGAAACAGAAAAGAAACCTGCCTTGGATAAGCCTGCCGAGGAAGCTGCCCCGACAGGTAATGAACAGACTGCTGCCGATGAGCCTGTCACGACAGCAGAAGCGACAGAGGAGAAAAAAGATGAGTATCGACCTCAGATTCGCATGCAGTGGGAAGGGCGCATTGCTGATTATCGCCCTCCACCACCTTTTCCGCAACGGATACAGCAAGCTAAGCATGAATCTCAACTTAAAAAGATTTATGATATTTTTAAACAGGTTCATATTAACATTCCGTTGTTAGATGCTGTTAGGGAAATGCCCGGTTATGCTAAATTTCTCAAGGATGTTATGTCTAAAAAATCTAAACTTGGGGAATTTGAAACGGTAAGGATGCAAGAAGGTTGCATGAGTATTCTTCATCGACAACCACCCCAGAAAAAGAAGGATCCAGGGAGCTTCCTCATACCTTGCGTAATCGGAGATAAATTTGTGGGTAAGGCATTATGTGATCTTGGTGCTAGTGTTAATCTAATGCCCAAATCTGTTTTTCAGAAATTAGGTATTGGCAAGGCGCGGCCCACGACAGTTACCCTACAGCTAGCCGACCGCTCTTACGTTCACCCCGAGGGAAAAATTGAAGACATCTTGGTAAGAGTGGATAAACTTATTTTTCCTGCTGACTTTCTTATTCTAGATTGTGAGGCAGATGAGAACGCACCAGTCATCCTAGGGCGACCCTTCTTAGCCACGGGAAGATCACTGATTGATGTGGAAAAAGGAGAACTCACCATGCGCGTAAACGATCAAGAAATTAAGTTGAACGTTCTCCAAGCAATGAAACATGCTGATGTGGATGAAGAATGCAAGGCCATCATTGAGGTGACCTTTGATCAACCCTACATCAGGTCGGGCTGCCGGGATATAAAATTTGGTCACTGCTGCGACAGCCATTTACAAGCCTGGCACGACAGCAACGACGACAGCACCGACGACAGCAACTCCTCTGAATCCGATACATCTGATACTGAAGGTCATGAAGAGGTAGACTGGTTAGACCATCGCCCAGGTAAGTTATTCGAACCCTTGAATTACACTTCGGATAACCATTTAATCCAAAAGCCCTCTACTGTTGAACCACCTGTCTTAGAACTTAAGCCCCTGCCAGGGCAGCTTAAATATGCTTATCTTGGTAGTGATAAAACACTGCCCGTAATCATCTCTGCTAAGCTGCCGCAGGAACAGGAACGACAGCTAATCGACATGTTGAGGCAGCATAAAAGGGCGATAGGATGGACTATAGCAGACATTTAGGGCATTAGTCCGGCAATCTGTATGCACAAAATCCTCCTAGAGGAAGATCATAAGCCGACTATTGATGCCCAAAGGCGGTTAAACCTTGCAATGAAGGAGGTAGTGCGTAAAGAAATAATTAAATGGTTAGACGCTGGTATCATTTACGCCATCTCCGACAGCAAATGGGTAAGCCCGGTGCAATGTGTTCCCAAGAAAGGAGGCATGACTGTGATAACCAACGAAAACAATGAGCTAATCCCAACCAGGACTGTGACCGGTTGGAGGGTTTGTATGGACTATCGGAAGCTTAACAAAGCTACCCGAAAAGACCACTTTCCTTTACCCTTTATTGATCAAATGCTTGATAGATTAGCGGGTAAACCTTACTATTGTTTTCTTGATGGTTATTCAGGTTATAATCAAATTGCTATTGCACCGGAGGACCAAGAGAAAACGACTTTCACCTGCCCCTACGGAACATACGCTTTTAGGAGGATGCCGTTTGGACTCTGTAACGCGCCTGCCACCTTCCAAAGGTGCATGATGGCAATATTCTCCGACATGGTAGAGGACTTCCTTGAGATCTTCATGGATGATTTTTCTGTCTTTGGAGACGATTTTGAAAGCTGCCTCGGCAACCTCCAAAAGGTGCTTGAAAGATGTGAAAAAGCTAATCTTGTTCTTAATTGGGAAAAATGCCATTTTATGGTAGATGAAGGGATAGTTTTAGGCCATAAGATTAGCTGCCGTGGGATAGAAGTCGACAGGGCAAAGATTGAAGTCATAGAGAAGCTGCCGCCGCCAACCACAGTCAAGGGCATTAGGAGTTTCCTAGGGCATGCTGGTTTCTATAGGAGATTTATCGCAAATTTCTCAAAAATCACGAAGCCCCTATGTCATCTCTTAGAGCAGAACCGACCCTTTGACTTTAATGAAGAATGTACTGAAGCATTCAAGGTTCTGAAGGAAAAGCTAGTGACAGCCCCCATAGTACAGCCACCAGACTGGACACAACCGTTTGAGATCATGTGTGATGCCAGTGACTATGCTGTCGGGGCAGCACTTGGGCAGCGTATGGACAGGCTATTTCATGTCATATATTATGCCAGCAAAACATTGAATGATGCCCAAGTAAACTATACCACCACAGAAAAGGAGCTGTTAGCTGTGGTGTTCTCCATCGACAAGTTTCGTTCTTATATACTTGGGACGAAAGTAATAGTGCACACCGACCATTCTGCCCTTAAGTACTTGTTCGCAAAGAAGGATGCAAAGCCTAGGTTGATAAGATGGATCTTGCTATTACAAGAGTTCGACCTTGAAATCAAAGACAAAAAGGGGACAGAAAATCAGGTGGCAGATCACTTGTCTAGGTTGGAGTTGGGACAGAGTCTACCTGTAGATGAGACACACATACTAGAGACCTTCCCCGATGAGCAGCTCTTTGCTGCCGCAATAGCTGTCGCGACAGCCATGGCGGCAGGTAAGTCTTCTAACCTTCCCTGGTATGCTGATTTCGTTAATTTTATAGTTAGCGGAATATTACCTTCTGATCTTACTTATCAAGCCAGGAAGAGGTTTCAAAATGATGTTAAACATTATTATTGGGACGAACCTCTTCTTTTCAAATTATGCGCAGATCAGGTTATAAGGAGATGTGTACCACAAGAAGAACAAGAAGACATTCTCCATCACTGTCATGCCTCACAATATGGAGGACACTTAGGAGGCAACAAAACTGCTGCCAAGGTGCTGCAGTCAGGTTTCTACTGGCCGACACTGTATAAGGACGCACAGGAATTTTACAAAAACTGTGACAGGTGCCAGCGGACAGGTAACATCTCAAGGAGAAACGAGATGCCACTGCAGAATATTTTAGAAGTCGAAATCTTCGACGTTTGGGGGATTGATTTTATGGGACCTTTTCCATCTTCATGTGGAAATCTTTACATCCTCCTAGAAGTAGATTATGTCTCCAAGTGGGTAGAAGCAATCGCAACTCAAAAGAATGATGCCAAAACGGTCCAAAAGTTTTTGCATAAAAACATCTTTTCTAGATTTGGCATCCCTAGGGCGATTATCAGTGATGAAGGGAGACATTTTGACAACAGGGTAATTGCTGCCGCCTTGAGAAAATATGGTGTCAAGCACAAGATAGCGACAGCATACCACCCACAGACCAATGGACAGGCTGAGATTTCCAACAGGGAAGTGAAGAACATTCTTGAAAAAATGGTCAAACCAACTAGGAAAGATTGGTCTTTACTTCTGAATGATGCATTATGGGCATACAGGACAGCTTTCAAGACTCCATTGGGCATGTCTCCATTCCGATTAATCTATGGGAAAACCTGTCACCTGTCTGTCGAGATAGAGCACAAGGCATATTGGGCAATCAAGGCAGTAAACATGGACTTGGACAAGGCAGGTCAGAAAAGGCTGTTAGATTTGAATGAAATCGAGGAAATACGGACAATGGCCTACGACAACGCAAGAATATACAAGGAGAAAACAAAGAAGTGGCATGACAAGAAGTTGCTGCCGCGACAGTTCTGCCCAGGGCAGCTTGTGTTGTTGTTCAATTCGAGGTTGAAACTCTTTCCAGGGAAGCTCAAATCTATATGGTCTGGTCCATTCCAAGTAATTCAAGTTTTCCCCCATGGTGCCATTACAATTCAATCATTAAAAGACGGGCACCAATTCAAAGTCAATGGACAACGCCTCAAGCATTATCAGGGGACTGAAGCCCCAGGAATTCAGGAAGTGGTTACCTTAGGTGATGCCCCACAAGGCATCCCTAATTTAACCTAGTTTTATTTGTATTTTATTTTATTATTTATTAGGAATTAGATTTATTTTAATAATGTTTTGTTTTTAATTTCAGTTTTTAGGAAATAAAGGAGACAAGTGAGAAAGAAGAAGTGGCCCAAGACCACCGCCCATCCATCAGCCCAATTAAGCCCATTTATGGTAACATGTCGTCTCGGCTGCCGGCGCAGACGGATTTGACAGGCTGTCAACAGACGCACAGCAGACGAAGAGGCGTGCGGCAGACGCTCCGCAGACGCATTAATGCGTGTCAGACGCGTCAGACACGCAATATCCAATCTGCCGCCCCGTTATTCCCGCCTGCCGTTGCGGCATTAAATGGGCAGCTACTCGACAGCTATATAAACCCCTTCTCCCTTTCATTTTTTCCTCACTTCTGATTTTTCTCTCTTGTATTCTCTTCTAGTTTTATCTATTTTCTCTCCTTTTTCAGCCCTTGCAACCAAAAATGTCTTCACGACAGACTCGCCAAAATGCTGCTGCCGCCTCTTCTTCCGCAGCAGCATCCCCGTTCGCCAACAAAGAACTTTGGGAGGAACGGAGCTTCATCTATAACAGAGATGCTCCTCTTTTTGGACTCCGGCCGTTCATTATGAAGGCCATTACAGCGCAACTTTGGGAAGACTTTGCCGAGCAGCCGGCAGAGCTTAATGACACCCTGGTTAGGGAATTCTATGAGGCGATCGAGAGTAAGTCGGCGACATCTGTCGTCGTCCGAGGAGTGACAGTTCCTTTCACCGCCAGCAGCATCAATCATGTCTTCGGCCTCTTCTTTGGCCCCAATGACGACGCTCATCAACAGTTTTGGGACTCTCTCGACGCTGCCGGCCACGATGCTGTCATGAGGGAGTTGACAGAAAAAGGCACAACTTGGAGCACCAGCAAGAAGAACCCCAACTCCGTCAACCGGGCAGAGCTGCTCCCCGAGGCTAAATTATGGAACGCTTTTATTAAAAAGCGTATCCTGCCCTCATCCCACCACACGACAGTCAACAGGCAGCGGCTTGCCCTCATCCACTCTATCATGCATGACAGGCCGATCAACGTGGGCAGGTACATGCGAGAAAGCATTCTCGATTGTGCCTTCAGAACAGATTCACGACTATGCCTGCCCTTCACCATTACGGCCCTCTGCCGCCGCGCTGCCGTACCGGAGGACCCTTCAGACAAAATCAAGAAGGGCAGCGGCTGGACCGACAGCAACATCTCCAGCCTTATGGAGATCATCGTCGTAACGCCCCTCAACGCCTTCGATCCAAACGCCCCACCTGCTGAATCTGATGATGAACCTGCCACCGAGCCTGCCCCAGAAGCTGCGACCAACACCGCTCCGGCAGGTCAGAACGCCGACATCTTAGCTGCCATCTTGAGGATAGAGGAGCGGCAGATGGGTTTAATGACATTCATCCGCGATTTCTCCAACGCAACGGTAAACTTTATTACCAACACTTTGAATTTTTCGGATGTTATTTTCCCCACCTTCCCCGCCCATTACTTTAATATACCCTCCCCCACTCCCACACCACCTGTCTCTCCCCATGGAGAATCTGCCTCCTCCACACCTTCCCCGACAGCAGCCGGCAGCCCACCGGCGGACACTTCCCCTCGAGGCACCAAGCGAGCTGCCACTGACGACAGCCCTCTCGTCCGGAGAAACTTGGACAGCGCCTTTACGCGGGTGAAAAGAATCAAACATGTGGCCAACAAGAGGATGCTGTCCAAAGCCATTACGAGTAGCAGCTGGGATAGCAGCAGCAGTTCTGATGTCCGACTAGTGGAGCCACCTGCCCTTCAACCTGCTGACGACCCTGTCCCCCAACCGGAGGAAGAACCTGCGCCTCAACAGGCTGATGAACCTGTTGACCAACCTGCTCCGGAACCTGCCCAGCCACCTCCCCAACGCAGACGCTACCATCAGATCCGCGTCAGCAGCAGTGATGAGGACAGCGCATAAAATTTAAGTTTTTATTTCTTTTTCTTCTCTTATTGCTGCCTGCCCTTATATATTTGTGATGTACTTTTATCTATCATGTTTTTCTTTCTTTGTTTTTATGTCATTTTGCATTGAGGGCAATGCAACCCTCGAGTTTGGGGGTGGCAACCCTCCATATTTAATGGAGTCTTTAGCACATATTTTGTTTAAGTATTGTTTCTTATTAGTTAAGTTCTTTTAAAAAAAATCAGAAAAATCAGAAAATTTAAACTGTTGGCTTAAAACTGTGAAGTTAACTTACCTGTCATGACAGCTCTGTCGTGGCAGCATCTTTAGGACAGGTTAAGGAAAAGTTTAGAGCCTTTCTATAGTTCTGAAAACTTAAACACTTTTGTGACTGTTATAATGCTTAGAACTCTTTTAGCCAAACTAGAATAGGAAGCTTAGAACTTGGATAGCCCCTAGAGGTGCCTAACACTGGCTCTAGGAAAGAAGTTTAGCAAAAGAAAATCAAAAACCTAGAGGTGCCCGAAACCGACTCTAGGAAGCTAACTAGAGGTGCCCAAAACTGGCTCTAGAAAAAAACTTAGCTTGAAAATAGAAGAAAAAGCATGAAAATGTGCCTTCTAAAAGAAAGTAAACTTTGGCATAAAATTCAAGTTAAGGAGTTGAATATTCTAGTGAAACTAAGAGAGTCTTAGCTTATAACTGTTCACAAGCATGCACACACTGCACGAGAGCTATAGGGAGATTCCGGACAGATCCTAACCCTTCCGACAGGTTGCTGCCGCCATAGAGAATGAGCGACAGGTGAGGGACAGTTCACTGTTTGAAGGCCAACACAAAAATTTTCAGTTTTCTTTTAAGTCTTCATTGCTTGAGGGCAAGCAAAAACTTGAGTTTGGGGGTGTGTTGAGTGTGTAAAAGTTCTATCATTTACACCTTTTTAAACCCATATTTCTGCTGCATTCAAGCATCATTGCATTGCATTTAGGTTAGTTTTCAATAAAACATCACAATTATGTAAAAGGCACGGATTCTACTGAAAGATGGTTATTTTTGCAGGTATCTGTCACAGTAGATGTTGAAGGCAGGTGCAGGGCAGATAAGCAGGAGAACTGAACTGGACAAGCAGCTGAAGAAGACGAACCTGTCACGAACCTGTCGTGACAGCATGATGACAGCAGATTCATGAAGAGGAAAAGTGAAGTGGACCTCGATAGATAGAGAAAAATCTGCTCGTCTGTCGTGTGGAAGCCAAATATTTTTCCAAGCCCCGGATCAAAAGATATGCCAAGCCAAAGCTCAAGGAGAAGAATTCCCATGAAACAAGGAGGCGGCTGAAAAGTAGGAATCCTTAGAGATTTAGTCCTTATTAGAATCTTACTTTTAATTAAAGTTGTAATCCTTGTTACCTTAGATAACTTGAGCCCAAAGCTTATATAAAGGGCATAGATTAACCCTAGGGCATAGCCGACTACCCCATAACCGAAACCTAAACCCTGCCGTTTACCTGTCACCGATATGTTCTAAATTCCCCCTAGGGCTACGGGTTGTTTTGTAAAGTAGTTGCAAGGGTTGCTTTGTTTTAGGATTTTTCAAGTTCAATAAAATAAACTTCAAGTTCTTTTATCTTGGTTTTAATATCTTGCAAGAGCATCGGGAGAGCATTGTGAGGTTATCTATTTACTTAGCATCGGGAGAGTTAAGTATACGAAAGAGATAAAAGCGTGTTCTCTAGTTTATAGTTGAACCATCTCGTGCTTAGGGATAAGGCGAGGTTAAGTGGCTAAGGAAGAATTCATACACATCGGTGTTCATCCTTCGATTCACGCCGGGAGGTATCATCAAAGACGTGATCATCGACAGACTTGTGCCTAGGGATAGGGCAAGGCAGATCTGGGATTCTTGCCAAGCTTGAAGTACGGAGTTAGTGTTCGTTGCCGCGACAGCTAACGGACAGACGCCGCGACAGGTGCTGTCGGCGACGGGTGCGACGACAGAACTGGAGATCCTAAGCAATTCAATACCTACACTACTGAGCAACTCAATACCAGCCCATTCTCTCCATCTTGATATCTCAATCTTTTATTTACGTTTTTAATTTAATATTCGTGACAATTCTCTTAAAAATTTCCTTTGCTTTCGTGCAGTGAATCTAGGTGAAGCTATTAGCCCAATCCCTGTGGAGACGATATCCGATACTTTGTATCACTTTACTACTTGCGTCGTGTATACTTGCACTACAATTGCGATAGACTATTTTACACGCAACACAACCCGTATCGATACAGGTCAAGCCGTATCGATACGGTCAAGAAGGAAAAGTCAAAGTTTTGACTGTGGTCAAGCCGTACCGAAACGGCTTAGGGCGTTTCGATACGGGCAGCTTCTTTTGGCTTTTATAAGGTTGAATGGATTAATTTGTAAACCTGGTAAGTGCAACAAGTGTAAAGAAATGATAAACTCATGATATTAAGCCTGACATGATAAAAATGGTGTATTAAGTTAATAAGTTAAGTTTTATAAAGATCTCAAGTAAGAAGTTCTCCGCACCATTTTCGGTAATGCTCTCCAACCCGGTTCTCTACCAGGCCGGGAAGGGGGTGTTACAGTAACTTTTGTTCCCCGATTATCAACGTCAAAATTTCTACCCTAATGTTCTATTCTAATACTTCTTAACGAAGGTTGACTTCGTAGCTTAACATTTCACCGTAGACGGTCTTGATAATTCAATTGGAGGTATTAATAATGTTTGAACCTCCGAGGGTGCCCCTCCGGGTACTGATGGCTTTACCTCGAGCCACAGTCAGTCCGCTTGTTCATTCCCATGTAGAAGACTTATGCAAGTGATTGGGTAAAAATAATTTTATTATGTAAATATGCATTTTATAGAATCATGTCAGGTGAAAATCAAGTTTGGGGTCTTTGAAAAAAGGTTGACCCGAGTGACATTTTCCGAATGTTGCAGGGATGCACATATGAAATCTTTTCTAGGCTATTAGGCTTCCGAGAGGAGTAACTCTCATTCCTAGTTTCTATCCAATTTAAAGGTGGCTCTCTTTAACTCACTAACTCACCATGCCACATTCTTCCCTATCTTCTGATCTCAATCAGGCATTAGAAGTGTGGCAATCCTTGAAGAAAGGTTAACCTCGATAGGCGGGATGTAATCTGAAGACAAATATGTCCTTCCGTGTATGGTCCAAATGTCCTCTCATACACAGATATCAAAATTGGTCTTCAGGTGGTAGAAGTTTTAGGGTTATCACTTCATTCAAGAACCTTAGACAACAATGCCCGAGAGGCAAAATCCACACAATGGGAGTGGCCCATTATTCCTGAACACTCATTGTCATTCCTCCCTTGGCCGAAGTAGAGCATAGGGTTTTCATATTTATAATGTCCTCACAACATTCGGTCTTTTAAAAAAAAATTCTTTTTTTAAATTGAATTAAAGTTAATCTCAAAAACTATATACGTGTGTAATTGGAAAATAAGAGTAAGCTTATGAAATGTTTAAAGAATTAAGGAATACCAAAATATTTTCTAAATAACAAAATGAAACTTTCGTTACGATAAAAATAACTATACTCTTCTTTTGAGACAATCTACAACTTAGCTTATTCCTTTTGCATTTTTCCCAAATGCAAAGGGATCAACGGATTTGAATTGCCTTTACCGGTAGCCGTTTGCTCCGGGCTAGTTGTATCATTCCCCTAGGTACAATCAGTTTTCACCAATAATGAGGATTGGATTTTTGCAAAGGATTTATTTCCCTTCGACCATTCGTAAAACTGGATTTTCGATGGACATTTGAATTATCCATTGTCTTAAACTTTGTCGTATTTAAGCACGTTGTGCCAACATTTATGTTGGACTTGCCCAAACATCGCTTCTTCTTTCATGAAGCGAAGTAATGTCTCCAATTCACTTTTCTTGAATCGAGACTTGCATTTTGTAACGCCCCGGTTTTGGGCTTAGAAGTTTTGGGCGTTGACCAGTTCGGTCAAAGTGCTGATCGAATATATAAGAGTGAATTTAGGAAAGCCTAGTTCGGGTTGCATTAAAAATATGGAAAAATGTTCTAAAATCATCTTTTAATATGTAAAAGTGAACTGTGAAATCAATTTTGAAAAATGAGGTTTGGAAGGGTGACATTTTGGCTAGTGACCAAAATGTAATTTTTGAAAGTTGCGTGACTGTTTTATAAAGGATTGAAACTTTGAATCTTTAAGGAGCTATTATTCCAAAAGGAGTTTCTCCAGATTTTTCTAAGATATTTTAAGGTTTTATTCTGATTTTAAAACATATGAAAGAGGAGGGAAAGTCATTTTGACTATTTTATAACTAACTTTCCATTTTCTTCCAATTTTCCTTTTCTCTCATTTTCTCTCAACCCAAACACATTTCTCCAGATTTTCTCCTCTGATTTTGTCACTCAAATCTCTCATTTCAATTCTCTTTGGATTCCTAATCATCTCATCAACAAAACCTCTCACTTTGCAAGTTGTTTCATCAAGCTTTTTGGTTCTAAAAAGGAGAAACTCAAGTTTGGAGGTAAGAACGTCCTTCTCCTCTAAACTATCAGTTCTTTACTGAAATTCCTAAGTTCTAAATCCTTGATTTGTGATTTGTTAAAGGCTTTTCAATTGAAATCTTGATTTTAGCTTAAAATGCAAGATTTGCTTGATTTTGGTGGAATTTTCGTGTGATCTGTTTGGGCAGTGTTTTGAGGTGTCAAATTGATGTTAAATGAATGCTAAATTGATTAGAAGTTGAGGTTTAATTAATGCAATCCCGGATAGGTTGAATTTCCTAAGTTTGGCTTGAGTTTTTGGTTGTTTTTGGAGTGTTTTTGATGATCTGCTATACCTGGAGGTATAAGGACGTGTTTGAGATCATTTTGGATGTTAATTGATGTTTAAAAATGGTTAGAAGTGATGGATCTTGGCTGGGTTAAGTTTTGGAAGTGTTTGGAGGTGATTTCGGTTGTGTTTGGTAGCCGAAATGTTGGATTTGTGATGAGCAGCGAGTTGTGTAGTGTTGCTGGTGTTTTTAATGCATAATGATGCATTAATCCTCTGTTGTTATGTGCTTGAAACAGGGGAGCTTGATCTGTGAGCTTTAGAGGTGGTGCGGAAGGTTTCGGATGCTTGGAAGGCTTGTTGGCTAGGCTTGTTTTGTGTATCGGTGAGTGAAGTTGGGTTTTCAGCTTTTAAACCAAGGTTTGAAGGTTTTGGGAGCTTAGTTTAAGTCTAAACAACTTTGCTAAGCTCAAGAGTAAGTAAATGGATTTTCGCTCTTGTATTGTGATTTTGGGAGCTTAGTTTAAGTCTAAACAACTTTGCTAAGCTCAAGTTGGCTAGCCTTGTTGATGATTGCAATGCATGTGATTGCATGGTTTAAATTCTGTTTTCAAAGCATATTTTAGCATGGTTTAATGCTGGGTTTGGAAGCCATATGTGAAGGATGCTCAAGGTAAGAGATCCTTGGTTTTATACATTGAAAATGTGGTTTTGATGCATGATGTTGCATGTTGTTCAATGGCTTTGTGTAATGCTTTAAAACAGCGGATTGATGATGGTAAATGATGGTTTTTGCATTATGGTTATGCATGAGAATCATTGGACTAATGTGGTATGGTGGTTATATTGGCAAGTGATGTAAGTGGTTCTTGGTTTCTTTGATCGGATATAGTTAGCCGGCTATAGGATTGGGTGCACCGTGAATAAAGTCGCCTTGGAGGTGGAGTGGTTAAGAGTGAACCGGTAAACTCCCTTCAACTATCCTAACGAGATGGTTAAGGTCATAATGGAGGTGGAATGCCCATTCGAGGACCTTGGTTAAGCAAAGGTTATATGGTGGTTAAAAGTCCATATATGGGAACCTTGTGCTTGTTAAGATCACAATGGTGGTGTAAAGTCCATGTGTGGATCTTGTATAGGGTGTCCCGGATCTCGTTAGTGATGTTATACAACTACCAATCGGTGATGCAAAGGTTGTATGGTGTTTGAAAGTCCATACATGGGAACCTTGTGCATGTCAAGGTTGTATGGTGTTTAAAAGTCCATACATGGGAACCTTGGGAAAAGTTGAGGTTGTATGGTGTTTGAAAGTCCATACATGGGAACCTCGGGAAAAGTTGAGGTTGTATGGTGTTTAAAAGTCCATACAGGGGAACCTCGGGAAAAGCTAAGGTTGTATGGTGTTTAAAAGTCCATACATGGGAACCTTAGGATGGTAAGGTCAAATGGTGTTTAAAAGTCCATTTGGAGACCTTGGATTGGTAGTGTGTATGAAGCGTGGGGGACAACGCTTGTGATCCGCGTATCCGATTGGGTGTTGAGTTGAAAAGTGGATGTGGTTGATCACTTGGAAGCCAATATAATGTTCTTGTTTATAAAGAAGCACGAAATGCTTGAAAAGATGCATGGTTGCATGAAAAGTGGTTAATGCTTGTGAATGCATGTTTACTTGTTAAGTTGAACAAGTGTTGATTATCATTTGGTAAATGATGCATGGGTGCATGAAATCTCTTTAAAGCATTGGAGTCTTGTTAAGACTTGTTTTAAAAGGCATGTGATGATGATGTTAAGGTTCGTGAGTTGCCTTTGGTTAATGCATGTGTTGGATTGATTGAGTAAATGATTTTTAAAGGGTTTCTTGCTTGAATGGTTTTCAAGTATAAGAAAGGTATGTTGTGAAATGGAAGTGTTTTCCAAGGTTTTGAATTTAGCTTTGCATATGGTGTTTATGCATGGAATGGTTAAATGGATGATTTTGCAAGTTGTGCTTTGAAAAGGTTTTCTTAGCTTGCTAAGCTAAGGGTTGGTTTTCATGTATGTGCAATGCATGGTTTTAAGCATGATGTTGAAAAAGGATTTTCAAACTTTGCTTGGTTATCAAATCGGGTTTGTTTTAAAAGTGATTTTATGACCCGCTGCATTGATGGTGTTTTGGTTTTGAGCATTCCTCACTAAGCATTATGTGCTTACGCTCCTTTTTGTCCATCAATGCAGATTCTTGAAGTTTGGACAGCGAGAAGCAAGGGATTCAAGGAGGACTCCATTTGAGATGTATGTCTCGGTGAATAGCTATAGTTAATAAAGGCAATGTGGGTAGAATCTCTTGGGTTGATGTTTATGTGTTCGTATATGTTGTTGATGTTGTTGGAACATGTTTTGACCTTTATGAGATTGTTTTGGAGACTTGGTGTTTAAATGGTTGCTTGTGTAGGAAGCATGCCTATAGATTTGGGGCTTTTCGTATATGTTGATATATTGTTGAATTGTTGATGCAAGTATGTCTCTTATATGTTGAATTGCATGTTGGTAAAGTTTGGTGGCTTTTGGAGCATGATTGGATGCTTAATTGCATGTTTAAGTATGCATTTTGGGGCAATCTGTGCAGGGTGTTTCGGAACAGTGCCACCCGTTTCGGAACGGGCGCCTTAAACAAGCCCAAGCGTCCGAAACGGGAGAGACCGTTCCGAAACGGTTTGGCTACTGCCAGCCCGTGTTTCGGTACGCGTTGCGGAACGGCCCCACGTTTCGAAACGGGCTCTGCCAGTTTCGGAACGGGTGACCGTTAGGGGCTGGCATTGGCAGTTAAATGTTTTGAAATGTTTGCATTTTGGTCCTGAAACCTGTTTGTGCAATTGTATGAGCTTGGGATGTCCGTTTGAGCTGAAATTTGGCAGAGAAGCATGAAACATGATTAATTTTAAGTTGGTAACTTAAAATCTGGTTAAGTCCTTAAAGTTTTCAGAATTTACAATTTGGTCCCTAAAGTTGTAAATTGTTCAATTGGGTCCCTGTTTGATCTCTGATGTTTATGATCTTCGAGTATGTTGTTGTGTGATCATATCTAAGGTTAATGTGCATCTAGACAAGATTAAAAAGAAGAAAAAAAGGGTCGTTAATCAAGGTTGACTTTCGGGTTGACTTTGGTTTTCCCCGTGTGACTTTCTTAATTCGGGTCAACCGTCTGGGCCGGGTTAAGGGGGTTACACATTTTTTCCAAATGCACAGAGGTCAACGGGTTTGAATTGCCTTTACCGGTAGCCGTTTGCTCCGGGCTAGTTGTACCATTCCCCTGGGTACAATCAGTTTTCACCAATAATGAAAATTGGATTTTTGTAAAGGATTTATTCTCCTCATATACGGTATTATCTCCCTTTGATTGTGAACCAAATGTTCTCGAAGCTATTCGAGCTTATCCATCCTAGCCACTAGGTCATTCATGCTTCTAAAGCTGCACTGGCTAGAAACGGTTCCGTTGTCCATTCTTTCCTCTCTCTTTCTCTCTTTTTTCCTCTCGGATGAGTGTTCTCCCCAATTTGTAATGATGCGATGAAATGCCTTAAGAAAATTTTAATGACCAATGATGGATTTATTATGGACTCAAATTAACAAATGCATGATCATCAGATGGATGCATGATTGACGATGCTGCTTTGAAATGATATACGCTACAAATGTTACAAATGTATGCAAGTCAAAGGAGTTGGTCATGTAACCCCCTTAACCCGGCCTAGACGGTTGACCCGAACTAAGAAGATTACACGGGGAAAACCAAAGTCAACCCGAAAGTCAACCTTGATTAACGATCCTTTTTTTTCTTTTTAAACTTTTCTAATGCATATTAACCCTAGGTGAACACTCAAGATGCACATATTCAAAAATCACAGCGTTCGGAAATCAAATAGGGACTCAATTGCACAACATTCGAAATTAGGGACCAAATTGTAAATTCTGGAAATTAAGAGGAAATAACCAGTTTTAAAGTTACCATTATGAAATTAGTCACATTTCATGCTTCCCTGTCAAATTTCATCTCAAACGGACATCTCAAACTCAACTGATTGCATATATAAACATTAGGACCAAAACGTAAGAGTTTCAAAACATTTAACCATCAGATTCAGTGCCCAACGGTCGAGTGTTCCGAAACGGGGATGATCCGTTCCGAAACGCGGGACCGTTCCGAAACAAGTTGCGGAACAGGGCTTGGCAGTGGCAAAACCGTTTCGGAACAGCTCTACCTGTTCCGAAACGCCAAGGCCATTTCAGGCCACCCGTTCCGAAACAGTAGCACCCGTTTCGATACGGGCTGCCCAGAATTGCAGAATTTTGCTGGTTTAATACTCTTTCAACCCATCAAACACATCCTTATGACCTCCAAATCATGCACACAAGTCATCAAACACTTAAGGAACATACTAGCATCACTAAAACACAATCATAACACCATTTGGGAAAAACTCCAAATCTATAGGCATGCATCCTATATTAGAAATCATGCAACCATCAAAACACCAAACCAAATACCAAAAGGCCATTTACAAGTTCCAACATCATCAAAAGCATAAAACCAACTTAGGGAGTCCAAAACATCTCCCAAAACCACAATCTAGGTTCCCATTGCCAAATGCCAAAAGCTAATAGTGATAGGAAAACATTCACCATACATGATCTTAGTCTTTCACTTGGATCCTTGACCTCCTTGCTGCCCTTTATGCACTTCAATGCTCTGCATTATTGGTTTAAGAAAAGAGAGAGCGTAAGCACATAGCTTAGTGAGGAATGCTCAATTAAAACATCACAATAATGCATTTGTAAAAACACCTTTTCAAGGCCTTTAGTTTCAAAACAACATTTATCAGGCAATTATGCATACAAACCAAGCATCTCATGCTTCAGTTCAACAACATGTCATATTGGCTTACGAGTGATAATCCATAACCATTTTACAACTCAAAACACAATCGGATACGCGGATAACAAGCGTTGTCCCATACGCTTCATACACACTACCAATACCAAGGTGGAGTATATGGTACAATCACAACCCCTCAACACCCGTGATGGAGACTATGGTACAATCACAACCCCTCCACATCACTCATTGGTAGTTGTATAACATCACTAACGAGAACACGGGACACACAACACAAGATCCACACATGGAATTTTAACCACCATTGTGATCTTAACACAAGATCCACTCATGGACTTTTAACCACCATGGTGATCTTAACCATCTCGTTAGTGTACTTGGATGGAGTTTACGGTACAATCACAACCCCTCAACATCCAAGGCGACTTTATTCACGGTGCACCCAATCCTATAGCCGGCTAACTATATCCGATTCAAGTACTTTAAAACTAACACATCACTTGCCAATATACATCATTTAACATCATTAATCCATTGTTTAAAAGCATTTATCAAAGCCATTAAATCAACATGCATCACTTTGCATAAAAATCACATTTATCAATGTCAAACCAAGGATCTCTTACCTTGAGCATCCTTCAACACATGGCTTACAAAACCAGCATTAAACATGCTACAATATGCTTTCAAAACAGAATTTAAAACATGTAAAATAACACATTGCATTCAACCATCACATGGTTCATCAAAAAGAGTGTTTCCCCGAAAACTTACTCTTGAGCTTAGCTAAGTTGTTTAGACTTAAACTAAGCTCCCATAACCTTCAAACATTGGTTTCAAAGCTGAAAACCAAACTTCACTCACCGATTCCGTTTCGCAAGCTTGCCGAAACACCAATCAAGCTTCCGGATCAACACCACAAGGATCCGAAGATGTCTCCCCTGTTTTAAACACATCAAAGCAGAGGATTAATGCATCATCATGCATTAATATCTTCAACCAAGACACCTAAACTCGCTGCTCTCATCAACACTCACATTTCGGCTACCAAACACAACCGAAATCACATCCAAACACCTCTACAACATTACCCAGCCAAGATCCATCAATTCCAATCATTCTCATACATCAATTAACCTCCAACAAGGATCTAATCACGTCCTTATACCTCCAGCTATAGCAGAACATCAAAATCATCCCAAAAACCACCATTAACTCAATCAAAAACTTAGGAAAATCAACCTATTCGGGATTGCATTGATTAAACCTCAATTACACATCATTTATACATCCAATTTACATCAAAAAGACATCTCAAAACAGAGCCCAATCATTTAATACGAATTTCTTCAAAATCAAATTCAAATCTTGCATTTTAAGCCAAGATCAAGAACACATCATTAAAACCTTTAATAAAACTCAAATCAAGGATTGAGAACTTGGGAATTTCAGTAAAGAACTGAGTATTTAGAGGAGAAGGACGTTCATACCTCTAAATGTGAGTTTCTCCTTTTTTTAAAGCCAAGATTCTTTGAAAATCCAATAAGCAAATGATAAGGATTTGATGTAGGAATAATTAGAGATCAATTGGAGATTGAAATCTCATCTTTAGATGTTAAAATCAGAGGAAAAATGGCTGGGGAAATGTGTTTGGCTGAGAGAAAATGGAGAGAAAATGAAGTGGGAAAATTTTGAGAAAAGTTAGTTATGAAATCAAAAATATCTATTTTCCCCTTTTCCTTTTATTAAATATCATTTAATAAATGTTTAATATTAAGAAAAATCTAGAGAAAACTCTTCTTGGGTAATTTAGCTCCTTAAAGATTCAAAGTTTCAATCCTTTTAAAACAGTCACCAACTTTTCAAAAATTACATTTTAGTCACTAACTTGAAATGTCACATTTCGAAACCTCATTTTGTAAAATTGATTTCACCACTCTCTTATATATAATAAAAGAGGATTTTTAAACATTTTTCCATATTTTTAATGCATCCCGAACTAGGCTTTCCCTAAAATCACCTTTTATATTCGAACCGCAATCCGACTGGTCCGATGCAAACCCAAAACTTCTAAGCCCAAAATTGGGGTGTTACAACTCTCCCCCCTTAAGAAATTTCGTCCTCGAAATTTACCTGAAGGAAAGAGGTACGGAAACTGCTTCAACATGTCATCCTTCTGTTCCCACGTGGCTTCTTCAACACCACGATGCTTCCACAACACCTTTACCAACTCAATGGTCTTGCCTCGAAGAACTTTACTATCCGAATCTAGAATCTTCACCGGTTCCTCATCATAGGTCAAATCTGGATTCAATTCCACTTCTTCCACAGGCATTACATGAGAAGGATCCGATCTATACTTCTGAAGCATAGAAACATGAAACACATCATGAATCTTTTCTAACTCTTGCGGTAACCTCAACTTGTACGCAACAGGACCCACACGCTCAATCACCTCGTATGGTCCAATGTACCTAGGGCTCAACTTACCCTTTCGGCCAAACCTCATCACCTTTTTCCAAGGCGAAACTTTCAAAAACACACGGTCACCCACCGCATACTCAATCTCCTTACGCTTCAAATCCGCGTAAGACTTTTGCCGATCAGAAGCTGCCTTCAAACGCTCACAAATGAGCTTCACCTTCTCGGTGGTCCCCTTCAACAAAGCTGGCATCGAAACCAACTTCTGACCCGTTTCAGCTCAACAAAGAGGAGTCCTACACTTCCTCCCGTACAAAGCTTCATAAGGTGCCATTTGAATACTTGCCTGATAACTATTATTATAGGCAAACTCCACCAAAGGCAAATGTTTCTCCCAAGAACCCTGAAACTCAATCACGCAGCACCTCAACATATCCTCCAACACCTGGATAACACGCTCAGACTGTCCATCCGACTGTGGATGATAAGATGTACTGAAATTCAACCGTGTACCCAAAGCCTGATGCAAACACTGCCAGAAATGCGATGAAAACCTCGGATCCCTATCCGACACAATCGACTTAGGCACACCATGCAGCCGCATAATCTCAGCAATGTACAGCTCCGCAAGCTTATCCAAAGTGTACGTAGTATGCACAGGCAAGAAATGCGCACACTTCGTCAGGCGATCCACAATCAACCACACCGAATTCTTCTTCGATGGCGACAAGGGCAAACCAGACACAAAGTCCATGGTAATCCTTTCCCACTTCCACTCAGGAATTCTCAACGGTTGCAACAACTCTGAAGGAAACTGATGCTCAGCTTTAACTCGCTGACACACCATGCACTTGCCTACAAACTCAACAACATCTTTCTTTAAACCCACCCAATAGTACTCATCACGAAGATCACGATACATCTTAGTACTACCAGGGTGCATAGCAAAAGGACTACTATGACCTTCAGTCAGAATAGCACGCCTCAAATCAGCATCATTGGGCACTACTATCTGACTCCCAAAACATAACACTCCATCATCATTAAAGCAGAAATCCGATGGCCTATCCTCCACAATATCCTGAACATGTGGCACCAAGGAATCATCCAACAACTGCTTCTCCTTAATCAACTGAACCAAGGATGGTTTCACTTGCAACTCAGCCACAAGACCACCATCACGCGAAATACTCAAACTGGCAAACATAGCCCTCAACTCCACAGCTACCTTCCTACTCAAGGCATCCGCTACCACATTAGCTTTACCCGGATGGTACTCGATTGTCAAATCATAATCCTTAAGCAACTCCACCCATCGTCGTTGCCTAAGATTCAACTCTTTCTGAGACATCAGATACTTCAAACTCTTGTGGTCCGTATACACAGTACACTTCTCACCATACAGGTAATGTCTCCAGATTTTCAAAGCAAAAACCACCGCAGCCAACTCAATGTCATGCGTAGGATAATTGCGTTCATGCACCTTCAACTGTCGTGATGCATAAGCCACCACCTTACCCTCTTGCATCAACACACATCCCAAACCAACATAGGACGCATCACTATACAACACAAACTCTTTCCCTGATTCAGGTTGAACCAAGATAGGAGCTTGCGTTAAAGCCACCTTAAGCTTTTCAAAAGCATGATGTCTCGCTTCCGTCCACTCATACTTAACATCCTTCTGCAACAACTTCGTCAAAGGTGCAGCAATCTTTGAAAACCCATCCACGAACCTCCGATAGTATCCTGCCAAACCAAGGAAACTACGGACTTCATGAACAGACTTAGGAGGCTTCCAATTCATCACTGCCTCAATCTTTTGAGGATCAACACGTATTCCTTCAGCAGAAACCACATGACCAAGAAACACAACTTCTCTAAGCCAGAACTCACACTTGCTCAGCTTGGCATAAAGCTGATTCTCCAACAAAGCTTGTAACACAATTCTCAAATGCCCTTCATGCTCCTCCCCAGTACGAGAGTACACGAGGATATCATCAATGAACACCACAAAAAATTTATCCAAGTATTCATGGAACACTCTATTCATCATGTCCATGAAAGCTGCATGAGCATTCGTCAAACCAAACGGCATCACAAGGAACTCATAATGCCCATACCTCGTTCTGAAGGCTGTCTTTGGCACATCCACATCCTTCACCTTCAACTGATAATACCCTGACCTTAAGTCAATTTTAGAGAACGCAGACGCTCCCCGAAATTGATCAAAAAGATCATCAATTCTCGGCAATGGATACCGATTCTTGATAGTCAACTTGTTAAGCTGACGGTAATCAATGCACATTCTCATAGTGCCATCCTTTTTCTTCACAAACAGGACCGGTGCACCCCAAGGTGACACACTCGGCCGAATGAAACCACGATCAAGCAACTCCTGAAGTTGCGTCTTCAGCTCTTTCAACTCTTTAGGTGCCATTCGATAAAGAGTAATGGACACTGGAGTTGTGTTTTCATACAGCTCAATTCCAAACTCCACTTCGCGATTAGGAGGCAACCCAGGAAACTCCTCCAGAAACACACCAGGAAACTCTCGCACAGTCCTGATATCTTGCACACGCAACTCTTTAGAGCTAGGATTCATCACAAAGGCTAGGTAAGCTTCACAGCCTTGCCTCAGCATCCGGCTCGCTTCCAATGTAGACACCACATTGGCAAGAAACTTCACATTCTCACCAACCACCACTACTTCATAATCATCCGCAAGCTTCAACGAAACTCGCTTATTCTCAAAATCTACTACAGCTCGATGCTCAACCAGCCAATCCATACCAAGGATTACATCAAAACCATAGAAAGGCAATTCCATAAGATCAACATGAAAAACATGGCCTTGCACAACCAAGGGACATCTTCTATAAAGCTTTCGAGTCACAACAGTCTCACCAAAAGAACTAGTTACACGCATACCAACATCCAAAGACTCAACAAGCAAACCAAGCAATTGAGCATGCTCACGCAATATGTATGAGTGTGTAGATCCAGAATCAATCAAGGAAAGTAATGACAAGGATTGCAAAGTGAAAGTACCTGCGATCACATCCGTGTCATTCCTCCCCTCCCTGTGAGCATACACTCTGGCCTGGCCACCACCCTCAGGCTGAACAGCTACCACATGAGCCACATTCCTTCCACCATCCTCCCTACGCTGGAAGTTACCACGGCCGCGTCCACGACCTCTCTGTGGTGCAACAACTCCAGGAGCACGTCCCTGGACACCACCGGCCAGCAGAGGATACTCCCTCCTCATATGATCCGCCGAACCACAGTTCCATCACGAGTTACCGGTCACCACAACAGGAGCCTGAACCTCCCTCGCTGCTCGAGGACAATCACGCCTCATGTGTCCACGCGATCCACATGCCCAACATGTGTTCGGATCAGCTCTCGCCCTGTCTCCCTAAGCAGGCGCACCTTGCCCTCCACCACCTCGCCTAGCTGAAGACTGATACTTCCGACCACGTCCTCTCTTGTTCCGTCCGCCACCGGAACTATACTCAGCAGCTCGCTTGTCTGTACTAAGACCAGCACCTCTAGAAGATAGACTCAAATTCAACTCAATGTCCTTTGCTCTACCAACCAGCACATCAAAGTCAGTATACTCAGCAGCCAACATATAAGTCTTTACTTCCGTCACCAAACCATAACGGAAACGTTCACACCTCTCCCGCTCATCAGGGATAAGCTCAGGTGCGTACTGACTGAGTCAGACAAACTGAACCTCATACTCAGCCACTGACATGCTCCCTTGAGTAAGAGACATGAATTCCCTTTTCTTTTCATCCAGGTATCGCACACCCAGATACCTCCTCTTGAACGCGTTCAGAAAGAACGTCCAAGTCACATCAGCATCCTCCATTCCAGAGATAGTGGTTGTCCACCAAGTATAGGCATCGTCATGCAACAATGATATCACACAGCCCAGCTTCTGCACATCATTACAATTCATTTGTCCCAAAATTCTCTTGGTACTTTCCAACCAAGACTCGGAACCTTCAGCAGACAAACCCCTAAACTCAGTCCCTCCCAGACTGCGCAAGCATTCCAAAGGTAGTCTAGCATTAGCATCTCCCTGATGCCCAGCTCCTTGAGCTCCAGCTACCGCCGCCCGAAAAGCTCCAGCAATAGCTTGAATCAGCATTGTCATGTCAGGAGCAGCTTGCCCCTGCCCAGCTTCAGGTCCAGCGACCCCAGCACCAGCAGCAACACCAGCTCCCTCACCCCCAGCACCACCACCACCAGGCGGAGGAGGTAAATCCACCACATTTTCAACATTCTCCTCATTCTCATTTTGAGCCATAGCTCGCGTATTAATCCTCGTCTCTCTACGAGGTCCCATTCACTAAACAATGCAATCACAATGCAATAAACAAAGTCAGGCTCAGCAAGGTAAACAATCCAAGTACTCAAGCTCATTTCCAATTAAAACAAATCATTTCATTAGCTTTGATTTGGCAATGGGTCCCTCTAACATGCTTCACCAAAGCACACACCACAATTGCAACATTCTTACAATTCATACATCATGCTTTCACTCAACAAGCATACAAAGCAATCATACACATATCACCCACTTAACAATTCCCAATTACTCGAGAACTCAGCTCTGATACCACCAAATGTAACCCCCTTAACCCGGCCTAGACGGTTGACCCGAACTAAGAAGATTACACGGGGAAAACCAAAGTCAACCAGAAAGTCAACCTTGATTAACGACCCTTTTTTTCTATTTAAACTTGTCTAATGTATATTAACCCTAGATGAACACTCAAGATGCACATATTCAAAAATCACAGCGTTCGGAAATCAAATAGGGACTTAATTGCACAACATTCGAAATTAGGGACCAAATTGTAAATTCTGGAAATTAAGAGGACTTAACCAGTTTTAAAGTTACCATTATGAAATTAGTCACATTTCATGCTTCCCTGTCAAATTTCATCTCAAACGGACATCTCAAACTCAATCGATTGCATATACAAACATTGGGACCAAAACGTAAGAGTTTCAAAACATTTAACCATCTGATTCAGTGCCCAACGGTCGAGTGTTCCGAAACGGGGATGATCCGTTCCGAAACGCGGGACCGTTCCGAAACAAGTTGCGGAACAGGGCTTGGCAGTGGCAAAACCGTTTCAGAACAGCTCTACCTGTTTCGAAACGCCAAGGCCATTTCAGGCCACCCGTTCCGAAACAGTAGCACCCGTTCCGATACGGGCTGCCCAGAATTGCAGAATTTTGCTGGTTTAATACTCTTTCAACCCATCAAACACATCCTTATGACCTCCAAATCATGCACACAAGTCATCAAACACTTAAGGAACATACTAGCATCACTAAAACACAATCATAGCACCATTTGGGAAAAACTCCAAATCTATAGGCATGCATCCTATATTAGAAATCATGCAACCATCAAAACACCAAACCAAATACCAAAAGGCCATTTACAAGTTCCAACATCATCAAAAGCATAAAACCAACTTAGGGAGTCCAAAACATCTCCCAAAACCACAATCTAGGTTCCCATTGCCAAATGCCAAAAGCTAATAGTGATAGGAAAACATTCACCATACATGAGCTTAGTCTTTCACTTGGATCCTTGACCTCCTTGCTGCCCTTTATGCACTTCAATGCTCTGCATTATTGGTTTAAGAAAAGAGAGAGCGTAAGCACATAGCTTAGTGAGGAATGCTCAATTAAAACATCACAATAATGCATTTGTAAAAACACCTTTTCAAGGCCTTTAGTTTCAAAACAACATTTATCATGCAATTATGCATACAAACCAAGCATCTCATGCTTCAATTCAACAACATGTCATATTGGCTTACAAGTGATAATCCATAACCATTTTACAACTCAAAACACAATCGGATACACGGATTACAAGCATTGTCCCATACGCTTCATACACACTACCAATACCAAGGTGGAGTATATGGTACAATCACAACCCCTCAACACCCGTGATGGAGACTATGGTACAATCACAACCCCTCCACATCACTCATTGGTAGTTGTATAACATCACTAATGAGAACACGGGACACACAACACAAGATCCACACATGGACTTTTAACCACCATTGTGATCTTAACACAAGATCCACTCATGGACTTTTAACCACCATGGTGATCTTAACCATCTCGTTAGTGTACTTGGATGGAGTTTACGGTACAATCACAACCCCTCAACATCCAAGGCGACTTTATTCACGGTGCACCCAATCCTATAGCCGGCTAACTATATCCGATTCAAGTACTTTAAAACCAACACATCACTTACCAATATACATCATTTAACATCATTAATCCACTGTTTTAAAGCATTTATCAAAGCCATTAAATCAATATGCATCATTTTGCATAAAAATCACATTTATCAATGTCAAACCAAGGATCTCTTACCTTGAGCATCCTTCAACACATGGCTTACAAAACCAGCATTAAACATGCGAAAATATGCTTTCAAAACAGAATTTAAAACATGCAAAATAACACATTGCATTCAACCATCACATGGTTCATCAAAAAGAGTGTTTCCCCGAAAACTTACTCTTGAGCTTAGCTAAGTTGTTTAGACTTAAACTAAGCTCCCATAACCTTCAAACATTGGTTTCAAAGCTGAAAACCAAACTTCACTCACCGATTCCATTTCGCAAGCTTGCCGAAACACCAATCAAGCTTCCGGATCAACACCACAAGGATCCGAAGATGTCTCCCATGTTTTAAACACATCAAAGCAGAGGATTAATGCATCATCATGCATTAATATCTTCAACCAAGACACCTAAACTCGCTGCTCTCATCAACACTCACATTTCAGCTACCAAACACAACCGAAATCACATCCAAACACCTCTACAACATTACCCAGCCAAGATCCATCAATTCCAATCATTCTCATACATCAATTAACATCCAAAAAGGATCTAATCACGTCCTTATACCTCCAGCTATAGCAGAACATCAAAATCATCCCAAAAACCACCATTAACTCAATCAAAAACTTAGGAAAATCAACCTATTCGGGATTGCATTGATTAAACCTCAATTACACATCATTTATACATCCAATTTACATCAAAAAGACATCTCAAAACAGAGCCCAATCATTTAATACAAATTTCTTCAAAATTAAATCCAAATCTTGCATTTTAAGCCAAGATCAAGAACACATCATTAAAACCTTTAATAAAACTCAAATCAAGGATTGAGAACTTGGGAATTTCAGTAAAGAACTGAGTATTTAGAGGAGAAGGACGTTCATACCTCTAAATGTGAGTTTCTCCTTGTTTAAAGCCAAGATTCTTTGAAAATCCAATAAGCAAATGATAAGGATTTGATGTAGGAATGATTAGAGATCAATTGGAGATTGAAATCTCGTCTTTAGATGTTAAAATCAGAGGAAAAATGGCTGGGGAAATGTGTTTGGCTGAGAGAAAATGGAGAGAAAATGAAGTGGAAAAATTTTGAGAAAAGTTAGTTATGAAATCAAAAATATCTATTTCCCCCTTTTCCTTTTATTAAATATCATTTAATAAATATTTAATATTATGAAAAATCTGGAGAAAACTCTTCTTGGGTAATTTAGCTCCTTAAAGATTCAAAGTCTCAATCATTTTAAAACAGTCACCAACTTTTCAAAAATTACATTTTAGTCACTAACTTGAAATGTCACATTTCGAAACCTCATTTTGTAAAATTGATTTCACCACTCTCTTATATATAATAAAAGAGGATTTTTAAACATTTTTCCATATTTTTAATGCATCCCGAACTAGGCTTTCCCTAAAATCACCTTTTATATTCGAACCGCAATCCGACCGGTCCGATGCAAACCCAAAACTTCTAAGCCCAAAATTGGGGTGTTACAGGTCATATAAGTGATTCCTCTTAGGTCAACTTTCATTTGAACGTAAAAGAGGATCCTCGTAACAAGATAGTCATAGCAAAAGTCTTACGGGTACCTTTCTTGCCCCCGAATCATGTTCAAGGAAATGAAAACTTTGGCCAAAAATTGTTGGGACCGGATTTGCTTTCTTCTCTAGCAATTCAAGACCCTCTAAAATTGTTGGTATCAAGTCCCGAAAAACAAGCTATTTCCTCGAAGCTAGATCCATCTTTTGACCTAATCCATGCCCTTCTCTAGTAAATAAATGTTTTTCTTTATATTTGAAATAAAAAAACGAAAGAGCAAAAAATATCTCTAAAATTTCTCTTGTATTGATTTCTTTTTTGAAACGGTTACAATGATTTTTTTTCTCTCTAAAATCGGATCCCCCTTTTTTCTTACAAAGTATGCTCCCTCATGTCTCTCCTCTCTCGGGTTTACCTTGCTTCTCTCTCCAAAAAATCCCCCTCTTTTACATTGGTTTTCTCGGTTTCTTTTATACCGAGACTACATCCATGTAAAACAAACTCAGTACATTATCTCTATTTGCCTCTGATCTTATGTCTAGTTGACTTTGTGCGTTGCCTCTTGCTGATTCTCTGCTTTTTCATTTTGTTTTGTTTTAATTCCGTTTTTTGGGTATTTTGACCCTGTTTTTTCACCATGTGGCATGCTTGGGTTCCTGAAATGGGAGGGACACGGTGACAGCCGGTGTGCCGGTTGCAGGAGACAGTCGTAGCTTGGCACGCGCGCGTCGGGCAGAGTAATGGTCGCGCGTGCAAGGGAGACGCTGGTTCGTACGGCGCTGGGGCAAGGGTGACACCCTCATTAGGGTTTTGTTCTGAGGCTACATCTGGACCGTCAGATCTCAGTAGATCTGACGGATGTGGAGAGGGGCGGCTGCATCAAAAGAAAGGATGAAATTAGGGTTTCTTTTTTAGTTGTTGGGCTATGTATTATTTGGGCTTTTATTTTGTAATGGACTATTTCCAATGGACCTTATTATTATTTTTTGGACTCTTAATATTAATCAAAATGGGCTTTTATTTATTATGTTCAATTTTTATTATAATTATAATAGTAATATTCGATAATAATAATAATAAGTATACTAATAATAATAATAGTAATAAAGATAAATATAATAATAAATAAAAATAATAACAATAATAATATGACAATAATGGTAAATAGTAATAATCAATATAATAATAGTAAATGATAGTCATGATGATGATAATATTTATAATAGTAATAATGCTAAAATAGTAGTAATAATATAAGGTAATAGTAGTATTATTTATACCTACATACATATATATGTGTGTGTATATATATATATATATATATATATATATATTCTTTTTTCCATTTTTTCTTTTTTAATTACCTAAAAGCCCTAGTAAGCCCAAGGTAAACACAAATTAAAGGGGGTTCAAGGTCCTGGCAAAATTAGTGATTACAGCTGCCCCTCTTTGCTTATAATTGTGGAACAAGAATAAAGCAATGACCATAAGCACTAATTTTGTCCTACTTCAATGTTGGTCGGTTTACTCCCGACGCAGCCACGTGATTCCAAGTAATTCCTCTTCCCAAAGCCTTTCGATCGTCGATTCTCCCCTAGATACCCGGACAGATAGACAGAGAATTTTTTCCAGATTTCTTTTTCTTTTTCTTTCTTCAGATTTCCATTCTCCAAGTGCCCGAACGGATAGGCGGGTTCTATTCTCCAAGTGCCCGATTAGATGAGTATATTCCAAATAGCTTTGTCTTCCTTTTTTCGTAAGAACAAGCTGGTCATCCAAACAACTTTGCCTTCCCTTCACGGTCTAAAAGCAAGATGTCCATTTCGTGGTCAAAAAGCAAGCTGAAACTCTAAATATCTCTGCCTCCCCTTTACGGCCAAAAGGCGAACTTGGGCGTCCAAGTGGACTTGCTTTCCCTTCATGGCCATAAAGCAAACTGGTCATCACTAATTCTGTCCAACTTCCTCGTCGGACCATTTGCTCCCCCTGAGCTGCAATGCGCTATACCGAGCAATTTCCTCTCTGAAGCTTTAAGAACATGATTTCTCTCTCCATAGAACTCATTTCCTTGGTGTATTCCTTGAGTGGTAGTTTTTCCTATATAGAACCCTCGTACTCGTATTTCTGAAATCAAATATCTCCAAATCCTCTCTCTGTAGGACCCTCCACTTTCGAGATCCTGAAGCCTTAGGATTCTGAGTTCTTTCTCCATAGAACTCCTCTTCCTTAGCGTACTCTTCGAGTAGTAGTTCCTTCTCTATTGAACTCCTCTCTGAAATCAAGGATCTACAAGTCCCTTCTCCGTAGTACCCTCCACTTTTGAGATCCTGAAGTTGCGAGTTCCTCCTATATAGAGCTTGTTTGGACCCTTTCTCTGTATGATCCTTTATCTTGAAATCTTCTCCTGTCATTCTGGAGCGGCGGCATGAAAGGCTTTGCCCGAAATCCTTTTAGTTCTCGTTTTATCGTTTTCTCCTCATCCCGAGAGGTATTCGATTTGTCTTTCAAAAATCTTTGAAAAGAGATAAAATTCTATGATGGTGTGAGTTAGCATGCTCCTATCCTAGGGATGCCTAACTACTCGTGATGCATGACTAAGGTCTCCAAGTTATTTAAACATATTAATTCTATTGACATCGTGTCCTTTGGTGCTGCTTCTTGCGTTGATTGCACCTCTTCTTGGTTCTATCGGACCCTTATTCTTCTTCTTCTCATCTTGATCCACTTCTAGAATTCCCTACCTCAAAGTGCCCATTCGGGTTTTCACTTTGAACCCCTTTCCCTTTTTTCCTTTTTTTTCCTTTTTTCTGCTATTTTTTTCTTCTTTCTTTTCTCCTTCTTTCTTTTTTTACTGACTTTTGATTGCTCGAATAGATAGGCAGATTTCCATTCTCCAAGTGCCTGAACGGATAGGCGGGTTCTATTCTCCAAGTGCTCGAATAGATGAGCAGGTTTCCATTCTCCAAGTGACTGAACGGATAGGCTGGTTCTATTCTCCAAATGCCCGAATAGATGAGCAGATTTCATATATCTTTGTCTCGAGCTTTGAGTATTTGTTTCCTTTGCTCTAAAATCCTTTGGCTTTGAGTTTATGTCTTGTTTGCCATGAGCTTTGAGTATCTGCCTCCTTTGCTCTGAAGTTCTTAGGCTTTGAGTTTCTGTCTCCTTTGCCCTGAGCTCTGAGTATTTGCCTTCTTTGCTCTAAAATCCTTTGGCTTTGAGCTTCTGCCTCCTTCGCCATGAGTTTTCACCTTAATCCCCAAAGTACCTTTTGGGTTTTCACCGTGTCTCCTCTTCTCTTCTTTGTCCTCTTTATTCTTCTTTTTCTCTTTTTGGGCACTCTTTTGAGTTTTCATCTTGAAGTCAACTTCTGAATTCTTTTTTAGGTGGTAGAAGTTTTAGGGTTATCACTTTATTCAAGAACCTTAGACAACAATGCCCGAGAGGCAAATTTCACACAATGGGAGTGGCCCATTGTTCCTGAACACTCATTGTCATTCCTCCCTTGGCCGAAGTAGAGCATAGGGTTTTCATATTTATAGCGTCCTAACAACATACGGTCTTTTAGAATTTTTTTTTAAATTGAATTAAAGTCAATCTCAAAAAGTATATACGTGTGTAATTGGAAAACAAGAGTAAGCTTATGAAATGTTTAAAGAATTAAGGAATGCCAAAATATTTTCTAAATAACAAAATGAAACTTTTGTTATGATAAAAATAACTATACTCTTTGTTTGAAACAATCTACAGCTTAGCTTATTCCTTTTGCATTTTTCCCAATTGCAAAGGGATCAACGGATTTGAATTGCCTTTACCGGTAGCCGTTTGCTCCGGGCTAGTTGTATCATTCCCCTAGGTACAATCATTTTTCACCAATAATGAGGATTGGATTTTTGCAAAGGATTTATTTCCCTTCGACCATTCGTAAAACTGGATTTTCGATGGACATTTGAATTATCCATTGTCTTAAACTTTGACGTATTTAAGCACGTTGTGCCAACATTTCTGTTGGACTTGCCCAAACATCGCTTCTTCTTTCATGAAGCGAAGTAATGTCTCCAATTCACTTTTCTTGAATCAAGACTTGTATTTTTCCCAAATGCACAGGGGTCAACGGGTTTGAATTGCCTTTACCGGTAGCCGTTTTCTCTGGGCTAGTTGTACCATTCCCCTAGGTACAATCAGTTTTCACCAATAATGAAAATTGGATTTTTGTAAAGGATTTATTCTCCTCATATACGGTATTATCTCCCTTTGATTGTGAACCAAATGTTCTCCAAGCTATTCGAGCTTATCCATCCTAGCCACTAGGTCATTCATGCTTCTAAAGCTGCACTGGCTAGAAACTGTTCCCTTGTCCATTCTTTCCTCTCTCTTTCTCTCTTTCTCTCTCTCGGATGAGTGTTCTCCCCAATTAGTAATGATGCGATGAAATGCCTTAAGCAAATTTTAATGTCCAATGATGGATGTATTATGGACTCAAATTAACAAATGCATGATCATGATATGGATGCATGACTGACGATGCAGCTTTGAAATGATATATGCTACAAATGTTACAAATGTATGCAAGTCAAAGGTGTTGGTCATATAGGTGATTCCTCTTAGGTCAGCTTTCACTTGAACGTAAAGGAGGATCCTCATTACAAGATAGTCATAGCAAAAGTCCTACGGGTACCTTTCTTGCCCCCGAATCATGTTCAAGGAAATGAAAACTTCGGCCAAAAATTGTTGGGACCGGATTTGCTTTCTTCTCTAGAAATTCAAGACCCTCTAAAACTGTTGGTATCAAGTCCCAAAAAACAAGCTATTTCCTCGAAGCTGGATCCATCTCTTGACCTAATCCATGCCCTTTCCGGTCGCCACGCTCTTTCCGGCCGCCTCTTTGCACTTGGTCGGGTAGTTTCGTGACTTTGGAAAATTAGATTTAGAATATATTATGTATTATACTTGGTAACTAGGAAAAGCCTTGATATTATATATATATATATATATATAAGGAAAATAAAATAATAGAAAAACGGCATAATGGGGAATTGATTGACAAATCTCAAAACAATATCAAAGGTAAGGCATAAAATTAGGAAATGGGTTATTCGGTGATTAATTAACAAAATAAAAGAGTTATGTCTTATGAGGATTTACGCGTGAGTAAAAAGAAGAGACTTAGAAACTAGATCCAGGTTTAGGGATTTTATTCCCATTTTAGTTTTACCCTTTTTTTCTCTCAAACAAGCCCACACCATCGAGCTTTCAGGCCGCCGCCGCCGCCGCTCCAACGCGATTTTTGGCCATGCAAGGCCACCACGAGAGTGGTCTTGGCATTCTCTTCCTCTCTATTTGAGTAGATTCACCAAAAGGTCTCCAATCGATGAGAAAAAATGCCGAAACGCTTCGGTTTTCCCTCATCGAATCCTAGTCGTCCACCGTCGGATCTTCGCGATTTTTGGATATGACGTTCGCCTCACCGGGATGAAGTCTTTCACTATTGGGATCGTCGGAACGAAGCTTCGATCACCGGCGGTCGTTGAATTGGAGGTAAATAAATTTTTTCTTTATATTCGAAATAAAAACGAAAGAGCCAAAAATATCTCTAAAATTTCTCTTGTATTGATTTCTTTTTTGAAACGGTTACAAAGATTTTTTTCTCTCTAAAATTGAATCCCCCTTTTTGCTTACAAAGTATGCTTCCACATGTCTCTCCTCTCTCGGGTTTACCTTGCTTCTCTCTCCAAAAAAATCCCCCCCTTTTACATTGGTTTTCTAAGTTTCTTTTATACCGAGACTACATCCATGTAAAACAAACTCAATACATTATCTCTCTTTGCCTCTGATCTTATGTCTAGTTGACTTTGTGCGTTGCCCCTTGTTGAATCTCTGCTTTTCTTTTTGTTTTGTTTTAATTCCATTTTTGGGTATTATGACCCTGTCTTTTCTCTCTGTGACATGTTTGGGTTCCTGAAATGGGAGGGACACGGTGACAGTCGGCGTGTCGGTTGCAGGAGACGGTCGTGAATTGGCACGCGCGCGTCGGGCAGAGTAATGGTCGCGCGTGCAAGGGAGACGTTGGTTCGTGCGGCGCTGGGGCAAGGGCGACACCCTCATTAGGGTTTTGTTCTGAGGCTACATCTGGACCGTCAGATCTCAGCAGATCTGACGGCTGTGGAGAGGGGTGGTTGCATCAAAAGAAATTATAAAATTAGGGTTTATTTTTTAGTTGATGGGCTATGTATTATTTGGGCTTTTATTTTGTAATGGACTATGTGTAATGGACCTTATTATTAATTTTTAGACTCTTATTATTAATCAAAATGGGCTTTTATTTATTATGTTCAATTTTTATTATAATTATAATAGTAATATTCGATAATAATAATAAGTATACTAATAATAATAATAGTAATAAAGATAAATATAATAATAAATAAAAATAATAACCATAATAATATGATAATAGTGGTAAATAGTAATAATTAATATAATAATAGTAAATGATAGTCATGAAGATGATAATATTTATAATAGTAATAATACTAACATAGTAGTAATAATATAAGGTAATAGTAGCATTATTTATACCTATATACATATATATGTGTATATATATTTTTCTTTTTTTCCATTTTCTTTTTTCTTTTTATTTACCTAATAGCCTAGTAAGCCCAAGGTAAACACAAATTAAAGGGGGTTCAAGGTCCGGACAAAATTAGTGATTACAAGAAGACAACCTCAAGCAAGACCCTTTCTGTTTTCTAAAAAAAGGAACCTCAAAACCCATTTTTTGACTCGAAAGCTGTTGCAAAGAAAAGGATCTATTTCAACCGACTCACCCTTCAAAGGCATGGGAAGGCCGAGATTATCGTCGGTGAAAGAACGGAGGCCATCTCAAAAAGATGAAACGGAAAGGTAAAAACAAAAATCTTTTATTTCTCTTTTTTATGCGATGTGATGATAAAGATGAAAAAGATTACCTCTGCAATTCTTTCTTGCTTGTATTTCTCTTTGTATTTCGAAAAACGGATCCTCATTACATTACTGTTCTTTCGGCTTTATAGTCCGAGATTACAAGGTTTTTCTAATTACATAAAAACTGCGAAAAAATGACATTGGTTGCTGGTATTTTTGTTTGCATTCGTTCTGAAATTCGTTAGACATTCCTTTGCAGCACTCGTCCTTTCCTGACACTTCGGGAGACGGTGAGTCGTGCGTGGATCGTACTCGCATGGAGAAGCAATCTTGGCCGCTCGTTCAAGCCAGATCCAACGGTTGGTGTTCCTGCTACGCTAGGGCATCCCACGAGTCTGAGGTGCTTCGCACGAACCGCACGTGCGAGCCGAGGCAGCTGAAGAGTCCCGGTTTTGGACCGTCAGATCCGGCTATGATCCTGTGGCGCACAAAAGGGGTGAGACATGTTAGGGTTATCAGATTGGGGTGGTAGCTGGGCCAAACAGGCCTCATGTAGTTTTAATTAAATTTGTAAATGGACTATTAATATTATTTTTATTTGGGCTTTAATTAATTAGGATGTTACTTTTATTTAAACTATCTCTTTGTTTAATATAATAATTATAATAGTAATTATAATACTAATGGTAATAATAATATATGATAATAACGAGGATGATTCGTAGTAATAATAATAATAATAATAATAATAATAATAATAATAATAATAATTAATAGTAATAGTAATATGTAACTTTGATATATATATATATATAAAAGAAGACAATATCAAAAATAACTATAGTAATACGGTTAATAATGGAATTAATTATAACATATAGTAACACTTAGAAAATAAATAATGTTCATACGTATCCATCACTTTACAATAGTAGTGTATTAAACAAAGCCCATTATAAATACCTTATGATAAAAGAAAAGCCCTTTTATTTATTTATATATATATATAAAACAAAACTAATTCAGACAAAATTAATGATTACAACATGATAAAAACGTATTAAATAATACAACATGCCAATTACAACTCAACAAGACAGAAATCATCAAAATAAAAAGCAACGACCACAACAATAGAGACTTCAGCAATTCATTACAACATACACTCAAATTTCTCAATCACCCACCTCAACGATTTTTCACGTGAAGACAAATAGAACTCAAGATCCCCTTCACACTCATCATCGAAAATAGTAACATATAATTTTCTTATAAAAACTCCAATAATTTTTCACTTATAAATTGAATCAATGTAATAAATAACGTCAAATATATCGACTATTAGGTGGTTTAGTGGAATGAGATGTTAGATCGTTTAACTAACGTAAAATATTTGAATAGTGTTGTTGTGAATGGAACAAGTAAGTAAGAAGTGTCATCCCACAACAAACTTTTATAGTACTTGATCTGAATTAGTTGACTAATGAATTAAATACCGACGATTATGCCAAAAACAATGTAAAATGTGAGATCAAATAGGTTAAAACACAAAATCTTGAAATTGTTTTCTGGTTGGATGGTGCAGGAAATTTTGGAAAGTTTATGACTTGGCCAAGGAAATGAATGAATCCTCTTTGAGAGGCATGGTCGTAATTTGGGAGAAATTCTATGTACTTTTCTGGTGCCCTATCTATCTATGTGTCAACATTAAAAAGTTATATTTGAAGCTCTAATCTTAAATTCTAGATCTTAAATCATAAAACCTAAACTCTAAAAATACATCAACACCAGTACCCTAAACATAAACTCTAATCCTAAACTCTAAACTTTTTTTAATGTTGGAGTATAAATAGGGGCATCTATTCGATTTTGGGAACCATTATGTTGCTGGTATTTGAAGATAATGAAAAAAATGGAGAAAGCCTTGTTAGGACATAGGTGTGCCCTTGATAAATGGTTTGATAGGCTGAATCCTTGGTCTGAAAATTTTGTGGTCGATAGTCGTCGGATATGGCTATCGTGCTTAGGTGTTCTTATTAATGCGTGGTTCTTGAAACATTGCTGAGAGATGGGGGGACTCATCTGCGTGGATTATAAAACAAAGGCTCCTGCCATCCGTAAATTTCACATTGCCTAAAACCACAAGCGTATCGATGACATTGTTGACTTGAAGGTTGTAATAATATATATTAAAGGTAGAAGACTAATTTAATAATTAATACTAATGTTTAATTTACCAACAGGTTGGTCCAAGTGGTAAACAACTCGATATTGCTTAAGTAGGTCTCGAGTTTAAGGCGTTGTGTATGCAGAAAATCTCTAGTGGGGGACTCACTCACCAAAGCCAAGTGTGCGACGCGAATCAGTTCAGATTAGTCAGGGCAAAGCCCTAAAAACCAGAAGGGCAACCAAAAGAAAATATTGATATCAAACTTAGAAACCTTGATTAAGCTCGTGAGCTATTTAAATTGGGTATTTGGTGCTCAAATTCGTCTTGATCGATAATTGGAGTTGCTTGAGATCGAGCTCGACTTGATAATTACAATCTATTTTCAGTTTTTTTGAGTAAAACTCAAATAGGTATGAGCACAAATGTCTCATTTACACACATAGAACATGAAGGATCACCATGACAATAAACCTTTGTTATACCCATCAAAATTATTCGATCAATAAATGATATATTAATGTCTAAAATACCACGTCAATACTTCCCAGCATACCAACACTGAACCAATTATTTTAAAAACCAAAACTTCCCGCTAACCGTCGCAACCCGGTCATTAACCCATCTCCATATGCTGTCAAGTGTCAACTAACAAAAACCGTTAAACTCCTATAAATACTGAATCTCACTCTCAAGGGCCTCGAGTCTCAACCACATTTTCCACCTCAACTCTTTATTTATTTCCCGAGAAAATGAGAGAAATTCCTCCACATTTAAGGTAGCCAATGTGGTAATCAATTGGAGCCAAACTCTGGGAATCATCTGAGCTGAAATAGATTGATTAAAAACAGTGATATAACTTGGAGTAAAAGTTTGAGGGGAGGAATTTAAATTTTTTTAAAGTTGGAGGTTTAAATGAAATTTTTTTAAAAAATGAAGGTTTAATTAAAAATTTTAATAATTTTGAGAGATGCAATAAAAAAATTAAAAAATTATTTAAAATTTAATATGAATTTCTAAAAATATTAAAGGTACAAATTAAAAGAATGCGCCCCTAGCTAAAAAAAATAAAGAAAATAAGTTTTGTCCACTTTATTTTCCACGCGATCTCGATATTGGTGGATTTGAAACCTGATACAATGGATAGCTTTAGATCCGGTTCTTACGAATCGAAGCAGCTAAAGTTCATTGATCGACGTCTTCAGTTGGCCCTTCTTCTCTCCTTGAAATCACCTTTCAAAAATCTCTAAAGCAATTAGACTGATGAGAACATAAGCTCCATTATAATCTTTACATTCACCTTTCAAAAAATTAATACCAATTCAATTTCAAATTCAATGAAGACAAGTAGTTGTTGTAATCTTTACATTTTCTAACCTTCAGGACCAGGTTAGTTAGCATGAAAAACAGAAGAAGAAATTACTCCCTTGGAGCTCGGTTAAGAAGAGAGAAGTTGAACCTCGAGTTATTGATATCCCAGTAAAGTCCGATTTCGTCATCCTGCTTAAGATCTCTCCTCTTCACAAAGTCGGGAATCCATTTACTGATGAGAACATAAGCTCCATTATTCCACTGCTTGAAAACCAATCCATGTTCACTGTTTGTATCACAGTCATAAACCCAAACCTTCAAGCCTTGAGGAATGTGTGTTTGTTGATCCTCGTCCCAATGTGGCAAGATATGGGATACCACCAATTCCGTTGACAACAGCAGCCTTGACATGTCGCTCAGATCGCTCTTCGTAAGCCTCTTCTTTATGCACCATGGATCATGCCAAACCCTCAACTCATTCATCCTCCTGGTTTCTGTTTTGACCCTTCTTTTCTTGTTTACGGTGGCACAATCCTTTGCCTTTCTCTTCTTGTTTACGGTGGCACAATCCATTGCCTTTCTCTTCTTGTGGGATGTTAAACCATCGGTGAGAGCCAGAGTAAGGTCTCTGTCAAAATCTTTCGTAATGCTACAGCTTTTGTTGAGATTCTGGTCACCGACTTCAAGCCCCCAACTTCCGTTCACCGCAAGAGATAATTCCAACGACATATCAGTCTGTTCCTGCGACAAAGCACCGCTCTTCTTCTCCATGCACATCATATTAGGGACGCTTTCTTTGTACGCAATTACTTGTTTCCCCTTGTCGGTGGACATATTATCACTGGAAAGGGACAATTGCAAGGAGACTCCTCCGTCAGTACCGGCATTGCTCTTCTCCGTTGTACCTTCTGATTTCTTGCAATGGATTTCTTGGCCACAATTATTGTAATTAATCTGAATTAATCGGTTAATAAATCAAATATAAGTAGTTTTATTAAAAAAATTATTGTAATTAAATGAAACATTTTTATATCCGAGTACTACTTTGCCACAATTAAATGGACATGCGGAATGATTTTTTTATAAACTTATTTTATAAAACAATCATTGATTTTTGTTAAATAATTATATATTCAATTAATTTTGGAGTTATGAAATACATAGCATTATCCATACACCCATTATGTCTAAAAGTTGTTGTTAGTTAAATTGTAGTCGAGGTAGGGTTTCTAACTGAATATATTGTAATGGCATTCCATTAAAAATAATTTTCAAACAAAAATTTTAAAAGTAATTACAAATAATTACATTTTGAAAAAATAAATAAATAGTGGTCTCGGTAAAAAAAATGATGTTCATCTTGAGACTTAGGTTCAAATAATTTTTTTTATGTCTGTTATCAAATAGTTAAGAAAAGTATGAACGTATATATATTACATGTAATCACTTGACTATTAAAAAAAATAGTTGAACTTTTATTTCGGTCTATATTAATCTCAAAACTTGACCATTGAACTTGAATTCCATTAAGGAATAAATTGTATGATAGACTTCGAGTTTAGGGACTAACTTTAGAACAATTGTCATGTTCCGGGACAAAAATGAACAAAAGGGGCCAAGCTATGAAAATGTATCAAGTTCAAGGACTTATGTGGATAAAAAAGTTCAAGGACTAAGTTAAGAAAAAATGTTAAATTTAGGGACTAATTGTTACTTTATCCCTTGAGATCTATGAACGTATATTTATTTCTTTTCTTGGGCTTGGGTTTTAACCTAAATGTAAAGAGTCAGACCTTCTAACTTCTAACACATACATCTTGCGATACGAGACGTGTCGCGAGCGCGCAACGGCCACACGCCCCTAAAATTTCCTCTCAACCGAAGTCCCCGAGCCTCATGCGTCGGATTGATTTCTGCCCCAGAGTCATTGAACGGTGCCTGCGAGTGCGTGACTCTGCCCCCTCAGAAGGCCGTCGTACTCCAGTATCGCAGCAAACGTCCTCGATTGGTGGTTTGCTCGAGGAGATTATGGGTGCAGAGGATTTATAGAACTACTTTTAAAATCAATTATCACTATGCATGAACACAAACTGATAAAGTAATAACTAAAATATATATGGACAAGACCTACTCATAACGAGACTTGAACAGTAAAATCTCGATTAAAAACCTATACATGCATAAATTTATATATAACGACATTCAAATATAAATACTAAGATACCCAATATGTAACACCCGTGTTTTGGGGTTAGGAGTTAGCCGGATTTGTAGTCCGAATCAATAAAATTAAATTAAATTAATACAACCTTAATTGGGATCTATTTGGGCCTTAAATGAATGGGAGGGACCAAGTCGGTAATTTTACCCAAATGATTTTAAAGCAAGACAACTTTTAAAATAAAGTTGCCATCTTTCTCATCTTCTCCCCCTTTCTAACGTCAAACACCCCTTTTCCCTCTCTCAAACTCTCCCAAACCTAAAACACTATTCCATTGGCTTTCAAATTCAATCCAAGGTCTTTTTGAAAGGTAAAATCATTTTCTTACTCTCCTCTTCATCCTTTAACTTTCAATGGTCTTAGATTTAAAAACTATGAACTTTGGAAAATTTGGGTTTGGTTAAAGTTTGGGTTTTTATGGTGATTCTAATTTTGTTTTGAAATGGTAAGTTAGGTTTTGTTTTAATCACATCAAGATATCCAATATATGTTAATTTGGGTGGGTTTTATTGAAAACCCGAAATGAGTTCTTGGAACCATTTTTGGGAGGTCAAAACTTGGATTTTTGGGAGGTTTAAGGTTGATATTGAAGGGCTGTTGGGTTATATATGTTAGGAGGGTGTTTTGGGATCATTCGAGGGTCTTTTGGATGTTTGAAAGTGGAGTTTTCAGCCAAGGTTTGAGGGAGTACGGATTTGATACATTTGGGGATTTATTTGATTGGAAAATGTGGATGAAGTTAGTTTAAGCTCTAAAGTTGGGTATTGATTGAATGTTAGCATTGATTGTGGTTGTTGGTTGTGTTTTTGAATGGCTAGAAGCAAGAGGAGTCGTCGAAGGAGCTTTGGGACCGAATCCGGGTTCGTAGGAGGATTGTTTCGGTTGCTAAGGAAGGGCGGTGAGTGGTTTCAAACTTGTTTTAAAGTTCGGTTCGAGTGTGTGTAGAGTGTGTGTGTGGAATGTGCTTGGTAGGCCATTTCCCTATTTCAAGTTGTTAATTCTAGCCTTTAATTCCATTTAATGCTATTGTGTATTTGCCTATCTATGCTCTTGTGGATTGTGGTTAAATTGGTGCATGCATATCATGAAATGGATATATGTGGTGAGCATGGAATGTGGTTGATGATATATGATGTGGTTATGAAAGTTGGCACTAAATAAATTACCGGTTGTAAATGTTGATCATTAGGATTATTGTGCACACAAATTGAGTCAAAACGTACGTGGCCTTGATGGCGTTAAGTCATCAAGGAGGAGTACGGTGATGTAATATTCCACCGGAAGCTTTTATATTTCTACGGGATGATGAGTGGAATACCATCCGTAGGGCATGTGGCGATGAGTGGAATCCCGCACATGCAAGGTTCGGTGATAAGTGTAATCCCACCGAGGTAAAGTGTTGTTGAAATTTAAATCCACACAATCGGGGTAATTGAAAGTGGCCAATTAACTTGTTCATATATTGTGATATGTGATGTTGATATATGATTGATGATATTGATGCTTGATGCTTAGTATGAAGTAAGATGCCATATTATGCTACTTGAAAGACTAGCTAGGTCTACTTGTGGAATTACCTATGCATGTCTGATATGAGGTTTAGGGATTACATGCTTGAACCCTGCATTGTTGATGTTTTTCGTTTTAGAGCACCCTCACTAAGCTTATAGCTTACGCTCTCAATGTTCAACAATGCAGATCATTAGCGTGGTGTTAGCTCGGAGCAAGGCAAGAAGGGCTTTCCAAGTTTGTGGCTCAAGTACGGTGGTTAATTTTGTATTAGATAGCAATGTGGCAAGGGTTTTTGTATGAGCTATGTATGACTCATGTATGTTGATGTTTAAATTGGCTTTGGTTTGTAAAGCATGTTATGCTATGATGTATGCTTGTGTGTGGTGGCATGTCCTTAGATGTTTAGGTTGCCTTGTTATGGGTGCAAACCAACTATGTGTTATCTTGTGCCATTTGGGCCTTTTGAGTTCCATGTATGACCTTAAATGTTGAATTGCCCTTTTGGAATGTCATGTATGGATGCCTTGTTTCATGTTTGAATGCTTAAGTTGCTTGTATGATTTGTGCATCACCTTGTGTTGATTTGTGCCTTTTTGCTTCAAGTTAAAGCATGCTTTTATGGTTGGTTTGCCTTAGGATTGATGTTAGTGTGTTGGTTGAGGTTTTAGAGGGATTTTGGGGCATCCTTGTGCCTTAAATTAGCTAAAACTTGTAAGTTCGTAGCAGGGGTATCGATACGATTGGACCCGTATCGATACGACCTTCTTGTTTCAGGCCCCGTGTTTCGATACGCGAGGGGGCGTACCGATACCTTTTTGGTCACTGAAGCTACTGTCCATTTCGGTATCGATACGGGCCTCTGGCATATCGATACGGTCTTCTTAGCGTTGACCGCGAGAAGTTGACGTTGGGGAGAGTATTGATACACTCTTTGGGCGTATCGATATGGTCTCCATGGGTTGACTCTGACCAGTTGACCTGGTCAAGGCGTATCGATACACTCCTTAGGTGTATCGATACCGCCTGCAGTTTAAGTTTAAAATTGGGCTGTAAAATGTTGGTTTGGGTTCGTTTGATTGTCTCGTGAATGTTGTTCCGCTGTATGATCACTTAGGATTTAATACTCCTCTAGACAAGATTAAAATGAAAAAAAATAGGGTTGCTAACCGAGGGGGAATCCTTAAGGGGTTTCACTCGGTTTTCCCCGTGTGGCTCACTCGGACCGGTCATCCGGCCAGACCGGGACGAGGGGGTTATACAATACCTCAACTTTTGTCAAACAACATATTCTTAATTTGGTTTGTTTTGATTTTATTTATAGGTTATAGAGATACTTTAGTTTAGGGATAAAACATGTAATTTCTAAACTTGATCATTTTTTTTCTTATTTGATTTTTTTGTCCACATTAGCCCGCAAACTTAGTAACTTTTATCAATTTGATCCTTGAACTTATTTCGGTCTATATTAATCTCAAAACTTGACAATTTTATCCAACTTGATCATTGAACTTGAATTCCATTAAGGAAAAAAATGTATGATAGACTTCGAGTTTAGGGACTAACTTTAGAACAATTGTACAAAAATAAACAAAAGGGGCCAAGCTATGAAAATGTATCAAGTTCAAGGACTGATGTGGATAAAAAAGTTCAAGGACTAAGTCAAGAAAAAATGTTAAATTTAGGGACTAGTTGTTACTTTATCCCTTGAGATCTATGAACATATATTTATTTCTTTTCTTGGGCTTGGGTTTTAACCTAAATGTAAAGAGCCGGACCTTCTAAGTTCTAACACATACATCTTGTTGTATCCAACTCGATCAGTTTTTGTGGTTTTTATTTAGACCGATAAGTTCAAATTCTGTTTGCTATTCAAATTATTATTATTCATTTAATAAAAATTATTTAAGTTTAATTAAAAAGGTAAATGTAAAATTACTTTTTCATATTTCTGTAATAAAGTGAGTTTAATCTATAAAAATAGATTGAATATCAAAATCATTCGTATGATATTGAAATCCGTAAAATAATCATAATTAGTGAATATAAAAATTAAATTAATTCATTTAAAAAATAAGGTGGATATTAGATTTGGATAATGGTTATCACAAAAATAAAGCAAATTCCAATAATGAAAATCCAATGGGTTAATTTTTTTGCATTCATTATGAATTTGTTTCTAATAGTAATTAAAATATTGACTTAAAGGTGAAATTAGTCTTCAACGAAAAGTTAAAAAATTATTTAAGTCCGTATGAAATTTTTTTAATTCAATTTAACTCTCAAAATTCAAATTGTGTCTAATTTAGCCCCTCCATTATGTTGACCGTTAATGCCCTCTAACGGTCAAAGATAGATGGACGCGTGGCACACTCTAAAAGTGTTACATCATCAAAATTGATTTTAAAAAAATATAAAAAAACCTAAAAAATTCAAAAAAATCTACAAAATTATAAAAATTCGTAAAAATGGAAAAAAATAAAAATTATTTTAATTTTCCTTATTTTCCTTTAATTTTTTTTTAATAAAAACATAAAATAATATTTTTTTCTAAAAAACTCCAAAGTTTCATTTCTTTAAAAAAGCCCCATAAATCCTTAAATCAAATATTAGCAGTGATTCAACCAATGGTCACTCTCTGTCGCAGGAAAATTCTATCATCTTCGTCATCCTTGCATCCATTTTTATCGTTCAACACCCCTTGCATCGCCCAACCCGTTCTCCCTCAATATTTCTTCTCACCAGCACTGTCGTCGGCCACAATACCAACTACTTCCACCATCGATTAAACTAATTTGAAGATTTGAGAATGTAGAGTTAGGGTTTATGGTTAGAGATTTGAAAATTTTGGGCATTTTGAAAAATACTGAAATTTCAGGATTTTATAATTAAAATATTTTTTAAAAAATATACAATTTTTAAATACATTTTTTATAAATATTTATATATTTTTAATAATCATTACAGTTATTTTTATGTTTTTTTTTATTTTAAGTAATTATTTATAATTTTATACATAATTTTAATTTTTCACACGTTTAAATATTTTTAGATTTTTCTTGAATTTTATAAATATTTTTTATATTTTTAATTTTTAATTTTTTTATAATTTTAATTTTTTTCAGATTTTTTAATATTTTTTAAATTTTAAATATATTATTTTATAATTTTAAATAATTTATAATTTTCAAATGATTATTTACAGTTTTAATGACGTGGCATATCTAGAGTGTATCGTTAGCGAAACAATATTTTAAAAAAAAAACAGTTTTAAGATAGGAACATATTTGGTAGTACCTTGGCATCAATACAATTCAGGTCATTTTCGATAATTTAATGTGTATAACAACAATCTAGCAATGTTAGCAGGAGATGTCAAACATCATATACAATTATGTCAAGCAACACATATATTTTTTGTACTATCAAAAGGTCATAAGGAGAGAAAATGATTCTTGAGTTGTAAAAAAGCATCTGTGTGATATGTGAACGTGAGATAATTGCAATAGATATTTACTCTATTTTGTTTTACAAATATTATTGTAATTTTATTGAAGGGCTGTTTCGAGCTTGGTCTATGGGGATTCACCACATTTGTGTGGAATTGGATAACAAACATGTTGTCCAATTGATTAATAACCAGTTACGTGGGGATTCTTGACGTTCTTTTGTCTCAGAATTATGTGGTCTCTATATCACATATGTATCGCGAGGTAAACTTAATTGCGGATTGTTTAACGAAATTGGAGCGAGATCCTACTCCATCCACGGCATCTTTCGTCACACCACCAACAGTAGTGGCGCTTCTTCTCCAGGCTGATCTTGTTCATGTGTAAACTGTCAATACACCAACGGCTAGACATGTCGCAAACCATGAGGACGAGTTTGCTTGGTTTCTACATTTTGTCTATAAAGGTGTGGACCTAGTGTCCTTATTTTCATTTGCTACTTAGGTTCAAATAATTTTTTTTTATGTCTGTTATCAAATAGTTAAGAAAAGTATGAACATATATTATATGTAATCACTTGACTATTCAAAAAAAATAGCTGAACTTTTAAAGGGTGATGTTACATCCCTCGTGAGGGAAACATACTAGCTGATGTAATGACGAAGATGACGTGAAAGCAGCCGTTTGAATTTCGAGAATTTCATAGTTCCCAAATACATTTCCATATGTATTGTATAAAGATTATATCGTTTGAAGTTGTCGGGTTATGTTAACCATTTAGTCTTACTTCTCTATTCATTAAAAAAATGAACTACTATAAAAGAAAATTAAAGTTGAACTCGTGTGGTAAAACATAATAAAAATTACATGTTTCTTTTACAATAAAAAAAATAGAGAAAGCAACAACCCAAACATGGCGATGAAGTTGTTGGCATTGGCATAATTAATTTATGGCCAAAGCCTTATTAAGTCTAATCCCATATTTGCAGAATCTTTATTGCAGAATAATATGTAAGAAAATATTGGTTAACATCCAAAATTACATGTCTTTTTATATTGCAAGTGAGTTGTTGTTTTTTAATCATGGTATGTCATATGTGAGATGTTAGAGTTAATTTTGTTCAGAATTAAATTAAATTCTATTAAAAAATTAAATTAAATTGTCAAAACTAAAATTGTAAATCAGAAAATAGATAAATTTGTTAGAATGACTAATAAGACAATTGCTAACTAATTTCTTGTTATCAATAGTACTAAAAATTAGAAAACCCCTTTTTTTAGTGTTTGATAAAACTTATACACACCATGCACATAATATATTCTATTTTTAGTGTTTGATAAAATTTATACACACTATGCACATAAAAATTACTCGAATTTTGATTGCCTAAGAATAAAATCATTTTTCATTGAGACCATTTATTAAATTCAAATCTCGATATAACTTTGTTGGAAGGATTGTCATGTTTGTTTACATAGGGATCATGCAAAGCTGTTGAGTTGATCACACAATTGCAAATGGCCAAGAGGGGTAAATTGGCAATTAAAATTTTGGTAGGAGGTAAGAGTGAAAAATAAAAAGTGACACAAGTGGTTAGACTGGTTCAAGTTCTCCAAATGAACTCTACATCCACTACCTTAGTTCCCACTAAGGATTTTCACCCAATTCACTACTTGAATTCTTCCCATTTTCTTGGATGAGGAGGTAACCTTACAAATTGATTAAGCTTTCTACCCAAAGCTTAATCCACTCACTTTTACAAAGAGATGAATTTGGTAAACTCTAAAAATTCCTCTCAAAGGATAAATGTTTACCCAAATACAATTTCAAACTCCTCAAACTCAGAATACAAGATTACAATAAGATCACAAGAGTTGAGTATAAGAATTTGACTATGAAAGACACTAGGGTTTGGATTTTATGCTTTGATGTTGCTTGTAGGTTCAATAGTTGTTGCTTGGTCAATTGAGACTTGTTTTTATACCCTTGCATTGAATTCTATCCGTTTGGGTAGTTAGGATCATTAATAGAGCCGTTGAGAGCATTTTTCCCGCAATAAATGCAGCTCTGCTGCCTACCGTATCGGTACTCGTAGAGGGCGTATCGATACTTGCATCAAAGAGGAAAGAGTCGTTGTGACTGAAAACAGAGCGTATCGATACGCATAGAAGGCGTACCGGTACGGTTTTAAGGGGCGTATCGATACGGTGTTTGCTCACTGGAATCCCAAGTTTGGTTTTCTTAAAAATCGTATCGATACGCATACCAAGCGTATCGCTACGGTTTAACGGTCTTTTAAAAATTGGGAAACAAACCAACTGACAAGTTAACGTTCGAGAATTAAATGCAAAGATTTTGCAAAGATTGGCTTATCTTATCGATATGGTTGCAAAGCGTATTAGTACGGTTTCATTGAAAGAGTTGCTTAGATGAATGTCGTATCGATACGGGGTAATACCGTATCGGTACGCTAAGTCCATTAAAATTCCAGTGGCTAAAACCCGTATCGATACCCTTAGGCGTATCGATACGCCTGGGCGTTTTTGTATAGTTTGGCTTGAAAATCATAGGAAAAGACTTAGAAAATTTTATCTATTTAAGAGCTTGTCTTGAGATATTATTTTGTTTAAAATACTTGTCAATAGTGAGACTTTAAAGAGTACTTAAAAATTTATTGTTTTGCAAATTGGTCCTTAAGTTTAGATGTTATATCAAAATCAATCTTGGTTTCACAATCTCCCCCTTTTTGATATAACAAAACCACAAATAAATTTTTTTGTTTTTGAAACTTTTGAAAAGCTTTCTCCCCTTAATTTAAGATAGATTTTCAAAAATAAAAAATTGACTCTATAATCCTTCTCCCCTTTTTGTTAGATCAAATATAAATACAAGGATAATAACAACAATTAATTCATTAAATTCAAAGCAACCATAATAGTTCAAATGCATAAACTTCAAAGCAAACATAATAATCCAAACTTAAATCCTAAGACATAGATAATAGGCATAAACTTATATCCTAAAACAAAAGTGCAATAACAGAAAAGAAAAGACTAAATGCCATAAGATGATATGCAAAAACTACTCGTCCGCCCCATCATCATCATCTTCCCCATCCTCTTCATCTTCATCGTCTTGAGTGGGTTGATTCCTCCGATTTTGGTTAAGCCAGACACCATGGAAGGCGGTGAGAGAGATATCCATGGAGTTTTGGCGAGAAGCCATGGTTTCCATTTTAGTCTCCATACCTTTGACGCGATCTTCCAAGGAGGTGAATCTAGTGTCCATAGCGGCAAACCCGGCTTCCATGGAAGTGAACTTCTCATTGAGGAATGTCATTAGAGTGCCCATGGAAGAAGATTCAATCGGAGCACGGTGAGATCTCGAAGAAGCACGAGAAGCATCGACGGAAGCATCTTGTGGAGGAGCTTGAGGGTTACAAACCCATTCATTGTCAACATAAGAGAAACCGGCACGAGCTAGAGAACACTCATCTATGGGTAGGCCAAGGGGTTCGAGATAGTCATGGGAACAATCAATGTCAAGGGAATGGAAAAGATAACTCAAAGCCGTAGAGTAGTAAAAAGATTTGACTTGTTTGGTGTGACGGTGTTGGACAAGATAGACAAGGTCGGCAAACATAATTTGACAAAGGTTTGGACGCTGACCTTCCCTAATGCACCTAAGCCAAAAATCATCGACTTGACGAATATTAGAAAATTTCCCTCCCGATGGACGAAAAAACCAAGAGACAAGAAGATGAAGGATACAATCATGAGCATTTAAGACTTTGATTGAGCCTAAAGGACCCGTACCTAAGGACCTCTCATCATCAATACCAAGGTTTTCAAAACCAAAAACCGTACATAAAACTTTTTGATCAATTGTAAAGGTTTTGCTCATAACAGAGGACTCAATAGCAATGACATTCTCTCTAGCTTCATCATGAACACATAAAGCATTTGAAAAGTGTAACACCCGTGTCTAGGGCCTAGGAGGTAGCCGGGTTGTTGTCCGAGTCAAATAGAATCTAATTAAAAATAAACCAACTTTAAATAATGACCTATTTGAGTCTTAATAATGAGGGAGGGACCAAAGTTGTAATTTACCCACATTTTAAATAAAGGAAGACAACTTTTCCATAAAAGTTGTCATCTTCCTCTTCATTTTCTCCTTTACCAATTTCAAAACCCTCCCCCATTTTCAAACACTCCTAAACCCTAGTTACTATTCCATTAGCTTTGCTAGCCGATTTCTACACCAAATTGAAAGGTAAATATATTTTCTTAACCTCCTCTCTATCCTCTACCTATCTATTGTTTTAGATTTCAAAAACATTGAGTTTTGGGAATTAGGGTTCATATGGAAATTTGGGGTTTTGATGGGGTTTTTCAATTTTTTTTGAGAAATTGTTTTGGGGTTATGTTTAATCATGATGAAACTTACAACATATCTTAATTTGGTTGATTTTGGGTAAATTTTCGTAGTGGGTCTTTAGGGCAAATTTCAAAGTATGAAAAATTGGGTTTTTGAGAGGTTTAGTGTTGAAATTGAAGGGCTGATGGTCTACCTATGTTAGTAGTGTGATTTGGGATATTTTGGAAGTCATTTGGGTGCTTGGAATTGGATATTTCAGCCCTTGGTTGTGGGAGTCCGAAAATTGGGTTTTTGGAGATGCTATGTGGGTTGGAAATTTGTGGAAATTGAGTTGTGTTTTGCAAAGTAGATTGATGGTTGAATTAGCATTGAATTGAGAAGTAATGTATGGGTTTTGTTTGAATAGAAGCAAGAGGAAACGTGGAAGAGGCTTTGGGATCGAATCCAGAAAGTTGAAGGTGATTGCTTGCTTGGTCTTGGAGCTTGGAAGCTTAGGTGAGTGGTTGTTTGCTTTTAAAGATTTTAAAATAGTTGGTTCGAGTATGGACTAGGTTGGGCTTGGTAGACCCACCTAGAGTTAGGATTAGGGTGGTAGCCTAATCCTAAACTTGATCTAGAGCCTTTGGTTGAACTTATTATATGGTTGTGTATGTCTCGTATAAATTGTGGTATGAATGTCTATGTATATTGCTTTATACATGTGGAATCAGATTGGACTTATGATGCTTGAGACATGCATAATGTTGATTGTTGGTGAGTACGTGCTAAGCACAAGGTTAATGAAGTGAGTAAATATTGGCACTAGTAAACTTGGATACAAATGATCGATCATTAGGATGTTAGTGTGTACACATGAGTCTAAAGTCGCGCGTGGCCTTGGTGGCGTTGAGTCACCAAGGAGGAGTACGGGTACGCCCGGAATTGTATTTAAATGTAGTCGGTGATGAGTGGAATCCCATCGGCGGGGCGTGAGGATGAGTGGAATCCCCTCCGCGAGACCGGTGATGAGTGAAATCCCACTGTGAGGTAATGTGGTTGTTGGACATGAGTTTCCAACATGTCTATCCGCGTATTCGGGTCTTAACTAGGTGCCAATGTTGTTTGATGTGTATATCAATGTGTTGAGGTTCATGGTTCTTATTGGGATACTTATTTGTGATCACATGTATCATGGAAATTGAGCTTATGATCATGGCATTATTATTGTCTATTGCTCATGCATTTTATCTTGTGGACCTTTGGTATGATTGTGATACCTTGGCTAGATCGTGCTCGGACCCTGCAATGTTGAGGTTTGTTTTTAGAGCTTACCCTCACTAAGCATCATTGCTTACGCTCTCTTTGTTCAACATTGTAGATCCTTAGTTCGTGGGTTGCTCGGGCAAGTGGAGGGCCTCCAAGTGTGGTTTTTGGCTTGAGTACATCAAGTATGACTTTTAAATGTTGAACATGTAATAGATTAAGCAATGGGACATGTGTCTTTTGATGGATGATTGTTGGGTGTTTAGGAGCATGTTTAGACTCCATGTTATGTTGCTTTTGTGTGGCTTGCGATGCCATGTTTAAGTTGTAATCCATGCCTAAATTGCTTATCTTGAATGTTGGTTAAGTACCTTTGAGTTTGCCTTATGTTGAATGTTGAAGTATGGGTTTTGTATGTTTAAGTGTCATCTTTGGGTCAATTGCATGTTCCTTCAATGTATGTATATGTTGGGTGCTTGTATGACTTTAATGTGGCATGTAAATGTTGTATGAATGCTTGTTGGGGTCTAGGAGAGTCCTAAAATGCATTTAGATTCGAGTCCTCATCGTTTTTGCTGAGTTTGGAGGCTTTTCTGTGCAGGGGTATCGATACGGCTGGTATCGTATCGATACCACCTTCTTGATCAAGCCTCGTGTATCGATACACTTGAGAGGTGTATCGATACTATTTTTGCTACTGGAGCTACTGTCCAGTTCCGTATCGGTACGGCCCTTCACGTGTATCGATACGGTCTCCTTAGCGTTGACCGTGGGAAGTCAACAAGTGGGGAGGGTATCGATACACTCCTAGGTGTATCGATACGGTCTCCACTAGTTGACTTGGACCCGTTGACCTGGTCAAAGGGGTATCGATACACCCCTAGACGTATCGATACCGCCTGCAGTCTAAGTTTAAAATTGGGTTTTAACTTGACAACTTGAGTTTGTTCGATTGTTTTGAATATGTTGTTCCGCTGTATGGTCACTTAGGGTTTAATATCCATTTAGACAAGATTTAAAAAAAAATAGGGTTGCTAACCGAGGGGGAATCCTTAGGGGTTTTCACTCGGTTTTCCCCGTGTGACCCACTCGGACCGGTCATTCGGCCAGACCGGGACGAGGGGGTTACAAAAAGAATACAATGACCAAATTCCTATATAGAATAGGAGGAATGCTTAAAAATGTTAGAAATTTCAATTGCTTAATTAAAGGGAGGTATTGGAATTTGAAATGGCTAGAGTTTAAAACGGGACAAACACAACACGTTCTTCCCTAAGGGTCATGCCTTGAAATAGTTTGTAATGAGTCATATCGGCATCATCGGGAAAACTTAATTGGATAATATAAGGGAGATTAGGTTTAGGGTTACCCTCGGCATCCTCACTAGGATCGGAAGTAGCAAGAAAAAGTTTCGCTCTCTTTTTGGACGGTGCCATACCTGAAAAACACATCAAAATGATTCGAATATGTATGCAATTAACATCTTATTCAACCCAATAAATTCTAATAATTCAAGGTAATTGTAAAAAAATTAATTTGAAAAAGATATATACAAATTTGAGAAAAAGTAAAAAAAAATAGATTAAAAAATACGAATAGAAAATATATTCGAATAAAAAAATTGATTTTGAAAAATTTTGATGAAAAAGTTGAAACCCATAACATAAAACTATGTTTTGTACAAATATTAAGTTGAAACAATTATAAAAATCAAACGAAAATAAAATAAAATAAAAGAGAAAAGTTTTATACCTTAAACTTTAGATTGGATGAATTTGTTGATGTGAATGCACAAGATTTGTTGACAAAGCTTAGCTTTGACGTGGAGATCAAAAACCCTTAAAGAATTTTTAAGTTTGATGGTAAAAATTGAAGGATTGAGGGGGGGGTTTATAGGGGATTGCGGCTAGGGTTTTGAAGAGAAAAGAGGGGTTTTTGTTTTTAAAGTCTTTTTAAAGATGCAACCCTAAATAGCCTCTCCGTCGAGACCGTATCGATATGCGTGTATAGCGTATTGATACCCTTTAACCCTAAATTTTTTTTATTTGTCATTACTACCGTATCGATACGCGGGACCGTATCGGTACGACTTGACCTTGATTAACTCCCTTGACTTAATCGTATCGATACGCGGGGTCGTATCGATACTCGTTCAACATCAAAGATTTGCCAGTTATGAACCCGTATCGATACGCTTAAGCCGTATCGATACGCCTTTACCAGATAAGGCATTTTTGACAGATTTAAATGCAAAAATCCAACTTCAAGCGACCCTAAATGCATGCAAATGTCCTATGAACAAGTTTTAATGGCTAAACTTAATGCATACTCCCTCTAGCAACATGCATAGAAGCAAAAAGAGCAAAATTAACACAAGCATGAATCAAAAACAATTTCAAGCAAATTTTTGACATTTTGGGACCTAGAAGGGGTCAAGAAAGGCTAGTTAAACCTAACTCTCTCATAAGGGTCCAAAAGCGCTCTTTATCTAAAGGCTTTGTGAATATATCCGTTAATTGGTTCAAGGTGTCAACATACTCTATAACAACATCATTTTCAACACATGATCTGAAATGAAATGATGCCTAATTTCTATGTGTTTGGTTCTAGAGTGTTGGATGGGATTCTTAGTGAGACAAATGGCACTAGTGTTGTCACACCTAAGGGGTATGATTTCTATTTCAACACCATAATCTAAGAGTTGTTGCTTCATCCAAAGGACTTGAGCACAACAACTCCCTAAGGATATGTACTCCGCTTCGGTGGTAGATAAGGCTACATTATTTTGTTTCTTAGAGAACCGAGATACGAGCATACTACCTAAGAATTGGCATGTCCCGGAAGTACTTTTCCTATCTATTTTACACCCCCATAATTCGCATCCGAATAAGCATGAAGGCTAAAGGAGGAATCTTTAGGATACCAAAGGCCTAAGTTAGGTGTGTCTCTAAGGTATCTAAAAATTCTCTTAATGGCAACTAAGTGTGATTCTCTAAGACTAGCTTGAAACCTAGCACACAAGTAAACACTAAACATAATATCCGGTCTACTTGCGATAAGGTAAAGCAAAGAACCTATCATGGATCTATAAAGCTTAGAATCAATACATTTACCTCCTTCATCTTTGTCAAGCTTTATGGAAGAGCTCTTAGGTGTGGCTTGAGGTTTTGCATTCTCCAAGCCGAACTTTTTGAGCATATCGTTCACGTACTTAGCTTGATTTATGAAGGTGCCATCTTTCTTTTGCTTGATTTGGAGTCCCAAAAAGAATGAGAGCTCCCCCATCATGCTCATCTCGAACTCTCCTTGCATTAGCTTAGAAAATTCTTTGCAATAACATTCGTTAGTAGAACCAAAAATGATATCATCAACATAGATTTGTACTACTAAGATGTCATTGTTGTATCTTTTTATGAAGAGTGTAGTGTCCACCTTACCTTTTTCAAAACCATTTTCAATTAAAAAATTTGAAAGTCTCCCATACCAAGCTCTAGGAGCTTGTTTTAAACCATAAAGAGCTTTAATTAGTTTGAACACATGGTTTGGAAATTTTGAATCCTCAAAACCCGGTGGTTGTTCAACATACACTTCTTCATTTATAAAACTGTTTAAAAAGGCACTTTTTACATCCATTTGAAAAAGCTTGAAATTATTATAACATGCAAATGCTAAAAGCATCCTAATGGCTTCCATCCTAGCTACGTGTGCATATGTCTCATCAAAATCAATTCCCTCTTCTTGGGTATAGCCTTGAGCAACAAGCCTAGCCTTGTTTCTCACTATATTACCACTTTCATCTAGTTTATTCCTAAACTCCCATTTAGTTCCTATAGTAGATTGATTACTAGGCCTTTCAACTAATGTCCAAACTTTACTTCTCTCAAATTGATTTAATGGCCAAAATCCAAAAATCATATTTTAAAGCTTCTTTAATATTTTTAGGCTCAATGTATGAAAGAAATGCAACATGGTTCATTAATTTGAGAGAGGATCTAGTAGTTACCCCCTTGGATGGATCACCCAAGATTTCACCACCTTTGACATAGTTGAACTCCATTGGGTAAGATACCTCCTTTTCCTCAAGAGCCAAGTCCTTCAAGGCTTCAAGAGGTGAATCTTGTGCATCCTCATCTTTAGTTGGAATCTCATCCACCTTTGATGTTTGTCCTCCATCAATGGCATCAAGAATTCCTACATCATCATCATCATCACAAGATTCCTTCCTCGGAAGGAGGTTATCATCGAAAACAACATGTATAGACTCTTCAACTACTAGAGCTCTTTTATTAAATACACGATAGGCTTTAGAGTCTAAAGAGTACCCTAAGAAAATAGCTTCATCACTTTTGACATCAAATTTACCTAAGTTTTCTTTAAAAACTCATCAAAACCTAGATTTTGAAATTCGGTTTCATGATCACTTCTAATGTGAGAAATTTTAAGTTCAAGATCATTTTGAGTTATTTTAGAAAATGTGATGAATTTTTCTAAAGCCTCATCTTTTGTACTTAAGAATAGAACCCAAGTAATCCTAGAATAGTCATCTACAAGTACAAAGGCATATGATTTACCACCCAATCTCATTGTTCTAATAGGCCCAAAAAGATCCATATAAATCAATTGTAAACATCTACTAGTAGAGACACCATTAATGAATTTAAATGAAGTTCTATGTTGTTTACCCTTTGAACATGCATCACAAATTTTATCATTAGAAAACTTAAGTTTGGGTAAACCTCTAACTAGATTAAGGGAAATTAATTTCTCTAAGACACTCATGCTAGCATGTCCTAATTTTCTATGCCAAAGCCACGAGTCATGTTCATCATGTGCAACTAAGCATGTATGAGATGATTAGATGTCATCTAAATGCACCATGTAGATATTGCCTATTCTATGTCCTATGAGCATTAGTTGATTTGTTTTAATGTTCACAATTTTCAACCACTTTTATCAAATAAAACATTAAAACCCTTATCACATAATTGACTAATGCTCAATAAATTATGTCTAAGACCGTTGACATACAAAACATTTTCAATGAAAATAGAAGAGTGATTACCAATGGAGCCTATTCCTTCAATGTGGCCTTTGGAGTTGTCACCGAAAGTTACCACTCCACCACTTTTTGGCTTTAGTTCCACGAATATACTCTTGTCACCGGTCATATTTCTTAAGCATCCACTATCAAGGTACCACGAGTTTTGGCTTGAAGCTTTGGCCTAGTAGCAATGCTCCCCATACAAACAAAGAAATTAGGCCTTGATTTTTTGTACCCAAATCATTTTGGGTCCATGTGTGTTAGCCTTCAAAATTTTGGTTCCCTTAGGAATCCAAGAAGCAATAGCATTCATATTATTATAAATAATGAGTTCCTTAGGAACCCAAACACTTCTAACCTTTTGACCTCTAGATTGCTTATGAAAATTTCTTTGTTTAAGAATAAAAGGTTTTCTTTTTACATATTGAGATTTAGAAGAGTTTTCTTTTTCAAAATTGTTTTTCCCAATAGCAATTGATGTTTTAAGATTATCCACTTCCTTTGTGTGATAATCTTGAAAATCGGAAAGAAGTTTTTCAAGTTCAAGATTTTTTGTTTTAAGATCATTTGAAAGATTTACTAAAAACAAAACCTTCTTTTCCAATTCGGAGTTAGTTTTTGAAAATGTTTCATTTTGATTTTTCAAATCGGAAATGTTTTTCTTGTTTCTCAAAATGGATTCCTTATATTTTCCAACTAACTCATCGTAAACCTCTTGCAATTAATCGTAAGCATCTTGAAGCTCATCAAAGGTAAAATCAAAATTAGACGAGTTAGGATTTACCTTTGGTTCATCATCAATGGCCATGCGACAAAGATTGGCCACTTCCTCCTCCTCCTCAGATGACTCATCGTCACTCCAAGTTGCTACTTGAGCTTTGAGCTTGTTCTTCTTCCCAAAGCTCTTCCTCTTCAATTGAGGACATTCAGAACAGATATGGTCGGGCTTTTTGCATTCATAGCAAGTGATTTGGTCCTTCTCCTCTTCCTTACTCTTGCTCTTGAAGTCTCTTTTTCTAATGAACTTTCTCCCACGATTGGACTTCATAAAGCGAGTGAACCGTTTGGCCAACATGGCCATCTCTTCATCTTCATCTTCGCTCGAATCGCTTTCATGGTATGAAGCTTTAAGAGCGATTCCAACCTTCTTCTTCTCAACATCCTTCTTCTCAACCTTCTTCTCTTCCATTTTATTTTCTTCTTCTCTTCCCTTTCTCATGATCTCATGGGTGAGTAGAGATCCAACAAGAGCATCAAGCTTGAGAGTCTTCAAATCTTGAGCTTCAATAATAGCCGTTCTCTTGCTATCCCATGATTCCGGAAGAGAGTACAACAATTTCCTCACTAGCTTGTCTTCGGGGATGATCTCACCGAAACCCTTCAATTCGTTGACAATGACCGAGAATCGATCAAACATCTTGGAAACACTCTCATCGGGATCCATCTTGAAATTTTCGTAGCTTAGATTTAGTAGCCCAATTTTTGTTTTCTTGACATCACTAGTTCCCTCATATGTTGTCTCGAGGGTGTCCCAAACCTCCTTGGCATTCTCGATCGAAGACACCTTGGAGTATATATCCGGACCAAGTGCACAAAAGATGACATGAAGAGCTTTATCATTCACTTGCATCCTTCTTCGTTCATCTTCTGTCATTTCGGCTTTCACCTTTGGGACAAGTCTTGCTTCACTATCTCTCTTCATGGGAATGTATGGACCTTCTTGAACCACATCCCACACCATGTAGTCGGTAGACTTGATGAAGAGCCTCATCTTTTTCTTCCAATATGGGTAGTTATCCCCATTGAAGAATGGTGGCTTTGTAGTAGATTGGGACTCATAGAGGTTGGAGTTGGAGGTGGATGCCATTGCTTGACTAGTTGTTGATCAAACTCTCCTAGAATCGACTCAAGAGGGTTGTAATCCTTCCAATGAGTGTAGATCTGATACCAATTGTTGAGTTGATCACACAATTGCAAATGGCCGAGTGGGGGTGAATTGGTAATTAAAATTTTGGTAGGAGGTAAGAGTGAAAAATAAAAAGTAACACAAGTGGTTAGAGTGGTTCAAGTTCTCCAAATGAACTATACATCCACTATCTTAGTTCCCACTAAGGATTTTCAACCAATTCACTACTTGAATTCTTCCCCTTTTCTTGGATGAGGAGGTAACCTTACAAATTGATTAAGCTTTCTACCCAAAGCTTAATCCACTCACTTTTACAAAGAGATGAATTTGGTAAACTCTAAAAATTCCTCTCAAAGGACAAATGTTTACCCAAATACAATTTCAAACTCCCAAAACTCATAATACAAGATTACAATAAGACCACAAGAGTTGGGTACAAGAATTTGACTATGAAAGGCACTAGGGTTTGGATTTTATGCTTTGATGTTGCTTGTAGGTTCAATAGTTGTTGCTTGGTCAATTGAGACTTGTTTTTATACCCTTGCATTGAATTCTAGCCGTTTGGGTAGTTGGGATCATCAATGGAACTGTTGAGAGCATTTTTCCCGCAATAAATGCAGCTCTGCTGCCTACCGTATCGGTACTCGTAGAGGGCGTATCGATACCTGCATCAAAGAGGAAAGAGCCGTTGTGACTGAAAACAGAGCGTATCGATACGCATAGAAGGCGTACCGGTACGATTTTAAGGGGCGTATCGATACAGAGAGTCGTATCGATACGGTGTTTGCTCACTCGAATCCTAAGTTTGGTTTTCTTAAAAATCGTATCGATACGCATACCAAGCGTATCGGTACGGTTTAACAGTCTTTTAAAAATTGGGAAACCAATCAATTGACAAGTTAATGTTCGAGAATTAAATTCAAAGATTTTGCAAAGATTGGCTTTTCGTATGGATACTGTTGCAAAGCGTATCGGTACGGTTTCATTGAAAGAGTTGCCCAGATGAATGTCGTATCGATACGGGGTAATATCGTATTAGTATGCTAAGTCCATTAAAATTCTAGTGGCTAAAACCCGTATCGATACGCCTAAGGGTATCGATACGCCTGGGCATTTTTGTATAGTTTGGCTTGGAAATCATAGGAAAAGACTTAGAAAATGTTATCTATTTAAGAACTTGTCTTGAGATATTATTTTGTTTAAAATACTTGTCAATAGTGAGACTTTAAAGAGTACTTAAAAATTTATTGTTTTGCAAATTGGTCCTTAAGTTTAGATGTTATATCAAAATCAATCTTGGTTTCACAAAAGGCTTACCGGAATATTGATAAACATTTTCTTAACTTAAGATTAGTTAGAATTAATATATGTCCGTACAATACAATTATTATAACAATTAATATATGATTATTATCCTATACACATGTGGTAGAAAATAAAGTTTCCACAAGCAGGGTTATTTAGGATTTTAGTTTAGGGTTTAGAGGTTAGAAGTTTAGGTTGTAGTGCTTAGAATTTAGGATTTAAGGCTTATGATTTATTGTTAGAGTTATAGAGTTTTAAGGTTAGAAATATTTTTTTAGATTTAAGTTTGAAAATAGGCATACTTGTGTCAACTTTTTTTACACGGGCAATTATCAAATATCAATCTATTAATATAATGTATAAATAAAATTATAATTACAATCAATACAATTTGTAGAACTACTTTTAAAATCAATTATCACTATGCATGAACACAAACAGATAAAGTAATAACTAAAATCTATATGGACAAGACCTACTCATAACGAGAGTTGAACAGTAAAATCTCGATTAAAAACCTATACATGCATAAATTTATATATAACGACATTCAAATATAAATACTAAGAGACCCAATACCTCAATTTTTGTCAAACAACAGATTCTTAATTTGGTTCGTTTTGATTTTATTTATAGGTTATAGAGATACTTTAGTTTAGGGATAAAACATGTAATTTCTAAACTTGATCATTATTTCTTATTTGAATTTTTTGTCCACATTAGCCTGCAAACTTAGTAACTTTTATCAATTTGATCCTTGAACTTATTTCGGTCTATATTAATCTCAAAACTTGACAATTTTATCCAACTTGACCATTGAACTTGAATTCCATTAAGGAATAAAATGTATGATAGACTTCGAGTTCAGGGACTAACTTTAGAATAATTGTCATGTTCTGGGACAAAAATGAACAAAAGGGGCAAAGCTATGAAAATGTATCAAGTTCAAGGACTGATGTGGATAAAAAAGTTCAAGGACTAAGTCAAGAAAAAAATGTTAAATTTAGGACTAGCTGTTACTTTATCCCTTGAGATCTATGAACATATATTTATTTCTTTTCTTGGGCTTGGGTTTTAACCTAAATGTAAAGAGCCAGACCTTCTAAGTTCTAACACATACATCTTGTTGTATCCAACTCGATTGGTTTTTGTGCTTTTTATTTAGACCGATGGATTCAAATTTAGTTTTCTATTCAAATTATTATTATTCATTTAATAAAAATGATTTAAGTTTAATTACAATGGTAAATGTAAAATTACTTTTTCATATTTCTGTAATAAAGTGAGTTTAATCTATAAAAATAGATTTTATATCAAAATAATTCGTATGATATTGAAATCCGTAAAATAATCATAATTAGTGAGTATAAAAATTAAATTAATTCATTTAAAAAATAAGGTGGATATTAGATTTGGATAATGGTTATCCACAAAAATAAAGCAAATTCCGATAATGAAAATCCAATGGGTTAATATTTTGCATTCATTATGAATTTGTTTCTAATAGTAATTAAAATATTGGCTTAAAGGTGAAATTAGTCTTCAACGAAAAGTTAAAAAATCAATTGTAAACCACTCGTCCCGGTCTGGATGGCTGACCCGTCCGAGTAGGCTATACGGGGAAAACCGAAGTGAAACCCGTTAAAGTTCCACCTTGGTTAGCAACCCTATAAAATTCCTTTGAAGTAAATCTTGTCTAAAGGCATATTATTTCCTAGGTGATCACGATAGCGGAAAACTTCAAGAAAGAAACACATTCGAACCCAAAACAATAGGTTAACAGTCCATTTTACAATTACAGAGCAGGCCGTATCGATACACCAATTAAGGGTATCGATACGCCTTGACCAAGTCAATGCCCTTCAGTCAACACAAGAAGACTGTATCGATACAGCCCTTGAGCGTATCGATACGCCCTTCTCGGTCAATATCTCGTGGTCAACGAGACAAACCCGTACCGATACGCGTAGATCCCGTATAGGTACGCCAAAGTCTTACCAAAATATCAGATTTCCAGTGAGCTTTGAGCGTATCGATACACTCCCGTGTATCGATACACCAAGCCAAAACTGAGTCCTGGAGGGCAAACCATATCGATACGGCCCTTAGGCGTATCGATACGCCCTGCACTGCAAGTCTCCAAATTTCAGCAAAGGACCCTACAAGACAACTCTAAATGCATTTTAAGACTCCCCTATCCACATTCAAGCATTCATGCAACATTTCATGGCCAAGAGCAAACATATAGAGCAATCTAGATGAACAATAATGCACTTACACATGGCAATCACATAGAGAATAGATATTGTATAAATAGACATGCTTGAAGGCTCAAAAGTCAAATGGCACATATAATTAAGCAGCAAAATAGGCATGGTCCACAATCCACGAGGCGAAACATAACACATACATAATTTAACATGCTCAACTAACACAAATCACCTAGGGAGTTTGACACCAACTCCTACAAGTCTATACCCCATCGTTTAGGCATTATTACAAAACACAAATCATACTTGTGCTAGCTTGAGAACTTCAAAAGCTCCTCCCTTGCCCACTTGCCTCCCGAACTCTAACGATCTGCATGTTGGAAACAAAGAGAGCGTAAGCTAACTAGCTCTACAATTCAACAAACATGCAGTTTTCAAAACACTTTTCATAATGGAAATAAAACAATGGATGCAAGAATGACTTTCTCATCAAACTACACACGGTTTGCACAAGCACAACCAACATACGCACACGGTGGGACTACACATCACCGTTTCGACTAGTAGTTTTCCAATGGGACTACACATCAAAATACTTTCCTATTAGTCACTACCGGTGGGACTACACATCACCGTAGTTAAGACAACCATCACCTGAGGCTCAACTTCAACACGACTACACACTATCAAATGTATAAGACAACTCAAGATGCACATGAAAATCACAACACACAGCCATTCATCCACTCATAACAAATCATAGGAGTAGAAACTTACACTCGGGTTTAGGTGAACCCTCAAGGTTCCACCCAACCCCAAAGGTTCCATATCGAGTACAAAACAAAGATTAACAATTCTACTCACCGTTGCTAACTAAGAGAAGACCGAAGACCAAGCTCAAGACCCTGAAATCTCCGGATTCGTCCCCGAAGCTTCACCAACCAAAATCCTTGTTTCTAAACAATCAAACACACTCTATTAATCACCAAAACAACCACAAACCACTGTTGTAACTCATAACACCAATTAAGCATCAAACCAAGCCAAGAACACCCACAAAACTTCTTTTTTCGAGCAGCCCTATTGCACATACCAAAACCCTTGATTTTGACCTCTTTTACACACTTAAATGCCTCCAACACAACCCATAACTATCATACTAACCATCAGCCCTCAATTTCCAACATAGAACACCCTCAAAACCAACCTTAAAACCCTTCCAAAACCCCTTCAAAACCCAAATCCGAGAATATATATATAAAACTCTTTAAAAATCACATATATTGGACCTCATGGATAGTAAATAACTCACACATCAATAACAAATCAAAATCTTTAGCTAAAGACCATAAAGATTGCATTTTTAATAAAAAATCCCCAAAACCTCAAACTTCAAAAACATGGACAAAATGAAAACTAAGGGTATTGACTTGAAGAGGATGACGAGGGCATGTCAAAAACGAGCTTACCTTTGAAAAATCTCCAAGAATGAGCAAGCTATGAAATAGAATAGTAAACTAAGGAGGGGAAGGAGTATCTCAACTGGTTCCTCATTGTAAGACAAGTCCGGATTCAACTATATTTCCTCAACTGGCATAACATGGGACGGATCTGATCTATATCTCCTAAGCATCGACACATGAAAGACATCATGAATCTTTTCTAGTTCAATCGGGAGCCTCAATCTATACGCAATGGGGCCAACTCTCTCAACTATCTCACAAGGCCCTATGAACCTTGGGCTTAACTTGCCCTTCCTTCCAAACCTCATCACCTTTTTCCAAGGTGAGACTTTCAAAAACACTTTATCCCCCACGAAATACTCTACCTCTTTCCTCTTTAAGTCGGCATAGGACTTCTGTCGATCTGAAGCTGCTTTCAAGCGATCACATATCAACTTTACCTTCTCGGTGGTGCCCTTAAGCAATTCGAGCATCGGCACAAGTTTCTGTCCGGCTTCGGCCCAACAAATCGGGGTTCTACACTTCCTACCATACAAGGCCTCATAAGGAACCATCTGAATATTTGACTGAAAGATGTTGTTGTATGCAAACTCCACTAACGGTAGATGTTTCTCCCATGACCCCTGAAAATCAATGATACAGCACCTCAACATATCTTCCAATACCTGAATCACTCTCTCAGACTGACCATCTGACTGCGGATGATACGAAGTGCTGAAGTTCAACCAAGTACCCAAGGCTCGATGCAAACACTCCCAAAATCTAGCGGTAAATCTCGGATCTCAGTCTGACACAATCGACTTCGGTACCCCATGTAGTCTCACTATCTCACGGATATACAGATCGACCAACTTGTTTAAGGTATAGGTAGTATGAACTGGTATGAAGTGGGCACACTTAGTAAATCTGTCCACGATCACCTACACTGAATTCTTCTTCGAAGGAGTCAACGGTAGTCCTGACACAAAGTCCATGGTAATACGTTCCCACTTTCATTCTGGAATTTTCAACGGCTGTAATAATCCTGAGGGAAACTGGTGCTCGACCTTAACCCTCTGACAAACCATACACCTACTTACAAACTCGGCCACGTCCTTTTTCAAACCAACCCAATAGTACTCCTCCTTTAACCCTCGATACATCTTCGTGCTACCCGTATGCATAGCAAAAGGACTATTTTGAGCTTCATTCAAGATCGTACGCCTCAACTCGGCATCCTCCGGAACCACTATCCTATCCTTGAAGCATATGATCCCATTCTCACCAAAACAATACTCAGCAGGTCTATCTTCGGCTATGTCTTGCACGTGAGGTGCCAAAGACTCATCTCGCAATTGTTTCTCTCGGATTAACTGGACCAATGAAGGCTTAACCTGAAGCTCGGCTAATAACCCACCATCCTTAGACACACTCAACTTTGCAAACATAGCTCGTAACTCAACGGCCACTTTTCTACTCAAGGCATCGGCCACTACGTTTGCCTTACCCGGATGGTACTCTATGGTGAGGTCATAATCCTTAAGAAGTTCTAACCACCTACGTTGCCTGAGGTTCAACTCCCTCTGAGACATCAAATACTTCAAACTCTAGTGGTCGGTGTACACGGTGCACTTCTCACCATAAAGATGGTGTCTCCAAATCTTCAGTGCGAACACTACTGCAGCCAACTCTATGTCATGCGTGGGGTAATTCTTCTCATGAACCTTCAACTGTCACGAAGCATATGCTACCACTTTACCTTCTTGCATAAGCACACAACCTAGCCCTACGTAGGAAGCATCACTATAAATCACAAAATCTCTCCCCGGCTCAGGCTAAATCAAGATAGGAGCTTCGGTCAAAGCTTTCTTCAATTTCTCAAACGTTGCTTGTCTTGCATCTGACCACTCATACGGAACATTCTTCTGTAACAACTTAGTCAACGGAGCCGCTATTCTCGAGAACCCCTCAACAAACCTTCTATAGTATCCCACCAAACTTAGGAAACTGCGGATTTCTGTCATTGACTTCGGTTGTTTCCAATTTACTATAGCTTCTATATTCTTGGGATCCACACTAATCCCACTAGCCGAGATCACGTGACCTAGGAAGACTACCTCCCTAATCCAGAACTCACATTTGCTTAGCTTGGCATACAACTGATTCTCAAGTAGGGTCTGAAGTACTAACCGCAAATGCTCATCGTGTTCCTCTTCGGTCCTAGAGTATACTAGGATGTCATCTATAAACACTACCACAAACCTGTCCAAGAACTCATGAAACACTCGGTTTATCATATCCATGAAGGCTGCTGGAGCATTAGTCAACCCAAAAGGCATCATAAAAAACTCATAATGTCCATAACGTGTACGAAAGGCTGTCTTTGGTATGTCCACATCCTTTACCTTCAACTGATAGTATCCAGACCTCAAGTCAATCTTCGAAAACACGGAAGCACCTCTCAACTGGTCTAGCAAGTCATCTATCCTAGGCAAAGGATATTTGTTTTTCATTGTTACCTTATTCAACTGCCTATAATCTATACACATCCTCATGCTACCATCCTTCTTTTTCACAAAGAAGACCGGAGCACCCCACGGGGATACACTAGGCCTAATGAAGCCTCTATCAGTCAACTCTTGAAGCTGTGTCTTCAACTCTTTCAGCTCTTTCGGTGCCATTCTATACGGAGCAATCGACACTAGTGCAGAATCGGAATACATCTCAATAGCAAACTCAATTGTTCTGTATGGAGGCAAGCCTGGTAGCTCTTCTGGAAAAACACTCGGAAACTCACATATTCTTCTGATGTCCTGAGGTCTCACCTCACTCACATCCGGATTCATTACATAAGCCAAGTAAGCCTGACACCCTGAACTCAAAAACCTATGAGCTTCCAAAGCCGAAACCACATTGGACAAAAACTTGACATTCTCCCCAACTACCACAACCTAAAAATCATCAGTAAGCCTCAAGAGGACTCTATTGGTCTCGAAGTCAACCCTAGCTCTATGCTCTACAAGCCAATCCATGCCCAAAATCACATCAAAACCATAGAAGGGTAGCTCCATCATATCGACCGGAAATATGTGGCCCTGAACCATCAAAGGACACCTCCTATACACTTTCCTAACTACCACTGTATCACCAAAAGAGCTAGTGACATTTACACCTACCTCTAACCAATCACATGGTAATCCTAATGACTTTGCTTGCTCACCCAATATATACGAATGTGTCGACCCCGAATCTATCAAAGAAAGCAAACTCAAAGACTGTAATGAGAAGTTACCTGCTATGACATCAGTGTCATTCCCAGCCTCTCGCTGAGCGTACACCCTAGCCGGTCCTCCTTCCTCGGGCTGGACTGCTACAACATGAGCCAAGTTCCTCTGACCCTCATTCCTTGGTTGGAAGTTTCCATGACCGCGCCCACGGCCTCTCTGATGCTCAAAGCCCCTAGCTGGAGCCGGTCCGCCCCTAACCGAGTGTGGAGAGTCATGCCTCAAATGGTCTCGGGAGCTATAGTTCCAACACGCCCCAAAAATACCCATACACTCGCCCGGGTGGCGTCTCCCGCACCTAGTGCACTCCGGAATGTGCCCAACAGCTCCTTGGCCCTGACCATAGTTACCACCCCTATATCTCGTATCCGGCTGGTACCTCCTATCCCTATGCCTCTTGGCATGATCTCTATCCCAGTTCGCATGTCTCTTTCCGGAGTCAGGCCCACTAGCACGTGCTCTAGAGCTTAGGTTCTGCTCTATATCCTTGGCCCTAGAGACCAAGACATCGAACTCAGTGTAGTCGGAGGCTAGCATGTTGGTCTTCACATATGTAGTCAACCCATATCTGAAACGCTCACATCGCTCCCTCTCATCCAGGACCAACTCTGGTACGTACTGGCTCAACCTCACAAACTGAACCTCGTATTCCGACACGGTCCTATTACCTTGAACCAAAGCCATAAACTCTCTTTTTTTTCGTCCAAGTACCGAACTCCAAGGTACTTCCTCTTGAAGGCATTTCTGAAGAACTCCCATCTGATATTTGCCTCGGTCATACCGGGAGTAACAATGGTCCACCAAGTATAAGCGTCTCCCTGAAGCAAAGAGACGATGCATCCCAACTTACGGGCATCCGAACACTCCATTTGACCCAAGATGCGAGTAGTGCTCTCAAGCCACCCCTTTGAGCCCTCCGGAGACAACCCACCAAATTCCACTGCCCCCAAGTTACGAAGCCTCTCTAGGGGTAATCCTATCCCCGCACCCTGAGGTGGTGTTGTAGCCTGCATACCGGCCAATCAATGATACAGCACCTCAACATATGCAGTTTTCAAAACACTTTTCATAATGGAAATAAAACAATGGATGCAAGAATGACTTTCTCATCAAACTACACACGGTTTGCACAAGCACAACCAACATACGCACACGGTGGGACTACACATCACCGTTTCGACTAGTAGTTTTCCAATGGGACTACACATCAAAATACTTTCCTACTAGTCACTACCGGTGGGACTACACATCACCGTAGTTAAGACAACCATCACGTGAGGCTCGACTTCAACACGACTACACACTATCAACTGTATAAGACAACTTAAGATGCACATGAAAATCACAACACATAGCCATTCATCCACTCATAACAAAGCATAGGAGTAGAAACTTACACTCGGGTTTAAGTGAACCCTCAAGGTTCCACCCAAACCCCAAAGGTTCCATATCGAGCATAAAACAAAGATTAACAATTCTACTAACTGTTGCTAACTATGAGAAGACCGAAGACCAAACTCAAGACCCCGAAATCTCCGGATTCATCCCCAAAGCTTCACCAACCAAAATCCTTGTTTCTAAACAATCAAACACACTCTATTAATCACCAAAACAACCACAAACCACTGATGTAACTCATAACACCTATTAAGCATCAAACCAAGCCAAGAACACCCACAAAACTTCTATTTTCGAGCAGCCCTATTGCACATACCAAAACCCTTGATTTTGACCTCTTTTACACACTTAAATGCCTCCAACACAACCCCTAACTATCGTACTAACCTCAGCCCTCAATTTCCAACATAGAACACACTCAAAACCAACCTTAAAACCCTTCCAAAACCCCTTCAAAACCCAAATCCGGGAATAGATATAAAACTCTTTAAAAATCACATATATTGGACCTTATGGATAGTAAATAACTCACACATCAATAACAAATCAAAATCTTTAGCTAAAGACCATAAAGATTGCATTTTTAATCAAAAATCCTCAAAACCTCAAACTTCAAAAACATGGACAAAATGAAAACTAAGGGTATTGACATGAAGAGAATGACGAGGGCATGTCAAAAACGAGCTTACCTTTGAAAAATCTCCAAGAATGAGCAAGCTATGAAATGGAATAGTAAACTAAGGAGGGGAAGGGGCTTTGTCGTTGGAAGCACAAAGGGTGAGGAGAGAAGAAGATGATAAAAAGGAAATTTTAAATGAAAAGGGGTTTTATTTGAAAAAACCACCTATTTACCAATTTGCCATTAATGAAAATGGTCATCTTTCTTAATTTCAAAATCCATGGAGTTTTGGGTTCTAATTTTTATTTAAGATTTGATCCAACATATAAACCGGATTTTTAAAACGAAAAGGGAAACCCAAATTTTTTTTAATATTATTTTCACCCGACCCCTAGACCCGGGTGTTACATCAATTAAGTCCGTATGAAATTTTTTTAATTTAATTTAGCTCTCAAAATTCAAATTGTGTCTAATTTAGCCCCTCCATTACGTTGACCGTTAATGCCCTCTAACGGTAAAAAATAGAAGGACGTGTGGCACACTCTAAACGTGCCTCATCATCAAAAGTGATTTTAAGTAAATTATAAAAAAACCCTAAAAAATTCAAAAAATCTACAAAATTATAAAAATTCATAAAAATGAAAAAAATTTAAAAATTATTTTAATTTTTCTTATTTTTCTTTAATAAAAATATAAAATAATACTTTTTTCTAAAAAACTCCAAAGTTTCATTTCTTAAAAATCCCCCATAAATCCTTAAATCAAATATTAGCACCCATTCAACCACTGGCCACTCTCTGTCGCAGGAAAACTCTATCATCTTCGTCATCCTTGCACCCATTTTTATCGTTCGACACCCCTTGCATCGCCCAACCTGTTCTCCCTCAATATTTCTTCTCACCAGCACTGTCGTCGACCACAGTACCAACTACTTCCACCATCGATTAAACTAATTTGAAGATTTGAGAATGTAGAGTTAGGGTTTATGGTTAGAGATTTGAAAATTTTGGGCATTTTGAAAAATATTGAAATTTTTGGATTTTATAATTAAAATATTTATTAAAAATATATGAATTTTAAATACAATTTTTTTATTATAAATATTTATATATTTTTAATAATTATTACAGTTATTTTTATATTTTTTTATTTTAAGTAATTTTTTATAATTTTATACATAATTTTAATTTTTCACACGTTTAAATATTTTTAGATTTTTCTTGAATTTTATAAATATTTCTTATATTTATATTTTTAATTTTTTTATAATTTTAATTTTTTTTTCTTCAGATTTTTTAATATTTTTAAATTTTAAATATATTATTTTATAATTTTAAATATTTTATAATTTTCAAATGATTATTTACAGTTTTAATGACGTGGCATATCTAGAGTGTATCATTAGCAAAACAATATTTTTTTAGAAAAAAAAAACAGTTTTAAGATGGGAACATGTTTGATAGTAAAGTTTTAGAGTTCCAAAACTCTGGAACTGTAGAGGCTGACATGCTCAAGCAACCGCAAGTGTTTGAACAAAACAAGGATAGTGTGTTATCCGATTCTCACTTACAGCAGGGGGAACCGGCGACCGGAAATTGTGAAGCGTCAGGCTTGGTCCCTGTCCCAATTGCGACGGCCACCGGTGGTCACTTTGGATTGCATCCTGTTTCAGTAGAACAGCTAGGTGGTGATATCGCAACATGCCAACGAGGTGAGAACGCTCCTACCATTCCTATCTTGATTAATGGGGTTTTGAAGAAAACAAAATCTGTGAACGCTTTATCTGGGGTGGTTAAGAACCAGAAGTTAGGTAGGGGTCGACCGAAGAAGAACGGTGGCGGTGAGACACAAGTTGTTGTCGCGGATGCTTCGGTAACGGATTCAGATTTTCAACGTCGGCAGCAAGCTTTATATCGCGAAGCTACAACAACAGCAGCATTGGGTAACCTCGTGGGGGTGACGTCTTTGGGTCGCGAGGAAGACATTTTACAGGATTTGTCACGAGTGCTGCAAGACGGCATTCGAAATTTGTAAACATGAGACTAATGAGCTGGAATGTCAGGGGGTTGGGGTCGTGCTTGAAACGAAGACGGGTGGGAGATGTTGTTCGGAAGCATCGTTTCGATATGATATTGTTACAGGAATCGAAGTTAGAGGAGATATTACCGTCGGTTGTCGCGGGACTGTGGTATAGTGATGGTTTTGAGTTCTCTTTTTCGCCATCCGTGGGGGCTTCGGGTGGTCTTTTAGTGATATGGGAAGGCAATCGTTTTGAGCTGGAAGCGGTTGAAGTGGAGAGGTATTTCATAATGTTACATGGGCGATGGCAGCCGGAGGACTTTGTGTGCTGTATAATAGCAATTTACGCACCTTGTGATGTGTCGGAACAGGAGGTTTTATGGCAGCGTTTGTTAGCTGTGATGGAAGGAAATGGGGGACCATGGTGTGTCGCGGGCGATTTCAATTCAGTGCTGCGACCGTCAGAGAGAGCAGGATGTAGTATGATGTCGAGAGGTATGGTTTCTTTTGCTTCGTTTGTAAATGCCGCAAGCTTCATAGATATGCCATTGCGAGGTAAACAATTCACTTGGTTTGGTAGAGAGAATCGAAAGAGTAGAATAGATAGATTTCTTGTCTCTACAAGGTGGCTGGACTGTTTTGCCAGGATAGATCAGCTTTCTTTGCCGAGAGGTATCTCGGACCATGCTCCACTATTGTTGTTGTGTGATGATGTTGATTGGAGCCCTAGGTCGTTTCGCTTTATTAATGTATGGTTGGATGAGAGACGGAACATCAATCGTATGGCAGAGGAATGGTGCCGATTGACAAGTATGGGAATCGGCAACTCAAACATATCGGTTAAGCTTCGACATATGAAAATTTTTCTTCGTCAATGGAACAAAACGGATTTTGGGGATATTGAGAAAGAAATTACAGACATACAAACCCGACTTGATTGTTTGGATAATGGTGATGATGAGATGGCCGTGGGGGAGGGTGACGAACTGTGTGCTCGAAAGCGAGCGTGGATGCAAGCTTTATGGCGTGCGATTCGTAGGAAAGAATCGTTATGGAGACAAAAGTCACGTGCGACCTGGCTAAAGTTGGGTGATCGGAATAATGCATTCTTTCATAGGGCAGCGAAGTTGCGTGCGATACGCAATTCGATTGTGAGGTTGACTATCGATGGTGTTTGGGTCACTGATCCGAAACGATTACGCAACCATGTTGTACGCTTTTTCTCTAAGCATTTCGCTGCGGAAGAAAGGTCATGTGATTGGGTATTCGAGGGTTGTTTCAGCAGGATAAACGCGGCTGCGAATCTGTCTTTGATAGCACCGTTTTCTTCTAATGAGGCATGGCTGGTAGTGCGAGGGTGTGAGGGTTCGAAATATCTGGGTCCGGATGGGTATAGTATGGAGTTCTTCAAGCGGTGCTGGGAGGTTCTAAGTGATGATGTGGATCGGTTTTTGGCTTCTTTCTTTATGACCGGTAAGCTGCCGCTAGGCGTGAATAACACCTTTATTGTGCTTTTACCTAAAGTGGATTCGCCGATATCCTTGCATGAGTACCGACCAATCAGCTTGTTGAATTCTATATATAAAATTTTAGCAAAAATTTTGGCGAAGAGGTTACAAGGGGTGTTAGGCGGTTTGATCAGCGACCATCAGTCAGCCTTTGTCCGTGGTCGACAGATAGTGGATGGGATATTGTTGGCCAATGAAACAATTCATTCCATGCGGCAAAATCGTGTGGGGGGATGTGTGCTGAAGCTCGATTTTGCGAAGGCTTATGATTGTGTCCGATGGGAATTCTTGGATCAAGTTATGAGCTCGATGGGTTTTAGCGAGACATGGCGGGGTTGGGTGAGGGAATGTATTGGCACTGTTCGGTTATCTGTTCTTTTAAATGGAAGCGCGACGAAGGAGTTTGATATGGAACGTGGGTTGCGGCAGGGCTGCCCATTGTCGCCATTATTGTTTGTCATAGTAGCTGAGGCTTTGCATCGGATGTTAGTTCAAGCGAAACGAATGGGCTTGATTCGTGGGGTGACAGTAGCTCCGGGGGTGACGCTGACACATCTTCAGTTCGCCGACGATACTGTGTTATTTTTTGAAGCATCAGTCGACGTGGCTTTGCACATTCGTAGGCTTCTTTGTTGTTTTCAGGTGTGTTCTGGTTTGCGTATTAATTTTGCTAAATCATCCCTTTATTCGATTGGGGTTGATGGGGAGATGGTAGCTTCTATGGCAGAGGTGTTATGTTGTCGTCAGGGGGAGTTGCCTTTTGTGTACTTGGGATTACCGCTGGGGGTGAATCCGCAGAACATAGTAGTGTGGGAACCCGTCATCACTTCTGTTCGCCGAAAACTTGCAGGTTGGAAGAGGACTTCGCTATCGTTTGCGGCACGCGTCACCTTGGTAAACTCTGTCCTCTCTTCACTTCCAGTATATTATATGGGTCTATTTCGTGTGCCGAAAGGGGTAATTGCAGCCATTGATAAGTTAAGGCGAGCTTTTTTATGGGGTGGGGTCAATCTACAGCGAAAAATGAGTAGGGTGAGCTGGAGTTTGGTGTGTCGTCCGCGCCATTTAGGCGGTTTGGGGGTGGCTGATTTGGAAGTTCGTAATAAGGCTCTTTTGGCGAAGTGGTCGTGGAGATATGCGAGTGACGTAAATTCATTGTGGCGCGCTATTATTGTCTCAAAGTATGGGGAGGCGGCACAATGGTGGCGATTTAATAACTCGGCTAGAGGACCGATGTCTGTAGTTTGGAAACAGATTGTGCAGACTGTTAGCTCGGAGGATGTGCAAAAGCATATGAGTGAAAATCAGTTTATTTGGAAGGTGGGATCGGGGGAGCGGGTGTTATTTTGGTTTGATGCTTGGTGCGTCGAGCAGCCGCTTAAAGATGTGTTTCCGCGTCTTTTCTCACTTGCAATTGATCGGTTAGCTTTAGTAGCAGACATGGCTGTTGAGGGACAGTTTCAGCGTGTTAGGTGGGGGGATGTTTTTCGCCGTAGTCTACATTCTTTTGAGGAGCGACAACTACAGGATCTTCGGTCTTTGGTGTGCTGTGTACAGTTGAGACGAGGGGAGTTGGATACGTTAGTTTGGACACCGGACAAACATGGCGTTTTCTCTGTCAAGGGGCTGTCCCACTTGCTTATGCTGGACAAGGCGGGAGAGAGCGACTTCGGGGATTGCTTTGCGTGGAAGGTTTTGGTTCCCCCAAAGGTCCAGGCTTTTTTATGGTTCGCTTGGTTGCGTCGGCTGCCCACATTTGCGTTCTTGCGAGAGCGTGGGATCGATTTGGGTGAGCGGCAAGGCTTGTGTAGATGGTGCCGCGAGTTGGAGGAGGACATTGAGCATCTCTTTTATTCGTGTCCGTTTGCTCAAGGTTTGTGGAATTGGTTTCGAGGGTGGTGGGCGATTGCTTTGCCTTTGCCTAAATCTCTAGCAGATTTTTTGCTTCCGGATATGCACTGTTCTTTCACAGGTACTTTGAGGAAGTTGTGGGTGTCGTGCGTCGCGGCATTGATGTGGTCCTTGTGGCTTGCGCGCAATGACCTTGTGTTTAATGGGAAGTTTGTCTCGGTAGCGGAGATTGGTTTTTTGGTGAAGTTACGTTCATTTTATTGGGTGAAAACCCTTAAGGAGGGGCTCTCGGTTAGTGAAGCCCTTTGGTGGGATTGCCCGAGTTTGTATCGGGAAGGGCTTGCTAAGCCGCTGATTCTATTGGGAGTTTTTTGGGAGCCACCGATTGGGGACACTTTGAAATTTTCAGTGGATGGTTCTGCTCGGGGAAAGCCGGGTCCAGCGGGTTTTGGGGGAGTGTTACGGGATGCTCAAAGTCGTATCCTCGCCTTGTTTTCAGGACCGCTTGGTGTGCTTGATTCAAACGTCGCCGAGGTTCGGGCGATAGCTTTTGCTTTGAAGTTCTATGTTGCGTCGAAATGGGCTGGTCGTCCTCTTATTGTTGAGTCGGACTCCAAGGTGGCAATTGGTTGGGTGTTGCAGGTGGAGCGCCGGCCATGGCGGTTATGGGAGTTCTTTCGAGCGATTGACCGCGCTTCTTTGTCGCTAGGATCTGTGTGCTTTTCTCATATTTTTCGGGAGGCGAATGGATTGGCTGATGCGTTAGCAAAGGAAGGGGTATCTCGGGTCTCTCTTTTTCATGCCTCGGTCTGATTTGTACGGGGAGGGTCCTTGTTTTTAGTCGACATGTCGTACTCTTTTCCTCCGTTAGGTTTAGGGAGGTTTTTAACGAGGCGCATGTTTCGACTTGCGTTGTATATTCTTTCCTTAATAATATGCATCGCTTGCTGATAAAAAAAACAATTCAGGTCATTTTCAATAATTTAATGTGTATAACAACAATCTAGCAATGTTAGTTGGAGATGCCAAGTACCATATACAATTATGCCAAGCAACACATATATTTTTTGTACTATCAAAAGGTCATAAGGAGAGAAAATGATTCTTGAGTTGTAAAAAAGTATATGTGTGATACGTGCACGTGAGATAATTGTGATAGATATTTATTCTATTTTGTTTTACAAATATTATTGTAATTTTATTGAAGGGCTGTTTCGAGCTTGGACTATGGGGATTCCCCACATTTGTGTGGAATTGGATAACAAGCATGTTGTCCAATTGATTAATAACCAGTTACGTGGGAGGGAAACTATGCATTTGATTAAGCATATTGACGTTCTTTTGTCTCAGAAGTAAGTGGTCTCTATATCACATATGTATCGTGAGGAAAACTTAATTGCGAATTGTTTAGCGAAATTGGGGCGAGATCCTACTCCATCCACGGCATCCTTCGTCACGCCACCAACAGTAGTGGCGCTTCTTCTCCAGGCTGATCTTGTTCATGCGCAAACTGTCAATACACCAACGGCTAGACATGTCGCAAACCATGGGGACTAGTTTGTTTGGTTTCTACATTTTGTATATAAAGGTGTGGACCTAGTGTCCTTATTTTCATTTTCTACTTATGATTGATCGTTGTTGAGTTTGTTATGTGATGTCATTCTTGTAAATACTATTATGGGTACTATTTTTTTATTAGATTAGTGAAATTTTTAACAAGGCCTATATTAGTATCTCTTATTTATAAAAAACCATAAATATGTGAATACATACTTTATATAAATTTATGCTGAAATTATATTCTTAAATAAAATATAAATATATTTTTATAATATGAAATTAAAATTTATTAATAAAAGATGTAAGGTGGAGCAATATTACCATAGAGGGTATGAATATTTTTTTAACAAATAAATATATTCATTGTAACACTCGGGTTTAGGGGTCGGGTGAAAATAATATTTTAATATTATTTTGGGTTCGGTTTTATAATTAAAACAATCTTTTAAGTTTCGGGTTTCAAAAATAAATATTTTACATTGGACCAAATTTGATGAATTACAAATTGAAGAGTTTTAAAGAAATTGGAGAATATCCATTCATTAATGGTCATTTTGTAATTAGCCCAACTTTTGATTGTAAACCCCTTTTTTTTATCAAATAGCCACTATTCACTCTCCTCTCCAACTCAACCAACGTGAAAGAGAGCTTCAACACTCCTTCCACTATTCCATCTCATTTCTCCTCCGATTCAACTCGTTTTTGAAAGGTAACATCATTTTTGACTTCTCCTCAACCTCCTCTCTTCAAAAGTACACTTAATTTTCATTTTCGTTAAGGTTTTGGAAAATGGAGTTTTTGGAAATTTTGATTAAAAATGGTAACTTTATGTTGTTAAGCTTAATGTTTTGATTCAATGTTGTTAGTTATGAAGTCTAGGAGCTAAATGGTACCACATATATGAATTTTTCTTGGTTTTGATCAAATTCCCGAACTTAGGTTTAAAGGGGGGTTTTTGAAGGGTTTTGGGTGAGTTTTGGGGGTTGTTTTAGGTTGGAATTGATGGGCTATTGATAGTGCTATGGTTAAGGGTTGATTTGGGATCATTTGCGGGTATAAAAGGTGTTGGAAACATGAGTTTTGGATGAGGTTATTGGGCTGCACGAAAATGTTAAATGTCGGGTTTGTTCATGGCTTGAAACATTGTGATTTGTGTTTGAATTGTATTTCGGGTTAGTACTTTGATGCTTGGGATGATTTGAAGTTGTTTGAATTGTATTGAGGTTGTTTAGAGGCGAGAACTTGTGTCGGTGAAGCATCGGGAGGAAATTCGGAAGCTTGAGGGTGGTTGCTTGCTTAGCTTTGAGCTTGGAAGCTTAGGTGAGTGGTTAACGTTTTAAAGTGGTTCAAATGTTGGTTTGAGCATGTGGACTAGGTCGGGCTTGGTAGACCCACCTAGAGTTAGGATTAGGGTGGTAGCCTAATCCTAAACTTAATCTAGAGCCATTGGTTGAACATGTATTTGATGAATATGCCTCGTAATATTTGTAATATGATTGCTTATGTATAATGTGTTATACATGTGAGATGAGGCATGATTTGTGATGCATTATGATATGCATGTGAATGGTTCATGATTGTGATCATGGTGAGTACGTGCTAAGCACGAAATTGGTTGTAATGAATAATGTGGATTGAGTTAAATGTTGGCACTAGTGTGCTTGAGTACAAATGATCGATCATTAGGATGTTAGTGTGCACACATGAGTCAAATTCGCGCGTGGCCTTTGTGGCGTTGAGTCACCAAGGAGGAGTACGGGTTCGCCCGGAAATTGTAGTTATATTAGTCGATGATGAGTGGAATCCCATCGACGGGGGGTGAGGATGAGTGGAATCCCCTCCGCGAGACCGATGATGAGTGTAATCCCACCGTGAGGTAAAGTGGTTGTTGGATGTGAATTCCAACGTGTTTATCCGCGTATTCGGGTCATAGCTAGGTGCCAATATTGATTGATATGTGAATCAATATGTTGTGGAATGTGATTTCTACTTGGATGTTTATATGTGTTTACATATGTTGTGAAATAGAGCTTGTTGAGTATGGCATATAATTGTATATCGTTCATGCATCCTTAACATTTGTCTCTTGAGGATCTTTGGTAATCATGCATTTACCTTGGTTAAGATCGTGCCTGGACCCTGCATTGTCGAGGTTTGTTTTTAAAGAGCTTACCCTCACTAAGCTTATTTCTTACGCTCTCTCTTTGTTCGACAATGCAGATCCTTAGTTCGTGGGTTGCTAAGTGCAAGAAGGGGTCCTCCAAGTGTGGGGATGTCTAACTATCAATGATGCATGAGCATATTTCATGATGTAAAGATGTGTATGGCCATGAGAATGCAAAGATGCATGGCTTTAGCTCGTCTCCGCTCCCTGAGTCCAATGACCCCAGTCGCAATCATAATCATTAATCAAGTACTTTCAAGCCGTATGCCATCTCCCATATATTCTGATTCGAAGTCTCATGCACAGAAGCCCCTTGTTGCCCCACGGACAATGATGCCCCCAGTGACCCTTCATCATCCCACATTATGTAGTATCCCTCAATTTGGTCTCCACTGACGGCGACACATTTATCTCTGAAGTAATACAAGGAAATTTCTTTGTTTTGAAATATGTCAATTCGTTGGTCGCCATTCTAATGAAGAATGGATTTTCAGATTAATATACAGAACCTTGAAACCAAAATTCTAATTAAAAGAAAAACAAAATATAATGCCCCGGATATCAAATGCAAGAGCGTCTTAGATTCAACTTTCAGATGATCACTTCAAGCATAGCTTGCGTCTATGAAGACTTTGAATGTTTTGGCGATATTTGAAGTTGCGAGACCCCTCCCAAATCGCTCGGTTCATCCTCATGATTATGGTACTTGCTGGATCAGCTCGATTACTATTCCTTCTAGTTCTCATCATGTTTCTCCATTCATATGTATGTTTAAAATTTCAACTTTGCTTAGCCCATGGGACATGTGCGTTTATGATTACCATTGATTTCGTGTCGGTGTCCTCAAGGATTCCTTTCCAGGACTTATTCAATTTGTTCATTTATTTCTTTTTCTTAGGGGAATTCAACTCATCACAATCCTTTGCCTCGAGAATAAAGATGGAGCATACAACGATAGCCCGAGTTACTCGGCATGGTCACGGTTTTGAAAATATTAACATCACTCATGAAGCGAAGAGTTTCAGGCTTTAGCGGAGTGCCCCTAAAATTCCACACTCATATTCGAAAATTCCTATAACCAGGTTTCGGAAATTGGAGTGCTTTTTGTTAATGCTTATTACCACACTCTGAAGTTAAAAACATTTTATTTTGAAATAGTCTATTTTCTTTTTTCTTCTTTTTTCTTCTTTTTTCTTCTTCTTTTTCTCTTTTTAGGCACATTTAAGCAACTCTATTTGGGCTCTCTTAGGAGATTTTCTTATCATCGAACATCATCGAAGGAATAGTAATCTTACTTCTCTCGTTTTTCCGACCAGAAGCGGACAGAGCGAGAAATCTCACTTCATCGTTATCACAACATTCGATCGATCTTTTTCATTAGAATCAATGCCACATCAAGAATGTGATATCCGAGGACCTACGGAAGTAAGGAGGGATATACATATATATGATTTGAAGGTCATTGTATGTTAAGCGACATGCATTTTCATTAGAAAGAAAATTCGCAAACATAACAAGTGCCCATAAAATGGTCATTGCTATCTTCGGCAAATGATAGCAATGTTTGTTTCATACATTACTTCAAGAGAAAATGCAAGATGAAAGAAGACTCAAACACACGAGCTCCTAACAACCCGGGAAACAACACTTCCCCAAAAGTCTCGCTCATCATTTTTTTATTTTTAGAGCCTCAACAGACCGTTCTCGATCAGTCATTGAACTTTGTTTTTTAGTGCCCCACAATTCTTTGTGGTATGGCCTGTAACACCCCATTTTAGCCCCAATTTGAAAACCCTAATTATGAGAATTCCCAAATGGAAACCCTAGAATTGGGGGGGGGGGAATTCGGAATTTAACCTAATCTAATTTGGGACCTAATTGAATAAATTAAAAAGTCGGTGGTTATTTTGTTAGGCGGGCAAAAATAGAGACCCTTCTTCTGTAATTTACCCATTTGTCTAGGGTAAACACTCCTTTGGTTCTATTTCAGTGTTATGCGCCGCTCTTCACCTCGTTTTTCTAAAATAATAACAATAAAAAATACCAAAATATATCAACCCTTCCCCCATCCTTTTCCGTTGAAGCTCCGGCCAAGGGGCCTTCATCGCCGTTCAAGCATTTCGAGACCACAGGAGCGCTCGTAGTCGCTGCGCGTACAAAACCCGACCACCCAGCTTCCTTTGCGCCGCCGTTCTTCACTGGAAACGAGTTCGAAACCGTGCGTTAAATCGTACACTGCCGCTGCCGTCCTCTGCGTGCGCGCCACCTCTGTCCCGGATTAGGGTGAGTGTTTGGATCGAGTTCGTTGAGCTCCGGGGTTACTGTCGCTGTCGTGTTGGCCGCTGTCGGGTCGTGGCCGCTGTCGTTTTGGCCGTGGCTATGGTGGTTGGGCGCCGCTGGGGCGTGGTGTTAGGGTTTTGCAGGATTTGGGTGGCTGTTGGATCTGAACTGGACCCGTTGAGTTGGTGAACCGGACGGCTGGGCTGAACCAAACCGGACCAGTGGGCTGATGCAACGATGATGTCATCTGCTGTTGTAGTGCTGATGCAGTCAATGATGACGTCATCGTAGTCAATGATGACGTCAGAGATGACATCACTGACTTTGGGTTGACTTTTTCGGCTGAGTCCACCTTTATGATTTTTGACGTTCTGGTTCTGTTGCCGTTGTCCGTTTCTTCAAATTCGAACCCGGAATGCCTTTTTGGATCAATTTATTTGTTGAACTCAGTTTTTTGTAAAGTGTTGCATCAGAATTTGACTCGGTTGTTTATGTGTTCAGGTGACGTGGACTCTGACCCTGAGAATTTACCTCATCCTCCGCCAAGCAGACCTCCGGTGGCACAGTCTTCGAGATTTTCTAGTAAGATTTCTGTTAAGCGTAGTTTATTCGAATGTGGCATAGTAGGAAATCTTATATAGTGTTCTTTGTTTTTAGGAGCTGATTCTGTTCGACCTACCGCTAGGGCTGAGCGTGGGAGACGTCACTATCAACGTTGACTATTTAGCTGCCTAAGGTGTGTTCTCTGTCTGTGCTACATGTATATGTTGCCTGTTTGCGTGATCTGTATGAGAAATATTCTGTGTTATCCTGCTCGGTTGATTGAGAAATATTTTATGTGTTATTCTGCTCTGTTATCTGATGAATATTGCATGACTCGACTGTATGCTATTCAACTCTGTTATCTGATAAATAATGTATGAGTCGGATGCTGTGATCATGTTATGTAACACATATCGGAATCGGATTATTATGTATATGCATCTTAGTTATTTAAAAAGATTGCATTCGGACTCTGAAATCGGATTACGTGTCATACCATTGGGTTGGGAGATTGTACGGAGGAAGCTCAGCGACTTCATCCTTCGGGTTGAACTTCGCTTCGGATCAGCAGTTTCATCTTTCGGGATAAGTTCTGCTTCGGACTTGGTGTTGCGGTGTAGAGTGGTTCAGGGGAACCTCACTCTTCGAACGGTGATGTAGTTGGGTGCATGTCATGTTATGATATCTGTATGTTTTGCTTGTAATACTTCGGAATATCTGTAAATTCTTGATACGTTGTTTGACTGTTGGATTGACTTCTGTTATGCACTTTAGAGACACACTGAGCTTTATAGCTGACTCCACCTTAGTATCTGTTTCAGATTTCCAGACTTAGGTTTCGGTACTTGGAGGACCTTGTACGAACATTATTTGATACTATTTATCAATATGTTTTATTCTAGACTTATATTTAATTATTTAAGTATTTTCAGATTTGGTTGTAAAAGTGGACTTTGGACATTTATTATTTTTGGGATTTGATAAACTATTTTTAGCATGCTTGTTTTAAGTTGAAACATTTAAGGATATTATTATAACTGAATAATAATTTCGACATGGTTTTTCATAAATAACCTTACTTGAGGGGAAAGTTTCCAAATCGTCAATTTCAATTTGTTATAAACCCTTAGGTCAAAATAAGGGTTACATTTAGTGGTATCAGAGCCTAGGTTACACCCCTCGGCCTGTGAGGCTCAATAAAAATTTGATTTTAAAGTTTTAAATTTTTTTGCATGCATAATAAATGTTTTCGGAAACTACGAGATTTTCAGATAAATGTCCGGATTTTAAATAAGTAATATATGTTTTAATTAAAGTCTCCAAGTACCAATTTTGACGTTAGGACTCTTCTTTTGTAGATAGACTACTATGCCACCCCGTAGGAGTACTAGAGCTACGACTGGCCGAGGTTGAGGCCGTGGACGAGGTCGTACCGCTGCGAATACGAGTGACGTTAATCCTCCTGAGCATTCGCCACCACATCAGGAGGACCCACAACATGAGCAGGCTGAGAAGCAACCTGAGGTTCATACGAGTGGTCAACAGACCGATCACCCTGATCAGCAGATTCAGAGTGAAGGTCCACGTGCAACCGGTAACAGTGAGACTGCTGGAGTTGATGTTGCTGCAGTGCATTTGGAGCTACTTGAGTATCTTCGACAGGGTTCTAGGAGACCCATATCTGCTGAGTTTTTGTCTGTTGGGATGTCGATGTTTGATGGTAAGACGGCTGCAGAACCGGCTGACGAAGAGTATTGGCTGAAGAAATTACAACAGCTATTTGATGAGATGGACTACCCTACTGACAGAAAATTAAGAGCTGATGTATCTTTATTGAAGGGTGAAGCCCTGAACTGGTGGGAGGCTGAGAAGACCGTTATTTCTGCTAGTCGGATCACATGAGATCATTTCCGTCAGGCTTTCCGAGACAGATATGTTGGGGCAGAGTATCTAGCCAAGTGTCGAGAGGACTTTATAAATCTGAAGCAAAATGACATGACCGTGAATTAGTATGAGATTGAGTTTCTGAGGATGGTACAGTACGTCCCTGGGTTAGTTACTACAAAGGAAGAGAAGTGCAGCTGGTTTCTGAAGGGTCTGCGACCTTCGATCAAGACTGGTGTGTCTTTGCATTTGGACAAAGAGTACAAGGATATTACCTTGCGAGCTAGGACTGCTGAACGCAATGAGGCAGAGTTGAGGCAAGCTGAGTCTCAGGGTATGGATCGGGGTAAGAGGCAGTCGACTGCGTCAGTTCAGTATAGTCAGGGTAACCAGACCAGGAAGAGGGCAAGAGATGAGAGTGATTATCATAGTTATTCCAGAGCTAGACAGTGACCACTGCTATTCCGACTTCTAGTGTTGGAGGATCGACTAGCACGCGGGGGCCACCGCAGTGTTCTTTCTGCAAGAAATGGCATTTTGGGGAGTGTAGGAGACAGTCTGGGGCTTGTTTTCGATGTGGGTCTTTCGATCATATTTTTCGATATTGTCCGCATGCACCTCCGTCAGCTCATATGACCAGTCAGTCACAAGCATCGGTGCAGGCTCCTGCTAGGGGTAGAGGTCGAGGTAGACCTAATACTACAGTTTCGGCTGGTAGAGGTAGGCCAGCTCAGAGTGGAGGATCAGCTGGATCCGGGGTGAGACAACCAGGTTTGGTTTATGCTACCAGGAGACATGAGGATCGTGATGAGCCAGATGTTATTGCTGGTACCTTTTCTATCCACTCTATTCCGTATTTTGCTTTATTAGATATTGGTTCTACCCATTCATATGTTGCGAGTTCGGTATCTGAGGGACTTGAAATTCTGGTTGAGAATACTGGGAACGTGGTTTCCGTTTATAGTCCAGTGGGTGATCATGTCAAGGTTTCTAAGGTGTACAAGAATTGTCCTTTGGAGATTCAAGGGAAAATATTCTCCGCTGATTTGATGGAGTTACCTTTCAGAGAGTTCGACCTTATTCTCGGAATGGACTGGTTATCCGCTCATCGAGTCCGTTTGGATTGTGAAAAGAAAAGGGCGACTCTGAAAACCTCAGATGGGTGCGAGGTGATTATGGTTGGAGAGCGTAGAGGTTACATGACCAATGTTGTTTCAGCTCTCAAAGCGGAAAAGATGATTCGACATGGGGCTACTGTCTATCTTGCTTATATTCTTGACTCGAGGCAGTCAGATTCTGATTTGGATAAGATCCAGGTGGTTAGGGATTTTCTAGATGTTTTTCCGGAGGAATTGCCGGGGGTACCGCCAAAACGTGACGAGGTTGAGTTTGGCATAGATGTATATCCGGGTACAGCTCCTGTCTCTATGGGTCCTTACAGAATGGCTCCGAAAAGAACTTAAGGAATTGAAGATTCAGTTGCAGGAATTGTTGGATAGGGGTTTCATCCGACCTAGTGTTTCTCCTTGGGGAGCCCTTGTTTTGTTTGTGAAGAAGAAGGACGGATCAATTTGGCTTTGTATTGACTATCGGAAGCTGAACAAGCTAACGATCAAGAACAAGTATCCCCTTCCCCGTATTGATGACTTGTTTGACCAGTTCCGAGGAGCTACAATATTCTCTAAGATAGACCTGAGATCGGGTTATTACCAACTCAAGGTTACGGATTCTGATGTGTTCAAGACCTCTTTTCGGACTCGTTATGGTCATTACGAGTTTCTGGTGATGCCGTTTGTATTGACTAATGCCCCTGCAGCCTTTATGGATATGATGAAATGGGTGTTTCAACCCTATATGGACCAGTTCGTGGTGGTTTTCATTGACGACATACTGGTTTATTCTAAATCGGAGGCAGAACATGAGGAACATCTCCGGGTTGTTCTACAGACTTTGCGTGAAAAGCAGTTGTATGCAAAGTTCAGTAAATGTGAATTATGGTTGACCGAGGTTACCTTCTTGGGACACGTGGTTTCTGCTAATGGTATTCGGGTTGATCCAAAGAAGATTGAGGCTATTTTGGGTTGGAAACAGGCCAAGAATGTTCCTGAGATTCGAAGCTTCTTGGGTTTAGCTGGTTACTATCGGAGGTTTGTAGAAGGTTTCTTGATTATTGCAGCTCCTCTGACTAAACTTCTGAGGAAGGATATTCCTTTTGTCTGGACTGAGGCTCAGCAGACCAGTTTTGAGAAACTTAAGACCGTGTTGACTGAAGCACCGGTTCTGATTCAGCCTGAGCCTGGGAAGGCCTATATGGTATACAATGATGCCTCTCACACAGGATTGGGATGTGTTCTGATGCAGGAGGGGAAGGTAGTGGCCTATGCATCTCGTCAGTTGAAAGTGCATGAGTGTAACTACCCCACCCATGATTTGGAGCTTGCTGGTGTGATCTTTGCTCTGAAAATCTGGAGACACTATCTCTACGGAGAGAAGTGCTATATCTTCACCGATCACAAGAGTCTAAAATACCTCCTTACGCAGAAAGAGTTGAATCTGAGACAGCGTCGCTGGTTGGAACTTCTCAAGGATTATGACTGTGAGATAGAGTATCACCCGGGAAAGGCGAACGTGGTTGCCGACGCCTTGAGTCGTAATGCTATCTCGGATTTGAGGACCTTGTTTGCTCGGATGAGTTTGTTTGAAGATGGTAGTTTGATGGCAGAACTTCGGGTCATTCCTACGCTGATATCTGATATTCGAGCTGAGCAACCTACCGATCCTTTTCTTATGCATCGTATCAGAGAGGTTTCTGAGGGTACATCTGTGGATTATACTATTGATCAGGATGGTGTTTTGTGTTTCCGAGGCCGGTACTATATTCAGAGGAAATCTGGGTTGAAACAGGTTATTCTTCGCGAGGCACATGATAGCCCTTATTCTATGCATCCTGGTGGTTTTAAGATGTACAATAACCTTCGTCAGAGGTACTGGTGGAAAGGTCTTAAATGGGATGTTGTCGGATTTGTGTCTAAGTGTATGGCTTGTCAGAGAGTCAAGGCAGAGCATCAACGTCCATCTAGGTTGCTTCAGCACATCGAGATTCCTCAGTGGAAGTGGGAGCGTGTGACTATGGATTTTGTTAGTGGTCTTTCGATGACTACGTCCAAGAAGGACTTCGTCTAGGTTATAGTGGACCGTTTGACTAAGTCTGCTCATTTCATTATGGTTCGAGTCAACTATCCTTTGAATAAGTTGGCTCGACTCTATATTTCTGAGATCGTTCGACTTCATGGGGTACCGCTATCGATTATTTCTGATCATGATCCGAGATTTACAGCAAAGTTCTAGAAGGCACTTCACTCTGCTTTGGGTACCCGGTTGAACTTCAGTACATCTTATCATCCGCAGACTGACGGGCAGTCCGAGCGTGTGATTCAGATTCTTGAGGACATGTTGAGAGGTTGTGTTCTCGATTACAATGGTAGTTGGGAGGATTTCTTGCCGCTCGCAGAGTTTGCATATAATAACAGCTACCAGGCCAGTATCAAAATGGCACCGTATGAGGCTCTGTATGGACGTAGGTGTAGGTCACCGATTGGATGGACTGAACTTAATGAGCATAGATTGTTGGGACCAAACCTAGTCCGTGAGGCCGAGCAGACAGTCAGATTGATTCGAGACCGGCTTAAGGTTGCTTTTGACAGACAGAAGTCCTATGCCAACTTGAGACGTCGAGATCTTTAGTTTGAGGTCGGTGATGAGGTTTTCCTGAAAGTATCTCCTTGGAGGAAGGTACTTCAGTTTGGTCGAAAGGGCAAGCTGAGTCCTCGATATATTGGCCCTTACCGGATTCTTCGTCGGGTTGGACTTGTTGCTTATCAGCTTGAGTTACCACCAGAGTTTCAGCGTATTCATGATGTTTTCCATGTTTCTGTGTTGAGACGCTACCATGCTGATCCGTCTCATGTTTTGCCTGTGGAGGAGATTGAGATTCGTCCTGATTTGCGTTTTGAGGAGGAGCCTATCGAGATTCTTGCTCAGGATAAGAAAGTTCTCAGAAGGAAGACCATTAAGATGGTCAAAGTCTTGTGGCGTGGTCGCAGTCATGATGAAGCTACTTGGGATCCCAAAGCTGTCATCAAAGCTCAGTATCCGCAATTGTTTGCTCCAGGTAAATTTCGAGGCCGAAATTTCTTTTTACGGAGCTTTATAGCTGACTCCCCCTTAGTATCTGTTTCAGATTTCCAGACTTAGGTTTCGGTACTTGGAGGACCTTGTATGAACAATATTTGATAATATTTATCAATATGTTTTATTCTAGACTTATATTTAATTATTTAAGTATTTTCAGATTTGGTTGTGAAAGTGGACTTTGGACATTTATTATTTTTGAGATTTGATAAACTATTTTTAGCATGCTTGTTTTAAGTTGAAACATTTAAGGATATTATTATAACTGAATAATAATTTCGACATCGTTTTTCATAAATAACCTTACTTGAGGGGAAAGTTTCCAAATCGTCAATTTCAATTTGTTATAAACCCTTAGGTTAAAATAGGGGATTACATTTAGGTGGCCCGTGCTTCCCATATGGTAGTCACATCGTAGCCTTCAGGATAGGGAGGATCCTTTGGTTTGGACTGAACTAGGGTCAGAAGCTTCTTCTCAATAAGCACTGGGAGTAGATCGGTGTACGACATAGGAACCGGGTGAAGAACCCCTGGAGGCTTCGCAGACCATGACATTTGATTATGAAAGCGGCCATAAGATTGGTTGTTTGGGCGAGAGCCCACCATATGAACTTGGGACTCATGCCCCTTGTGGGCGGTTGTGCTATAGGGTTCCGCTATCTTCCCTTTCTTAATAGCATCCTCAATACGTTCTCCCGTCATGACCGTGTCCACAAAGCTATTAGCGGGATTGCTGATGAAGCGATCATACAAGACTCCATTCAGAGTGTTCACAAACATAGGAATGATTTCACCTTCTGGCAGTGGGGGTTGGACCTGAGCCGCCACGTTTCGCCAGCGCTGGGCATACTCACAGAAACTTTAATTGTGTTTTTGTTCCAAACCTTGTAGCATGAGCCGATTTGGAATCATATCAATTACATGTATATACTGACCTATGAATGCTCTTGAAAGATCTGTCTATGACTTGATGTCAACTCGACTAAGTTGAACATACCAACGGGTTGCGGACCCGATTAAACTGTCTTGAAAATAGTGGATAAGTAGCTTCTCATCTTTTATAAAAACCGACATCCTCCGGAAATACATAATAATGTGCGCCAAGGGGCAAGTAGTTCCGTCGTACTTCTCAAAGTCGGGAACTTTGAATTTTGGTGGAAGGACTAAATTCGTTACAAGGCTCAAATCACTGGCATCATTCCCTTGCTCATCCGTCCCTTGTAAGGTCTTGAATCTTTCTTCAAGGAAGCGAAACCTTTCCTCATGCTTCTCTTTCATCTTGGCCTTAATCCTCTCCACTTCATCCTCAGACCTTGTCCCTAAGTCGATGAGCTGGTTCGTCGAGGCTCCTCTGTGGCGGCTAACAGGTGCCCCGATAACGGGATTGGCAGAAACTCCTACATATACTGTTTTTCCAGGATTTGATACTACTGGTTGACCCTTCTCATAGGATGTAGGACCCTTGTGTCCTTTAATGCCTGAGCTACCCATAGAAACTCTTTCCTCATCTGTCATCTTTAATAACAAGTCAGTCATCTGAGCAATAGAAGCTTGCGACTGTGCGATCTGATCGCTGATATTCTTACTGACCCCATCCAAACGAGTTTCGAGGTCCTTCTGCCCCTTCTTTACCTTGGATAGTCTCTCTTCCATTGCTCGGGCTTGAAAATGGGTAACGTATGAATGAGGAATGATTACAGATTAAACTTTCACTTTCTGCCATGATATTTCTCGTAATTAATTCCATGATTGATTAATGTATTCAATGTATCACATATATGAAAATGAGATAATTTTTAAAAACAAGAATACAAGGAACAATGTATGTGTTGTATGCACAACAAGGATAGATGATTAAAGGTAATCAAACAGACATGTACAATTGAAATGCAAAGATGCATTGATTAAACGAACATTCTCATTTAATAACTTTCATAACGAAAATCAGGTCTCGTCATAACGGGAAGAGAAAAGCAATTTCCATACAAGGCATAATTGAAACTCGAGTTCCTTCTTCGCCGATGGCTAGGTTTACCTTTGCTCATTTTGTGATCAACCCTAGGCTTTGAGATTCTTTTGTTCGTTGCTATAGATTCTTTCTCCCATTATGAAAGTCTTAAGCTTCGAACTGTTCTCGAATCAACATCTCATATGCAAAGTGCTATGAATATGCATAAAGAGAATTAAACAAGAAATCGAAATTAAACACGTCACAAAATAATGCTACTTATGAACATATGAATGTATGCAAAGAGCGATACTGAGTTCGAAAAATATCCTCGTTAAATGACTTGTATCGATGGGAAGCTTGGTCTGTTACAATGATCGAATAAAACCCACTACATATGGTTCTTAAGCTAGCATCTAGGTCGACGATACTCTTCAAGATTCACACAATCCCTTCTTCTTTCTTGGAAGGATCTTTCGCAAGGAATCAGGCGTTCCCTCATATCTACGTTAACAAATATGCCAACTCTCGACCCTACCCCCATGTGGTGTAGGCGACGAATTATGATTGATCCACTGTCGATGCTTGGTACTCTTGACTTGCTCTTTGAAAGGGTCCCACTGAACCCAACCTTCAAGGCGTATCGGAGCTGAGGTCAGAATTCCCTCAGACTTGATGTTTTTTTCCTAGGTCGAGACTTGATTGTCGACCCAAGATGGCAAAGTGCCCGAGAAACTTTCAATCTTGCCCTGGAAAGCTTAGTTCTTGTTTGGTATGGTTCTCGTTAATTTCCTTGTAAGACTTGGTATTTCCTAACTGGAACGTCTAACAAATATGTGAGGTGGCCATTTTTTTTGGAAGCCTTTCTTGTCTCGGAAACCCAACCATGTAGTTGCTCTTCTTATGGCTATTTGTTTGTCGAGATCCTTCTCATTATTGTAACGGACAAGATTTCCCACTAATCAAGTCTTTAATTTCAAACTATTTCCAGCTCAATGTGCTCTTTATGCCATGATGAAATATGCAAAATAAAGAGGAAAAAAATCAAGGAAAGAAAATGTGTTAGTTACAAGAAAAACATAAATTAGAAGGCAAGGAAAAATAAGCATAAGCAAGCAATTAATAAGACGACCCTAGCCACTCTAAGCTCTATGGTTATCCACAGGGATCTAATGGGGTGGGCTTCTTATATTTTTACACATGAGTTTAGTTCTAACAAGGGTACCCGAACCTATCTAATCACCTACTAAGGCGACAGGAACCCCAATTCTGGTCCACTACAGGTTTGCAAACTGGTTTCGGTTCGAGCAAAAGCACCACCTAATGACGTGGGGGCTGCTCATGTGTTAAAGGCGTGGATTCCGAGAGTGAATTACCGACCCGTGGAGGCATGCTCACGTGGGTATGGACGTTTCACTCTCACTTAAGAAGGGTAGCTCGAGTATAGAGCTTAATGATCATAGTGCAACACGTATCGGTGATTCCTTAATAATTAAATGGAAAATTAATTCGAATGTCCCAAATTTTCAAAGCCCGTTCAACTTAAGTCATATTTTCATAAAAGAACGACCTTATTAACTTCACTTTGAATTTTAAATAGTTTCTATCGATTAAAGGCAACAAGTGTTTTACTGGCTTAACTCTTTTTTTGTTTTATAAAAAAACAAAAATTTCGTCCCCAGTAGAGTCGCCAAACTGTGATAACGTTTTTTTGAAAAACTACTAAGCCTTTTCGTGTATCACTTTTGAAAAAAGATTTATTAAAATGGAAAAACTTGAACTTTGGAAAACAATAAAAAATTGGAGTCGCCACCGGCCACTAAGGTAGGCCGGACACCACGAAACCAAAGATTCGCTATAAAACGGGTTCGAGAGTTGGTTATGTGTGGGGAAGGGTTAGCACCCCCATAACGCCTGGAAATCGGTACCAAATTACTTGCTGCCTTTCTTATCGATAGAAATTATTTAAAAACCAAAGTGAATTTAATAAAGGGGTTCTTAAATGAAAATATGACTTAAATAGTGAGGGCTATATCAGATGTTGGCTTTGGAATTAATTGAACATTTAATTAGAAAGGATGACGGTACACCGAACCGTAGACTAAACCGACATCATATAAGACTGACTGATGTGTTAGTTTAGGGTTCGGATCCTGTACGTCGCCTTTATGCATGATGCAAGCAAGTAAAAGATGATGCGTGGTAATTTCTTTTTTATGTTTCCGCTTACCTAGAGACGGTGAAAATTAACCCAAATATTCGATCGATATCGATTAAGCTTGGATTGTCATAACACGAATATAGAAGTTAATTAATACCACTCTTTGGGTATATTTTAAGTTCGATTAACATGCTTAATAATTAGCGGTCTCATGAATGACAGGTATAAGATGCATGCCATAAAAGAGCTTTGAAAATAAACAAATAAAAGCCCACCCAAGGCCCTAACTTAAAGGCTCTAATTATGGAAATTTCGTTAGTGATCTAATTATTCATTATGTGATTCTAATATTAAATTTGTAACACCCGAGTTTGGGGATCGGGAGAAAATAATATTTAAATAATGGTTCGGGTTCCGGTTTTATAATTAAAATAATGATTTATTGTTTTGGGCTTCACATTTTCAAACAAACAATTTGTGTTGGACCAAAATGTAATTGAAACCTAATTTCCATGGAAATTTGCAAATACATGAGTTGCCATCTCATTAATGGCGTTTTTGTAAATAACTTAAAGTTTGGAAAAGATGAGCTTTAAACAAAAAAAGAGAAAAGAAAAAGAAAGTTGTCTTCATCTTCTTCATTTTCTCTTCAAACATGAAAACCCTCTTTTCTCTCCATTTCACTTTCCCATCTCCTTTGTTCTTCATTCTTGAAGCTTTTTGAAAGGTAATTACATTTTCTTATTACTCTCATCTTCCCCTTTCCCCTCATATAATTTGTTTCCGTTAAAGCTCACTAGTTTACATTTTAGGGTTTTGAGATTTTGAGTTAAAAATGCTATCTTTGTTAGCTTTAACTAAAGCTTTTGATTTATTAATGTTATGTGAGTTGTTTACTACCTATAAGGTCCAATATATCCGATTTTTGCCAAGTTTTATGGTGAATCCCGAAATGGGTTTTTAGGTGTATATTTAAAGTGTCAAAATTTGGGTTTTTGGGATGGTTTTGTGAGAAATTGATGGGCTGATGTTATAGTAACATTGGGTAGGTGTCTTTAGATGTTATTTGATGATTTTTGAGTAGTTATGGTGTTGGTTTGAATGGATTCCCGTAGCTACTGCTGTAAGTGATTTTTGGGAGTGAAAAATGGGAGTTTTTAAGGTGACTATGTGGGGAAATGAAGGGCTGATGGTTATACTATGGTTGGGTAGTGTTTTGAACATGTTTAAGAGTGCTCTGGATGACCACATTGCTGATTTTTTATGGGTCTTTGTGGAAGTACGAAAATGGGAATTTGAAGAAAGAACTTGGCTTTGAATTGTGAGAAATGTAGTGGATTTGTGTGTTGGTGTTAAACCTTGGGTTTGTGATTGATTTTGGGGCTAATGTATTGTTTTTGAATGGTTAGAGGCAAGAGAAGACAATGGAGAAGCTTCGGGCTCAAATCCGGAAACTTGGATGCTTGGTAGGCTTGTCGGCTTGTGCTAATAGAGTGGTCGGTGAGTGGTTATTGTTTTTAAATGGTTTTTAAACATTGGTTCAAGCATGTGGACCTAGGTTGGGCTTGGTAAACCCACCTAGAGTTGAGGTTAGGGTGGTATCCTAATCACAAGCTTAAGTTTAGGAAACTTTGGTTGAACTCCTAATTGCTTGTTATGCCTCTTGTTTATATGTGTTTATGGTAGTTATGTATATTGTGTTATACATGTTGTTGAGGCATGGTTTGATGCATTGTTATGCATATGGTTTGGATTGTGAATTGTGCATGATGATGATCATGGTGAGTACATGCTAGGCATGGAAATGGGTTGTGAAATACATGTATGTGAGGCATGATATTTGATGCATTGTTATATGCATGTAGCTATGAAAAATGGATTGCGTTTAATATTGGAACTAGTATGCTTGGGTACATGATCGATCATTAGGATGAGTGTGCACACGAGAGTCAAAGTCGCGCGTGACCTTGGTGGTGTTAAGGCACCAAGGAGGAGTACGGTGATGTAATATTCCACCGGAAATGTTTATATATTAGTCGGTGATGAGTGGAATCCCATCGACGGGGCGTGAGGATGAGTGGAATGACCTCCGCGAGAACTGGTGGTGAGTGTAATCCCACCGCAGGTAATGGTTATGTTGGAAATGCGTTCCAACATGTTATCCGCGTATTCGAGTCATAGCTAGGTGCCAATATGAGATTATATGTGCCTTCATGATTGAGATGTGTTGTCAATATGATATGAAATGTGACTCCAACATGCATTGAGATATGTTGTTAATAATACATTGATATATGTATCATTGTAAGTTGAGCTTATGAGTTGTTGAGCATGGCATAATGTTGATTACATTTTCATGAATCACGATCATTTTGGCTCTCGTGGATCGGAGGTAAGATCATACATTTCATCATGGTAGTTGCTCGTGCTTGGACCCTGCATTGTCGAAGGTTTGTTTTATGAGCACACCCTCACTAAGCTTTTATGCTTACGCTCCTTTTTGTTCGACAATGCAGATCAGTAGCTTGTGGGTGGCAAGGGCAAGGAAAGGTCTCCAAGTGTTGCTTTTGGTTAGCTCAAGTATGAATTTTAAATTGTATATTGTAATAGTCAAGCAATGGGATAGGTGTTGTTGTTTTGGATGCCTTGATGTATGTTGATTTGGTTTGGCTCTTGGATGCCTTGTTTGATTTGTAAACATTGTTCATGTTGCATGTCTCGAATGCTTGTAGGTTTGGTTGTTAAGATATGAACCTTAAAAGTGCTTAGTATGACATCCTTTGGTAAATGCATGAATCTTTGGATGAATGATGCTTGTTAGGTGTTGGTCCAATGGTTGTATTGAGATGCTATGCTTTTGGTTGAGTGCATGTGTTCGTAAGCATGTAAACCTTATATGGGAGACATGTGTCTTTGGCTTTTAAGTCTTCAAGCCTGCTTTGAATGATATCTTAAATTGATGCCCTATCTTATGCCTTGTGAGTTTTGAGTACGTCTTGCCATAGGATGCATGCCTCTAGAGTGTTTGTGTAAGTTGTGTAGGCTTCTTAGGGTTGTTTAGGGCCTTTAGAGTTGTTGAGAAATGCTTAAAGTTGGTTTTCGAAGGTTGCTGACAGCCAGTGTTTCGAAACGGGTGGGGCCATTTCGGAACGGTAAGGCTTCAGGGACCCCGTATCGGAACGCGTTCCGATACGGTTTGGCCACTGTGAGCCCCTGTTCCGATACGAGTTTTGGAACACTTTGGCTTTTGGAAATCTGAGAAATTGCCGAGATGAAGGCGTTTCGAAACGGGTCTAAGGGTTTCGGAATGGTCAATATCTCGTTGACCACGAGAAGTTGACCGTTGAGGGTGTTTCAGAACGGTTGACCTCCGTGTCGATACGGCCTCCTTGTGTGGGCTCGGGGCCGTTGACCAAGTCAAGGCGTTTCGATACGCCTCAATAGTGTTTCGAAACGACCTGCCTAATGGATTAAAATTGGACAGTCTATTTGTCGTTTTGTGTCCAGTTGCGTGTCTTCCTCATTTTATTTCGCTGTTATGATCACATAGGATTTAAATGTGCCATTAGAGAAGATTAAAAGAAAAGAAATTTTTAGGGTTGCTAACCGAGGGGGAATCCTTAACGGGTTTCGTTTTGGTTTTCCCCGTGTGGCCTACTCGGACCGGTCATCCGACCAGACCTGGACGAAGGGGTTACATTTGTTGGTATCGAAGCCTAAGGTTTCTGAGACCTTGGGCAGGTAAGTGAGGTAAGTTAAGTTCTTGCATTGTAATTGCACGGTGTTTGCTTGCCATGTAAGCGTGTTTGCTTGTTTATCGAGTATGTTTTGATGTATGCTTGTTCGATTGTGAATATATATTGCTTGAAGCGTGTTGAGTAGAGTCCCATTGCTTCTATTACATCGGAAAAAGGATTTTAAGTGAGGGAATCAAACTTGAGCCACTTAGACCCTTCCCTTTGCTAACCCAGTTTCTATGTTAAATTGTTGTTGTTGTTAATTTATTGCTTTTTAGTAAGTTTAAGGCCAAGGTGTGGGTCGTGAATCGGTAAGTGGAAGTTGTGGTTTTTGAAAATGTGGATGATGTTCAGGGAGTTCATCGCTATAGTTAGGGAAGTATGGTTGTACCGGAGTTGAGGTACAATTTGTTTGCTCGAGTCCGTGTGTATGTGAGTTGATTCTTGTCGGTGAGGGACGATGAGACCGATTCCGGTATTAGTTGGTGAAAAGAAGTGAAGACCTATGAGTGGGAGTCAGAGTAGTATCGATGTTACAGTAGATAAGTCCTTGGTACAGTTTTGAGTTTTCTCCCTCCGGTTGATTCTAAATCCGTACTTCTGTATATTGTTAGCAAGCATGCAAAGTTTGATTGCGTCCGGTGAAGTGTTAGAAGTAGGTATAAGTACCTTAGTTCTTTTGGCGAGATCAGGGTAAGGGTCTCGTGTGAGTAATCCAAAACTCAGGAATGTTAGTTAGTGGTCGTTGGGGTTCAGCCTATGGTTTTGATACAAGACAGCCGATCAGTATCCGTGAGTGAGAATCGATCTGTGCGATTGGGCCAGTGTGCGTCTGAGTTGTTTTCCAGCACGGTTGTTTGTATGTGGTCAGAATTGAATTTTGAAGTTTCGAGATGCTCTAGGAACATTTTAGAAGAGTCAGATTTTTTTGAAGAGTCAGCCTGAAAGCAAGAGGACTGAAGACTATCAGCTGTATACATGTGAAGTTGCAATTTCTGCGGATACATCCTTTTGTGTGAGCATGTAAGGAAGCTAGATATCTCCGTCGAGATCTTAGACGTAGGGAAGCATGTGACTAGACCTTTTTATGAGATAGTGGTGGCCAGAAAAATGTACAGAAGATGTTTGTTGATGGTTCAAGGATACGTGATCCTAGTAGATGTGAAGTAATTGTCTTTTACGGTTTTGATGTAGCAGTTGGCGTGGTTCGGCTCGTAGAACACAAAGCTAGGGTATACGTTGAGACAAAGAGAGAGTTGCCTTGAAGTTGCAGATTTCTGTGAGACTGTAGTGGTAAATCAGGATGTGAACTTCTTATCAAATGTTGTTCCGGCTTTAGAGGTCAACGATTGATTGAGCTTAGTTGACAGGCTTGCCTAGCAAATGTGATGGATTTGATTTTTGAATGAAGATTAGACCGCAGAATGTTAGAATAGTTTGTGTTTTCCTAGAAGTGTTTATAAGAATTACCCGATATGTCTCCTGACAGAGAAGAAGAGTTTGTTATTGAGACCGTCTTCGAGCTTGCTTCTGCTTTGATTGCTCTGTATCTTATGATTCCCGACAGAATTGAAAGTGTTGAAGAATCAACTACGAGTTTTTGTTATACCTTAGATCCATTAGGCCTAGTACATCATCTTAGAGTACAACAGTGCAATTTGTGAATAAGAGAGATGACAATAAAAGAATGTGTTTAGATTATAGACAATTGAAACAATTGACAGTGAATAGTTAGTATCCGTTTCCCAGCATCAGTGAATTGTTGATCAGTTGGGGTGTGCTCCAGTCTTTTCGAAGATTAATTTGAGATCTAGTTGTTACCAGTTGAAAGTGAGAGAATTTGATGTACCGAAGACAGCTTTCGGGGCAAGATGTGATCACTCTGAGTTCTGAGTTATGTCGTTTTGTTCGACTAGTGTGTTAGTTACTTTTATAGAGATGTTGAGAAAAATATTTCCTGAGCTCCTTGATCAGTTTGTAGTATTTCTCATAGATGATACATGGTTATACTCAAGTACCGAAGAAGACCATGATAAGCTTTGAAGTTAGGGTTGTAGATCCTTTTAGAGAATCAGTTGTATGCAAAGTTGAGCAAACGTGAACTCCGAGTTAAGAAAGATGTTCTCCTAGGACGCATAGATTAGCCGAGTATATTAGAGTAAATCCTAAGTGGGCAGAAGAAGATGTGAGTTGGAAGAAACCGAAGACAGTGACATGTATCCATAGTTCCTAGGTCTAGTATTGTTACTATCAGAGGTTTGTAGATGATCTTTCGAAGACAGCTGCTCCTTTGACAGATTGCTACAGAAGAATGTTCAGTTGTGTGGTTAGGTACGAGACAATGAGCCCTTGAGAAACCGAAAGAAACTTTGAAGAGAACTTCGACCTTGATCCAGCCTATATCAGAGAGAGAATTTGTGAACCATAATGATGCGTTACATGTAGGGTTAGGTTGTGTGCTTATGCAAGACAGAAGATTGTGGCTTATTCATCGAGATGGTTGAAACTTGAACATCATGAGTTGTTAAAATTGCTTGAAGACCGTAACCTTGAGATTGAGTACCATCCGAAGATGGTCAACGTAGTAACCGATGTTCCGAGTTATATTTGTTGTTAGATTAGTGGTTAAGTTCCGAGCTATGTTGCTAGATTCAGTTTATCGAACGATAGTATTTTGTGGCCGAGTTTCATCTTAAACCTACATTGAGTCAGAATACTTGAAGAGAAGCAGTTGCAAGAGAGGTTCTTGGCACCTCACGTGCAAGACATGGTAGAAGGAAGACCTTCAGATTTCAGTTTCAGAGATGATAGAGTTTGTATTTTTAGAGACGGAATAGTTGTGCCGATTGACATAGTGTTTTGAGACATATTGTTTTGGCTGAAGCTCACGACAGTTCATTTGTATTGCATTAGAGTAGTATGAAGACATATCATGGGTTGAAGATGAGTACTTCTGGATTGAGTTGATGGATGATGTGGTTCAGCAGGAGAGTAAGTGTGTAGTTTGCCAGTGTGTCAAGACTGAGCATCAGTTTTCTCTTCTAGTTTGTTACATTCGTGGAAGGTTCTTGATGGAAGTGAGTAATAGAGATTCGAGATTTCGACTAGATTTTTGAAGACGTCTGCATAGTGTTTGGTTACATGTTGAAGTCAGATGATCAGTCAGAGAAAGTTATGGGTCAAGTATTCAAACAGTGTTGTATGAGATTGTGAATCGGGCTAGTCTGTTGTTTATTTGTTGCGGTTACCACCAGAGTTAGAAAGGGGTTTGCGATGTGTTCTGTGTATCTATGATTCGGAAGTGTGAGTCAGATCTTTCCCGTGCTATGTTGTTGAAGAGATTGAGTTTAGTTTAAAATTGACATGCATTGAAGGACCTGTCGAGATCTTAGCATCAAATAACTAATGTTGTGTGGTAAGTCTACCGAGTTGGTTAGTCTGTTGTGGTGAGAAGGAAAGTGTGGACGGGCAGTTTCAGTGGCTCTTCCTGTCCGATAAATTTCGGGGACGAAATTTCCTTAAGTGGGGGAGAGTTGTAACACCCGAGTTTGGGGGTCGGGAGAAAATAATATTTAAATAATGATTCGGGTTCCGGTTTTATAATTAAAATAATGATTTATTATTTTGGGCTTCACATTTTCAAACAAACAATTTGTGTTGGACCAAAATGTAATTGAAACCTAATTTCCATGGAAATTTGCAAATACATGAGTTGCCATCTCATTAATGGCGTTTTTGTAAATAACTTAAAGTTTGGAAAGATGAGCTTTAAACAAAAAAAAAGAGAAAAGAAAAAGAAAGTTGTCTTCATCTTCTTCAGTTTCTCTTCAAACATGAAAACCCTATTTTCTCTCCATTTCACTTTCCCATCTCCTTTGTTCTTCATTCTTGGAGCTTTTTGAAAGGTAATTACATTTTCTTATTACTCTCATCTTCCCCTTTCTCCCCATATAATTTGTTTTCGTTAAAGCTCACTAGTTTACATTTTAGGGTTTTGAGATTTTGAGTCAAAAATGCTATCTTTGTTAGCTTTAACTAAAGCTTTTGATTTATTAATGTTACGTGAGTTGTTTACTACCTATAAGGTCCAATATATCTGATTTTTGCCAAGTTTTATGGTGAATCCCGAAATGGGTTTTTAGAGGTATATTTAAAGTGTCAAAATTTGTGTTTTTGGGATGGTTTTGTGAGAAATTGATGGGCTGATGTTATAGTAACATTGGGTAGGTGTCTTTAGATGTTATTTGATGATTTTTGAGTAGTTATGGTGTTGGTTTGAATGGATTCCCGTAGCTACTGCTGTAAGTGATTTTTGGGAGTGGAAAATGGGAGTTTTTAAGGTGACTATGTGGGGAAATAAAGGGTTGATGGTTATACTATGGTTGGGTAGTGTTTTGAACATGTTTAAGAGTGCGTTGGATGACCACATTGCTGATTTTTATGGGTCTTTGTGGAAGTACGAAAATGGGAATTTAAAGAAAGAACTTGGCTTTGAATTGTGAGAATTGTAGTGGATTTGTGTGTTGGTGTTAAACCTTGGGTTTGTGGTTGATTTTGGGGCTAATGTATTGTTGTTGAATGGTTAGAGGCAAGAGAATACAATGGAGAAGCTTCGGGCTCAAATCCGGAAACTTGGGTGCTTGGTAGGCTTGTCGGCTTGTGCTAATGGAGTGGTCGGTGAGTGGTTATTGTTTTTAAATGGTTTTTAAACATTGGTTCAAGCATGTGGACCTAGGTTGGGCTTGGTAAATCCACTTAGAGTTGAGGTTAGGGTGGTAGCCTAATCTCAAGCTTAAGTTTAGGAAACTTTGGTTGAACTCCTAATTGCTTGTTATGCCTCTTGTTTATATGTGTTTACGGTAGTTATGTATATTGTGTTATACATGTTGTTGAGGCATGGTTTGATGCATTGCTATGCATGTGGTTTGGATTGTGAATTGTGCATGATGATGATCATGGTGAGTACATGCTAGGCATGGAAATGGGTTGTGAAATACATGTATGTGAGGCATGATATTTGATGCATTGTTATATGCATGTAGCTATGAAAAATGGATTGCGTTTAATATTGGCACTAGTATGCTTGGGTACAATGATCGATCATTAGGATGAGTGTGCACACGAGAGTCAAAGTCGCGCGTGGCCTTGGTGGCGTTAAGGCACCAAGGAGGAGTACGGTGATGTAATATTCCACCGGAAATGTTTATATATTAGTCGGTGATGAGTGGAATCCCATCGACGGGGCGTGAGGATGAGTGGAATCCCCTCCGCGAGAACCGGTGATGAGTGTAATCCCACCGCAGGTAATGGTTATGTTGGAAATGCGTTCCAACATGTTATCTGCGTATTCGAGTCATAGCTAGGTGCCAATATGAGATTATATGTGCCTTCATGATTGAGATGTGTTGCCAATATGATATGAAATGTGAGTCCAATATGCATTGAGATATGTTGTTAATAATACATTGATATATGTATCATTGTAAGTTGAGCTTATGAGTTGTTGAGCATGGCATAATGTTGATTACATGTTCATGCATCACGATCATTTTGGCTCTCGTGGATCGGAGGTAAGATCATACATTCCATCATGGTAGTTGCTCGTGCTTAGACCCTGCATTGTCGAAGGTTTGTTTTATGAGCACACCCTCACTAAGCTTTTATGCTTACGCTCATTTTTGTTCGACAATGCATATCAATAGCTTGTGGGTGGCAAGGGCAAAGAAAGGTCTCCAAGTGTTGCTTTTGGTTAGCTCAAGTATGAATTTTAAATTGTAGATTGTAATAGTCAAGCAATGGGATAGGTGTTGTTGTTTTGGATGCCTTGATGTATGTTGATTTGGTTTGGCTCTTGGATGCCTTGTTTGATTTGTAAACATTGTTCATGTTGAATGTCTCGAATGCTTGTAGGTTTGGTTGTTAAGATATGAACCTTAAAAGTGCTCAGTATGACATCCTTTGGTAAATGCATGAATCTTTGGATGAATGATGCTTGTTAGGTGTTGGTCCAATGGTTGTATTGAGATGTTATGCTTTTGGTTGAGTGCATGTGTTCGTAAGCATGTAAACCTTATATAGGAGACATGTATCTTTGGCTTTTAAGTCTTCAAGCATTCTTTGAATGATATCTTAAATGGATGCCCTATCTTATGCCTTGTGAGTTTTGAGTATGTCTTTCCATAGGATGCATGCCTCTAGAGTGTATGTGTATGTTGTGTAGGCTTCTTAGGGTTGTTTAGGGCCTTTAGAGTTGTTGAGAAATGCTTAATGTTGGTTTTCAAAGGTTGCAGACAGCCAGTGTTTCGAAACGGGCTGGGTCGTTTCGGAACGGGTAAGGCTTCAGGGACCCCGTATTGGAACGCGTTTCGATACGGTTTGGCCACTGTGAGCCCCTGTTCCGATACGAGTTTCGGAACACTTTGGCTACTGGAAATCTGAGAAATTGCCGAGATGAAGGCGTTTCGAAACTAATCTAAGGGTTTCGGAACGATCAATATCTCGTTAACCACGAGAAGTTGACCGTTGAGGGTGTTTCGGAATGGTTGACCTCCGTTTCGATACGGCCTCCTCGTGTGGGCTCGGGGCCGTTGACCAAGTCAAGGCGTTTCGATACGCCTCAATGGTGTTTCGAAACGACCTGCCAAATGGATTAAAATTTGACAGTTTATTTGTCGTTCTGTGTCCAGTTGCGTGTCTTCCTCATTTTATTCCGCTGTTATGATCACATAAGATTTAAATGTGCCATTAGAGAAGATTAAAAGAAAAGAAATTTTTAGGGTTGCTAACCGAGGGGGAATCCTTAACGGGTTTCGCTTTGGTTTTCCCCGTGTGGCCTACTCGGACCGGTCATCCGACCAGACCGGGACGAGGGGGTTACAAAATCCTTTATCATTTAAATCCTAATTAAGGGACTCGGATCAATTATGGATTATCTTATTTTATCCCGTCTAGAAATAATATTAATTTTATTATTAAAGTGAATGTGGCTAAACTGGCTTAACGAACTTCATATCCATCCTAATAAGCCAAGGATGAATTTAAGTTAATTAGACCAATTAGAGCCCTAAACCTAATTCAAGCTCTAAAATTAAACCGACCTAATTGTTTGAACTGTGCCCCTATGAGGCGGGCACATGATCTAGAACAGTTAAATCGATTTGACCAAACTAAAGACTAATCTAACTAACCCAAGCCCAGCTAAACTAAGAAACAAGCCCAAAAGAATCTAAATCTATTCATTTAAAACCTAAGGCCCAAAAACCCCAAATTAATGGATATTAAGAGAAACAATTCAACAAGACCCAAAATTAATATCATTTGAAAACACATTATTTTATTAAACATATTGACGTTTTTATCACATTTTAAAAAAAACGAGCTTCTAATTGTTTCTATACATCATATTAGAAAACACCACTAATCAATTAAATTAAGTTAAGCATTTGAACAAAAGACCATTACCCTTGTTTAACATTAGACTTTAGATTACATAACATGTTAAGTAAATTTTACATTAAACCTTAAGAAAACACAACACCATTGATAAAGAAGAAACATCATGACCACAAACAAAAAAAAATATTATATTCATGCAAACATACAATTAAAACATAAACAAAATACATTAAAACAAACAAGCATATATTAATCATACCATACGAATAAAATCAAGCAAGAAACAGTACCAAAATGGAAGAAATGCAAAAAAAACAGTGGCCAAATCGAAGAGACATGAAAATAAATACAAAAACTGTGAATGGGGACTAAATTGAAACGGACTCAAAATATGGGGGAGGGGATGACCAGAAAGACCGTGGGTGACTCGAATCGGGACGAGATTGAAAACGGACACAAAACCCTAGGGACCTAAGGTGCAATTTGAAAACGCGAAGACCCCTAACCTGCTAAGGACGCGACACGGAGGGACCAAACGCGAGATTACCCCAAAATTAAAACCTAAAAACTCTATAAATACCTAACCTAAACCAAACTTAGCCCCATTTTCCAACTCTAAAACCCTAGCCGTCAGAGACCTCTCCTCAACCATCTAACATTGGTCGGTGATATCCACCGTCCGGTGACCTCGAAACGTCTCCGAAAAGAATCCCAAAAAAATCTAAACCCTAGAAACGACCCTCTCTCGTACTAACCCACCTAGAACTGTAGCGAATAAATTTTAGAAAAATACCTCGGTGTCACTTGGAAGAACATGGGTTTTAATTAATTTTAAAATTTTAATCGGATCTTGAAAAGGGGAGGAGTCGCCACGGGTCATTTAAAAATGGTAGATCGGACACCAAAATTAAAACTAGGGATTTTCCTTTGAAAAATGGGTTCGAGAGTCGGTTACACGCGAGGAAGGATGAGCACCCCCATCGTGTCCAAAATCGGTACCAAAATCATTACCGCTTAGTTAATATTAAATTTTGCGAATTAAAGTGACGAATCATATTGAAATTTGGTTATACGGGTGAGTAGATTTTAAAAGTCTTAATATTCGAGAAGGAACGTTCGAACCACCACCACTACGACTGGTACTGGCCTCGTTCATTCCAGAATAAAAAGACATCACATTACATTTTAATTTGAATGCAACCTAACATAACATACGAGAATAAATTAAATAAGACATGAAACAATACGAATAAGTCAATAAAAATGATAAATACGAACAAATAATGATAAATGAATAGAATAAAATATAAGACACATGATAAACACATAATATATATATATAAGGAAAATAAAATAATAGAAAAGCGGCATAATGGGGAATTGATTGACAAATCTCAAAACAATATCAAAGCTAAGGCATAAAATTAGGAAATGGATTATTCGGTGATTAATTAACAAAATAAAAGAGTTATGTCTTATGGGGATTTACGCGTGAGTAAAAAGAAAAGACTTAGAAACCAGATCCAGGTTTAGGGATTTTATTCCCATTTTAGTTTTACCTTTTTTTCTCTCAAACAAGCCCACGCCATCGAGCTTTCAGGCCGCCGCCGGCGCCGCTCCAACGCGATTTTCGGCCATGCAAGGCCACCACGAGAGTGGTCTTGGCATTCTCTTCCTCTCTATCGGAGTAGATTCGCCGAAAGGTCTCCGATTGTTGAGAAAAAGGGCCGAAACGCTTCAGTTTTCCCTCACCGGATCCTAGTCGTCCACTGTCGGATCTTCACGATTTTCGGATATGACGTTCACCTCACCGGGATGAAGCCCTTCACCGTTGGGATCGTCGAAACGAAGCTCTGATCACCGACGGACGTTGAATTGAAGGTAAATAAATTTTTTCTTTATATTCGAATAAAAAACGAAAGAGCCAAAAATTTCTCTGAAATTTCACTTGTATTGATTTCTTTTTTGAAACAGTTAAAATGATTTTTTTCTCTCTAAAATCGAATCCCCCTTTTTGCTTACAAAGTATGCTCCCTCATGTCTCTTCTCTCTTGGGTTTACCTTGCTTCTCTCTCCAAAAAATCCCCCCTTTTACATTGGTTATCTCGGTTTCTTTTATACTGAGACTACATCCATGTAAAACAAACTCAGTACATTATCGCTCTTTGCCTCTGATCTTATGTCTAGTTGACTTTGTGCGTTGCCTCTTGCTGATTCTCTGCTTTTCTTTATTTTGTTTTAAAGAAAAGACCATAAGCACTAATTTTGTCCTACTTCAATGTTGGACGGTTTACTCCCGACGCAGCCAGGTGATTCTAAGTAATTCCTCTTCCCAAAGCCTTTCGATCGTAGATTCTCCCCTAGATGCACCGAACAGATAGGCAGAGTTTTTTCCAGATTCTTTTTCTTTTTTTTTCTTCAGATTTCCATTCTCCAAGTGCCCGAACGGATAGGCGGGTTCTATTCCCCAAGTGGCCGATTAGATAAGCAGATTCCAAATAGCTTTGTCTTCCTTTTTTCGTAAGAACAAACTGGTCATCCAAACAACTTTGCCTTCCCTTCACGGTCTAAAAGCAAGTTGTCCATTTCGTGGTCAAAAATCAAGATGAAACTCCAAATATCTTTGCCTCCCCTTTATGGCCAAAAGGCGAACTTGGGCATCCAAGTGGACTTGCTTTCCCTTCATGGCCGTAAAGCAAATTGGTCATCACTAATTCTGTCCAACTTCTTCGTCGGACCATTTGCTCCCCCGGAGCTGCAACGCGCTATACCGAGTAATTTTCTCTCTGAAGCTTTAAGAACATGAGTTCTCTCTCCATAGAACTCATTTTCTTGGCGTATTCCTCGAGTGGTAGTTTTTCCTATATAAAACACTCATCCTCGTATTTCTGAAATCAAATATCTCCAAATCCTCTCTCTGTAGGACCCTCCGCTTTCGAGATCCTGAAGCCTTAGGATTCTGAGTTCTTTCTCCATAGAACTCCTCTTTCTTAGCGTACTCTTCGAGTAGTAGTTCCTTCTCTATTGAACTCCTCTATGAAATCAAGGATCTACAAGTCCACTCTCTGTAGGACCCTCTACTTTCGAGATCATGAAGTTGCGAGTTCCTCCTATATAGAGCTTGTTTGGACCCTTTCTCTGTAGGATCCTTTATCTTGAAATTTGTCGGCAAGCTTGAAAGCTTTCTTTTGAAATCCATGAGTGTCGAATATGAAGACTTCTCTAACATTTTGGAGCGAGGGCTTGAAAGGCTTCGCCCGAAATCCTTTTAGTTCTCGCTTTATCGTTTTCTCCTCATACCGAGAGGTATTCGATTTGTCTTTCAAAAATCTGTGAAAAGAGATAAAATTCTATGATGGTGTGAGTTAGCATGTTCCTATCCTAGGGATGCCTAACTACTCGTGATATATGACTGAGGTTTCCAAGTTATTTAAACATATTAAATCTATTGACCCGAGTTCTTAGTATTTGCCTCATCTGCTCTAAAATCCTTTGGCTTTGAGCTTATGCCTCCTTCGCCGTGAGTTTTCGCCTTAATCCCCAAAGTGCCTTTTGGGTTTTCACAGTGTCTCCTCTTCTCTTCTTTGTCCTCTTTCTTCTTCTTTTTCTCTTTTTAGGTACTCCTTTGTGTTTTCATCTTGAAGTCAACTTCTACCTTTGACTCTTCTGACTGACCTCCGATTAATGTCAACTGCTTTAAATGGTGTCTTCTATCTAAAGATGCCACAACCTTTCGGCCCTCGTTCTTCTAAATTTGTGGTCAAAAGCGTCTCTTCTGAATTTCGCTCCTTTGCCCCAAAGTGTCTTTTGGGTTTTCGTCTCGGCTTCTCTTCTTCTTCTTCTTCTTCTTCTTCTTCTTCTTCTTCTTCTTCTTCTTCTTCTTCTTCTTCTTCTTCTTCTTCTTCTTCTTCTTCTTCTTCTTCTTCTCCTTCTTCTTCTTCTTTTCTATCTTCCTTCTTTTCTTAGGCATGTCTTCGTCTCCTTTTGTCGAGTTGATTTCATATTATACTTATTGTCTCATCTTGGTGCGTGGCGCACACGGTCCTTCTCATGACATTCTTTCCGGCAAGATGCTTAGGCTCTGAGGGTAACTTCTGTTCCCCGATTCTCAACGTCAAAATTTCTACCCTCATGTTCTATTCTAATACTTCTTAGCAAAGGTCGACTTCGTAGCTCAACATTTCACTGAAGACGGTCTTGACAATTCAACTGGAGTTATTAGTAATGTTTGAACCTCCAAGGGTGCCCCTCTGGGTACTGATGGCTTTACCTCGAGCCATGGTCAGTCCGCTTGTTCATTCCCATGTAGAAGACTTATGCAAGTGATTGGGTAAAAATAATTTTATTATGTAAATATGTATTTTAAAGAATCATGTCAAGTGAAAATCAAGTTTGGGGTCTTTGAAAAAAGGTTGACCCGAGTGACATTTTCTGAATGTTGCATGGATGCACATATGAAATATTTTTTGGGCTATTAGGCTTCCGAGAGGAGCGACTCTCATTCCTAGTTTCTATCCAATTTAAAGGTGGCTCTCTTTAATTCACTAACTCACTATGCCCCATCCTTCCCTCTCTTCAGATCTCAATCAGGCATTAGAAGTGTGGCAATCCTTGAAGAAAGGTTAACCCCGATAGGCGGGATGTAATCTGAAGACAAATTCATCCTTCCGTGTATGGTCGAAATGGTCTTTTATGGCTTGTAATGTAGGCTAAGGCTCATGGCTACGAAAGAAAGGGTAAAAAGGCCCAAACAAGTGTTTAAGGGTGGTGAAACCAAGGATCAATTTTTCCAACTGGAAGTCTCATTATGCTCAGATGAAATGCTATTTCTTTTCTTTATTTCTTTGAATCGCTCTAGATTGCCCCTCTTTTTTTAGGGTTTTCACCCTAGAGTTCATTTCCTTTCATCAAGTGTAGTTTTGGATCAATTTGCACCTTCGCATTGCATTAGTGCAGGCTTTTGATAAAAGGTGAACAATCTTTCAAGGATCATCTAAGCAGGGATTCATTTGGATAGGGAATCCACTTTTCCCTTTTCTTTATTCGATTCTCTCCTTTTACAAAACTGCACTTTTCACTTTAATGATTTTGCTTTTGATTTCTTCAACTTTTATGTCGGTAATCTTTTGACTTGATTTGGGTAGCTCTTTGAGCACCTACTTTTCTTTCGTTGTTTTCTTTTGATGTTTTTGCCGCTTAAACTGAAAATGTATTCAATGCATCTATTCTCTTTTATTGCCCTTCAAGGCCTCATCTTTATAGCATAATCAAAATCCCATGTCATTTACTTGTCCATAGACTTCTATCCTTTTTGCCCCCCCCCCTCCCCCGATGTAGGGGTGATCCTTGGTTTGGGTTCGATCAGAAGAAAAAAGAGTTCAACAGGCTCAAACGGGGACAACAATGGGTATTTTTTATTTTCTTTATATGTGACTGGAATTGAAGGAATGCCAAATGTCCTCCCATACACGGATATCAAAATTAGTCTTCGGGTGGTAAAAGTTTTAGGGTTATCACTTCATTCAAGAACCTTAGACAACAATGCCCGAGAGGCAAAATTCACTCAATGGAAGTGGCCCATTATTCCTAAACACTCATTGTCATTCCTCCCTTGGCCTAAGTAGAGCATAGGGTTTTCATATTTATAACGTCCTCACAACATTCAGTCTTTTAGAAAAAAATTCTTTTTTTAAATTGAATTAAATTTAATCTCAAAAAGTATATACGTGTGTAATTGGAAAACAAGAGTAAGCTTATGAAATGTTTAAAGAATTAAGGAATACCAAAATATTTTCTAAATAACAAAATGAAACTTTCGTTATGATAAAAATAACTATACTCTTCGTTTGAAACAATCTACAGCTTAGCTTATTCCTTTTGCATTTTTCCCAAATGCAAAGGGATCAACGAATTTGAATTGCATTTACCGGTAGCTGTTTGCTCCGGGCTAGTTGTACCATTCCCCTGGGTACAATCAGTTTTCACCAATAATGATGATTGGATTTTTGCAAAGGATTTATTTCCCTTCGACCATTCGTAAAAATGGATTTTTGATGGACATTTGAATTATCCATTGTCTTAAACTTTGTCATATTTAAGCACGTTGTGCCAACATTTCTGTCGGACTTGCCCAAACATTGCTTCTTCTTTCATGAAGCGATGTAATGTCTCCAATTCACTTTTCTTGAATCAAGACTTGTAATTTTCCCAAATGCACAGGGATCAACGGGTTTGAATTGCCTTTACCAGTAGTCGTTTGCTCCGGGCTAGTTGTACCATTCCCCTGGGTACAATCAATTTTCACCAATAATGAAAATTGGATTTTTGTAAAGGATTTATTCTCCTCATATACGGTATTATCTCTCTTTGATTGTGAACCAAATGTTCTCGAAGCTATTCGAGCTTATCCATCCTAGCCACTAGGTCATTCATGCTTCTAAAGTTGCACTGGTTAGAAACCGTTCCTTTGTCCATTCTTTCCTCTCTCTTTCTCTCTCTCGGATGAATGTTCTCCTCAATTAGTAATGATGTGATGAAATGCCTTAAGCAAATTTTAATATCCAATGATGGATGTATTATGGACTCAAATTAACAAATGCATGATTATGGACTCAAATTAACAAATGCATGATCATGAGATGGATGCATGACTGAAGATGCTGCTTTGAAATGATATATGCCACAAATGTATGCAAGTCAAAGGTGTTGGTCATATAGGTGATTCCTCTTAGGTCAACTTTCATTTGAAAGTAAAGGAGGATCCTCATTACAAGATAGTCATAGCAAAAGTCCTACGGGTACCCTTCTTGCACCCGAATCATGTTCAAGGAAATGAAAACTTCGGCCAAAAATTGTTGGGGCCGGATTTGCTTTCTTCTCTAGCAATTCAAGACCCTCTAAAACTGCTGGTATCAAGCCCCGAAAAACAAGCTATTTCCTCGAAGCTGAATCCATCTCTTGACCTAATCCATGCCCTTTTCCGGTCGCCACGCTCTTTCCGGCCGCCTCTTTGCACTTGGTCGGGTAGTTTCGTGACTTTGGAAAATTAGATTTAGAATATATTATGTATTATACTTGGTAACTAGGAAAAGCCTTGATATTATATATATATATAAGGAAAATAAAATTATAGAAAAACGGCATAATGGGGAATTGATTGACAAATCTAAAAACAATATCAAAGGTAAGGCATAAAATTAGGAAATGGGTTATTCGGTGATTAATTAACAAAATAAAAGAGTTATGTCTTATGGGGATTTACGCGTGAGTAAAAAGAAGAGACTTAGAAACCAGATCTAGGTTTAGGGATTTTATTCCCATTTTAGTTTTACCGTTTTTTCTCTCAAACAAGCCCACGCCATCGAGCTTTCAGGCCGCCGCCGCCGCCGCTCCAACGCGATTTTCGGCCATGCAAGGCCACCACGAGAGTGGTCTTGGAATTCTCTTCCTCTTTATCGGAGTAGATTCACCGAAAGGTCTCCGATCGTTGAGAAAAAAGGCTGAAACGCTTCGGTTTTCCCTCACCGAATCCTAGTCGTCCACCGTCGGATCTTCGCGATTTTTGGATATGACGTTCGCCTCACCGGAATGAAGCCCTTCACCGTTGGGATCGTCAGAACGAAGCTCTGATCACCGGCGATCGTTGAATTGAAGGAAAATAAGTTTTTTTTTATATTCGAAATAAAAAACGAAAGAGCCAAAAATATCTCTAAAATTTCTCTTGTAACGATTTCTTTTTTGAAACGGTTACAATGATTTTTTTCTCTCTAAAATCGAATCCCCCTTTTTGCTTACAAAGTATTCTCCCTCATGTCTCTCTCCTCTCTCGGGTTTACCTTGCTTCTCTCTCCAAAAAAACCACCCCCTTTTACATTGGTTTTATCGGTTTCTTTTATACCGAGACTACATCCATGTAAAACAAACTCAGTGCATTATCTCTCTTTGCCTCTGATCTTATGTCTAGTTGACTTTGTGTGTTGCCTCTTGTTGATTCTCTTCTTTTCTTTTTGTTTTGTTTTAATTTTGTTTTTGGGTATTCTGACCCTGTCTTTTCTCTCTGTGGCATGTTTGGGTTCCTGAAATGGGAGGGACACGGTGACAGTCGGCGTACCAGTTGCAGGAGACGGTCGTGGCTTGGCACGCGCGCGTCGGGCAGAGTAATGGTCGCGCGTGCAAGGGAGACGCTGGTTCGTGCGGCGCTGGGGCAAGGGTGACACCCTCATTAGGGTTTTGTTCTGAGGCTACATCTAGACCGTCAGATCTCAGCAGATCTGACGGTTGTGGAGAGGGGCGGCTGCATCAAAAGAAAGGATGAAATTAGGGTTTCTTTTTTAGTTGATGGGCTATGTATTATTTGAGCTTTTATTTTGTAATGGACTATGTGTAATGGACCTTATTATTATTTTTTGGACTCTTATTATTAATCAAAATGGGCTTTTATTTATCATGTTCAATTTTTATTATAATTATAGTAGTAATATCCAATAATAATAAGTATACTAATAATGATAATAGTAATAAAGATAAATATAATAATAAATAACAATAATAATATGATAATAGTGGTAAATAGTAATAATTAATATAATAATAGTAAATGATAGTCACGATGATGATAATATTTATAATAGTAATAAGACTAATAGAGTAGTAATAATATATGGTAATAGTACTATTATTTATACCTACATACATATATATGTGTATATATATTTTTTTCTTTATTTCTATTTTCTATTTTCTTTTTATTTACCTAATAGCCCTAGTAAGCCCAAGGTAAACACAAATTAAAGGGGGTTCAAGGTCCGGACAAAATTAGTGATTACAAGAAGACAACCTCAAGTAAGACCCTTTCTGTTTTCTGAAGAAAAAAAGGAACCTCAAGACCCATTTTTTGACTCGAAAGTAGTTGCAAGGAAGGCTGGGATTGTCGTCGGTGAAAGAACGGAGGCCATCTCTAAAATATGAAACGCAAAGGTAAAAACAAAAATCTTTTCTTTCTCTTTTTTATGCGATGCGATGATAAAGATGAAAAAGATTACCTCTGCAATTCTTTCTTGCTTGTATTTCTCTTTGTATTTCGAAAAAATGATCCTTATTACATTACTGTTCTTTCGGCTTTATAGTCTGAGATTACAAGGTTTTTCTAATTACATAAAAACTGTGAAAAAATGCCATTGGTTGCTGGTATTTTTGTTTGCATTCGTTCTGAAATTCGTTGTACATTCCTTTGTCGCACTCGTCCTTTACTGACACTTTTGTTTTTTTTATGCTTGGCTGCTGGAGGAGATGAAGGGGACCAAGGATTGTTGCGGCTGACGTGGCTGTACGGATCGTATATGGAAGCTGAACGGGTGAGCGGTGGCTTGCACGCGCACGTTTCGGGAGACAGTGAGTCGCGCGTGGATCGTACTCGCATGGAGAAGCAATCCTGGCCGCTCGTTCAAGCCAGATCCAACGATTGGTGTTCCTGTTGCGCTAGGGCATCCCACGAGTCTGAGGTGCTTCGCACGATCTGTACGTGCGAGACGAGGCAGCTGAAGAGTCCCGATTTTGGACCGTCAGATCCGGCTGTGATCATGCGGCGCACAAAAGGGGTGAGACATGTTAGGGTTATCAGATTGGGGTGGTAGCTGGGCCAAACAGGCCTCATGTAGTTTTAATTAAATTTGTAAATGAACTGTTAATATTATTTTTATTTGGGCTTTAATTAATTGGGTTGTTACTTTTATTTAAACTATTTCTTTGTTTAATATAATAATTATAATGGTAATTATAATACTAATGGTAATAATAATATATGATAATAACAAGGAAGATTCGTATTAATAATAATAATAATAATAATTAATGTGGTCCCTTTGGCTTGCGCGAAATGAGGTGATATTCAATCAAAAGCAGCTTGAAGTTGAGGAGGTTATGTTCCTTGTTAAATTAAGATCTTTCTATTGGATCAAAGCAACATTGCGAGGGAGGGACATTCTCGAAGCTGCTTGGTGGCTTTGGCCGATGAATTGTGTGCCGACTTGTAAGGTAGGGCCTCGAGTTGGTGTCCGCTGGTGTCCGGCGTTGTCAGGGACACTAAAATTCAATGTGGATGGATCCGCGAGAGGGAAGCCGGGTATGGCAGGCTGTGGGGGTGTATTGCGGGATGAGAGGGGAGTGGTGATTGCTGTGTGTTCGGGGCCTTTGAGATGCATGGACTCGAATGAGGCGGAGGTGTGGGCTATTTATCATGCCGTACGATTGCTTGTTGAGACAAGTTGGCGGTCGAATTGGTCGTTTATCATCGAATCAGACTCGCAAATTGCATTGTCTTGGGTGCTTCACACGGAGAAGAGGCCGTGGCATTATTGGTGGCTGTTTGGCGAGATCGATAACGCGTGTATGCAACTGCGATGGTCGATGTGTGTGTTTTAACCATGTTTTCCGTGAGGCGAACTTCTTTACCGATGCCTTGGCGAAAGGGGGCGTGAATAGAGTATCTTGGTTTCATGTAATTGCGGATCCTTGTATGGTGTCATAACGGTTCTTGCTATTGGTGTTGTTTGCTTTCGTGCTTACCATGATGCACTCTTTTTCCTCCAATGTAGGTTAGGGAGGTTTTTTAAGGAGGCATATTGTCACGCCCCGCCTGGTCGCGACCCAGCCATCCGAGGGGCACACCCGCCCGGGTGCACCGAGCAGCACCGAGGTGTGCCACCCAGGTGCGCAGTGCGCGCCCGATCCACCCCACCTAGGTGCGCTGCGCGCGCCCAAGGTGCACCACCTAGGTGCTCACGGGCCAACTTAGACAAAATGAGATGCCATGAGCCTTTTAAGGCCAAGGAAGACCCAAGGAAGACTCTAGAACGGCCTAGAGGGCCCCAAACGTCTCCACACTATTCCGAGGGGTTCCAGAGACTTCCACAACCATCTAGGCTCACCCGGAGGAACCTAGAAGGCTCGGGATAAGTCGAGAAGACTCAAGACAAGTCAAGACATCTCCGGAATACTCTAGAAGCCTATAGATATATGTAGAACTATAGAGTACTCTAGAATATTAGAGATGTATATGGATAAGCATAAAGTTCTCTAGAAATATCTAGGCTTAGTAGATATTTTGGGAGGCAAACTCTCAACCGTAGGATTAAATAAATCCTAGCCGTCCGTTGAGGAGGTTGGTGCCTATAAATAGCCCACCCCTCTCATCTGTAAAGCATCCAAGAAGTCCTACACTTCTCTTGTAAAGCATACTTGTAAAGCTTCCGTTGCTTTAATACAAGGTAGTTTCCTTGTAAATCCGTTTTGCTCCTTCCATTTGCCATAGCGTTGCGACATCAAGGCTTACTAGCATTGTGCCGAGAGTGCTAGTGCCGCACGGATTTGAGCCGAAGAAATAAGTCCGTGACAGTTGGTATCAGAGCAAGTTCCGATCGCTCGGGAGAATGGCCAAGACCGCCAAAACTCAAGCCGCTAGCCCGTCCGAGACCGAGGTCACGCACGACCAAGGTGGGCAAGAAGTTAGGGCTGATCCTGTCGAGACAAGGCCTCGTGCCAAGTCTAGGGACATACTCTCTAGCTTGGAGTCCCGCTTGACTCGCATGGAGGAAGGCATGTCGAGCATGGGTGCCCTAGTGGACGACCTTCAAGAGCGGATTGAAGGCCTCGAGGTAGAAGATGCCGAGATCCACACAGCCGTGAGGGCCATGAAGATCAAGCTAGAAGAGACCCTGCGCGCGGAAATGGGAGAAGTACGCGACACACTCGTGGCCGAACTCACAAAGGTACGTGAGTCATTCCAACATGAACTTACCAACATGTACGATCAACTTGAAGCATTGCAAGGCGACCTTGCCTTGTGCAAACGTGCTATGGCAGCCGGGCCAAGCACTACCGTGGAGGCTAGAAGGGTCGAGGTGCCCAAGCCTCAAACTTTCCCAGGGACACGCAACGCCAAAGAAGTCCTACACTTCTCTTGTAAAGCATACTTGTAAAGCTTCCGTTGCTTTAATACAAGGTAGTTTCCTTGTAAATCCGTTTTGCTCCTTCCATTTGCCATAGCGTTGCGACATCAAGGCTTACTAGCATTGTGCCGAGAGTGCTAGTGCCGCACGGATTTGAGCCGAAGAAATAAGTCCGTGACAATATGGTAGGTTGTATGATTTTTGATCTTGAATAAATCATACTTTTATTGATAAAAAAAATTAGCTCAACAGAATGTACCTTTTTACCCTTAAAATTCTAGCTCTATATTTTCTTTGTTTTAACATTGATTATTATATTATTTTTAAGGTATAGTGTTTGAGGTTTGTAGTTTAATGTTTAGGGTTTGGGGTTTGATGGCTCATAGAATTGGGTTTTAGGGTTCATAATGTAGGGTTTAGTGTTTGAGTTTTATGATTTATGGTTTAAGGTTTAAAGTTTAGTGTTTGAGGTTTGTGATTTTTGGTTAGGATTTTAGGTTTGGAGTATGTGGTTTAGTGGTTGGGGTTTATTGTTTATGGTTTATAATTTAGAGTTTGTGATTTGATGGCTGTGTTTATAATTTAGGGTTTAGTGTCCATATTTTTGGAGTTTGTGGTTTAGGTTGGGGTTTAAAGTTTATAATTTGTGGTTTTATGTTTGGGGCTTGGGGTATATGGGTTATAGTTTGGAGTTTAATGTTTAGGGTTCACGATTGGGAGTTCGAGTTAAAGGTTTAAAGTTTATGGTTCATGGTTTATGGTTTATAGTTTAGGTTATGGGTTATGGTTTAGAGTCCATGATTCAATATTTGAGGTTTTGGGTTGGTTTTGGGTTAGGTGTTGGGGGATCATTATTAAGGGTTAAGGTTAGCATATTTAGAATGATGTAAATACATAAAAAATAATATGATGGTAGAGTTGACAAAACTGACGTGTTAAATAAACACCACTTTTACCCTGTGATAAATATCACCCAACTTGTGTGTAAAATAATATGCCGTATTAAAGTTCACATATACTAAACGCACGTATAAAAGTAAATTTTGTGAGTTTCACTTATTGGCCTAGTGACTAAGGATGCTCATATTGCCTCATCTTGTATGGATTCAAATCTCAATATGAGAATGTAATATCCATTTAATTAAAAAATAAAATACGTGATAGAGACGTATTAAATAATACAACATGCCAGTTACAACTCAACCAAGACAGAAATCATCAAAATAAAAAGCAACGACCACAACAATAGAGACTTCAGCAATTCATTACAACGTACACTCAAATTTCTCAATCACCCACCTCAACGATTTTTCACGTGAAGACAAACAGAACTCAAGATCCCTTTCGCACTCATCATCGAAAATAGTAACATATAATTTTCTTATAAAAATTGTTGTACCGATAATTTTTCACTTATAAATTGAATCAATGTAATAAATAACGTCAAATATATCGACTATTAGTTGGTTTAGTGGAATGAGATGTTAGATCATTTAACTAACGTAAAATATTTGAATAGTGTTGTTGTGAATGAAACAAGTAGGTTAGAAGTGTCACCCCACAATAAACTTTTATAGTACTTGATCTGAATTAGTTGACTAATGAATTAAATACCGACGATTAGGCAAAAACAATATAAAATGTGAGATCAAATAGGTTAATACACAATATCTTGAAATGTTGTCTGGTTGGGTGGTGCATGAACTTTTGGAAAGTTTATGACTTGGCCAAGGAAATGAATGAATCCTGTTTGAGAGGTATGGCCGTAATTTGGGAGAAATTCTATGTACTTTTCTGGTGCCCTATAATAGTAATAACAATAATAATATGATAATAGTGGTAAATAGTAATAATTAATATAATAATAGTAAATGATAGTCATGATGATGATAATATTTATAATAGTAATAATACTAATAGAGTAGTAATAATATAAGGTAATAGTAATATTATTTATACCTACATACATATATATATATATATGTGTATATATATATTTTTTCTTTTTATTTACCTAATAGCCCTAGTAAGCCCAAGGTAAATATAAATTAAATGGGGTTCAAGGTCCGGACAAAATTAGTGATTACAAGAAGACAACCTCGAGTAAGACCCTTTTTGTTTTCTGAAAAAAAAGGAACCTCAAAACCCATTTTTTTGACTCGAAAGCAGTTGCCCAAAAAGGGGCTTCGCATCTCCTTCAACCGACTCACCCTTCAAAGACATGTGAAGGCTGGGATTGTCGTCGGTGAAAGAACGGAGGCCATCTCAGAAAGATGAAACAGAAAGGTAAAAACAAAAATCTTTTCTTTCTCTTTTTTTATGCGATGCGATGATAAAGATGAAAAAGATTACCACTGCAATTCTTTCTTTCTTGTATTTCTCTTTGTATTTCGAAAAAATGATCCTCATTACATCACCGTTCTTTCGGCTTTATAGTCTGAGATTACAAGGTTTTTCTAATTACATAAAAACTGCGAAAAAATGCCATTGGTTGCTGGTATTTTTGTTTGCATTCGTTCTGAAATCCGTTGTACATTCCTTTGCCGCACTCGTCCTTACCTGTCACTTTTATTTTTTTTGTATGCTTGGCTGCTGGAGGAGAGGACAAGGACCAAGGGTTGTTGCGACTGACGTGGTTTTACGGATCGTATGTGGAAGCCGAATGGGTGAGCGGTGGCTTGCACGCGCTCGTTTTGGGAGACGGTGAGTCGCGCGTGGATCGTACTCGCATGGAGAAGCAATCCTGGCCGCTCGTTCAAGCCAGATCCAACGGTTTGTGTTCCTGCTGCGCTAGGGCATCCCACGAGTCTGAGGTGCTTCGCACGAACCGCACGTGCGAGCCAAGGCAGCTGAAGAGTCACGATTTTGGACCGTCAGATCCGGCTATGATCCTGCGATACACAAAAGGGGTAAGACATGTTAGGGTTATCAGATTGGGGTGGTAGCTGGGCCAAACGGGTCTCATGTAGTTTTAGTTAAATTTGTAAATGGACTGTTAATATTATTTTTATTTGGGCTTTAATTAATTGGGTTGTTACTTTTATTTAAACTATCTCTTTGTTTAATATAATAATTATAATAGTAATTATAATACTAATGGTAATAATAATATATGATAATAACAAGGATGATTCGTAGTAGTAGTAATAATAATAATAATAATAATAATAATAATAATAATAATAATAATAATAATAATAATAATAATAATATGTAACTTTGATATATATATATATATATATATATATATATATATATATATAAAAGAAGACAATATCAAAAATAACTATAGTAATACGGTTAATAATGGAATTAATTATAACATATAGTAACACTTAGAAAATAAATAATATTCATACGTACCCATCACTTTACAATAGTAGTGTATTAAACAAAGCTCATTATAAACACCTTATGATAAAAGAAAATCCCTTATATATATATATATATATATATATATATATATATATATATATATATATATATATATATATATATATATATATATATATAACAAAACTAATTCAGACAAAATTAGTGATTACAACATGATAAAAACGTATTAAATAATACAACATGCCAGTTACAACTCAACAAGACAGAAATCATCAAAATAAAAAGCAACGACCACAACAATAGAGACTTCAGCAATTCATTACATCATACACTCAAATTTCTCAATCACCCACCTCAACGATTTTTTACGTGAAGACAAACAGAACTCAAGATCCTCTTCACACTCATCATCGAAAATAGTAACATATAATTTTCTTATAAAACTGTTGTACCAATAATTTTTCACTTATAAATTGAATCAATGTAATAAATAACGTCAAATATATCGACTATTAGTTGGTTTAGTGGAATGAGATGTTAGATCGTTTAACTAACGTAAAATATTTGAATAGTATTGTTGTGAATGAACAAGCAAGAAATTTTTATAGTACTTGATCTGAATTAGTTGACTAATGAATTAAATACCGACGATTATGCCAAAAACAATGTAAAATGTGAGATCAAATAGGTTAAAACACAATATCTTGAAATTGTTGTGTGGTTGGATGGTGTAGGAAATTTGGAAAGTTTATGACTTGGCCAAGGAAATGAATGAATCCTGTTTGAGAGGTATGGCCGTAATTTGGGAGAAATTCTATGTACTTTTCTGGTGCCCTATCTATCTCTGTCTCAACATTAAAAAGTTATATTTGAAGCTCTAATCTTAAATTCTAGATCTTAAATCATAAAACCTAAACTCTAAAAATACATCAACACCAATACCCTAAACATAAACTCTAATCCTAAACTCTAAATTTTTTTAATGTTGGGGTATAAATAGGGGCATCTATTCGATTTTGGGAACCATTATGTTGCTGGTATTTGAATATAATGAAAAAAATGGAGAAAGCCTTGTTAGGACATAGGTGTGCCCTTGATAAATGGTTTGATAGGCTGAATCCTTGGTCTGAAAATTTTGTGGTCGATAGTCGTCGGATATGGCTATCGTGCTTAGGTGTTCTTATTAATGCGTGGTTCTTGAAACATTGTTGAGAGATGGGGGAACTCTTCTGCATGTATTATAAAACAAAGGCTCTTGCCATCGGTAAATTTCACATTGCCTAAAACCACAAGCGTATCGATGACATTGTTGACTTGAAGGTTGTAATAATATATATTAAATGTATAAGACTAATTTAATAATTAATACTAATATTTAATTTACCAACAGGTTGGTTCAAGTGGTAAACAGCTCGATATTGCTTAAGTAGGTCTCGAGTTTAAGACGTTGTGTATGCAGAAAATCTCTAGTGGGGGACTCACTCGCCAAAGTCAGGTGTGCGACGCGAATCGATTCAGATTAGTCAGGGCAAAGCCCTAAAAACCGGAAGGGCAACCAAAAGAAAATATTGATATCAAACTTAGAAACCTTGATTAAGCTCGTGAGCTGTTTAAATTGGGTATTTGGTGCTCAAATTTGTCTTGATCGATAATTGGAGTTGTTTGAGATCGAGCTCGACTTGATAATTACAATCTATTTCCAGTTTTTTGAGTAAAACTCAAATAGCGTATGAGCACACATGTCTCATTTACACTGAACCAATTATTTTAAAAACCAAAACTTCCCCCTAACCGTCGCAACCCGGTCATTAACCCATCTCCATATGTTGTCAAGTGTCAACTAACAAAAACCGTTAAACTCCTATAAATACTGAATCTCACTCTCAAGGGCCTCGAGTCTCAACCGCATTTTCCACCTCAATTCTTTATTTATTTCCCGAGAAAATGAGAGAAATTCCTCCACATTTAAGGTAGCCAATGTGGTAATCAATTGGAGCCAAACTCTGGGAATCATCTGAGCTGAAATAGATTGACTAAAAACAGTGATATAACTTGGAGTAAAAGTTTGAGGGGGGAATTTAAAATTCTTTAAAGTTTGGAGGTTTAAATGAATTTTTTTTTTAAAAAAATGAAGGTTTAATTAAAATTTTTAATAACTTTGAGAGATGCAATAAAAAAATTAAAAAAAATTATTTAAAAATATTTAAAATTTAATATGAATTTCTAAAAATATTAAAGGTGAACTCGATATGCTGCCGGAGTCAAGGATATGCTTGAGAGGTATCACCAAAGGAGCTTGAGCATCCTTTTTATATCAAAACGAACACCTGCTCTGCTGTATCCATGACAGCCAAACTCACGGTTACGGGCATGACTGGCTGGTGGCGTCCGGTGTGGTTAAATATGTGTTAGATATGATATGTTCAATTTATTCAATTTTTCATATATCTGCAGAATCGTACCATTATACCATATCCAACTGTGTATTGGACACAAGTGTTAAATATAGAAGGCTTTACATTCACCTTTCAAAAAATTAATACCAATTCAATTTCAAATTCAATGAAGACAAGTAGTTGTTGTAATCTTTACATTTTCTAACCTTCAGGACCAGGTTAGTTAGCATGAAAAACAGAAGAAGAAGAAATAACTCCCTTGGAGCTCGGTTAAGAAGAGAGAAGTTGAACCTCGAGTTATTGATATCCCAGTAAAGTCCGATTTCGTCATCCTGCTTAAGATGTCTCCTCTTCACAAAGTCGGGAATCCATTTATTGATGAGAACATAAGCTCCATTATTCCACTGCTTGAAAACCAATCCATGTTCTGTGTTTGTATCACAGTCATAAACCCAAACCTTCAAGCCTTGAGGAATCTGTGTTTCTTGATCCTCGTCCCAATGTGGCAAGATATGGGATACCACCAATTCCGTTGACAACAGCAGCCTTGACATGTCGCTCAGATCGCTCTTCGTAAGCCTCTTCTTTATGCACCATGGATCATGCCAAACCCTCAACTCATTCATCCTCCTGGTTTCTGTTTTGACCCTTCTCTTCTTGTTTACGGTGGCACAATCCATTGCCTTTCTCTTCTTGTTTACGGTGGCACAATCCATTGCCTTTCTCTTCTTGTGGGATGTTAAACCATCGGTCAGAGCCAGAGTAAGGTCTCTGTCAAAATCTTTCATAATGCTACAGCTTTTGTTGAGATTCTGGTCACCGACTTCAAGCCCCCAACTTCCGTTCACCGCAAGAGATAATTCCAACGACATATCAGTCTGTTCCTGCGACAAAGCACCGCTCTTCTTCTCCATGCACATCATATTAGGGACGCTTTCTTTGTACGCAATTACTTGTTTCCCCTTGTCGGTTGACATATTATCACTGGAAAGGGACAATTGCAAGGAGACTCCTCCGTCAGTACCGGCATTGCTCTTCTCCGTTGTACCTTCTGATTCCTTGCAATGGATTTCTTGGCGTTTCTTCCCCATGTCGGTATGATCAAGTGAGAGAGACAAATCCAAGGAAACATGGGTGTCTTCATGAACTGGGTTGATGTTGATCTCTCTTGCCCTCATGTCTTCGCCTTCGCCTTCGCCCAGTACTCCCATGAAATCAAAAAGCACGACTTGTTTGCCGTCCTCCATTGTTACTTGAAACACAAACACTAGATGTTCTGCTATTACAGATTAGCAACCCAACTGGTTTTGTATTGAGAATATTTTGCTACAAATATATGGTAATAGTACTACTACTAGGGTTTATATACAGAGATGGTTTCTTGATTCTAGTTGGAAAAGGATTTCAAATTTTCAATCTTTTTCCACAAGTAATAGGTTTATTAGTGTTGACTTAGTCAACCACCGTTGTTTCTTCTTCCTCTTCTTGATAATTAAAAAGGAGAGATAACGGCTAATAAGCCCTACCGCCTTTGTTAATCTATCAAGATATGGTAGAGAAATAAGATTTTTTTTCCAGTTTAAAATAAATTCTTGTAATTAATGAAAATAAGTTGATTTAATGAGTTGAGATATTAAGTCATTTAAATAATATTTAAATTTTAAATATTGATTAAATTGAGTTTAAAAAATTGTTTTTAGGTTAATTTTTTGTAATATTTAATCTGAATTAATCGGTTAATAAATCAAATAAAAGTAGTTTTATTAAAAAAATTATTGTAATTAAATGAAACATTTTTATATCCGAGTACTACTTTGCCACAATTAAATGGACATGCGGAATAATTTTTTATAAACTTATTTTATAAAACAATCATTGATTTTTGTTAAATAATTATATATTCAATTAATTTTGGAGTTATGAAATACATAGCATTATCCATACACCCAATATGTCTAAAAGTTGTTGTTAGTTAAATTGTAGTCGAGGTAGGGTTTCTAACTGAATATATTGTAATGGCACTCCATTAAAAATAATTTCAAACAAAAACTTTAAAACTAATTACAAATAGTTACATTTTGAAAAAATAAATAAATAGTGGTCTCGGTAAAAAAAAATGATGTTCATCTTGAGACTTAGGTTCAAATAATTTTTTTTATGTCTGTTATCAAATAGTTAAGAAAAGTATGAACATATATATATATTACATGTAATCACTTGACTATTAAAAAAAATAGTTGAACTTTTAAAGGGTGATGTTACATCCCTCGTGAGGGAAACATGCTAACTGATGTAATGACGAAGATGACGTGAAAGCAGCCGTTTGAATTTCGAGAATTTCATAGTTCCCACATACATTTCTAAATGTATTATATAAAGATTATATCGTTTGAAGTTGTCAGGTTATGTTAACCATTTAGTCTTACTTCTCTATTCATTAAAAAAATGAACTACTATAAAAGAAAATTAAAGTTAAACTCGCGTGATAAAATATAATAAAAATTACATGTTTCTTTTACAATAAAAAAAATAGAGAAAGCAATAACCCAAACATGGCGATGAAGTTGCTGGCATTGGCATAATTAATTTATGGCAAAAGCCTTATTAAGTCTAATCCCATATTTGCAGAATCTTTATTGCAGAATAATATGTAAGAAAATATTGGTTAACATCTAAAATTACATGTCTTTTTAGATTGCAAGTGAGTTGTTGTTTTTTTAATCATGGTATGTCATATGTGAGATGTTAGAGTTAATTTTGTTCAGAATTAAATTTAATTCTATTAAAAAATTAAATTAAATTGTCAAAACAAAAATTGTAAATCAGAAAATAGATAAATTTGTTAGAATGACTAATAAGACAATTGCTAACTAATTTCTTGTTATCAATAGTACAAAAATTAGAAAAACCCTTTTTTTAGTGTTTATAAAATTTATACACACTATGCACATAATATATTCTATTTTTAGTGTTTGATAAAACTTATACACACTATGCACATAAAATTTACTCGAATTTTGATCGCCTAAGAATAAAATCATTTTTATTGAGACCATTTTTTAAAAAAAAATTCTCGATATAACTTTGTTGGAAGGATTGTCATGTTTGTTTACGTAGGGATCATGCAAAGCCTTACCGGAATATTGATAAATATTTTCTTAACTTAAGATTAGTTACAATTAATATATGTCCGTACAATATAATTATTAGAACCACTTAATATATGATTATTATCCTATACACAGGTGGTAGAAAATAAAGTTTTCACAAGCGGGATTATTTAGGATTTTAGTTTAGGGTTTAGAGGTTAGAAGTTTAGGTTGTAGTGCTTAGAATTTAGGATTTAAGGTTTATGATTTGTTGTTGGAGTTATAGAGTTTTAAGGTTAGAAATGAATTTTTAGATTTAAGTTTGAAAATAGACATACTTGTGTAAACTTTTTTTACACGGACAATTATCAAATATCAATCTATTAATATAATGTATAAATAAAATTATAATTACAATCAATACAATTTGTAGAACTACTTTTAAAATCAATTATCACTATGCATGAACACAAACGGATAAAGTAATAACTAAAATATATATGGACAAGACCTACTCATAACGAGACTTGAACAGTAAAATCTCGATTAAAAACCTAAACATGCATAAATTTATATATAACGACATTCAAATATAAATACTAAGAGACCCAATACCTCAACTTTTGTCAAACAACAGATTCTTAATTTGGTTCGTTTTGATTTTATTTATAGGTTATAGAGATACTTTAGTTTAGGGACAAAACATGTAATTTCTAAACTTGATCATTTTTTTCTTATTTGAATTTTTTGTCCACATTAGCCCGCAAACTTAGTAACTTTTATCAATTTGATCCTTGAACTTATTTCGGTCTATATTAATCTCAAAACTTGACCATTGAACTTGAATTCCATTAAGGAATAAAATGTATGATAGACTTCGAGTTTAGGGACTAACTTTAGAACAATTGTCATGTTCCGGGACAAAAATGAACAAAAGGGGCCAAGCTATGAAAATGTATCAAGTTCAAGGACTTATGTGGATAAAAAAGTTCAAGGACTAAGTTAAGAAAAAATGTTAAATTTAGGGACTAGTTGTTACTTTATCCCTTGAGATCTATGAACATATATTTATTTCTTTTCTTGGGCTTGGGTTTTAACCTAAATGTAAAGAGTCAGACCTTCTAACTTCTAACACATACATCTTGCGATACGAGACGTGTCGCGAGCGCGCAACGGCCACACACCCCTAAAATTTCCTCTCAACCGAAGTCCCCGAGCCTCAGGTGTCAGATTGATTTTTGCCCCGGCGTCATTGAACGGTGCCTGCGAGTGCGTGGCTCTGCCCCCTCAGAAGGCCGCCGTACTCCGGTATCGCAGCAAACGTCCTCGACTGGTGGTTTGCTCGAGGAGATTACGGGTGCAGAGGATTGCTCGGGGTTGCGGTGACGGTCTCTTCCTCATTTTCGCCGGAATCTTAGTCTTTACTCGCCACCGAGGAACATCGAAAGCAGGTCAACAACGCTTACCAGGCTCAGGAGTCAGTGGTTCCACGGGCAGGAGATCACCAGAGAGTTGGGTCCCTCGTTAAAGCACCGAAAGCAGCGTCCGACAGCCGGAAATTTCATCAAAATCCGGTTGTCTTCTGATCTATTGTTGTTATCCCTTAGGGTCAGAGGTTTTCCGGGCATCACTTACACCGATCTATCAAGTTTATTCCCTTTTTCCGGCATTCTTCTACCCCCGGCTTCTTGTTGGATTTCCCCTTTCTTCCCCGTGCTGGTTCATTGCTCCTCGCTTTCTTGTTGCTTCCACCCTTTCTTCTGTGGACTGAAGTATTTTGCTAGTGCTCACCTTTTCCTGTTAAATTTTGATGCTTGTTAACTGTTATGGGTTGCTATGAGTATTTGCTGGGTGCTGGAATTTATTTGGCTACGTTTCAACGTTCCTGGTGTTTTATGGTTATGGATTGTATGTGCTGATATGATGCAACCCATGTTCTGCTGAGTTGGGAACTAGTTTCGTGGTAGCCTTTTTCTCTTGTCGACTACTTTTGTAGGTTTTAGATTACCTTTGTGAAGTGCTGGTTTTTCTTGAATCCTTTGAAGGCTGAATGGTTGTTGTTGCGGCTGTAGTCTTACTTCTATTGGCCGAATTTTTGGTTCTTACTGGATCGATTGTACGGAGTCGTACGTAAGGAAGGCCCTAAAAAATAAGTCGAACCTTTTGGTGGTTATTTGTGGTGGATTGAATGCTTCTGAATTTCAATGGTTGTGGTTGTATTATCAGCTCTTTCTCTGAATTCTGCTTGGCTTGTGGGTGTACTCTTGTGGTGACTCTTCCTTTCTTGGTGTTGGTTGCTTCTTCGTGTTTTTTTCGGGTTTCTACCTCGGATTTCCATGGCGCTACTAGCATGGAATGTAAGGGGACTGGGGAACAAAGAGACTGTCAGGGCTCTAAAAAACTCGATCTAGAAACACAAGCCTAGTATAATCTTTCTTAGTGAGACGAAAAAGAAAATGAGATACCTGGAGAAGATACAAATGAAAATGAAGATGAATGGGTCTTTTTATGTGGATCCGCAGGGGATTGCAGGCGGGTTGGCTTTATGGTGGTCATGTGAAACAAATGTGACAATACTCAGTTACAATAAGAACTTTATCGATGCGAAAGTCTCCCTAAACGAGGGCGAAGAATGGTTCGGAACATTTATCTATGGTACTCCTTACAAAGAAGAAAAACAGGCCTTCTAGGAGGAACTGTCGAAACTAAGAAGGGCATCTGAAGAGAAATGGTTAGTATTGGGAGATTCAAATGTTGTGATGTGCCAGGAAGAGAAGGTAGGTAGGGTGCCGGTAAACTCGATTGAAGCGAATGGCTTCAAGGAATTTCTAGTTTCGTCGATGTTGCTTGATATGTCGATCAAAGGGGGAAGCTTTACTTGGTATAACCAGAGAAGCGATAACGATGCAATCTTGGAGAAACTGGATAGGGTTCTATGCTCCACTGAATGGAGCACCGCCTTCCCTAAGGCCATATGTCTAATGGAAATTGTTGTTGCCTCAGATCACAACCCCATAATTCTTCTCCCCTCGGGCTTATCACGAAAATACAAGAAATATTTTAAGTTCGAGAATAAATGGCTTTTGGATAAGGAATGCCCTAAGACTATTGAGGATAGTTGGGCTTCTCCTACCCTCGGTGGAGCCCCTAATAGTTTTGGAAAGAAAATTGGCAGAACAAGAACCTCCCTTATCAAATGGAATATATTGAATCAGAAGCGGAAAAAGGAGAAAAATGGGGAACTCTTGGCCAGTATCTGGAAATTGCAAGGGAGAAAATTGACAGAAACAGAATTGGTGAAGGTAAAATTGATGGAAAAAGAGCTGAACCTGGAATGCGAAAGAGAAGAAAGATACTGGCATCAACGCTCTAGAATTGAATGGCTAAAATGTGGAGACAAAAATACAAAGTTCTTCAATGCATCCACCATTCAGCACAGAAGAAACAATTCCATCATAAGGCTTAAAACGGAAAGTGCGGAATGGCTTGAGGCACATGGGGACATTGCAGAATATCTTCTATGACACTACCAGGGCCTGTTTGAGAAAGACCAGTCAATTGACTTTCAGTGCCTCGGGGACTATATTCCGAAGCTGGTAGACGAGGAGATGAATTCGTATCTATCCAGAGAAGTCTCCGAAGAGGAAATCAAAGAAGCGGCGTATTCTATGGGGGCAACAAAATCACCAAGACCGGATGGATTCCCGAGCTTTTTCTATACCTTCTGGGAAACCATTAAAGAAGACCTGGTGGGGATGATCCAAGGTTTCTTTAGGAACGACGCTTTGGAGCATGGGCTAAATAAAATAAATCTTGTACTCATCCCGAAGAGACCAAATCCTTCTGAGGTCTCCCATTTTCGCCCCATTAGCCTATGTAACTTCTCCTACAAAATCATATCCAAGATCTTAGCATCCAAACTGAAGAAGTTTCTCCCGGAAATCATCTCGCCATGTCAATCAGCTTTCGTCAATGGCAGAGCGATACATGATAATATTATACTCGCTAATGAGGCATTCACGACAATCAAACGGGCCAAGAAGGGGATAATGGCACTCAAGATCGACCTGGAAAAGGCCTATGACTAGGTGGACTGGGATCTCCTTCAGGTTTTGATGGACATAATGGGTTTCTGTAAGTGGTGGATAGACAGAATCATGGCTTGCGTCTCTTCGACTTCCTTCGCTCTGGTCCTAAATGGAGAAAGACATGGTGAAATTCTCCCAGGGAGAGGGATTCGACAGGGAGATCCCCTATCACCCTTTCTCTTCACACTTATCTCCAATATCTTTTCTTAGATTATGGAAAAAGAAGTGGAATCTAACCGTATGGAAGGGCTCAAGATCAAGAGAAGATGCCATGTTCTCAGCCATCTTATGTTTGCTGATGACTGCCTGATGTTCACCACAGCAGATGAAAGAAACTACTCTTAAATTCTGCAGACTTTCCATCTGTTCCAGAAGTCGACTGGTCAGACTGTGAACTTCCAAAAATCATCTATTTTGTTCTCACCCAATATCAGTGTCAACTTGAAGAACCATCTCTCAACTTGAAGAACCAACTCTCAACCTGATGTTCACCATTGCTCGTGATTCCATAGGTCACGTCATCATTGGAGCCTCAGAACCCAAGCTTGCCCCCTTCACGGTTGTGGCTGAAGCTATGGCAATCAGGCTAGGTTTATCTCTGGCTTTAGCGGAGAATTTCCCACTAATCATCATTTAATCGGATTGTCAGGCGGTTGTCAATGGGCTCTGCTCAGGATCCTGCTTTGAATGGACCTCGTCGGCTATCGAAGAGGACATTAGATGCAAAGCGAAAGCCTTTGTAGGTTGTTCCTTTTCTTTTGTTCCACGCTCTTGTAATCAGGCAGCCCATTGGCTTGCTAAGTTTGCTAGGGTTTCCCAGGGCCGAACATTATGGAAACATCCTTTTCCCTCCGGCCTCTTGATGTATTTGTGATTTTTGTTTTTAATGAAATCATTACCTTTCTGATAAAAAACATATACATCTTGTTGTATCCAAATCGATCGATTTTTGTGCTTTTTATTTAGACCGATGGGTTCAAATTCAGTTTGCTATTCAAATTATTATTATTCATTTAATAAAAATTATTTAAGTTTAATTAAAAAGGTAAATGTAAAATTACTTTTTCATATTTCTGTAATAAAGTGAGTTTAATCTATAAAAATAGATTGAATATCAAAATCATTCGTATGATATTGAAATCCGTAAAATAATCATAATTAGTGAGTATAAAAATTAAATTAATTCATTTAAAAAATAAGGTGGATATTAGATTTGGATAATGGTTATCCACAAAAATAAAGCAAATTCCGATAATGAAAATCCAATGGGTTAATATTTTGCATTCATTATGAATTTGTTTCTAATAGTAATTAAAATATTGGCTTAAAGGTGAAATTAGTCTTCAACAAAAGTTAAAAAATCAATTAAGTCCGTATGAAATTTTTTTAATTCAATTTAGCTCTCAAAATTCAAATTGTGTCTAATTTAGTCCCTCCATTACGTTGACCGTTAATGCCCTCTAACGGTCAAAGATAGAAGGACGCGTGGCACACTCTAAATGTGCCACATCATCAAAAGTGATTTTAAAAAAATTACAAAAAACCCAAAAAAATTCAAAAAAAAATTCAAAAAAAATTACAAAATTATAAAAATTCGTAAAAATGGAAAAAAATAAAATTAAAAATTATTTTAATTTTCTTATTTTCCTTTAATTTTTTTATAAAAACATAAAATAATATTTTTTCTAAAAAACTCCAAAGTTTCATTTCTTAAAAAAAGCCCCATAAATCCTTAAATCAAATATTAGCACCGATTCAACCACTGGCCACTCTCTGTCGCAGGAAAACTCTATCATCTTCGTCATCCTTGCACCCATTTTTATCGTTCGACACCCCTTGCATCGCCCAACCCGTTCTCCATAAATCCAAAGTTGTAGTTAGTTAAAATGCCGGTAGGTTTCTATTTCGAATAGAAATTCTCTATCCTTTTGGTGCCTTTTTTGTGTCCCCGCGCTAGAAATATGTATAAATCAAATTATCAATATATGAAAATTTTATAATTTGAACCTACAAGTGGTCCTAGTGGAAAAGTAGATGATGTTCATCTTAGGAGACTTGGGATTAATCACTTTGTCTACAAGATGTCTGCACATTGTCAAAGAGTTAAGAATATATATGTTTTATAATCACCTTTATACTATTCAAAAAAATAATTTTTTTTACAAGTTTATCTAAATTATCCAATTTTTTTTGCTAACCGGTTATATTTATTAATGAAGATAAATACTAAAGATGGCAAACTGACCCGAGACCCAAACCAATTTTACCCGATCCGAGACTCGATATCAACCCGAACAGGATGATTCGAAACCTGAAATAAACTGAATTGAAACTGACCCAGTTTTTAGTTGAACCGATATGGACCTGAACTGATTTTCAACCGAATAAAATGGACCCGAATCGATTTCATACGAACCGAAAGTAACCAGAGTCGAAGGCAACCAGAAATAAAGAAAAGATATTAAAAGAAATAATAAAAGATTTGATGTGAATCGTCACACAACTCACCAAAAAGTTAAATATATTAGCTTTATATAGCCACATATGGGTTTAAAAAACTAACCTGGCCTAAAAACTCGGTTGAAACATATTGATCTCCTATTGAACCGACCCAAAATCAACCGACTCGAAAATATCCGACTCAAAAATTAACCGTGTAACCCCCTCGTCCCGGTCTGGCCGGATGACCGGTCCGAGTAGGCCACACAGGGAAAATCGAAGCGAAACCCGTTAAGGTTCCCCCTTGGTTAGCAACCCTAAATTTTTTTTTCTTTTAATCTTATCTTCTCTAATGGCGTCTTTAAGTCCTATGTGATCATAACAGCGGAATAAAAAGAGGAAGACAATCATCTGAACCCAAAACAACAATTAAACAGCCCAATTTTAATCCATTAGACAGGCCGTTTCGAAACACCATTGAGGCGTATCGAAACGCCCTTGACCAGGTCAACTGCCCCAAGCCATACGAGGAGGTCGTATCAAAACGGAGGTCAACCGTTCCGAAACACCCTCAACGGTCAACGAGATATTGACCGTTTCGAAACCTTTAGACCCGTTTCGAAACGCTTTCATCTCGGCAATTTCTCAGATTTCCAATAGCCAAAATGTTCCGAAACTTGTATCGGAACGGGGGTTCACAGTGGCCAAACTGTATCGAAACGTGTTCCGATACGGGGTCCCTGAAGCCTTACCCGTTCCGAAACGTGTTAGCCTGTTTCGAAACACGGGCTGTCTACAACCTTTGAAAGCCAGTCTTAGGCATTTCTCAACAATTCTAAAGGCCCTAGACGACCCCAAGCAACACTCAGCATAAGCATACACGAACTAGAGGCATGGATCCTATATTAGACAAGCTAAACACACAAGACATATGGTGAATCATCCATTCATGGCATTTACACAAAGGCAACATTTCGAATAAGGCATGCTTGAAGACTTAAAAGCCAAAAGGCACAATTCATCTCAAATAGGTTTGCAATACATTCAAAAGCAACTTAAACATCCATAAGGCATACCATCACACAAGCATTTGGCAAGTCATCACATGTTTGCAATCAAAGTCAATCCTTAAACATCAAACACATATAGAAGTCATACATAGCTCATACAAAACACACTCTTGCCACATTGCTAAACTACTACATAATTGTTTAACCGTACTTGAGCAACAAAACTTGGAAACCCCTTTTCGCCTTGCTCCGAGCTAACACCACGCTAATGATTTGCATTGTTGAAAATGAGAGCGTAAGCTAGAAGCTTAGTGAGGATGCTCTAAAATTGAAAACATCAACAATACAGGGTTCAAGCATGCAAATCCTTAATCTCACATACAACATGCATAGGTAAACATCAAGTCAACCTAGCTAGTCTTTCAAGAGTCATAATATGGCATCTCACATCATACTAAGCTCAAACATCATACGTCACAATTATAAGAACAAGTTCAATTGGCCACTATTAGTTTACCCGGATGTGCGAATTTAATCTCAACAATCACATTACCTCGGTGGGATTACACTCATCACCGGACCTCGCATGGGTGGGATTCCACTCATCACCACATGCCTTACGGATGGGATTCCACTCATCATCCCGTAGAATATAAATAAATTTCCGGTTGAATGTTACATCACCGTACTCCTCCTTGATGACTCAACGCCATCAAGGCCACGTACGTTTTGACTCAATTTGTGTGCACACTAATCCTAATGATCGATCATTTACACCCGGTAAGTTAATTAGTGCCAATTTCATTTACCACATCACATATTCATCATTCATGTCTCATACTCATTGTATATACATAACAAGGCATACATATACAACCAAACCACACTCCACAATAACAAGTAGGCAATGGCATGAATAGCATGATAGAATTTGAGGAGTTAAGTTACCAATTTAGCTCTCACATAGGAAAGGCCTACCAAGCACATTCCACCCCATACACTACACACACTTGAACCAACTTTAAAACATATTTAAAGTCACTCACCACCCTTCCTTAGCAACCAAAGCAAGCCTCCTAAACGCCCGGATTCGATCCCGATGCTCCACCAATGTCTCCTCTTGTTTCTAGTCAAACAAAACATATCCATTACTTCATAAATCAATGCTAAAACTCAGTCATCACCTCACCTCATAAGAACAAGCTAAACTTCAACAAATTCCAATCCAAACAAGCACCCAAAAGTCCATTTTCGAGCTCCCCTTAAACCTAGCTGAAAATCCTATTTTCAAACACCCAAATGACACCCAAATGGTCCCAAAACACCTTCCTAACATCCCTAAACCATCAGCCCTTCAAATTAATCCTAAAACTCACCAAAAACCAAGTTTTAGACACTTTAAACATGGCCACAAAGACCCATTTCGGGTTTTCACCCAAACTCACTCATTTTAACATATTAGGTGTATTTCAAGGTGACTAAACCAAAACCCAACTTAATAATTAAAATCCAATTGAAAAACTCAATAAAAACTCAAACTTTCATTAAACCCTAAAACTCCAAAAGATGATAGTTTTAGATTTTACAACTATGTAAAGGTAGAGAATGAAGAGAAGCAATTTAATGGAATAGTAGATGAGAGTTGAGAGGGGTTTAGGTTGGGGTTTTCACGTTGGGGAAGATGGAGGAGAGAAGACCATTTTTTTTCTTTCTTTTTAACTTTCAAAAGTTGTCTACCTTTTTAATTTCTTTTGGGTTAAATCACCAAATTGGTCCCTCCTTGTTATTTAAAACCCAATTAGCTCAAGCCAAGGTCAAATTGATTAAAATTAATTTTACCGACTCAGACCCACTAACCCGACTAACTTCTAACCCCAAAACATGGGTGTTACAACTCTCTCCCACTTAAGGAATTTCGTCCCCGAAATTACCTGACTAAAAGAGATACGGAAACTGCCTTTCCATATCCTCCTTCCTCTCCCAAGTGGCCTCGTCCACACCTCGACGTTGCCACCGCACTTTTACTAACTCAATCGATCTACCCCGTAACCCCTTACTGTCATAAGGTAGGATCTCAACTGGTTCCTCCTCATAAGTCAAATCCGGATTCAATTCAATATCCTCTACAGACATAACATGTGACGGATCGGACCTATACTTACGGAGCATCGAAACATGGAATACATCGTGTATCTTCTCTAGCTCGGATGGCAAACGCAACTGATAAGCAACTGGACCAACCCTCTTCACAATCTCATACGGTCCTATATACCTCGGACTCAACTTCCCCTTTCGGCCAAATCTCATCACTTTCTTCCACGGAGACACTTTCAAGAACACCTTCTCACCCATTGAGAACTCGACTTCCTTCCTCTTCAAGTCGGCATAGGACTTCTGCCTATCCGAAGCAGCCTTCAATCGATCACAAATCAATTTTACCTTGTCAATTGTCCCCTTGAGCAAATCTGGCATAGGTAACAACTTCTGTCCTCTTTCGGCCCAACAAACTGGAGTTCTACACTTTCGGCCATACAAGGCCTCATATGGAGCCATCTGAATACTCGACTGGAAGCTATTATTGTACGCAAACTCAACTAGAGGCAAGTGCTTCTCCTATGTACCCTGAAAGTCAATGATGCAACAAAGCAACATATCCTCTAAGATCTGTATAACTCTCTCTGACTGACCATCTGACTGAGGATGATAAGACGTGCTGAAGTTCAAACGGGTACCCAAAGCTGTATGCAGACACTCCTAAAATTGAGATGTAAAGCGCGGATCTCTATCTGACACAATAGACTTCGGCACACCATGCAGCCTAACAATCTCACCAATGTACAAATCGGCCAATCTATCTAAAGTGTATGTAGTATTGACTGGCAAGAAGTGAGCACACTTCGTAAAACGATCTACTATCACCCAAACTGAGTTCTTCTTCGTAGGAGTCAAAGGCAAACCCGAAACAAAATCCATGGTGATATTCTCCCATTTCCATTCCGGAATCCTCTACGGTTGCAACAAACCTGAGGGAACCTGATGTTCTGCCTTCACCCTCTGACACACTAAACACTTACTCACAAAGTCGGCTACATCTCTCTTCAAGCCAACCCAAAAGTACTCATTCTTCAAATCACGATACATCTTCGTACTTCCAGGATGCATAGCAAACGGACTACTGTGGGCTTCAGTCAAGATCGTGTGTCTCACGTCACTGTCCTCTGGCACAACTATCCTATTTTTGAAACACAAACCCCATCGGTACTGAAACTGTAGTCTGAAGATCTACCTTCGGCTATATCTTGCACGTGAGGTGCCAAAGATCTATCTATGAGCTACTTCTCTCTAATCAACTGACCTAGGGTAGGTCTAACCTGAAGTTCGGCTACCAAGCCACCATCTCCGGACAAGCTCAATCTAGCAAATATGGCTCTCAAGTCCACAGCTATCTTCCCACTCAATGCATCGGCCATTACATTGGCCTTTCCCGGATGGTACTCAATGGTAAGGTCATAGTCTTTTAGCAACTCTAACCACCTACGATGTCTGAGATTCAAATCTCGCTGAGTCATAATTTACTTCAAACTCTTGTGATCGGTGTACACTGTGCATCTCTCACCGTACAAATAGTGCCTCCAAATCTTCAGAGCAAACACAACTGCAGCTAACTCTATGTCATGGGTCGAATAGTTGCGCTCATGGGTCTTCAACTGTCTTGAAGCATAAGCCACCACTCTCTTGTCTTGCATGAGGACACAACCTAGGCCTACATAAGAAGCATCATTGTAAACTATATAGTCTTTCCTAGACTCTGGCTGAATCAAGATCGATTCTTGGGTCAAAGCTTCTTTCAATTTCTCAAAGGCTCTATGTCTTGCATCTGTCCACTCAAACTGAACTCTCTTCTGAAGTAATTGTGTCAATGGAGCGGCTAACTTAGTGAAACCTTCTATGAATCTTCTATAGTATCCAGCTAAGCCTAGGAAGCTACCTACCTCTGTTACAGACTTCGGTTGCTTCCATTCAACAATGACCTCTATCTTCTTCGGATCAACTCTAATCCCATCAGCTGACACTACATGTCCTAAGAAGACTACCTCTCGGATCTAGAATTCACACTTGCTCAACTTCGCATACAGCTGATGATCTAGCAAAGTCTTCAAAACTAGTCTCAAGTGTCGGTCATGGTCTTCTTCAGTTCGCGAATACACCAAGATGTCATCTATAAAAGCAACTACAAACTGATCTAGGTACTGATGAAAAATCCAATTCATCATGTCCATGAAAGCAGTCGGTGCATTAGTCAGCCCAAAAGGCATGACTAAAACTCATAGTGACCATACCTAGTCCTAAAGGTCGTCTTCGGTACATCAACCTCTCTTACCTTTAGCTGGTAGTAACCCGATCTCAAGTCAATCTTCGAAAAGACTGATGCTTCTCTCAACTGGTCAAACAAATCATCAATTCTAGGCAACCGATATTTATTCTTCACTGTTAACTGATTCAACTACTGATAATCTACACACATTCTCATGCTTCCATCCTTCTTCTTCACAAACAAAACGGGTGCACCCCAAGGTGAAGAACTAGGTCGAATGAAGCCTCTATCTGTCAACTCTTGCAACTGAGTCTTCAACTCTTTCAGTTCTTTCGGTGCCATGCGATACGGAGCAATCGAAACATGAGCTGAATCAGAATAAGTCTCAATAGTGAACTCTACCTCTCTGTCCGGTGGTTACCCTGGCAACTCTTCCGGAAACACACTAGGAAAGTCACACATTGTCCGGATGTCTTGAGGTCTAACCTCACTCATGTTAGGGTTCATCACATAGGCCAAGTATGCTTCACAACCCAACTCAACTAACCTCTTAGCCTCTAGAACTGAAACTACATTGGACAAGAACTTCACGTTCTCACCCACCACTACGATCTCATAGTCATCTGTGAGCCTCAAGGAAATCCTCTTAGTTTCAAAGTCTATCCTAGCTCTATGCTCCGTGAGCCAGTCCATACCCAAAATTACATCAAAACCATAGAAAGGTAGCTCCATCATATCCACTGGAAACACATGTCCCTGAACCATCAACGGACATCTTCTGTACATTTTTGTAACTACTATCGTGTCCCCAAAGGAACTACTAACACTAACTCCTACCTCTAACATTTCACAAGGCAAGTTCAACGACTGTGCATGCTCACTCAATATGTAGGGATGTGTAGACCCAGAGTCAATCAAAGAAAGCAAACCCAAAGACTGTATCGAGAAGTTACTTGCGATCACATCGGTGTCATGCTGATCTCCACGCTGAGCGTAAACTCTGGCCTGACCTCCGCCCTCCGGCTGAACCGCAACTACGTGTGCTATGTTCCTCTGACAATCATTCCTCGGCTGGAAGTTACCTCTACCGCGCCCGCGGCCTCTCTGGAAGTCATTGGCTCTAGCAGGAGCCTGAGCTGGTGCATGTCCCACCTGATGTAGACAGTCACGCCTAATGTAGTCTCTAGCTCCACAACTCCAACACAAGTGGAAGTTCCCCCAACACTCACCGGTGTGGTTCCTCCCGCAAGTAGCACATGTGGGAAACTTCCCACCAACCCTCTGGCCCTGTTGGCCCCTACCGTGGTTACCGCCACCACGTCTATGATCATAATGATGCATGTTGTCCCGATGCCTCTTGGCATCACCTCTATCAAAGTCACTATACCTCTTACCCGAACTAGAACCACCATATCGTTTGGTCAAGCCCAAACTGTGCTCTAAGTCCTTGGCCCTCGCGACGAAGACATCAAAATCAGTGTAGTCTGAAGCTAGAGTATACCTCTTGATCTCTTCATTCAGACCATAACGGAAATGGTTACATCGTTCTACCTTAGTAGGAACAAGCTCAGATGCATACTGACTCAGCCTGACAAATCGAATCTCATAGTCTGTCACAGTCATACTCCCCTGAAGCAAAGCCATAAACTCCCTCTTCCTCTCATCGAGGTATCGCGGACCCAGATACTTCTTACGGAATGCTGACTCAAAGAACTCCCAAGTAATCTCGGCCTCATCCATACCCGAAGTGATGGTGACCCACCAAGTGTAGGCATCACCCTGAAGCAGAGACTCAACACACCCTAACTTGCGCTCTCCAGTACACCCCATCTGTGCGAGGATACGGACAGTCTTCTCAAACCACAACTCAGATCTCTCTGGAGTAGACCCTCTGAACTCTTCGGCTCCTAGACCACGGAGCCTCTCTAATGGCAAACCAGTGCCCTCTCCCTGATGATGTGCTGCTGCCTGACCCCCGGCCACTGCAGCCTAAAATGCCCCGGCTATCGCCTGAACCAAAGGAGCTAAGTCTATTCCAGCCGGTCCTTGGCCACCCTGGCCACCTTGACCTCCCTGAGGTCCCTCTCCTTCGGCCCCGGCCTCGCCTCCTACTCCAGGTGGAGGAGGTGGTGGTGGTGGAGCTCCAACTCCAACCACATGCTCTCCCACTTGAGCCTCAACTCTAACTACTGGCTCAACTCCTGGAGCCGCTGCCCGTGGTTCCGGTCGAACCATCCTAGGCCTCCCACGTGGTCTCATGGTACCGCTAGCAAGATAATAACTACAACAACAAACAGATAAGGATTACGTTAGCCAAAGCAAGGGTCCAACAGTGCTCAAGTACTCCCTTTTACTATAAAATCTTTTTAAATTAAGTAATAGTAGCAATGGGCACTCACTCTACACCAAACGCAACAACTAATGCTTCAAATCATCATGCGAACAGTCAAACAATAAGATTTCATGGCAAGGCATGCATCGAACAATACAATCACTTAACATATCAAGCTTACCTCACTTACCTGCCCGAGGTCTCAGTAACCTCAGGCTCTGATACCAACAAATGTAACCCCCTCGTCCCGGTCTGGCCGGATGACCGGTCCGAGTAGGCCACACGGGGAAAACCGAAGCGAAACCCATTAAGGTTCCCTCTCGGTTAGCAACCCTAAATTTTTTTCTTTTAATCTTATCTTCTCTAATGGCGTCTTTAAGTCCTATGTGATCATAACAGCGGAATAAAAAGAGGAAGACAATAATCTGAACCCAAAACAACAATTAAACAGCCCAATTTTAATCCATTAGACAGGCCGTTTCGAAACACCATTGAGGCGTATCGAAATGCACTTGACCAGGTCAACTGCCCCAAGCCATACGAGGAGGCCGTATCGAAACGGAGGTCAACCGTTCTGAAACACCCTCAAGGGTCAACTTCTCGTGGTCAACGAGATATTGATCGTTCCGAAACCTTTAGACTCGTTTCGAAACACTTTCATCTCGGCAATTTCTCAGATTTCCAATAGCCAAAATGTTCCGAAACTTGTATCGGAACCGGGGTTCACAGTGGCCAAACCGTATTGAAACGTGTTCCGATACGGGGTCCCTGAAGCCTTACCCATTCCGAAACGTGTTAGCCTGTTTCGAAACACGGGCTGCCTACAACCTTTGAAAGCCAGTCTTAGGCATTTCTCAACAATTCTAAAGGCCCTAGACGACCCCAAGCAACACTCAGCATAAGCATACATTAACTAGAGGCATGGATCCTATATTAGACAAGCTCAACACACAAGACATGTGGTGAATCATCCATTCATGGCATTTACACAAAGGCAACATTTCGAATAAGGCATGCTTGAAGACTTAAAAGCCAAAAGGCACAATTCATCTCAAATAGGTTTGCAATACATTCAAAAGCAACTTAAACATCCATAAGGCATACCATCACACAAGCATTTGGCAAGTCATCACATGTTTGCAATCAAAGTCAATCCTTAAACATCAAACACATATAGGAGTCATACATAGCTCATACAAAACACACTCTTGCCACATTGCTAAACTACTACATAATTGTTTAACCGTACTTGAGCAACAAAACTTGGAAAGTCCCTTTTCGCCTTGCTCCGAGCTAACACCACGCTAATGATCTGCATTGTTGAAAATGAGAGCGTAAGCTAGAAGCTTAGTGAGGATGCTCTAAAATCGAAAACATCAACAATGCAGGGTTCAAGCATGCAAATCCTTAATCTCACATACAACATGCATAGGTAAACATCAAGTCAACCTAGCTAGTCTTTCAAGAGTCATAATATGGCATCTCACATCATACTAAGCTCAAACATCATACATCACTATTATAAGAACAAGTTCAATTGGCCACTATTAGTTTACCCGGATGTGCGAATTTAATCTCAACAATCACATTACCTCGGTAGGATTACACTCATCACTGGACCTCGCATGGGTGGGATTCCACTCATCACCACATGCCCTACGGATGGGATTCCACTCATCATCCCGTAGAATATAAATAAATTTCCGGTGGAATGTTACATCACAATACTCCTCCTTGATGACTCAACGCCATCAAGGCCACGTACGTTTTTACTCAATTTGTGTGCACACTAATCCTAATGATCAATCATTTACACCCGGTAAGTTAATTAGTGCCAATTTCATTTACCACATCACATGTTCATCAATTATGTCTCATACTCATTGTATATACATAACAAGGCATACATATACAACCAAACCACACTCCACAATAACAAGTAGGCAATGGCATGAATAGCATAATAGAATTTGAGGAGTTAAGTTACCAATTTAACTCTCACATAGGAAAGGCCTACCAAGCACATTCCACCCCATACACTACACACACTTGAACCAACTTTAAAACATATTTAAAGTCACTCACCACCCTTCCTTAGCAACCAAAGCAAGCCTCCTAAACGCCCGGATTCGATCCCGATGCTCCACCAATGTCTCCTCTTGTTTCTAGTCAAACAAAACACATCCATTACTTCATAAATCAATGCTAAAACTCAGTCATCACCTCACCCCATAAGAACAAGCCAAACTTCAACAAATTCCAATCCAAACAAGCACCCAAAAGTCCATTTTCGAGCTCCCCTTAAATCTAGCAGGAAATCCTATTTTCAAACACCCAAATGACACCCAAATGGTCCCAAAACACCTTCCTAACATCCCTAAACCATCAGCCCTTCAAATTAATCCTAAAACTCACCAAAAACCAAGTTTTAGACACTAATCATGGCCACAAAGGCCCATTTCGGGTTTTCACCCAAACTCACTCATTTTAACATATTAGGTGTATTTCAAGGTGACTAAACCAAAACCCAACTTAATAATTAAAAACCAATTGAAAACTCAATAAAAACTCAAACTTTCATTAAACCCTAAAACTCCAAAAGATGATAGTTTTAGATTTTACAACTATGTAAAGGTAGAGAATGAAGAGGAGAGTCCAAAAATATATTTACCTTTGAAAATGGCCTTGAGTTGAAGAAGCAATTTAATGGAATAGTAGATGATAGTTGAGAGGGGTTTAGGTTGGGGTTTTCACGTTGGGGAAGATGGAGGAGAGAAGACCATTTTTTTTCTTTCTTTTTAACTTTCAAAAGTTGTCAACCTTTTTAATTTCTTTTGGGTTAAATCACCAAATTGGTCCCTCCTTATTATTTAAAACCCAATTAGCTCAAGCCAAGGTCAAATTGATTAAAATTAATTTTACCGACTCAGACCCACTAACCTGACTAACTTCTAACCCCAAAACACGGGTGTTACAAACTGAACTGATGTGACCCGATCCAGACTGATAACCGAAACTGAATGTGATTAAAAACCGAACCTGACCCAATCTGAAATGACCCGAATTGAATGACCTGTTTGCCACCTCTAATAAATACCAATTATAGGAATTATAAGGTAAAAGATGTTGATCCGCACTTAGACAAACTCAAAGCTCATTGCAGCTAAATATAATTTCACCTAATAATTATTCAAAATAGGTTCACCTAATAAAACAATCAAAACATCAAATACACCTCCCTACTAGAAAAACGATATCAAATGAACCTACATACCCTTCAATTGAAAAGTATACAATCATTGTAACCCCCTCGACCCGGCTTGGATGTGAGACCGAACCGAACGGGTCATACGGAGAATATTAAAGTAAACCAGAAATTTTATTTCAATAAACGACCCTATTTTTTCTTTTTATCTTGTCTAGATGCACATTATTATCCCAATTGATAAGACTCGCAGCGGGAGAAACATCAACTCAATCAGACATCGATTTGGCATTCAATTAATTATGAACATGTGTTAGGGACCAAATTAAATTTTAGCAAAATACAGGGGCTTCATCCTACCATCCTTTAATTAGTCATATTACATGCCACTGTGTCAAATACCAACCTAATTCGATCATTCAAGCTCATTTAATTACATTCACAACATTTCGGGACCAAAACGTAAGAAACAAAACTTCAAGAAGATTCTAAATAACTAAATAACTGCTTAGCGTATCGGTACACTCAACCCTGTACCGATACGCCCTGTACCGAAACAGCTCTAGGTGTTTAAAAATATAAACATGTACCGATACAGTCTTATAAGCGTATCGATACACGAAATTCCAGTAACTAAATTATCCAGCAAGTAATCCTACCACATTGTCTTGCCCAAAACCACCAAAACGCCCATCTGAAACAACTGAAAACATCACCAATTAACTTCCAAACTTAACCCAGCCAAAACCTAACACTTTCAACCATCCATTAACATTGATTAACATCCAAAACCATCATATTACCAACCTTATACCTCCGACATTCACAAAACCACCACAACACCACAAAAACCCAATTCTAGCAACCTAAACAACTAGAGACTCATATAGTTTTGAGATTACCATGCTTAAACCTTAATCTTAACATTATTAAACTTACAAATCATGATTAAAATCAATCTTAAACCCAGAAAAATAGATCCATTACGAAAATTACACAAAATCGTCAATTAAAGTTTGATTTATCCATTTTCTTCAAATTAAAGAGTAAAATACTTGGGAATTTTAATAAAGAACCCTGATTAGAGGAGAAGAACGAAGATTACCACTAATCCCTTGCTTTTCCCTTAATTAACAAGATTTGATTGAAAATCTCAAGAAACCATTGAAACTAGTTAAGGAAAATCCATGCAAATCATTTGGAGATCAAAGTAAAATGAAAAGGAATAAATCTCTAAAAGTTTTGAAAGAAAATAGGTAGTTTTGGTGATGAGAAAATAGAGAGAAATCTTGGAAAATGGGAGTTACGTCAAAATGTGTTTTAAAGATTAACTACCTTTTTAATCAAATTCTTTTTAAACCTTTTAATTAATACACATTTAAAAAAGTCAAGTTAAGGGAATAGTTGATTAAAATTACATTAAGCTCCCTAAAGATTCTAAGCTTTGACTCTTTGCAAAATAGTCATTAAAATAGTTTTTAATTTTTACAATTTAGTCACTAGATCGAAATGTCCACACTCCAATTACCATTTTCCAAAATTTATTTCACCAACCCCTTATACATATTTAAAAAGGATTTAAGAATTTTTCCATATTTTTTTTATCACCCTCCGAACTAGGCTTCCCCTAAACTCATCCTAAAACCAACCCGAGTCTCTAATCTCGATCCAACGGACCTTAAACCCAACCTAAAAACCTCTAGGCCCAAAATCGAGGCGTTACAATCACGCATCCCTCAAAAATCAAAGGCCTCGTTAGATGTAAAAAAGGTGTGTTGTATTAAATAACACTCGTGTATTAAAAAGATGGATGAAAGATGGTTGTTACTACATAAAGATGTTTGGTCATGAAATTCGTGATAAAGTTAAAAGATAAGTGTTATGTATGAATGTGTTGAGAGTGGCAATCGATCGAATAAAACAAAGAGGGGGTGAATTGGATTTTTAAAGAATGTGGACACTAATTGCAAAGGTAGAAATTGCAAGGTGATTTAGAGTGGTTCAACTCCCTTAATTGAGTTTAGATCCACTACCTTAGTGAACACACTAAGGATTTTCCACAAAACCACTAATTTATCTTTCCTTTAAGGATAAGGAGTAACCTTACACAATTCAATAGACTTATACCCCAAAGTCTATTAAATCCTTTCCCTAAAACAAATACAAAGAAGCAAACTAGGAAATCCTCACAAGGAAGGTGTTTGCACAATATAAGCTCTCTCACACACCCAAAGAAACACTAGCAAATGAATTACAATGAAGAACACTTTAGTGTTTACAAGAATGATGGAAAATTAAGCAAAAATTGGATTCTTGATTGCTTGAATGTTTTGATAGACTTTCTTGTTGTTGTTGAGATGGTTTATCCTTGTTTTTGTATCCTCTCTATCAATACTAGCTGTTGGGGATAACATCAAGCTGTCACCTACAAAAAATAGAGCATTTATAAAAGGAGGATCGATCTTTTAAAAAAGGATCGATCCTTTTTCATAAAATATGATTGTTACAATAAAGGGATCAATCCTTTTGCACTTGGAGACTAGAAACAAAAATATAAGTGAAATTGTGTATAAAGGTGTTGACTGTGTAAAAGTTCTATATTTTACCCCCTGTTTAACCCATATTTCTGCTGCATTCAAGCATAATTCATTGCATTTAGGATAGATTTCATTCATACATTACAATTATATTAAATAGCATAGTTTCTACTGAAATTGATTACTTTTGCAGGTAGCTGATGTAGCAGATGTTCGGCAGTGGAGAAGTAGAGCTTGAACACAGGACTGCAGACGAGAAGAAGGATGATGCAATGGCCGCTGTCGTGGCAGCCAATGACGACAGCAATAATGAAGGGAAGAAGTGAAGTGGAGCTCGACAGAAAGAGGAAATTAAGCCGGTCTGTCGTTGAGCACTCTTATATTTTTCTGAGCCCTAGATCAGAATGAAGGCCAAGCCCAAAGTTCAAGGAAGAAACTCCAAGCAAGAAGAGAGGACGAATTAAAGACATCTACTCTGAAGATTTAGTCTTTAATAGAGTTGTACTTTAATTTAAACTTGTATTCTTGCCATATTAGAAAACTTGAACCCAAGGCCTATATAAAGGCATGTAATTCGACCTAGGGAAGGATATCTTATTCTCTAGCCGTCTTCTTCTAAACCCTAGTCGTTTTTCCCCTTCTCATCATGTTCTAAACTTCCCCTAGGGCTAAGGGTTGATTATGTAAATTAGTTGCAAGGATGGTATTGTTTTAGGATTTTTTCTGTTCAATAAAATAGACTTCAAGTTTGCTTATTCTGGTTTTCAACATCTTGCAAGAGTATCGGGAGAGCATTGTGAGATTACACATTTACTTAATATCGAGAGTGTTAAGTATACGAAAGGAATAAGTACGGGTTCTCCAATTTATGGTTGAACTATCTCGGACCTAGGGATAGGACGATGTTAAGTGGCTAAGGAAGAATTCAACAACATCGGTGTTCATCCTTCGATTCACGTCGGGAGGTATCATCAAAGATGTGTTCATCGACAGACTCGGACCTAGGGATAGGCCAAGGCACAGCAGGGATTCTTGCCAAATTTGAAGTACTAAGTTGTGTGTTCGCTGCCGCGACAACAACAGACCGTTGCCGCAGCAGGTGCTGCCGCGACAGGCGCTACAACAGAACAGAGAAGTCCTAGACAGTGAAAACACCTGAACTACGGAGCAAATCAATACCAGCCTACTCTTTATTTTGAATATTTTCCTCTTTTATTTTCAGTATTCTTTATTATTTCGTGACAAACAATTAAACTCTTTCTTTTCCCTCTTGTGCGGGAATCCAAGGTTAAAGCTATTAGCCCAGTCCCTGTGGAGACGATATATGATACTTACGTGTCACTTTACTACTTGCGTCGTGTACATTTGCACTACATTGCGATAGACTCTTTTACACGCAACAAGTTTTTGGCGTCGTTGTCGGGGACTGGAAACATAACTTTACCCTACTTTACTGCACTTTTTAAATTTTTCTGTTTTACTTGGATTGTTCACCCTGTGCTTTTTACAAGGTTTTCTATTTATGCGTAGATCGAGATGAGGAAAGGAACCTGAGTATAAGATAGATCCTGAAATCGAACGCTCGTGCAATCTTAGGAACTGACTCCGACTCGTATTAGCCAGAAATGAATACATTGAAGAACAATTAGAGGCCATGAACAACCAAGGGAATCCCTGAGGTCCTGAAGATTCTGTCGGAGATGGAGGAAACGGACAGCCTGCCGATCCTCCTGCTGCTGCCGCACGCCAGTCATGCCGAGACTACATGATCAATGATCATGTGGAATTAGAGACCACCCTGCCAGATGTGGAAGCTGAGAATTTCGAGCTGAAACCTGTCATGTTCAGCATGATTAATTTCGCTGGCCAATTTAGTGGTGCTGCAACAGAGGATGCTAGGGAACATCTGAAAACGTTCCAGGAAATATGTGGTTCGTTTAGACTACCAGGAGTAAATCCGGAGATACTGAGGCTTCGGTTATTTCCTCATTCATTGAGGGATAGAGCTAAAACTTGGTGCAACAAACTAACGTCGGGTTCAATACGAACTTGGGCAGATTTAACTCGTGAATTTTTGTCTCGTTTTAACCTTTCCCATTTATCTGAGCGATTACGTAACGAAATTGCTACTTTTCAACAGGAAGACAACGAGCCAATGCACAAGGCATGGGACAGGTTTACTACTCTTCTGAGGAATTGCTCGATGCATGGATTCCCTGTTTGGAATCAGGTGATCAAATTCTACAATGCTGCCAACTTACAGCCTCGTATGAGAATCGATTCAGCAGCTAATGGGTTGTTGTTAGATAAAGATCCTGAAGATGCCATGGTAGTATTAAAGAATTTGGCAAAGAATGAGGAGCAATTCCCCACATCAAGGAGAAGTAAACGAGTACTGGTTGTGAAGGATTATGAAGCCGATAATTCCTTAAAGACACAAGTTGCATATCTCACAAAAGCAGTAGAAAACTTTCTGAAGAAGGACTCTCAACATGCCTATGCTACAGAAGAGGTATGTGGAACTTGCAGTTGGAATCATAGTTCGGAGGACTGCCCACTACAGCTAGAAGAAGGGATGTACGTTGGGAACTATAACAAGCAGAACTATAATTCCAACAATTACAATCCCAGCTGGAGAAAAGATCCCAAATTCTCTTGGAGCAACCCAAACAATGCCTTGAACTCTCAAGTACAGAACACTCAAAATCAGGGGCACGTAGACTTCTGACTCGGCAGCAACCGCAACAACAGCCGCAACAGCCACCAGCAGCCACAACTAGTATATTGGAGCAGACCTTGGCTACGTTTATGTCTCAAACAGGAACTTACGTTGAGAACATGAATCACTTCGTCAAGAAGACTGAGTCATTCATGGATAAGACAGAGATGCGGATGACTATCCATGAAGCTACTATGAAATCACTGGAGACACATATGGGTCAAGTTTCACAGCATATTAAACCGAGGTAGAATAGAGGATTCCCAAGCGATACTGAGAACTCTAGACAACCCACACATGAGCAGTGTAAAGCCATCACAACTAGGAGTGGTAAGAAATTACCAGGTCCAGAGAAGAAAGCTGAACCAGTTAAGGAACCAGACCTAGAATCAACTGCCGAGAACGCTGCCCCGGCAGACGACAAACAACCTACTGCCGATACACCTGCCACGACAGTAGAGGGAACAGAGGAGAAAGATGAAGAACCTAAGCCCCATCAGATCCGAATGCAGTAGGAAGGACGCATTGAAGATTATCGTCCTCCACCTCCTTTTCCTTAGCGGTTACAGAAATTGAAACAGGAATCCCAGCTTAAGAAGATCTATGATATTTTTAAGCAGGTCCACATCAATATTCCGCTATTAGATGCTATCAAGGAGATGCCTGGTTATGCCAAATTTCTCAAGGATGCTATGTCAAAGAAATCCAGACTTGGGGAATTTGAGACGATTAAGCTGACAGAAGGATGCATGACTATTCTACACAAGCATCCACCCCAGAAAAAGAAGGATCCTGGGAGCTTCATAATACCGTGCATAATCGGTGATAAATTTGTGGGTGAGGCACTTTGTGATCTAGGTGCTGGTGTTAATTTAATGCCAAAATTTGTATTTCAGAAATTAGGTATTGGACGAGCACGACCCACAACAGTTATGCTGCAGCTGGCAGACCGCTCTTACGTGCAACCGGAAGGGAAAATTGAAGATATTCTGGTAAGAGTGGATAAATTTATTTTTCCTGCTGACTTTCTTGTTTTAGATTGTGAAGCAGATGAGAATGCACCAATCATCCTGGGGCGACCCTTCTTAGCCACAGGAAGATCACTGGTTGATGTAGAGAAGGGAGAACTCACTATGAGAGTGAATGATCAAGAGATCAAGATGAATGTTCTCCAAGCAATAAAGCACGCTGATGCAGAACAAGAATGCAAGGCTATCACTGAAGTTACCCTTAACCAACCCTGCATCAGGTCGGACTGCCATGACATCAAATTTGGCCACTGCCCCAGCAGCCATTTAGAAGTCTGTCACGGCAGCGACGAAGACAGCAGCTCCTCAGACTCTGACATATCTGATATTGAAGATAATGAGGAGGTAAACTAGATAGGCAATTGTCCAGGTAAGTTATTCGAGCCCTTAAACTATACCTCAAATGAACATATCATCCAAAAGCCATCAACTGTAGAACCATCTGTTCTAGATCTTAAGCCCCTGCTAGGGCAGCTCAAATATGTTTTTCTTGGATTAAATGATACGTTGCCCGTAATCATCTCTTCCAAGTTGATGCAGGAACAGGAACAGCAGCTGATAGAGATGCTGCAGCAGCATAAAAAGGCTATTGGGTGGACGATAGATGATATCCAAGGCATTAGTCCGGAACTATGCATAAATAAAATCCTCTTAGAGGATGATCACAAGCCGACCATTGATGCCCAGAGTCGTTTGAATGATGTTATGCGAGAAGTGGTCCGAAAAGAAATTATCAAATGGCTAGATGCTGGGATAATTTATGCCATCTCGGATAGTAAGTGGGTGAGCCCGGTGCAGTGCGTTCTTAAGAAAGGAGGAATAACTGTGGTGACCAACGAAGAAAACGAGTTAATCCCAACTAGGACCGTGACCGGTTGGAGGGTTTGTATGGACTACCGGAAGCTTAACAAAGCTACCCGGAAGGACCACTTTCCCCTGCCTTTTATTGATCAAATGCTTGATAGATTAGCGGGAAAGCCTTATTAATGTTTTCTTGATGGTTACTCGGGTTACAACCAAATAGCCATCGTACTGGAGGATCAAGAGAAAATGACATTCACTTTCCCGTACGGTACTTACGCTTTTCGGAGGATGCCATTTGGACTTTGCAACGCACCAGCAACTTTTCAGAGGTGTATGATGGCTATATTCTCCGATATGGTGGAAGATTTCCTGGAGATATTCATGGATGATTTCTCTGTCTTTGGAGACAATTTTGAAAGCTGCTTAGGCAACCTGCAGAAAGTGCTCGAAAGATGCGAGAAAGCAAACTTGGTATTAAACTGGGAGAAATGTCACTTCATGGTGGATGAAGGGATAGTCCTAGGCCACAAAGTAAGCTGCCGCGTCATAGAAGTCGACAGAGCTAAGATTGAGGTAATTGAAAAGCTGCCGCCACCCAACACAGTCAAGGGAATTCGAAGTTTTTTAGGGCATGCTGGGTTTTATCGAAGGTTTATTGCAAACTTTTCAAAGATCACCAAGCCTTTGTGCCACCTACTAGAGCAGAACCGTCTTTTCGACTTCAATACTGAATGTACTGAGGCATTCAGAATTCTGAAAGAAAAGATGGTAACAGCCCCGATAGTGCAGCCACCAGATTGGAGACTGTCATTCGAAATTATGTGTGATGCTAGTGACTATGCTGTTGGGGCAGCACTTGGGCAGAGGAAGGACAAGCTCTTCCATGTTATATACTATGCCAGCAAAACACTGAACGACGCCCAAGTAAACTACACCACAACAGAGAAGGAATTGTTGGCTGTGGTGTTTTCAATTGACAAGTTCCGATCCTACATACTTGGAACGAAAGTGGCGGTCCACATAGACCACTCTACACTGAAATATCTATTTGCTAAGAAAGACGCAAAGCCCAGACTGATTCGTTGGATTTTGCTGCTGCAAGAGTTTGACATAGAAATCAAGGATAAAAAGGGGACAGAGAACCAAGTTGCAGATCACTTGTCAAGATTAGAGAAGGGAAAAAGTCTCCCAACAGACGAGACACACATACTAGAGACCTTCTCTGACAAACAGCTGTTTGCTGCCACAAGCACTGCCGCGACAGCCATGGTGGCAGGTAAGTTTTCTAAACTCCTCTGGTATGCTGATTTCGTTAATTATTTAGTTAGTAGACTATTTCCTCCTGATCTTAACTATCAAGCTAGGAAGAGGTTCCAAAATGATGTTAAGCATTATTATTGGGACGAACCTCTTCTTTTCAAAATGTGTGCAGATCAGATCATAAGGAGGTATGTACCTCTGGATGAACAGGAAGTTGTGCTTCACCACTGTCATGCTTCACCATATGGAGGACACTTGGGTGGTAACAAAACTGCTGCCAAGGTTTTGCAGTCTGGTTTTTATTAGCCTTCACTATTCAAGGATGCCCAAGCATTCTACAAAAGCTGTGATAAATGTCAACGGACCAGAAACATCTCTAGGAGACATGAGATGCCACTACAAAACATTCTTGAAGTCGAAATCTTCGACGTTTGGGGGATTGATTTCATGGGACCGTTCCCAGCATCATATGAGAATTTATATATCCTTTTGGCAGTGGACTATGTGTCCAAATGGGTAGAAGCGATTGCCACACAGAAAAACGATGCCAAGACTGTTCAGAGGTTTTTGCACAAGAACATTTTTTCCAGATTTGGCATCCCTAAGGCGATCATCAGTGATGAAGGGAGGCATTTTGATAATAGGGTAATAGCTGCTGCCTTAAAGAAATATGGTGTCAAACATCGGATCGCAACAGCTTACAACTCTCAGACCAATGGACAGGCCGAAATATCCAAAAAAGAGGTAAAGAACATTCTTGAAAAGATGGTTAAACCAACTCGGAAGGACTGGTCTCTACACCTCAATGATGCCTCATCCTCCCTTTCTGGGATATTAGGCTTCCGAGAGGAGCGACTCTCATTCCTATTTTCTATCCAATTTAAAGGTGGCTCTCTTTAACTCACTAACTCACCATGCTTCATCCTCCCCTCTCTTCTTATCTCAATCATGCATTAGAAGTGTGGCAATCCTTGAAGAAAGGTTAACCCCGATAGGCGGGATATAATCTGAAGACAAATTCATCCTTCCGTGTATGGTCCAAATGGTCTTTTATGGCTTGTAATGTTGGATAAAGCTCATGGCTACGAAAGAAAGGGTAAAAAGTCCCAAACAAGTGTTTAAGGGTGGTGAAACCAAGGATCAATTTTTCCAACTGGAAGTCTCATTATGCTCAGATGAAATGCTATTTCTTTTCTTTATTTCTTTGGATCGCTCTAGACTGTTCCTCTTTTTTTGGGGTTTTCACCCTAGAGTTCATTTTCTTTCATCAAGTGTAGTTTTGGATCAATTTGCACCTTCGCATTGTATTAGTTCAGGCTTTTGATCAAAGGTGAACAATCTTTCGAGGCTCATCTAAGCAGGGATTCATTTGGATAGGGAATCCTCTTGTCCCTTTTCTTTATCTGCTTCTCTCCTTTTAAAAAATTGCACTTTTCACTTTAGTGCTTTTGCTTTTGATTTCTTCAACTTTTATGTCGGTAATCTTTTGACTTGATTTGGGTAGCTCTTTGAGCACATACTTTTCTTTTGTTGTTTCCTTTTGATGTTTTTGCCGCTTAAACTGAAAATGTATTCAATGCATCTATTCTCTTTTATTGCCCTTCAAGGCCTCATCTTTATAGCATAATCAGAATCCCATGTCATTTACTTGTCCATAGACTTCTATCCTTTTTGTCCCCCGGTGTAGGGGTGATCCTTGGTTTGGGTTCGATCAGAAGAAAAAAGAGTTCAACAAGCTCAAACGGAGATAACAATGGATATTTTTTATATTCTTTCTATGTGACTGGAATTGAAGGAATGCCAAATGTCCTCCCATACACTGATATCAAAATTGGTCTTTAGGTGGTAGAAGTTTTAGGGTTATCACTTCATTCAAAAACCTTAGACATCAATGCCCGAGAGGCAAAATTCACTCAATGGGAGTGGCCCATTATTCCTTAACACTCATTGTCATTCCTCCCTTGGCCTAAGTAGAGCATAGGGTTTTCATATTTATAATGTCCTCGCAACATTCGGTCTTTTAGAAAAAAATTCTTTTTTTTAAATTGAATTAAAGTTAATCTCAAAAAGTATATACGTGTGTAATTGGAAAACAAGAGTAAGCTTATGAAATGTTTAAAGACTTAAGGAATACCAAAATATTTTCTAAATAACAAAATGAAACTTTCATTATGATAAAAATAACTATACTTTTCGTTTGAGACAATCTACAACTTAGCTTATTCCTTTTGCATTTTCCCAAATGCAAAGAGATCAACGGATTTGAATTGCCTTTACCGGTAGCCGTTTGCTCCAGGCTAGTTGTACCATTCCCCTAGGTACAATCAGTTTTCACCATTAATGAGGATTGGATTTTTGCAAAGTATTTATTTCCCTTCGACCATTCGTAAAAATAGATTTTCGATGGACATTTGAATTATCCATTGTCTTAAACTTTGTGGTATTTAAGCACGTTGTGCCAACATTTCTGTCGGACTTGCCCAAACATCGCTTCTTCTTTCACAAAGCGATGTAATGTCTCCAATTCACTTTTCTTGAATCGAGACTTGCATTTTTTCCAAATGCACAGAGATCAACGGGTTTGAATTGCCTTTACCGGTAGTCATTTGCTCCGGGCTAGTTGTACCATTCCCCTGGGTACAATCAGTTTTCACCAATAATGAAAATTGGATTTTTGTAAAGGATTTATTCTCCTCATATACGGTAATGTCTCCCTTTTATTGTGAACCAAATGTTCTCGAAGCTATTCAAACTTATCCATCCTAGCCACTAGGTCATTCATGCTTCTAAAGCTGCACTGGCTAGAAACCGTTCCCTTGTCCATTCTTTCCTCTCTCTTTCTCTCTTTCTTTCTCTCGGATGAGTGTTCTCCCCAATTTGTAATGATGCGATGAAATGCCTTCAGCAAATTTTAATGTCCAATGATGGATGTATTATGGACTCAAATTAACAAATGCATGATCATGAGATGGATGCATGATTGACGATGCTGCTTTGAAATGATATATGCTACAAATGTTACAAATGTATGCAAGTCAAAGGTGTTGGTCATATAATTGATTCCTCTTAGGTAAAATTTCATTTGAACGTAAAAGAGGATCCTCGTTACAAGATAGTCATAGCAAAAGTCCTACGGGTACCCTTCTTGCCCCCGAATCATGTTCAAGGAAATGAAAACTTCAGCCAAAAATTGTTGGGGCCGGATTTGCTTTCTTCTCTAGAAATTCAAGACCCTCTAAAACTATTGGTATCAAGTCCCGGAAAACAAGCTATTTCCTCGAAGCTGAATCCATCTCTTGACTTAATCCATGCCCTTTCCGGTCTCCACGCTCTTTCCAACCGCCTCTTTGCACTTGGTCGGGTAGTTTCGTGACTTTGGAAAATTAGATTTAGAATATATTATGTATTATACTTGGTAACTAGGAAAAGCCTTGAGATATATATATATATATATATATATATAAGGAAAATAAAATAATAGAAAAACGGCATAATGGGGAATTGATTGACAAATCTCAAAACAATATCAAAGGTAAGGCATAAAATTAGGAAATGGGTTATTCGGTGATTAATTAACAAAATAAAAGAGTTATATCATATGGGGATTTAGCGTGAGTAAAAAGAAGAGACTTAGAAACCAGATCCAGGTTTAGGGATTTTATTCCCATTTTAGTTTTACCCTTTTTTCTCTCAAACAAGCCCACGCCATCGAGCTTTCGCCGTCGGCGCCGCTCCAACGCGATTTTTGGCCATGCAAGACCACCACGAGAGTGGTCTTGGCATTCTCCTCCTCTTTATCGGAGTAGATTCCATGAATGGTGTCTGATCGTTGAGAAAAAGGGCTGAAACGCTTCGGTTTTCCCTCACTGGATCCTAGTCATCCACCGTTAGATCTTCGCGATTTTCGGATATGACGTTCGCCTCACCGGGATGAAGCCCTTTACCGCTGGGATTGTCGGAACGAAACTCTGATCACCGGCGGTCGTTGAATTGAAAGTAAATAAATTTTTTCTTTATATTCGAAATAAAAAACGAAGGAGCCAAAAATATCTCTAAAATTTCTATTGTATTGATTTCTTTTTTGAAACAGTTACAATGATTTTTTTCTCTCTAAAATCGGATCCCCATTTTTTCTTACAAAGTATGCTCTGTCATGTCTCTCCTCTCTCGGGTTTACCTTGCTTCTCTCTCCAAAAAACCCCCCTTTTTTACATTAGTTTTCTCGGTTTTTTTATACCGAGACTACATCCATGTAAAACAAAGTCAGTACATTATCTCTCTTTTCCTCTGATCTTATGTTTAGTTGACTTTGTGCGTTGCCTATTGCTGATTCTCTGCTTTTCTTTTTTGTTTTGTTTTAATTCCGTTTTTGGGTATTTTGACCTTGTCTTTTCACCATGTGGCACGTTTGGGTTCCTGAAATGGGAGGGACACGGTGACAGTCGGCGTGCCGATTGCAGGAGACGGTCGTGGCTTGGCACGCGCACGTCGGGTAGAGTAATGGTCGCACGTGCAAGGGAGACGTTGGTTCGTGCGGCGCTGGGGCAAGGGCGACACCTTCATTAGGGTTTTGTTCTGAGGCTACATCTGGACCGTCAGATCTCAGCATATTTGTCGGCTGCGGAGAGGGGCGGATGCATCAAAAGAAAGGATGAAATTAGGGTTTCTTTTTAGTTGCTGGGCTATGTATTATTTGGGCTTTTATTTTGTAATGGACTATGTGTAATGGACCTTATTATTATTTTTTAGACTCTTATTATTAATCAAAATGGGCTTTTATTTATTATGTTCAATTTTTATTATAATTATAATAGTAATATTCAATAATAATAATAAGTATACTAATAATAATAAAAATAATAAAGATAAATATAATAATAAATAAAAATAATAACAATAATAATATGACAATAATGGTAAATAGTAATAATCAATATAATAATAGTAAATGATAGTCATGATAATGATAATATTTATAATAGTAATAATGCGAAACAGTAGTAATAATATAAGGTAATAGTAGTATTATTTATACCTACATACATATATATGTGTGTATATATATATATATATATATATTTCTTTTTTCCATTTTTTTCTTTTTTAATTACCTAATAGCCCTAGTAAGCCCAAGGTAAACACAAATTAAAGGAGGTTCAAGGTCCGGGCAAAATTAGTGATTACAACTGCCCCTCTTTGCTTATAATTGTGGAACAAGAATAAAGCAAAGACCATAAGCACTAATTTTGTCCTACTTTACTGTTGGACGGTTTACTCCCGACGCAGCCACGCGATTCCAAGTAATTCCTCTTCCCAAAGCCTTTCGATCGTAGATTCTCCCCTAGATGCCCCGAACAGATAGACAGAGAGTTTTTTTCTAGATTTCTTTTTCTATTTCTTTTTCTTTCTTCAGATTTCCATTCTCCAAGTGCTCGAACGGATAGGCGAGTTCTATTCTCCAAGTGCCCGATTAGATGAGTATATTCCAAATAGCTTTGTCTTCCTTTTTTCATAAGAACAAGCTGGTCATCCAAACAACTTTGCCTTCCCTTCACGGTCAAAAAGCAAGTTGTCCATTTCGTGGTCAAAAAGCAAGCTGAAACTCCAAATATCTTTGCCTCCCCTTTACGGCCAAAAGGCGAACTTGGGCGTCCAAGTGGACTTGCTTTCCTTTCATGGCCGTAAAGCAAACTAGTCATCACTAATTTTGTCCACCTTCCTCGTCGGACCATTTGCTCCCCCTGAGCTGCAACGCGCTATACCGAGCAATTTCTTCTCTAAAGCTTTAAGAACATGAGTTCTCTCTCCATAGAACTCATTTCCTTGGCGTATTCCTCGAGTGGCAGTTTTTCCTATATAGAACCCTCGTCCTCGTATTTCTGAAATCAAATATCTCCAAATCCTCTCTCTGTAGGACCCTCCGCTTTCGAGATCCTGAAGCCTTAGGATTCTGAGTTCTTTCTCCATAGAACTCCCCTTCCTTAGAGTACTCTTCGAGTAGTAATTCCTTCTCTATTGAAATCCTCTTTGAAATCAAGGATCTACAAGTCCCTTCTCCGTATGACCCTTCACATTCGAGATCCTGAAGTTGCGACTTCCTCCTATATAGAGCTTGTTTGAACCCTTTCTCTGTAGGATCCTTTATCTTGAAATCTTTCGGCAAGCTTGAAAGCTTTCATTTGAAATCCATGAGTGGCGAATATGAAGACTTCTCATGACATTCTGGAGCGGCGGCATGAAAGGCTTCGCCCGAAATCCTTTTAGTTCTCGCTTTATCGTTTTCTCCTCATCCCGAGAGGTATTCGATTTGTCTTTCAAAAATCTTTGAAAAGAGATAAAATTCTATGATGGTGTGAGTTAGCATGCTCCTATCTTAGGGATGCCTAACTACTCGTGATACATGACTGAGGTTTCCAAGTTATTTAAACATATTAATTCTATTGACATCGTGTCCTTTGGTGCTGCTTCTTGCGTTGATTGCACCTCTTCTTGGTTCTACCGAACCCTTGTTCTTCTTCTTCTCATCTTGATCCACTTTTGGAATTGCCTACCTCAAAGTACCCATTCGGGTTTTCACTTTGAACCCCTTTACCTTTTTTTTTCTTTTTTTTTCTTTTTTATGCTATTTTTTTCTTTCTTTTCTCCTTCTTTCTTTTTTTACTGACTTTTGATTGCTCGAATAGATAGGCAGATTTCCATTCTCCAAGTGCCTGAACGGATAGGCGGGTTCTATTCTCCAAGTGCCTGAATAGATGAGCAGGTTTCCATTCTCCAAGTGCCTGAACGGATAGGCGGTTTCTATTCTCCAAATGCCCGAATAGATGAGCATATTTCATGTATCTTTGTCTCGAGCTTTGAGTATCTGTTTCCTTTGCTCTAAAATCCTTTGGCTTTGAGTTTCTGTCTTGTTTGCCATGAGCTTTGAGTATCTGCCTCCTTTGCTCTGAAGTTCTTGGGATTTGAGTTTCTGTCTCCTTTGCCCTGAGCTCTGGGTATTTGCCTCCTTTGCTCTAAAATCCTTTGGCTTTGAGCTTCTGCCTCCTTCTCTATGAGTTTTCGCCTTAATCCCCAAAGTGCCTTTTGGGTTTTCACCGTGTCTCCTCTTCTCTTCTTTGTCCTCTTTCTTTTTCTTTTTCTCTTTTTGGGCACTCATTTGAGTTTTCATCTTGAAGTCAACTTCTACCTTTGACGTCAAAAGCGTCTCTTCTGAATTTCGCTCCTTTGCCTCAAAGTGCCTTTTGGGTTTTCGTCTCGGCTTCTCTTCTTCTTCTTTTCTATCTTCCTAATTTTCTTAGGCATGTCTTCGTCGCCTTTTGTCGAGTTGATTTCAGAAAATACTTATTGTCTCATCTTGGTGCGCGGCGCACGCAGTCCTTCTCGGGACATTCCTTCCGGCAAGATGCTTAGGCTATGAGGCTAACTTCTGTTCCCCGATTCTCAACTTCAAAATTTCTACCCTCATGTTCTATTCTAATATTTCTTAGCGAAGGTCGACTTCGTAGCTCAACATTTCAACGAAGACGGTCTTGATAATTTAACTGGAGGTATTAGTAATGTTTGAACCTCCGAGGGTGCCCCTCCGGGTACTTATGGCTTTACCTCGAGCCACGATCAGCCCGCTTGTTCATTCCAATGGAGAAGACTTATACAAGTGATTGGGTAAAAATAATTTTATTATGTAAATATGCATTTTAAAGAATCATGTCAAGTGAAAATCAAGTTTGGGGTCTTTGAAAAAAGGTTTACCCGAGTGACATTTTCCGAATGTTGCAGGGATGCACATATGAAATCTTTTCTGGGCTATTAGGCTTCTGAGAGGAGCGACTCTCATTCCTATTTTCTATCCAATTTAAAGGTGGCTCTCTTTAACTCACTAACTCATCATGCCTCATCCTCCCCTCTCTTCTTATCTCAATCATGCATTAGAAGTGTGGCAATCCTTGAAGAAAGGTTAACCCCGATAGGCGGGATATAATCTGAAGACAAATTCATCCTTCCGTGTATGGTTCAAATGGTCTTTTATGGCTTGTAATGTTGGCTAAAGCTCATGGCTATGAAAGAAAGGGTAAAAAGTCCCAAACAAGTGTTTAAGGGTGGTGAAACCAAGGATCAATTTTTCCAACTGGAAGTCTCATTATGCTCAGATGAAATGCTATTTCTTTTCTTTTTTTCTTTGGATCGCTCTAGAATGCCCCTCTTTTTTGGGGTTTTCACCCTAGAGTTCATTTCCTTTCATCAAGTGTAGTTTTGGATCAATTTGCACCTTCGCATTGTATTAGTGCAGGCTTTTGATCAAAGGTGAACAATCTTTCGAGGCTCATCTAAGCAGGGATTCATTTTGATAGGGAATCCTCTTGTCCCTTTTCTTTATCCGCTTCTCTCCTTTTACAAAACTGCACTTTTCACTTTAGTGCTTTTGCTTTTGATTTCTTCAACTTTTATGTCGGTAATCTTTCGACTTGATTTGGGTAGCTCTTTGAGCACCTACTTTTCTTTCGTTGTTTTCTTTTGATGTTTTTTTCGCTTAAACTGAAAATGTATTCAATGCATCTATTCTCTTTTATTTCCATTCAAGGCCTTATCTTTATAGCATAATTAGAATCCCATGTCATTTACTTGTCCTTAGACTTATATCCTTTTTGCCTCCGGTGTAGGGGTGATCCTTAGTTTGGGTTCGATCAGAAGAAAAAAGAGTTCAACACGCTCAAACGGGGACAACAATGGGTATTTTTTATTTTCTTTCTATGTGACTAGAATTGAAGGAATGCCAAATGTCCTCCCATATACGAATATCAAAATTGGTCTTCAGGTGGTAGAAGTTTTAGGGTTATCACTTCATTCAAGAACCTTAGACAACAATGCCCGAGAGGCAATATTCACTCAATGGGAGTGGCCCATTATTCCTGAACACTCATTGTCATTCCTCTCTTAGCCTAAGTAGAGCATAGGGTTTTCATATTTATAACATCCTCACAACATACGGTCTTTTAGAAAGAAAAAAAAAATTCTTTTTTTAAAATTGAATTAAAGTTAATCTCAAAAAGTATATACGTGTGTAATTGGAAAACAAGAGTAAGCTTATGAAATGTTTAAAGAATTAAGGAATACCAAAATATTTTCTAAATAACAAAATGAAACTTTCGTTATGATAAAAATAACTATACTCTTCGTTTGAAACAATCTACAGCTTAGCTTATTCCTTTTGCATTTTTCCCGAATGCAAAGGGATCAACGGATTTGAATTGCCTTTACCGGTAGTCGTTTGCTCCAGGCTAGTTGTACCATTCCCCTGTGTACAATCAGTTTTCACCAATAATGAGGATTGGATTTTTGCAAAGGATTTATTTCCCTTCGACCATTCGTAAAACTGGATTTTTTATGGACATTTGAATTATCCATTGTCTTAAACTTTGCCATATTTAAGCATGTTGTGCCAACATTTCTGTCGGACTTGCCCAAACATCACTTCTTCTTTCATGAAGCGATGTAATGTCTCCAATTCAGTTTTCTTGAATCGAGACTTGCATTTTTCCCAAATGCACAGGGATCAACGGGTTTGAATTGCCTTTACCGGTAATTATTTGCTCTGGGCTAGTTGTACCATTCCCCTGGGTACAATCAGTTTTCACCAATAATGAAAATTGGATTTTTGTATAAGATTTATTCTCCTCATATACGGTATTATCTCCCTTTGATTGTGAACCAAATGTTCTCGAAGCTACTAGCCACTAGGTCATTCATGCTTCTAAAGCTGCACTGGTTAGAAATCGTTCCCTTGTCCATTCCTTCTTCTCTCTTTCTCTCTTTCTCTCTCTCGGATGAGTGTTCTCCCCAATTAGTAATGATGCGATGAAATGCCTTAAGCAAATTTTAATGTCCAATGATGGATGTATTATGGACTTAAATTAACAAATGCATGATCATGATATGGATGCATGGCTGACGATGCAGCTTTGAAATGATATATGCTACAAATGTTACAAATGTATGCAAGTCAAAGGTGTTGGTCATATAGGTGATTCCTCTTAGGTCAACTTTCACTTGAACGTAAAGGAGGATCCTCGTTACAAGATAGTCATAGCAAAAGTCCTACGGGTACCTTTCTTGCCCCGAATCATGTTCAAGGAAATGAAAACTTCGGCCAAATATTGTTGGGGCCGGATTTGCTTTCTTCTCTAACAATTCAAGACCCTCTAAAACTGCTGGTATCAAGTCCTGAAAAACAAGCTATTTCCTCAAAGCTGAATCCATCTCTTGACCTAATCCATGCCCTTTTCTGGTCGTCACGCTCTTTCCGGTCGCCTCTTTGCACTTGGTCAGGTAATTTCGTGACTTTGGAAAATTAGATTTAGAATATATTATGCATTATACTTGGTAACTAGGAAAAGCCTTGATATTATATATATATATATAAGGAAAATAAAATAATAGAAAAACGGCATAATGGGGAATTGATTGACAAATCTCAAAACAATATCAAAGTTAAGGCATAAAATTAGGAAATGGGTTATTCGGTGATTAATTAACAAAATAAAAGAGTTATGTCTTATGAGGATTTACATGTGAGTAAAAAGAAGAGACTTAGAAACCAGATCCAGGTTTAGGGATTTTATTCCCATTTTAGTTTTACCCTTTTTTTCTCTCAAACAAGCCCACGCCATCGAGCTTTCAGGCCGCCGCCGCTTCAACGCGATTTTCGGCCATGCAAGGCCACCACGAGAGTCGTCTTGGCATTCTCTTCCTCTCTATCGGAGTAGATTCGCCGAAAGGTCTCCAATCGATGAGAAAAAGGGCTGAAACGCTTCAGTTTTCCCTCACTGAATCCTAGTCGTCCACCGTTGAATCTTCGCGATTTTCGTATATGACGTTTGCCTCACCGGGATGAAGCCTTTCACCGTTGGGATCGTCGAAACGAAGCTCCGATCACCGGCGGTCGTTGAATTGAAGGTAAATAAAATTTTTCTTTATATTCGAAATAAAAAACGAAAGAGCCAAAAATATCTCTAAAATTTCTCTTGTATTGATTTCTTTTTTGAAACGGTTACAATGATTTTTGTCTCTTTAAAATTGAATCCCGCTTTTTGCTTACAAAGTATGCTCCCTCATGTCTCTCCTCTCTCGGGTTTACCTTGTTTCTCTCTCCAAAAAAATCCCCCCTTTTACATTGGTTTTCTCAGTTTCTTTTATACCGAGACTACATCCATGTAAAACAAACTCAGTACATTATCTCTCTTTGCCTCTGATCTTATGTCTAGTTGACTTTGTGTGTTGCCTCTTGCTGATTCTCTACTTTTCTTTTTGTTTTGTTTTAATTCCATTTTTGGGTATTCTGACCCTGTCTTTTCTCTCTGTGACATGTTTGGCTTCCTGAAATGGGAGGGACACGGTGAAAGTCGACGTGCCGATTGCAGGAGACGGTTGTGGCTTGGTACTCGCGCGTCGGGCAGAGTAATGGTCACGCGTGCAAGGGAGACGCTGGTTCGTGCGGCACTAGGGCAAGGGCGACACCCTCATTAGGGTTTTGTTCTGAGGCTACATTTGGACCGTCAGATCTTAGCAGATCTGACGGCTGTAGAGAGGGGCGGTTGCATCAAAAGAAAGGATGAAATTAGGGTTTCTTTTATAGTTGATGGGCTATGTATTATTTGGGCTTTTATTTTGTAAAGAACTATGTGTAATGGACCTTATTATTATTTTTTGGACTCTTATTATTAATCAAAATGGGCTTTTATTTATTATGTTCAATTTTTATTATATTTATAATAGTAATATCCGATAATAATAATAATAAGTATACTAATAATAATAATAGTAATAAAGATAAATATAATAAAAAATAAAAAATAATAACAATAATAATATGATAATAGTGGTAAATAGTAATAATTAATATAATAATAGTAAATGATAGTCGTGATGATGATAATATTTATAATAGTAATAATACTAACAGGGTAGTAATAATATAAGGTAATAGTAGTATTATTTATACCTACATACAGATATATGTGTATATATATTTTTTTCTTTTTTCCATTTTCTTTTTTCTTTTTATTTACCTAATAGCCCTAGTAAGCCCAAGGTAAACACAAATTAAAGGGGGTTCAAGGTCCGGACAAAATTAGTGATTACAAGAAGACAACCTCAAGCAAGACCCTTTCTATTTTCTGGAAAAAAAAGGAACCTCAAAACCCATTTTTTAACTCGAAAGCAGTTGCAAAAAAAGGGATCTCTTTCAACCGACTCACCCTTCAAAGGCATGGGAAGGTCGGGATTATCTTCGGTGAAAGAACGGAGGCCATCTCAATAAGATGAAACGGAAAGGTAAAAACAAAAATCTTTTCTTTCTCTTTTTTATGCGATGCGATGATAAAGATGAAAAAGATTACCTCTGCAATTATTTCTTGCTTGTATTTCTCTTTGTATTTCGAAAAAAGGATCCTCATTACATTACTGTTCTTTCGGCTTTATAGTCCGAGATTACAAGGTTTTTCTAATTACATAAAAACTGCGAAAAAATGCCATTGGTTGCTGGTATTTTTGTTTGCATTCGTTCTGAAATTCGTTAGACATTCCTTTGCCGCACTCGTCCTTTCCTGACACTTTTGTTTTTTTTTTTTTGTATGCTTGGCTGTTGGAGGAGAGGACGGGGACCAAGGGTTGTTGCGGCTGACGTGGCTGTACGGATCGTATGTGGAAGCCGAACGGGTGAGCGGTGGCTTGCACGTGCATGTTTCGGGAGACGGTGAGTCGCGCGTGGATCATACTCGCATGGAGAAGCAATCCTGGCCTCTCGTTCAAGCTAGATCCAACGGTTGGTGTTCTTGCTGCGCAAGGGCATCCCACGAGTCTGAGGTGCTTCGCACGAACCGCACGTGTGAGCCGAGGCAGCTGAAGAGTCCCGGTTTTGGACCGTAGATCCGGCTGTGATCTTGCAGCGCACAAATGGGGTGAGACATGTTAGGGTTATCAGATTGGGGTGGTAGCTGGGCCAAACGGGCCTCGTGTAGTTTTAATTAAATTTTTAAATGGACTGTTAATATTATTTTTATTTGGGCTTTAATTAATTGGGCTGTTACTTTTATTTAAACTATCTCTTTGTTTAATATAATAATTATAATAGTAATTATAATACTAATGGTAATAATAATATATGATAATAACGAGGATGATTCGTATTAAAAATAATAATAATTAATAGTAATAGTAATATGTAACTTCGAGATATATATATATATATATATATATATATATATATATATATATATAAGAAGACAATATCAAAAATAACTATAGTAATAAGGTTAATAATGGAATTAATTATAACATATAGTAACACTTAGAAAATAAATAATATTCATATGTATCCATCACTTTACAATAGTAGTGTAATAAACAAAGCCCATTATAAACACTTTATGAAAAAATTAATGATTACAACATGATAAAAACGTAAAATAACGTCAAATATATCGACTATTAGTTGGTTTAGTGGAATGAGATGTTAGATCGTTTAACTAACGTAAAATATTTGAATAGTGTTGTTGTGAATGAACAAGCAAGAAATTTTTATAGTACTTGATCTGAATTAGTTGACTAATGAATTAAATACCGACGATTATGCCAAAAACAATGTAAAATGTGAGATCAAATAGGTTAAAACACAATATCTTGAAATTGTTGTGTGGTTGGATGGTGTAGGAAATTTGGAAAGTTTATGACTTGGCCAAGGAAATGAATGAATCCTGTTTGAGAGGTATGGCCGTAATTTGGGAGAAATTCTATGTACTTTTCTGGTGCCCTATCTATCTCTGTCTCAACATTAAAAAGTTATATTTGAAGCTCTAATCTTAAATTCTAGATCTTAAATCATAAAACCTAAACTCTAAAAATACATCAACACCAATACCCTAAACATAAACTCTAATCCTAAACTCTAAATTTTTTTAATGTTGGGGTATAAATAGGGGCATCTATTCGATTTTGGGAACCATTATGTTGCTGGTATTTGAATATAATGAAAAAAATGGAGAAAGCCTTGTTAGGACATAGGTGTGCCCTTGATAAATGGTTTGATAGGCTGAATCCTTGGTCTGAAAATTTTGTGGTCGATAGTCGTCGGATATGGCTATCGTGCTTAGGTGTTCTTATTAATGCGTGGTTCTTGAAACATTGTTGAGAGATGGGGGAACTCTTCTGCATGTATTATAAAACAAAGGCTCTTGCCATCGGTAAATTTCACATTGCCTAAAACCACAAGCGTATCGATGACATTGTTGACTTGAAGGTTGTAATAATATATATTAAATGTATAAGACTAATTTAATAATTAATACTAATATTTAATTTACCAACAGGTTGGTTCAAGTGGTAAACAGCTCGATATTGCTTAAGTAGGTCTCGAGTTTAAGACGTTGTGTATGCAGAAAATCTCTAGTGGGGGACTCACTCGCCAAAGTCAGGTGTGCGACGCGAATCGATTCAGATTAGTCAGGGCAAAGCCCTAAAAACCGGAAGGGCAACCAAAAGAAAATATTGATATCAAACTTAGAAACCTTGATTAAGCTCGTGAGCTGTTTAAATTGGGTATTTGGTGCTCAAATTTGTCTTGATCGATAATTGGAGTTGTTTGAGATCGAGCTCGACTTGATAATTACAATCTATTTCCAGTTTTTTGAGTAAAACTCAAATAGCGTATGAGCACACATGTCTCATTTACACTGAACCAATTATTTTAAAAACCAAAACTTCCCCCTAACCGTCGCAACCCGGTCATTAACCCATCTCCATATGTTGTCAAGTGTCAACTAACAAAAACTGTTAAACTCCTATAAATACTGAATCTCACTCTCAAGGGCCTCGAGTCTCAACCGCATTTTCCACCTCAATTCTTTATTTATTTCCCGAGAAAATGAGAGAAATTCCTCCACATTTAAGGTAGCCAATGTGGTAATCAATTGGAGCCAAACTCTGGGAATCATCTGAGCTGAAATAGATTGACTAAAAACAGTGATATAACTTGGAGTAAAAGTTTGAGGGGGGAATTTAAAATTCTTTAAAGTTTGGAGGTTTAAATGAAATTTTTTTTTAAAAAAATGAAGGTTTAATTAAAATTTTTAATAACTTTGAGAGATGCAATAAAAAAATTAAAAAAAATTATTTAAAAATATTTAAAATTTAATATGAATTTCTAAAAATATTAAAGGTGAACTCGATATGCTGCCGGAGTCAAGGATATGCTTGAGAGGTATCACCAAAGGAGCTTGAGCATCCTTTTTATATCAAAACGAACACCTGCTCTGCTGTATCCATGACAGCCAAACTCACGGTTACGGGCATGACTGGCTGGTGGCGTCCGGTGTGGTTAAATATGTGTTAGATATGATATGTTCAATTTATTCAATTTTTCATATATCTGCAGAATCGTACCATTATACCATATCCAACTGTGTATTGGACACAAGTGTTAAATATAGAAGGCTTTACATTCACCTTTCAAAAAATTAATACCAATTCAATTTCAAATTCAATGAAGACAAGTAGTTGTTGTAATCTTTACATTTTCTAACCTTCAGGACCAGGTTAGTTAGCATGAAAAACAGAAGAAGAAGAAATAACTCCCTTGGAGCTCGGTTAAGAAGAGAGAAGTTGAACCTCGAGTTATTGATATCCCAGTAAAGTCCGATTTCGTCATCCTGCTTAAGATGTCTCCTCTTCACAAAGTCGGGAATCCATTTACTGATGAGAACATAAGCTCCATTATTCCACTGCTTGAAAACCAATCCATGTTCTGTGTTTGTATCACAGTCATAAACCCAAACCTTCAAGCCTTGAGGAATCTGTGTTTCTTGATCCTCGTCCCAATGTGGCAAGATATGGGATACCACCAATTCCGTTGACAACAGCAGCCTTGACATGTCGCTCAGATCGCTCTTCGTAAGCCTCTTCTTTATGCACCATGGATCATGCCAAACCCTCAACTCATTCATCCTCCTGGTTTCTGTTTTGACCCTTCTCTTCTTGTTTACGGTGGCACAATCCATTGCCTTTCTCTTCTTGTTTACGGTGGCACAATCCATTGCCTTTCTCTTCTTGTGGGATGTTAAACCATCGGTCAGAGCCAGAGTAAGGTCTCTGTCAAAATCTTTCGTAATGCTACAGCTTTTGTTGAGATTCTGGTCACCGACTTCAAGCCCCCAACTTCCGTTCACCGCAAGAGATAATTCCAACGACATATCAGTCTGTTCCTGCGACAAAGCACCGCTCTTCTTCTCCATGCACATCATATTAGGGACGCTTTCTTTGTACGCAATTACTTGTTTCCCCTTGTCGGTTGACATATTATCACTGGAAAGGGACAATTGCAAGGAGACTCCTCCGTCAGTACCGGCATTGCTCTTCTCCGTTGTACCTTCTGATTCCTTGCAATGGATTTCTTGGCGTTTCTTCCCCATGTCGGTATGATCAAGTGAGAGAGACAAATCCAAGGAAACATGGGTGTCTTCATGAACTGGGTTGATGTTGATCTCTCTTGCCCTCATGTCTTCGCCTTCGCCTTCGCCCAGTACTCCCATGAAATCAAAAAGCACGACTTGTTTGCCGTCCTCCATTGTTACTTGAAACACAAACACTAGATGTTCTGCTATTACAGATTAGCAACCCAACTGGTTTTGTATTGAGAATATTTTGCTACAAATATATGGTAATAGTACTACTACTAGGGTTTATATACAGAGATGGTTTCTTGATTCTAGTTGGAAAAGGATTTCAAATTTTCAATCTTTTTCCACAAGTAATAGGTTTATTAGTGTTGACTTAGTCAACCACCGTTGTTTCTTCTTCCTCTTCTTGATAATTAAAAAGGAGAGATAACGGCTAATAAGCCCTACCGCCTTTGTTAATCTATCAAGATATGGTAGAGAAATAAGATTTTTTTTCCAGTTTAAAATAAATTCTTGTAATTAATGAAAATAAGTTGATTTAATGAGTTGAGATATTAAGTCATTTAAATAATATTTAAATTTTAAATATTGATTAAATTGAGTTTAAAAAATTGTTTTTAGGTTAATTTTTTGTAATATTTAATCTGAATTAATCGGTTAATAAATCAAATAAAAGTAGTTTTATTAAAAAAATTATTGTAATTAAATGAAACATTTTTATATCCGAGTACTACTTTGCCACAATTAAATGGACATGCGGAATAATTTTTTATAAACTTATTTTATAAAACAATCATTGATTTTTGTTAAATAATTATATATTCAATTAATTTTGGAGTTATGAAATACATAGCATTATCCATACACCCAATATGTCTAAAAGTTGTTGTTAGTTAAATTGTAGTCGAGGTAGGGTTTCTAACTGAATATATTGTAATGGCACTCCATTAAAAATAATTTCAAACAAAAACTTTAAAACTAATTACAAATAGTTACATTTTGAAAAAATAAATAAATAGTGGTCTCGGTAAAAAAAATGATGTTCATCTTGAGACTTAGGTTCAAATATTTTTTTTTATGTCTGTTATCAAATAGTTAAGAAAAGTATGAACATATATATATATTACATGTAATCACTTGACTATTAAAAAAAATAGTTGAACTTTTAAAGGGTGATGTTACATCCCTCGTGAGGGAAACATGCTAACTGATGTAATGACGAAGATGACGTGAAAGCAGCCGTTTGAATTTCGAGAATTTCATAGTTCCCACATACATTTCTAAATGTATTATATAAAGATTATATCGTTTGAAGTTGTCAGGTTATGTTAACCATTTAGTCTTACTTCTCTATTCATTAAAAAAATGAACTACTATAAAAGAAAATTAAAGTTGAACTCGCGTGATAAAATATAATAAAAATTACATGTTTCTTTTACAATAAAAAAAATAGAGAAAGCAATAACCCAAACATGGCGATGAAGTTGCTGGCATTGGCATAATTAATTTATGGCAAAAGCCTTATTAAGTCTAATCCCATATTTGCAGAATCTTTATTGCAGAATAATATGTAAGAAAATATTGGTTAACATCTAAAATTACATGTCTTTTTAGATTGCAAGTGAGTTGTTGTTTTTTTAATCATGGTATGTCATATGTGAGATGTTAGAGTTAATTTTGTTCAGAATTAAATTTAATTCTATTAAAAAATTAAATTAAATTGTCAAAACAAAAATTGTAAATCGGAAAATAGATAAATTTGTTAGAATGACTAATAAGACAATTGCTAACTAATTTCTTGTTATCAATAGTACAAAAATTAGAAAAACCCTTTTTTTAGTGTTTATAAAATTTATACACACTATGCACATAATATATTCTATTTTTAGTGTTTGATAAAACTTATACACACTATGCACATAAAAATTACTCGAATTTTGATCGCCTAAGAATAAAATCATTTTTATTGAGACCATTTTTTTAATTAAACTCTCGATATAACTTTGTTGGAAGGATTGTCATGTTTGTTTACGTAGGGATCATGCAAAGTCTTACCGGAATATTGATAAATATTTTCTTAACTTAAGATTAGTTACAATTAATATATGTCCGTACAATACAATTATTAGAACCAATTAATATATGATTATTATCCTATACACAGGTGGTAGAAAATAAAGTTTTCACAAGCGGGGTTATTTAGGATTTTAGTTTAGGGTTTAGAGGTTAGAAGTTTAGGTTGTAGTGCTTAGAATTTAGGATTTAAGGTTTATGATTTGTTGTTGGAGTTATAGAGTTTTAAGGTTAGAAATAATTTTTTAGATTTAAGTTTGAAAATAGACATACTTGTGTAAACTTTTTTTACACGGACAATTATCAAATATCAATCTATTAATATAATGTATAAATAAAATTATAATTACAATCAATACAATTTGTAGAACTACTTTTAAAATCAATTATCACTATGCATGAACACAAACGGATAAAGTAATAACTAAAATATATATGGACAAGACCTACTCATAACGAGACTTGAACAGTAAAATCTTGATTAAAAACCTAAACATGCATAAATTTATAGATAACGACATTCAAATATAAATACTAAGAGACCCAATACCTCAACTTTTGTCAAACAACAGATTTTTAATTTGGTTCGTTTTGATTTTATTTATAGGTTATAGAGATACTTTAGTTTAGGGATAAAACATGTAATTTCTAAACTTGATCATTTTTTTCTTATTTGAATTTTTGTCTACATTAGCCCGCAAACTTAGTAACTTTTATCAATTTGATCCTTGAACTTATTTCGGTCTATATTAATCTCAAAACTTGACAATTTTATCCAACTTGACCATTGAACTTGAATTCCATTAAGGAATAAAATGTATGATAGACTTCGAGTTTAGGGACTAACTCTAGAACAATTGTCATGTTCCGGGACAAAAATGAACAAAAGGGGCCAAGCTATGAAAATGTATCAAGTTCAAGGACTGATGTGGATAAAAAAGTTCAAGGACTAAGTCAAGAAATAATGTTAAATTTAGGGACTAGCTGTTACTTTATCCCTTGAGATCTATGAACATATATTTATTTCTTTTCTTGGGTTTGGGTTTTAACCTAAATGTAAAGCGCCAGACCTTCTAAGTTCTAACACATACATCTTGTTGTATCCAACTCGATTTAGACCGATGGGTTCAAATTCAGTTTGCTATTTAAATTATTATTATTCATTTAATAAAAATTATTTAAGTTTAATTAAAAAGGTAAATGTAAAGTTACTTTTTCATATTTCTGTAATAAAGTGAGTTTAATCTATAAAATAGATTGAATATCAAAACCATTCGTATGATGTTAAAATTCGTAAAATAATTATAATTAGTGAGTATAAAAATTAAATTAATTCATTTAAAAAATAAGGTGGATGTTAGATTTAGATAATGGTTATCCACAAAAATAAAGCAAATTTCGATAATGAAAATTCAATGGGTTAATATTTTGCATTCATTATGAATTTGTTTCTAATAGTAATTAAAATATTGGCTTAAAGGTGAAATTAGTCTTCAACGAAAAGTTAAAAAATCAATTAAGTCCGTATGAAAAAAATTTAATTCAATTTAACTCTTAAAATTCAAATTGTGTCTAATTTAGCCCCTCCATTATGTTGACCGTTAATGCTCTCTAACGGTCAAAAATATAAGGACGCATGGCACACTCTAAACGTGCCACATCATCAAAAGTAATTTTAAAAAATTATAAAAAAAAAACCCTAAAAATTCAAAAAAAAACCTACAAAATTATAAAAATTCTAAAAATGAAAAAAAATTAAAAATTATTTTAATTTTTCTTATTTTCCTTTAATTTTTTAATAAAAACATAAAATGATATTGTTTTCTAAAAAAACTCCAAAGTTTCATTTCTTAAAAAAAGCCCCATAAATCTTTAAATCAAATATTAGCACCGATTTAACCACTGACCACTCTCTGTCGCAGGAAAACTCTATCATCTTCGTCATCCTTGCACCCATTTTTATCGTTCGACAGCCCTTGCATCGCCCAACCCGTTCTCCCTCAATATTTCTTCTCACCAACATTGTCGTCGTCCACAGTACAAACTACTTCCACCATCGATTAAACTAATTTGAAGATTTGAGAATGTAGAGTTAGGGTTTATGGTTAGAGATTTGAAAATTTTGGACATTTTAAAAAATATTGAAATTTTAGGATTTTATAATTAAAAATATTTTTTTAAAAATATACAATTTTTAAATACAATTTTTTTATAAATGTTTATATATTTTTAATATTTATTACAGTTATTTTTATATTTTTTTGATTTTAAGTATTTTTTATAATTTTATACATAATTTTAATTTTTCACACGTTTAAATATTTTTAGATTTTTCTTGAATTTTATAAATATTTTTTATATTTTTGATTTTTAATTTTTAATTTTTTATAATTTTTAATTTTTTCAGATTTTTTTAATATTTTTTAAATTTTAAATATATTATTTTATAATTTTAATTATTTTTTAATTTTCAAATGATTATTTACAGTTTTAATGACGTGTCATATTTAGAGTGTATCGTTAGCGAAACAATATTTTTTTAGAAAAAAAAACATTTTTAAGATGGGAACATGTTTGGTAGTACCTTGGCATCAATACATTTCAGGTCATTTTCAATAATTTAATGTGTATAACAACAATCTAGCAATGTTAGCTGTAGATGTTAAACATCATATACAATTATGTCAAGCAACACATATATTTTTTGTACTATCAAAAGGTCATAAGGAAAGAAAATGATTCTTGAGTTGTTAAAAAGTATTTGTGTGATACGTGCACGTGAGATAATTGCAATATATATTTATTCTATTTTGTTTTACAAATATTATTGTAATTTTATTGAAGGGCTGTTTCGAGCTTGGTCTATGGGAATTCGCCACATCTGTGTGGAATTGGATAAGAAGCATGTTGTCCAATTGATTAATAACCAGTTACGTGGGAGGGAAACTATGCATTTAATTAAGCATATTGACGTGCTTTTGTCTCAGAATTAAGTGGTCTCTATATCACATATGTATCGCGAGGTAAACTTAATTGCGGATTGTTTAACTAAATTGGGGTGAGATCCTACTCCATCCACGACATCCTTCGTCACGCCCCAACCGTAGTGGCGCTTCTTCTCCATGCTAATCTTGTTCATGCGCAAACTGTCAATACACCAACGGCTAGACATGTCGCAAACCATGGGGACTAGTTTGCTTGGTTTCTACATTTTGTCTATAAAAGTGTGGACCTAGTGTCCTTATTTTCATTTGCTACTTATGATTGATCGTTGTTGAGTTTGTTATGTGATGTCATTCTTATAAATATTATTATGGGTACTATTTTTTTATTAGATTAGTGAAATTTTTAACGAGGTCTATATTAGTATCTCTTGTTTATAAAAAAAAACATAAATATGTGAATACATATTTTATATAAATTTATACTGAAATTATATTCTTAAATAAAGTATAAATATATTTTTATAATATGAAATTAAAACTTATTAATAAAAGATGTAAAGTGGAGCAATATTACCATAGATCGTATGAATATTTTTTTAATAAATAAATGTATTCATACACTCCATGGTTATATTGCTCGACCATGGAGTGTAAATATATAACAGACATCTATAAACGTGCAAATTTTTAACATTTGTACAAATGCGGGAGGAAGTGGATGGGACAATTATCGCCCCCATCTTGTTCCATTGGTATCCCTAAATAATAAATTTAGCTTAGTTAAATCTTTGTAGTTGAAAGTTAATAATTTGTTTGGTTCAAATATATATTGACATGAGCACTAATTAATGTTTTACTCTTTAACTAAAAGAACGATCCGAATTTGAAATGATTTGAAAAAAAAAATAGAATGACATGAACTCAAGATTGTTTTATTACAAAAATCATCTAATAAATTTGAATGATTAGAACGAAAAAAGAAATCAAACATTAAATAACTTAAAACATAAAATAACCTAAATCTAAACTACAATAAAAGTTTTAGACTTCAAATATTTAAGGGATTCCGTGCAAGATCCTTGTAGAATTTATTAAAACGATGTTCTTAATTTACAATAAAAAATAATTAAATGCCCTCAATTTGGGAGTAAAAATGTTAGAAATTTGAACTCGGATAAAAAAAGTTAGAAACTTGAACGAATTTTTACTTTTTCCACAAATAAAAAATGAGTCTAACACAATTAAAAATATTTTACTTTTTCCGCATATTTTACCATTAGTCTTGAACAAATTTTTTATTCTTACAAATATTCAATTTAATCTATTTTGTGATATCTTTTTTGAAAGGTTTAAACTATGTTTTTTTTGTTTGTTTTTGCCCTTAACTTATTTTGGTCAAAATAAGTACCTAAACTATGTCACTTTTTCTTTTACTTCCTAAACTATCTATTGGTCAAAAAAAATTTATAATGTGACAACATTTTATTGGTCGAAATAATTTTTTTACTTAGATAACTACCGGACTTAAATTGACTAAAACTGATAATTCAGGGACTTATTTTGACCAAATACTAATTTAAGGACTAAAAACAAACAAAAGTATAGTTTAGGGGTTGATTTTTGTTTAAGCCTTTTTGAAATTATATACAATCCATCTTATTATACCTGTTCAGAATTACAACCGAGGAATTCAAAACCGAATTGAGGGTTTTGTGAGCGATAGCGAGGAGAGTAAAGACAAGGAACCGTGGAGGTTTAATTGCAAAAGGGGGCCCTTTGATTGGCTCATTTGTCATTATAATCCAACAAATCACCCCTCTCTAATTATGAATATTCCCACTACTCTTTAATTATTAATGTTTCAAGGATTCACCAAAACCCAAATTCTCAAATATCTTTATTTTCTTAATAATTATATTTTGCATATGAATATATATCTGTAAAAAGTAAATAACTTTGGGAGAGAAAAAAATAATTGTATTTGTACCCACTTAATTTATGTCTTTTTTCGGTGTCATTTTTATAGTCTAACACTACAAATTAAATTATAAGCCCTAACTTAAATTTTAAATCTCAAACCCTAAAAAATACATTCTATCCCAATTATCTAAGCTCTAATCCTAAATTTTATTTTTTTAGTCCGAAGGCATAATTAGGGGCATCGAAAAAGGACAAAGAATTTCTATTCACTTATGCACTATTAAAAAAATTAGTTCGTTTAATTTTGATTTTGACTTTTTTGAACTCAATTAATATAAAATTTAGATCCGCTAGACCGCTACAATCTGTCTTTGTTTCAATTATTGGTCTTTTAAGGTTGGGATGATTGGGGATGGAAATCACTCAAAAACTGATTTGTTTCTACTTGATTTAATACGACATAGTTAAGTTTTCTAAAATCGAATTTCAAAACAAGATGCGATGAACTTTTATTAAAATTTTAGGATTGGATCGAAATTAGATTTAAGTGAAACCTGGCTCGTTTGGTCGGATATATTTATTTATTCTTTATCTATTTCAAGAAAAGATTTACCCTAATATGTTGAGGATTGGTTTGGATAATAAACTGTTTTTTCACTAATAAAAAATATTTTTTAAAAGTAATTTTCAATAGAACAAAAAATAAACCTGAGATTATTAAAATTTATTTATTTTCTTAAAAAACGATAGTTTGACACAAGTCAATGTGAAAGAGATCATTCGGAAGAAATGATAAGGACTTAAAGTTTTAGCCAATTCACGTGAATAAAATGATTAAAAAAATATCGTTGTATTTAACCAACTATATAAAAGATACATGATATTATTAATGGAGTAAACTAATAGAAACATCGCATAATTCCAAGTACATTATTGGAAGAGGATGAAGAAAAAACCGTTAAATATGTTTCAAAATATAAAAATACACAACAACTTTTGAAGAATCAAATATCTTTGTTGTAATAAACTTAAATTAATATAAAATACGATAAATATTAATATTGTGAACAAAATAAATTAAATTAAAACATTGTTCTTATAATAAATTTTTGTAATATTTAATTTAAATTTATGAACAATAAATCAAATACTATGATTATATCTAAAAAAATATAGTGATTAATTTTAGTTCTCACCCATAAATTATCATTTAATGTTTCAAAATATTGTAATTTTCGATTTTTTTAAGAGAAGAGACCATGGGTGGGCAATTGATTATGGGGTTCGTCGGTGGAAAATAAATAGAATATAAGAATCTGTTTGTTTCACTGAAATTTATTTTTGGAAAATAAATTTTAAAAAATAAATTATATTTTTTAGAAAATAATTTAGAGAAAATATTTTTTGATGTTTGGATGATGTTGTGTAATTTATTTTTTACTGTTTGGTAGAGTTTTCTGATAATTTCATGAATAATCCGCAAACAAGTATCGATAATGCTAAAAACAAGTTCCAACCAAACCATGGTTTAAGGTTTAAATTAGAGTTTAGGGTTTATGGTAGCATTTAGAGTTTATGCTTTAGTGATAGGTTAGAATTTAGGGTTTAGGATAATATGTATGGCTTAGGATTAGTGTTTATGTTAGAGTTTATGGTTTATGGTTTAGGATAGTGTTTAGGGTTTATGGTTTATGGTTGTATTTAGTGTTTAGGGTCTAAGGTTTAGAGGGTTAGGGTTTAGGTTACTAGTTAAGGTTTAGGATTTATGGTAGCGTTTAAGGTTTAGGATTTAGTATTTATGGTAGGATTTAGGGTTTATGGTTTAGGTTAGTTTTAGTGTTTAGGTTAAAATTTAAGGTTTAGGGGTAGTGTTTATGGTTAAGGTTTTGTTTGTGTTTAGGGTTTAATATTCAGGGTTTAAGGTCTATGGTCTATGTTAGGGTTTAGGATTTTATGGTTAATGTTTTAGATTAGTGTTTAGGGTTCATGGTTTAAGTTTTATGGTATCATTTAGGGTTTAGGGTTTATGATTTATGTTAACATTTAGGGTTTAGGGGTTAGTGATTAGTTTTTAATGTTTAGGGTTTATGTTAGTGGTTATTGTTTAGGGTTTAGGATTTATGGTATCATTTAAGGTTTATGATTTATGGCAACATTCAGGGTTTTTGGTTTATGTTTGGGGTTTAATGTTTAGGGTTTATATTAATGTTTATTAGAGTTGAAGAGAATTTAGTTTGTTTTACGGAAAAAATATGATAAAACAAACTGCAAAAGAATATAAAGAAAAAATAGCCAATTGTAATTCAAATAGCTTTGACCATGTGAAACTACATGAATCAAAAACGTAGTAATAAATTACGGAAATTAAATTCTGAAATTTAAACTACATGACACAAACATAACCTAAAATGTTTAAGTTATAAATGGTCACTTAGTTAAAATAATTTTTTAATCATTGAAGTTTCAAAATTTATAAAATAATTATTAAAATTTGATTTAGTTATAAAATGGTCTCTGTAGTGATAAATTTTGATAAATGAATTTTATAATATTTGAAACAATCAAATGACAATTTCCTAACCGAATAGAAAATTTAATAATATTTTTATAACTTCTGAAAAGTTTAATTACTAGATCATTTTAATAATTTAGAGATCGTTTGTATATTTCACCAAATTTAAAAGCGCTCTATTGGCTATTGCTTCTCATATTTATTTTCTTCAAATTCCATAAATATTTAAATATCCAGAGAAAGAGATAGCTCTCGTTCTCAACACTGAAGACAGCTCGAAAGATCACCGATTCTGAGACAGATTTTCATTCTCTTGAAAAGAAAAACCAGCATGGAATCAAGTATAAATATAAACAAGTTAAAAAATAATTTTGAAATTTCTTTTGAAATAATCGAGAATCTCATCGGCTGATTCAGGTTCTTCTAAAAAATTTACTTTTTTGTTTATTAAAAGCTTTGATTTGATTAGAGGAATTGTTTTAAAGTTACCGAGAAGTTGAAGCTTTGATGAAGGTAAGCTTTAATTTACTAAAGAAGAGAAAGTGAGTTGACTCAACTGGTGGAACTCGGTGCTGCTGCTGTTTAAGGTATCTTTGATTCTGTTTCTCTTTTTTTGTTTGGTTGCTGAGAAAGTCACTCGAGAGAGAAGTGTTGAATCAAGCCAAAATGATTTTCACGTTTTCTGTTGTTTTTAGTTGAAATGAAAGCGGAAATTACGCCGAGTATAACGTTGATGTTTAAATTAGGATCAATCATTTGATTCTAGGTCTTAGATTACAGTGGAAGAATAAAATTTAATGCCATATGTAAGATTCGGATTCTTAGCTTTTTTATGGATTGTTTCGTAAGTGGCATATTTGGATACAAATTCTTATGCTGCAGGTGAATTGAGGTTTTGATTTAAACAGAATTTTTGAAAAATAAAAGGAAATTTGATCTAGACGGATAAAAGTCAGTGAAAATTACTTGGACGTATTAGGTTCAAATTCAAAACTAGCTTGTTGTTGGAGCCTGGAGGTTGGATCAGAATGGATCAATTCCTGAAGCTGCTAATGTTGGTAAGCATGAATAGTGAGTTTCATTATTGATTATAATTTATAATTATGCTAATAGAAGCTGCTTTTAATACTAAATTATGTTGTTCTATAGAAAGTGAGGAAAGGGGAGAAGTTGATGGTTTACCTGCATTCCGTGAATACTCAACTGAAACACTCAACATGTCTACACATCTGGATTCGCTGCGGAGAATATAGTTTCAGAACACGGTCAAAAGGCTCCTAATGTAGTTTACAAAGGCTGGTTGCTGTTAAACGATTTAATAGTTCTGCATGGCCTGATGCCCGGCAATTCTTGGTAAACGTAGTATGTTCTTTTCAAGATTTCATGTCAGTGTTCACCGGTCATCTCTGCAGAGGAAAAGGAAAAGTCTCTCTATAGCATTAGACATTGAACTTATGAAGTTAAGTTCGTTGAGAATTTTTATCATGTTGAAGTTCAGATGCTGATATGTTTTATCCATGTTTTGCATAATGACTCTTATTGGTAACCTTCATGACTACCTAATTACCTATTCTAAAAATAGTTTATCTCTTCCTGCCATCGTTATAGTTATATTGTAAAATTGCTGTCAATGTTGTAACATTCTAGATTGCAATATAAAACTTCAGTTTCTGTGACTTTAGGAAGAGGCAAGAGCTGTTGGACAGCTTCGGAACCACAAATTGGCAAATTTACTTGGTTGTTGCTGTGAAGGTGATGAAAGGTTACTTGTCACAGAATTTATGACTTATATGATACATTGGCAAAACACTTATTCCAGGCAAATTTGGCCAAGTAAGCCACTATTGGCTTAATAATTAGCATATAGGGGTTACTTGGCTGAAATTTGACAAACTAGGCCAAAATCTACACTGCGGTTGGGACCTCGCCACCTGCTGCCGGCGAGGTCTGGACAACGCCACCTCCTGCTGGCGAGGTCCCTGGTGACCGGCTGGGAGAGCCAATGGCAGGCGAGCTGTGGCTGGTTGGGGCTGGCTGGGCGGCTTCACGTGGGCTGGCCCACCTCGCCTTCTCCTTATGGCGAGGTGCAGGCTGCCAAGCCTACTGCTCACGGGCTGCAGCAGGTGTTGGCCAATATATATATATATATATATATTTTACATTATATTATTTGTTTGTATATATATGTTAGGGTGGTGTGTGAGTTGGGTAATTAAGAAGAGAAGAAGAGAAAAAAATTGTGAAGGTGAAGAATTTGGCAAAGTTGTGACTGTCGTTTCGAACAAAAGAGCTCGTTTTTCGAATTTTGAATCTGGTAAGGGCATGTATTTTTTGAGCAAAATTGTAATCTGATTTTTTTAAAGTTAGTTATTAGCTGTATATATTCGAAATGTTGAAGTTAATATATATATTTGTATATATTCGAATGCTAATTGTTTTTTAGCTGTAGAAATAGATAATGGCATGTATTTTTTGGGCAAATTTGTAATCTGATTTTTTTAAAGTTAGTTTATTAGCTGTATATATTCGAAATGTTGAAGTTAATATATATATTTGTATATATTCGAATGCTAATTGTTTTTTAGCTGTAGAAATAGATAATGGCATGTATTTTTTGGGAAAAATTGTAATCTGATTTTTTTAAAGTTAGTTTATTAGCTGTATATATTCGAAATGTTGAAGTTAATATATATATATTTTTGTATATATTCGAATGCTAATTGTTTTTTAGCTGTAGAAATAGATAATGGCATCTGAAGGAGTTTTGTTGTACCGTGACCATGAACACATTTCGTCTAATATTCACGAAGAGCAAGTAAGTAAATGTTTTGTAATTTAAAATTTCATATTTACTATGTAATTATTATAACTCAAAATTATAATGAATTAATTATAGGATGTAGAGCATATGATACGCCGTCGAGGAATGAAGATAAAGGAACCTGATCAGCGTTTAATGTATTACTTACAGCGAGCTGGTTTTTATAATGCCACCTTTCTTCGCGGGTTTAAGATAATCCCCGGGTTGATTACTGCATTGATTGAACGGTGGAGACCAGAGACCCACACATTTCATTTTCCATTTGGTGAATGTACAATAACCCTGGAGGATGTTGCGGTACAACTTGGTATTCCAACAAATGGAACACCATTGGTTGGACAAAATAATTACAATACATATGAGCTTTGCATGCAGTACCTGGGCAAAGCTCCTCCTCAGAGCTGTGTGGACGGGCTACGCGTCAAAGTATCATGGTTGCAGCAGGAATTTATTGTGACCGATGAATCTGGTCATCAAGAACTTGAGTGTGCAGCTCGAGCTTATATACTGCAACTTATTGGTGGTGTGTTGATGCCAGATACATCTGGTAATATGGTTCACACACAATACCTGCAGTTCTTGGGTAATTTGGACACAGCTGCTACATATAGTTGGGGGTCTGCAGTATTAGCATTTTTGTACCATGAAATGTGCAAGGTCACAATTATGCATGGTGAAAAGGCAAATTCAGATATGGGTGGATGTCAAGTATTACTGCAGTCATGGGCGTGGTACAGGCTGCCTTATCTAAGGCCCATTTTTTCTGTACCGGTAGATATGGAGTTTCCGCTTGCTGGAAGGTAATAATGTGATTGCAGTTGTATATAAATATTTATTGATATAAAATTTATATCCAATGACTTCGAAATATAATTTCAATATATCTTTGCAGATGGAGGCATCCGTTGAAGAATGCGGGACTGGTTCACAACACTGTCAGAGAGACGAGATTAAAGATCCAAACAATAGGAAAAGATCTGGTATCTGAATCAATTTATTTTAATATATTAATTGTTCTCATTTAATATAATTTAATTTATTATTTGTTCTTATTTTGTATATTGTATATTTTAATTTTGAAAGAAAAATTGTATATTTCATTGTGAATGAATTCATATTAATAATTTTTTTTACAGTTTATTTGGCAGCCGTACGCGAATGACGACGTCAGGGCTTGCCTACCACCTACTGTGCTTGAATGTGCAGGATTCTGGGGTGCGATTGTGCCTTTGATCCATTTTTCTATTGTTGAGTTTCAATGTGCTGACAGAGTGTTGAGGCAGTTTAACTTCCATCAACCCATTCCAAGAGCTCCACGAGAAAAAATTCACACCGTTCATAGAGGTAGATTCAATGAGAATTGGATTGTGAAGCAAGCCGATTTCATTGAATTGTGGGAGGAAAGATGGGAGCGGTGAGCTGATGATTTGAGTCCAATTCAAGCCAGCGATTTTGAATTTAATACAGAATACTATTCATGGTTTTCGACAAATGGGAAACCGTTTATAGCATCTGTCGAAGATGCAAATAGATGGCTTGAAAACCCGCATTGCTCAAGACAAGTTCACCTCTCAACCGAGTTTGGTCAGAGCTCTCAGCAATCAACAGACGAACCAAACTTGGAAGGAATTTCGGGAGCAACCAACCGAGGTTGGACTTCTTCGTGGGCGCGATCTGACTCCCCCCCGAGACATGTAAGCAGTAATTATTGGGAGCAACCACCATTTGGTAATGTTTCGGAACAAACCCCATTTCAACAAAGTCATCAAACATTTGGATTTGGTCATGTTCCGCAGCAATCACCTTTTAATTTTACAACCGGTGGTAGCTCATCTTCTCAGCCGGCTTACAATGATGATGAAGGATACGTACCACAATTTCAGTATCCTCAATCATCTGTATATGGGGAAGGTTTTGGTGTTGGTAGCATGGCATCTATGTTGTCAACAACTACCATTAGCAGCCCATCATTTCATCCTGAAGAAATGTTTGCTACACCACCTACTATGCAAATAACGGATGAGCAATTCTTCGATGACGATGAGCTGGCTCCTAATCCAAGAGCTCGTAGACAGGTTCAACCTGCTTCGCGGTACTCACAAACAGGCCCTCTCCACCGGCAAGAATTACCCACTAGGAGGGGGAGGGGGAGGGGGAGGAGGGGAAAATAGGATTTTGTTTTGTTTTTATTTATTTGTAATTTGTGAACCCGAAATATTTAATGTTATATGTATTTCTTTTAATTTCGATTGCATTTTGATATTTATGTATTTCTTTTTAATTTTCGTATTCAATTAATAGGTTTCTTCAAAGGTAACAAGTTAAACTTTTTTGAAAAAAATGAGAATTAATAAGTTGACGGTGCACGTCTGATAAAATTGAAACAAATAAAAATTGAAAAGATGCAATATTTTCTCATTACCATAAAATTAGACATACATTAAACAAAGCATTTAGGTTGACGGTCCGGCACGATAGTTGGAAAGATTTGATTTGTGCGGACACTTGTTTCTTGTATGACCTGGTTGACTACAAAGACTACAATGTCTAACTTGAACTCCTCCCTCTCTATCATATGGATCATCCATATTCGTATTAATACGAGTAGATTTCGGTCGACCCTTCAACTTTCTACGAAGCACTGGATTTGGTAACCATTCTTCATATATTGGCTCTACCGGCCAATAGTCTTGGTTCGGGATTGTGTTGAACTGAATTCTATATATATTTGCAATATTCTCTAGTTTATAACAGTCATCCGCAAAACCGTAAGGGTCCAGTCGAAAATGCAAACAGGCGGCGTGTGCGTGAGAGCAAGGGTATCTAAATGCTTGGAATGCACCACAATCACACCAATGCTGATGAAGTTTCACAGTGAACATTTTTTGCTCACCTCGGACTGTAGCTTCCACAGAAAATTCCAATCTATTTGAGTCGAATGATCTGACTCGCATAGCGGACGCTTTAGCTTGAAGATCGATCATTTTTTTTCGCAGGGCTTTCGACCAATATTGTCCGCTGTTTATTCGGGCGTTGGCATCTTGCCCTTTGTCGGACCACACTTTGCCCAATCTAAAGTAGGTCTCTCACACAATACTTGCAATTGGGAGATGCCGTGTTCCTTTAAGAACAGAGTTTATAGCCTCTGCAAGGTTAGTTGTCATATGACCATAACGCCGACCTTCATCATAGGCTTGTGACCATCTTTCCGTGGGGATGTCATTTATAAATTTTATCACACCTGCACCGTGCCGCCTCAACCTTCTCATCCTTTCATGGAATTTTGGTTGAACTAGTTCATACCCTATTTATAAATAAAAATAAGTTAAATAAAACAGCCCCTAATAACTAAAAAAATTAAAATTTTTATAAACAACAAATAACAACTTACCCGCGCCTAAAACCTCTTTCTTGATCTGACTGTTTCCGAACCGCGTCTTCGCATTCGCTGCAATATGTCGTACACAATATGCTGGATATGCATGTGGAGGTATCCATAAACTCCCAGGTCTGTCAATTACTGATAAGAGCGCAGTTCCTCTATCAGAAATCATGCAAATCCCGTCTTCTTTTACAACATAATTGCGTAGGTGCTTCAAAAAGAATTCCCATCCATCCGCGTCTTCCTTTTCAACTATGGCAAAGGCAATTGGGAATATATTATTGTTTCCATCCTGTGCAACGGCCAAGAGTAATATATGACCGTACTTCCCATACAACCATGTACCATCCACTTGAATCATGCGTTTGCAGAATGGAAACCCTTGAATGCACGCATTGAACGCCCAAAATAACTTACTAAATACTCTTTTACCAGGAATTAATTCGCCTTGTAAGTTGAACACCGGCAATGTCTCGTACTCTACAACGGTCCCCGGGATGAAATGTTGCATTGCTCGTAAAAGAGCTGGTAGCTCATTATACGATTTATCCCAATCACCATACAGTTCCGTCATCGCCTTTTGCTTTGCCATCCACGCCTTGTAGTAAGACGGAACATAACCAAACTGGGAGCGGATAGATGCTACTAACACTGCAATCGAAATTCTTGGTTCCTGTTCAACCAAAGTCCTGATTGAAGCACATATTAGATCAGAGTTTAAATTAATATGGTCCTGTGATAAAGCCATATTGGTACATGTGTGCTAATCAATAAACCGTAACACCTCCCACATTTCAGTTCTCTTCTTGTAAGAAATTCTTACCCACCACGGACAATTGTTCTTCCAATAATAACACCTTACACAATACGTAATTTTGTTGGACTCAACAACAGAAAATGACGTATGGCGTTTGAGACAGTGCTCTTGAACTGCAAGCTTCGCGGCTTTTTTTGTTTCAAATTGAGCCTTTAGTTCCAGTTCTCCAAAGTTCGAAGATGATGAAGAACCAAATACGCGAGCTTCATACTCTTGATCTTGCATTGCAGTATAGTCAACTTCATACATGCGGGCTGCTGGAGCTTTATAGGCTGGAGGTTCCGGTTGTTGGCGCTGCGGTGCAGCATTACCCCAAACAGCCGGCTGTTCATTTCTCAACCCGAGCCTACTAACAGCCGCGGCCCAAACATCTTCTTCAACATCAATACCATTGCCTTGAGACGCTTCTGTCATAATAGCGTCAATATCATCAGCATCGAGTAACTGAACGCCATCTTCTTCTTCTTCACTCATAGGAACAATATTTTCTTCATCATCACTGAAATCTTCAAGCGATTCGCCCCAACGACCAACTGTGGGTTCGGTGTCTGAATATGTTGATGAACTCATATTCTGTAAATATTAAAAACATAAGCACAACATTAAATTTTTGGGTTTTTTTATTAAAATTTAAAAATACTTGTACCATCTGAATATATATTCAATCATACAAAAGATTTATACAAACTCTCTAAAATTAAAAAATTTAGATTAAAAGGAAAAATTTACTTACTTAATTTTCACTAGCTTTTACGAACTCTTCAATCACCCTCTTCGAATATTTCTTCAGAAACTCACAAACTCGTCCCTCTTTGCCGAAAAGCTCTCTTAATTTTTTTCTCAACCACTACACACTCATCTCATCTTCCCTAAACCCTCTATATATACACATAAAATAATATTAAAAAATTAATCCCCTTTAATAAATCTAGCTCGTCCCTATTTAATTTACCCTACATACACTTGCCTGACTTGCCAGTGTGTAGGGGACATGCAGGTGAACAGGACCTCGCCATTTGCAAATGGCAAGGTCCTGTTCACCTGCATGTCCCCTACACACTGGCAAGTCAGGCAAGTGTATGTAGGGTAAATTAAATAGGGTTTAGGCACGTCCGTCTATTGAAGGGTAAATAGGGTTCTAGGTACGGGTTAGATTTATTAAAACACCTCCTATTAAAGGGTAAAATTAAATATGGTTCGATGGATATTTTAATTTTAAAATTAAATTAGGGTGTGTAAAATTGGGTTCGACTAACCATTTGTAAATTGTTCCGGTCAATCGGTAAGTTCGGGTCACTCAAATCTCGACCCTATATAGTAACCATTCAACCAGTTAACAGTTTATTCGGTTAACCGAAATATTCGGTACAATCTGAATTTAATGATTTTTTTTACTTTGTTTATTAGAAAAATTAAAAATTTAATAATATGTTAAATATTCGGTACAATCTGAATTCAATCTTAGTATCTTTTTTAAAACATTTGAAAATATTTACAACCCTAAACCCTAAACCCTATACCCTATACCTTATACCCTAAACACATCCCTATCTCTGACCCTAAAGCCAACCCTATATACAAATGCATGGCACATGCACATGGATAAAGCCTGACGTGCCTGCATGGCACATGTATGAACAACACCTCGCCATTTGCAAATGGCGAGGTGCTGTTCATGCATGTGCCATGCAGGCACGTCAGAGAAGCATGCAGGCATATATTCGAAGCATGCAGCTCACAGCTGAGCCGCCCACGCTGCCAAGCCTGCCTCCAACAGGACCTCGCCAGCAGGAGGTGGCGTTGTCCAGACCTCGCCGGCAGCAGGTGGCGAGGTCCCAACGGCACTGTAGATTTTGGCCTAGTTTGCCAAATTTCAGCCAAGTAACCCCTATATGCTAATTATTAAGCCAATAGTGGCTTACTTGGCCAAATTTGCCCTTATTCCATTGTAAGTTCATGTTTGGTTCCCTTGCTTCAGCTTTGGCATTTGGTTTTCAGTTGAAAAATGGTTCTCCCCTTTTTCAAGTCGTTTGTTTCTACATCTATCTTCTATCTTCTTTGATGAAATGGGCAATGCGACTAAGAGTTGCTTTGCATCTTGCAGAAGCTCTAGAATACTGCACCAGCAAAGGACGTGCCCTGTATCATGACCTAAATGCATATCGAATTGTTTTCGATGATGTATGTTACTTAAATTTCTTCTCTTTTTTTGTTGCTAAGCCAAAACTTTTATTAAAAAAACTCTTTCATGTGGCTGCTGGGATTCGAGCCCAGGTCTCCACGGCCACAACGTGGAATTCTTACCACTAAACTACAGCCACTTTGATGGAAACCAGATGTGATATGCGTCATTACATAAATACATATTCGTATGCTACTTAAAATTCCTTTTTTACTTTCTATGGTTTTCATTTTTTTTTTGCTAAGCCAAAACTTTTATTAAAATAGCGGAAGGAAAAATTATTTAATGTGGCTGCTGGGATTCGAGCCCAGGTCTCCACGGCCACAACGTGGAATTCTTACCACTAAACTACAGCCACTTCATTGAAAGTTATTACGACTTTTTTATTAATATTCATATTAATTGCAGGAGGGCAATCCTAGGCTTTCATGCTTTGGATTAATGAAGAACGGTAGAGATGAAAAAAGTTACAGCACGAACTTGGCATTTACTCCTCTAGAGTATTTGAGGACAGGTGCTTATCCTCTTACAATAATCTTCTTTACATGCCTGCTAATCTTTTTTTTAATTATGGACTTGGCTGTTGAATATCCATGAAGTAAACCCAGTTAGGACTTGTTAATCAAGTAGTTAGATAAGATTTTTGCCTGCCCTTTTTTTTGTTCTTTTGTGTTTTTTAATCGTGTAATATACCATCAGTAGTGCAATATGTTAATTCGTTTCCATTGTTCATGCTAGTAATTTTTCATTTAGGGAACTATATGTTGATTTATATAACAAGCAGATTTGAAGGTGTCCTTTCTTAACGAGATACTGTGTAATACCATTTTGTGGCTGAATTCTGCTTGGAAATGTTACTTATATTAGACTGTAGATGTGTTAATATTTTTCGACTCTTTTAACTCTCTCCTTTGGAGTTGTGTGGCTCCTTGAACTTTGTTGTAACACTGTATTTGCATCCGGTTTTATGATAGGAATATCAATATCAGTCACTTATCCTTTTGGAGTTTAGTATTCTAAATTGTTCTAGTGTCCGCAGGAAGAGTAACACCAGAAAGTGTAATTTATAGTTTTGGCACCCTTCTGCTTGATCTTCTCAGTGGAAAACATATTCCAAGTCACGTAAGTATACTAGAGAGATTTGATGCAACAGACTTCTTGAAACATACTGTTTCCTAGTATTATCTATCTATGCTGTTGTCATTTGTCCGACATGTAGGATGTATCGTGCCTTTTATATTGTACCTGTTTGAAAGATGATCTGTGATTAATTATTGTGCTTGTTAATTTCAGGATAGTAAGTTAATGTTTTTGATGGTTTTCATTCAGAGATACAACTAAACTTTGAACAGCAGTTCTGATTTCTCTGGACCATTGTTAAGATTGAAGGTGGAACCTATTAATGGCACCACTTAAGCCGTTTCTTGTTAATGTTAATACGTTTTTGATGGAATAAAACGTTATAAGCTATTTTTTTTTCATTGTTATTATTGTTTTGAGAGTTCAATTCATTCTTATGAGAATGGCACTTTGTGCCCGCCGAAATAATTCGTTGCTTTGTAGAAGAGGAGCGCACGTTTAGGAAATGCTCTCGGCGCATGATAGCAGGTCTTTCATTGTTCGTGATTTTCCTTCGCTTCTCTCTCTTTTCTTTTCTTCTACTCCGATCTTCTGGTTCTCTAGAGGTGATTGTTAGGGTTTATGGGTGATCTGTCTGGTGCTGCGAAAGCTGATTGGAAAAGTTTGTTTGTTGGCTCTTTTGATAATTCCTTGGAGCACTTTCCGGTCGCGAATCGAGAGGGGGTTTTCACGGTGGAGCCTCCGGCGGATGCTTTCTCAGAGGGTTTGCAGGCTTGGAAGCATGCGTTAGTTGGGCAGTTTATTGGGAAGGCTCCCAACTTCAGTTTGCTTCAGAAGACGGTGAGCTTGCTCTGGGGTAAGCAGGGGGATGTGGAGGTCAGTTATGCTGGGGATAATTTGTTCCTTTTTCGGTTTGTCAATGCGGGTGCCAGAGACTGGGTAATTGAAAACGGTCCTTGGCATATTCAAAATAAGCCGTTGATTTTGAGGAAATGGGCTCCTAATATGAAGAGCTTGAGTTTTGCTATGGATAGGGTTCCGATTTGGATTCATCTGTACGGGGTTCCTCTTGAGTTGTTTTCGAAGAAGGGGCTGAGTTACATAGCCAGCGCTGTGGGCGTCCCTCTCTTTATGGATAGCATCACTGCGTCTCGACAGAGGTTGGCGTATGCTAAGGTTTGTGTTGAGATCTCGGTGACGACCACTCTACCTCGTGCGATTAATGTAATTTTGCAGGATCGTTCTATTGTCTCCAAGGAAGGCCAGGGTTGCTGCTCTTGGTGTTGCTAAGCTGATGGATGATATAAAGGCTAAGAAGAAGGTCAAGGGAAACAAAAGCAAGTTGAAGGGTGCTGGAGATGCTGGGGTAGGTAATTCCATTCCTATTTCATGATTATCTGCACCTGGAATGTTAGGGGAATGAATAATCCCCTTAAACAAGATGAGATTATTAGGAGAATGTATAGTCTTAAGGTTGATTTTGTATGTTTGCTTGAGACTAGAGTTAAGAAAGATAGTGCCCAGGTTATTATTAGAAGGAAGTTTCGTGGTTGGAACTGGCTTGCTAATTATGACTCTGCTTATAATGGTCGGATTTGGCTATTGTGGAGGGATGGTATTAGATTTGATCTGTTGTCTGCTATGGACCAGTGTATGCATGGTATTGTGCATTGTGGTGATTTTTCTTTCTTCCTTTCTGCAATTTATGGATGGAATGATGGTATTCAGCGAAGGGGTTTGTGGTCTTTTTTGGAAGGTATTAAGCCTAGTGGTGGGCCTTGGATTTTATCTGGTGATTTTAATGTGCTACTTCACCCTAATGAGAACTCTGACTTTCCTGATGAGTATGTTAATTCTAGTGACATTGATGACTTTAAGCAGTGTGTTGCTAGCTTGGGAGTTCTGGATTACCCTTGTTCTGGTCCGATGTATACCTGGTCGAATCACCAAGAGGGGAGTCCCCTGGCAAGGAAGTTAGATAGAGTTCTGACTAACTTGCAGTGGTATGATTCTTTTCCTCATTCCCAGGTTGAGTTCGCAGCTCCTGGAGGATCTGATCATTCGCCTAGTTTTATCTGGACTACTAGGCCTATTGTTTCTCCTCCTAAGCCTTTTCGGTTTTTTAATTTTTGGAGTTCTCATCCTCAATTCTTGGGGATTGTGGCTGCCTCTTGGGGGGATGTTGTGGATGGTAATCCTATGAAGAGATTGTTTCTAAAGCTGAAGAGGCTTAAGAGCTCTTTGAAGCAGTTCAATACTGAAGTGTTTGGTGAGATTGCAGAGCGGGTCCGTAGGAAGAGGAAGGAGTTGAAAGATGCTCAGCTTACTAATCTTTCTGTAGGAGTTAGGGGGGAAACTGTGGCAAATGTGACTGCCCTACAACGTGATTTATCTCATCTTGTTGAACTGAAAAAGGCTTTTTGAGGCAGAAGGCTAAGCTACAGTGGATTAATGATATGGATCAGAGCACTAAGTTCTTTTATTCTATGGTAAAAGTTAGGAATCGTCAGCAGACTATTTGTTCTTTGGTTACTGCTTCTGCTGTCAAGCTTGAATCTCAGCAAGAAATCTCTTCTGAGATTGTTTAGTTCTTCTCTAATTTGATTGGGAAGAGGGATCCAGGGGTGCGAACGGTGGACAAAGATCTGTTGCGTGCATTGATGGCTCATGTTTTGTCTAATGAGGATGCGGACTTATTGGTGCGTGAGGTTTCTAGTGAGGAAATTAAGGGGGCTATTTTCGAACAGGGTAATGAGAAATCCCCTGGTCCAGATGGATATTCAGCTGGTTTTTTCAAATCTGCTTGGGATATTGTGGGGCCTGGTGTTCTTCAAGCAGTGAGGTATTTTTTTTGCCTCTTCTGATTTGTTTCCTGGGTTCAACGCAACCTCTATAGTGCTGGTGCCTAAATCTATTAGCCCTAGTCAGGTTAAAGATTTTAGGCCTATTTCTTGCTGTTTAGTGATCTATAAGTGCATCACTAAAATTTTGGTGGGTCGATTGAGTCCTATTTTGCCTGATATCATTTCTTTGAGTCAGAGTGCATTTGTTAAAGGTCGTAGCATAGTGGACAATACTCTTATGGCTCAGGAGCTGGTTAGAGGGTATGGAAGAGCCAATGTATCCCCTAGATGTACAATTAAGGTGGATTTACAAAAGGCGTTTGATTCTATAAGTTGGGACTTCATCTTGTCTGTTCTTGAGGCTTTGAACCTTCCTCCCCAGTTTATTAAATGGGTGGCTGCTTGTATTACTGGTCCAAAGTTTTCAGTAGTTATTAATGGAGGGCTTCAGGGGTACTTTCCTGGTGCTAGGGGTGTTAGACAAGGGGATCCTTTGTCCCCTTATCTTTTTGTCTTGGTGATGAATATTCTCTCAAGGATGCTTGATCTTGGTGTTAAGCATGACATCTTTCAATTTCATCCTAAGTGCCATAAAGTACAGTTGACCCATCTTTGCTTTGCTGACGATTTGATGATCTTTGCAAAGGGTAATTTGGATTCTGTTTTGGGCGTTTGTTGTATTTTGGATGAATTTTATCAAATGTCTGGACTTCAACTTAATGCTGCGAAGAGTGAGCTATTTGCTGCTGGTATTTCTAGTGCTGTGATTCAAGACATGGTAGCTTGTACTGGGTTTAGGCTGGGCAAGTTTCCTGTGCGTTACTTGGGCGTTCCCTTGGTGCCTAAGAAGCTTACTATTAAGGATTGCCAACCCTTATTGGATAAGGTGCAGAATAAAATTCATCAATGGTCTTTGTTGACATTGAGTTTTGCGGGGAGGTTGGAGTTGATCAAGTCCACTTTGTATGGGATCATGAATTTTTGGAGTAGGCAGCTTATTTTACCTAAAGCTATTTTCAAGAGAATCAATCAGTTATGTTCTAGATTTCTTTGGAAGGGGAGTGATTCTCCAGCTGCTGGTGCTCGTGTCAAATGGGAGGATATTTGCACTCTCAAGTCAGAAGGGGGATTGGGCTTGCGTGAAGTGATAAGCTGGAATACTGCTTGCCTGGTGCAGCTTGTTCGCAACCTTCTTGCTGGGCAAGGATCATTGTGGATTGCTTGGGCAAAGGCCTATGTTCTTAAAGGTCTGAATTTCTGGCAGCTTCAAGTGAAGGGTTCCATGAGTTGGTTTTGGAAGAGGCTACTGAAGATCAGAGATCAGTATGGCCTTTTGATTAGGAGAACGGCTACTAAAGGTTTGTCTTTGCCTGCTGCTCGCGTTTGGTTCGAGATGAGAGTTAGCAAAGAGAAGGTGGTTTGGCAGAAATTAATTTGGAATGGATTTCACATTCCCAGACATGCCATTATTGCCTGGATGGCTATATGGGGAAGGCTCCCAACGAGGGACAGATTGTCCAAATGGGGGGTCGTTGAGGAGGACGGTTGTGTTTTGTGTGGATGTGAGTGTGAGTCAAGGGATCATTTATTCTTCTCTTGTTCAAGCACTAAATGTATTTGGAAGGAGGTGTTGATCTTGTGTGGAATTTCCAGAAGTGTGGGTGCTTGGAAGGATGAATTTTACTGGGCGATAAGGCACCTTAAGGGTAAATCACTCCTTGTGACTATTCTTCGACTTGCTTGGAGTGCATACATTTACTTCGTATGGAGGGAAAGGAATCATAGGATTTTCCGTGGTGTGGTGGATTCTGCTGAATCCATTCTTCCAGCCATCAAGGATATTGTTCGTTCGAGGCTTGTTGGCAAGAAGATGAATACGATAGATATTGTTAATATTCAGCTTTGTTCTAGTTGGGGTATAGGAATATAGCTATTGTTTATTGTTTAATTTGGTTGTACAGACTGTTTTGTAGCAGGGATTTCCTGCTTCTTGGATAATAAAATGAACAATTATCCAAAAATAATTCGTTGCTTCTTTTTTCCATTTTAGGATGATGTAGTTATGCCAACTGCGGTGCACCTAATATTTACTTGTATCACTTCATTCAGGCGCTGGACCTCCTTATACGTGACAGGAACATCCAGATGCTGATAGATTCTTGTTTGGAAGGGCAATTTTCAAATGATGATGGGACTGAGTTAGTGCGTTTAGCATCACGATGTTTGCAATATGAGCCTGGTGAACGGCCAAATCCGAAGTCATTAGTTTCTGCAATAATTCCTCTTCAAAGGGATGCTGAGGTTATTTTTCTTTTATTTCTCAAGTAACTTCATTTTATTATTTCCAAAATTATAACTTTCTAAAATTACTTGTCCATATATGGCTGCCGTAGAAAGTCATATTCTGTTCTCAAACTTTTCTTTTTTAATAGGAATTATAATTTCTTTTGATTTGTCTATTTGGTCCCGAGAGACAAATCCTCATTATATAACTTTTATGTCTAATTTTTCATTGTTCATTCATACAAGCAGGATAGGTGCGGTTGCTCTTTGTAGCACATAGTATCATATCAACTCCAAGGTCCAAAATAGATGTAGATGCCATTTTAGGCAAAGATTAACTCGGTCTCATCTGTTGTAAGGTTGAATAATGCATTTCCATTAATGAGAAGCTCCTTTTTTTCAATTAACTTTGAAGGTTCCTTCTCATGTATTAATGGGCATGCGTAATGGTGCTGATGCCGTACCTCTATCACCGCTTGGGGAATCCTGCTTAAGAATGGATTTGACTGCCATTCATGAGGTTCTAGAAAACCTTGGATATAAAGATGATGAGGGTGCTGCTACAGAGGTTTGTTTCTTGCCTGACAAGTAAACGATTTATTTTTTCCTATATTATTTGCCCTTCGGACTTGACTAATCAAGCCGTGGCCAAGTGGTAATTACCTCTCCCTAAGAGCTAAATGGGTCAAGATTCAAATCCCCATTCACCCTTGGGATTAAGAGCCTGTTTCTAATTAGTCACCAGAGCTTTGAAATTCCTATTTTCTTTCAGTTAACTTGTGGTTGCTGTGGCGAGGATTTAACCATGTTCTCTTAAAATGTTTTAACATTCGGCCTTCTCTTTTGTGAGTTCGAGGTGGTCAATGCACAATATTGAATGGAGATGGAGCTACACCTGTTTATCATGCCGGTGGTTAGGCCGAGAGTCATTATTGTCAATGGCATAGAACTAGTAGTTCAAGTTAGCTTTGCTTGTTTCTGCTGTGCGGTGAGTTCTTTTCTCACTGCCAGTTTTATGGTTTGCAGCTTTCGTTCCAGATGCAGGAAACACTGACGTCGAAGAAAAAGGGTGATGCTGCTTTTAGCCATAAAGATTTAACAGCTGCCATTGAATGCTATACCCAGGTAAGAATGTTTACTTTTCTTCTCCGACCCTCAAACATTTTACCCATAGACAGCTTCTTGCTAAGTCAGACTTTTTAGGAGGCATATTCTTGTTGTAAAACTTATTTTGAGGTAAGTTTTGGGAAACTGTCTATCTTGGTACTTTTTGTGCCATGGTTGTTGATCCTAAAAGGAGGCAACTGTTTTGCGAATAACGTTCGAAAGTAAATGAGTTTGTACGTTCATGACACAGTTCATCGATGTTGGAACCATGATTTCCCCAACGGTTTATGCACGACGCAGTTTGTCGTACCTCATGAGTGACATGCCCCAAGAAGCCCTCAATGATGCTATGCAAGCACAAATACTATCTCCTGTTTGGCATATTGCATCCTACTAGCAAGCTGCAGCTCTATTCGCTCTAGGGAAGGAGGACGAGGCACAAGCCGCTCTCAAGGAGGGTACCGAGCTTGAAAATAAAAAGAAGGCTACTTCTTGACCACGTTCGAAGCTAAATAAGCCGCCTCTCCGATCAACCTGAAAATGACCTTCCATTGACAAAGCTCTCAGTTTCCAGGTAGGAAAGAGAACCATCTTCTTAACCTCGAAAGAAACCATGTGATACAATCGATCAACTAGGTGCACGGCTGGTTTGATTCGGTCTGGTTCATGGTCAGCTTGAAACATTTATTTTTACAAGATCCTGGATGTGGTTTGTTTTGGTCAAAGAGTTTGACAGGGGGCTCTACCTTTGTTTTCACTCATAGTGTCATTTCCCAATACAATGATTTTTGGAGGAATAAATGGGGAACATAGTTGTAGAGAAAAGCGTAGATAGAAGATTTGTCATGCATGTAATTATGTACAGTACCGGTGGTTATGGTTGCTCATCTAGAGACTAAACTGGTTGTTTTTGTATGTTTATTCCATGCTTAACATTTTTTGTTATATAATTGGTATACAAAATACGAGACTAATCCACAATCTAATTTCATGCCAAAGGTATATCTTCGAATCGCTAATTTGATAATTGCTTTGCTAATTTTTCTTCTTCTGTTAGCAAACATTTAGATGGATTTATATTCCCTAAGCCGGCAGCAGAAACAAAAATTTTCCTTAATTAAGGTTTAAAGTTTATGTGATTAAATTTAGACGTTTGGAGTTTAAGATTTAATATTAAAATTTAGGGTTAAGTTTAAGATAATTTAGTTAGGGATTTAAATTTTAACCTATAAAGCTTAAATTTCTAACTATAACCCTTAAATTCTAAATCTTTTAACTTTGAACCTTAAACTTTAACCAACACTTTTGTAAAAAAAATTATTTTCACTGTCATTGTATGAAACAATTACCCTTAAAAGGATTTGTTCATTTTCTAATTATATATATGAGTAAATATTTAATGTATTGTGTAAAATGCCTATTTAAACTCCCCATCTTAAAACATAAACCTTAAACTCTTAAAACATAAACCTTAAACTCTAAAAGGCCTAAATTAAAAAAAAAATTTAACAATTTGTCCACCGTTAGTGGATTTAATATTTTCCTCATTATATAACCCTTACCCAAGCAATTCCCACAATAAGACAAAATGTGAAAATGGCGTTACCACGGAAACCATAAATCAGACAAAGTTTCTTATGCATTCAGTCAAAGCATCATCATTTATTCGTCTACAACAATCACATAAGCAAGCAAGTTTTAAGTGTATCGATCATCCAAAGTTTCACTTGGCGAATTACATCGAAAGATGATACATGAAGAGCACGCCATTTTAAGAAGTCGATTCCCAATTCATCTCAGTAAAGTAGTTCTTCGAAAACAGGGTCAACAGACTCTCCCCATTTCCCGTGATACAATTCCAAAAGCTTCTCAGCTGGTGTTACACCTGCCATAGATTTTATTCAACTTTGCGTTCGAATGTAGCGAAGAGTGAAGACACAGAGATAAAATCATATTATTCAAACTAAAGTGTCGATTTTGAATACGGGCGTGTATCTCAGATTTTTTTTTCTTTTGTGTTTTCTCACGTATTTGAAGGATTCTTGGAGGATTATAGCCCCTAATCATGTCAAGGCACGAGCTTGGAATACGGGTGGTTTGAATACAGGTAGGTGTCGGATACACATGCTAAATTTCACAAGTTTTTGGCAAACAGAAAAATCAAAAGGAAATGTAAACATTACACAAAATCTCAAGTGTGTACCTGTTTGAACCACCTCTGCCACCGCGTTCAAGAATCCGGATTCCTTGAAGCCTCTTCTTTCCAAGCCATCCTACATGGATAAGTAATTGAGTTGAAAAAAAGCATTACAGCAGAAGAAATGGTAATGCCTAATTTAGTATTGTATATAAAAATGAAAAAAAAAATGAGAAAGACGTGTCCTATGATACCTTGGCCAACTTGAGAACGTCTTCAGCAATATGCTGCAGAAGCCCATCTCGGAATTGTGTCTTAAGACCAGTCTTTGGAACCTACTAAATAGACCTTTAACTTAGACTTGCAGTCTTAGCACTACAGAAGGACAAAGCTAGAGCTGTATACATGTATCTCAACATTATAAACGGAACACAATTTTGAGTACGCTTTACCTACAAAAGGGACATGCAAATTTGTTTGCTAAGAAAGTGTTTTAATTACCTTGTTTCTCAACATTTCCCTTTCTTCGGAAGTCCAGTCAGCAGTCATGTCTAGGATACTCTGGAGAGAGACCTCATCGTATAACAAACCAACCTGAAAACCAAAAGAAACTTAAAACGAGGAACCTTTGTATTGTAATTTCAGCAAAAGCAAGAGAGCAAGCACTCCACAAGTTGAACAAGAAGATCATGAATCGTGAGAAAGATGAAAAATGTAAAAGTCATTAATATAGGCACGACACAAGAACTGTTGAATCAAAATTACATAACAAGAAACTTAGCCTTTAAGGGTCAGCTACATGGCTGTAATAGCAATGTTGAAAAAGTGATGCTCGAGAACTCGTGAAACAATTTACTAAATACACCTAACAGCGAAAAATAAAGGACTATTGTAGAATTGTATGAAATTCTCTCTCTATTATTCACAAGAAAACTTAGAATATATACACATAGTTGACTCTCTGATAAAGGAAACTAAATATTCTCTAATAACTATAGAGATGTTATTTTAAGGAATATCTATAAAGGTCTACATGCCATAACTAACAGATACAGACTTTAGTACATAGAATATTTCCATTCTAACTAGTATTAACCTACACTCCCCCTCAAACTGGTGTGTATATGTTGTATACACCTAGTTTGGATGCAAAACCATCAAAAATTACTCTTGGAAGTGCTTTGGTGAAGATATCAGCAATCTGATTAGTAGTAGGAATGTAGTTAAGCTTCACAGTCCCATTATTAGCCTTCTCAAAGATGAAATGTCTATCTATTTCGATATGTTTGGTTCTATCATGCTGCACCGGATTTTTAGCAATACTTATTGCTGATTGACTGTCACTGTAAATATTCAGTTCTGATTTTTCACCCAGTTCTAACTCAGTGATGAGTTTTTTAATCCACATCCCTTCACAAATTCCAAGGGCCATTGCTCTAAACTCTGCCTCTGCGCTGCTTCTAGATATCACAGACTGCTTCTTGCTTCTCCACGTGACCAAATTGCCCCATACAAATGTACAATAGCCACTTACTGACCTTCTATCTGTTAATTCACCTGCCCAACTTGAATCTGTGTAAACCTTTACTGTTCTGTCCTGGTCTTTTCTGAAAATGAGTCCAGAGCCTGGTGTGAATTTTAAATACCTCAAGATCCTATTTACCGCTTCCATGTGTTCTTCTCGAGGATCACTCATGTATTGACTTACTATGCTCACTGAATAGGCAAGATCAGGTCTTGTGAGTGATAGATAAATTAATTTCCCTACCAAACGTTGGTAAGATTCTTTGTTCACTGGATTCCCAAGTCTATCTTTACTGAATTTCAGACCTGGTTCCATTGGAGTGTTAGCTGGTCTACACTCAAGCATCTTGGTCTCTGCAAGTAGATCTAAAATATATTTTCTTTGGTTAATGACTAACCCTTCTTTAGATCTAGCTACTTCCATTCCCAAGAAGTATCTAAGATTCCCCAAATCCTTTGTCTCAAACTCCTTTGCTAGAGCAATCTTTAGTCTTTCTATCTCCTCTGTATCATTTCCTGTGATAACCATATCATCGACATACACAATTAGGAGAGTCATTTTACCATTTGGCGTAATCTTTCTGAACAAGGTATGATCTGCTTGGCTTTGTTTGAAATCATTTTGAACCATGGCTCTAGTAAATCTGTCAAACCATGCTCTTGGAGATTGTTTCAATCCGTACAAGGATTTATTCAGTTTGCATACGGTCCCTCTTGTTGTGCTTTCCTTTAAACCTGGTGGAATTTCCATGTATACTTCCTCCTCGAGGTTCCCATTGAGAAAAGCATTTTTGATGTCCAACTGATGCAACTCCCAGTCTTTGTTAACAGCCACTGAGAGTAACACTCTGATGGTGTTTAACTTAGCAACTGGTGCAAACGTTTCTTGATAATCCACTCCATATGACTGAGTGAATCCTTTCGCTACAAGCCTCGCCTTATATCTTTCAATATCTCCATTGGAATGATACTTGACTGTGAAAACCCACTTACACCCAACCACCTTTTTTCCTTCTGGTAGACTGGTTAGACTCCAGGTATTATTCTTCTGCAATGCTGTGACTTCATCCTCAACTGCTTTCCTCCACTCAGGACTTTTGAAAGCTTCTTCCACTGTCCTTGGAATTTGCACTTTGTCAATGCTGGCTGTAAAAGCTTTCAAACCAGATAACAATTTTCCATAGGCCACAAATCTATTAATTGGATGAGCAGTACATTTCCTTACCCCCTTTCGAATAGCAATAGGAAAATCATCCAAATCAGCAATAATAGATTCTTGAGGGATACTATTACCTCCTGTTTCCACGGCAGTAGGGCTCAAAGCTAGCTCTTGGCAAGTGTTAGGCTGACTAACAACTTCAGGAAGTGTTCTTTTCTTTCTTGTATAAACGCTGAATTGTTTATCTGTAAGTTGAGGAGTTATAAGGTCTGGAGAGGTGTGTGGGACAGATTTAAGAGTTGGAGGAGGTGTAGTATAAGGGCTAGACATTTTTGACAAAGGAGAAGGTATGTCCGCTGGATTACTAGTGTTAGTAATCTCAGCTTCATTTGAAGGAACAAGTTGTTGGGAAGAATCAGAACTAGTGATTTCAGCATCGAGAGTTGGCAACGCTGGATTACTAGTGTTAGTAATCTCAGCTTCATTTGAAGGAACAAGTTGTTGGGAAGAATCAGAACTAGTGATTTCAGCATCGAGAGTTGGCAACATAATCAAGGGTTGTGAAACTGATGGGGACTGAAATTCTCTGTATGTCTCCCCCTGAATAGCAGTCCCTGAAAAATAAGGCTGATGCTCAAAGAAAGTAACGTCAAACGAGATATAGGTTTTTCTGGTTGTGGGAGAGTAACATTTGTAACCCTTCTGACTCGAGGAGTACCCAATAAAAACACATTTTAAGGACCTAGCATCAAGTTTACCTCTATTAGGGGCTTGCACATGAACAAAGGCTGTACAGCCAAAGACACGAAAAGGAAGAGCAGAAGAGAGGGGTTTAAAGTGAGGAAAAAGTTGGAAAAGAGTTTCAGTAGGAACCTTAAAACCAAGAGTTTTGCTAGGCATCCGGTTAATGAGGTAGGTGGCAGTTAGAAGGGCATCCCCCCAAAGATACTTAGGAGCATTGGCTGAAAACAAAAGAGAGCGGGTGACTTCAAGGAGATGACGATTTTTTCTCTCAGCCACACCGTTCTGCTGAGGTGTGTTAACACAAGAAGTGAGATGAAAAATTCCCTTTTCCTGGAAAAAACTCTCAAGAGATTTGCTAAGATACTCACTCCCATTGTCACTCTTCAAAATTTTAATAGGGGTAGCAAATTGAGTGTGGACCATTTGATAAAAATCTTTAAAGATGCGCTCAATGTCAGATTTATCTTTCATCAAGAATGTCCAAGTTGTCCTAGAAAAATCATCTATGAAGGACACAAACCACCTAGAACCAACAATACTCTGAACCTTAGAAGGGCCCCAAATGTCACTGTGTATAATCGAAAAAGGAGAAGTAGGCTTAAAGTGGGAAGGCACATAAGATTGCCGAGTGTGTTTAGCCATTTGACAGATTTCACATGTAAAAGAAGAAGGATCTTTATTGATAAATAATGTAGGTAACAATCTCTTAAGATAAGAAAAATTGGGATGTCCCAATCGAAAATGCCACATCATTATCTCATTGGAAAGTAAATTTGAAGGGAAAACAGAGGTATGGAGACCACTGGAACAAGAAGAAGGTGAGGAGGACAAAGCATGAAGGACATATAAGCCATTAGACAACCTAGCATTGCCAATCACCATTTTTGAACCCTGCTCCTGAAAAACACAACCAGTAAGACCAAAGTGAACATCACAGATTCCATCATTAATCAACTGTCCAACCGATAACAAATTGCATTTAAGATTAGGGACATAAAGAACTGAAGTAAGTAGAATTTTATCACTCAATCGAATGGAACCCTTGCCCAGCACTGTTGAGAAAGAACCATCAGCAATCTTAATGGAGGAATTAGAGTTGGAGCTCGAAAAAGAATGAAACAGACTGAAATTTCCTGTCATATGGTCAGAAGCACCAGAATCGACTATCCAACTAGAAGAGGATACTGAAGACAGTGATGGAAGACTACCTTCAGTTGTTGTCAAAGCAGTAGTGGTAGGAGGAGCAGAGAGGCGACTAAAGAGGTGCTGAAGTTCAGCAATCTGTTCAGGACTAAAATTGCTGGGCAGTGTGTCAGAAGTTGCAACATAAGCTTCTTTCAAAGGTCGAGATTTAGGATTTTTCCATTGGGACCAAGGAAGGTAATTATTGCCATTTAGTTTGTAGGATGTTATCGCAGAATAAGAATGTTCTGACATTGGAATATCAAAAGAACCATGGTTGGGGAGAAAACTGACTTCAGAATCAGATTCCATGGAGATTTAGAGATTTGATCGGAAAAAAAAATGGAGAGGATCGACCTAATCTGATACCATGTAGAATTGTATGAAATTCTCTCTCTATTATTCACAAGAAAACTTAGAATATATACACATAGTTGACTCTCTGATAAAGGAAACTAAATATTCTCTAATAACTATAGAGATGTTATTTTAAGGAATATCTATAAAGGTCTACATGCCATAACTAACAGATACAGACTTTAGTACATAGAATATTTCCATTCTAACTAGTATTAACCTACAACTATAACACATGTCCACTCAACAGATTTATCAATGTGGACCAACGGAAGCTGGAAACACCAAATAATGTTATTCAAGTTCAGCCAAGCCACCTAGCCTTGATTGTGTTTTTAACTTGTACAGTGCTGTCAAAATACAGATTTTCAATAGAAGTATTACTAAATAATTTGCAAACAAAGGGATTACGCATGAGCACATCAAAAGAGCCAATTACCCAAAATGCTGGCAGGGCACATAACCTCCTCCAAGGCCCTCCATCAGCTCCCCTCATCTCCAAATACCTCTTCAGTCGAACCTGAATGGAGTGAATCAAGTGGCTTAAACAACATAAAATCATAGGGAAAATACACAGTTTAAAAAGATCGTTTTTGAATTAAGCAAATTACCTCTGGAAATATAGTTGTCAAATGATTTTCCCAGTCATTAAGGTTTGGCAGTTCACCAGGAATGCATGGAAGATTTCCAGCCATAAAATCCTAAAACATGAAGTGTTATCATGACAGGAAAAATAAATTGAGGTAAGATTTATCAAGATTTTATGGAAAGAATGTGGTGCAATATAGTAGCATGGATACATGAGTGAAAAAGAATGGCTACAGAAGCAGCTTCAATTTACAAGACTATATCAAGGATAGAAGGAAACCCTGAATGTCATTCCAGTGCAGTCAATGTACTTCTTTTTCCGATAAACAAAATACATTGGAACATCAAGAGCATAGTCAACATACTGCTCAAATCTGCACCACAGAAATAAAATAACATCATGAAATTCTCTAGACACAAGGGATGGTTTATGACAAATGGTTCCAAATTTTCACGGTATTGCAACACAAAAAAGCTTACCCAAAGGAGTCGTCAAAAACAAATGGAAGCATGCCTGTTCGGTCCTTATCAGTATCAGTCCAGATTTGACTGTTCAAATTCATTTTTAAAGAAATATCAGTAAAATGGAGAATGCATAGAATAAGGAAATATGAAATTATAGTAAAAGGTTTCAAAACCTTCTCATGCTAAGGTAACCATTTGGCTTTCCTTCTGTAAAGGGGGAATTTGCAAATAAAGCTGTTGCTATCTGTTTCATTTATTTCACTAGTTAGAAGAAAAGCGGAGCAGAGATTTTCAGAGGAAGACAAAGTACTAATGTTCTCACAGGTTGCAAAGCAAGACCAGCACGAAATTTCCTAATCATGTCAGCTTCTGAACTGAAGTCCAGATTAACCTATTATAGAAAATCATAGAGGTGGGAAAATGTTAGAAGGATCTTCTTCAGAAAGGCTGGATAATTGGAAATGTAAAATTCGCTTACCTGAACTGTGCATGTCCTAAACATCATATCAAGACCAAGTGAGCCAACTTTAGGCATGTAATTTCTCATTATCTCATATCTTCCCTGAGAAAAAAATGCTATATCAGACTAATAAAATGATAGGAGGATAAAATTGCAATAGCAAAGATCAGGTATCACGAAGATGAAAAAAGATGAGAAAACACGACGTTTACTACATCGAAAAAAAATATATCTGATTTCTACTTTCTATTCAATTTAAAACCATAAAAAATAGTCAGTTATACCTTTGGCATGACAGGAATGTCCTTTATTGCCAATTTGGGCTGGAAGCCGATCCCTAAGAATCCAATTCCCATTTCTTCTGCAACAGCTTTAACCTAGTAACAGGGTAATAGAGGCATGATATATTCTGAAGTCAAACTGGAAATGTTAAGAGTACTTGAACAGAGAAATTAACAAAAAGGCAGATAACAAGATAATACTTTTAGAAGTGATTACTTCCTGACATGTTTGAAGTGTGTTCCACAATGTAATCTAGATGATTTAGAAGTATCACAAAAGCACATTCTCTTTAGATAGTATGAATCTTCACCTTATAAATAGTACAAATTCTTGATAGATTATGCATGCAATTTCTTAGAAACGTAGTACTTAGTTAGACTATTCTTTTCTCTTTAACAAACCTGATAGAGGTGTGAATTGACCTCAGCACATGTTTGATGCAAAGTTTCAAGAGGCGCGCCACTGAGCTCAAACTGCCCCCCAGGTTCCAATGATATGCTTTGCTTCCCCTAACCACAAAAATAAAGGTTTTGCAAAAATTCCATATGCAAATAAGAAGAAAACAAGAATGCAGGTAGTCTGTAATGCAGAGTCTCTTTCTACATAGAATTGCTAAGCATTGTCATCAATAGCTAATGAACCACCATAAGTACAGAGAATCAGTTTACCTGTTTAAGTCCAATAATTTTATCACCTTCCATTACTTTATCCCAATCAAATCTCTCTGAAATACCATTCAGCAATTCTGCTATTTGTTCATATTTCATAGGTCGCAGAGTTTTGATCTCGAAACCAAACTTTTCGTGCTCTGTACCTATCCTGTGTAAGCCAAATACTTGCATTAGCAAACAAGTATAAATATAAAAAGAGGACCAAATTGCTAATGGAAAGATTTAAACTAGAACCAGACCCAATATAAATACTAAAATGCATATCAAGGACCAAATATGGCTGGCTATTGATATCAACAAGTTATAATAGCAACAAAGGGTTCTTAAAAAAATCATGCAGGATGCTGGTAATATACAAGTTTAAAAGCATAAAATTGACAAGATAAAATGATAACTTCGTCCGGAAGAAGAATAAAAGAGCTTAAAAAGTACTCTGATCCAAACAAAACAAAGAAGGGGAACTCTTACCTCCAATTTTCCTTGGGCTTACATCCAGATGCAAGGTACCCAACAAGATCCTCTTTCGTCAATGGTTCTGTAGCAACCACAGCATCCTCTGTAGGAGGGCTTGCTGCAACAATCACACTATTCCTTCTTTTGCCTCGAAATCCCAGAGTTCCTAAAGAGAATTTCTGTGCTATCTTCACATTGTTGCATGATAAAGAAGAAAAAACGAAAGATTTTTCCTTCACTATAGGAGCCTCAACATTGTTCACCACACCAAAGGCCACATTCTGCCTGGTTCTACCACGCGTTATATCAGTACGGATACAATAAGATGAGCCTGCCCTAGAAACAAGCGCCATCAATCCGTCCCCTTCAAACACACAACAGAACACTCTCAGTTAAAAATCATACAGAACCACAAATTTCCATTACCAACATCCACAGGATAGTTAAGCATTGAACATTGCTTCTCACAGAAATTCAAAGTCTTAATCAACTAACAAGACTATCATCCAATTTAATTTTCCAAAAACAAAAGCAGTATTCGAATTCAAATAGTAAAATACCTAAACTGAAATTCCTCCATTAAAACTTGAATCTCGTCGTACTAACTAACTAACCGCTAAAAAAATCTCCAATCAATAATCTAATAATAACAAACACACAAGCACGGGCAAGAAAACGAATGCACCTTCAATTCCGAATCAAATTCACAGCAAATTGAAACAACAAAAAGAAGAACGGAACAGATTTAAGCAAGCCTTTCGAAGTGAACGTCTAGTTTTTAAGTAAAAGAACAAAGAGAAGCTTATAAGGAGTTAAGATTATCACCTTGGTTTCTTCGACCGATTCAAAATCCAATTCTAGGGTTAAAATTTCAGTGAAATGGAAAAGAAAAGATAGATGCAGAAGAAAAGGGCGAGTACAAATATATATAACTTCTGAAATGGAAAAGAATAAAGAAAAGAAAGATTCGAACGAAAAAGAAAAGAAATAAAATGTCCTTTCTAGTAATTTTATCTTTTTTTAGGTTAAAGTTCAGAAAAAGTCACTAAACTATCTTAAGATGTTTATTTCAGTCTCCAAACTTTTAAATTTTATAAAATAATCATTAAGATTTGAATTTTATTACAAAATGTACACCGCGCCTAGAAAAGGACATGACATGTTAAAATAAATGGAAAATGTTTCATTCGGCCCTTCAATTATAAATAAAATTTTATTCTGCTTTTTAAAAATATTTCTAAGTACTAAATTTGAAAAACTAAACAAAAAATAGTAAAAACTAAAAATATATAAAAACTCACAAGTTCTTAAAAAAAATTTAACAATGAGAACGAACGATAAAACCTCTATTATATCTTACTTTCAGTTATTCTTCGGATGTCTTACCAATTATGTTAAAATAAATCTAAAATAATGTGTAAATTAATATGGATTTAAAGTCTAATTAAATGACATTAACGACTAACGGTAACACTAATAATGGAAAAAATATCACTATAATTATTTTATATTCAATATTTTACATTTGTAGTTTATCTTATTATATTGAATGGTTTTATAAATTTGGATTTTTTAATATTTTAATCATAAATACGGAAATAATGTGGTTAAGCTAATTTTAGAATAAAATCATTAAAATATATGATCAAGTTAATTAAATTTATATTGTTTTACGAATAATCAGTTGGTCTAGCGAGATGAAGTGTTATGTCCTTAAGCAATATCAAAAATTCAAATCATGACGTGAATGGAAAAAAAATAGATTAGATGAGTCGCCTTATATTAGTTTGATTCTGATCAAATAATACATGAAAAAATTATTTCTCAAATATTATTTTAATATTTTTTACTTGAACTTTTCAATAGATTATTCATATTAAAATGTATATTTGTATTACCCTACTTTGGACATAAATCTTACCAATCAAGCCTCCAACAAACCTCTTTAGCTTCTTAACACATTATAATTTAAGGTTTAGAATTTAAATATTTTTTACATAGATTAAATTGTAACAATCAAGCCTTTAAAAATAAAATTTTATTCTTTACAGAAACTAAATTTTTGTCTAATAAAAATTAATCTCTGTAAAAAAAAAATATTTAAACTACTTTTATATTTTATACAGATTAAACTATTATTACAAAAATTTATCAAATATTTAAAATTTGGTCCCTAGAATGGTCTTTAAAACCGGGAACAGAACTAGAAATTTATAAAAAGAAGCTATAATGAAATTAAAAAATTTGAGGGAGACAATAATAAAATTTTAAAAAGATTAAAGGAATTATAAGACTAATTTTATTTTTTTTACTAAAAAAACTATTTATTAATATTAGAAAAAAAATTAGCAGGATCTCACGCCCCTAAAAGCCACCCCTATGTTCCGCCCCTTCTTGAAACTTAATGCTAGCTTAGCTTTAGCACCATTATTACTCGTGCCATATTTGATAAGAGCAGGTGCGCCCTCAGGAGTCAGGACAGGGCATATTGGATGGTTCAAGATCATCTCAACTTGTGAATTTTTATATATTTTAAAAATTTTACAAAACTATAAATTTTAAAAATATTTTTTACTATTTAAAAACTAATTGTGTTATGAATATCATTATTTATGGTGGATATTCATATATTAAATGAGACTTTAATAGACTTTATTATTTGGGTTTAATACCCATTAGAATTAGGTTTCCATTCTTATGCTTATAAATATAGACTTTAGAAGAAAGCATTGTATACAACCCTACATTGAGAATATAATAAAAGTCTCTCTCTTTGTTTCTCATCTTTGCTCTTATTTATCTCTCTTTGTCTCTCATCTTTGCTCTTATTTATCTCTCTTTTTGTCTCTCATCTTTGCTCTTATTTATCTCTCTTGTTCTTCTTTACTTTATTCACAACACGTTATCAGCACGAGTTTGCTCGAAAGATTTTGGTGCTCTTTATTCCAATCCCAAAGAAGTTACAAAAACAACAAGTTTGCTCCTACGTTAAATCGAAGATAAATTTTTTCCCTCAATTTCTTTTAAATTACTGATTATTTTTTTTCTCTCTATATTTTAACTTTGTTTTAATATTTTTTTTGACTTTGGGCGCAAGACTAAAACATTTAATGTTCGAGCTAAATTTAAAATACTAATCCCAAACGCGTAGTTCATTGGCTATTGATGATTTTGATGACAAATGAACGAGAATTTAATATTGGGAGGTTTCACTTGTTGAGATTGGTATAAGAATTTGAATAGTGATAAGTTCTTCAAATTCTTTCTTTGCGCTGTAATAAATAAATAAATAAAGTTTTTATTTACGTTTGTATTGTGCTTATGCAACTATTGCTATGAAAAGAGAAAATTATGACATGAATCCTAATGTTTTTAATCTACTTGGTTAAGTCCATACACTTTTGTAAACTCAATTTTGAGATTTTCTTATTTTTTTAGTTCATAACCTAAAGATTAATATTTATTTTATTTTATTTTATTTTATTGATAAAATTGGTATCTTTAACCGTGTTTGAGTTTTACATGATATGTTTGAATGACTTGAGAAGAGACATAAGATAAAAAAAAAGTTGTGAGAAGTTGTTTTTGGTCATTTACTATGTCTCCATTGCCATCGAGAGGAAAATCATTATCGGTAAACTCTATTTTTATTTTTATTCTTTAATTTATGATTTTAAAGTGTTATAAATTATGGTGATTTATGTTTTTTATGGTTATAAAGTCTATATTTGCTTGAAAGCAATAGTATTTTTGCGTCGAAAAATTCGACTATAGACTTCTCCCAAGTTCAAGTTACGAAAATCGTCTTGATCCAAAAAAATTTTATGGGAGGCATTCCCTGAAGTGAATGCAAGTATGATGTTTATTCCATGCGATTATTGGACTTATGTCATTCCTTGAAGTGAATGCAAGCATGATGTTTATTCCATGCGATTATTGGATTTGTTTCATTCCTTGATGTGAATGCAAACATGATAATTCACTATATGGTTAGTGAATAAAACTCAGTTATGTGTCAGAGTATCACTGATGAGGTTTTAAAGACCTATTAGCCTCTGCTACATTCCCTGAAGTGAATATGATATTTTTATAGCGGAAAAATAAATGTCACATTAGCAATTGTGGTCGCGATTGAGGCCATAAAAAATAGACATGGATAAGATGATCCTTTTGAGAATGTTTATATCCACCGAAAGTGGGATTATAAGGATGACACGAATGATAGATATCATATCAAAAACTTTATGTTATCAATACGATGGTACAAACCATTGGTCTCGTACTTGTCAAACGCCAAAGTATTATGGACTTTATCCATAAGCATGAATGATAAATGAAAGAAAATATAAACAAGTTCTGTTTATGCGAAAATAATTATGGAGTTGTTAGTCCAACTCAATTGGATGTTTTTAATTTCTTCATAACTCTGGAAGGGAATAATTCGCCATTTATTTTATTTCCCTTATAACCTCTAAAGGGAATAATTGATCTATTATTTATTTTGTTTTATGCTAATTTTATTATTTATTTATGTTAATTTACTTTATATTAACTTGTTTTACATATTATTTATTTATGTTTTATGTTAATTTATTCTTTGAAGAATATGATTACTTTCGGAATAAAATATACAATAAATTGTGGCTATTTATGCCTAACAGACAGTGCAAGTACTCATATTATACTTAAGCGTAAGAAATATTTTCCCATTTAAATGCAAGGAAAAAATATGAGTACTATTTCCCAAAGTACTAAAATATCAATGCTTCATAAGAGCAATAAGTTCTTGAGGGTTTATCTCTGATAGATAACCGATTTGATATGATGTGCTATATTTAATATTTTTCATTCCCCGAAGTGAATGAAACAAATCACATTTTGAAAGGTGTATAACTATGCATATTTTCCCATTTAAAATGCAAGGAAATAATGTGAGTATTATATCCGGAAGTACCAATATCACAGAAGGCTTCAACTGAGCAAATATGTTATTGCCAAATGGAACTCTATTCCATTTTCATAGTGCATTATACTCGTCAAAGACGCAAAGAGACTTATTGAATTTTAAAGATATTTGCATAAATATATTGAGAATATTAGTCGAGGGGTGCCGACTATCTCAATATTACGAGTATAACTCAAGGCAATAATGAAATCTTGAAAAAATATATGCACTGTCATTCATATTGTACTACACAAGAATTAGTACAAATTGAAGCTCATGATATTATAAATCAGAAGTTTACTGATAATTTTATTATTTGGCATGACCGGTTAGGCCATCCCAGTTCAATTATGATGCAAAAATTTGTTGACACTTTCATGTGGTCATTATTGAAGAACTACAATTTTTTCAAGGTAATGTTTTTTATGTGATACTTGCTATCAAAGCAAATCGATTATTCAATCATCATCTACTAAGATAGATTGTGAATCTATTAATTTTCTGGAACAGATACAAGGTGATATATGTGGGCCCATACACCTTTCTTATAGTCCATCTAGATATTTTACGATTTTAATCGATGCATCGAATAGATGATCAGATGTATCCTTGTTATTAACCCGTAACTTGGTGTTTGCGAGGCTACTTGCTCAGTTGATATAATTATGAGCACATTTTCCAGATTACCTTATAAAGACAATCGGTCTTGATAATGCTGGTGACATGTCATTTTACATGTAGTATCACTAATTCGCATCAAGCCAACAAATTATCATAAGTTCTCCCTATTACAAATGGTTTTTGGTCAAAACCAAATATTTCTCATCTTAGATTTTTTTTTTGTGTGTGTGGTATATCTTCTAATTCCTCCACCACAACGCACAAAGATGAGTTCTCAAAGGAGGTTGAGAATATATGTCAGATTTAAATTTCCCTTGATAATTAAATATCTTGAGCTTCTGATATGGAATTTATTTACAGCTCGATTTACTACTATCATTTTAATGAGTCAGTTTTCCCAACATTAGGGGGAGAAAATAAAATAGCTGGAAAAAGAAATAAATTGGAATGAATTATCATTATCTTAGTTTGATCCACGCAATCAACAATGTGAACTATAAGTTCAAAGGATAATTCATTTAGCAAATCAATTGCCAGATGATTTTGCTGGCCCTGATAGAGTGACTAAGTCATATATACTAGCTATAAATGCTCCGTTTAAATTTGATGTCCCGGAAGGACAAACTCTAGTTGCTAATGAGTCTAACTTACGCCTGTAGCGTGGTAGACAAGTAGGTTCCAAAGATAAAAAAATCCTCAAAAAAAAGAAAGGGAGCTATAGTTATGATGGTCTGATCGAGGAATCAATGAATTATGAAAATCTCAAGAAGAGATTAAAAGGTCTCCAATAGAGACATTAACATGACTCAGGTACCTGATAATAAAGAGATCTCAATAGATTATGTCATGTATGGTAATAAGTGGGACTGAAATCAAATCGACGTCGATAATACATTTGCATGCAATATAGCACTAGAGATTTTATTTGATGATGTGGATCATGAATCATTGTCGATTGGACAATGTAAACAAAGAAATGATTGACCAATATGGAAAGAGGCAATCGAGGTGAAACTAAGATCTCTTTCGAAAAGAGAAGTATTTGGGCCTATAGCCCGTATATTGAAATGTGTAAAACTCGTGGATATTAATGAGCCTTTGTGAGAAAGAGAAATCTAAAGGAGAAATCACGAGATATAAGCTCGTTTGGTTGCACAAAGATTCTCACAAGACATGAAATTGATTATGAGGAAAATATATTCCTCGATGGTGGATGCAGTTACTTTTAGATAGTCTGACAATAAATGAAATAATTCAGTTTCCGCCTAATGGATGTTGTTACATCTTATTTGTATGAGCCTCTTGATAATAACTTTTACATGAAGCTTATGGAAGGATTTAGACTGCCAGAAGCAGTTAATTCAAGTTCTCGAGAACATTATTCAATTATATTGAATATATCTTTTTATGGATTAAAACATTTTGGGCACATTTGGTATAATCGCCCCATTGAATACTTATTAGCGGAAGACTATAAGAATGATTTAATTTCTGGAGCATTTTATTAAGAGGTTTAGCTCTGGATTTGTCTTTGTTTTTATTCTGTATGTTGGCAATTCATTGAGACTCATAAAAAAATCTCCTTAATAATGGAATCCTTGTGCAACAATTGGCATACACAGAAAAATGTTTAAAGAGACTTTACAGGCATAATGCATATTCGTTGATCACTATTTGGTTGCTAGGTCTCTTAATGTAAACAAAGATCCATTCCGCCCTCGAGAAAAAGGTGATGATATTCTTGGTCTAAAAGCACCATATATACATTAATTGATCTGGAAGCATCGTATCTTAGCTGGTCCAGAAATACTATCTAAGTGCTACGAGACCATTGCCTTTAAATAATTGCCATGCATGAGGCAAAGTCGAAATATGTGTTTGGCTAAACAAATCCAGAAGATATGTGAATTGCTTTCACAAGATAAGATGCAAGCTATATTATGTAGAGATGATGCAGAATTTATATCTCAAGGTGGATACATCAACTGTGATAAAACGAAACATATATCTTTAAAGTTTCGTCCCTCATGATCTTTAGAAGAATAGTATTTGATAGACCATTTCAAGCAATAATTTGGAAGATTTATCCACTAGTGCATACTCTATTTCAACATTTGAAGATTATATTCAAGATTGAATTATGAAGATTCAAAGTTCTTATGTGATATTTTTATGAGGGGGAGTAAATACGCGTTGCACTCTTTTCCCCTTAACCGAGGTTTTGTCCCAATGGGTTTTCCTGGTAAGGTTTTTAATGAGGCAACATGTTATGCGTATTAAAGATGTGTGTACTCTTTTTCTTTCACTAAGAGTTTTTTCCACAGGGTTTTTATCTTAGTAAGGTTTTAATGAGGCACATTATCTTTATGGATATCCAAGGGGGAGTGTTATGAATATCTTTATTTATGGTGGATATCCATATATTAAATGAGACTTTAATGGGCTTTATTATTTGGGTTTAATACCCTGTAACCCCCTCGTCCCGGTCTGGCCGGATGACCGGTCCGAGTGGGCCACACGGGGAAAACCGAAGCGAAACCCGTTAAGGTTCCCCCTCGGTTAGCAACCCTATATTTTTTCTTTCATTTTAATCTTGTCTAGAGGATTATTAAATCCTAAGTGATCAAACAGCGGAACAACATACACGAGCAAATCAAACAAACCCATAACAACATTTAACAGCCCAATTTCATACTTAAACTGTAGGCGGTATCGATACACTTAAGGAGTGTATCGATACGCCTTGACTAGGTCAACTGGTCAGAGTCAACCCGTGGAGACCGTATCGATACACCCAAAGAGTGTATCAATACTCTCCCCAACGGTCAACTTCTCACGGTCAACGCTAAGATGACCGTATCGATACGCTAGAGGCCCGTTTCGATAGCAAAATGGACAGTAACTTCAGTGACCAAAAAGGTATCGATACGCCCCCCGCGTATCGAAACGCGTGGCCTGAAACAAGAAGGCCGTATCGATACGGGACCAACCGTATCGATACCCCTGCTATTAACTTACAAGTTTTAGCTGATTTAAGGCACAAGGATGCCCCTAAATCCCTCTAAAACCTCAACCAACACACTAACATCAATCCTATGGCAAACCAACCATACAAGCATGCTTAACTTGAAACCAAAGGCACATTTCAACACAAGGTGATGCACAAATCATACAAGCAACTTAAGCATTCAAACATGAAACTAGGCATCCATACATGGCATTCCAAAAGGGCAATTCAACATTTAAGGTCATACATAGAACTCAAAAGCCTTAAAAGACACAAGATAAGCATTTGAGGTTTGCACCCATCAACAAAGAAACCTAAACATCTAAAGACATGTCACCACACACAAACATTCATCATAGCGTATCATGCTTTACAAAACATAGTCAATCCAAACATCAACATATAGTGAGTCATACATAGCTCATACAAAAACCCTTGCCACATTGCTAACTAATACAAAATTTACCACCGTACTTGAGCCACAAACTTGGAAAGCCCTTCTTGGCTTGCTCTGAGCTAACACCACGCTAATGATCTGCATTGTTGAACATTGAGACCGTAAGCTATAAGCTTAGTGAGGGTGCTCTAAAACGAAAACAACAACAATGCAGGGTTCAAACATGTAATCCCTAAACCTCATATCGAACGTGCATAGGCAATTTCACAAGTAGACCTAGCTAGTCTCTCAGGTGGCATAATATGGCATCTTACATCATACTAAGCATCAAGCATCAATATCAACAATCATGCATCAACACCATATATCACAATATATGAACAAGTTAATTGGCCACTTTCAATTACCCTGATTGTGCGGATTTAAATCTCAACAACACTTTACCTCGGTGGGATTACACTCATCACCGGACCTTGCATGTGCGGGATTCCACTCATCGCCACATGCCCTACGGATGGGATTCCACTCATCATCCCGTAGAAATATATAAAAGCTTCCGGTGGAATATTACATCACCGTACTCCTCCTTGATGACTTAACGCCATCAAGGCCACGTATGTTTTGACTCAATTTGTGTGCACACTAATCCTAATGATCGATCATTTACAACCGGTAATTTATTTAGTGCCAATTTTCATAACCACATCATATATCATCAATCACATTCCATGCTCATCACATATATACACATTTCATGATATACATGCACCAATTTGACCACAATTCACAAGAGCATAGATAGGCAAATACACAATAGCATGTAATGAAGTCAAAGGCTAGAATTAACAACTTGAAATAAAGAAATGGCCTACCAAGCACATTTCATACACACACTCTACACACACTCGAACCAAACTTTAAAACAAGTTTGAAACCACTCACCGCTCTTCCTTAGCAACCAAGCGAAACTCCTACGAACCCGGATTCGGTCCCAAAGCTTCTTCGACGACTCCTCTTGCTTCTAGCCAACCAAAAACACAACCAACAACCACAATCAATGCTAACATTCAATCACACATAACCTTTGAATTCAAACCAACTTCATCCAAATTTCCAAATCAAATTAATCCCCAAATATCTCAAATTCGTACTCCCTACAACACTAGCTGAAAACTCCACTTCCAAACATCCAAAAGACACCCAAAAGACCCCAAATCAGCTTCCTAATATACCTAAACCATCAGCCCTTCAATTACACTCTAAAACCCACCCAAAACCCAAGTTTTGACACCTTAAAAATTGCTCTAAGACCCTACTTCGGGTTTTCCACAAAACTCAACCAAATTAACATATGTTGCACCTTTTAACATGAATAAACAAAGACCCAACTCAATTTTGAAAAACAATATGAAAATCCCCATAAAAACCCAAACTTTAAATTAAACCCTAATTTTCAAAAGTTCATATCTTTGAAATCTAAAACCATGGGTAGATAGAGGATAGAGAGGAGAGTAAGAAAATGATTTTACCTTTCAAAAACACCTTGAATTGAAGAAGATATCCAATGGAATAGTGTTTTAGGTTTGGGAGTGTTTTGAAAAGGGTTTGGGCATTTCTAAAGTTAGAAAGGGTTTAAGGGGAGAAGATGACAACTTTTGTTTTAAAGTTGTCTTGCTTTTAAAGACTTTTGGGTAAAATCACAACATAGGTCCCTCCCCTTTTTACTAAATCTCAATTAGGTCAAATTTAAGGGTGAATTGATTTTAATTAATTTTATTGACTCAGACTACAAACCCGGCTAACTCCTAACCCCAAAACACGGGCGTTACAACTCTCTCCCACTTAAGGAATTTCGTCCTCGAAATTACCTGACTGAAAGAGATACGGAAACTGCTTTTCCATATCCTCCTTCCTCTCCCAAGTGGCCTCGTCCACACCTCGACGTTGCCACCGCACCTTGACTAACTCAATCGATCTACCCCTCAACACCTTACTGTCAGAAGCTAAGATCTCAACGGGCTCTTCTTCATAACTTAAATCCGGATTCAATTCAATCTCTTCTACGGGCATAACATGTGATGGATCGGACCTATACTTACGAAGCATCGAAACATGGAACACATTGTGTATCTTCTCTAGCTCGGATGGTAAACGCAACTGATAAGCAACCGGACCAACCCTCTTCATAATCTCATACGGTCCTATGTACCTCGGACTCAACTTCCCCTTTCGGCCAAATCTCATCACCTTCTTCCACGGAGACACTTTCAAGAACACATTCTCACCCACTGAGAACTCAACTTCTTTCCTCTTCAAACCGGCATAGGACTTCTGCCTATCCAAAGCAGCTTTCAAACGATCACAAATCAATTTTACCTTGTCGGTTGTCCCCTTGAGCAAATCCGGCATAGGTAGCAATTTCTGTCCCACTTCGGCCCAACAAACTGGAGTTCTACACTTCCGGCCATACAAGGCCTCATACGGAGCCATCTGAATGCTCGACTGGAAGCTATTATTGTACGCAAACTCTACTAGAGGCAAATGCTTCTCCCACGTACCCTGAAAGTCAATGATACAACAACGCAACATGTCCTCCAAGATCTGAATAACCCTCTCTGACTGACCATCTGACTGAGGATGATAAGAAGTGCTGAAGTTCAAACGGGTACCCAAAGCTGTATGCAGACACTCCCAAAATCTAGAAGTAAACCGCGGATCTCTATCTGACACAATAGACTTCGACACACCATGTAGTCTCACAATCTCCCCAATGTACAAATCGGCCAATCTATCTAAAGTGTAAGTAGTGTTAACTGCCAAGAAGTGAGCACACTTCGTAAAACGATCCACAATCACCAAAACTGAGTTCTTCTTCGTAGGAGTCAAAGGCAAACCCGAAACAAAATCCATGGTGATGTTCTCCCACTTCCATTCCAGAATTCTCAACGGCTGTAACAAACATGAGGGAACCTGATGTTCCGCCTTCACTCTCTGACACACTAAGCACTTACTCACAAAGTCGGCTACATCTCTCTTCAAGCCAACCCAAAAGTACTCACTCTTCATATCACGGTACATCTTCGTACTTCCAGGATGCATAGCAAACGGACTACTGTGGGCTTCAGTCAAGATCGTGTGTCTCACGTCACTGTCCTCTGGCACAACTATTCTATTCTTGAAACACAAAACCCCATCATTACTGAAACTGTAGTCTGAAGATCTACCCTCGGCTATATCTTGCACGTGAGGTGCCAAAGATCTATCTAAGAGCTGTTTCTCCCTAATCAACTGACCTAGAGTAGGTCTAACCTGAAGCTCGACTACCAAGCCGCCATCTCCAGACAAACTCAATCTAGCAAACATGGCTCTCAAGTCCACGACCATCTTCCTACTCAATGCATCGGCCACTACATTGGCCTTACCCGGATGGTACTCGATGGTAAGATCATAGTTCTTTAGCAACTCTAACCATCTATGCTGTCTGAGATTCAAATCTCGCTGAGTCATAATGTATATCAAACTCTTGTGATCGGTGTACACTGTGCATTTCTCACCGTACAAATAGTGCCTCCAAATCTTCAGAGCAAACACAACTGCAGCTAACTCTATGTCATGGGTCGGATAGTTGCGCTCATGGGTCTTCAACTGTCTTGAGGCATAAGCCACTACTCTCTTGTCTTGCATAAGAACACATCCTAGCCCCACATAAGAAGCATCACTGTAAACTACATAGTCCTTCCCGGACTCAGGCTGGATCAAGATCGGTGCTTGGGTCAAAGCTTCTTTCAATTTCTCAAAGGCTCTCTGTCTTGCATCTGTCCACTCAAACTGAACACTCTTCTGAAGTAACTGTGTCAATGGAGCGGCTAACTTAGAGAAACCCTCTACAAATCTCCTATAGTATCCGGCTAAGCCTAGGAAGCTACGTACCTCTGTTACAGACTTCGGTTGCTTCCACTCAACAATGGCTTCAATCTTCTTCGGATCAACTCTAATCCCATCGGCTGACACTACATGCCCTAAGAAGACTACCTCTCGGATCCAGAACTCACACTTGCTTAGCTTCGCATACAACCGATGATCTAGCAAAGTCTCCAAAACTAGTCTCAAGTGTCGGTCATGGTCTTCTTCAGTTCGCGAGTACACCAGAATGTCATCAATAAACACAACTACAAACTGATCTAGATACTGATGAAAAATCCTATTCATCATGTCCATAAAAGCAGCCGGTGCATTAGTCAACCCAAAAGGCATGACTAAGAACTCATAGTGGCCATATCTAGTCCTAAAGGCCGTCTTCGGTACATCAACCTCTCTTACCTTTAGCTGGTAGTAACCCGATCTCAAATCAATCTTCGAAAAGACTGATGCTCCCCTCAACTGATCAAACAAGTCATCAATTCTAGGCAACGGATATTTATTCTTCACTGTCAACTGATTCAACTGTCTGTAATCTATACACATTCTCATGCTTCCATCTTTCTTCTTCACAAACAAAACCGGTGCACCCCAAGGTGAAGAACTAGGCCTAATAAAACCTCTATCTGTCAATTCTTGCAATTGAGTCTTCAACTCTTTCAATTCTTTCGGTGCCATGCGATACGGAGCAATCGAAACAGGAGCTGAATTAGAATAAGTCTCAATGGTGAACTCTACCTCTCTGTCCGGTGGTAACCCTGGCAACTCTTCCGGAAACACACTAGGAAAGTCACATACTGTCCGGATGTCCTGAGGTCTAACCTCGCTCATGTTAGGGTTCATCACATACGCCAAGTATGCTTCACACCCCAACTCAACTAATCTCTTAGCCTCTAATACTGAAACCACATTGGACAAGAACTTCACGTTCTCACCCACCACTACAATCTCATAGTCATCTGTGAGCCTCAAAGAAATCCGCTTAGTTTCAAAATCTATCCTAGCTCTATGCTCCGTGAGCCAGTCCATACCCAAAATCACATCAAAACCATAGAAAGGAAGCTTCATCATATTCACTGGAAACACATGCCCCTGAACCATCAACGGACACCTTCGGTACATCTTCCTAACTACTACCGTGTCCCCAAAGGAACTAGTAACACTAACTCCTACCTCTAACATCTCATAAGGCAAATTCAAAGACTGTGCATGCTCACTCAATATGTAGGAATGTATAGACCCAGAGTCAATCAAAGAAAGCAAACCCAAAGACTGTATCGAAAAGTTACCTGCGATCACATCGATATCATGCTGATCCCCACGCTGAGCGTAAACTCTGGCCTGACCTCCGCCCTCTGGCTGAACTGCTACTACATGTGCTATGTTCCTCTGACCATCGTTCCTCGGCTGGAAGTTACCTCTACCGCGCCCGCGGCCTCTCTGAAAGTCATTGGCTCTAGCAGGAGCCTGAGCTGGTGCCTGTCCCACCTTATGTGGACAGTCACGCCTAATGTGGTCTCTAGCCCCACAACTCCAACAAGAATGAAAATTTCCCCAACACTCACCGGTGTGGTTCCTCCCGCAAGTAGCACATGTGGGCAACTTCCCACCAGCTCTCTGGCCCTGATGGCCCCTACCGTGGTTACCGCCACCACGTCTATGATCATACTGATGTCTGTTGTCCCGATGCCTCTTGGCATCACCTCTATCAAAGTTACTAGACCTCTTACCCGAACTAGATCCACCAGACCGCCTGGTCAAACTCAAACTGTGCTCTAAGTCCTTGGCCCTCGCGACTAAGACATCAAAATCAGTGTAATCTGAAGCTAGAGTATACGTCTTGATCTCTTCACTCAGCCCATAACGGAAGCGGTTACAACGCTTCACCTCAGTAGGTACAAGCTCAGGTGCATACTGACTCAATCTGACAAATCGGATCTCATAATCAGTCACGGACATACTCCCCTAAAGCAATGTCATAAACTCCCTCTTCCTCTCATCGAGGTATCGCGGACCCAGATACTTCTTACGGAAAGCTGTCTCAAAGAACTCCCAAGTGATCTCGGCCTCATCCATACCCGTAGTGATGGTGACCCACCAAGTGTAGGCATCAACCTGAAGCAGAGACTCGACACATCCCAACTTGCGCTCACCAGTACACCCCATCTGAGCAAGGATACGGACAGTCTTCTCAAACCACAACTCTGATCTCTTCGGTGTAGACCCTCTAAACTCTTCGGCCCTAAGGCCCCGAAGTCTCTCTAAAGGCAATCCAGTGCCCTCACCCTGGTGGTGTGCTGCCTGACCCCCAGCTACTGCAGCCTGAAATGCCCCGGCTATCGCCTGAACCAACGGAGCTAAGTCTATCCCGGCCGGTCCTTGGCCACCTTGGCCTCCCTGAGGTCCCTCTCCTTCGGCCCCGGCCTCGCCTCCTACTCTAGGTGGAGGAGGTGGTGGTGGTGGAGGTGGTGGAGGTGGTGGAGGAGCTCCAACTCCAACCACAGGCTCTCCTACTTGAGCCTCCACCCTAACTACTGGCTCAACTCCTAGAGCCGCTGCCCGTGGTTCCAGTCGAACCATCCTAGGCCTCCCACGTGGTCTCATGGTACAACTAGCAAGGAAATAACTACAACAACAAACAAGTAGGGATTACGTTAGTCAAAGCAAGGGTCCAATAGTGCTCAAGTACTCATTTTTCCAAAAATCTTTTTAAATTAAGTAGCAATGTGCACTCACTCTACACCAGACACAACAACTCATGCTTCAAAACATCATACGAGCAGTCAAGTATCAAGAATTCATGGCAAAACATGCATCGAACAACACAATCATTTAATACATTAAGCTTACCTCACTTACCTGCCCGAGGTCTCGGTAACCTCAGGCTCTGATACCAACAAATGTAACCCCCTCGTCCCGGTCTGGCCGGATGACCGGTCCGAGTGGGCCATACGGGGAAAACCGAAGCGAAACCCGTTATGGTTCCCCCTCGGTTAGCAACCCTATTTTTTCTTTCATTTTAATCTTGTCTAGAGGATTATTAAATCCTAAGTGATCAAACAGCGAAACAACATACACGAGCAAATCAAACAAACCCATAACAACATTTAACAGCCCAATTTCATACTTAAACTGCAGGCGGTATCGATACACTTAAGGAGTGTATCGATACGCCTTGACTAGGTCAACTGGTCAGAGTCAACCCGTGGAGACCGTATCGATACACCCAAAGAGTGTATCGATACTCTCCCCAACGGTCAACTTCTCACGGTCAACGCTAAGATGACCGTATCGATACGCTAGAGGCCCGTTTCGATACCAAAATAGACAGTAACTTCAGTGACCAAAAAAGTATCGATACGCCCCCCCGCGTATCGAAACACGTGGCCTGAAACAAGAAGGCCGTATCGATACGGGACCAACCATATCGATACCCCTGCTACGAACTTGCAAGTTTTAGCTGATTTAAGGCACAAGGATGCCCCTAAATCCCTCTAAAACCTCAACCAACACACTAACATCAATCCTATGGCAAACCAACCATACAAGCATGCTTCAACTTGAAACCAAAGGCACATTTCAACACAAGGTGATGCACAAATCATACAAGCAACTTAAGCATTCAAACATGAAACTAGGCATCCATACATGGCATTCCGAAAGGGCAATTCAACATTTAAGGTCATACATGGAACTCAAAAGCCTTAAAAGGCACAAGATAAGCATTTGAGGTTTGCACCCATCAACAAAGAAACCTAAACATCTAAAGACATGTCACCACACACAAACATTCATCATAGTGTATCATGCTTTACAAAACATAGTCAATCCAAACATCAACATATAGTGAGTCATACATAGCTCATACAAAAACCCTTGCCACATTGCTAACTAATATAAAATTTACCACCGTACTTGAGCCACAAACTTGGAAAGCCCTTCTTGCCTTGCTCCGAGCTAACACCACGCTAATGATCTGCATTGTTGAACATTGAGAGCGTAAGCTATAAGCTTAGTGAGGGTGCTCTAAAACGAAAACAACAACAATATAGGGTTCAAGCATGTAATCCCTAAACCTCATATCGAACGTGCATAGGCAATTTCACAAGTAGACCTAGCTAGTCTCTCAGGTGGCATAATATGGCATCTTACATCATACTAAGCATCAAGCATCAATATCAACAATCATACATCAACACCATATATCACAATATATGAACAAGTTAATTGGCCACTTTCAATTACCCCGATTGTGCGAATTTAAATCTCAACAACACTTTACCTCGATGGGATTACACTCATCACCGGACCTTGCATGTGCGGGATTCCACTCATCGCCACATGCCCTACAGATGGGATTCCACTCATCATCTCGTAGAAATATATAAAAGCTTCCGGTGGAATATTACATCACCGTACTCCTCCTTGATGACTTAACGCCATCAAGGCCACGTACGTTTTGACTCAATTTGTGTGCACACTAATCCTAATGATCGATCATTTACAACCGGTAATTTATTTAGTGCCAATTTTCATAACCACATCGTATATCATCAATCACATTCCATGCTCATCACATATATACACATTTCATGATATACATGCACCAATTTGACCACAATTCACAAGAGCATAGATAGGCAAATACACAATAGCATGTAATGAAGTCAAAGGCTAGAATTAACAACTTGAAATAAAGAAATGGCCTACCAAGCACATTCCATACACACACTCTACACACACTCGAACCAAACTTTAAAACAAGTTTGAAACCACTCACCGCCCTTCCTTAGCAACCAAGCGAAACTCCTATGAACCCGGATTCGGTCCCAAAGCTTCTTCGACGACTCCTCTTGCTTCTAGCCAACCAAAAACACAACCAACAACCACAATCAATGCTAACATTCAATCACACATAACCTTTGAATTCAAACCAACTTCATCCAAATTTCCAAATCAAATTAATCCCCAAATATCTCAAATTCGTACTCCCTACAACACTAGCTGAAAACTCCACTTCCAAACATCCAAAAGACACCCAAAAGACCCCAAATCACCTTCCTAATATACCTAAACCATCAGCCCTTCAATTACACTCTAAAACCCACTAAAAACCCAAGTTTTGACACCTTAAAAATTGCTCTAAGACCCTACTTCGGGTTTTCCATAAAACTCAACCAAATTAACATATGTTGCACCTTTTAACATGAATAAACAAAGACCCAACTCAATTTTGCAAAACAATATGAAAATCCCCATAAAAGCCCAAACTTTAAATCAAACCCTAATTTTCAAAAGTTCATATCTTTGAAATCTAAAACCATGGGTAGATAGAGGATAGAGAGGAGAGTAAGAAAATGATTTTACCTTTCAAAAACACCTTGAATTGAAGAAGATATCCAATGGAATAGTGTTTTAGGTTTGGGAGTGTTTTGAAAAGGGTTTGGGCATTTCTAACGTTAGAAAGGGTTTAAGGGGAGAAGATGACAACTTTTGTTTTAAAGTTGTCTTGCTTTTAAAGACTTTTGGGTAAAATCACAACATAGGTCCCTCCCCTTTTTACTAAATCTCAATTAGGTCAAATTTAAGGGTGAATTGATTTTAATTAATTTTATTGACTCGGACTACAAACCCGGCTAACTCCTAAACCCAAAACACGGGGGTTACATACCCATTAGAATTAGGGGTTCCATCTTATGCCTATAAATATAGACTTTAGAAGAAAGCATTGTATACAACCATACATTGAGAATATAATAAAAGTCTCTCTCTTTGCCTCTCATCTTTGCTCTTATTTATCTCTCTTGTTCTTCTTTACTTTATTCACAACAAATTGTAATTTTTCATTTTTTCCCTTTCTGATTATTCTTTTCTAATTTTTGAAATTATTGTTTATAAATATTTTAAAGAATATTAGAATGATATTTTAGTTACAGTTGGAGGCTCTAATGAGATATTTTCTAACAATTTTAAAATGTACAAGTAACATTTTGTAACATTTGAGAGTTAAATAATCAAAATGAATATTATAATTAAATCATTTTAAACTTTACACTAATTTTATATTTTGTGTTAGGAAAAGTGAGGATTATACAAAGCAGCACAAAAAAAATTATATCATGTGTCATTTTTATCACATCAAATATGATCTCAACTAATATAAATCATTCACTTTATTATTATTTTTCTTGTTATCAATCCACTCAAATGGAAATTTTTGAAAACTGATTTTAAAAATTAATGTAAAAATGAATGAAATTCACCTTATAAAATTGACATGAATAATAATAATAATAATAATAATAATAATAATAATAATAATAATAATAATAATAATAATAATAATAATAATAATAATAATAATAATAATAATAATAATAATAATAATAATAATAATAATAATAATAATAATAATAATGATGATGATGATGATGATTTTTTTATAAATCTTAGTTGTAATTTTAATCTTACCTAAAGGTGAGGGGAAGGGAGACTCTTGAGGAAAGAAGGAGAATATTTTTAGTGGGTCTAGAACTCATAATTTAAGGAAATTTGAGAAAACAAAGATGAGCAGCTTGACCGATCAGTCAAATGTACTTGGTCAATAAAAAATACTCTTTTAATTAATTTGAATAATTACTAATATAATAAAAAGGCTTAATGCATTAAATGCCCCCTAACGTTTACCCCATTTCTCAGTTTGGTACCTAAAGAATTTTTTCGGCCATTCTGCCCCCTAAAGGTTACGCCGTTACCCTAATAACTTCAAAAATAAACTTCGTTTGAAAAAACACTAATAGCCAATAAAACAAGGCCACGTCACCCTCTTCATTTATAATTTCCGAATTTAAATAATAATTTCAAAAATTAAATAAATATAATATAATAATAATAAAATAATAAAAAAAAACTCTTCAACTACCCACAAATCGTTTTACCCCCATTCTCAGTCTTACTCCCATTCTCACCCATCTTCAAGTTTTACCCAGAAAATCAGTTTAGATTTCAGTTGTGGAAGAAGATGATGAAACGCGATTAACCTAAACCCGTTCTCAGTTGAAGATGATTAGGGTTCGTATCTTAATCGTGTAAAGGAAACTGATTGAAGGCATTTTCAAAAGAAACCATTATGACGTGAACCAATCAAGTAAGTTAACCATTATTTTGTTAGTAGATTAGTGAGTTAATGCATGATTAAGATTAACATTTGCTTTGTTACAGGATTTCAAGATTCTGAAGCAACTTATTAGAGGGGATAGTCGAAGTTAGAAGTAACTCGTTCTTAGTAGAAAGGTACTCTGTTTTCTGGTTTGTTTTTGAAGATTTTTACTAAATGCTTCAATAGAACAATTTGGAACAATTTAATTAGTATTTACTGTTTATTGATGGATAATTAATTAATAACTTTATTAAACTAACATTGTTTGATTGTTTCTCATGACTATTTTAATGGTTAACTTAATTGTTTAACTGATTTGTTCTGTTTGATTGAATTAGTTTTTTATTCCTATAGGAAAAATGGCATGGGATGAGTGTTCTTTAGTAATACATTTTGGGGGAAGGTTCACTAATGTTCCTAAGTTTAGTTATGTTGGGGGCAAATAAATAGAAAGGAAGATAGACCCTGATTACATATGTTGCCCTACTATTGCCTCATTTATTGAGGAAACAGGAATTCCCAATTCTAACATTGCCTATTTGGCTTATTTAGAATCGGGTTACAATTTACTAGGAGGTTTAAGGGTATTAGGGTATGATAATTCTAGTTTCTTGAAGTTAATTGAGCATTTGACTGCTGAAGGAAGCATACACATATATGCAGAACACGGATTGCTTGCAGATGATCCAAATATTTGTGATGAGGAAACTGGTGAAAATAAAGTTGATGAAGAGCCTGTTGTGGAAGAGAATGTTGATATTGGGCATGTTGTGGAAGAAAATATTAATGTTGGGCCTGCTGTAGAAGAAAACAATGATGATGGGCTTAGTGTAGAAGAAAATAATGATGATGGGCTTGGTGTGGAAGAAGATGATGAAGCTGTCAATAAGAGGATGGATGGAGTTGGGCTTGGTGTGGAGAAAAAGGATGATATAGATAGTGAGAGGACATGTACAACTGTAAATAAAGGTGTTAGGAATAAACTGTAGCAAACGGCAATGAATCATCAGAGACTGAGTCAGAAGATTTTGGGGCTGCTGGATGGCTGACTGATGAAGATGATGAGGAGATAACCAAAATCTTTGAGAACAAAAGAAGATTCAAGAAAAGAAATGTTGGGGATGAAGTGCAACAAGAGGCAGAAGTTGATGTCAGTTGTGGTCTCGAGAAAGAAGCAAATGTAAAGCATGAAAGCAGTGACACAGATTACATACCATCAGATGATCTTGGCAGTTATGGAACTGATTCTGAAGGCGAGATTGTTTGTAAGAAAGGTAAGAAAATTTACTTTGATGAGAATAGTGAAGTATCTAGGTTGGATTTAGGTATGATATTTGAGGGCACAAAACAATTTAAGGAAGCATTGACTACTTATGCTATTTGTAAAAGATTTGATTTTAAGTACATTAGAAATGAAAAGGACATGACTAGAGCAAAGTGTAAGGGGGTAGGTTGTCCTTTCTTGATTTATACATCTAAGGGGAAAAAGGATAGGATTTTTAGGATTAGAACATTTGTGAGCACTCATTCCTGTTCTATAACCTTTAGAAATAGCAGGGCAAATTATAGGTTTATTGGGAAGCATTTTTTAAGTAAGATAAAGATTATGCCAAACTTGAAGTTGAGGGACATGATGAGCCTTGCTAAGGAGGAGCTGAAAGTAGAGTTGAACAAAAATGTTTGTCATAGAGCTAGACTTTGGGCAACAAAGAAAATAAGGGGTAGGTTAGAGGAGGAGTTTAAAAAACTGTTTGATTATGTGTTTGTATTGAGAGAAGCAGATCCTAATGGCACATTTGACCTATTTGTTGAAAAACCTACTCCTTCTGCAAATTCTATATTTCGAAGGTTGTATGTATGTTTTGGTGGCTTGAAAGAAGGGTTCAAGAAGTATTGTAGATCGGTTTTGTGCCTAGATGGTTGTCACTTGAAAGGTGACTTTAAGGGTGAACTACTAGCTGCTGTAGGTAGGGATGGGAATAACCAAATTTATCCTGTAGCATGGGCAATAGTAGAGGTGGAGAATAGAGAAACTTGGGCATGGTTCTTGGAACACCTTCAATCTGATCTACAAATGGGAGATGGGAAGAAGTTCACCATAATCAGTGATATGCAAAAGGTATGATAAAGTTTTGATATTGTTTTCATTTGAAAATTTTAGTTTCATTATTGTTTTTTGAATTTTGTTGGTATGTGGACTGTTGCAGGGATTGTTAGAGGAGGTACCACTGATTTTCCCTACAATTGAGCATAGATTTTGTGCAAGATACATGTATGCTTCTTAGAGGAAGGAGAACAGGGGAAGTGATCTACAACAAATGTTTTGGGCATGCTGCAAATCAACCACTGAAGCAGCTTTCCAAAAATATTCTGCAAGGATGACTGCATTGAAGAAAGATGCAATGTCAAGTCTACTGAAAAAAAAATCCAAAACATTGTTCAAAGGTTTTCTTTCAGACACATTCAAAATGTGATTCAGTGGACAACAACTTTGGAGAAGCTTTTAATTCTGCCATCATTTCTGCAAGGTACAAATCAATCATATCTATGTTGGATGACATTAGACATTATGTTATGAATAGAAACCTTGCACACAAACAGAAAAGTAAAAAATGGGAAGCTGTTTTAACCCCAAAAATTGCTAAGTTAGTTGAAAAGCATAAATGCTCTTCTGCATTTTGTCATGTAACTTGGAATGGTCAAAATGGGTATGAGGTATATTCTAATGGGGACACATATGTTGTGGATTTAGAAGCTCATAAGTGCACATGTAGATATTGGGATCTCACAGGCATTCCATGTTCACATGTTATATGTGTGGTATTGTATAATTATGAGCCAATTGAGAGGTATGTTCATGAAGCATACAAGACAGAGACATACCAGAATTTGTATAATTGTGCACTGCCAATCATTCCTAGTGAAGTTTTTTAGAAGGACACCAAAATGGGTCCTATTGATCCTCCCTTGAAGAGAAAACTACCTGAAAGGCCTAAAAAAGAGAAAGAGAGAGGAATGGGAAACAAGCAAGGGGAGTAAGCTATCTAAAAAAGAGAGCAAACAAATGTGTAGATCATGTGGGGTGCTTGGACACAATAGTAGAACTTGTTCTCTAAAAGAAAATGTTGTAAGTATATTTTCTTTTACTTGGTTTTACAATTTGTTTGGGTTTTACTATTTTGTTTGTTTAATACTTTGTTTGTTCTACAATCTGCATCCACTCATCTACCACAACATGTAGTCTCTTCTCAAAGAGAAGTAGCAGCTGAAGCTACTCCAGCTCAAGTAGCTCAAGGCACTCATCCAGCAGCTCAAGGCATTCATCCATCCAGAGTGCACTCTGCACCCATGCCTCAACCTCAAACTCCATCATAGTCTGAATCATTTAACCCTGCACCAATGACTCAACCTACAACAGTCACAAATCCCAACAGAAGAATCCCAAAATTAATTCCAAGGAGGAAGCTAATTTAAGCAATAGACTTGTGATGTGTTTTGTGTTGAAATGTTGTTTAATAACAATTTCAAAATACTTTGTGTTAAGTTTAAGTAGGGTAAGGGCTTAATGCACAAAATGCCCCTAACTTATTTTGTGTAATGTTGAATGGTAGGGTACTGTCTTTAAGCACCTAACTTATTTTGTGTAATGTTTGTTTGTTTTCTGTTGAAGAATAATGCAATAGACTTGTAATGTTAAATGTTTTCTATTATCTTTTGGATATTCATCATTTATGCAAAAGTTCTTGTTTGTTTAATAACATTTTTTTCTGTTCATGTTAAATGTTTTTTTCTTGTTTGTAAACATCACTTTTTTGTCCATGTTTAGTCCATGTTTGATTGATAAACATCAATTTTTTGTACATATTTGACTTGTTGTAAGGTACAAATATGGTAAACATCACCTTTCTAAAATAAAGACATATAATCCAATCTATACACAATTTATTTGTATAAATTCAAATATGGTAAATAATTCATTTGTATAAGTTCTTAATTCTGAACATATTAAAGCTGCATTAAACTTCATTACACCATAACATTACAGACATTAAACTTCGTTACATCATTACAATCACATAAAACTCCAAATCAGTCTTCTACAACATTAAACTCCACAACATTGCATAACAATCATGAAAAACCTGTCTTCTACAACATTCAAATTCTCAAGTTCCACACTCTAAATAAAAAACTTCATTACATAACATAAACATACAACAATTAAAATAGTCTTGTATAATATTGCATCATTCTTCAACTTTCTTGTTTCAACTTTGTATTTCTCTTTCATCTTCTCCAGCTTTGTCTCCAATCTTCTAACTTCATCAATATTCATCATCTTCTTCAATTCTGCATTTTCAACTCTAATTTCTCTATTCTCAACCAATAAATTATGAACTTGATTTCTTAATTCTTCATATTCATTTAGAATTGGGTCATCATAGTCAATCATCTAAAAAAATTACATCCACTCTACAAAAATTAAAAACAAATCAAACAATTCATTAATCAATCACAAGCAAAAAATAGTTAATTCACATACAAAAAATAACTACTTACTAATTCAATCACAAGAAAAAAAAATTAATTCACATACAAAAATTATTTCTTACATCTCAGCCTTTAGCACACCCATAGAATCTCCTTCATTTGCTCTTTGGAACAGTTGAAGTGCAAATTGGTGATTTCAACTTGCATTTACATTCTACAAGGTCTCCTTCAGCACTAAATTTTGAACTTCCAGTTGATATGGTTCAACAAAAAATGTCGACTTCCTAGAATTCAAACTCAATGAGAAAATATTAATCTAAGCAAATACAAGCAAAAAATTACATAAGGGTAATAAGGGCTTTACCTCAACACAATCTCCTACGTGTTTCCTTACTTTCAGATGCAGACCCTCCTTTGATTGAAATCACAAACCCCGACTAAACCCAAAATCTGTAAAAACAAAGGCAAAATTTGTAAAAAAGAAGTTAGTAATAAGATGGTAGAGAGTCTAAAATCCTAAACCCATTAGGAACGAATTCACAAACTTAGAATCTTGTTCAATACAATGATTTCTTCCCCCAATTCATCTACATGAAATCAATTTGAAAGGAATCGGTAAAATTGAGAATGAGGGTAAAACGATTTGTGGGTAATTGAAGAGTTTTTTATTATTATTTTATTATTATATTATATTTATTTAATTTTTGAAATTATTATTTAAATTCGAAAATTATAAATGAAGAGGGTGATGTGGCCTTGTTTTATTGGCTATTGATTTTTTTTTCAAACGACGTTTATTTTTGGAGTTATTAGGGTAACGGCGTAACCTTTAGGGGGCAGAATGGCCGAAAAAATTCTTTAAGTACCAAACTGAGAAATGGGGTAAACGTTAGGGGGCATTTAATGCATTAAGCCTAATAAAAATGACCCATAATATAATTTTTTATACCACATCATATTCCACCTTTATAGTGGACTGTCTCCACTATTGACACGTCAGATATTCAGCCTTCCCCCCTTTTATCATCCGTTATGCACGTCTTTATTGCGTAATATTTTAAATTTACCCTTTTCAATCTCTATTATTGTTATCATTATAATTTTATAAAGCTTTAATTGAATTTGTATAGCACATTCACTAGTACCAATTTAATTCTAAAATTATTTAATTTTTTTTCTTAAATGTTAATTAATATTCATCTTATGGCTAACTTTTTTCTAGATATTGCATAGTAAATAATATTTCAAGTATTGCACCTGTCATTTTATTTTGGATCATGATACTGTTTACGGTAAAAATAGAAGTCAGACTGAATACAAGCTAATTTCAGTGTTTATATCTTTTATTAAAAAATATTAGAAGTCGGGCTGAACACAAACCGACTTCACTATCTATGTCTTTTTTATTAAAAATATAAGAACTATAGCTGAACAAAACTCAACTTTGGAGTGACAGAGGGCAGCGTCACCTTACAAGCATGCAGGGACTTTACGTTATTTTAATAAAAAAAAATTAAACAGTAATACCGATAAGAGCATATACCAACTTCACTTCATTGTTCAAAATGTAATAAACTGAAAAGAAAAAAACAATACTTTAGGAAATTTGTTTCACCTGCAATATTTAAGGATTTCACCCTTATCTTTATTATTTTTTTTTGAAAAATGAGGTCTAGATTTTATTAAATCTCATTAAAGATATTACAAATACAATGCATCAAAGAGAGAAAAAGAAACTAGTCTACTAAAAATTTCATACAAAAAAACAAACAACAAACAAACAAACAAACACCCCATAGAGATCAGCATAATATCAAAATTCAGAAACCTTCATAAATCTCCTTATCTCTAGTCAAATGAGACGTTTTACGGGCTGAAAAAAGGAATGGTTGATGAGTGAACCAAACTATTAGACAGATTGCTCGGCTATACAGTTCTGATTACATTGACTAATGTTGAGTGTGTAAAAGTTCTATAATTTACCCCCTATTTAACCCATATTTCTACTGCATTCAAGCATAATTCATTGCATTTAGGTTAGATTTCAGTTATACATCACAAATATATTAAATGGCAAAGTTTCTACTGAAATTGGTTGCTTTTGCAGGTAGCTGCTGTAGCAGATGGAGAAGCAGACAATGGACAGTGAAGAAGAAGAGCTGGAACTAAAGGAGCAGACGAGGAGGACGATGCTGCCATGGCCGCTGCCGTGGCAGCCAAGGACGACAGCAGTGTTGAGGAGAAGAAGCAAAGTGGGCCTCGACAGAAAGAGAAAATTATGCCGGCCTGTCGTGAAATACCCTTATATTTTTCCAAGCCTTAGATCAGAATGAAGGCCAAGCCCAAAGTTCAAGGAAGAAACTCCAAGCAAGAAGGAAGGACGAATTAAAGACTTATGCTCTGAAGATTTAGTCTTTAATAGAGTTGTACTTTAATTTAAACTTGCATTCTTGCCATATTAGAAAACTTGAACCTAAGGCCTATATAAAGACATGTAATTCGACCTAGAAGAGGACATCATCTTACTCTCTAGCCTTCTTCCCAAAACCCTAGTCGTTTTCCCTTCCTCAACATGTTCTAAATTCCCCCTAGGGCCACGAGTTGATTTGTAAAGTAGTTTCAAGGATTGCTTTTGTTTTAGGAATTTTCTGTTCAATAAAATAAACTTTTCAAGTTTGCTTATTCTGGTTTTCAACATCTTGCAAGAGTATCGGGAGAGAATTGTGAGATTATCTATTTACTTAATATCGGGAGAGTTAAGTATACGAAAGGAATAAGTACGGGTTCTCTAGTTTATAGTTGAACTATCTCGGACCTAGGGATAGGACGAGGTTAAGTGGCTAAGGAAGAATTCAACAACATCGGTGTTCATCCTTCGATTCACGCCGGGAGGTATCATCAAAGACGTGTTCATCGACAGACTTGGACCTAGGGATAGGCCAAGGCACATCAGAGATTCTTGCCAAGCTTGAAGTACAGAGTTGTGTGATCGCTGCCGCGACTAACAACAGACTGCTGCCGCGACAGGGACGACGACAGAACATATATTCCTAGACTTTGCAACACCTACACTACTGAGCAATTCAATACCAGCTCATTCTCTCTATCTTGTTTTCATTACTCTTTTATTTAAGTTCTCTTGATTATTTTCGTGACAACAATTTAAACTATTCTTTTTCTTCTCGTGCAGTAATCCAGGGTGAAGCTATTAGCCCAGTCCATGTGGAGACGATATTCGATACTTCTGTATCACTTTACTACTTACGTCGTGTACACTTGCACTACATTGCGAAAGACACTTTTACACGCAACAAGTTTTTGGCGTCGTTGCCGGGGACTGGCAACATAACTTTACCCTACCTTTTACTGCATTCTCTTTACTTTTCTATTTTTATTTGGATTGTTCAACCTATACCTTTCACAAGGTCTTTTGTTTGCGTATGCACAGATCTCAACGAGGGAAGGAACCTGAGTACCAGTTAGATCCTAAACCCGAACGAACGTTTAATCTCAAGAAAAGAGTCTGTTACCTCGTTGAAAGGAACGAATACCTGGAGGAACAACTCGAAGCGATGGTGAACGAAAGACGCGAAAAAAGAAGGAACGACCAAAGGAATCCCAGGATAATAACAATCCTGCCGGAGATGGAGGGAACGATCCACCTGTCGACCCTCCTGCCGCTGCCGCACGCCGGTCATGCCGAGACTACATGCTCAATGATCATGTAGAATTAGAAACAACTCTGCCAGACATAGATGTTGACAACTTTGAGCTGAAACATGTTATATTCAGCATGATTAACAACGCTGGCCAATTCAGTGGTGCTACTACAGAGGATGCTAGGGAACATCTGAAAACGTTCCAGGAAATCTGTGGTTTGTTTAGACTACCAAGAGTTAATCCGGAGATACTGATGCTTCGGTTATTTCCTCATTCATTGAGGGACAGGGCAAAGACTTGGTGGAATAAACTAACGCCGGGTTCAATACGAACTTGGGCAGATTTAACTCGTGAATTTTTGTCTCGTTTTAATCCTTCACACTTATCTGAGCGATTACGTAACGAAATTGCTACTTTTCAACAGGAAGACGACGAGCCAATGCACGAAGCCTGGGACAGATTTACCACTCTGCTAAGGAACTGCCCGATGCATGGATTCCCCATTTGGAACCAGGTAACTAAATTCTATAATGCTGCCAATTTACAAACGCGTATCAAAATTGATTCAACAGCAAATGGATTACTACTGGACAAAGATCCAGATGAGGCAATGGCAATATTGAAAAATCTGGCGAAGAATGAGGAACAGTTTCCTACAACAAGAAGAGGGGGTAAACGAGTTCTAGCTGTAAAAGATTATGAGGCCGATAGTTTGTTAAAATCACAAGTGGCATACCTCACTAAGGCAATGAAAATGCTCTTGAAAGAAGATTCGCAGCCTGTCTACTCTGCTGAAGAGGTATGCGAAACTTGCGATGGAAATCACAGTTTGGAGGAATGTCCGTTACAGTTAGAAGAAGGGATGTATGTTGGGAACTACAATAAGCAGAATTATAACTCCAACAACTACAATCCCAACTGGAGAAAGGATCCCAAGTTCTCTTGGAGCAATCCTAATAGTGCCCTAAATCCTCAAGCACATAATACACAGAATCAGAGGGACCTAGATTACTGACTCGACAGGAACTACAACAGCAGCAGCAATAGCCACCAGCTGCCACAAATAGTATACTGGAACAGACTTTGGCTACATTTATGTCTCAAACAGGAAACTACATTGAGAACATTAATCACTTTGTCAAGAAGACGGAGACATTCATGGATAAAACAGAGATGCAGATGACCAATCATGAAGCTACTTTGAAATCATTGGAGACACAGATAGGTCAGGTTTCCCAACATATTAAACCAAGGCAGAATGGAGGATTTCCTAGCGATACTGAAAATGCTAGATAGCCCACACATGAGCAGTGTAAAGCTATCACTACTAGGAGTAGGAAGAAACTACCAGGGCCAAAGAAGGAAGCTGAATCAGTTAAGGAACCAGCCTTGGAGTTGACTGTCGGGGAAGCTGCCCCGACAGGTGACAATCAGCCTGCTGCCGATGAGCCTGTCACGACAGCAGGAGGGACAGAGGAGAAAGATGATGAACTAAAACCTCCTCAAATCCGAATGCAGTGGGAATGACGTATTGTTGATTATCGTCCTCCACCTCCTTTTCCTCAGCGGTTACAGAAATTGAAACATGAATCCCAACTTAAGAAAATTTATGATATTTTTAAGCAGGTCCATATCAACATTCTACTGTTAGATGCTATAAAGGAGATGCCTGGTTATGCCAAATTTCTCAAGGATGCCATGTCGAAGAAATCCAGACTTGGGGAATTTGAAACGGTTAAGATGACAGAAGGATGTATGAGTATTCTGCACAAGCATCCACCTCAGAAGAAGAAGGATCCTGGGAGCTTCATCATACCATGCATAATCAAAGATAAATTTGTGGGTAAGGCACTTTGTGATCTTGGTGCTAGTATAAATTTAATGCCCAAATCTGTTTTTCAGAAATTAGGTATTGGAAAAGCTCGACCCACAACAGTATTACTGCAGCTGGCAGACCGCTCTTACATTCATCTAGAAGGAAAAATTGAAGATATTCTTGTAAGGGTGGATAAATTTATTTTTCCTGCTGACTTTCTTGTCTTAGATTGTGAAGCATATGAAAACACACCAATCATCCTGGGGTGACCCTTCTTAGCCACAGGAAGATCACTGATTGATGTAGAAAAGGAGAACTCACTATGAGAGTGAACGATCAAGAAATAAAGCCGAATGTTCTCCAACCAATAAAACATGCTGATGCAGAAGAAGAATGCAAGGCTATCACTGAAGTTACCCTTGACCAACCCTGCATCAGGTCGGGCTGCCACGATATCAAAATTGGCCACTGCCTCAGCAGCCACTTAGAAGACTGTCACGACAGCACCGACGACAGCAGCTCCTCAGAATCTGATACATCTGACACTGAAGATCAAGAGGAGGTAAATTGGATAGGCAATCGTCCAGGTAAGTTGTTCTAGATCTTAAGCCCCTGCCAGGGCAGCTAAAATATGTTTTCCTTGGTTTAAATGATACGTTGCCCGTAATCATCTCTTCCAAGTTGATGCAGGAACAGGAACAACAATTAATAGGGATGCTGCAACAGCACAAAAAGGCTATTGGATGGACGATAGCTGATATCTAAGGCATCAGTCCGGCACTATGCATGCACAAAATTCTCTTAGAGGAGGATCATAAGCCGACCATTGATGCACAAAGACGACTGGACGATGCTATGCGAGAAGTGGTGCGTAAAGAGATCATAAAATGGCTAGATGTTGGAATAATCTATGCCATCTCGAATAGCAAGTGGGTGAGCCCGATGCAGTGCGTTCCCAAGAAAGGAGGAATAATCGTGGTAACCAACGAAGAAAACGAGCTAATCCCAACTAGGACTGTGACCGGTTGGAGGGTTTGTATGGACTACCGGAAGCTTAACAAAGCTACCCAGAAGGACCACTTCCCCTTACCCTTTATTGATCAAATGCTTGATAGATTAGCGGGTAAGCCTTACTATTGTTTTCTTGATGGTTATTCAGGTTATAATAAAATAGCCATCGCACCGGAAGATCAAGAAAAGACGACGTTCACATGCCCATATGGTACTTATGCTTTTCGGAGGATGCCCTTTGGATTATGCAATGCACCAACAACTTTTCAAAGGTCCATGATGGCAATATTCTCCGATATGGTGGAGGATTTCCTAGAAATATTTATGGATGATTTTTCAGTCTTTGGAGACAACTTTGAAAGCTGCCTAGGCAACCTACAAAAGGTGCTCGAAAGATGTGAAAAGGCAAACTTGGTATTGAATTGGGAAAAGTGTCACTTCATAGTGGATGAAGGGATAGTCCTTGGCCATAAAATTAGCTGTCGCGACATAGAAGTCGACAGAGCTAAGATCGAGGTAATCGAAAAGCTGCCACCACCCACCACAGTCAAGGGAATCAGAAGTTTCTTAGGACATGCTAGTTTTTATCGGAGGTTCATCGCGAACTTTTCGAAGATCACCAAGCCCTTATGCCATCTTCTAGAGCAGAACCGTCCCTTTGATTTCAACGATGAATGTATTGAGGCATTCAAGGTTCTGAAAGAAAAGCTGGTAACAGCCCCAATAGTACAACCACCAGATTGGAAACTGCCATTCGAGATCATGTGCGATGCTACTGACTATGCTGTCGGGGCAGCACTTGGGTAGAGGAAAGACAAACTTTTTCATGTCATATACTATGCCAGCAAAACACTGAACGACGCCCAAGTGAACTACACTACCACAGAGAAGGAACTATTAGCTGTGGTATTCTCTATTGACAAGTTCCATTCTTATATCCTTGGAACGAAGGTTATAGTCCACACAAACCATTATGCATTGAAGTATCTGTTCACCAAAAAGGATGCAAAGCCTCGACTGATACGTTGGATTCTGCTATTGCAAGAGTTCGACCTTGAAATCAAGGACAAAAAGGGGACAGAGAATCAAGTTGTAGATCACTTGTCAAGGTTGGAGAAGGGTAAGAGTCTACCAGCAGACGAGACACACATACTGGAGACCTTCCCCGATGAGCAGCTGTTTGCTGCCACAAGCACTGCCGCGACAACCATGGCGGCAGGTAAGTTTTCTGAACTCCCCTGGTATGCTGATTTCGTTAATTATTTAGTTAGCGGAATAACTCCTCCTGACCTTAATTATCAAGCTAGGAAGAGGTTCTAAAATGATGTTAAACATTATTATTGGGACGAACCTCTTCTATTCAAATGTTGTGCAGATCAGGTTATAAGGAGATGTGTACCACATGATGAACATGAAGCTATACTACATCACTGTCATGCTTCACAGTATTGAGGACATTTAGGAGGTAACAAAACTGCTGCCAAGGTTTTGCAGTCGGGATTTTATTGGCCGTCACTGTACAAGGATGCCCAAACATTCTACAAGAACTGTGACAAGTGTCAACAGACTGGAAACATCTCAAGAAGACACGAGATGCCGCTGCAAAATATTCTTGAAGTCGAGATCTTCGACGTTTGGGGGATAGATTTTATGGGACCATTCCCAACTTCATGTGGGAACTTATATATCCTCATGGCAGTGGACTATGTGTCCAAATGGGTTGAAGCGATCGCTACTCAGAAAAACGATGTCAAGACGGTTCAGAGGTTTTTGCATACAAATATTTTTTCTAGATTCGGCATTCCTAAGGCGATCATCAATGATGAAGTGAGGCATTTTGACAATAGGGTTATAGCTGCTGCCTTGAAAAAGTATGGTGTCAAACATCGAATTGCAACAACATACCACCCTCAGACCAATGGACAGGCTGAAATATCCAACAGAGAGGTTAAGAACATTCTTGAAAAGATGGTTAAGCCAACTCGGAAGGACTAGTCTTTACACCTCAATGATGCATTATGGGCCTACAGGACAAAATTCAAAACTCCATTGGGAATGTCCCCCTATCAGCTGATTTACGGGAAAACATGCCATTTACCTGTCGAGATTGAGCATAGAGCATACTGGGCCATCAAGGCAGTGAATATGGACTTGGAAAAAGCAGGGTAGAAAATGTTACTTAATCTGAACGAAATTGAAGAAATTCGAACAATGGCCTATGACAACGCAAGAATCTACAAGGACAAGACCAAAAAGTGGCATGACAAGAAGTTGCTGCCACGACAGTTCTGCCCAGGGTAGCTTGTGTTGTTATTCAATTCTAGGTTGAAACTCTTCCCAGGGAAGCTGAAATCTAGATGGTCTGGGCCATTCCAAGTGGTGCAGGTTTTTTCCCATGGTGCCATCACGATCAGATCTTTAAAAGACGGACACCAATTCAAAGTGAATGGACAATGATTGAAGCATTATCAGGGGACTGAAGCCCCAAGAATGCAGGAAGTGGTTACCTTAGGAGATGCCCCACCTGGCATTCCTAATTTAACCTAAGTTTTTTATTTATTTATTTTATTTATTGTTTATATATTAGAAAATTAGAAAAAAATTTATTTTTAGGAAATAACGTTTTTATTTTTATTATTTTTAGGAAATAAAGGAGAAGAGGAGAAATGAATTCAGCCGACCATCTTTCCATCAGCCCAAAAAGCCCAACTTTGGAGCCTGCCATTACAGATGACGCGACAGACGCGGGAAATCCAGCCTGTCGACACGCTGTCGCGGTAGACACGCAAACACGTAATAGACGCGCAGCAGACACGGAAACGCGTGACAGACGCGTCAGAAACCGCGTAACAGCTGGCCCTGTTATTCGCGCCTGCCGTTACAGCTCCAACGGGCAGCAAACTCTCCCCCTATATAAACCTCGTTTTACTATTCATTTTTCACTCACTTCTACTCTTTCTACTTGTTTTCTCTAGAATTTTTACTTGCTTTCATTTTTCTTACACAATTCCTTGCAACATGTCTTCTAGAAACACCCGCCGAAGTGCTGCTTCAGGCTCTGCCCCGACAGCATCAACTCCACGATCCTTCCAGATTCGTGATATGTGGGAGGAGAAGGGTTTTATCTACACTTCGAAAACGGGGAACCTGGGACTGCAGCCATTCATAGCTAGGAAAATCAGAGCCTTGCAGTGGCAGATATTCGCGGAACAACCAGAGGAGATGAACGTGACTCTTGTCCGAGATTTTTATGCTTCCATCGGCAGTAGGAACGCGACAGCAGTCACAGTAAGAGGGAGAAAGGTGCCCTTCGAGCCCGAGTACATCAACACTCTCTACGAGTTCTATGTGGGCAGAAACGAAGATGGCCACCAGCAATTTCTCGAGAGTCTAGAGCCTGCCGCCTACGATTCTGTGATGGCAGAACTCACGGACGAAGGTACACAGTGGAACACTGATCCGAAAAACCCAAGGACGATGAAGAGAGTCCAACTCACCTCGGAGGCCAAACTGTGGAACGCCTTCATCAAAAAGCGAATTATGCCCTCCTCGCACAACACAACCGTCGACCAACAAGGTTAGCCCTCATCCATTCTATTTTAAATGAGAGGCCAATTAACGTTGGCAGATACATTCGGGAGAGTATATTAGAATGTGCATACCGGCCGACAGAACCACTCTTCTTCCCTTATCTCATCACCGCCCTTTGTCGCGACCATCATGTACCAGAAGCTGCCACAGATTTACGAGTCCAAGGGAAGGGCTGGACAGAGAGAAATATACTCAGCCTGATGGAACTCACCGCTGCCACACCGCTGTCGTCTTTCGACCCTACTACCACAGCAGTAGAGCCGAAAGAACCCACCGACACCGAACCTGCAGCCACAGAACCCAGGCAGCCTATAACAGCAGCACCTTCGGCCGACACCTCCTCCCAGATCCTTGCTACCATACAAAAACTGGAGGAACAATAGCTCGGCCTCATGAGTTTCATCCGAGACTTCACCACTGTCACGGTACATTTCATCCAAACTTCTTTAAATTTCCCCGATGCTGTGTTCCCTCCTTTCCCCAATCAGTACTTTGCTGCCCCCACCCCTGCCCATACCCCTACACATGCTGCCACGCCCAAAACGCCATCTGCTGCATCCACACCGACCCCTGCCACAACAGCTGCAGGCGGCAGCCGCACAGCCGACACCTCTGCCCGAGGAACCAAGAGAAAGATGCCTTCGGCTAAACTCGACGCCTATATAGTAGGTTTCTTCTCTTCCTCAATTTGGGAGGAATCCGACGGTGAACCCTCTATCAAGAGGAATTTGTCCAAAGAGTCCACACCGGAAAAACGGCAGAAAACGGCAGCCGAAAAAGGAAAAGAAGACAACAGCATCAGTAGCAGTAGCAGCTCCGAGGTTCAGGTAGTGGAGAAACCTCCTCATATCTCCCCTACCCGTATTCAACCTCCAAGGGAGTTCAAAACCAAGAATACCGCTGCCTCCCCCATCCGCCAGCCAGCACCAGCAAAGAAGGTCACTGCCCGTCGGCAGATCCAGCTCAGCAGCAGCAGCAACGGCGACGACAATGCCTAAATTTTAAGTTTCTTATCTTATTTTGCTATCTGCCTTTTTTTATATTTTGTGATGTATTTTGTTTATTTCATATGTCATTTGCATTGAGGGCAATGCAACCCTCGAGTTTGGGGGTGGCATCTCTCCATTAATGGAGTCTTATTTAGTTTAAAAATTATGTCTTTTACTTAGTTTATTTTTTCTAAAAAATGAAAACTTTGGCTTAAGCCTTTGAACTGAACTTACCTGCCGTGACAGCCCTTGTCGTGGCAGTGCCTCTAGGATAGTTTTAGGAGCAGTTTAGAGCCTTACTATAGTTCTGAAACTTAAACACCATTTGTGACTTTTATACTACCTAGAACTCTACTAGTAAACTAGAATAGAAAGCTTAGCACTTGAGTTGCCCCTAGAGGTGCCTAACACTGGCTCTAGGAAAAGAAGTTCAGAAAAATAGACTCAATACACCTAGAGGTGCCCGAAACCGGCTCTAGGAAGTTAGCTAGAGGTGCCCGAAACCGGCTCTAGTCAAACATAAGCTTGAGAAAATAAAATCGAGTCTGAAAAAAAAACTAAAGGAGCCTAAGAATTGCCTCCAAAAAGATGAAATCTGGCATAAAAATTCAAGTTAGAGGCTTAACTATTCTAGTGAAACTAAGGGAGTCTTGGCATATAATTGTTCACAAGCATGCACACACTACACGAGAATTATAGCAAGGTTCCGGATGAATCCTGAATTATCCGACAAGGTGTTGCTCACAATAGGGAATGAAAGGTAGGTGAGGAAAAGTTCACTGTTTTAAGCCAAACAAAAATTCTGTTTTTCTTTTTTAGGTCAGAATTGCTTGAGGGCAAGCAAAAACTTGAGTTTGAGGGTGTGTTGAGTGTGTAAAAGTTCTATAATTTACCCCTATTTAACCCATATTTCTGCTGCATTTAAGCATAATTCATTGCATTTAGGTTAGATTTCAGTTATACATCACAAATATATTAAATGGCACAGTTTCTACAGAAATTGGTTGCTTTTGCAGGTAGCTGCTGTAGCAGATGGAGAAGCAGACACTGGACAGTGAAGAAGCAGAGCTGGAACTAAAGGAGCATACGAGGAGGACGATGCTGCCATGGCCGCTGCCGTGGCAGCCAAGGACGACAGTAGTGTTGAGGAGAAGAAGCAAAGTGGGCCTCGACAGAAAGAGAAAATTATGCCGGCCTGTCGTGGAATACCCTTACATTTTCCAAGCCTTAGATCAGAATGAAGACCAAGCCCAAAGTTCAAGGAAGAAACTCCAAGCAAGAAGGAAGGACGAATTAAAGACTTATGCTATGAAGATTTAGTCTTTAATAGAGTTGTACTTTAATTTAAACTTGTATTCTTGCCATATTAGAAAACTCGAACCCAAGGCCTATATAAAGGCATGTAATTCGACCTAGGAGAGGACATCATCTTACTCTCTAGCCTTCTTCCCAAAACCCTAGCCGTTTTCCCTTCCTTAACATGTTCTAAATTCCCCCTAGGGCCACGGGTTAATTTGTAAAGTAGTTGCAAGGATTGCTTTTGTTTTAGGAATTTTCTGTTCAATAAAATAAACTTCAAGTTTTCTTATTCTGGTTTTCAACATCTTGCAAGAGTATCGGGAGAGCATTGTGAGATTATCTATTTACTTAATATCGGGAGAGTTAAGTATACGAAAGGAATAAGTACGGGTTCTCTAGTTTATAGTTAAACTATCTCGGACCTAGGGATAGGACGAGGTTAAGTGGCTAAGGAAGAATTCAACAACATCGGTGTTCATCCTTCGATTCACGCCGGGAGGTATAATCAAAGACGTGTTCATCGACAGACTTAGACCTAGGGATAGGCCAAGGCACAGCAGGGATTCTTGCCAAGCTTGAAGTACAGAGTTGTGTGATCGCTGCCGCGACTAACAACAGACTGCTGCCGCGACAGGAACGACGACAGAACAGATATTCCTAGACTTTGCAACACCTTCACTACTAAGCAATTCAATACCAGCCCATTCTCTCTATCTTGATTTCATTACTCTTTTGTTTAAGTTCTCTTGATTATTTTCTTGACAACAATTTAAACTATTCTTTTTCTTCTTGTGCAGTAATCCAAGGTGAAGCTATTAGCCCAGTCCCTGTGGAGATGATATCCGATACTCCCGTATCACTTTACTACTTGCGTCGTGTACACTTGCACTACATTGCGATAGACACTTTTACACGCAACAACTAACAAACCATCAAACGAGTGGGGATCAATTTTTTCTATGATCACGATAGAATCAAATCAGAAAGCTAGCGTCGTGAGGATCTCTATACAAGCACCAAACGACCGCTAATGTATGCTGAAATTGTGCCAAACGACAGATGAAATGAACCACGAAAGCCAATGAAAAACGTATCACAAAAGCATAGAAACACGTCCCATAAAAATAATTTTTTTATTAAAATTAAGAAAATAAAAACATAAAAGAGAAAAAAAATTATAAACATTGAAAGTAATTAGCCCTTTGTTTTGAGGTCTTTCGATACTATGAGACCCAACCTTCAGCTCAAACTTGTCCGTAATAAAATAATTATAATTAATTTTTCTAAAAAAAACATTTGAAATAAATACCCGTTACATTTAATTGCTAATTATGCGATGGTATACAATTGATACCCCCAATTAATTTAGTTTTTTTGTCGGTTTTTAAATTTTTTTAATAGTTTTAAAGTAATTATAAGATAGTATTTGTTTATAGATATTTTTAATTATTTAATAATGCGCACACATACTTTGTAGACAAAACGATTAAACTTGAGTCTCCTAAGATGAACATTATTCGTTTTTCACTGAAACCACTTGTTAGATTCTGGTTTTTGATTTTTTTTTGAAAATGAATCCACTAATTTTATTAAACGAGAAAATATCTGAAATTACAATAAAAGTTTACTATTGGGTAAATAAACACCTAAAACTAGACACAAACCCAGAAAACCAAATTAGTGGCTCTAGATCATAAGAGGACCATACAAGGAACATGAAAGACCTAATTCAAAGACTCGAAACCAAAGACGGATACAAACATCCCCAAATCGATAATGATGGGTAAAACCATTGCGCAACCCATTTTAGGAGGCTTCGACTTTTTGAAACTTTAAAAACACGAAGTCGCCACCAATCTTTTTGAAAAGTGTGATTGGACCACTTTAAAACATGGTTATTTTAATAAAATGTTTTGTTTTAATAAAACAACGGTTTTGGTCTAAGAAAATCAGAAAAACATGTTCGGGGTCGGTTACGCGTGGGAAGGGGTTAGCACCCCCACGACGCCCAAAATTGGTACCTAATTGATTTTAAAATCGTTTTCAAAACTGGAATTTGCAAGTTCACGAAGGTTCGATTTTATTTGTCCATTTAATGAATAGCAAACTATTTTAACGACCTTATCACCCAGGAGATGAACTTTAATCACCGCCAACATTTCTGGCGCTAACGCGTCATTCCCGTTTGATAAAACACCGCATTAAATTAATTTCACTTTTTCAAATAGCAAAGAAATTCAATGTGTTGAGCATTTTTTATTTATTCTAAGTTCGAAATTATTAACCTAAAAAAAGTCTAAGTCTTTTATCCCTAATTAAATGTTTAAGTTTGCTTAAGTGTATCTTATTTTTTTGAGAAGTAAATTTTGTAACCCCTCGTCCCGGCCTAGCTAGCAGACCAAACCGAACGTGTTACACGGGAAAAACCGAAGCGAAACCCACTAAGGCCTCACTCCGATTAGCAACCATATTTTTTCATTTTTTATTAATCTTGTCTAAATATCACGTTTAATCCTATGTGTGAAGGCAAACAGTGGAAAAAACGAACACAGATATGAACCGAGTAGAGACATAAAGGTAACTTAGCCTTACCAAGTAGTTATTAGTCAAGTTTCATACACACGAGGTAAAACTATCACAAAGGATACATATAAACTTATTTAGGAAGCAGTCAAGCATTAGGGACTAAACTGTAACATTTGGAAACCTTCAAGGATGCCCTTTAACCATTTTTAACTACATGTGTTTCGAAACAAGACAACCCGTTCCAGAACGCGGGCTTCATTCAAAAAGCAACATCATGCCGTTCCGGAATGGCTCCTTACAATTCCGAAACAGGAGCCTCCAGTGGCAAATCGTACCGAAACGGCACCACCCCTGTTCCGATACTATATCAGACGTTCCGAAACGCTTGGACACAGTTTGGCTCGAAAATACATTTTGGCATCTCCAAACGTTCTCAAACTTACCCCTAAACATCACAAACCATATGGCAACTTATTAAACAAATAATCTAGAGGCAAAACACCCTAAAGACAAGCTTCAAACATGCATACACACAGAAATGGATCTCAAACCCAAAAGCTCATAAGAACACTTTAGTTCAAAAACACCAACAAGTCAAAACACATAGCAATTAGCCCTAGGCAATAACAAGCCTCAATATAACAAGGTAACAACATTTAAAACATGTTAGCAACATTAACAATAGCCAAACATAGGAGTTTGAACACCAACTCCCTAACATGGTCTAGGATTTCCATTGCCTAAGTATTATTACGACTAAGAAAACCATACTTTGAGCTAGCAAAGAACTCCAAGAACTCCTCCCTTGCCCCGCTTGCCTCTGAAGCTAATAACGATATGCATTGTTGGAAAAAGAGAGCGTAAGCTTAAAAGCTTAGTGAGCGGAGCTCTAAAACGCAACAACAATGCAATTCAAAACATATATCATAGTTTTGAAAACAAAACCATTTAAGAAAGAGATACGATAAAACAGAAGCATAAACGAAAAATGGTATGCACATGCACAACCATCCCTGGTGGGACTACACATCACCGTACACAACAACTAGCATATTTCCAGTGGGACTACACATCATTGTACTCATCTACTAGTCACTATCGGTGGGACTACACATCACCGTACACAACAACTAACCATCACGTGAGGCTTGACATTAACTACGACAACACAACAACATTAAAACGGGGATAAAAGCATTCCGCAATCAACACCACAACATACATAAACACGAACGCCAACAATCAACTAAACAAGGAAAGAATAGACAAACTTTCGCTTGGGTCTAGGTTAGCCTCTAAGGCTCCACCCAAACTCCAAGAAACCTTCATTGAACATATTAAAGCTTCAAACGTTTTTCACTCACCAGCCAACACACAAACGCTATCCAAGATGCCGATTCAAGCCTCCGAACTACCCAGATTCACGTCCACGAAGCCCAAATCTGTTTCCTCTGCTTTAGGCAACCCAAACAGAACATTAGGATGCTAATATACCCACAAACATAGCTCAACTCATAACTCAACAATCTTGCAACAAAACACATCGACATTCAACCCAAACTTTACCCAAATTCGTTCTAATGAAATCTCAAGCTGAACCCGTCATTTCCAAACATCAAAACACACCAAATATCATCTAAAAACATCCCCCAACAACAAGGGAATCATCAACCACGATTTCAACCCAAAACCAAGCCAAAAACTCTACAATTTCAACAAAAAACCCCCTCATTTTTAGACCTATTTCGGGTTTCCCCATATCCAACCATCATCCCAACATGTTTTACTACTTAAAACTCGGATTAAAGCACATATATAACCATTGTAAAATAAACCCACGAAAATCCCATGAAAAATACCCATTTCTCCAACTCAAAACCAAAAATGCATTTTAATGGGTTTAAAGAAAAGTTTTCAATTAGTACAAGTCAAATAAGTAAAAATCTAAGCAAGGAACAAATTACCTTGAAAATTTTTACTTGGATGAAGAGTTAGGAGCAATGGAATAGTGAAATGAAGTTTAGGAGGGGTTTCTTTTCAAAATATTTTCTTTATTTCTTTTATTCAAAATTCTCATTTTGCCCTTTAATAAAAACCAAGGTTATCCATCTAAAAAATAGCTTCAAAATTTACCTAACCCAAAACGGTTTAACCAACACAATTATCTCCTGACCCTAAACTCGGGGCATTACAACTCTCCCCCACTTAATGAATTTCGTCCCCGAAATTTACCTGGCGGAAAGAGATACGGAAACTGTTTCTCCATGTCTTCCTTCCTCTCCCAAGTGGCCTCTTTCACACCTTGGTGTCTCCACAAAACCTTGACTAACTCGATAGATCTCCCACGCAACACCTTCCTATCCGTAGCAAGAATTTCAACCGGCTCTTCATCATACGACAGGTCTGGGTTCAACTCGATCTCTTCCACTGGCATTACATGAGACGGATCCGATATATACTTCCGAAGCATCGAAACGTGGAACACACCATGAATCTTCTCTAACTCTGTCGGCAGTTTTAATATATAAGCAACGAGAGCAATCCTCGCAACTACCTCGTAAGGACCAATGAACCTCGGGCTTAACTTAACCTTCTTCCCAAACCTCATCACCTTCTTCCAAGGTGAGACTTTCAAAAACACTTTGTCGCCCACAACATACTCTATCTCATTTCTTTTCAAATCAACATATGATTTCTGTCGGTCTAAAGCTTCCTTCAAGCGATCACAGATCAATTTTACCTTCTCGGTAGTTCCCTTGAGCAAGTCTAGGATCAGTACAAGCTTTTGTCTGGCCTCGGCCCAACAAATAGGTGTTCTACACCTCCTACCATACAGAGCCTCATACGGTGCCATCTGAATACTAGCCTGATAACTGTTGTTGTATGTAAACTCCACTAACGATAGATGTTTCTCCCAAGAACCCTGAAAGTCGATGATGCAACACCTCAACATGTCCTCCAACACCTGAATCACTCTCTCGGACTAACCATCTGACTGTGGGTGATACGAAGTGCTGAAGTTCAACCATGTACCCAAGGCACGATGCAAACACTCCCAAAATCTAGCTGTAAACCTCGGATCTCAATCTGATACGATCGACTTTGGTACTCCATGTAATCTCACTATCTCACTGATGTATAGATCGGCCAACTTATCTAAGGTATAGGTAGTATGAACCGGTATGAAATGGGCACACTTAGTGAATCTATCGACTATCACCCACACAGAATTCTTCTTCGAAGGAGTCAACGGTAAACCCGACACAAAGTCTATGGTAATACGTTTCCACTTCCATTCCAGAATCTTTAACGGCTGTAACAAACCTGAAGGAAACTGATGCTCAGCCTTAACTCGTTGACATACCATACACTTACTCACAAACTCGGCCACATCTTTCTTCAACCCAATCCAGTAGTACCCTCTTTTAACCCACGATACATCTTCGTACTACCCGGATGCATAGCAAAAGGACTGTTATGGGCTTCATTCAAGATAGTACGCCTTAACTTGGCGTCTTCTAGGACTACTATCCTATCCTTGAAACATAGGATCCCATTCTCGCCAAAGCAAAAATCTGTAGGTCTACACTCGACTATATCTTGCACGTGAGGCGCCAACGACCCATCTTGCAACTGTTTCTCTCGAATCAACTGGACCAACGAAGGTTTAACCTGTAGCTCGGCTATCAAACGACCATCCCGTTATACACTCAATCTCGCAAACATGGCTCGCAACTCAACTGCCGCTTTTCTACTCAAAGCATCGGCCACTACGTTTGCCTTACTCGGGTGGTACTCTATCGTAAGGTCATAGTCCTTAAGAAGCCTTATCCACCTACGTTGTCTAAGGTTCAGCTCTCACTGAGTTATCAAGTATTTCAAACTCTCGTGGTCGGCATAAACTGTACACTTCTCACCATAAAGATGATGTCTCCAAATCATCAAAGCAAACACTACTGCGGCTAACTCTATGTCATGAGTGGAATAGTTCTTCTCGTGAACCTTCAACTGTCTCGATGCGTAAGCTACAACCTTACCCTCTTGCATGATCACACAACCTAAACCTACATATGATGCATCACTGTAAATCACAAACTCTTTCACCGGTTCAGGCTGAATCATAATAGGAGTTTCGGTTAAAGCTTTCTTCAACTTCTCAAACGCTTGTTGCCTTGTATCTGTCCACTTATATAGAACACTCTTCTGAAGAAATTTAGTCAAGGGTGCCGTAATCTTTGAAAATCCCTCGACAAATCTTCGATAATACCTCGCCAAGCCTAGGAAACTACGGATTTCGGTCACTGACTTCGGTTGCTTCCAATTCACTATGGCTTCTATCTTCTTGGGGTCCACACTAATTCCATTGGCTGAGATCACATGGCCTAAGAAAACTACCCCCTAATCCAAAACTCGCATTTACTTAACTTGGCATACAACTGATTTTCAAGCAAGGTCTGAAGCACTAGTTGCAAATGCTCATCATGCTCTTTCTCGGTCCTAGAGTACACTAAGATATCATCTATGAACACTACCACAAACCTATCCAAAAACTCGTGGAACACTCGATTCATCATATCCATAAATGCAACTGGAGCATTAGTCAAACTGAAAGGCATTACTAAGAACTCATAGTACCCATAACGTGCACGGAAGGCTGTCTTCGGTATGTCCACATTCTTTACCTTCAACTGATAGTAACCCGATCTCAAATCAATCTTCGAAAACACTAAAGCACCTTTCAACTGATCAAGCAAGTCATCTATCCGCGGCAAAGGGTACTTGTTCTTCACTGTTACCTTGTTCAACTGCCTATAGTTTATACACATCCTCAGACTGTCGTTCTTTTTCTTCACAAACAAGACCGAAGCACCCCATGGAGAAATACTAGGCCTAATGAAACCTCTATCTGATAGTTCCTAAAGTTGTGTCTTCAACTCTTTCAACTCTTTCGGTGCCATTCTATACGGAGCAATAGGCACGGGTGCAAAATCGGAATACGTCTCAGTAGCAAACTCAAATTCCCTATCTAGAGGCAAAACCGACAACTCTTCTAGAAAAACACTCGGAAAATCACAAACTGTTCTGATGTTTTGCGGTCTAACCTCACTCATATTCAGATTCATCACATAAGCCAAATACGCTTGGCAACCCGAATCCATCAATCTCTAAGCTTCTAAAGCAGAAGCAACATTGGACAATAACTTAATGTTCTCGCCAACCACTACAACTTCAAAATCATCCGTAAGACTCAAGGAGACTCTCTTGGTCTCAAAGTCTACCCTATCTCTATGCTCTACGAGCCAATCCATGCCCAAAATCACATCAAAACCATAGAACGTCAATTCCATCATGTCAACCAGAAACACATGGCCCTAAATCATCAAAGGACACCTCCTATACATCTTTCTAACTACCACGGTCTCACCGAAAGAACTAGTAACATTCACACCTACTTCTAACCACTCATACGGTAAACCTAGGGACCTTGCATGTTCACCCAAAATGTACGAATGTGTCGAACCCGAGTCTATCAAAGAAAGCAAATTCAAAGACTGTAACGAGAAGTTACCTGCGATGACATCCATGTCATTCCCAACCTCTCGCTGTGCATACACTCTAGCTGGTTCTCCACCCTCAGGCTGAACTGCCACCACATGAGCTAAGTTCCTCTAACCATCGTTCTTCGATTGAAAATTACCTCGACCGCGCCCACGACCTCTCTGATGCTCAAACCCCCTAGCTGGAGCCTGTCCGCCCCTAGCCGGGTGTAGACAGTTACGCCTCAAATGATCTCGGGAACCACAGTTCCAACATACCCCAAAGGTACCCATACACTCGCCCGGATGGCGTCTCCCGCACCTAGTGCACTCGGGAGTGTGAACAACAGCCCCTTGGCCCTGGTGGCCACGCCCATGGTTACCACCCCTATGTCTCGAATCGGGTTGATACCTCCTATCTCTGTGTCTCTTGGCATGCTCTCTGTCCCAATCCGTATGTCTCTTCCCAGAATCAGACCCACTAGCACGAGTACTCGAGCCTAAGTTCTGCTCAATATCTTTTGCCCTATAGACTAAAACATCAAACTCGATGTAATCAGAAGGGAGCATATAAGTCTTCACATCCCTATTCAAACCATAACAGAAACGCTCACACCGTTCCCTCTCACTGAGAACCAACTCGGGAGCATACTGGCTCAACCTCACAAACTGAACCTCATACTCTGACACCGTCTTACTACCCTAAACCAAAGCCATAAATTCTCTCTTATTTTCATCCTAGTATCGAACTCCAAGATACTTCTTCTTAAAGGTTGTTTTGAAGAATTCCCAAGTGCCATCTGCTTCTTCCATACCCGAAGTAACGGTAGTTCACCAAGCATACGCATCTCCCTAAAGCAAGGAGACGACACAACCCAAATTACGAGCGTCTGAGCACTCCATCTGACCTAAGATTCGTGTAGTGCTCTTGAGCCAAGCCTTTGAACCCTCGGGAGTCAAACCGCGAAACTCAACTCCACCCAAGCTGCAAAGCCTCTCAAGGGGTAAACCTGTCCCCGCACCCTGAGGTGGTGCTGCAGCATGTATACTGGCTAAAGCTGTCTGAAAAGCCTCGGCTATAGTCTGAATCAAATGAGTCATGTCCGCACCTACCGGACCCTGACCAGCCTAAGCTTCATATCCTCCAACATTCGCACCGGCCTGAGGCACATTATCTCCTACATCCGCCCCATTACCATCGGGAGCAGGAGGAACAAGAGGCACATCCTCGGGTGCCTGGTCACCTGCTCTAAGCCGTCCTCTCGGTCTTACCATAACGAAGATAAAATCTAAACAATAAAGACATTAGACATAAGAAAACGTTGGGTCAGCAAGGGCAAAGATCTAAGTGCTTAAGCTCTTTTAACCAAAACCATTTTCCAATAACAATACCTAGCAATGGGGACGCTCGACTACACTTCAACCAACAACAAGAACAATAAAACATGCTTTCACACACCGTGCAATGGCAAACAAACCAAACAAACCAACTTACCTGACTTACCTTCTCGGGAGACCTCGTAACCGAGGCTCCGATACCACCAAATGTAACCCCCTCGTCTCGGGCTAGCCAGCAGACCGAACCGAACATGTTACACGGGGAAAACCGAAGCGAAACCCGCTAAGGCCTCACTCCGATTAACAACCCTATTTTTTCATTTTTTATTAATCTTGTCTAAATGTCACGTTTAATCCTATGTGTGAAGGCAAACAGTGGAAAAACGAACACAGATACGAACTGAGCAGAGTCATAAAGGTAACTTAGCCTTACCAAGTAGTTATTAGTCAAGTTCCATGCACACGAGGCAAAACCATCACAAAGGATACATATAAACTCATTTAGGAAGCATTCAAGCATTAGGGACTAAACTGTAACATTTGGAAACCTTCAAGGATGCCCTTTAACCGTTTTAACTACATGCGTTTCGAAACAGGACTACCCGTTCCGGAATGAAGGCTTCATTCAAAAATAAACATCAGGACGTTCCAGAACGGCTCCTCACGGTTCTGAAACAGGAGCCTCCAGTGGCAAATCATACCGAAACGGCACCACCCCGTTCTGATACGGGTGCCCCTGAAGCTTGATCGTTCCGAAATTATATCAAACGTTCTGAAACGCCTGGACACAGTTTGGCTCAAAAATACATTTTGGCATCTCCAAAAGTTCCCAAACTTACCCCTAAACATCACAAACCACATGACAACTTATTAAACAAACAATCTAGAGGCAAAACACCCTAAAGACAAGCTTCAAACATGCATACACACAGAAATGGATCTCAAACCCAAAAGCTCATAAGAACACTTTAGTTCAAAAACACCAACAAGTCAAAACACATAGCAATTAGCCCTAGGCAATAACAAGCCTCAATATAACAAGGTAACAACATTTAAAACATGTTAGCAACATTAACAATAGCCAAACATAGGAGTTTGAACACCAACTCCCTAACATGATCTAGGATTCCCATTGCCTAAGTATTATTACGACTAAGAAAACCATACTTTGAGCTAGCAAAGAACTCCAAGAACTCCTCCCTTGCCCCGCTTGCCTCTGAAGCTACTAACGATCTGCATTGTTGGAAAAAGAGTGTGTAAGCTTAAAAGCTTAGTGAGCGGAGCTCTAAAACACACCAACAATGCAGTTCAAAACATATATCTTAGTTTTGAAAACAAAACCATTTAAGAAAGAGATACGATAAAAAAGAAGCATAAACGAAACATGGTATGCACATGCACAACCATCACCGGTGGGACTACACAACAACTAGCATATTTCCGGTGGGACTACACATCACCGTTCTCATCTACTAGTCACTACCGGTGTGACTACACATCATCGTACACAACAACTAACCATCACATGAGGCTTGACATTAACTACGATAACACAACAACATTAAAACGGGGATAAAAGCATTCTGCAATCAACACCACAACATACATAAACACGAACGACAACAATCAACCAAACAAGGCAAGAATAGACAAACTTACGCTTGGGTCTAGGTTAGCCTCAAAGGATCCACCCAAACTCCAAGAAACCTTCATTGAACATATTAAAGCTTCAAACGAATTTCACTCACCAGCCAACACACAAACGCTATCGAAGATGTCGATTCAAGCCTCCGAACTACCCAGATTCACGTCCACGAAGCCCAAATCAGTTTCCTCTGCTCTAGGCAACCCAAACAGAACATTAGGATGCTAATATACTCACAAACATAGCAGCAACTCAGAACTCAACAATCTTGCAACAAAATACATCGACATTCAACCCAAACTTCACCCAAATTCGTTCTAATGAAACATCAAGCTAAACCCGTCATTTCCAAACATCAAAACACACCAAATATCATCTAAAAACATCCCCCAACAACAAGGGAATCATCAGCCACAATTTCAACCCAAAATCAAGCCAAAAACTCTACCTTTTCAACCCCCAAATCCCATTTTTAGACCTATTTCGGGTTTCCCCATATCCAACCATCATCCCAACATGTTTTACTACTTAAAACTTTGATTAAAGCACATATATAACCATTATAAAACAAACCCACGAAAATCCCTTGAAAATACCCATTTCTCCAACCCAAAAACAAAAATGTATTTTAATGAGTTTAAAGGAAAGATTCAATGAGTACAAGTCAAATAAGTAAAAATCTAAGCAAGAAAGAAATTACCTTGAAAAATTTTACTTGGATGAAGAGTTAGGAGCAATGGAATAGTGAAATGGGGTTTAGGAGGGTTTTTACGTGAAAAAAGAGATTTTGGAGAAGATGATAGCTTTTCAAAACCTTTTCTTTATTTCTTTTATTCAAAATTTCCATTTTCCCTTTAATAAAAACCAAGGTTATCCATCTAAAAAAATAGCTTCAAAATTTACCTAACCCGAAACGGTTTAACCAACACGATTATCTCCCGACCATAAACTCGGGGCATTACAAATTTCAACAAACACGTCTCTATCTAAGCTTTAGAACCTAGTCCTAAGTTTTAACCTATTTCTAAAAAAACAAATAAAAAACTCGATTTTTTCTTTTGTGTTTTTCCCTTTTTATTATTTCGTTTAAAAAACTTTTATTTCTTCTTATTCTTTTTACTTCTTAAAACCAAGACCATTGTTTTCCCATTTTTACATTTTTTTAGCTTTTTTTCATTTTCATGTTTTTCACCTTTTTGTATTTTTATTTCAAAATAAATTTCACTTTAAAAACATTTTTCATTTTTAAAAGCTTTTCTTTAAAATAGGACTTTTTAATAAACCTTATTTTTGAAAAAAAATTCTCTTTAAGCTTTTTCAAAACTTTATTTTTTTCCTAAAACCCTAAACTTTTATTTAAAACCCCTTTTTTAAAAACTTATTTTCTTTCTTTTTTGAAAACTTATTACTTATTTCTTTTCACTTTTTCTTTTAAAAATCACTTAACCTACTTTATTATTAAAACTAAATTTCAAAAAAACCCTTTTATTATTTTTTATAATTTAAGCCCCTTTTATTATTTTCACCCATGCATTTTTATTTTTCTCTAATTAAATCCCTAACTTTAAGTTTTTTTTAATAAAAACACATTAACTCAATTTTATTCTTGTATTTAAATAGCAACACTTTTAATTTTTTTATTTCTAAAGATCAAAACACTCCCAAACAAATTTAAAGCATTAAATTTTTTAAAAGATCAAACCAAAATTTAAACGAAATTTAAAGTAAAGACATTACCGGAATCGCGAAACGATTTTCCGACTTCAAGAACACAACCGAAACGACAAACGAAGAACTCAGATATGATCTTCTCGAAACGCTCTTAATTGCTTCCGAAAAATTTCCCCCAAGCTCGAACTTCAACTCCAAAATTTCCAGCAACTCTTGAGAATTTTTTTTAAAAAAAATTTGGAATTCTTTTCTAAGCTTTTTGCTTTTTCAAGTGTGTTTTTTTCTTGAAATCGGGTGTGATGAACAATGGAGAAAAGAGGGGTTTTTATACTAGCTTTTGAGCTTGAGGATCAAGCACAATTCGAATTTCAATTCCCAAATTAAAGCCAAAATCAGACAAGGAACTTGATTCTCGGCAAAACCCCTCAAACTCTATCCGATTTGGTTCAGATTTGAAGCTGAATTTTCCCCTTGATTCGAGCCTAGGGTTGGACCATTTGTTTCATTTTTTGCAGATTCCGGGGACCACGGGCGGTGGTGACGAGCGGCGTTGGGTCGGCGACAACGAGACGCACCGACCGACACCAACGGCGACGGCAGCCGTGGCCGGTGGACGCCGGACGGCTACCAACAATGTTCGATAGTAGGGGTTTCAAGGAACCAGCCCGCGCGCGTGCGGCACAGGTGCTAGCACGTGACGCGCGTTGGTTCCTTTTTTTATTATTTTATTTATTTTTTATTGCTATTTTTCCTTTTTGTGTGCTATTTTTTGCTGTTTTTTACATTTATTTTTTGTTATCATTTTTATTTCCCTTTTTTTACATTTATTATTTTTTTATTTTTTACTCAAATGGGTTTTTAAAGGTGGGCTTATTATTATTATTATTATTATTATTATTTGAAATGAGTTTTTAAAAATATGAGCCTTTTGGGATGAGCTTTTTGAGTTCTTTTATTTTAGAAGGGGCCTTTATTATTTTAATAAAATCATTTTATTTTATTTTAAATACTTAATAACGGTGGGTGAAAATCTAGTGACAACAACCATCCCCACAAACAACATTGACAAATGCATATTATAGTGAACGTATGTTGACAATAAGGTCATTACTACAATTCAATCGCGAATAAACGGTAGATATAATCACGTATCCAAATCCGGTTCAAGGGTCCGAGATAGGGAGATCAGCAGCATAATGAAAGGAACACCATCTTGATCAGTCGTGGTGACGTCAGATCCAACCCTGATAGAAACTACGTTGAGAGTAGCAATCGATCGAATAAAATTTAAAAGATTGGAGGACACTAATTTTAAAGGTAGAAATTGCAAGGAGATTTAGAGTGGTTTAACTCCCATAAATGGAGTCTACATCCACTACCTTAGTGACCACACTAAGGATTTTCCACAAATCCACTAATTTGTGTTTTCTTTAAGGATAAGGAGTAACCTTACACAATTCAATAGACTTATACCCCAAAGTCTATTAAATCCTTTCCCCAAAACAAATACAAAGAAGAAAACTAGGAAATCCTCACAAGGAAGGCGTTTGCAAAGTTTAAGCTCTCTCACACACCCAAAGAAACACTAGCAAAAGAATTACAATGAAGAACACTCTAGTGTTTACAAGAAAGATCGAAATTTAAGCACAAAATGGACTCTTGATTGCTTGAATGTTTGTATAGACTTTCTTGTTGTTGCTGAGATGGTTTTTCTTTGTTTTTGTATCCTCTCAATCAATACTAGCCATTTGGAGCCGTTGGGGATGACATCAAGTCGTCACCTACAAAAAAACAGAGCATTTATAATACGAGGAATCGATCTTTTCTCATAAAAAAATATGACCGTTGCAAAAAGGGATCGATCTCATACACCAGGGGATCGATCCTTTTGCACTTAGAGACTGGAAAAAAATTGTATGAAATTGTCCAACAGGGGATCGATCCTTTTTGCCTTGAAGTCTGGAAAACAGTTTTCGTAGTACAAAAAACGGATCATACTTGTTTTGAAAAAGATCGACAAAGTTGGACAACATTCGAAACGAATTTTTCAAGTTTGTTTGAACTTTGAATTATTTTTGCAAGATTTAATATATTTGATTAAGTCCAAAAACATTTTTCTTTTAATTTTTTATATCAAAATATTAGTTCAACAATCTCCCCCTTTTTGGTATAACAGAACTCTTTGAAAAATTGTTTTTGACAAAAGCTCCCCCTTAGGAAAATAATTTTTGAGTTGATAAATGGTTTCAAAATCTTGTTTTAAATCACAACTATTTAAGCTCCAATTTTGTTTAAAAACCATTTTTCATTCTTCGCTCATATTTCTACCCCTTTTTGTTATATCAAAAGTAATTTAAAAAAATCGTTAGCACAATATTACACAGGAGAAAAAAATAAAAAATAAAGGCTAGAACTAAAATGATAGATAACAACAATAAAGCATATATATCCATAAGTACTTAAATTAAAATCCATAAAGCATCCATAAGTACCAAAATAAAACAAAGCAACATAGCATCAAAGTTCCAAAACAACATCCAACAAAGAGTCATAAAAAGCATGTAGCAATGTCTGAAAGCAAAGATAAACATAAGCATAATATAATATGATGTCCGTGTATGCATGCATCTAAGATGAAGATGGTGGCAGTGGGATTGGGTAGCTATCAAGCTTGCACTGAAGAGTGCTAAAAGCATCACCCAAAGAAGCCTGATGTGCCTCAAGAGAATCGAGTTTAGAATCCATGTGAGACCGAAGAAATCAGATGGATGAGTCCCCATGACGAATGAGAGACTCATGAAGCTCTATCAACGACATGTCATGAGGTCTAGCATCGGTGGAGGCTCCGGGAACGTCATCCATATGTTCATCCTCATGTTCTTCATCTCCCTCTTCATGGTGTTCCGGTTCTTGAACTTCGCCTTTCTTCTTCACCCAATTCATAGAGATTAATTCAGGTTTTTTCTTGTATCCCAAGCGATCCATCGGATGACGGCCAATGATGTTGTCGATGGGAGGATCGATGTCGAGCTCAAAATATGTATCAATGTCGAGCAAGGAGAAAATATGGCTAAGATACATACCATAGGCTAAGGTTTTCACCTTCTTAGCCTTGATATTCTTTACCATATCCTCGAAGATGAAGGCGGAAAGATGGAGTTGAGTTCCTCTACAGATGCAATGAAGCCACCAATAATCGGACTCTCGAACTGATGAATCTTTCACCCCATGAGAACGAATCACATTGGAAAGAATAAGGTGCAAGAGACGATCATGAAGCGGAAAGAAAGTGGCTTGGTTATTCATGACATGGGAATTTTCAGGATAAGGTTCTTTTTCAATTTCAATACCCTCATTGGGAAGACCAAAAGCATTTGCAAGAAAATCAATGGTTAGAGTGATATGTTTACCCAAAACATAGGATTTTATTGTTCGAATAATAGTGCCATCTGGTAGTTTTGAAGAAGAAACGGTGGCATTAGAGTAAAAGACTCGAACAAGAGTAGGATAATTTGGCCCCTTTAATTTTAAAAACTCTATCCACTTAAAATCCATAAACTTTTTCAAGTAGGCAAAATTGAGTTTGGTTAGGAAATCAAAATCAATTGAGCGAGTTTCCTTAACCGGTGCGGATGCAAAAAGGTTTTGAAAACGTTCATTATCCTTAGAGTTTCTAAAACAAGAATCTAAAGAATTTGAAGGTGGAGGAGAGTTGGATGCAATTCCTTTACACTTAGAAGCCATAGTCTTTCTTTTTGACATCTTTAAAAATATTGATAACTTAAAACGAATAGGATTATAAAAGGATGTTTAAGGATGTCTAAAAAGTTTTTGGATGGATTGAAACAAGAAATTTTGGCTAAAGGATTAGGTTTGGCCGAATTTTTGTAAAGGGGAGAGTTGGTTGAGGCTTTTTTACAAACACTTGGTGTGCAAGTGTTGAAAAATAGAGGTTTTGATAGAATTTAAACAATGGGTAAACCTTCTGCAGCAAATTCAAAGATATCCAACAAAAATAAGTTCTCTAACATCACTTAATTCAACCAATAATCCTAATTTTTTAAATAAAATTCGTATGAAAAAAGTTAGGGTTTTAAAACTTACCCAAAAGATGGTTTTTGAAGAACCACAACTCAAGAACAAGAGCCAATTCGATTTGGAGATGAAAGACTTAAGAAATTCATGTTGAAAGCTTGAAATTTTGATTTGGATTGAAAGAAAAGAGATATTTTTCGATTTGGGGCGTTTTAGGAGTGTTTAGAGAGGTTTTGGTTGACCAAGGGTTTAAAAAAATAAAGAAAACACGTGTTTTAAAACTGACTTCTAGCCAGCATGCCTAAAGGGATCGATTCCTCAGGTTAGGGGATCGATCCTTTTAGAGGATAAAAAATTTTAGACCTTACTGCCAATCTTGGGATCGATCCCTTCTCTTAGGGGATTGATCCTTTTTTCTGGATTTTTGCATTTTAGGCACAAGGATCATTAAGAATGGAATTCTAAACTTAGTTGAGGCAACCTATGTCATATGAATGATATGAAATGAGTTTTAAATGCCTTAAAAGTTATTTAAGTACATTCATGTCAACATGAAACAACAAGATATGCAATTTACATCATATATCAAATTTTAGTCCTCTAATTGCACACTATAAAGATTATTTCAAGTCACATACAGTCAAAGGCTCTATAGGTGCCTAAGCATGCATTTTGACAAAAAAATTGCTACAAGACAACATCATATTCTTAAAATTCATCATAAAAGATCATATTAAGCATAGAGAACATGATTTCACAAAATCAAATAAATATTGCAAATTTAAGGCCAAAAACATAATTATGAGCATATTAGGCCATAAATGTGCAATTCATGCAATCTTGACCCCCCTTATTAAAAACACTTAAACAACATATGTGGACCCTCAAACATGCTTTAAATTATATAAACACACATGATCAACATAAAAGAATAAAGATTGCATGTTAAATAAAATGTTACCACTTGAACCAAGATAGGTTGATTAGGCCATATCCTCTTCAAGTGTCTTTCCTTCTAGTGTGTCTAGAGCTTTCCGATTTCATCATTTTGCTCACCATGGCTCCAGCACACCTACAACAAGGAACTATGCATGTTTTGGTACCCAAACTCTTTTGGGTTCATGAGAGTTAGTTCCTACAATTTTAGTCCCTTTTGGTATCCATTTAGACAAGAGATTATATTCTTTGTTAGCAATGAGTCTTTTTGGAACCCAAATGCTTTTAATTATCTTCCTATTAAATGATCTTTGAGGACCTCCTTGTCTATGTCCATTAAAGTTCTTTCTAACATACAATAAAACCTCTATAAATTAATACCCTTGGGACCATGAAATTTTATTAATTTAGAGAGAGATTAATATATCGATAAATTAATAATTTATTAATTAAAAGAAAATTTCTCAATGACGAATATGATCAACGATATTGTCTATCGTGATAAAATGGACGTTAATAACTTGTTGGATTATCCAGGCGAAAATGACGAATGTTTACAAGTTCAAAGTTTAGAGGAAATTATGGCTAATATTGTTGAAAGTTCTACTAATGATGAAGTTGAAGATGACTCAACACCACTTGAACTAGTCACGCGAAAGGAAGCATTGAATGCGGCAACAACTTTTCACAACTTTTTATTGCAGTTGGAGACCTCAACGCCGGAACTTGTGGGTGCAATTAGAAAAGTTAGGGATGAAATTAAATTAGATTTGAATTTTAAAAATAAACATATTATAATATATTCATATTTTAGCAAGTTACCAAAGTAGTAATTGTAATATTTATGAATTATTAATTTATAGTTTTGATGGGACCTTTATATTTATAAAGGGGATCGCAAAAAATTATTATATTATTATCTTATCGAATTTAATGATTTTTTACATTGGCCCAAGTCGGGACCGGAAAAATTTATTATTTAATAGAGTTTATTAATTTAAAGAGTATTAATTTATAGAGGTTTTACTGTAGTTTGGTCTTGAATTTTCACATTTTTCAAAATTTGTAATCCCAAATTTGTTAAAAGAGGCTTTAAGATCATCAAGTTCCTTTTTATGATCATCATGGATCTTTGAAAGTAAGTTGTGCAAGTCTTGATTTTTCTTTTCAAATTCTTTTATTTTAACTTGCATTTCCTCAACTTTACTTTCAAATTCCTCATTAGATTTGGAAAGAGAGTCATTTTCATTTTTCAATTTTAAAATGATTTTTCTATTTTTCAAAATTGACTATTCAAATTCCAAAGCTAATTCATCATAAGCCTCTTGCAATTCATCAAAAGTATAATCGATTGAAAAGATGAATTAGAGGTTACCATAGAGTCATCATCGATAGCCATGAGACACAAGTTGGCTACTTCATTCTCGTCCTCGTCAGATTATTCATCACCGCTCCAAGTAGCTACATGAGCCTTGTGCTTCTTTTTCTCATAGCTCTTTTTCTTCAATTGGGGACAATCGAACTTGATATGCCCCGGCTTTTTGCACTCATAGCAAATAATTTGACCGTTCTCTATGATTTCATTCTTGAAGCCCTCTTCTCTTTGAAATTTTCTCCTTTGTTGGACCTCATGAATCTTTTGAATCTCTTGGCAAACATAGTCATCTCTTTATCTTCATCTTCTCCACTAGAATCAATATATTCTTTTGTTGCTTTGAGAGCAACACCAAATTTCTTCTTTCCCACTTCCTTCTTCTTTTCTTCCTTACCCTTTGACATCATCTCATGAGTAAGCAAGGAACCAATGAGCTCATCCAACTTGAGAGTCTTGAGGCCCTTTGCTTCTATGATCGTCGTTTTCTTTGAATCCTATGAATCGGGAAGAGAGTAGATCATCTTACTCACAAGTTTATCTTCCGGGATCACTTCTTCATAGCCCTTCAATCCATTGACGATAAAAAAAATCGGTCGGACATGGTTTCGATTTCTTCTTCAGGGTCCATCTTGAAGTTTTCATAATTGAGATTGAGAAGCCCGATTTTGGTCTCGTTCACTTGATTGGTTCCTTCATGTGTTACTTCAAGTGTGTCCCAAATTTCTTTGGCATTGGAACATGATAACACCCTTCCATATTCGTCCGGACCGAGAGCATAAAAAATGAGATGCATTGCCTTAGCATTTGTAGAGAATTTTTTATTCTCATCATTGCTCCAAGTCTCTATACCACTAGTTGGTGCAGTGTAACCACTCATGATGATCTTCCAAGCTTCAAGATCAAAAGCTTAAATGAATAACTTTACGTGGTTCTTCCAACGAGCATAATTAACTCTATTGAAGAAGGGATGCTTGTTGGTGGGTTGAGAATCGCCCCAAGCTTCAATGGTGGAGGTGGAAGACATGAATGACCTTGTAGATGATTGCACACTTCTTGGATCTTCTCAAGAGCTTGTAAGACCTTCTAATGAGTCAAGCTCTAATACCAATTGTTGAGAGTGACAATCGATCGAATAAAACCAAGAGGGTGTGAATTAGATATTTAAAAGATTGGTGGACACTAATTGCAAAGGTAGAAATTGCAAGGATATTTAAAGTGGTTCAACTCCCAAATAGGGGTGATAACGAGCCGAGCAGAGCCTGGCTAGGCTCGGCTCGGAAATAGTGTAATTGGGCTCGTCTCGAGCTCGAGGCTCGCCGAGCTTGGAATTTTAGGCTCGAGCTCGGCTCGAAAACAATACTATTGGACTCGTCTCGGGCTCGAAGCTCGTCAGGCTCGGCTCGGCTCGAAATGAAAAAAATTGCTATAGTTTTTTTTTATAAAAGATTCGTTAAAAATCCCTTTCATAACTAACACTAAAACAAAATTCAATGACCAGAAAGGAGAAAAAAGTGCCAAAAATTAGATTAATCCAAATAATCAATAAATATTCTTATAATACAAACACATAATTAAAGAAAATACAAAATCAAACAACAACCAACTAAAGAAAAAAAATACAAACACATAATTTATTTTAGTGCATATGTAGATTCCCAGCCTGTTCACGAGCTTTTCGAGCTGAGCCTAACTAGGAAATCCTTACAAGGAAGGTGTTTGCAAAGTTTAAGCTCTCTCACACACCCAAAGAAACACTAGAAAAACAATTACAATGGAGAACACTCTAGTGTTTACAAGAAAGATCGAAAATTAAGCACAAAATGGACTCTTGATTGCTTAAATGTTTGTATAGACTTTCTTGTTGTTGCTGAGATGATTTTTCTTTGTTTTTGTATCCTCTCAATCAATACTAGCCGTTTGGAGCCGTTGGGGATGACATCAAGTCGTCACCTACCAAAAAACAGAGCATTTATAACACGAGGGATCGATCCTTTCTCATAAAAATATGACCGTTGCAAAAAGGGATCGATCTCATACACTAGGGGATCAATCCTTTTGCACTTAGAGACTGGAAACAAAAACTTGTATGAAACTGTCTAACACGGGATCGATCCCTTTCATTAGGGGATCAATCCTTTTTGCCTCGAAGTCTGGAAAACAGTTTTCGTAGTGCAAAAACGGATTATACTTGTTTTGAAAAAGATCGGCAAAGTTGGAAAACATTCGAAACAAATTTTTTAAGTTTGTTTGGACTTTGAATTATTTTTGTAAGATTTAATATATTTGATTAAGTCCAAAAACACTTTTTTTAATTTGTTATATCAAAATATTAGTTCAACAAAATAAGTAACAAAAAAGTATGTCAAAAGACAAAAAAACGTACTAAAAAGCAAAAAAAGCATACCAAAAGATAAAAAAATATTGAAAGGGCTGAAAATCAAAGGAACGAAATAAATAAATAAATAACGGGTAAAGAATGAATTTAAAATTGACACAATCAAAGTATATATATATAATATTAGAGGTGGCAATCGGGTCATCCGGTTCGGGTTCGGTTCGGGTCGTTTCGGTTCGGGTCATTTCGGGTCTATTTAGAATCGATTTAGATTCGGTTCGGTTCGGGTTCGGGTCTAATTCGGGTCTATGATGAGTCGGATTCGGTTCGGGTATTGGATCGGGTCAAAATCGGATCGGTTGTTTACGGGTCGGGTCAATATCGGATCGGTCACTTTCGGTTCGGGTCAAAATCGGGTCGTTCGGGTCGCTTTCGGGTCGGGTCTATTTCGGGTCGGGTCAACATTTAAATTTTCGGGTCAATTCGATTTGAGTTGGGTTAAAGGTTTGAGGTTTAGTATTTATGGTTTAGTTTAGAGTTATTGGTGTATGAGATTAATTCTGATTCAACTTGTTAATCTATGCATTTGAATTTGATTAAATATTTAAATCAAAGCTTCATGTATCCATATCAATTTTTTTGTATAATTATATTAAATCAAAGTTAATAATAATAATAATAATAATAATAATAATAATAATAATAATAATAATAATAATAATAATAATAATAATAATAATAATAATAATGTCTGAAATGAATTAATTTATTAAACTTAGGAACTAATTGAGCTAACTAAAATCTAAAAGCATAAATTATGGACATGATTAAAATAATTCTAAAACTAAATGTGAAATTTCAATTAAATTAATCTAAATTGAAACTCAATTAAATTAAAAAAAGAAAAAAAAGAAAGACAATTGGTAAAAATTGAGAGGGAAAATACAAAATTTTAGAGGGAAATAAGCCACCAATTTTTTAAGCTAGATTGAAAAAAAAAGACAATTGGAAAAAATAGAGAGAGAAAAGATAAAATTTTGGAGGGAAATAAGCCACCAATTTTTTAAGCTAGAGATTAATTACTTTTTAGGTCATGTTGCATTTAAAATGTTACATTTTAGTCAACTTTAAGTTTTAGTTTAATTTAATTTAGTCACTAGTAGTGATGCAATTAAAGGTTGCCCCTATGAATTGGTCTATTATGTATCCAATCCTTTTAATGCAATCTTTTGACATTTTTTTCTTTGTAAATGTAAGATTAAATATTGGGAGAGAAAATAGTACATTGAAACTCTATATTTAAAAATTAGTTTATTTAATTAATATTGAAACGTAAAATAACATAAAATATTATTATACCACAACTTTGACAAGAGGAACGGTCTCTTCCATGGTATAGTATAAAAAGATAATAAAACATACTTCATTTTATTATTTATTATATTTTTAAAAATAGATATTCGGGTTAAAATCGGGTCGATATTCGGTTCAGCTTTCGGTTCAGCTTTCGGTTCGGGTAGCATTCGGTTCGGGTCAAATCGGTTCGGGTTCATTCGGTTCGGGTCCATTCGGTTCGGGTCCATTTCGGTTCAACAAAAAATTTCGGTTCGGTTTCGGTTCGGTTCGGTTTATTTCGGGTTTCGGGTCAACTTCGGATCATCATGTTCGGGTCAAAATCGGGTTTCGGTTCGGGTAATTCGGTTCGGGTTTCGGATCTCGGGTCAAGTTTGCCAGGTCTATATAATATTAAAACATATGATAAATTAACTCGATTAAATTAATTAATTTATGTAAATATTTTAAATTATAAATAAATATATTATATTATATATTTAAATTAATTTAATTCTATAAATTAATTGACTACAACAACTAACTTTAAATCGAACCGATTATATTGTTTTAAGATTTAAAATTTAATCGGTTCGATTTTATAGATTGTATATGTGTGTGTCCGTGTGTAGATTATATGATATTGTGGTGAACTTGTAGTGCATCTTCGTTTATGTTGGTAATTTATACCTATGGCCATTTTAGTACTTTTTCTATCATTAACCTTCCTTGGAAAGAATATTACAATTAACTAATTGCAAAATCATTTTGAGATAAACATACAAATAAATTAAATATGTTTTTACCAATGAGTTGGTCCAAGTGGTAAGCATTTTGATATTATTTAAGCAGGTCTTGAGTTTGAGGCGTTGTTTATACAGAACCAAAGCTAGATGTGCAACGCGAGTCGGTCCAGAATAGTCAGGGCTAAGCCTTAAAAATTGGAAGGACGATCAAAAAAATTAAATACGAGTTTATTTTCTTACATTTTTAAATAAAACTAAAAAGATAATTTAGACGTATCATGGGCGGATGGATATGAGTTTATTTTCTTACATTTTCTAAAAATTTAAAATTTAGCCTTTTGAAACTTTAAAAATTTTAATTTGGTCCCTATAAAATTTAAAAGTTTTTATATTATGTTTAACTTTTAAAAATGTTTTTAATTAAGTCCTCTGGTTCATTTTTTAAAATTTCTCATTAAGTATTAATTTTTTTTTAAAATTTTCAGTTAAACACATTTTTTTAAAAAAATTAAAATTAAACCCTTTAAATTTTTTGAAATTTTTAATTTCTGCTGTCAAGATCCGCCACTAAGACATATAATTTAATTAATTCATGCAATTATTTAGGAAAAACAGTCAAACCGCATTGGTTATTTTATTCACAAAATGACAACAAACATTGAGGTATTCGATGATACAATGTCCATTTTTAAAAAATAAGTAATAATTAGGAATCCTAAAGTAATTTTTTTTTTTTGCCAAAAGAATTAAATATTATTGATTTCGAGACAAAAACGCAACATACAAAGAATTCACACAAGCTCTAAATCTCCTAGACACGTCGTAAAGTAAAGTTAGATAGCATAATTCGATGAATTTAATACTAAAAGACAGGCACTTAAATATTCCAAGATAATCACATCCTTCCATTAAAACATTATAAATCTATTTAAACAAAAAATATAAATCTAAATCTAAATGAATACCATCGCAATTAATCATCATATATAGTGAGACATAAATCTAAAATATATTTAAATATAAACTAAAATAAATATGTACAAAATTTATATATAAATATAAATCTAACTTTTTTTAACAATAAACGAATAGTTGACCATTGATCTTGGTGTTGTAGGTGGGTTGTGCTCTTTGAGATACGGGTTGCTTGTTGTGCGTATAATTGTTCCGAGTTTGGTGTTTTTGCTTTGGTATTTTGTTTTTGTCTAGGTGTTTGATTTTAGTTAATACTATCACGTTGCACTCTTTTTCTCTATCTTAAGTGTAGTGATGTTTTTAATAAGTCATGTGATTGTATTATTAATGTATGAATTTTTATGAATAAAATTATACTTTTTGATAATAAAAAAATTGCATATTGTATAAAAATGTTTGAAGAAAGTAATTGTTTACTTATTTAAACAACCAAAATCACATATAAGTCATGATTATATTTAATATTTGTTTGAATAATTTATTGGTTATCAATATTTAGTATCTATCAATATGTATTTATACATATATATATATATATATATATATTAATATGTATTATATTATGAATGTTATTATTTTTAATATTTATTACTAAGCCTATTTGAAATATGTGTATATTAATATATTATTTATAGAATTGTTTTTATACAATTTGATTTAATTATTAAATTTAAATGATGTTTGGAGTATATGAATGGAACTCGTATATTTAAAAAAATAATTACTCAAATTATATATAAAAATATATTTTACTTCAAAAGCATATGCAATTTATTTAAATACAACATAAATTTGTGAAAATAAAAATATTACTTTACAAATATTAAAAACAAAAAATATTTTTACAACTCTTTCGATACTGTAAACAACAAATGTTACAGCTCACTGAGAAAGATTGTGTACCCTTGACTGAGAAACTTAAAGTGAAGCCGGGGCAATGGAAAGGAATGAAATTAAGCTATGCATGGAGATTACAGCGTATTAAATCTATTTTACTCAGCATTATAAACTTTTGGTGCAGGCAATTGATTCTTCCCAAATCAGTCTTGAGGCGTATAGATAAGATTTGTTCACTTTTTTTTTGGAAAGGGGAGGGTAAGAATGCTTCTGGAGCTCATGTGAGTTGGGATAACATTTGCTTGGTGAAGTTTGAAGGTGATTTGGGTCTTAAAATCTTTCTTGGCTGGTATAAAACTTGTTGTTTACAACTGATCAGAAATATTCTAGCTAAGGAAGGTTCTATATGGTTAGCTTGGATCTAAAAATATGTGTTGCGGGGATCAGATTTCTGGAGTATTGAGGTGAAGCCACATCACAACTGGGTTTGAAAGAGCCTATTCAACCTTAGAGGTGAGGCTAAAGGAATCTTTGCTTCAATTGACAACTGGAATCTAGTCAATTCTCGTTGGATTTGGGAGAGAAGCTGTGAGAAAAACACAAAAATTCTTTAGATAAAATTAGTTTGGTTTCCTTCTCACATTCCCAAGCATGCCATTATAGTTTGGATGGCCATATTAGATAGGCTTCCCACAGCTGATAAATTGGTGAGGATGAGAATGCTAGTTCCTACTGTTTGTAGTCTCCATGGGCATGCTGAGGAGTCTCGAGATAACCTATTTTTTGGTTGCTCGCACTTTAGAAAGATGTGGTCTCAAATTTTGGATGATTGCAGGGTTTCCCGGCCTATTGAAAGTTGGGAGTTGGAGTTGGAATGGGCGGTGAACAGGTTGAAAGGATGTTCCTTGGTTGTTTTTGTCTTAAAGCAAGCATGGAGTGCTTTTATTCGTGCAATATAGGTCGAAAGGAATAGACACATTTTTCAGAAGCTTAGTCGATTTGATACTGAGATTTTTGATGTTATACAAGGTCTTATATGTATGACTGTTGTCACGGGACTAGGTTCGGACAGGCTAGCATGTGCGGCCTTAGTTGATGTTCTTAAGTCGAGGACTAAGTCAGCCTTCGAATATCTAAGCTAGAGCGCTTAGAACTTGACGCGACAGAAGCTTTGTGGGGAAAGTGATGGCTATGCAACGAGGGAAAAACAAGAATTAAGAGAAAATGTAAACTCTTACTCAATACTCAAGAAAACAAAGAAGAGTTGAATGTGGAATGATTTACAAAGGATGAAGAAGGCTCTATTTATAGCCTTGGCCCTCTCGATCTAACGGCTAAGCTTGATTCGATCAAAGGGCTATGGATGAATCCTATCTCCTAAACATGGCAACACTATCACATAATACAAAGTTGCCTAAGATACAAAGCTGTGACATCATGGCTTGGGTGGCATAGAAGACTTTCCCCAAGTATGGCTCCATGGTGGACAACTTTCCATGTGTGTTGGTCAAATGATGACAACTCAACAATGGTCTTGGCCTCTTGGGCGGATTGGGCTTGGCATGGCCCGTTGGAATCGTCCAAAACCCCCTTGGTAGCATGCTTGGTGCTAAATTGGGCCCTAGGGGTGTGGGCAACTCGAATAGGACTCCCCTAGGCCCTTCGGTGTGCACGTCGGGTGCTGGCTCGACCTTCTTGGTGTGCACGTCGGGTGATGACTTGGGCTCTATGGCTTGGGCGGCATGGAGGGTGCTCGGCAAGGCCCCTTTGGGTGCGTACAGCGTGCCCCCTCGGGTCTTACTCTCGTGAGCAGCACATGGGGTGCCTGACTTGGCCCCATGGTGCGCGGGAAGTGCTCCAGCTCGATTCTCTCGGTTGTGGACACCACATGGGTGTTGTGCATGGCCCCTTGGTGTATGGTGTTGGCATCTACTCGGGTCCCTCAGTCGGGTGAAGGACGTGGTGTGCTAAGGCAAGCCCTTATGTGTGCGGCTTGCTCGGTTGTAGAAAGTTGGGCTGTGACATTCTCCCCCACTAAATCTATCGATGCCATCGTCGATAGGTGATGATGAGTCCTGGTCTCGTCCTCGAACGGTTGCCTTTCCTTGGCAAATCTTTGATCACCCTCGGCTTTGGGATGACTCGTCCAAAGTACAAGGCCTTCGTGCCTTGGCGCTCGATTCGTCTTGATAGTTGGTGCCTCCTTATCATAGGAGACCTTAACTCCGCTCCATGCGTGGCTCATCTCACTGCACTCCTCGTACCATGGCTCGGGCATGTGGGCATGGTCTGAATGCACTCTTGGTGGCAATTCCACCTTGTAGGCATTCTCGCCTACTTGCTCCATGGCTCGGGTCGTTTCTTCGCTCAATCTCATCGGCGACCTGTGGACAGAATCAGAGCTAGTTAGACCCAAATCTTCAAAAATTGGATCACTTACCTTGGACACAATGTCCTCGTGGGTTTGGGTCACTTCGCCTTGTCGATACTCAAGGCAAGTGATGATGGCAGGGTCTTGGAATGGCCCCTCTTTGGTGCTCTCTAGCACTTCTCCCTCGGCTTGCATGATGGTTGGAGACTTTCAGCTTGCTCCTTCCATCATGGTTCTTTGGCTCGGTTCCATGGGCTCATACCACTCGTCCATGGACTTTGACCACTCGGCAAATTCGGCTTGCAATTCTTCGTAGAAAAGTGCTTGCCCCTCTCCATTGGCTTGGATGGTGTCTCGCTCATTCAGCTTTCTTCTCTCGAAAGCACTTGGATGTTTCACTTGCATCAGCAAATCCTCAATGGCAAGTGCCTCATCATTGGACTCGAACGTCTTGATGCGATCTAGCAACATCGTTTATTGCTCATCCTCTTTGGCTTGATCCACTTCCCCAAACTCAAAGGATGTTTTCCAATGTTGGCCTTTGGATGGTGGCTCAACACTCGAACGTGGCTCAAACTCACGAACCACCTCACTCTTTGGTGGGTTCTTAGCACGCTCCACATCGTACCCTCAGTTTAGGGAGGCGACTGCCTCTCTCACTTTTCTTGGGTTGCATTCCAAAGAAAAGTCAAATCTTGCAAGAATCTCTTGTCAACGAACCTGCTTACGAGACAACTTTCCTTGGGTTAGAAAATAATCATTTAAAGAATTCTCGGAATAGACAGCAAACCTTGACCCAAGTAGTCGATGTCTCCACCTGTGCAAGCAATGCACGACATCAATGAGTTCCTTCTCACGATCTGAGTACCTCTCCTAGGACTCATTGAGCCTTCGGCTCACACAAGTAATCGGGTTTCCTTTTTGCACAAGGATTCCTCCGATAGCATCGTCGGATGCAACCGTGTAGATTTCAAATGTTCCCACGTCCTCGAACTCCTTAAGGACTCGTCCCATTGCCTCGGGGACTTCCATGGTCTCTACCATGGCCTCGTCATCATTGGATGTCTCGGACTCACACATTCCCTCGTGAATGCTTGGTGACGCCTTGGCCTTGTTTCTCTCATCATGGCTCAATGACTCAACGCCTTGGCGATGTGGATATGCAACACACCCTACATCGACTTTTGGCAAGGCAAGTGCATCAATATGTTCTAAACAAGATAATCCAATACTAACCTCATAATCATCAAGTAAATCAAGAGATATTACCTTGATGATTGTCGTGCCTCGCCAATATCCAATTTGATGAACCACATCCCTTGCGACTCCCGCAATTGATTCTTCCTTGGAATTGACAAACTCAAAGCATCCTTTAACCTTCTCTACTCGAAGGTTTAACCACTCGGCAATTCGCTCGGACACGATCAATGAAGATGCACTTGGATCCACTAGTGCACTTAGCTTTATGTCGGGAAACACTATGTCTACAAACATAGGTTCCTCTTCCTCATAGTCGCTCTCGACTTCAAGTGAGCCTAAAAATGACCCATGCTCAATCTCATCTGCACCATCGTCGTCATGGTTGGAAGCAAGCACGTCACTCGTTGGCTCGTCATCGTCACTTGAATACTCCACGTATATGTGCTTCTCCCACGGCTTTGTGGACTTGTCACCCTCTGGCGACTTCTCGCACAACAAGACTTCACTCTCAAAGTTTGACGCCCCAACCACCATACTCGTTGGCGGTTCCTTGCACAAGGAAACAAACTTTGTAGCCTCGGTCTCATCGGGCATGTCTTATTCCTCGCTCACATCTACCGGACCCATTGGTAGCTCTTTGCACATCGAATCAAGCTTCAAAGCCTCGGTCTCGTTGGGCTCGTCCTGTACCTTGGACCGCTTGGTTCGGTGCGGGCATTGGAAAGACTTGTGTGGCTCTCCACACCTCCAACACTTCGACGGCCTCTCCCTTGGGCAGTCTTTCACATCATAGTGGTCCCTACAAAAACAAAAAAAACCATGGGTTGCTCACCTCGGTTCCAAGCGTTGTGCTCGCTGATTCCACGCTCATCTTTGTCGCAACGATCTTTCTTCCTTACGCCATCTCTTGACTCAGTTAGGATGCGGAACTGGCTCTGATACCACTTGTCACGGGGCTAGGTTCAGACAAGCTAGCTCGTGCGGCCTTAGTCGAGGACTAAGTTAGCCTTCGAATATCTAAGCTAGAGCGCTTAGAACTTGACGCGGCGTAAGCTTTATGGGAAAAGTGATGTCTAGGCAACGAGGGAAAAACAAGGGTTAAGAGAAAATGTAAACTCTTACTCAATACTCAAGAAAACAAAGAAGAGTGGAATGTGGAATGATTTACAAAGGATGGGGAAGACTCTATTTATAGCTTTGGCCCTTTCTAACTAACAGGTAAGCTTGATTCGATTCAGGGGCTATGGATGAATCATATCTCCTAAACATGGCAACACTATCACATAATACAAAGTTGCCTGAGATACAAAGCTATGACATCATGGTTTGGGTGACATAGAAGACTTTCCCTAAGTATGACTCTATGGTGGACAACTTTCCATGTGTGTTGGTCAAAGGATGACAACTCAACAATGGTCTTGGTCTCTTGGGCGGATTGGGCTTGGCATGGCCCGATGGACTCGTCCAAAACCCCATTGGTAACATGCTTCGTGCTAAATCGGGCCCTAGGGGTGTGGGCAACTCGGATTGGACTCCCCTAGGCCCTTCGGTGTGTACATCGGGTGCTGGCTAGGCCTCCATGGCCTGGGCGGCATGGAGGGTGCTCGACAAGGCCCCCTTGGGTGCGTGCAGCGTGCCCCCTCGGGTCCTACTCTCGTGGGCAGCACATGGGGTGCTTGACTTGGCCCCATGGTGCACGGGAAGTGCTCCAGCTCGGTTCTCTCGGTTGTGGACACCACATGGGGTGTTGTGCATGGCCCCTTGGTGTGTGGTGTTGGTATCTACTCGAATCCCTCGGTCGGGTGAAAAACGTGGTGTGCTAAGGCAAGCCCCTATGGGTGCGGCTTGCTCGGTCGTGAGAAGTTGGGCTGTGACACTGTACATAAGAGGAATATAGATAGGCAAGATATTGTTAACATACAATTATGTATCACTTGAGGATTTGATTGAATTCCCTGAGTGCTCACTGTACTAAAGTAGCAGTTTTTTCTGCTTTGAAATGAAACTTACACAACTTATCGAGAAAAATGTTACTCTTAACATTTTATTTGAATTTAAAAGATTCACTTTATTTCGGTTTTGTAATTCTCTTAGGGAAAATTCTACAACGTGCGACGAACACCGATGAACACCACTAATGATGAACACCGATGAACACCATTAAATTAATTAATAAAGATTTAAAATTTTAAGGACTCATAATACAATTAAGAATTATTTTTAAAAATTCAATTAAATTATTTTATACATATATTAAAATTTTATTTTTTTAATAAGGGTAAACTATATATTTAGTACCTCACCTATTTTCGTATTTCTATTGAACCCTCATTATTTAAATATTATTTTAATTTGACCATATTCTTTATAAAAAATAATTTAACCCTTAACCATCAACATAAAACCCTAAACTATTAAACCTTAAACCCTTAAACTCTTAAACCTATACCCTAAACATATACCCTCATTATTTCTAATGGTATATGGCTTTGTTATGAGAACTGTTAAACTGCCGGTTACAGGGGACTTTGTCTGGTGCCTCTTTCTGGCTTGTGTTATTTGCTTAATGTATACTTGTTTGTGTATTGTTGTGGTCATGGTTCAATGAAATTGCTATGAAACCCCAATGGGTATTATTATGTAGTAGCAACCTTTTGCTCCTGAGATAAGAGGTTAACACCAAATAGTGGCTTCTACTTGAACTGAAATGACCCTTAGAGGTTATAGTTGCACTAAACAACCGATTTGGTCTTAGTGTTTTTCTAATTTGATGGTTTAGCCATTTATTGGTTGTAACTTCAATCTCGATACAGGAGAAGGAAGACTGTTGAGGAGCAAAACCAGAGACAGAAGCTTCCAACCAATGGAGGTTCGGATGCGGAGGGCTGTGTCTCAAAAGACAGTTCAGATGGGAAAGCACATTACGTGGGTAGTGACACTGAAGATGACAAGCTACAAGAAGCTGATGATGATGGTAATGAGAAAGAGGATGATGATGATTATATGGTTTAAGAGTTTAAGGGTATATGGTTTAAGAGTTTAAGGGTATATGGTTTAGGGTATAGGTTTAAGAGTTTAGGGTTTAAGGTTCAATATTATTTTAATTCAATTCATTGAATTGAATTGAATCGATGATAGTGAAATTATTTTTAATGGTATATGGTTTAGGGTATAGGTTTAAGAGTTTAAGGTTTAATAGTTTAGGGTTTTAGGTTGATGGTTAAGGGTTACATTATTTTTATAAAGAATTGGGTCAAATTAAAATAATATTTAAATAATGAGGGTTCGATAGAAATACAAAAATAGGTGAGGTACTAAATATATAGTTTACCCTTATTAAAAAATAAAATTTTAATATATATAAAAAATAATTTAATTGAATTTTTAAAAATAATTCTTAATTGTATTATGGGTCCTTAAAATTTTAAATCTTTATTAATTAATTTAATGGTGTTCATCGGTGTTCATCATTAGTGGTGTTCATCGGTGTTCGTCGCACGTGGTAGACTCATCTTTCTCTTAGCAGCCCCTCATAATTATTATATTGTGCAGCCCCTAATGATTAGTTCAATTCAGCAAGATCCCGATAAAACAATATTTTTTTATTCTAATCTATTTTTCTCTTGTTAAATCATTATGATACCCTTCATGTAATAGTTACTTCTATATTAAGGGTAAACAACGTTTTTGTTCAATAAATTATTCTTATTTTTCTGTTTAGATCACTAAACTATTATTTTTGGTAAAATAATTATTAATATTATGTTTTTATTTTAGTCATTACTATTATTTTTTTATGTTTTGATCACTAAACTATTAACTTTTCTGTGATATTTTTAACGACGAGTGACCAACATAGAAAAAAGTGTAATAATAATGATAATTTGTTATGAATAATTAGTCGACAGTCGACACTACATTAGTCAAATTAACATTGTTTTTAAATGAATAATTATTCAGTAACAGTTATTAAGATAATATAAATTAAAAGATCATGTAATTGGTCGAGTGATTAATATATTTATCTACTTTCATCTAGTGTGAATTCGAATCTCAATATTAATATTGTGAATTTAAATATCACTCTATATTAACAAACAAATAGTGTAAATTAAAACAATAGATTAATGATTTATTTTTTCAAATTCAGTAGAAACGTTATTTTAAATACAATATATTTTTAAAATATGATAATAAGCTAATTTTTAGGCATCAAATAAATAATCTATTCTTTTATTTTTTTTCCTTCTTCTTAATTAACAAGTCAATGTGGCATATAAAGTGCATTTGATGCGCATCTAATATGTGGGATGCCACCATGATTCTCCTTATGATTTTGAATTGCCGGCTTAGAAGTGGGAATTAATTAAGTAATGACTTTGAAATATATATAAATATATATATATATATATATATATATATATATTATCAGTTGGCCTAATAGGATGCGACGTTTTTTTGTTTTAAAAATTATTTTTTATTTTTATTCTAAAGAAAATTTTCCATTTCTAGTTTTTTAGAAATTAAAAAATATGTTGGATTAATATAAATGAAAGTTTGTTTTAAAAAATGAAAACAGTAAAATGTGTATGTTATATAGTTTTTTAAAATTGAAATGAACAAAACAATTATCAAATAATTGAATTAAAATATTATTATAATAAAAAATAAAATATGCTTGAATGACCAAAAGCTTAAAATTGTGGTTAGAATGATTCGAATTCGAATTAAATAAAGTTAAAATTTAAAAATATTTATTTTTATCTTTTTCACTTTTCTAAAACTTTATCAATAAAAAGTGAAAACATATTTCTTATGTTTTCAAATATTCACACATTTTTGTTTTCATTTTCTATAAATTATTTTTTAATTTTACAACCAAATATGTTTTCTTCAATATTTTCTATTTTCTAAAAAATAAAAATAAAAACAACCTTTATTCTCGAAAACCAAATAAACTCTAACTTTTTAAAATACATGATGTTCATGTCGATCAAATCTATTGTATAATGGTAAATGACACCACTATCTTTTATTTAGTAGAAACATACTGCATCTTAAAGCAAATGTTAAGATTTGAATTTATATAAGATAAAACAATATAAGTATTTTTGATCACTCAACCTATTAATGAATCTTTAAATGACATCACTTTAATTACAACCATGTTAGATTTTTAGTTTGATTCGAGACAAATAAAAAAAATAACCTTTTAAGATCATTACCGATATATAATGAAGATCAATTTTATAATTTTTTGGATCAACTAATTTAATTAAATATATTATACATAAAAAATATTTTTAAAGAAGTAATTGTTCATTCAACCAAAATTCGAATATAAAATAATCAAGTTTAAATTTCATGTTTTGAGTAAGTTGTTGATTTGATTTTTATACTTCAAATTTATCATTTTTATGTATTTAAAAAAAATTTGAATAACATATTTGTGTTATTATACAAGGCAGCAAGGAAAAGCAACCTGCTACGAATCAACATCACCAATAAGGGAGATTAATGAGCGATCCTGCAAGCTATATAAAGTTGTGTGTTGTAACGACCCGGGTTTCAAAACCTGCGGGTCGTTTCACCCGAGCATGTGGGTCGAGTGTGTTGGGCCAAAGTTTTAGGCAATTTGTTGCTCAAGAAAGCTTTGAGGGGCTTCTCTTGTGATTGTTGGACTAGGGGCCTTAGTTGGGTATGTGTTTTTAGGATGATGGAGGGGTAGAAGGGTAATTTCTGTCATTTCTAAAGGATGGGTTTGGTTTAATGGCTGCAGAAAATGTAAGGGAATGAGATCATCTTTGTCCCCTTCACCTTTCATCTCTATTCTCTTTCTTCTCCTTGAAGTTCAAAGGCAAAAGATCCAACCTTTATCTTTTGAGTTAAATTTTTGGATTCATTGTTGAGAGTGTTGTAGTCTTCATCCAACGATCTACAAGTCAATGTAAGGATGGAAGACTTTGGTGGAGTTTGGAAAAAAATAGGAGTTTGGTGGGGGTGAAGAGGAAGAACAAGAATTGAGGATTCAACTCTATTTCTTGTTAAAGAGTTCATTCTTTTGTATATTTTGACCTTCCAATAATGTTGTAACCTGTTTTACAACATCTCTTTGTAGTGAAAGAGGTTGGAGAGCACTCAAAAGCTCAAGGAAGGGGGAAGGCTTGAGGCTTGTGGCAAGGAGTTTCCTTTTCAACTTTTAGAGAAAGGTTAGTACACTTCCAACTCTCTTGTTTCTTACAAATCATGAATGTATGGTCTTATATGCTTGTTTGATGTTTTGAGTGCTTGAAATGTTGGAGTATGGGTGTTAATGGTAAAATTTGAATTTGGTGTTTAAATGATGAGAAAAGAGTAGAAATTCACTTAAATTACCCTACATAACTTGTAGGCACGATTTGAGGTTATATCATAAAGGTTTAAGGATGTTTGAGGTGAATTACGAACTTTAGAAACTAATTTCTAGGTTCGAGTACCGATACGGGTTAAACATGTATCGATACCTCTTGTTAAAACTACTGAAACCAAGTAAAATTTAAAGATCGTATCGCTACGCCTAAGAGGGGTATCGATACCCCTTGTTCCACCCAAATTCCAGTGGCGTTTTTGGGTATCAGTACGCTTGGGGGCGTATCGATACACGACCCCATGTATTGGTACCAAGTGTTGGTTAAACCCCATGCTGTATGCAGGCAGGGTATCGATACTCATAGGTGAGTATCGGTACCCATAGAAGTGTACCGATACCCTCGTGTGGGTATCAGTACTCGCTAGGCAATTTGCATGGAAATTTCATTTTTAGTTCGGGTGACTTATAATTCGAGGACTAAGGCCCAAAAGCTCTCCAATGGGGTAAAATGAATAGTAAAACTGAGAAACCGAGAATCTAACCTTATATACGTGCCTAATGAGTAATAACTTAATAAAACCTTGAATGGGTTGGTTGTACTGGTTCAATAAATATATGTTAAGTGTTCAAAAGTACTATTTTTATTACCCTTTTTACTCATATTGTTGTTAGACTTAAGCTCATTTTAATTGCATTATTAGGCATTCATGCATGTTTTAATGATTTCCTTCACCGTCATACTTGATTTCATAATTTGGTCGATTTTCATGGAAAAAGGTATTGTGGATGTGTATTTTTGTGTGCGCAGGATTCGTTGCACAGACAAGCTAGAAGTTGCCGAAGCAACTGGGGAAAGAAGGAGGAAGCTGTCGATTTCTAGAAGGATAAATTCATTTAATTCAAGATAATTATGAGAAGCAAGAACAAATCCTAGAAGAGTTGGAGTTTCGAGAAGATATCAAAAGGAGATTAAATTCTAAGAGTTTTATGAGGAGTTTTTGGAGGAATTAAAATATAATAAAAGAGATTTATCTCTTTAATGCTATTTAATTTCAACTTAACTTCCTCCTCAAGAAAGACTTTGACCTAGCCATCTCCTATAAATAAAAGACCTAGCCCCAGCCCTTGGGGATATGTTCGATTGAGAGAGAAAAAATAGAGGGATGTTCGACATCTTTTTCTTCCTCATTGTTTCTTGTCGATTCATGTTGGGATTTTTAGATCTTGTGTTTCTTTTGCACCCAACCATGAACTAAATTTAATTGGCTTGGGTTATTGTGTTTTTGTGGCTGTGAGAACAATTAGATTTGTTTAGGTATTTGAGTTTGCAATTTTAATTCAAGGTTTGTTCATTCTTGGTTCTTAATTTTGTTTGCGAGTTAATTGAGAGAGGATCTCGTGAATTCATCCATTTATCTAATATCAAGAGCGTTAGATTCAAGAAACGAATGAGTGTGGTCTTTATTAAGTCAATCGATGGTGAAGACTAATTCGACTTAGAGATAAGTTGTGAATTTCAACGGCTAAAAGGAGCGCAAGATCGGTTGTTGTCCACTCTTGGTTCATGTAGGGATGTATTATCTAGGCATGCACAATTAACTAGCTTTTCGAATTAGGGATAAGGAGAAACCATTGAAGAACGCTTCACCAAACCTTAAAGTTTGTCGCCCAATTGCCTAGGAGATCGCTTCATCAGTTGCCCAGGCAATCGCTCTGTCAGTTGCCCAAGCAATCCAACTGTAGTCAGTTGCCAAGGCAATTGAGTTGCTCTTGCACTCAATTACCAAGATGATCCATTCAACTACCACTCCACGACTCACTATAACCCGACCTATTCTCTCTTACTTGATCATATCTCTTTTTTATTTGGTTACTCTTTATTTTACTAGTTAATTAGAACTCCTACAATCACCATATTGTGTTTTTATTTTCAGTGCGAGAAATTATATTCTCGGAGTAGCACCAATCCCTATGGAGACGATATCTTTCTATACTATAACTTACGACGTGTACACTTGCACCAATTGTGAAGTACTTAAAACACGCAACAAGTTTTTGGCGCCGCTGCTGGGGATTGGTAATAGCGACTTTGTTTTTATTTTCTTGCACCTCTATTTCTATTATTCAATTTCAAAGGGTAACAAATTTTGGTTTTGCGTTGGTGAATGACCAGGGCAAGATCGACAGCTCTAGAATATCCCCTTGATCCAAAAATTGAACGAACCTGCCAGAGACTCAGATGAAGACTGAGAGCAGCAATGGCTGACCCACCTGCTATCTGGAATGACAATGTGAATGCCAACAACCATCAAGATGCCGCTGCACGAGATGAAGTGATTCTTGCACAGAACCGAACCGTTTGAGATTATTTAGAGGAAGATCTCAACGGCCTAAACCCAAGAGTTGTCACACCTGAAATTGAAGCTGCCCACTTCGAATTTAAGCAGTAATGTTCAATATGATCAATACAATCGGTCAATTTGGCGGATCAACAACTGAAGATGCAAACAACATCTCAAATCTTTCCTGGAGATTTGCAATTCATTCAAACTACAATGAGTCAATGATGATGTTTTGAGGCAAAAATTATTCCCCTATTCACTGAGGGATAGGGCAAAATCGTGGTTGAATATTTTTCATCCAGATCAATAGGATCTTGGACATATTTATGTCGTGATTTCCTTGCTAGATTTAATCCTGCAAATATGATTGATAAGTTACGTAACGAAATTAACTCTTTTCGGCAGACAGATGATGAATCCATGTACGAGGCTTGTGAGCGATATAAAGAACTGTTACACAAATGTCCCTTACACGGATTCCCAATATGGATACAAGTGACGGTGTTTTACAACATAGTAAACACACCGACAAGGATGATGCTAGATACATTGGCAAATGGCATACTCTTAGAAAAGCCACCAGAAGAAGCAATGGAGATTTTGAACAGGATTGATAAAAACGGTTATCAGTTCCCAACTACAAAAAGAGGAGGAGTCCGACGCCATGCCATGATAAACGAGCTTAAGTCATCAGATGTAAATCTCACACAATTGACTACTTTAACCAATTTGGTTATAAACATGTGGCGACCAAGCAACACACAAGAGATCAAGGTAGTAGATTCAATTTGTGAATTATGTAACAGTAACCATGATTCTTCTGAGTGTTCATAGAACCCAGAGTCTAGCTTTTATGTTGGAAACTACAACTGGAACAACAATGGAATGTCCAACACATAAAATCTAACCTGGAAGCATTCCCAATAATGCCCTCAACCAGAACAATCAGAATGCACAAGCATTGGGATTCTAGTAGAACATGCCACGGCAACAGATGCCGCAACAACAATCAACACCGTTCTATTCTTTGGAAAATTCTCTCAATGCTTTCATGTTAAAAACTGAATCTTATATGGTTGAGAATATGAAAAAGACTGACGCTTTTATTAACATGACTGAGATGAGATTGTAGAATCAGTAGGCAACCCTGAAATCAGTGGAGACTCAATTCGGGCAATTCACCCAAAACCTGAATACAAGACCGCATTGAGGTATACCCAGCGATACTGAGGTCACGAGGGGAATTGGCCACGAGAAGTGCAAATCAATCACCACTAGGAATGGTCGACAACTTAAAGAAGCCCAAGTTCACTCAAATGAGAACACTCAACCAAAAGAGCAGCCTTTTGTCCAGAAAAATGAGTCTATCGACAAAACCTCTTCCAAAACTGATGAAACGGAGAATGCCTCGGCAACTGCACATGCCTCGGCAAGTCTTGATGCCTCGGCAACTGCACATGCCTCGGCAAGTCCTGATGCCTCATCAATGACATCCATCAAGTTCCAAACCAATGAAAGGATTAAGGACATCCGACTTCCACCACCATTCCCCTAGAGGTTGAAACATCAAAAGCAAGAATACCAGTTCAAGAAGTTCCTTCACATCTTATAGGCAAGTCCACATTAACTTGCCATTGAGCAAGGCGATAGAGTAAATGCCAAATTATGCTAAGTTCCTTAAAGACATTGTCTCTAAGAGAACTAGGCTAGCGAAATTCAAAACTGTTGTTGTGACGAAAGGATGCATGGTCATGTTGCATAACCGAATGCCGCCTAAGCTAAAAGATCCTTACACTTCACAATACCTTGTGCAATCAGAAATCACTATGTCTAAAAGGCATTATTTGATCTTGGAGCAAGCATAAACCTTATGCTGAAATCCGTCTTCCAATGATTAGGCATAGGGAAGGCGAGGCCTACAACCGTGATACTACAGCTTGTGGACAGGTCTTATGTGCATCCAGAGGGAAAAATCGAGGTTATACTGGTAAGAGTTGATAAATTTATTTTTCCCGCTGACTTTATTGTTTTGGATTGTGAGACAGATGAGTTCGCACCTATTATCCTTGGGAGACCATTCCTAGCAACGGGAAGGACCTTGATCAATGTCGAAAGAGGAGAACTCACGATAAGGGTAAATGATCATCAAGTCAAACTAAATGTTTTCTAAACCCTCAAGCAAGTCGACGATCCATAGGAGTGCCAAGTCATCCAAGCAACCACTGAATTCAACTTTGACATAGAAGAGAATTGTCTCGACAATTTTATTGTCGAACAAGAAAAACTTGAGGATTTCGAAGAGCTGAACGATGAAGAGCAAGAAAAAGCAAATTGGATAACAAGTCGACTAGGTACATACTTCGAACCATTGGATTATTCAGGTAAGTAAGGTAAACTCGAGAAACCCTCAATTGAACAACCTACTATTCTTGAGTTGAAACCATTGTCAGGGCAATTGAAATATGTTTATTTGGGAATTGAAAACACATTGCCCATAATTATTTCTTTTAAGTTGCAGTCTAAACAGGAAAAGAGGTTGGTTGACATGCTAACACTGCATAAAAAGGCAATAGGGTGGAAAATTACCGACTTGAAGGGAATTAGCCCGGAGGTATGTATACACAAAATCCTTTTGAGGGATGATCATAAACCGACGATTGAGACACAAAGAAGACTTATCCATGTTATGAAGGAAGTCGTGAGGAAAGAAATCATTAAGTGGCTGATGTCGGTATCATATATCCTATCTTCGACAGTACATGTGTAAGTCTGGTACAATGTGTACCAAAAATGGAGGTATAATTGTGGTAAGTAATGAAAACAATGAACTAATCCAAACTAGGATTGTGACTGGTTGGAGGGTTTGTATGGATTACCGTAAGTTAAATAAAGCTATTAGAAAAGATCACTTTCCTTTACCCTTTATTGATCAAATGCTTGACCATCTTGCAGGTAAACCCCTTTATTGTTTTCTTGATGGTTACTCAGGTTACAATCAAATAGCCATAGCACAGAATGATCAGGCAAATACCACTTTCACATGCCCATATGGTACACATGCGTTTCGGAGGATGCCGTTCGGATTATACAATGCTCTGACAACCTTCCAAAGATGCATGATGGCAATCTTCTCCGACATGGTTGAGACTTCCTAAAAATCTTCATGGATGATTTCTTTGTGTTTGGTGATGATTTCAACAATTGCCTCGGTAATTTGGAAAAAGTGCTAACACGATGTGAAGAGTTCGATCTAATTCTAAATGGGAAAAGTGTCACTTTATGGTAGATGAAGGTATAGTGCTCGACCACAAGATCTCCTCCAAAGGGATTGAAGTCGACAAAGCCAAGGTGAAAGTGATCAAAAAATTACCACCACCAAATTTGGTCAAAGGAATCCTAAGCTTTCTCGGTCATACAAGTTTTTATAGAAGGTTTATTTATAATTTTTCTAAAATTTCTAAACCTTTGTGTAACTTGCTTGAACATGATAAAGTTTTTAATTTTGATGAATCATGTGCCACGACATTTAAAAACCTGAAGGAACAACTTGCCTTGGCACCCATTGTCATTCCATCTGTCTAGTCCCTACTTTCCGAACTCATGTGTGACGCAAGTGATTTTGCGGTAGGTTCTGTTTTAGGCCAACGAAAAGGTAACATCTTCCATGTAATATACTATGCTAGTAAAACCCTTAACGGTGCTCAATTGAATTACACCACAACGAAAAAAGAATTACTAGCAATAGTTTTTGCATTCGACAAGTTTTGTTCCTATTTGATTGGTACTAAGGTAATTGTCCATACTAACCACTCGGAAATTAAGTATTTGGTTGCTAAAAAGATGCTAACCTCGTTTAATTCGTTGGAAATAAGGATGATGACACTTGGGAGATCCACGATGCGTTCCCGGATGAGAAGTTGCTAGTTGTCTCGACAACACCATGGTATGCAGATCTAGTCAATTTCTTAGTTAGTGGTATTATGCCTTATGATCTTACTAATCAAGGAAAGAAGCGGTTCTGACATGATGCTAAGCATTATTATTGGGACGCGCCTCTTTTGTTTAAACAATGTGCATAACAGGTAATAAGGCTATGTGTTCTCGAAGAGGAACAACAAAATGTGCTCCAGCAATGCCATTCTTCACCATATGGAGGACATTTTAGAGGTACTCGAACCACAGCTAAAGTTTTGCAATCCGGCTTATATTGGACCACACTTTACAAAGACACCCAAGAATTTTACAAGCAGTGTGATCGTTGTCAACGAACGAGCAATATTTCTAGACGACACGAGATGCCACTACAGAACATCCTTGAAGTGGAGTTGTTCGACGTGTGGGGGATTTATTTTATGGGGCCTTTCCCATCCTCATTCGGCAATTTATACATCTTACTTGTCGTTGACTATGTGTCTAAATGGGTTGAGGCGGCTGCAGTTCCCAAAAACGATTCCAAAATCGTGCAGAGATTCTTGCAGAAAAGTATATTTACACGGTTTGGAATGCCAAGGATAATCATCAGTGATGAAGGCAAGCACTTCGACAACAAACTTATTGCCAAGATCTTGCAACGCTTCGAAGTGTCACAAAAAATTGCCATGTCATATCACCCACAGACGAACGGGCAAGCTAAAATCTCCAACCGAGAATTGGCCATTGAGGTTAGACGAGACACTTTGAGCCTACCGAACTGCATTCAAGACACCTCTAGGTATGTCTCCTTTCTGACTTGTCTATGGAAAAACTTGCCACTTACCGGTAGAGATCGAGCATAAAGCATATTGGGCTATCAAAATCGTGAACATGGATTGGGAGAGTGTTGTACCTTAAAGAGATAGAAGAATTATGTGCCTTACCTTACGGAAATGCAAGAATCTACAAGGAGAAAACGAAGCATTGGCATGATAAGAAGCTATTGCCGCAACAATTCTTGCCTAGGCAATTAGTACTCTTCTTCAATTCTCGGCTGAAACTCTTCCCAGGAAAATTGAGATCGAGATGGTTTGGACCATTTGAAGTAGTAAAGCAATTCTCCCATAGTGTTGTGATAATCAAGTCCACCACTGACAGACATGAATTCAAAGTTAACGGACAAAGATTAAAGCACTATATCGGCCCTCATGTGGAGCGCAACAAAGAAGTGGTCACTTTAAGAGATGCATGATCATGCTCTCCTTCCGTATTTTTGTTTTTGTTTTTTGTTTTGTTTTTAATTTTGAACTAAATTTTGGTTTTATTTTGTATTTTTATTTCTAGTTATTTTAGGATAGTTTTAATTATTGTTGGTTGTTTTCTTTTTTAGGCTCTAGTAGTTTTGTTTGTTTTTCCACATCAAGACTCACAACCACCATGCCAAGGAAATCCCCTACACCGACCACTTTCCAGGAAACAACAATTGCTTCGGCAGCTACGGATACCCAGGCAAGTGAACCTGCCTCGGCAAACATAGATCAAATCGAAGAAATGTTCTGCCCCTTGACACACCGATGCTATTCATGTAGTACTAGCCACACGCATCCAACCACCGTGAACCGGAAAAAGAATCAAGCAAACGGCCCGAAAGAAATTCATCATTCAAGGTGACGACCTTTCCAACTAACTCATTTGCATTCTATTTCATTTTTAATTTTAGTACTTGCACACATTGAAGACAATGCTTCCCTCGAGTTTGGGGGTATTTGTTTCTAGTTAGTTTCATGTTTAGTTGCATTCATCTTTAGTAATTGTATATATGTTGCATATGTTACTTGACATGCCTTTGATTGGATTTAATTACTTAAGACTTGTTGAATATCCAATGATGAATTTTTGCCACTACACTTAATTGAAAGAACCTTTAATTTTAGGATTGCATGAAAAGAACTTAGAATCTTACTATGATGCTAAATATCGTTGACACGGTTGTGACTTGTTGATTGATAGAAACTTAGTGAACTTAGATTGCTTAAAATTTGGGTAAATTAAAATTGAAAATTAAAATTTAATTTCTTGCTAGAGGTGCCCGAAACCGGGTCTAATAGTTAATGCACATTAAAGAATCGCTAGAGGTGCCCAAAATTGGCTATAGTCGACTAAATTAAAATGAGAAATTGTTGATTCGCTAGAGGTGCCCAAAATTGGCTATAGTCGACTAAATTAAAATGAGACATTGTTGATTCGCTAGAGGTGCCCAAAATTGGCTCTAGTGAAAACAAAAATAAATACCTCGACAATTAAATTGTTAAAAACCTATTGTTCACATGAAATCTTGAAAATCGACTTGTACACAACTACGCACACACATTATCACGAGCATTATAGTTTGGTTCTGGGTAATTTTTGTGCTATCCGAAAAATTAAAAGGTGATCATACTTTGTGACACAATTCTGAGGTTTGAATTCAAATTTGAAACATTTCTTTAATGATTAAAGTCTTGACAGGTAATTGTTAGTTTGCATTGCTTGAGAACAAGCAATAGTTCGAATTTGGGGGTGTGTTAAGTGTTCAAAAGTACTATTTTTATTACCCTTTTTACTCATATTATTGTTAGACTTAAGCTCATTTTAGTTGCATTATTAGGCATTCATGCATGTTTTAATGATTTCCTTCACCATCATGCTTGATTTTATAATTTGGTTGATTTTCATAGAAAAAGGTATTGTGGATGTGTATTTTTGTTTGCGTAGGATTCACTGCCCAGGCAAGCTGGAAGTTGCTGAAGCAACTCGGGAAAGGAGGAAGCTATTGATTTCTTTAAAGATAAATCCATTTAATTCAAGATAATTATGAGAAGCAAAGATAAATCCTAGAAGAGTTGGAGTTTCATGAAGAGATCAAAAGGAGATTAAACTCTAAGAGTTTTATGAGGAGTTTTTGGAGGAATTAAAATATAATAAGAGAGATTTATCTCTTTAATGCTATTTAATTCCAACTTAACTTCCTCCTCAAGAAAGACTTTGACCTAGTCATCTCCTATAAATAGAAGACCTAGCCGCAACCCTTGGGGATATGTTCGATTGAGAGAGAAAAATTAGAGGGTTGTTCGACATCTTTTTCTTCATCATTGTTTCTTGTCGATTCACGTTGGGATTTTTAGATCGTGTGTTTCTTTAGCACCCAGTCATGAACTAAATTTAATTGGCTTGAGTTATTGTGTTTTCGTGGTTGTGAGAACGATTGGGTTTGTTTAGGTATTTGAGTTTGCAATTTTAATTCAAGGTTTGTTCATTATTGGTTCTTAATTTTGTTTGCGAGTGAATTGGGAGATGATCTCATGAATTCATCCATTTATCTAATATCGGGAGAGTTAGATTCAAGAAACGAATGAGCATGGTCTTTATTCAATTAATCGATGGTGAAGACTAATTCGAATTACGGATAAGTTGTGACTTTCAACGGCTAAAAGGAGCGCAAGATCGGTTGTTGTCCACCCTTGGTTCACGCAGGGATGTATTATCAAGGCATGCACAATTAACTAGCGTTTCGAATTAGGGATAATGAGAAATCATTGAAGAACGCTTCGCCGAACCTTGAAGTTTGTCATCCGGTTGCCCAAGCAATCGCTCCATCAGTTGCCCAGGCAATTCGACTTTTGCCAGTTGCCAAGGTAATTGAGTTGCTCTTGCACTCAATTACCAAGACGATCCATTCAACTACCACTCCAGGACTCATGATAACCCAACCTATTCTCTCTTATTGATCACATCTTTTTTTATTTAATTGCTCTTTATTTTACTTGTTAATTAGAACTCCAACAATCACCAAATTTTCAGTAAGAGAAATTAGATTCTTGAAGTAGCACCAATCTCTGTAGAGACGATATCTTTCTATACTATAACTTGTGACGTGTACACTTGCACCAATTGTGAAGCACTTAAAACACGCAACAAGATCCTTGGTGGATCAATTAATTAATGTATGCCATGTAAGGGCATTATATGGTTAAATACATCGTTTGGTGGGATCTAGATACTCAAAATGTTTTGCAACACTATGGTAAGTGAATTGGCGAATGGAGGTTACATATGCTATGTGACTCGGGCCTTATTCGTATGTACTCGAGGGAGGATTCTGAGTAAGGGTGTATGTTCCGATGATGTATGACTCGGCCTCACCCGGAGTGTATGTTCCGATGTTGCATGACCCGACCTCACTCCTATGTTGTTATGATATAGTGTGGTTGGGCCTTGTTTGCCCCTTTGATGTTGTGGTGTGGATAGCATGTGTTTAGGGGACTAATGTAGCGCCATATATCTATTTAACTGTCATATCATCTTACTTGTTGCATGCCCATGTTTATGATTTGTTGAAGCATGGTAGAGTGGAAGTGTATCCACTGAGCTTTATGAGCTCATCATTTGGAATCGTTGTTTCTTTACGCAAGTTTTAGGTGGCTGCGTTGCATGCAAATGAACCCCATCGGAGTAGAACTTAAGTTCATCGATGTGATCAAGAGTACAATACTTAGGCTTGTCGGGAAATGTATTCATATGACCCTTGATTTATATATGTAACTCTTTTTGGATTTATTTATCATGTCGAATGCTTTTAATTACTTTGTTTTAAATTGGAGCTCCCATGCAAACGATTTAACTATTTTGTATCAACATATTTCCAAAACATTGTTGGATTTCATGGAATTGATTATATTTTGGGCTAAATCTAGTTGCAAATTTTGAGAAATGGATCGGGCTTGAGACCCAAGTGTGACGTCGGGTTGAGGGTGTTACACATGTGAACCCTGTTATTCCTATTTCCTATTTATACATCTATTACGAGTTGTAGTTCTAATCATTGACTATATTCTCAAGTAACAAATCAACATCTCTATCAATACCTCTAAACAATCTATGGTTTCTTTCTTCTTAAATGCTATAAATATAAGAGCACCAAGCAAGCCCAAGGATAAGGATAATAAAAGAGTTACCCTTCAAGTGAGTCACCACACAATTAAATTCATTTTCCCAACTCATAATCTCTCTGTTTATGTTGCACATATGGAGGATTTTCGCCCATATACCATTGGAAAAATAAAAATAAAAGAAAATATGATCTCAAGCTTCTCTGGCCCTTCCACAAAGGTTGCAAATATTATTAGTCACAATGCTCATAAGATGCATATGATCTTTGATAGATAAGCAATCAAGGATGACCATCCATGCGATGATGGCATGCTTCACAATGTGTAAGGGGAACAAATAAGTCTCTGCGACAAGGCTTTATCTTTCCTTTTTTGAATTTCTTCTCATACCTTCTAATTGTAATTACATTCAAATATGTCACATTAGATAACACATTGGCAGCAACATTTTACATCTTTAAAGAAGCGTCTCATGCCAACATCGCACAACACAACAATGGACCGACAGAGGCTTGCCCTCGTGCACTCCATCATTAACGAGCGGCAGATCAACGTAGGTAAATACATCCTCCACGGCAACCATGAGTGTGCACTAAGAGGAATGGGTCCCCTCTTCTTCTCCTACCTCATCACATCCCTCTGCCGAGCCAACAATGTGCTTGAAATTGATGAAGACGTGAAGATCCAGGGCAAGGGGTGGACGCAACAGAACATCTACAGCTTGATGGAACTGAAGGCAGCCACCCCAATGGCTTATGTTGATCCCTCTGCTACGACAGAACCGACGACAGAACCAGATTCCACAGAACTTGTCGCGGCAGAGCCTGAGATGACAGAATCTGTACAACCAGAAGCCACCTTCTCCAACCAGATAATTCAACTACTAAAAAAGATGGAGGCACGACAGTTGGGATTTATGGAGTACATGAGGGACTTCTCCACTGCCACGGTAAACTTTATAAAAGTTGAGTTAAATTATTCAAACGTGCAGTTTCCCTCTTTTTCCAGAAACCCTTCTTGCCTCCCCTACACCTGCTGCCAGCCCTAAGACGCCCACAACGACAACTGCCTCTACTTCACCCTCTGCCACGGCCGGAGATGGTGACAGACAATCTGCCACCCCTCGAGGAACAAAACGAAAGGAACCACTGCCAGAAGTAGATCCCAAATATTTCGAAGGTTTCTCCTCCTCCTCAGTCTGGCAGGATGACTCTGACTCCGAGTCCTCTGTCGTCTGGGAGATTATAACACCCCTCACCCCGATTAGGAGTAAGGAGCGTTAAGCAGGTTCGTATTAGCATGTTACATGTGAGCAGCAGAAAACATATAATATTTTTTTATTCGAATGCTAACACAAGGTGGACCTAAGCTTTATTTTCAATTCGTTTAATTCACATATCATCTAGTATCAAATTTCTTCATCTCTTTTAAAGAGACTTTTAAACATACATATATTTTAATCCTTGTATTATCAATTTCGTGCAAGGTTCAATTTAATAAGATATATTAAATTACAACCATATCTCAACTAGAGATTTCATTTTTAAAGATCAACATTATATCATGATATTTATATATGCATCAACTATCCATAGTATTTGTTTTCCTTATACAAAAGACTTTCCGGGGTAGCTAACATAACGGCTATAACCTAATGGTTGCCTATACAAAAAGTGACCAAAAAGAAACCAGCCCAAAACATATGCCGAGGGCTAATCTATACCCTATATATACCCTATACTTACATAACAAAATGAGGGAAACTTAACTTAAAAATTTAAACATTCTTTAAGTAATAGTTCATAAACATAACCATAAGTGCAAACTGAACTAGCATGCTGACAATTAGGCCACCCATCATAAGCACAACAAAGATAATAAAAGGCATACTTCTAATCTTCAACGGCTAACAAGATCAGTGGGTGGATCGATAATTTGACTTCTTGTGGTTTTGCGAAGAAAGAAAACACGAGTGATAAGTACTTACAGTACTTAGTGAGGAAACCTTAGTCTAACCATTTTAGAATTTCTCGCTTTAATTATACATGCAAATAATTCAATCTCTAATTCAAGTATAATTAATCCATATAATTCGAATGGTTATTTAATCAACAATAAAAATTTTACAAGTCAACAACATAGCAAATACAACATGTCTCATGCCTATAATCAATTTCACAATCACCAATACTACAATTTAAATACAAGCAGCAGCAAACTGCAGCAGCATAAATAACTAGAATTTAATTCATCAATTGCGTGCTTCACTACAATTCTAACTATCAATTTATCGAAATCAAAGAGATCAAACATCAATGTTTACAATTTTATTTGATTAATAACTTGATTATGATGCCTTGGTTCATATAGTTAGCTAGGTATTCGAGTCACGTGTTACAGAGATGTGAATCATTTCACCATATCATAGGTACCCAAGTACCACTTTCATATTATCGTATTACATGCCATCTTAGTGCCAAATTACACTAAGCGAATAGGTACACTTACGTACCATAGCAATTAGGTACACTCACGTACCGATTTTTAACGAGCTCTAGACTCTAGGCATGTCGTACTACCTAGACTAACCGTATAACCAAGGACTTTAATTATCAGGTAATTAATTTTACTTTCACACAATCATAAACCATGAATTCAATATCTAACATATCAATTTTCCATTTCTTTTATGGTTGTTTATTCGAACCATATAGACAAGTTTACAAGGGTCAATAGTTCGTGATAATCACATATTCAGTTCTGATTTCGGGACCCCTTTAAATTCTTATTTGCACCACATCTATATAATTTCACAACAAAATCATCATACATACCAATTTAATCATCATTCGATTAATGCAATCCAGCAAGGAAACCAGAATCAATTTAGGCTAACTCAATCCAATTGGTTCAATGAATTGAACCTCTCAAACAATTTATTCAATTCCCAATTCCTATACATATATACTCATAAACCACACCTCAACAATAAAGCATACTTCAATGAATTGATCAACCTAAGCATATAATCAATCTACATATATAACAACATATACATCACCAATCATCAATCAAGCAATTCATTCAAAGAAACCACAAACAATACAAATCCAATTCCATTAACTTCCTTCCCTTATTAATAAAGCCAATCTAAATTTTAAGTCATATTGCATGCAAACTTTATAACAGAATTTATAATTAAAGTAGTTGAGACTCTAATCTCAACTCTAATTGCGTTTCACTCACAGTCGTCGTGCTAGTTCTGAATTCGGATGTTCTTTCCACGCTCCTTTGTCGATCCAGCTATCAGATCCTCTTCGACACCTTCTCCTCTAAGTTCTAATAAATCATTCACCGCCATAAAAGACAAAAATTCAGAATCAATCAACCACATTCACTATAAAATTTTATGATTTCGTTTTAGTCCCTGAACTAATTCAAATTTTCGGATAGACTCAAACTAGTTTACAAATCTTCTTGTATTTCTTTCCGCAACTTAACTTTTCAATTACTTATGTCAAATTAGAACTAATGAGTTTCTCATTCATGTTAATTAATCTCCTTATCAATTCTTATTGATTCAATTCAGATTTTTATTTAAAGTTCAACATTTCCTTAATCGGACAGTTCTGACCACCTCTACGAATTTAGCTCCAGATTTCACTATATCATTCGGAATTAAATTCCGTTTGTTTCCAGATTCAATTAACATACTCAATTATCACCTATCAAAATTTTATACCTAATTTTCAAGTTTACAATCATATGTGAATTTTCAAAGTTCACTATCAATACTAAAACAATATTGGGCAGTTTTGAGTACCTTATCCAATTTCATTCCAGATTTTCCTACAAGGTTCGAAATTAAATTTTGTTTGTTCCCTATTAAAATAGACATACCAAGGTAGGTTGTGTTAAATTTCCAGATTCTAACTCTAAGCATTTTATTTTCTATGAATTTCTAAAGTTGGGTGTCTAGACTAAAACATTGCTGGACAGCTCTGAAATTCTTAGTTTAGATAGTACCTAATTTAAGAGTCTTGTTACACTCATTACATTTTCAACCTCTCTTCATCATGGCTGTAAAAATTCATTCCCAACAACATTTTTAGTAGCCTTATAGCATTTTAATTAGTTCAATCTTCCTATGATCAGCCAAAATTAAAACACAACTAATCCTTATAATAATGATGTATTCGAATAGAGAGGGAAGAGTTAGGCTTACTTATGGTGGCTGATTTGCTATTCTAAGCCGATTTCATAGACATGCAAAGCTTCCTCTTTTCCTTTCTCTCAACAATGGCCGAAACCACCTCTTGCACTTTTCAAATTCTCTTGTTTCTTTTTTTTTTTGTTTTTGATTTGGTTCTTTCTTTCCCACTAAGGGAGCCGGCCATGGAGACAAGTTTAATGGTGACAAGATGGCCACCTAATTGCCATCCCATCTCTCTAATTTGCCCATTGATCCCACATTAATCATAGTATTTAATGAGGGCATTTTAGGTAGCCCCTTAATTGTTGCATGCAATCCTTTTTATTTCCTTCTTCATCCGATTTGGTCACATTCTCTAATTATTAGTTTCTTTAAATTTTCAATTGAGTCCCTAATGTATTTAATCTAATCCAATTACTTAAATTTTCTAATCTAATTGAGTCATTAATTATTCAATTAACTCATAAAAATTTTAGGCTAGTTTTGGGATGTTACATTTCTCTCCCCCTTAAAGAAAGAATTTGTCCCCGAATTCTTACCTGAATTGAACAAGTAGGGATATTGTTTTCGCATTGTTTCTTCTTGTTCCCATGTTGCCTCTTCCATCTTATGATTTCTCCACAACACTTTGACCAGCGAAACATTCTTGTTTCTGAGTCTTTTGATTTCTTTGTCAAGAATTTTAACTGGTTCTTCATAAGATAAGTCAGGATTTAGCTTTACTTCTTTTGGTTCTAGAATATGAGATGGATCTAATCTATATTTTTTGAGAATTGAGACATGGAAGACATTATAGATCTTATCGAACTCGCTGGGAAGTGCAAGTCGATAAGCTACTGGGCCAATTCTTTCAATGATATCAAAATGTCAAGTAAAGCGAGGACTGAGTTTTTCCCTTTTTTCGAACCGAAATACTTTCTTCCATGGAGAGACTTTAAGAAAGACTTTGTCTCCCATATTATATTGGATATCCTTTCGCTTCAAATCGGCATAAGCTTTCTGTCTATCAAAAGCCTGTTTTAATCGAGAGTGGATAATTTGGACTTTCTCTTCTGTTTCTCTGAGTAATTGAGGTCCCAATACTTTGTTCCAAGTTCATACCAGCAAAGAAGGGTTCGGCATTTTCTGCCATACAATGCTTCAAAACGAGCCATCTGAATAGAGGACTGATAGCTGCTGTTGTAGGCAAATTCTACTAAAGGTAGAGATTTTTCCCAATTCTTTTTGAAATCTATAATACAAGCTCTAAGCATGTCTTCGAGAATCTGAATTACTCGTTCAGACTGGCCATCACTTTGTGGATGGAAAACAGTGCTTAGATTCAGTTTGGTCCCCACAGCTCGTTGCAGAGTTCTCCAAAATCGGGAAGTAAATCTTGGATCACGATCAGAGACAATGGAGATAGGAATTCCATGTAGCTGATGTAATCACTAATTTTGTCCCAGTCTTTAATTTTATTTCTTTTATGATTCTCGGGCTTTTTGGGCTAAAAAAAGAAAGAAAAAAGAAAACCTAAACATTACTAAGTATTACGTAATTTCTAGCATTAGTTGCTTTGTTATATTTTGTTACACTATTTTGCTATTGTTATCATATTATTATCATAGTTTATTATTATTATTATATACTATCTTAGTATTAGTATTATTATTATTATTCATCACTATTACCACTATTAATATAATTACTATTGTTTTTGTTATTACTTATTATTATTATTTCTATTATCTTTTTATTACTATTATTATTAATATTATTACTACTATTCTCATTACTATTAGTATTCTTAACTATTTAATAATATTAGTATTGTTTATTATTATTATTTATTTATTATTATTATTATAACATAAGTAATTTAACATATCAATATAAATAAAAGCCCATATATATATAAATAATAAAAGTCCAGATTACAGTGTTAAGCCCAAATACAAGTCCAAAAGCCCCGAATAAAAAAACCCTAATTGCTTGATGTTTTTTTTCTACAACCGCCACTAATTATCAGCCGTTAGATCCGGGATGGATCTGACGGTCCAGATCCTATCCGACAAGTGAAGCCCTAGATACCCTTTCAAACCCTTCGCGCCGCACTGCCTCAGCCATTGGATCGAAAGGGAAATCAACGATCTGGATGGATCCAGAGATGCAACACGCTCCACGCGCGTCTCTTCGGTACCTCACCCGTGACCGTTTGGATCCTTCACGCGCGTGTACACCTCTGTCGAGCGTACGCCCGGGCTCTCCACGTCGTTGTGTCCGAAAAGGGAAAGAAAAAAATAAAATAAAATGCAACAAAGCAATAAATGATTCAAGGCCAACACGCAACAAAATTCCAGAGCCACAGTTTCAGAGACCAGAACAACAACAACAACAGAGCAACAAAGTCAACCATTTTTGTTTTATTCTTTTGTAATTTCGGTTATAAAAACTGAACCAAAAACGTTGTAAAAGGGGGGATTTTTCTCTCGGCAATTATCAAAAAAATCAACACAAAAAAACAATATTTCTCCAAAAAGGTATCCGGTCTTCTCATTTTTATTTGCATGCAAAATCGAAAAAAAAGGAAAAAAAGGAGAGTCGTTTTTTACCGTTCGTTGCTCCGAGTCGTGCCGCTTGGCCTTCCGGACGTCAATAAGCCATCGAACCCTCGCTGGATCGGGCATGGTGAGATGTCGTTGAGTGAACGGAGTCTTTTCCATTTCGGAGGGGGCGCCGGTGTTAGGGTTTCGAAGGGGGAGGGGCTTTGTTTTCCAAACGTAGAAATCAGAGGGTTGTTCTGTTTTATTCTCGGTTTTAAAAAAAATTTGCCAAAAGAGGGAACAGACGCAAGAGTAGGGGTTTTATAGCGTTGTGGTAAAAAAAGGGTCTAATCCCAGGATAGTCCCTCCGCGTTTAAAAATTTATTTCAAGCCATTCCGCATTTTTAAATTACCTCCGTAGTCCCTTCTATTTTTCGAGAATTTTCTGTTTCGTCCATATTTAATTTCAGTTGATTTTTGATTGGGTAAATTACCCTTCAAGTCCCTCAAATATGTTGTCCCCTTCCAATTTGGTCCCTTTTTTGTCGATTTAATCTCTTTGGGTTGGTTTTATTACAATGTAGGTCCCTTCTATTGTGTGTTGTGTTTATTTACTCCCTTTTTGTGAAATCACGTATGTACGTGTACCTATATATACACATTATGATTTTATGTAGTGATGTATAGATATTATACTGTTCTTATTAGTTATTTATATAATTTATATATGTATATATTATCATTGCTACATATATATGTATTGTCATTCGTACGTTTTTTTATAATTTTATCCATACTTATGCATATGCATGTATTTTGTATTTCATTTAAATTTTGTTCTTTTATTATTCATTTCATTCGAGTGGGTTTATTTCCGTTTTTATTTATCTCGTTATTAACTCTCGGTCTCGGTGTCCGCGTGGGAACGATATTTCGAATACTCGGATATCGACTCCTTTGGCGTCGTAGGATCTTAGATTAGATTTAATTTTAGTATTCATGTATTTCGTTTTAAAATCATTTTCAAAAATGTGATGTCTTTTTATTCGGAAGAGAACGAGGCCAGTACCAGTCGTAGTGGTGGTGGTTGGGCGTTCGCTTCCGAATATTAGGATTTTCGAAATTTACTCGCGTGTATAACCTAGTTTCGGTATAAATTGTCACTTTAATTCGCAAACTTCGATTTTAATTAAGCGGTAAAGTTTTGGTACCAATTTTGGGCATGTCGGGGGTGCTAACCCTTCCTCGCGTGTAACCGACTCTCGAACCCTTTTCGAATCTCTGGTTTCAATTTCCAGTGTCCGGTCTACCATTTCAAAGTGGCCGGTGGCGACTCCTTTTTTTCAAAATCCTTTTTTTAATCCCCCAGTTTCCCAATAATTTTCTAAAATCCATCTTCACCCCTCAATTTCCAAAAATTCACCCTTTTTAACCTCTATTCCCTAATTTCTAAAATATCCTTCCCACTCACATCATACACCTATACATACACCTATATATATATATATTAGTGTTTTTTCAAAAAATTAGTCGCTACAGCTGAATTACTTCTTGAATATACAGATTGGCTAAAGTCTCTAAGCTGTAATTGATATGAATATGGATGAAATGTGCTGACTTGGTGAACCGATCAACAATCACCCAAATAGCATTGTATTTTCGAGGAGAACAAGGAAGACCAGTCACGAAATCCATTGTAATTCGTTCCCATTTCCACTGTGGTAGTTCGAGTGGTTGGAGTAATCTGATGGGAACTCGATGCTCAACTTTGACTCTTTGACAATTGAGACATTTAGATACAAATTCATTGATAGTTGCTTTCATACCAGGCCACCAATACAATGATTTAAGATCTTTATACATCTTAACCGATCCAGGGTGGACCGAAAAAGAACTCTGGTGTGCTTCTTCTAGAAGATCTCTTTTCAAATTCTCATCGTTTAGGACACAGATTCTCTCTTTAAAGTAGATGAGGCCATTTGTGTGAACACGGAACCCTTCATCGGTCTTTGTATCAAGTTTGGAAATAATATCCTAAAATTCGGGGTCAGCTTGTTGAAGACTTCCAATCCTTGAGATTAGACTGGATTGAATTTGAAGTTCGGATAAAAATCCTTGTTTTTGATACACTCGTAGATGAGCGTTGATAGCAGTTGGAGCTACAAATATAAACTAAACAATTTAGGCAGGGATATTATTATTAAAGTTATATTTAATTATTCTTAAGGATTAAGGATTTGAAAATTACCCAATGTCGGTTTACGACTCAAGGCGTTTACAACCACATTGGCTTTTCTGGGGTGATAGTTGATAATTAAATCATAATCTTTCAACAACTCCATCCATCTGTGTTGTCTCAAATTCAGATCTTTCTGAGTCAGGAAATACTTTAAGCTTTTGTGATCGGTAAATATGTAACATTCCTCACCATACAAGTAGTGTCTCCATATTTTGAGAGCAAACACGATAGCAGCAAGTTCTAGATCATGCATTGGATAATTCAATTCATGAGGTTTCAATTGGCGTGAAGCATAAGCAATCACATTGTCACCTTGCATTAGGACACATCCAAGACCCGCATGCGAAGCATCGTTGTATACAGTATAATCTTTACCCGGTTCTGGCTGAATCAAGACTGGGGCATGAGTTAAAGCCGCTTTGAGTTGGTCAAAGCTTTTATGTTTCTTTTCAGACCATTCAAACGGTTGGTCTTTACGAAGAAGTTTAGTCAAAGATAAGGCTATAGTGGAAAACCCCTTGACAAATCTTCTGTAGTAACCAGCCAAACCAAGAAAACTCTGTATTTCAGTGACATTCCTGGGAGGTCACCAATCAACAACTGACTGTATTTTCTTTGGATCTACTTTAATTCCTTATGCTAAAATTACATGACCGAGAAAAGAAACTTTTGTTAACCAGAACTCACACTTGGAAAATTTTGCGAATAACTGACGTTCCCGGAGAGTTTGCAAGATAATGCGAAGGTGATCAGCATGTTCTTCTCGATTGCGAGAATAGACTAGAATGTCATCAATGAAGACGACTACAAACCTATCGAGATAACGCTTGAATACCCTATTCATGAGATCCATGAATGCAGCCGGAGCATTTGTTAATCCGAATGGCATTACCAGAAATTCATAGTGACCATAACGAGTTCTTAAGGCTGTTTTTGACAAATCCTCCTCTTTGACTCTCATTTGATAATATCCTGATTGAAGATCGATCTTTGAGAACACCGAAGCATCCCTAAGTTGATCAAACAGATCTTCTATTCTTGGGAGTGGATACCGGTTCTTAATTGTGATTTTGTTCAATTGACGGTAGTCAATGCAAAGGCGCATCGCTCCATCCTTCTTCTTTACAAACAGAACAGGTGCGCCCCAAGGAGAAGTGCTAGGTCGAATGAAACCCTTGTCCTGTAGCTCTTGAAGTTGTTTTTGCAATTCTTTTAACTCGAGAGGTGCCATCTGGTACGGAGTGATAGACACCGGACTTGAGCCAGGTTGTATTTCAATCCTAAATTCAACTTCTCTAGTCGGAGAGAGACCAGGTAGTTCCTCGGGAAACACATCAATAAATTCAGAAACAACAGGCATCTTAGGTAATCCAAATTCAATTTGATCTCGTAAGACCATAGATGCAAAATGGAAGTAGGCTTTTTATCAATCAGGAGTGTGGATTCTTTTCCCAAACCTTGAAGGTATAATCTTTTTATTTTGACAATCTACCCAAGCCTCATGTTTACTTAACCAATCTAACCCCAAAATTAAATCAAACTCATAGGATGGTAATATGTAGAGGTCAATAGAGAATGGCAAACTGTCAATATAAGAGGAACAATTTCTACATATTAGGTTAATGTTTGAATTTCCTCCTAAAGGGTTCGAGACTATTAGACTTGTTTCCACAATTTTAGGTTCTAATTTGAACTTTTTAACTACAGATAGACATATAAATGAATGAGTGGATCCCAAATCTATTAAGGCATAAATAGGATATGAATTTAGCTCAACAATACCTGCAATTACTTCAGAAGATTCTTCGTCATCCCTACCACGAATGTGGTAAACTCTAGCATGAGCTCAGGATTCCTGATGAGTGGGAGCATTAGAGTGGGTACCCTTGCCTCTTCTCTGATAACTCGGTTGAGCTGACTTAGCATTCTTGTTCCGATTAGATGATGTCGGACTAGGAATTGCAGTGTTCCGAGTTGGCATTGATTCAGGATTTTGAGGATAGTCTTTGATGTAGTGATCATCACCACCACAAGCATAACATAGATTCGACTGGAATCTACACTGACCACGATGTAGTTTCTGACAAAACTTACAAGGAGTAATCTTTTCTAAATTTCCCGTGCTATTGACTGATATAGCCGGTATTGAGGATTTGATCACTGTGGACGGTTTCAAAGTATAATTGCCCCTCGGAGCAGAAGTAAAATTATAAGACCCTTCTTTCCGAAATTTAGTCTTCTTAGACTGCCACTGAGACTTGTTGTCTCGTTTCTACTTTTTATCAGATCGATTGCCCTCTTTTCTTCTTTCAGTAGCTTTCATCCTAGCTTCTGTTGCGATGGCCCGATTAACAAGATTCTGAAAATCATTAATTCCTAGAGCAGTAAAGATTAGAATCAGTTCATCATTCAGACTATCAATAAACATCCTACATTTATCAGCTTCAAATTTAATGTACTCTAAACCGTATTTGCAATATTTGCAAAAGTCTACAACATATTGCACAATAGGTCGGTTGGCCTATTTAAGGTGCAGAAATCTCTTCCTTCTTCCAGCCAGGTATTGCTCACTTATATACTTCTTTTTGAACTCCTCGATGAAGAATTTCCATGTCACCGATTCAGTTGGGACAGTTAAGGTAATGTTTTCCCACCAGTTCATAGCTTCATCTGCCAACAAGGCCACATCACACTCCAATTTATGTTCATCAGAGCATTGTAATTGTTTGGTTACCACCTTAATGGTGTTTTCAAGCCAATACTCTGCATCTTCTGGCTTTTCATCATTTGTACCAGCAAATGTATAGGCTCGGTGTTGAGCGAGTTAATCTATGGGTGCTCTGCTAGGTGCAACAGAAGCAGCAGGTTGCTCTTGTTTGAGATTCGATAGAAGTTGATTGAACATCTCCTTCATACTGAGAAGACGTTCCCTTTGGGTCGATTGGACCATGGGATTTTTGGGCGGAAGCTGTTCACGCTCAGTGGTCTAAACAGGCTCTTTATTTTTCTCCTTTTCTGGAAGTTCAATTCGTTACGGTGGATTATCACATAATCTCACGCTTTCACCTTCACTCGAAGATTCCTGTGAACTTCCATTCTTTTGGCCCGACATTTTCTATCATAAATTTAAACAAGAAGATTAGAATAGCTCATTGTAATTATCTCAGTGTACAATTCATGGGTGGCATACTTAAAATATAACAAATGCATGCAGACTCGATTAAACTTTAGGAATTAACCTAAAAAGCTCTGATTGCCACTTTATAAAACACCCCTCACCCCGATTAGGAGTAAGGAGCGTTAACCAGATTCGTATTAGCATGTTACAAGTGAGCAACGGAAAACATATAATATTTTTTTATTCGAATGCTAACACAAGGTGGACCTAAGCTTTATTTTCAATTCGTTTAATTCACATATGATCTAGTATCAAATTTATTGATCTCTTTTAAAGCGACTTTTAAACATACATATATTTTAATCCTTGTATTATCAATTCCGTGCAAGGTTCAATTTATTAAGAAAGATTAAATTACAACCATATCTCAACTAGAGATTTCATTTTTAAAGATCAACATTATATCCTTATATTTATATATGCATCAACCATCCATAGTATTTGTTTCCCTTATACAAAAGACTTTTCGGGGTAGCTAACATAACGCCTATAACCTAATGGATGCCTATACAAAAAGTGACCAAAAAGAAACCAGCCCAAAACATATATCGAGGGCTAATCTATACCCTATATATACCCCATACTTACATAACAAAATGAGGGAAACTTAACTTAAAAGTTTAAACATTCTTTAAGTAATAGTTCATAAACATAACCATAAGTGCAAACTGGACTAGCATGCTGACAGTGAGGCCACCCATCATAAACACAACAAAGATAATAAAAGGTATACTTTTAATCTTCAACGGCTAACAAGATCAGTGGGTGGATCGATAATTCAACTTCCTGTGGTTTTTGGAAGAAAGAAAACACGAGTGATAAGTACTTACAGTACTTAGTGAGGAAACCTTAGTCTAACCATTTTAGAATTTCTCGCTTTAATTATACATGCAAATAATTCAATCTCTAATTCAAGTATAATTAATCCATATAATTCGAATGGTTCTTTAATCAACAATAAAAATTTTACAAGTCAACAGCAAAGCAAATACAACATGTCTCATGCCTATAATCAATTTCACAATCATCAATACTACAATTTAAATACAAGCAGCAGCAAACTGCAGCAAACTGCAGCAGCATAAATAACTAGAATTTAATTCATCAATTACGTGCTTCACTATAATTCTAACTATCAATTTATCGAAATCAAAGAGATCAAACATCATTGTTTACAATTTTATTTAATTATTAACTTGATTATGATGCCTTGGTTCATATAGTTAGCTAGGTATTCGAGTCACGTGTTATAGAGATGTGAATCATTTCACCATATCATAGGTACCCAAGTACCACTTTCATATTATCGTATAACATGTCATTTTAGTGCCAAATTACACTAAGCGAATATGTACACTTACGTACCATAGCAATCAGGTACACTCACGTACCGATTTTTAACGAGCTCTAGACTCTAGACATGCCGTACTACCTAGACTAATCGTATAACCAAGGACTTTAATATCATGTAATTAATTTTACTTTCACACAATCAAAAACCAGGAATTCAATATCTAATATATCAATTTTCCATTTCTTTTATGGTTGTTTATTCAAACCATATAGACAAGTTTACAAGGGTCAATAGTTCGTGATAATCACATAATAATCATTTTTTCAGTTCTGATTTCGGGACCCCTTTAAATTCTTATTTGCACCACATCCATATAATTTCACAACAAAATCATCATACATACCAATTTAATCATCATTCGATTAATGCAATCCAGCAAGGAAATCAGAATCAATTTAGGCTAACTCAATCCAATTGGTTCGATGAATTGAACCTCTCAAACAATTTATTCAATTCCCAATTCCTATACATATATATATAATCATAAACCACACATCAACAATAAATCATACTTCAATGAATTGATCAACCTAAGCATATAATCGATCTACATATATAACAACATATACATCACCAATCATCAATCAAGCAATTCATTCAAAGAAACCACAAACAATACAAATCCAATTCCATTAACTTCCTTCCCTTATTAATAAAGTCAATCTGAATTTTAAGTCATATTGCATGCAAACTTTATAACAGAATTTATAATTAAAGTAGTTGAGACTCTAATCTCAACTCTAATTGTGTTTCACTCACAGTCGTCGTGCTAGTTCTGAATTCGGATGTTCTTTCCACGATCCTTTGCCGATCCAGCTATTGAATCCTCTTCCACACCTTCTACTCTAGGTTCTAATTAATCATTCACCGTCATATAAGACAAAAATTCAGAATCAATCAACCACATTCACTATTAAATTTTATGATTTTGGTTTAGTCCCTAAACTAATTCAAATTTTTGAATAGACTCGAACTAGTTTACAAATCTTCGTGTATTTCTTTCCGCAACTTAACTTTTCAATTACTTATGCCAAATTAGAACTAATGAATTTCTCATTCATGTTAATTAATCTTCTTATCAATTCTTATTTATTCAATTCAGATTTTTATTTAAAGTTCAATATTTCCTTAATCGGACAGTTCTGATCACCTCTACGAATTTATCTCCAGATTTCACTATATCATTCGGAATTAAATTTCGTTTGTTTCCAGGTTCAATTAACATACTCAATTATCACCTATCAAAATTTTATACCTAATTTCCAAGTGTAAAATCATATGTGAATTTTCAAAGTTCACTATCAATACTAAAACAATACTGGGCAGTTTTGAGTACCTTATCCAATTTCATTCCATATTTTCCTACAAGGTTCGAAATTCAATTTCGTTTGTTCCCTATTAAAATAGACATACCAAGGTAGGTTGTGTTAAATTTCTAGATTCTAAATCTAAGCAATTTATTTTCTATGAATTTCTAAAGTTGGGTGTCTAGACTAAAACATTGTTGGACAGCTCTGAAATTCTTAGTTTAGATAGTACTTAATTTAAGAGTCTTGTTACACTCATTACATTTTCAACCTCTCTTCATCATGGCTATAAAAATTCATTCCCAACAATATTTTTAGTAGCCTTATAGATTTTTAATTAGTTCAATCTTCCTATGATAAGCCAAAATTAAAACACAACTAATCCTTATAATAATGATGTATTCGAATAGAGAGGGAGGAGTTAGGCTTACTTATGGTGATTGATTTGCTATTCTAAGCCGATTTCATAGACATGCAAAGCTTCCTCTTTTCCTTTCTCTCAACAATGGCTGAAACTGCCTCTTGCACTCTCCAAATTATCTTGTTTTTTTTGTTTTTGATTTGGTTCTTTCTTTCCCACTAAGGGAGCCAGCCATGGAGACAAGTTTAATGGTGACAAGATGGCCACCTAATTGCCATCCCATCTCTCTAATTTGCCCATTGAACCCACATTAATCATAGTAATTAATGAGGGCATTTTAGGCAGTCCCTTAATTGTTGCATGCAATCCTTTTTATTTCCTTCTTCATCTGATTTGGTCACCTTCTCTAATTATTAGTTTCTTAAAATTTTCAAATGAGTCCCTAATGTATTTAATCTAATCCAATTACTTAAATTTTCTAATCTAATTGAGTCATTAATTATTCAATTAACTCATAAAAATTTTAGGCTAGTTTTTGGGATATTTTAAAGATAGCCAAGGACTTCCCTCCGATGAAGAAGAAAAAGCTTGGCATCGACGTTGAGGGGGCCTACCGCGACAGAGCAGCAGCAGCAGCAACAGTGAACTCGAGGTCCTGGACAAGGCCCCAAAAATCTCACCTACTAGAGTCCAGCCACCTCGAGAGGCCAAGAAGAAGGTAGCCTCACCCTCTCCAAATCCAAAACCAGCACATGCCACCAAATCAACTGCCCGCAGACAGCTCTGCATCGACAGTAGCAGTGACGACAGATCTTCAACTTAAGTTCTTTTACTCTTTCTGTCGTCTGTGTTTTTATGTGATATTTGTGATGTTTTTTATTTCCTCTGTTTATGTCATGCATTGAGGACAATTCAACCCTTGAGTTTGGGGGTAGGCAGACCTCCTTTAATTAATGAACTTAAATTAATTTGTGTCTCATTACTAGTTACTTTTTGTGTCAAAAAATGGCTTAAGTCTTTGAACTACACTTACATGTCGCGGCATTCTCTGTCGTGACAGTATCTTTAGGGTGTTTAACCACTTGAGTTAGAAAGAAAAAAAAACTTAGACTCGGTGCCCCTAGAGGTGCCTAACATTGGCTCTAGGAAGATAGCTAGAGGTGCCCAAAACCGACTCTAGTAAAAAAACTTTGGTCTAAGTTAGAAAAAACTAAAGCCTAAGAATTGCTTCCAGTTAAAAATTAGTTTGAAGTAAAACTCAAGTGAGTAGCATAACTACTCTAGTTACTAAGGAGTCTAGATATACATATTTGTTCACAAAACCTGCACACACTTGCACATGAATTATAGCATTGCTCCGGATAAGTCCATAAACACTTGAAAAGGTACTGCTCTTGATAGTGAAGGTGTTGTAGGTAATAGTTGTTCACTGAGTTGAGCAAAGCCAAAAAGTTTCATTCTTAGTTAGGTTGCATTTGCTTGAGGACAAGCAATAACTTGAGTTAGGGGGTGTGTTGAGTGCATAAATGTTCTATATTTTAGCCCTCATTTACCCATATTATTAATGCACTCAAGCATGTTTAGTTGCATTTTAGGATAGATTTTTACATAAACATCACAAATGGATAATATTGCACAGATGCTGCTGATTTTTGGTTTATTCTTGCAGGTACCTGTCGTGGCAACATCCAGGACAGCAAAGGAACAGAATATAGTTGCAGAGCTGGATTGAAGGGTTGAAGAATTCCATCGGTTACAACACTGTCGTGACAACTGTCGTGGCAAATGAGGCGACAGTGAAGGCTATGGTGATGGAAAATGCAAAGTCTAGTTCGATCGATAGAGCTTTCAAAGCCTGATTTTTGTAGACCACTTGCATAACTGTCGGAGCCCAGAAGCACAAGGAAGGCCTTGCCCAAAGTTTGAGGAAAAATTCAAAGCAAGAAGATAGGGCGAATTAAAAGACATCCACCCAGAGATTTAGTCTTTAATAGAGTTGTACTTTAATTCAAACTTGTATTCTTGGCCATTAAGAAAACTCAAGACCAAGGCCTATATATAGGCTTGTAATTCGACACGGCAACGGATATCTAGCTCCTAGATGTCTTCCCCCAAAACCCAGTCGTTTCTCTCTGTCCATCATGTTCTAAAGTTCTCCTGGGCAAAGGGTTGATCTTGTAACGTATTTGTAAGGGTTGTACTATTTTTTACGATTTTTCTGTTCAATTCAATAAAAGCTTCAAGTTTATTTATTCTAGTTTCAACATCTCATAAGAGTTTCAGGGGAGCATTATGAGGTTATCTATTTACTTAATATCGGGAGAGTTAAGTATACAAAAGTAGTAAATACGAGTTTTCCAGTTTATGGTTAAACCATCTTGGCCTAGGGATAGGTACAAGGTTAAGCAGCTAAGGAAGAATTCACAAACATCAGTGTTTATCCTTCGATTCACGCCGGGAGGTATCATCTAAGACGTGATCATTGATAGAACTTGGACCTAGGGATAGGACGAATCACAACAGGGATTCTTGCTGAACTTGAAGTACAGAGTTGTTGATCGCTACCGCGACATCAATAGACCTCTGCCGCGACAGGTGCTGCCGCGACAGGCTCGACGACAGCCGCAACATAAAGCCTTTGAACAGTGCAATACCTGCACTACTAAGCAAATCAATACCAGCCTATTTTATCAAACTGAATTCCTCTTTTATTTTAGTTTATTCTCAAGATTACTCAAAACATTTTACTAAACTTATTTCTTTTCTTGTGCAGAAATTTAAGGATAGAAGTATTTACAGTCCCTGTGGAGACGATATCAGATACTTAGTATCACTTTATTACTTGCGACGTGTATACTTGCACCCAATTGCGATAGACTATTTTACTCACAACAAGTTTTGGCGTCGTTGCCGGGGACTGTCAACATACCTTTACCTTTAATTACTGCTCCTTTTTATTTTTGTTTTTATTTCTTTTCTGTTTTTAGTTGTTTTAATTTCCCCATACATTTCACAAGGTTCTTCTATTGCTTATGCGCAGATCGAGACATTGTAAAGAACTTGAGTACGAATTAGACCCAGAATTCGATCGGACATACCATCTCAGGAACCAAGCCCGAATTTTGATAGAAAGAAACAACTATCACGGGGAAAGATTCGAAGCAATGGTGAACGAAAGACAACGCAATGGGGTAGAAAACAACAACAACAACAACCCCAGGTTGATGTTGATCCTCCTATTAATGCCCAAAACGGTCAGCAACATCCTGCTGCCCCAGCAGCTCGACGTACTTGTCGGGAGTACATGGACAATGACCATGTTGAACTGGAAACTGCGCTGCCAGATGTGGAAGCTGAACACTTCGAACTAAAACATGTGATGTTCAGCATGATAAACTCTATCTGACAATTTGGTGGCTCTGCTACAGAAGATGCACGTAAACATCTGAAAACCTTCCAAGTGATATGTGGATCATTCAGACAACCAGGAATAAGCCCAGAAGTACTGAGACTCTGGCTATTTCCTCATTCATTAAAGGATAGAGCAAAAACCTAGTGGAACAAGTTAACACCGGGTTCAATAAGAACTTGGGCGGATCTCTGTCGTGAATTTCTCTCTCGTTTTAATCCTTCTCTTTTATCTGAAAGATTGCGTAACGAAATTGCTACTTTTCAACAGGAAGATGACGAACCAATGCATGAGGCGTGGGACCGCTTCACAACTCTCTTACGAAACTGCCCGATGCATGGATTCCCTGTTTGGAATCAGGTTGTCAAATTCTATAATGCTGCCAATGCACACACTCGGATGAGGATAGACTTAGCAGCAAGCGGCTTGCTACTAGACAAGGAACCATAAGATCCAATGTTGGTGTTGAAAAAGTTAGCAAAGAACGATGAACAGTTCCCCACAGCTCGAAGAGGAGGGAGACGAGGAGCATCTGTCAAGGAGTATGAATATGACAACTCGGTAAAAACTCAAATTGCATACCTCACCAAGGTAGTTGAAAACCTGCAGAGGAAGGAATCTAAGGCAGTATTTTCTGCCGAATAGGTGTGTGAAAATTGTAGTTGAAACTATAGTACAGAAGAGTGCCCCATACAACTGGAAGAGGGAATGTATGTTGGAAATTACAACAAGAACAAAAACTATGATTCCAGCAACTACAACCCAAATTGGAGGAAGGACCCCAAATTTTCCTGGAGTAACCCAAACAATGCTTTGAATCCTTCAATCCAGAATAACCAGAACCAAGGAGGTCCCAGAATCCTGTCACGGCAGCAACCACAGCAGCAGCCGGCAGCCACAACAAGCATACTGGAACAGACCCTAGCAACCTTCATGTCTCAAACAGGAGCACATATGGCAGACATTGATCACTTTGTCAAGAAAACTGAATCCTTCATGGATAAGACAGAGATGAGAATGACAAACCATGAGGCTACCTTAAAATCTCTAGAGACACAGATGGGTCAAGTTTTGCAGTTCATCAACACAATGCAGAATGGAAGATTCCCTAGTGATACTGAGGTCACTAGAAAACCCACACATGAGCAGTGCAAAGCCATTACAACGAGAAGTGGAAACAGCTACAAGGGCTTATAATCAAAGAAACATCTGGTAAGGAATCGACCATACAGACACCTGCCAAGAACACTACCCTGGCAGAAGGGAAGAAACCTGCTACCGTCACCCCTGCCACGATAGCAGAAGAAGAAGATGAGGCGACAGAAGAAGCTAAAGATTGTAAGCCTCCTCAAATTTGATTCCCATGTGAAGGACACCTCGAAGACTGTCGTCCTCCACCCCCTTTTCCACAGCGGTTACAGAAATAGAAACATGAGTACCAGCTTAAGAAAATCTATAATATTTTCAAGCAAGTACACATCAACATACCGTTGTTGGAGGCCATCAAGCAGATGCCCGGTTATGCAAAGTTCCTTAAAGATGCAATGTCCAGGAGATCCAGACTTGGGGAATTTGAAACTGTAATGATGACTGAAGGATGCATGGCAATCCTACATAAGCGACCACCCCCAAAGAAGAAGGATCATGGGAGTTTCATCATACCATGCATAATTGGTGATAAGTTTGTGGGTAAGGCACTTTGTGATCTTGGTGCTAGTATTAATCTAATGCCCAAATCTGTTTTTCAGAAGCTAGGTAATGGACAAGAAAGACCCGCAACAGTCATGCTGCATCTGGCAGACCGCTCTTACGTACAGCCGAAAGGAAAGATTGACGATATTCTGGTAAGAGTGGATAAATTTATATTCCCTGCTAACTTCCTTGTTTTAGACTGTAAAGCATATGCGAATGCACCGATCATCCTAGGGCGACCCTTCCTAGCCACAGGTAGAATAGTGATCGATGTCGAGAAAGGAGAACTGACTATGAGAGTCAATGACCAGCAGATAAAGCTCATTGTTCTCCAAGCTATAAAACAAGCTGACGCAGAGGAAGAATGTAAGGCAATAGTAGAAGTAATTTTAGACCAACCCTGCATTAGAACAAGCTGTCACGACAGACAATTTGGTCACTGCCACCGCAGTCACCTAGAAGACTACCACGACAGCGTTGACGACAGCGACTCCTCAAACAATGATGCATCTGACACTAAAGGTTCTGAGGAGGTAAATTGGATAGGCACACGTCCAGGTAAGTTCTTCGAACCTTTGAACTATACCTCGAATGAACATGTGATTCAAAAGCCTTCCATTGACCAGACACCTGTTTTCGATCTAAAACCCCTGCTAGGGCAGCTTAAATATGTTTTCCTTGGTATTAATGATACGTTTCCCGTAATCATCTCTTCTAAGTTGATGCATGAACAGGAACAACAGCTGAGCAGGATGCTACAACAGCATAAGAATGCGATTGGATGGACCATTGTCGACTTCCAAGGCATCAGTCTGGCAATTTGTATGCACAAGATCCTTTTGGAGGATGACCATAAGTCAACGATTGATGCCCAGAGAAGACTAAACGAAGCTCTGAGAGAGGTGGTACGAAAAGAGATAATCAAGTGGCTTGATGCTGGAATTATCTACGCCATCTTGGATAGCAAGCGGGTGAGCCCAGTGCAATGCGTACCCAAGAAGGGAGGCATAATTGTGGTGACCAACAAGGATAACGAGCTAATCCCAACCAAAACTGTGACCAGTTGGGGGGTTTGATGGACTACCGGAAGCTTAATAAAGCTACCCGAAAGGACTACTTCCTCTTACCCTTTATTGATCAAATGTTAAATAGATTAGCGGGGAAGCCTTACTATTGTTTCCTTGATGGTTACCCAGGTTACAATCAAATTGCAATTGCACTGGAGGATTAGGAGAAAACAACCTTCACATGCCCATACGGAACATACGTCTTTCGAAGAATGCCATTTGGACTATGCAATGCACTAGCAACTTTTCAGCGGTGTATGATGGCAATATTCTCAGATATGGTGGAAGATTTCTTGGAGATCTTCATGGATAACTTTTCCGTTTTTGGAGACAGTTTCAACGATTGCCTAGGCAATTTGAAGAAGGTGCTTGAAAGATGTGAGGAGGCCAACCTTGTATTGAACTGGGAGAAATGCCACTTTATGGTGGATTAGGGCATAGTGTTGGGACACAAGGTCTCCTGCCGCGGCATAGAAGTGGACAGAGCAAAAATCGAAGTCATCGAAAAACTGCCGCCACCCACCACAGTCAAGGGCATTAGAAGTTTCTTGAGACACGTAGGGTTTTATCGTAGATTCATTACAAATTTTTCTAAAATCACTAAACCCTTGTGTCTTCTGTTGGAACAGAATAGGGCCTTTGATTTCAATACTGAATGTACTGAAGCATTCAGGACACTAAAGGAGAAGCTGGTAACAGCCCCAATAGTGCAGCCACCAGACTGGAGTTTACCATTCGAGATCATGTGTCACGCTGGTGACTATGCTATTGGGGCAGCACTAGGGCAGCGGAAGGAGAAACTCTTCCATGTTATATACTATGCCAGCAAGACCCTAAATAATGCCTAGATAAACTACACCACAATAGAGAAGGAGTTGCTAGCAGTGGTGTTCGCCTTTGACAAGTTCAGACCATACATACTTGGAACAAAAGTGGTGGTCCATACAGACCATTCAGCACTAAAATATATGTTCACCAAGAAGGATGCAAAACCACGGTTGATACGTTGGATTATGCTATTGCAAGAATTCGATATAGATATCAAGGACAAAAAGGGGACAAAAAATCAAGTAGCTGATCACTTGTCAAGACTGGAGATAGGAAAGGATCAAGACAAAAACAAAGTCAACATACATGAGACTTTCCCAGACGAGCAGTTATTCACTACTACCAGCACTGCCACGACAGCCATAGCGACAGGTACACTTTCTGAGATCCCTTGGTATGCTGACATAGTAAATTACATTGTGAGTGGTTTATTACCTCCTGAACTTAATTACCAAGCAAGGAAGAGGTTCTAAAATGATGCAAAATATTATTATTAGGATGAACCTCTTCTATTTAAGCATTGTGTGGATCAGATCATCAGGAGATGCATACCATAGGAAGAACAGGAAGAAGTACTCCACCAATGCCATGCTGCTCCTTATGGAGGACACTTTAAAGAAAACAAAACAGCTGCCAAAGTTCTGCAATCTGGTTTCTTTTGGCCTACACTATTCAAGGATGTACAAGCCTTTTACAAGCATTGAGACAAATGCCAGAGGACTGGAAACATCTCTAGAAGGCATGAGATGCCCCTGTAGAACATTCTCGAAGTCGAAATTTTTGATGTTTGGGGAATTGACTTCATGGGACCATTCCTAGCCTCTTGTGGGTAGGGGATCATGCAAAGAAGTTCATTAATTAAAGGAGGATTGCCTACCTCCAAACTCGAGGGTTGCATTGTCCTCAATGCATGACATAAATAGTGGAAATAAAAACATCAGAAATATCACATAAATAGTGTATACTTGCACCCAATTGCGATAAACTATTTTATACGCAACAGTTAACACTATTAATAATTATCGTATTTAAACTATCATTTTATTTATTATTATTGTTACATTGTACGCCAGTTTAACACAGACAGCAAGTAACACATTACAATAAAAAAATATATAGGTATTATGATAATACACACAAAATAATAGTTCAAATAGCATATCAAATGTTTTATAAAAAATATATAAGTACTGTATTAAATATTTTTAAAATTATAAATCATGTTTATATTCAGAAAAAATTATAAATCATGTTTACCATTTTTATCGAAATACAATATCGAATGTGACATTCTCGCTTTAAAATTTGAAAAATCATTTATCCTATTTTCTCCGTTTATATTATTTATATTTTCGTATTACTTTATACTCGTTATTCTTTTTTTAGGGAAAACTACACCGGTGGTCCCTAAATTATTACCATTTTTCTATTTTGGTCCCCAAACTATGTTTTTCGGCAAAATCGTCCCTTCTGTTACATAGTTCTCCTGTTTTAGTCACTGGCGTTAAATAGCTAACTGTTTTGCTGACGTGGCATTTTTTAAGAGGAGAGAGAAATGATTAAAAAATATTTAAAAAATACCACGTCAGCAAAACCGTTAGCTATTTAACGTCGGGGGACCAAAACGGGAGAACTATGTAACAGAAGGGACGGTTTTGCCGAAAAACATAGTTTAGGGACCAAAATAGGAAAACGGTAATAGTTTGGGGACCATCGGTGTAGTTTTCCCTTTTTTTAATATTTATACTCGTTATTCTTAGAAAGTTTACAGATGTAATATCTATTCAAAATTTAACCGGTCTTATCGTGTAGCAAACTCGTGACTAGCCAAACACGTGGACTCAGTTGCTGAAAAAAAATGGCAGTTATTATATGTGTTCAAAACTACCCAACCCGATTGACCTAATCTAATTATTCGATGACTCAAAATGAAAAAAGCGGGTATTTTCTTAAAAAATTTACTTGACCGAGTCGGGTACTAGACCTAGGATTTTTCCGTATAGTTAGGCCGAGTATGGGCCGAAATTTTTTGGTAACTAGGTACCCAACCCGACCCGATACTTTTAATATATATTATTTTTTAAGTTTTAAATTATATTTTCATTTTATGTTCCTTAATATTTTTATCTAAAACTAAATGTAAATCTCTAAATTATTTCTATATTTGTATTATGTACTTTTAAATTTTAAAGTTTTTAAATATATTTTTATTAATACAATATTCAAAAGAATAAAAACAAGATTAATATTTTTAATGTGATAAACTTCAATATATATATATATATATATATATATATATAAATATTCATCTTAAAACTAACTTCAATTCACTAATTTTTGTATTTGGATGATGTATTATGAACTTTTAAATTTTATGTGTATACTATTTGATTTTTAAAAAATTAAAAATAAATAAATAAAAAAATATGAATCGGGGACCAGTTAGTCAATTTTTCGAATATCCAAATTTCACAGGTACCTGGCTAAAATAGGTCGAGACACGGGTCAACATATGTGATATCAAGATGAACCGAGTACCTGATTTTTTGGTACCTAAAACCGAGTACCGGTAATGAACACCCCTATCTATGCCAACCACTACTTCCTTCCATTTCAATTTTTAGCTAAATTCTAATTCTTATATTAAGCATAAGTGATTTAATCTATATACTTTATTTTTTTTCAATTTTAATTATATACATTTTAATTTCTAAAATTTTAATTTGAAGAATATGAAGAAAATATGAAAGAAGAAAATGATCGTAGAATGAAAGGTTGTTGGAGTTTTGTTCCTAAAAAAATCATGGAGTTTTGGCTTTTGAAAAAAATAATGGTCTAATAATTTCATAAAAATTTCGAATTTTGCTCGTTTTTTCAATTAGATCATTTTTACATTTTAGTTGCCAATTAGATTAATTTCAAAACGATTTTCAAAATTAAACCTATAATCGACCAAAATGAGATTTTAGAAATGTTCAGTTAACTTTTTGAAAATAGTTTAACTTCTCATTAAAATGGGATAAAACCTTTGACATCTCTTCATCTGAAAAGAATTTTCGGTGTGAAAATATAAAGACAAAGGACTGATCTTTGAATAAGAAAAGGAGTGGACTCGCAGCATCTCAAATGAATTGACTTATTCAGAAAAAAAAATTGTTCTTTGGAATATTTATCTCATGCCTGGTACTATACAATTCCACTCTGCAAGAATTTCGAATCATTCTCTTAAAGATCATCATTTTCATTATAAATGATCCGCTTGCCACAAAATGACCCGGCTCAATAAGGAAATCTCAATCTGTTGGGCCTTTCGATACAATCAAATAGAAAGTCCCAAGGGCACCATATCCTAAGAGCCCAAACTATGTGATTTAATCAATCCTCCTCTATCTGTTGCGGGTAAAAATTCACGCATAGTTCCCTAATAGTATAATTCACCTTAATAGATTTAAAGATGGGTATATTTTTTATACGCGTGACGTGTAATTAATTTTATACAAGCATACATATTTATACTATAAAACCTAAATTTTAATTTTCTAAGCCAAACTTTAAAAAAAAAACTAAATCATAAAGCTTAAACCATATACCATAAATTCTAAACATTAACCTTAAATTCAAAAAAATTTCTTTTTTTTTTTGATAACACGAGAGAGAGACTACCAAACTAAACTAACTGAAATTGATCCGCAATCAACAACCCCGACACCACAGCCGGTGGAGCAACAAAGCAACGGCAGTCTAAGAAATTTGCAGGAGCCAATTTGGCCAACGAATCTGCAACCTTGTTCGCCTCTCTACGCAAATGCTGAAGAAGAACCTCCCAATCTCGCTGCAGTAGTTCACGGATGAAAGGTAACAACCCAATGGAACTTGACGTCGGCGCATTCCTATTAAGTATTGAAAAAGCCTCCTTACAATCCGTTTCCAATATAACCTTACGGCAACCATGAGACCAAGCTTGCGACAAACCGATATACACACCCCACAATTCTGCCTCCAAAGAAGAACATATCCCAATAGATTTAGCATAGCCAAAGAGCCACTCCCCTTGACTATTCCGTCCGACGCCTCCGCAAGTGGCGAAACCAGTCGTTAATTCACTAAAGGAGTCAAGAAGAAAAGGAGAAGTGACCCAAGCCCCGCAATTCTGTCTTATGCGCATTCCTATTATTTACACCCTTTTTAACCCATATTTCTGCTGCATTCAAGCATCATTGCATTGCATTTAGGTCAGTTTACAGTAAAACATCACAAATTCACTAAAGGCACGGATTCTACTAAAAGATGGCTGATTTTGCAGGTTACTGCCATGGTTGATGACGAAGGCAGGCACAGGGCAGCGAAGCAGAAGAGTTGAACTGGACAAGCAGACGATGACGACGAAGCTGCCATGGACCTGTCGTGACAGCAAGGTGACAGCAGCCTTATGAAGAGGAAAAATAAAATGGACCTCGATAGATAGAGAAAAATCTGATCGTCTGTCATGTGAAAGCCAAATATTTTTCCAAGCCCCGGAACAAAAGATATGTCAAGCCAAAGCTCAAGGAGAGGAATTCCCATGAAACAAGGAGGCGGCTGAAAAGTAGGAATCCTTAGAGATTAAGCATTTATTAGAATCTTACTTTTCATTAAAGTTGTAATCCTTGTTAACTTAGAATACTTGAGCCCAAAGCTTATATAAGGGCATAGATTTAACCTAGGAGGCATCAAATACCTCATAACCGAAACCAAAACCCCTCCGCCGTTTACCCGTCGTCGACATGTTCTAAAAAACCCCTAGGGCCACGGGTTGTTTTGTAAAGTAGTTGCAAGGGTTGTGTTGTTTTAGGATTTTCCAAGTTCAATAAAATAAACTTCAAGTTCTCTTATTTCGGTTTTAATATCTTGCAAGAGCATCGGGAGAGCATTGTGAGGTTATCTATTTACTTAGCATCGGGAGAGTTAAGTATACGAAAGAGATAAGAGCGAGTTCTCTAGTTTATAGTTGAACTATCTCGTGCCTAGGGATAGGGCGAGGTTAAGTGGCTAAGAAAGAATTCATACACATCGGTGTTCATCCTTCATTCACGCCGGGAGGTATCGTCAAAGACGTGATCATCGACAGAATTGGACCTAGGGATAGGCCAAGGCAGATCTGGGATTCTTGCCAAACTTGGAGTACGGAGTTGGTGTGTTCGCTGCCGCGACAGCTAACGGACAGCCGCCGCGACAGGTGCTGTCAGCAACGGGCGCAACGACAGAACTGGAGATCCTATGCATTACAATACCTGCACTACTAAGCAATTCAATACCAGCCCATTCTCTCTACCTTGATATTCCAACTCTTTTATTTACGTTTTTACTTTAATATTCTCGTGACAATCTTTTTAAACTATTCCCTTTACTTCGTGCAGTGAATTTAGGTGAAGTCATTAGCCCAATCCTTGTGGAGACGATATCCGATACTTAGTATCACTTTACTACTTGCGTCGTGTATACTTGCACTACAATTGCGATAGACTATTTTACACGCAACAAGTTTTTGGCGTCGTTGCCGGGGATTGGCAACATAACTACACCTTTCTTTTATTGCACTTTTCGTTTCTATTTTTTATTTTCGTTTTTGTTTTTATTTTAATTTTTCTTTAATTTTTCTTTCGTACTTTCAACTCTTGCTTTTCACAAGGTTTACTGGTTTATGCGCAGATCTAAAAGAGGTGAAGATCCTAAGTATCAATTAGATCCGGAAATCGAACGTTCCTTCAATCTTAAGAAACAACTTCGCCGCCTTTTAGACAGAAACGAATATCTTGAGGAACAGCTAGAGAAGATGGCCCGTAATCCGCCCGCTGGTGATGGTATGCCGCCTGTCGGTGACCCACCCGCAGCAGATGGACGACGGTCATGTCGTGACTACATGCTGAATGATCATGTAGAGCTGGAGACCACGCTGCCGGATATCGATGTTGATAACTTCGAGCTTAAGCCTGTCATGTTTAGCATGATCAACAACGTCGGGCAGTTTAGTGGTGCTGCAACAGAAGATGCTAGAGAGCATCTCAAGACGTTCCAGGAGATCTGTGGTTCGTTTAGACTGCCAGGAGTTAGTCCGGAGATACTGAGGCTTCGGTTATTTCCTCATTCATTGAGGGACAGAGCTAAAACTTGGTGGAATAAATTAACACCGGGTTCAATTTTGACCTGGGCAGATTTAACTCGTGAATTCTTATCTCGTTTTAATCCTTCGCATTTAGCTGAGCGATTACGTAAAGAAATTGCTACTTTTCAACAGGAAGATGACGAGCCAATGCACGAGGCCTGGGACAGATTTACTACTCTTCTTCGAAACTGCCCAATGCATGGATTCCCCGTCTAGAATCAGGTAACTAAGTTCTATAATGCTGCTAACTTACAAACTCGCATTCGAATTGATTCTGCAGCAAATGGACTATTATTGGATAAAGATCCAGACGAGGCGTTGCAAGTTCTGAAAAATCTGGCTAAGAATGAGGAGCAGTTTCTGACTGCAAGAAGAGGGGGTAAACGGGTACTTGCTGTCAAGGACTACGAAGCCGACAGCACTATGAAATCGCAGGTAGCATTCCTTACTAAAGCAATGAAAAGGTTATTGAATGATGATGGTTTACAAGGATTTGCTGTTGAGGAAGTATGCGATATCTGTGAGGGAAATCATAGTAGGGATGAGTGCCCAATAAATGTAGAATAGGGGAAATATGTTGGAAATTACAAGCCAAATTATAATTCCAACAACTATAATCCCAATTGGAGGAAGGATCCTAAGTTTTCATGGAGTAATCCCAACAATGCCCTGAATCCTCAAGCACATAATCAGAATCAGGGAGGCCCTAGACTGCTGACGCGACAGTAGTTGCCGCAGAATCTGTCGCCGCCGCAACAACAGCAGCCACCAGCTGCCACGAGTAGTATATTGGAACAGACTCTGGCCACTTTCATGTCTCAGACCGGTACTTATATTGAGAATATGAATCAGTTCGTCAAGAAGACAGAGAATTTCAGGGATAAGACGGAGATGAGAATGACAAACCATGAAGCTACTTTGAAATCTCTGGAGACACAAATGGGTCAGGTGTCTCAACATATTAAGCCGAGGCAGAATGGAGGATTTCCTAGCAATACTGAAAATGCTAGACCGCCCCCACATGAGCAATGTAAGGCAATTACTACTAGGAGTGGGAAGAAGCTACCAGGGCCAGAAAAAGCTGAAACAGAAAAGGAACATGCCTTAGACAAACCTGCCGAGGAAGCTACCCCGACAAGTGATAAACAGACTGTTTCCGATGAGCCTGTCACGACAGCAGAAGCGACAGAGGAGAAAAAAGATGATTATCGACCTCAGATTCGCATGTAGTGGGAAGGACGTATCGCTGATTACCGTCCCCCACCACCCTTCCCTCAACGGATACAACAAGCTAAGCATGAATCTCAACTTAAAAAGATTTATGATATTTTTAAGCAGGTTCATATTAATATTCCATTGTTAGATGCCGTTAGGGAGATGCCCGGTTATGCTAAATTTCTCAAGGATGTTATGTCGAAAAAATCTAAACTTGGGGAATTTGAAACGGTAAAGATGACAGAAGGTTGCATGAGTATTCTTCATCGGCAGCCACCCCAGAAAAAGAAGGATCCGGGGAGCTTCATCATACCTTGCGTAATCGGAAATAAATTCGTGGGTAAGGCACTTTGTGATCTTGGTGCTAGTGTTAATCTAATGCCCAAATCTGTTTTTCAGAAATTAGGTATTGGGAAGGCGCGGCCCACGACAGTCACTCTGCAGCTGGCCGACCGCTCTTACGTTCACCCAGAGGGAAAAATTGAAGATATTCTGGTAAGAGTGGATAAGCTTATTTTTCCTGCTGACTTTCTTATCTTAGATTGTGAGGCAGACGAAAACGCACCAGTCATCCTTGGGCGACCCTTCTTAGCCACGGGAAGATCACTGATTGATGTGGAGAAAGGAGAACTCACCATGCGCGTAAACGATCAAGAGATTAAGTTGAATGTTCTCCAAGCGATGAAACATGCTGATGTGGACGAAGAATGCAAGGCTATCATTGAGGTGACCCTTGATCAACCCTGCATCAGGTCGGGCTGTCATGATATAAAATTTGGTCACTGCTGCGACAGCCACCTGCAGGCCTATCACGACAGCAACGACGACAGCACCGACGACAGCGACTCCTCTGAATCCGATACATCTGATACTGAAGGTCAAGAGGAGGTAAACTGGATGGGAAATCGTCCAGGTAAGTTATTCGAACCTTTAAATTATACTTCGGATAACCATTTAATCCAAAAGCCATCTACTGTTGAACCACCTGCCTTAGAACTGAAGCCCCTGCCAGGGCAGCTTAAATATGCTTTTCTTGGTTCAAATGATACGTTGCCCGTAATCATCTCTTCTAAGCTGCCGCAGGAACAGGAATGACAGCTAATCGACATGCTAAGGCAGCATACGAAGGCGATTGGATGGACGATAGCAGACATACAGGGCATTAGTCCGGCGTTATGCATGCATAAAATCCTTTTAGAGGAAGATCATAAGCCGACTATAGATGCCCAAAGGCGGCTAAACCATGCGATGAAGGAGGTAGTGCGTAAAGAGATAATCAAATGGTTAGATGTTGGTATTATTTACGCCATCTCCGACAGCAAATGGGTAAGCCCGGTGCAATGCGTTCCAAAGAAAGGAGGAATGATCGTGGTAACCAACGAGAACAATGAGTTAATCCCAAACAGGACTGTGACCGGTTGGAGGGTTTGTATGGACTATCGGAAGCTTAACAAAGCTACCCGAAAGGACCATTTTCCTTTACCCTTTATTGATCAAATGCTTGATAGATTAGCGGGTAAACCTTACTATTGTTTTCTTGATGGTTATTCAGGCTACAACCAAATTGCTATCGCACCGGAGGATCAAGAAAAGACGACTTTCACATGCCCCTACGGAACATACGCATTTAGGAGGATGCCGTTTGGACTCTGTAATGCACCTGCCACTTTCCAAAGGTGCATGATGGTCATATTCTCTGACATGGTAGAGGACTTCCTAGAGATTTTTATGGATGATTTTTCCGTCTTTGGAGACGATTTTGAGAGTTGCCTCGGAAATCTCCAAAAGGTACTTGAAAGATGTGAAAAAGCTAATCTTGTTTTAAATTGGGGAAAATGCCACTTTATGGTGGATGAGGGGATAGTCCTTGGCCATAAGATTAGTTGCCGTGGGATAGAAGTCGACAGGGCCAAGATAGAAGTCATAGAGAAGCTTCCGTCGCCGACCACAGTCAAGGGTATTAGAAGTTTTTTAGGGCATGCTGGTTTTTATCGCAGATTCATTGCAAACTTCTCAAAAATCACGAAGCCCCTATGTCATCTCTTAGAGCAGAACCGACCCTTTGACTTTAATGAAGAATGTACTGAAGCATTCAAGGTTCTGAAGGAAAAACTAGTGACAGCCCCCATAGTACAACCACCCGACTGGACGCAGCCGTTTGAGATTATGTGTGATGCTAGTGACTATGTTGTCGGGGCAGCACTTGGGCAGCGCAGAGACAAGCTGTTTCATGTCATATATTATGCTAGCAAGACCTTAAATGACGCCCAAGTGAACTATACCACCACAGAAAAGGAGCTGTTAGCTGTGGTGTTCTCCATCGACAAGTTTCGTTCTTACATACTTGGGACGAAAGTAATAGTGCACACAGACCACTCTGCCCTTAAGTATTTGTTCGCAAAGAAGGATGCAAAGCCTAAATTGATACGGTGGATCTTGCTACTACAAGAATTCGACCTTGAGATCAAGGACAAGAAGGGGACAGAAAATCAGGTGGCTGATCACTTGTCAAGGTTGGAGACGGGACAGAGTCTACCCATTGATGAGACAAATATACTGGAGACCTTCCCAGATGAGCAGCTCTTTGCTGCCGCAATCGCTGTCGCGACAGCCATGGCGGCAGGTAAGTCTTCTGAACTCCCCTGGTATGCTGATTTCGTTAATTTTATAGTTAGCGGAATACTTCCTTCTGATCTTAACTATCAAGCCAGGAAGTGGTTCCAAAATGATGTTAAGCATTATTATTGGGACGAACCTCTTCTTTTCAAAATGTGCGCAGATCATGTTATTAGGAGGTGTGTACCACAAGAAGAGCAAGAAGACATTCTCCATCACTGTCATGCTTCACAATATGGAGGTCACTTAGGAGGCAACAAAACTGCTGCCAAGGTGCTGCAGTCAGGATTCTACTGGCCGACACTGTATAAAGATGCATAGGACTTTTACAAGAACTGTGACAGGTGCCAACGGACAGGTAACATCTCAAGGAGAAACGAGATGCCACTGCAGAACATTTTAGAAGTCGAGATCTTCGACGTTTGGGGGATCGATTTTATGGGACCTTTTCCATCTTCATGTGGAAATTTGTACATCCTCCTAGCAGTAGATTACGTCTCCAAGTGGGTTGAAGCCATCGCCACTCAAAAGAATGATGCCAAGACGGTCCAAAAGTTTTTGCACAAAAACATATTTTCTAGATTTGGCATCCCTAAGGCGATTATCAGTGATGAAGGGAGACATTTTGATAATAGGGTAATTGCTGCCGCTTTGAAAAAATATAGTGTCAAGCACAGGATCGCGACAGCATACCACCCACAAACCAATGGACAAGCTGAGATCTCCAATAGGGAAGTTAAGAACATTCTTGAGAAGATGGTTAAACCAACTAGGAAGGATTGGTCTTTACTTCTGAATGATGCATTATGGGCATATCGGACAGCTTTTAAGACTCCATTGGGCATGTCTCCATACCGTTTGATTTATGGGAAAATCTGTCACTTGCCTGTCGAAGTAGAGCACAAGGCATATTGGGCAATCAAGGCAGTGAACATGGACTTGGACAAGGCAGGCCAGAAGAGGATGTTAGATCTGAATGAGATTGAGGAATTACGGACAATGGCCTACGACAATGCAAGAATTTATAAGGAAAAGACTAAGAAGTGGCATGACAGAAAGTTGCTGCCACGACAGTTCTGCCCAGGGCAGCTTGTGTTGTTATTTAATTCTAGGTTGAAACTCTTCCCAGTGAAGCTAAAATCTAGATGGTCCGGCCCGTTCCAAGTGGTTCAAGTTTTTCCCCATGGTGCCATAACAATTCAATCATTAAAAGACGGGCACCAATTCAAAGTCAACGGACAGCGCCTCAAGCATTATCAGGGGACTGAAGCCCCAGGAATACAGGAAGTGGTTACTTTAGGAGATGTCCCACAAGGCATCCCTAATTTAACCTAATTTTTTTTATTATTATTTATTATTTATTAGGAAATTAGATTTATTTTATTCGAATAATGTTTTTATTTTTCTGTTTTTAGGAAATAAAGGAGTCAAGAAGAAAAGGAGAAGTGACCCAAGCCCACCATCCATCCATCAGCCCAACAAAGCCCATTTATTGAAACCTGTCGTTTCGGCTGCCGCCGCAGACGGATAAGACAGGCTGTCAACAGACTGACACGGCAGACGCAGAAGCGTGCAACAGACGCGTAACAGACGCATAATTACGTGTCAGACGTGTCAGACACGCGAAAACGCAGCAGTCGCCCCGTTATTCCCGCCTGCCGTTACGGCATTAAATGGGCAGCTCCTCGACCGCTATAAAACCCCGTTTGCACTTTCATTTTTCTTCACTTCTGCTTATTCTTCCTTGCTTTCTCCTCCCGTTTTCATTTGCTTTCTTTATTTCACAACCCTTGCAACTAACATGTCGTCTAGACAGACCCGCCGCAGTGCTGCCTCAGCCTCTTCTTCAACAGTCACAACGCCCTTCGCCACAAAGGAGTTATAGGAGGAACGAGGTTTCGTTTACATCCGACAAGCACCCAACATGGGCCTCCGCCCGTTCATCACAAGGGCAATCACGGCTCAACTATGGGAACAATTCACCGAACAACCGGCAGAGCTGAATGATACATTAGTCCGGGAGTTCTATGCTGCTATCGACAGCAGAACGGCAACATCTGTCACCGTTCGAGGAGTAAAGGTGCCCTTCACAGCTGACAGCATCAACCACATGTTTGGCCTCTACTTTGGCCCTGATGATGATGCCCACCAGAAATTTCTAGACACCCTCGATGCTGCTGCCTATACTGCTGTCATGGCGGAGGTGACAGAGGAAGGAACAACCTGGACCACAAGCAAAAAGAACCCCCACTCTGTAAAAATGGGGCAGCTCCTCCCTGAAGCCAAACTCTGGAACGCTTTCATCAAAAAACGTATCATGCCCTCCTCCCACCACACGACGGTAAACCAGCAGCGGCTCGCCCTCATTCACTCAATCATGCACGACAGGCCTATCAATGTGGGCCGCTATATGAGGGACAGCATCCTAGACTGCACCTTCCGCTCCGACTCCCGCCTCTGCCTGCCGTTCACAATAACCTCCCTTTTCCGCTGTGCTGCTGTCCCTGAGGAGCCCTCCGACAAACTAATCAAGGGCAGAGGCTGGACAGACAACAACATCAACAACCTCATGGAGCTGGTAGTGGCTACACCTATCTCTTCCTTCAACCCAGCTGCCTCACCAGCAGAGTCAGATGAGGAGCCTACCCCTGAAGCTGACGCCGCAGCCGCCCCGACAGACCAGTCTGCCCTCATCCTTGCTGCTTTACAACGGGTAGAAGAGAGACAAATGGGACTCATGACTTTCATCCGGGATTTCACGAACTCCACGGTAAACTTCATTACCCACACTTTAAATTATCCCGATGTTCAGTTCCCTACTTTTCCTGCCCATTATTTCCATATCCCCTCCCCTGTCCACACACCCACACCACCTGCCTCCCCACATTACCACTCTACTGCTTCCACCCCGTCACCTGCCCCGACGGCAGCAATCAGTCCACCGGCCGACACCTCTGCCAGAGGAACGAAGAGACCTGCCTCCGATGACAGCCCTCTGATCAAGAGGAATTTGGAGAGGGAATTTACGCCGGTCAAGAGGATCAAACACGTGGCAGACAGGAAATTAATACCCAAGGCTAGCACCACCACCACCAGCACCTGGGACAGTGGCAGCAGTTCCGACGTTCAGCTCGTGGAGCAACCTGCCCCTGAACTTGCCTAGCCCCCTCCACAGCCCAGACGCCGCCGCCAGATCCGTGTCAGCAGTAGCAGCGAGGACATCGATTAAATTTAAGTCTTTTTTTTAATTATTATCCTGCTGTCTGCTTATATTTATTTTGTGATGTACCTGATGTCATGTTATCTGTCATTTTGCATTGAGGGCAATGCAACCCTCGAGTTTGGGGGTGGCAACCCTCCATCACTAATGGAGTCTTAAGTATATCTTTTTATTAATTGTTGTGTCTTTTATTTATCTAAGTTTTCTTATTAAAAAAAATCAAAAAATATAAAACTGTTGGCTTAAAATTGTGAAGTTAACTTATCTGTCATGACAGCTCTGTAGTGGCAGCATCTTTAGGACAGTTTAGGGAGAAGTTTAGAGCCTTTCTATAGTTCTGAAAACTTAAACACCTTTGTGACTGTTATATTGCTTAGATTTCTTTTAGCCAAGCTAGAATAAGAAGCTTAGAACTTGAATAGCCCCTAGAGGTGCCTAACACTGGCTCTAGGAAAGAAGTTTAGCAAAAGAGAATAACCTAGAGGTGCCCGAAACTGGCTCTAGGAAGCTAACTAGAGGTGCCCAAAACTGGCTCTAGTAAAAACTTAGCTTGAAAATAAAAAGAAAAGAAGCATGAAAATGTGCCTTCAAAAATAAACTGGCATAAAAATTCGAGTTAAAAAAGTTGAATATTCTAGTGAAACTAAGAGAGTCTTAGCATATAACTGTTCACAAGTATGCACACACTGCACGAGAGCTATAGGGAGATTCCGGACAGATCCTAAAACCTTCCGACATGTTGCTGCCGCCACAGAGAATGAGCGACGGGTAAGGGACAGTTCACTGTTTGAAAGCCAACACAAAAATATTTTCTCTTCTTTTAGGATTAATTGCTTGAGGGCAAGCAAGAACTTGAGTTTGGGGGTGTGTTGAGTGTGTAAAAGTTCTATTATTTACACCCTTTTTAACCCATATTTCTGCTGCATTCAAGCATCATTGCATTGCATTTAGGTCAGTTTACAGTAAAACATCACAAATTCACTAAAGGCACGGATTCTACTAAAAGATGGCTGATTTTGCAGGTTACTGCCATGGTTGATGACGAAGGCAGGCACAGGGCAGCGAAGCAGAAGAGTTGAACTGGACAAGCAGACGATGACGACGAAGCTGCCATGGACCTGTCGTGACAGCAAGGTGACAGCAGCCTTATGAAGAGGAAAAATAAAATGGACCTCGATAGATAGAGAAAAATCTGCTCGTCTGTCGTGTGAAAGCCAAATATTTTTCCAAGCCCCGGAACAAAAGATATGTCAAGCCAAAGCTCAAGGAGAGGAATTCCCATGAAACAAGGAGGCGGCTGAAAAGTAGGAATCCTTAGAGATTAAGCATTTATTAGAATCTTACTTTTCATTAAAGTTGTAATCCTTGTTAACTTAGAATACTTGAGCCCAAAGCTTATATAAGGGCATAGATTTAACCTAGGAGGCATCCAATACCTCATAACCGAAACCAAAACCCCTCCGCCGTTTACCCGTCGTCGACATGTTCTAAAAACCCCCTAGGGCCACGGGTTGTTTTGTAAAGTAGTTGCAAGGGTTGTGTTGTTTTAGGATTTTCCAAGTTCAATAAAATAAACTTCAAGTTCTCTTATTTCGGTTTTAATATCTTGCAAGAGCATCGGGAGAGCATTGTGAGGTTATCTATTTACTTAGCATCGGGAGAGTTAAGTATACGAAAGAGATAAGAGCGAGTTCTCTAGTTTATAGTTGAACTATCTCGTGCCTAGGGATAGGGCGAGGTTAAGTGGATAAGGAAGAATTCATACACATCGGTGTTCATCCTTCGATTCACGCCGGGAGGTATCGTCAAAGACGTGATCATCGACAGAATTGGACCTAGGGATAGGCCAAGGCAGATCTGGGATTCTTGCCAAACTTGGAGTACGGAGTTGGTGTGTTCGCTGCCGCGACAGCTAACGGACAGCCGCCGCGACAGGTGCTGTCAGCGACGGGCGCAACGACAGAACTGGAGATCCTATGCATTACAATACCTGCACTACTAAGCAATTCAATACCAGCCCATTCTCTCTACCTTGATATTCCAACTCTTTTATTTACGTTTTTACTTTAATATTCTCGTGACAATCTTTTTAAACTATTCCCTTTACTTCGTGCAGTGAATTTAGGTGAAGTCATTAGCCCAATCCCTGTGGAGACGATATCCGATACTTAGTATCACTTTACTACTTGCGTCGTGTATACTTGCACTACAATTGCGATAGACTATTTTACACGCAACAGCGTCCACTGTGGGAAAACTGCCCCTACTCGCAAGGCTTATATCGACTCCATCCGACGATGAAAATAAACTTTTATAATAGTCCACTGCTAATTGTTGTAACACCCCTTGATCCGAACACCAACTACCGTCAGGTAACTTAAGCGCTTGCACAAAATTCTGTCTTCGATGCTGCATGGTGCAATTGTGAAAGTATTTGGTGTTCTTATCTCCGAAACGTACCCACTATTCTATAGATTTTTGCAACCATAGGCTCTCCTCGCGAAGAAGAATGGTATCTAATTCGGCACGTAGCGTAGCATCCAACTGCACTAGAAAATTCGAATGCGCCACCCTAAGAGCTTTATCAATCCCTCTAATCCTCGCGAGCAATTCTTTCTTCTTCTTGTCGATATGCCCAAACACATTAACATTCCAATCCTGGATTTTGTTCATAAAATTATCCACATTAGCCGCAACGTCTAACGTATTATCCCAAGTGTTATGTAGAAAGTCAGCAAACTCAGGATGATCTTGCCAAGCCGCGACAAAACGGAAAGGACGCTCACTGACCACACCCTCCTAACGTTGAGCATGAAACCAAAGCGGGCAATGGTCCGATCCAACCCGATCAAGGTGTGAAACCACTGTTGTTGGAAACAAACTAGCCCACGTACTATTATAGAGGCACCTATCCAAACGCTTGTGAAGGTCACCACGTTTCCAGGTAAAATCAGAGCCCATGTACTCCACTTCAATCAAACCCAAATCAAAGATAAGCTCCCTAAACAGAGTGCAAACACCATTGCCCCTTGCGGAACCACCCAACCGTTCCTCTCTACGCAGGATAGTGTTAAAGTCGCCTCCCAACAACCAAGGTTCTCCAACACCGGGATTCAAACCTGCCAAACGAGCCCACAAATGTTTCCTAACAGATACTGTCGGACTTGCATAGACTGCTGTAAAGAAGAACCAACGCGAAGAACCAGTCCTACGAACTCTTCCATGGATAAACTGATTAGAGACTCTGAGCACGTCAACCTGAACCGAATTTTTCCATAGAACCCAAACACCCCCGCTAAGTCCTCTCGCTTCCACACGAAAAGAGTTAGGAAAGCCCAACCGAGAAAAAACCCTATCCGCCGTGACGTTACTAATCCGAGGTTCAAGAATAACAACAACATGTGGCCTACTTTGCCTGCAAAAGTCCTTAAAATGTCCACGAAAGAAAGGGCTAGCCGCCCCTTGACAATTCCAGAAAAGAAAATTGATCATAGTAAAAATAGAAGACAAAGAACCGAGCCACAAAGCTAATTCAAAGGATTAGCCATCACATCCTTATTGCTACACTCACCAAGCGGGCGTCTATCGTCTAACACACCAGGACCCAAGGTAGACCCTGCTGCAGTTACCGGATCGCGCGGAGCTTCAAGCACAACACCACCCCCATCAACCGGGAGAGAACCGGAGGAAAAAATCGACATCCAATCCGATAGGCGACGAGTTGTGGGGGCTCAATTTTCCTTGCCCTTACGAGTAGAAGAGCCTTTTCGAATGTCGTCCAAAAGTAATTTCTTTGAGACTTTACCACTCCATTGAGACAACCATACTCGTTGTTTCTCATTGACTGCCTCTAAAATTGACAGTGTCGCGTGATTCCCTGCCATATGAGTAACAGTGTGCGACACAACCTTGGGGGGCAAAGTGGCTTCCGATGCCACAACTTCAATAGAACCCAACTGAATCTCCTGCCTACTAATGCTCTTATCCGACACCACAGGGGTAACTACACTCGAGGAATGATGCTCTCCAACGAGCCTACCTGCGTTCGAACCCGGCTCAACCCCTGGTGACACAACACCTTCTCGAGACTTATCCGACGAACTACCCGATCGGGCCACTCCCTCGACATGCACAGCACCCCCATGCGAAGCAACTGGATCAGCAGCTCCCTCCTCTCGACCAATCCCTCCTAACACAGAGAACCTTGAGCCACCTTCACCATGCGGAACCAAGCCCTAGACCCCTTTACGATTTACGGCCTCACGACGAGGGCGACCTCTCCTCTTTTCAACTATCATCCAAGGACCATACACTAAGTCGCGATCCTGCGCCTCTTGTTGAGTTTCCCCTGTGACATTATCCGAAGTAGTCGATGGAACTCTAACAGTGTCCCCCGAGTGAATCCCACAAGTCTCCTTCACGTGGCCATACACCCCACAGTGGAAGCAGATATCTTGAAGACCTTCATATTCCAAATGTTGCATAACGCCATCAATTTGAATACACGGAATCAATGGCTTATTTAAGTCGACCATCACAGCAAGCCTCGCAAAACGCCCCATATCCCCCGCATGAGTACTATAGTCTATTCGGACAACCTTGCCAATCAAATTGGCAATGTAGCGGAATAAAGCCATGGAATAGTAACGATAAGGGAGACCCTGCAATCTCACCCATACCACCACCTTCGAAGGATGACTCTCGGATGTTGAGAACTGACGATTCCAAGGTTGAACAGTAAGATAACTACCGAAGATCGTCCAAGGACCCTCCGTTAAAACATGCACGTAGTCAGCTTCTTTGGCGAAGATAACCAAGTAATACTCATTCTCCAAATCCACAACCTGGAACTGCCCTTGTAATTGCCACAGAGTACGAATCTTTCCCAATAACGTGCGGTAACCAATTGGCCTACCCAACATGCGAACAATTATCGATCGCCTCATGCTATGATCGATTTGTTCATGAATCTTTTCCGAGAAGGTCACCGACGGAAAAGGGCCACTGCGATCAACAACCACATCAGTATCATCTACGACAACATCGTCTAATCTAGGTAACGGTGCTGAATCCAGAGACTGTTTTTCCGAGCCGCGAACAGCCCCTGCATAGGACAAACGAGACGGGGAACGCACTGTCCCATCGTCACCAATGGTGCTATCAGCCACAGCACCGCCATCGCCAACTTCTACCATGACAGAATCACCCCCCTCCGCTGCATCAGCCTCAAAAAGAGGATTCACATGTTGATGCCTACCCTTCTTCACTACGTGACTATCCTCCAACGAGGGAGGCGATCCCGGCCGCTCCAGCAACGGAGGGAACCCAAACAAATCCTCGCGAGACGCCGCCACTTCAGTCCGATCATGAGGAACGGCCGGCGGTGCCAGAGCCGGATCCGCCGGTGGGACAACAACCTGTGTAGGGTTTCCGATAGGACACGTTTCCATTAGGGTTTCCGCCGGTAATTTCTTGTGATAGCAAATTATTTAACCATTGCAAAAAAATAAAAAAAAATAATCGAACTTTATAATTATATTGTCCATGTACTTAGGGATGGCAATTGGTCGAACTTTATAAAGTCCAATCCAATTAATAATCGGACCTCAAAAAAATTTAAGTTCGAATCCAAGTGCGATTACATAAATCCAAGTCGGGTCTATCTAAAATTCAAATCTAAAAGTCCAAACCCAATTTTTTTTCTTTTTGAAAGTAACAACTCAAACAAATATCTTTAAATAAAAAATAATTTTCATCAGACAAATATATTTAAAATTTTAAACTAATAGCACAAACAAATCTCAATAAATATTACAATCCAATATATAACAAATTAAAGTAACAACTCAAACTTCAACTAAAAAAACTCAACAACAAATAAATTATTCTTACATAAACTATTATGCTTTTACTAGTCTACTAACATAACTACTTTCCAAATCGTAATTATAAAATGTCTAATAAATATTACAATCCAAGACGAAATAAGTTAAAAATATAATCAAAATGTAGCCAGCAACTCAATTTTTTAAGTTTGTCCTAATTTTCACAATGCACGATTTACTGAAGTTAATACTTAAGCCTGGGCATACTTCAAAGCTTTTCGGAATTCTCATCACATTTAGTATATTTTCCTCATCTTGATCCAGAAATCTTAATTAACGATTTGGTCAGAGGTTTAGCGAAGACAGAGTCAACCAGAACAGAAACCTTTAAAGCTTGGTGGTAACTTATTGTTTAATATTGATTAATCTGTTACGGTAGGAAGATGGCCAAACTGTATAACGTATTACCAGATTTTGTATTAGTTTATATTTCGGTTTATGTGTATTTTTTCCTCCACTTAAGATTAGGGACGTTTTGAATGAAGCATATAATGTCGGGTAGGCTTATATGAAATTAATAAAATCATATTTGCCGAGCAAAGAAAATATATAATCTCAATTCAACTTAACTAGGATTTAATATATATCTATATATTTTTAAATCTAAGAGTTCTAAACATTTTTTTGGATTCATATATAGATCGAACACAAATCGGATATGAATTTAAATCAGATTCGGATTGAATCATGACAATGTCCATATCCGATCCACCTCCTATTAGGACTTGGACATTTTTTACAGATTCGGATTCGAATTCAAATTCAAACTTTTTTCGATCGGATTTGGATCGAATTTTTTTCTTCGAATCGAATTCGAATTATATTGTCATCCCTACCTGTACTGTTTAGATTAGGATTGAAATTTTAAAATTTAAAAAACAATAAGACTGAAATCGAACAAATTCGAGTATAAGATAATTCCCGAACAGATGGAAAAAAATTGAGATAGCAAAGATCCAAAAAGAGAGAAATGGAACAATAATTGAACAACTATATTGCCATTAACCAGCAGCGATTACACGTTAATCTATCATAAACATTGAAAAAACTAACAGAAACCTAACAGCAAGGACTGTGACTCAATATTTTCACACTTGTATCTTATACATATCCGGATATGGCAATGATCCTCTAATGACTCCCCCAAATTCACGGAATCTGAGAATAAAATCGAATGTAATCATGCCGGGCACATTCTCGTGTCCGAATAAGCAATAATCACTGGTCTGCTTGCACCAGCCGTCCCTGATTTGGCGTCTACCATTAGCAGTTTAGCTCAGAAGAAACTTGACATAAAGGGCAAGATGGAAAACAGTAAGTTTACATCTCAGCCTCTGCCTTGAATCAATTAGTTTTCCATCATTATTTGATCGCAGATTTCCTTGGGAAAGGTCTCTGCAACCAAAAATGGTTATGTACATGCTTTAATGCTACATGTCATAATCACCTTGCTAACAATGCCTCCATGTATGCGCTTTTCTAACTACTACGAATGTCAACTGTGCAACCTTGATGTTGATGATGATGTTCTTGCCGTCGATGTTGATGTTGGTGATGGCAAGTATAATGAAGAATCCTCTTTGTTTTCCTTTTCCTGTTCATGAGTGGTTAACCACGGCGCCTCCAAACATAATAACCGCTTGAAGAACTCATACGATGCAAAGAAGAGTGCTCCTTGTGTTGTATACATAACTAACCGAGGAACCAATCCCCTAACGACATTTTAAGAAACAAAATCATCCATTTTGTAAAAGAACAAAAACTAAAGTTCAGCTATCGACCATTGAGTAATCTTCGACTAACAAAATTATTTAGTATGTTCTTGTGCCAAGTTGATCTAAATGGAAATTCAATATAAACAGACTTAACTGAATATTAGTGACAATAATGGTCTCGGAGGTTACCTGTATACGCCTTTCAAACCTTCATGCATCCATATATCATGAAGGGTATGGTACACATTATTGTATCGGCTCAAAGACCCAGGTATCTGCATGACAATCCTAATGTAAGAAACACAAATAATCCAGTAAACCAGAACAAGCACAATATAGAACACGAAAGATATAAAGATTCTGATACGATATAATCACATTAATGCGTGAAAATTTCTCAAAAGACTAAAAACACACAAGCCATACAGTTGTTTGGTTCTAAGCATACTAGAAGGTTTCTATCCAGAGAAAGATTACACCATATAGAAACCTATGCACTTTAAATTTAATTCAAATATTCATAGTATCCCCTTGAGAAAAAATTCAGACCCAAGCAAACATGCTTGCAAGAAGAGAACTGTATGCGAATGTGGAACATACAGCCTTTAAGCCTGTTGATAAGAATGCTTGGCCAAGTGTTTGTGGCCAGTCGAAAACAGGGGATATAATGAAATGATACATAGAGATTGCGGACCTGTGTCTGTAATCTTGTCTTAACCACATCAAACGGAGTTGTGAAGAAAGCCGCAGTTGAACCAGCTAGGGCTCCGCAAACTAGCTGCAGAGTAAGACCATATCACCTACGTAAGTGCAATTCCAGAAGGTTGCAACCTTGATACTAAGATTGAATTGCCAAAACATCAAGGTTATTTTAGAAAGAAGGATGTGGAGGACAAACTGTCTGTAATGTGTTTGGTTGAGCAGGGGACAGCGATGATGACAACATGACTTGCTTCAAGCTTTCGTATGTGTAGAACTGCGTATAAGAAATGATGGCATCATAAATTACACATAAAAAGAATTATGGAGGTAAAGAGAAGAGAGGTAGGATGGTTGGCATGGGAGGAATTACAAACAAAATTGTAGTCATGGAGTTATATCTTTGTTATATTAAACCCTTTTCACTCTCTCCTGGAACTTGCTGTCACACTTAATGGGAGAGTCATTTCTTTAAGCCTCTGCTTTGAAGGTTACATGACATAGAACACAATTAAATTACGATTTAAAAAGACCGAACCTTGATAATTGAGTGTGGAATATTCCTGCAGAGTACAGCCCCCCACCCAGTGTAGAGTGAAGGCAGACCTCCCTTTTTGATAATCTCAACTAAGGCCTTCCTGCAGAAGAAAAATTTGGATATCATTGAGAGACAAATATATGAACCACACCAGAAGAAAAAGGTGATAGTAATCACAGATGGAGATGAACTTGTTGAACGAAAATATAATGAGCAGAAAACAAACACAAACATGTTAAGCATATTAATCTTCTGATATTGACAAATTTAGTACAAGAGCTTGAAGGTATACCAGCAGTTTTGATAGTGTACACCAACTTGCATCTGCTGCTTTATACGCTCACTGGGTGTAAAAATAAAAGAAGTAGCAACGCTTGCACAACCACCAGCCATGCAATGAGCCAAAGAATGATACTCCTGCAAGAAATAAGAAAAACAGGTGAGCTAGAGTCACACTTAAGAAGTTAGCAAGTTCCTAGTGGACAGGCAATTACTAAACAGTTACAATTCAGTGTGTGTCAGGATATGTGATCCACACATCACACTGAAAGATGCAAGTTACCTTAGGGAGGAGAGGAAGCAAAGCCCCTTTAACTGATTCATATGAGAAAGTATAAAGGGCAGATATTGGAGCTGAAGAAGCAATATTGCTAGCAATGCCACGATATAATCCAGTTAAACCTGTAAATATCAAATAATTAAAAAGTAGAAAACAAGTAGGTCAGTATAATTCACTATAAAAATGAGCACCATCAATCTTAGTCATCTCTGTTCTATAAAAACAATATACCTCTTTCAGAAACTATCGATCGTCCAATATCAAAAATAGACTTCTGCTCAGCATTACAAGATTGAAGGACTGTCTTAACTGTATCAATTGGATGTAAGCAAAGGCTTACAAATATTCCAGCAAAAGCCCCAGCAAAAGCATGCTCATGTGTAGCAAGAGCATACTGAGGTTTTTCACTTGCTGTGGAGTGACTTTCTGTTCCACCGTCATCTGTGGAAGATATTTCGGGCTGTTTTCGTTGATTTTCAAGGTACTTACTGCCATTGTTAAGATGTTGCTCTTTGAATGTATTATAATGGGAAGCTAAAGAGTTCAAATGATAATCTGCACAAAGATCGGAATCCAGAGTCCTCGAAACACTGCAATCTGCCTTGCTTTCTTGAACATCGGTGAGGAGATAATCCGAGCAAAGAGAGGCAGTACCTCTTGAATTAAAAACCAATTTATCATCATGAGATATGGGCATATCTTTAGATTTGATACGATGAGAATAGGGTTCAGCATTTGCAATGGGTAAGTTATCTGTCAGACTAGCTCTATCTGATGAAATGCAGTTTCCTACATCACTACTTGCAGCAATGCAATATTCACCTATTTTCTTATTTGCAATCTCTGGGACATTGGCAAAATACCGAAGTCCAGCAGAAGGAATCACCTTTCTCATCCATTTGTAGATATTTCCAACTTCATATGAAAATCCAACAGCCGCAAGCCCATTTCCCTTCCAACTCTCATTAGAGAAGTCAGAGCCACAGCATAAAAGCCCTTGGTAAAATGAATGTTTAATATTTCCAATAGAAGAATTAATCATGGACATCTTCTTGGTTATTTTGACAAAATCAAAGTTTGGCTTCATGACAAATGGCAATGGCCTAGCTTTCCTCAAATCAATGCAAAAGTATTTACTATCAGCTGAAATAGATCTGGTGCCAATTTCTCCTGATCCCAGATTGATCGGTATATCCTCTTCCAGAGAGACGCGGCAGGCTCTTTCCAGATTTGTCTGTTGTTGAGGAATAGCAAGATTGCTTGCTGAGTTCCATATCTGGTTTAACGACGAGATAAACTCAGCAGTGCTCAGAATTTTAGGTTGCTTGGCATCAGATTTTATTTGGGCTTTCCTCTTATTATCAGGCAGGGAAGGGGAATATTCTTCAGAAACAAGCTCACCAATCTCAAAAAAAGCCCCCTCAGCTGCGCTCACCCTGTACTTGATTGAAGGTTGACCACGTCTATATGGCTTTTTAGAGGCAGACATTTTGTCAAAATCTTTCAAGAATTCCTCCAAAAGCAGATATCACCACAGTATCTCACATAAAAAGTAACTGGAACATGGATAGAGAAAACACATAATAAAAAACAAACAAAAGACACATTAAGGCTAAAGTATCTAGACAGTATATGCACTCTAGTCAAAAGTGCAATGTAATCCTTATACATTTATCAACGAAAAACTGTCCAAATGAAGACATGGACTTTTCAAATCTGATGTAGTTTATGAGTTGAAATCTGGCAAAGCAAAGGTTTCTTAGTAGAATAAACCTTTTGCAGCTTTAGTTCAACCTATGGCTCATTTCAGAAGTTCAAGTTAGCATATCATACTAAAATCACAGTTTTGCCTGTATCACAAAGACTACCTAAATACTTTAACCAGAATAGAACCATTGTTAAATGCAAACTTCCACAGCTAACAGATTAATGTCAGCTGCTAATGAACCATCATATTCCCTATTAGTTAATCAATTTAACAGGTTCTCAGACCAAAATTCTAAACAATGGGCAAAAAATGCAAACAATTGCATAATAAATAATCATGAAATAGAGATAAAACAGAAGACATTAAGAAAAAATGATTAAAAGAAGAAAGTAAATTTAAAACAAACTTACCAGCTAATTGGTTCCCATCTTCTATTCCCGGGAATTTGAGCAATCAGAGCGATTCGATATCGGATTACTGATCAGGCTCAATAGCAACACACCATCCCTGAAATGATTTTAGAAAAAATAAAATAAAAATTTAACCAATAAAGCGGTCAACAAAGAGAGATGCAAAATCTGCAGAGGGTTAGACCTCAGTGAATATGGATGATTACGAGACAGGAGGGGCGCTTGAACGAAGTGGGTCATTTTCTTGAGAAAATTGAATGGGGGATGTTTGTTTCCTGAGAAAGGTAGGGTTTAAGCCAGGTTTTATAAATGGAGATTTCGCGACCCTTCTTTTTCTTTTGGTACCATATGCCGGTCCACCGCAGTAAACAACCTGCTCCACTGGAAAATGCGCCATGTTTTATAACTTGGATTTTGGGTTATTTACTGCGGAAAATGATTATATATATAATCATCAGACATGCAAGATCCATTCAGATTTACGAGCAAAACTTTTTAACTTAATTTGTTTTATTTATAACTTTTTGAATTTGAATTTTTCACACAATTAATTTAGTATATTATCTTCTTAAATCAAATGATTGTTTGTATAAAAATGATTTTATTAATATAAGTAAATGCTTGATTTTGAAAATTAATTTTGGGTAAAGTTTATAAATGGTCACTAAATTATGCATTAATGTTTATTTTGATCATCGGATTTTAATATAATTTTTTAATAAAAAATATAATTATATTAATAGAATTTGTAATTAGTTTTTTGAATTAGAACTAAATTACTTAAATCTATAAATATAAGATTTAATTGTGCTATTAAACATTTTTACCTAGGCTGCCATGTCACTCCACTTAATGACAGTTAAGACTTAGTGACCATTTTATAATAAAATTGATAGTTTAGCGATTAAAATAACAATGGGGCAATTTAGTGACCATTTATCAATCTTACACATTAATTTTATCAATAAAAAATAATTTATTATTAGCTAATAGAAAATGTTATTTGATTCCTAGTGTGAAAAAATTATCAAAATTAGTATCTTATCTTTTAAATTAGGTAAATTTGACGGATGAGAACTTGTTACACTAATAAAGGAGAAAATTTCAAAAAGTACAAGGGTAAACCTAGGAGGAGTGAAAAAAAAAACCTGAAGGTCATGCTTTTCTACGCGCCTCACGCGCCATTCAGTTCACCCCCCTCTGAAACCCATGACCCTCAGATGGTCGTTTTTCTCCCGTCCCGATCTCCTCGAACGGCGCTGCACGAGGGTGGAGTTCCCCCTCCACAGGCCGCCGGTTGCCGGCGTCACGGTGGTTGAGCCCAGCTGGTGGTTCGGTCCGGCGGTGTGGAGCGGCTGTGGGTCGAACCGAATGGAAGATTGTTTTCCCCAGACGAAAGCATGGTCTACCTTTGAAGCCATGGTCAACACCTTACCAGAGTTCCGTCTTTGACCATGAGACCGTCGTCCGTTCATGACCTATGAAAAAGAGGAGTAATCAACCGAAGGTTCACGGTTGCGTGTCTCCACCTCCTTTCCTCCATGGGTTCGGTCCAACACTTTGTCGCAGTCGGAACCGAGGTGCTGAACGGCAGAGTTCCTTGGTTTCAGGCGGCTCTCTGCTAGAGCTCCTTAGGCAGCATCTTGGCAGCTGCGGCAATGGAGTCCTGCGCTCCTTCTTCTATGAAGAAACACCGACTTCTCTGGTTTCCTCGTCGGCCCCGGGCTTTACCCATGTCGCTGCAAAAAAACTCAAAACCGACCATATTCTCGCCGGCAGTGAAGGGGTGATTTTGTATTTTTCCCCAAAACGTGAGCTTTTCGGTTTGGGCGAGGCTGAGCTTGGCACGTTAGTACACGTCTTACTCCTTTTGTGCAAGAGACAGAAAGGAAACGTCCAGCACTTTACTCAATGTCAACGTTCTTGTGTTTTGTTTGTTTAAGTGGGCCCTCCTTTTACCATATTTACAGTTTCTTTGGAGTATGAAGTTTCCAGCTTCAGCATCGCAATCTTTGCCATCTCGTTTCCCGCAGATAATTCCGGCGAGAGTTATTTGCGTTCTGAATGATCGCTTGGGGTCCCGCTATTTTCGGGGGGAAGGCTCGAAAGTTAGCGGAAGTCTCATCTCCTTCCCCTTCGATCACTCTGCTGTGTTTCGTGGTGTATGATCTAAGGTTTCCTAAGTTTTTATTTCGTTGTTGTATGGTTTGGTATATGATCGCGGAGGTTGCTTCTTGGGAGCAGTTGGGGTCCTGGTCTTCATATCGGTGCTTGGCTGATAATCTTTGTGTCGCTTGCCTTGATAAGGGCCGTTATCGAATTAACGGAAGCCTGCCTCTGGATAGAGCTCTCAGGCGAAGGCATGATGGTGTTGTTCTTCTTGACACTGTGGAAGATTCATTTTGTCACCAGCTTAAGTCTCTCAAGTTTGTTTTATGTCACCGTTCTTCCCAACTGCTAATGGTTGATGCGGTTGTTCGGTCCATCGCCATGGATGGCTATTTGATGTTGGTTTTTGTGTCTTTGTGTCGCCTTATTTGCTTTGTGTTTTCGGTTTGTTCTGTTGTTAGGTTTCCCTGCTCTTTGGCATGGAAGTCAAATTGTAGTCTTGTTATTTTGTTGTTTCTAGTCTGTACTTATCCTTCGTTCATGGTATGAAAGTTTCTCTTTTGAACAAAAAATAAAGGAGAAAGTTCTAAATTCTTAGAATTTGAGTTTGAATCTCATCATGTATAAATTATATGTGGGTTTTTTTAATAGTCTTTAGGTGATTTAAAGGTATTATATGTTCATATATTCTTAATTTTGTTTGACAAAATACACAAACATTACAAATAAAGCGATTTGAACATGAACATATTAGAACGAAATCATTATCTTTTTTACTGAGATCATTTGTTGAGTTCTATCATATATGAGTTTCTAGATCTAATTCTAGCTTTCAACTACAGAATTTGTTATATAACTCATACTTAATAGATACTATTATAAACACGACAATAAATCTCAAACACACATCTCATGATTTTAGTAGTATTGTATTCTAAATTATGTTAACTTTTAGAATTAAATTCTATAATTAAAATATTATCGTAACACTCAACTTTTTTTGAAAGTGAGCACTTAATATTGAAGTAATAGTGTATTATTAAATATATTAATAATTAATACACTCGCCTACTGTCCAAAGTTTTGTAATACTCTAATAGTGAATAATGTTGTTCTATGGATTTAATTTGGTTCTTGGCCTTGGGACTGTTGGGTGATTGTTGTTGATCAGAAGAGGGGTTGTGGGCCTAGAGAGCAAAATGGGTTCTGGGCCTGGTGATTTGGATCTTGTGGGCCTCCAATGCAAGGCTTTATGACAAGGGCCCTTATTGGTAAAGTTGGACGAAATCCGGTATCAACAATCAAATTATCCAAAAAAAAAAATGGATAATAGTATACTCACTGTGAAAATAGTTATATATAAAGGTCCCTTTGGCTTAAAGAAAAGCTTTTGCTTAAAAAATTACTTTTTAATATAAGTAATATCTAACACTTCTAAATTAGTGTAAAAATAATTTTAAAAAATAATTTTTATCCAACCTCAAAAAGCTAAGATTTCTAAATTTTGAGGTGGAAAGTTACTTTTAAGTATGGAATTATTTTTTTACCCTTAATTATTAACACTAATATTAATAATAATATATTAAAATAATATTAAATATAATAATTATTATATTAAACTAATATTTTAATATTAACTAAAATAATTATTTAATATTTAATATTTTAAATAAAAATAAGTAAAAAATTAATATTATAAAATAATATTAAGTATAATAATTATTATAATTTATTAAATATTTAAAGTTTATATTATATATATATTATTATTAATGAATCGTTGTGGTTTTTATATTTTTATTATTTAAGTTAATTTTTTCGTATATAATAATATTAATAAATTTTATGAAAACGAATTTACACATTATTTGCGTTCATTTATTTTTACTTTATAATATTATGTTTAAAATTGATATTTTATCTTTTCGAAAGTATTTTTTAACAGCAATACGAAACACTATAATCTTACAATTAACTTTTCAAAATCAATTTTTGACCGTACTTTTAAAAACATTCTTTAAAAGCAATGCCAAAGTGGCCCAAAACTAACAAACGTGGAGTGCAGTGATAAAATATATTATACTTTCAATTTGAGAATTTAAGTTTGAATCTTAGAAATTTTAAGTCTTGAACACAAAAAATTATTATATGGTCCCGACTCACCACGTCATCTATAGTCTCGTCCACTAAAAATCAGCTAATTAGTTTTTTTCCATATCATTTTTCAAAGATGAGTATTCATTTTTTATGTCATGTAAATAAGGAGTGGATAGTTACATAAAAAGTGATTATGAATGGATTATTGACATAGAAAATGATTAGTTGGCTGATTTTTAGTGGATGGAAACCATAAATGACATGGTCAGCCAAATTCATAAAATAATTTCTCACTAAACACGGATCATATGACATACAAAATAAAAATAAAAATATTTTTTTAAATACAAGTATTTATTAAAAAGTGATATTAAAGAAAAAATAATAATTATGCCTACGGTTACTCAGTGTGATCTCTCTGTTGGTAGAGTACAAGGTAGTATATGTTAATATATATTCTTAACTCTATAATAATTTACATACACCTTATAAAAAATACGATTAAACTCGTATCTCTTAAGATGAACATTGTCCACTTTTTCATTAAAATGACTTGTTGTATTCAGTTTAATAATACACTTGAGTACTTCATACGAGACTTTGACTTTTAATTAATGAAATTTCTTCTAAAAATAAAATAAACCCAATTAACAATGTTAAGTTTGAAATATTAATGCAACCTTTCTTCTTCTTTTTATTTTGCTTAGTCGATAACAACATAAATTTTAATGTTGGATATAGATCGTCAGTACTCCTTATTTTCTCTTTACTTGCTTATCTCGAATACACACACACACACACACACATATATATATATATATATATATATATATATATATATATATATATATATATATATATATTATTTTACATTTTATAAAAATAACCTTGTTTTTATGGCACATTTTCCTATGTCTTTGGGGCACGTTTTTATTTTTCTTTGTTGGTTGTTTGGTCTTTTTTATTTTGTTTTTTAGGGTTGAATTTAACATCATGTTGATTGGTTAAGATGACGTTGATTTGTTATAATGTTGATATTTCCTGCTTTGGACCCTCATATTGAATTTAGATACGTAGTTTGCGTTCGTGGATAGCTTTTTTACGACGCTCAACTCTGATTTGTGATTGTCTGTGATCTTTTAGTAGTTTGGTCCTCTTTTATGGTTCGTTTATCGATGCAACCAAATCTGTTATATTTATCTTTTGTTCGAGTCTTTTGGTTAGGTTTTTTTAACTTTTGTATTGTATGGTCCTTGTATGAACTCAAGTGGTTAGTTTCTTTTGAGATATACAAAAATGTCCAAATTATGTATTTAGTTTATGATTATAGTGATATACTATCATTGTAATCTTGGATATTTCATCTTTTTAATAAAACTAGCTGCTTCTATCAATTTTTTTTGAAATATTAAGACAAATTACCATGTTAGTCATTGAACGTTAGTCTTTGTATCGATTTTATCACAAGACTTCAAACCTTCAATTTTGTCACTAAACATTCAACATTGGTACCCTTGAAGGATTAACTTTATTAAATTATTCTAATTAAAATCAAAATCAATTTGATAGAATGTGTAAATAATGAGATCCAAATGATCAGTTAGTATCCTAATTATAACCAAATTGATAGAATATGAAAATAATAAGGACTAAATATGTTATTATCCTAATTTTAACCAAATTCATAAAGTGTATAAATAATGAGAAACAAATGTACTAATAGAGAAATTTACTTAATTGTAATGTCAACAATCTCATTAATATATACCAATTGGTGACTTGATTAAAATCAAATTGAAAGCTTAGTAACCTTAGAGGTAGTTAACCTCAACAATCTCATTAACAAATAACAATCGGTGACTTGATTAAAATCAAATTAAAAGTTTAGTAACCTTAGACGTAGTTCACCCTTATATTTAAATGCCAAAAGTCTTAAAATTTACATGATCTTTAAATGCCAAAAGTCTTTACGCTTAAGCTAAAAAACTAAACACTAAGTCCTAAATTATAATAGTAACTCTTAAACCCTAAAACACAAACCACTACATATTAACCCTAAATTAAACCCCTAAAATTCATGATAAAACGAAAGAATTGGATGCATTAAAACCCTAATGCAAGCGGCAACAAATACAAATATCGAATTTATTTACGTTAAACACAAACAGCCAAAAAGGACGTCCTTCATCCACACAAAAACTCTCGCAAAGAAACCTGGTGAATCGCTGCGTCCATCTTCAACACTACTTTCCACCTCATGCATCGAATGTTCATCATCTTCTTCTTCGCTATCACCCAAAGCTTCATAATACAAATTGTCGTCTTCATCGTCGTCAAAAACAAAGGGGAGATGTCCCAAAATTTTTCCACATTTGTTGTCGAAAAAATTTAAGTGTTTTGGGGTCTCCAATGACTCGTATCTAATAGATCTTGCATCGATATGATCATGGCGATCCATCTCGAAAAATCGAAAAGAAATACTATGGAGTTGAGAAACTGTGGAAAGGAAAATATTAATTTCAAAGTTCCCAATTAATTCTGAATCTAAACTATTTGGTGTAGTTTTGTCGAGTTGTGTTTCGTGGGATGGGCACTTAGTCGAACAAGAACTGCAATCTTCTATTTTTTTTTACCCCTATTTATACTCCAACACTAAAAAGTTAGATTTAGGGTTTTTGATTAAAGTTTAAGAGTTAGGGCCTAGAGTAGGGGTGGGAATTGTCGGGAACCCATACCTCAATCTTCGGCCCGTGTCCCGACCCATCTCATTTGGGCACTCGAATATTTTTTTTTATTTTTTTTAATTCTAAAAAAATCACATATTAAACACAAAAATATTTTTAAAAATTTTAAATTTAAAATTTAAAAGTATATAATACGAACATAAAAAAATTTAGGGATTTAAATTTAGTTTTAGAGTAAAAATATTAAGAAACTTAAAATAAAAATATAATTGAAAATATAAAAAATATATATTAAATATTATCAGGTCGGGTACCAGGTAACTTAAAAATCTCGGCCCGTGTCCCGGGAAAATTCTCGGGTCGGGTAATTTTTTTTTAGAAAATTACCCGGTATTTTTAAGTTCGGGTCGTCAAGTCGGATATTTTTGCCCATCTCTGGTGTAGAGTGTAGGTTTAAATTTTATTTTTAGGGCTTATAATTTAGAATTAGGACATAAAATTTAATTTTTGAGTGTTAAAACATGGATAAGACACTAAAAAAGGACAAAAAAAATTGTTCGTTTAGCACAACTAAAAGCAAAACGTAATAATAAATGGTACATAATTATTAATACAATTCGAACCAAAATCTTACCTTTACGTAGTTTTGCTCAGTGAGATATCTATGATATTCTTCTGGTACAAGAAATTTTTTTGGTCCAATTACTTAAATCTTAGCACACTAGTTGCAATCACTCTTCTAAACAAATATCCTATGCGAAATACAACCAAACTCATTTACTTGAAACTAAACGTTTTCTTATATGGGCAATGTCTTTATAGACGAATATATAACTTGAAAATAAAATCTCCTTTAATCACTTTTGATATATTATATTAATTAGTGAAGATTTTATACTATATCAAGGGTAGTGAAAGACTTTTTTTTAAATAAGGATAACTATTATAGAACTAACAACAAGTTTTCAATATTATGATAACAAATAGGTGGTCTCGGTAGAAAAACAGATGATATTTATTTTAAGAGATCTGAGTTCAAACGTTTTATCTGCAAGATGTGTATATTGTTAAAGAATTAAAATATCTATAAATAAATATTGTCTTGTAACTACCTTTACACTATTAAACAAAGCATTAAAACTTGAACAAAATATATTATCCAATTTAAATCCTCTTAGAATTAGGGATGACAATGGATCAGACTTGGATCAAATTTTATAAATTTCAAGTCCAATCCAATTAATAATCGGACCTCCAAAAAAATTTAAGTCCAATTACATAAATCTGAGTCTAATCCAATAAAATATCTAAAATTCAAATCCAAAACTAAAAGTTTGAATCCAATTAGTTTTCTTTTTCTTTTTAAAGTAACAAACAAACATCTTTAAATAAAAATAACAAATAACTTTCATAAACAAATTAGGGTGATTAAGTGTGAAGATTCACATGTTTAAAATCACGAATTCTGAATTTGAAGAAGATAGATACTCAATCACGATTCCATGATGTCGATTCTTAAGCAGCAACGATAACGCTCTGACCTCTACGTAGTTCACCAGTTAAAACGAGCATATAAAACTCTCTAAACTATTTAGATGGTTTTTCCAAAAAGCATTAATGACTGCTAGATCTCTCATGCTTTTATATAGCATTTGTAATTCTAATTCAACTTATATTAGGATTTCAATATTTATCTATATTAATATACATAATCCCAATTCAACTTAATTATGATTTCAATATATATCTATAGCATGAGTCTACCACGTGCGACGAACATTGATGAACACCACTAACGATGAACACCGATGAACACCATTAATTTTTTTTTAAAATTTTAAAAATTTAAAGGACTAAAATTATAATTAAAATTATCTCTTAAAAAATAAAAATCAAATTTAACAGTTACTTTATAATATTTTTTAATAGGTTAGAATCAAATATACCCAATTCTCCTAAACCCTAACAAAATCAATCTCTTAAAAAATAGAAATCAGTTTATAATTTTTTAATAGATTATAATTTGTTAAGGTTTAGGTTTAGGTTTAGGAGAGTTGGGTATATTTGATTCTAATCTATTAAAAAATTATAAACTGATTTCTATTATTTTAAGAGATTGATTTTGTTAGGGTTTAGGAGAATTGGGTATTTGATTCTAACCTATTAAAAATATTATAAATGTTATGAATATTTATCTATGTGGATGTCTATCATGATTAGAACTTTATCAAAGGAGTTTGATTTATTTATTATTAGGAATATTATCTCTATGAATTAGAGTTTAATGTATTATGTACTTCTTATGCCTATAAATAGATGATTCATTGAAGGCATTGTATACAATTCTATATTTTGAGAATAATACAAATCTCCCTCTTCCTCTCATCTCTTTGTTCTTCTTGTTCTTCTTTATTTTATTCACAACACGTTATCAGCACGAGACTCTAATCAACTGAGGTCTTCATCGTTATAATTCAAAAGAAGTTACCGGGAGAATTCGATTATAGAATAAACTAAAGATAAGTTTTTTTCTCCTTATTTTTTTAGTTATCGATTGTCTTTCTCTTTATATTTTAACTTTGTTTTAATTTTTGAAAATTTTGAAAGTATGTTTGATTTTATTCGAACATTGGAAAGAGATAAATTTGTGGTTTCTCACAAACCAAAAGACGAATCGACAAAGACGAAGAGGTTGCGTTCGGTGTAAATTACGTGTGTTTTCTCTTGTTCCTAAAAGGGTTAATTAGCGGTATGCTTATTCATACTTTTACTTATATGATTATATTTGATATTTTTCATATTATTATTTATGTCATTTTATTTGGTAAAAGTTAATATTTTTAACCGTGTTTTGAGTTTTACATAATATGCTTAAATGGCTTGGAAAGAGATGTGATATAAAGGGACTATGAGAAGCTATCTCGGTCATATGCTATGTCTCCATTGTCCACGAGAGAAAAATCAATATCGGTAAATTTTGGTTTTATTTTTATTCTTTATATTATTATTTTAAAGTGCGATAAATCATGATGATTTTGAATTTACAAGAAGATTATTATAAAGTCTATATTTGCTCGAAAGCAATATTTCTTCTTCGTTGAAAAACTTGACCATAGACTTCTCCCAATTTCAAGTTACGAAAATTCTTGTTGATCCAAAAAGTTTTATGGGAGGCATTCCTTGAAGTGAATGCAAAGCATGATGTTTATTCCATGCGATTATCAATGATGGGGCATTCCCTGAAGTGAATGCAAGCATGATGTTTATTCCATGCAATTATCAATGATGGGGCATTCCCTGAAGTGAATGCAAGCATGATGTTTATTCCATGCAATTATTGGATCTGTTTCATTCCCTGAAGTGAATGCAAACATGGTAAATCATTATTCAATTAGAGACATAATTTCGATATAATCCAAGTATAATTGGCTGGACATCCCGTTCTGCGAGGCTACTGGTCTCAAAGGAGGTTTTTAAAGGACCTTGTGGACAGGTTTAACAATGCCGCGTACGAGGATTAAATCTTTTTTCTCTGTGATAAGAATATGTGAAAAAGGTTTTAAAGGCCCACTGGCTCTACTCCATTCCCTGAAGTGAATGTGAGATTATATTATGAAAGGAATAAAAAATCACATTAAAAGTTGTAGTCGTGGTCGAGGCTATGAATATACACATGAAAAATATAGTCATTTTAAGAATACTTCTACCCGCTGGTAGCGAAGTTATAAGGATGACAAGAGTGATAAAGATCATTCTAAGGAAGTGAAATCCTTTTACCAATGTCATGTTATAAACCATTGGTTTCGTACTTGTCAAACGCCAAAGTATTATGGACTTTATCCATAATCATGAATGATAAATGAAATAAAATATAAACAAAATTTGTTTATGGCGAAAATAATTATGGCGTTATTGGTCCAACTCAATTGGATATTGTTAATTTTCTCATAACCCTTGAAGGGAATAATTTACCATTTATTTTATTTTCCTTATAACCTCTAACAGGAATAATTATTTTTTTATTTATTTTATTTTTTTAATGTTAATTCGTTTTATTTATTATTTATTTATGTTAGTTTGTTTTATCTTTATTTATTTCACATATTATTTATTTACGTTTTATGTTAATTTATTATTTGAAGAATATGATTACTTCCGGAATAAAATATACAATGAATTGTGGCTATATATGCCTAGAATTGTGGCTATTTATGCCTAGCAGATAATGCAAGTACTCATATTGTACTTAAGCATAAGAAATATTTTTCCCATTTAAATGCAAGGGGAAATATGAGTAGTATTTCTCAAAGTACTAAAATATCAATACTCCGGAAGAGCACTTGAAAGTTTATCTCTGATAGATAATCAACTTGATATGATGTGCTATATTTTATATTTTTCATTCCTCGAAGTGAATGGTACAAAGTACATATTTTCATTACCCGAAGTAAATGAAACAAAGCACATTCTGAAAGGTGCACAATTATGCATTTCTCGATTAAAATGCAAGGGAATAATGTGAGTACTATATCCGGAAGTACTAATATCACAAAAGGCTCTGGTTGAGCAAATATGTTATTGTCAAATGGAACTTTATTCCATATTCACAGTGCGTTATACTCGTCAAAGTCATAAAGAGAGCAATATGAGTTCGCAAACTATCCCTTTGGGAATTATAGATAACATATGTTATCAATTGGCATTTGAAATAAGCCAATATTGATATAAGTTTTGGTAGCCAAAAAGTCAGTTGAAAGCTCTAGAAGAGCTATATATTACTACCAAAAGATAATTTCAATTGAAAGCTCCGAAAGAGCTAAATATATTCCTATTTAAAGGAACAATTTTGATGGTCGTACTAGACATGTATGAGTGAGATTGAATTACATGTTATGGTAAACAAGGAGTTTACAAATTCAGAGATATATACACACATATATATAGTTGGCATGATCGGTTAGACCATCCTAATCAATGGTGCATAAATTATTGAGATTTACATGCACATGTATTAAAAGAACCTGCAGTTCTTGTGGTGCTTATTCTCAAAGGAATGGATTAAATTCCACTTATTAAAGAACGTGAAGTTCTTGTGTTGCTTAAAGGAATTGATTAAATTCCACTTACTAAAAGAACCTGAAGTTCTTGTGTTGTTTGTTCTCAAAGGATATAGATGATCCCACTTACCAAAAGAATTAGAACTTAAAGTTCTTGTATTGAAGTTGAGACTATATGTCTTGCATATCTGAACGAAATATGGGCCCATATATCCACAAATGAGGAAAGTTTTATATGATTTTAGTAGATGCATCTACATTGTTTTATCGACTTACAACCAGAAGTTTGTGAGATTGATTCTAAAAATATTCAGATTATGCAGTTAGACTATCCGTCTTGAAAAGCTAGTGAGTTTATATTTTAGGCTATATCAGTTGTTACAAAGCCTATTGATTATGAAAAATATAGTTTAGCAAAATTTCAATTGGATGCCTCCTATTTAATAGCTAAACTATGAGAACAAAAGATTTATTATTTATATGGTGTTTCCATATAGCAACACTTATACGCATCAAGCCAACGAGTTATAATAAACTCCCTGTTATGATTGGTTTTTGGTCAGAAACCATACATTTCCCATTTTATGATTTTTGAATGTGCGATATGAATTGCTCCACCACAACGCACAAAATGGGTAAATAAAAAGGGTTGAGAATATATATTGAGTACAAGTCTCCTTTTATGTTTAAATTCTTAAACATTAATTGGAGAATCATTTATGATATGATTTTTCTCAACATCGGGGGAGATAATAATCAGCTGGATAGAGGAAAATGAATTATCATTATCTAGATCCTCGTATATGAACTAGAAGTTCATAAGATAATTCATGTTATTACATGTCAACTGCCAGACATATTTACTGACCCAATGAGAGTAATTAAGTCTCATATACCAGCTGGAATGCTCTAAGTTTAAATTACATGTTAGAGCGAGAGAATGTAAATCATGCCTGAAGCATGATAGTTGAAATGGTTCCAATGATCAAAATTCTCGTAAATAGAAAGTAATATGAGATGGTCATATATTGGAGGCGGGTGCTCCTGAAGAGACCCAAAACATAACAAATAATAAAACTCTATAAGAGTTTCAGGTACCTGAAATAAAGATTGAAATCTTGAAGAGATCTCGATGAGTTATGTCAATACGAGAATGGAACCAGAAAATTGGAAAGTTGTCGACAACGATTTTACAAACAATTTCACATAAAATACTTCTATAGAAGTAAAGAAAGAAATCGAGGATCTTGTATAAAATCTATCCAGAAGTATAGATATTGAATTGGCCAATGTTGAAAGACGCTTTGAACTTCTAAAATAGAAGTATTTGGACCAGCAGTCCAAACACCTAAAGGTGTAATGCAAGTGAGGCACAAATAAGTAGTCGTAAATACGACTTGAACTATGATTTATGAAAAGTTTTAATTACTTCATGGTGGATGCAATTACTTTGGCAGTTTAGAAAATTTTACATGCGTCTAATTATTTGTGGATCCATATTTATCCTTGAAGGATCTAAAATGCTATAAGCATTTGGAAATTTCTGAGGAAATTTATTTAGACATGTCTCATGAATATTTTTGGCGCATTTGGTATAATCGCCTTAGTGAATACTAATTGAGAAAATACTATAAGAATGATCAGATTTTCTTATGTATTTTATAAAGGAGTTTGGATCAAGATCCATTATGATAATTTTAGAACTCCTAAAGAGCTTCAAATTGGAAACTCATGAAGTACTTTCAATACAAGTACTTGAATCTTGACATCAAGTTTATCTCGACCTGAAGATCGAGCATTTTTATATATTTCTTTTGTCTATGAATAGACATAAGCTGAAAGAATCTTAAAGAAGATTCAATATGAATAGAGCATATCTATTGAGTATCCCAATAGTTGTAAGATTGTTGGATGTGAATAAAGATAATTATATCTTTTCTTGGTCTTGAAGCACTATATATTAGTTGGTCAAGAAATATCTATGAATATACAAAGATCATTACATTTAGATCTTCAAACATTCGTTGATGCCTCCTCAAATGTCGTAGAAATAATTGTTATGCACGAGGCAAGCCAAAAAAATGTGTTTGGCTATGATTATTGACCCAACATATCCAAAAGATATGTGGATTTACTTTTACAAGATATGATAAAAGCTATCTTGTGTGAAGATAAAGCAAGATGTATATCTCAGTTTGAAAGTTGATACATCATGGAACATATTACTCCAAAGTTTCATCCCTCGCGATCTTTAGAAAAATGATATTCAAGATTAAATTATGAAGATTCAAAGATCTTCTGTGATGTTTTCATGAGGGGGAGTAAATACGCGTTGCACTCTTTTTCCCTTAACCGAGATTTTGTCCCAATGGGTTTTCCTGGTAAGGTTTTTAATGAGGCAACAAGTTATGCGTATCAAAGATGTGTGTACTCTTTTTCCTTCACTAAAGAATTTTTTTCCACTGGGTTTTTATCTTAGTAAGGTTTTAACGAGGCACATTATCTTCATAGACATCCAAGGGGGAGTGTTATGAATATTTATCTATGTGGATGTCTATCATGATTAGAACTTTATCAAAGGAGTTTGATTTATTTATTATTAGGAATATTATCTCTATGAATTAGAGTTTAATGTATTATGTACTTCTTATGCCTATAAATAGATGATTCATTGAAGGCATTGTATACAATTCTATATTTTGAGAATAATGCAAATCTCCCTCTTCCTCTCATCTCTTTGTTCTTCTTGTTCTTCTTTATTTTATTCACAACAATAAAATAACTATTAAATTTGATTTTTATTTTTAAGAGATAATTTTAATTATAATTTTAGTCCTTTAATTTTTTTAATTTTTTAAAAAAATTAATGGTGTTCGTCGTTAGTGGTGTTCATCAATGTTCATCGCCCGTTGTAGAATTTTTCATATCTATATTTTTTAAATCTAAGAGTTTTAAGTGTTTTTATTTGGATTTATATATTGATCGGACTCATATCGAATATGGATTTGGATCGGGTCATGGCAATGTTCATATTCGATCCACCTCCTATTAGGACTCGAACCTTTTTCAAATTTAAATTCGGACTTTTTTGATTGAATTTGAATCGAGTTATTTTCTTCAGATCAAATTGAATTTAAATTATATTTTCATCCCTACTTAAAATCGTTAAGGAAATTTGAACAAAAGTGGTGGGGGCACGACTCAATTATAATTGCAAAAAATACCAACATACACAACTTATACCAACAATCTTTCCCTTTGATATTTTTGTTTAGAGTAGATTATTTTCAATGCTACTAAACTATGAAATTGATTCTATTTAACTGCTAAATAATTTATTTTGTCAATTAGGCTGTTAAACTATCAAATTTATTTTAATCAAGCCACTAAACGATAATTATTAATTGAATTGATGATGGGATAGTTAAAAAAGGTTGTAAAATAGCATATGTAATCCTCATTACTTATGCATCATAACAATTTAATCCTAATTTCAATTGGAAATAATTTAATAAGGTCTTTTATCCTAAGTTTTTCATAGGACGTAAAATCATCACTCTAGGAGTGGGAATTGAAAAGTTTTCATAAAATTAATGTGAATGAATAATTTTTTTTAATTAATTACAAATTTAAAAATACACTAATTATAACACATACATTATTTAATTTTATTTAAAAAGAAATAAGGAGTAACTAAAAAGAAAAAGTTTGCAAATTGAATCTAGCTCAGTTGATATGTAATTGGTATAATATAAAGGAGGATGTCAGATCGAGCATATTTTAACACTTAGGACCTATTTGGTAAATACCGATTGAGCCAAAATTAGAGGTTTGATAAGTTAAATCTGCTATTTAGATGTTTGGTGAATAGTGGATTAGAATAGCAGATTGGGGTGAAAACTTTTAATTTTGAAAAAAAAAAACTGCTTATAAAGCCTTTTGAAATTATAAGTTTTGACATAAGAGTTATAAAGATCTTTTTATCCTTAACAATTATTAAAAATCTCAAAATAACATAAATTTAACATTTTCTATTTTAATTCTTCACTCTTAGATATTTACATTGTGACATTTGTAAACTATACTTTTTGTTTTTTCCTTTTTATTCCCTCACATTTATATTTGTATTTAATTTAATAATTAATTAAATTGTATTGAAAATAATTATATAAATAATAAATTAATGTATAGATCCTTAAAAAATGTTTAGTAATGTTATATTAAAAAATTATTTTTCATAATCTAATTAATATACAAAATATTGATAACTAGTAAACTATTCAAACAAGTATCGAATACAATCTTGTCCTTATATATTATTTTGCTTGTTTAAATAATCAAACAGCTATAAGCTATCAATTAATTTGACCAAACACTTTTTATACAATCAACTAATATAATCCTCTAGTCAAATCAGCTAATGTAATCTGCTATCAGCTAATGTATCCCGTCATTAGCTATCAGCTAATTGCCAAACAAAACTTTTATATCCTCTAATTTTACGAGTGAGGATTAAAAGATAACATAAATATTATATCAAATTATATTTTCATATAAAGAAAGAAAAAAGACACATAAAAATACAACACGAGACATAATAAGATAATAATGCGCCATCAATTAACCTTTAACGAAGAAATTAAGTAAGTGATGGAAAATTTAGAATTTTTAACACAAGAAATTTTTATATATACAAGTACATTAAACGGAACTCTAACTAAAAACTATCTTTAAACAAGTTGGAAGTGTGAATAAGGTTAAATGTAACCCCTTGTCCCGGTCCGGATGCTTGACCGGTCTGAGTGGGCTACACGGGGATAACCGAGGCGAAACTCGTTAAGGCTCTATTTCGGTTAACAACCTGAGAAAATTTTTTCATTTTATTATTATCGTGTCTAGATGCGTTAATATGTCATATATGAAACAACAACATCGGAAGCAACAGACGAGGCGAACAAACAAACAGCTAATCAAAAACAGCCCATTTTAACTTAAACTGCAGGCCGTATCGAAACGCCCAGAGGGTGTGTCGATACGCCTTGACTAGGTCAACTGGCCAAAGTCAACCCGAGGAGACCGTATCGAAACGCCCTCATCGGTCATTTTCTCGTGGTCAACACTATGAAGACCGTTTCAGAACGACTAGGACTGTTTCGATACCCTCAAATTCTCGTCAAAATCTCAGATTTCCAGTAGCAAAATTGTATCGAAACACCCCTCCCGCGTATCGAAACGCCTGGCCTGGAACAAGGGGACCGTATCAAAACGGGACCAACCGTTTCGATACGCCTGCTGCGAGTAGACTGGTTTTAGCTGGTTTATGGCACAAAGCTGCCCCAAAACACCAACTAAGACCTCCAACAACCAAACATGTATAACTCTAGATGCAAGGCACCCTATACAAACATGCTTAACACACAACATACTTATAAAGCCATACATTGAAGGGAATCATCAATTAAACATAAGAGCATACATAGCATTTAAAGGATTTCATGCCTTAGACAAAAACATACACTTAAGCATTCATGAAAAGAGCACAAGACCAACATACAAGGCATAAGCAAGCCTTAAACAAAACATCCACATATCAAGGAGTCTAAACATGCTCCTAACACATAACAACAACATAAATCCAAAACTCAAATCCCATTGCTTGTCTATTACATCCATAACTTAAATAGTTCATACTTGAGGATAGCAAAAGCTCAACTAGCGCACTTGGAGGCCCTCTTCTTGCACTAGCAACCCACGAACTACGGATCTGCATTGTCGAATAAAAGAGAGCGTAAGCATAAAGCTTAGTGATGGTAAGCTCATAAAACAAACCTCGACAATGCAGGGTCCAAGCACGAGCACACAACTAAGGTAAAATGCATGATCTTACCTTCGAACCACAAGAGTCAAAATAATAATGATGCGTGAACACAATTATCAACATCATGCCATGCTCAACAACTCATAAGCTCAACACATGAAAATACATATATCAATGTATTAGCAAACACATTCCACAATCCGTATTGGCACCTAACTATGACCTAAATACACGGATAACCGTTGGAACTCACATTCAACAACTATTACCATACAGTGGGATTACACTCATCACTGTTTCACGCGGAGGGGATTCCACTCATCCTCACGCCTCGTCGATGGGATTCCACTCATCACCGACTAACACATATAAGAAGATTTTCGGCCGAACCCGTACTCCATCTTGATGACTACCATCACCAAGACCACGCACGCATTTTGACTCTTGTGTGCACACTAAACATCCTAATGATCGATCATTGTACCCAAACATACTAGTGCCAATACTAACACAATTCATAACCTTTCACAACACCATTTCATATCAACTTCCGTGCTTAGCGCGTACTCACCATGACTTACCATCATGCACAAACCACATTCCAAACCACATGCATATAGCAATGCATCAATATCATGCCTCAACACACATGTATAACACAATATACATAACCACCATAATTACAATTAAACATGAGGCATACTCAATATTTAAAGTTCAACCAAAGTCTTTAACTAAAACTTGGGATTAGACTACCAATCTAATCCCAACTCTAGGTGGGTTTACCAAGCCCAACCTAGGCTCACATGCTTGAACCAACCTTTGAAAATCAATTTAAAACGTAGAACCACTCATCGACTATTCCAAGCTCAATAACACTAGCCGATCAAGCTCCCAATGGTTCCAGATTCGTTCCCGAGGCTTCACCAACACAATTCTTTGCTTCTAACCGTCCCAACACAAACAAAACAACTACAAATCAATCCACAAATCAATGTAGCAACCCGGAATACAAACCAAGCACAAAACACATGATTTCAAGCTAAAGACAACCCCAAAATCCTCATTCCCGAGCAGCCCTAAAGCACATCCAAAAACCATTGATTCAAACACCATTAACACTTCTAAAAGCTTTCAAAACAACCCATTAACTAACAACCAATCATCAGCCATCAAATTTCCACACAAAACAGCCCCTAAACTCACCTTTAAACCCTTTTAAAACCTCCTTAAAACTTAATTTCGGGAATCAATGTAAAACCTTGTAAAAATTACATATGTTGGACCTTTTAGGTAGCAAACAACTTATATAACATCAACAAATCAAAATCTTAAGTTAAAGTTGATAAAGATGACATTTTTAATCTAAAATCCTAAAATTTCAAAATGTAAAAATCATGAGCTTTTATGAAAATAAAGGTATGAACTTGTAGAGAATGATGAGAACAAATCAAAAATGGGTTTACCTTTGAAAAACCTCCAAAATTAAGAAAGAAGGGTGGTTGAATAGTGAACACAATGGTGAATGAGTTTTTGTCGTGAAAGTGAAAGAGAAGGGGGGGAGAAGATGAGTTAAATGGGTATTTTTAATGTTTGTTTAAAATTAAAAGGTCAAAGACCATTATACTCTTAATGAAATAAGGCATCTACAAAAGAGGTATATCCATGGTCATTTGGGCTTGTTTTGAAATAAGTCCAACATAATTTATTTGTTATGAAAACACGATACCTAAAATATTATTTTATTATTTTAATTTACCCAACCCCAAACTCGGGTGTTACATTAAATGTATGCCACCAAAATTATTTTGAGAATATATATATTCATTTAACAAAATTCAATTAAAAGGAAACAGTAGTTTCTGAATTAATAATTTATTAAAATTAATTCCGCATTACCATTACAAGAAATATTTTACTTTTAAAGATTACATATTTTTTTAAAAAATAAAACCTTTATCTTTTTTATTTCTCATATTTATTTTAAGTTTTGATACATGATTCACGTTAATAGACCAGCAACTCAAATACTAATAATTATGAAAAACTTTTTTAGAATAATTACGAGTGCAATAAAGCTTCATTAATTCAAAGAAAACACTGACGGAAATATTAAAATCTGTTTACTAAATAACCCCCAAGAAAACAAATTCCTTGTGGGGAAAGTTTCCCATTATTTTCCTACTTGGACAAGGCTTCGCACATCTCTTTATAAATAAACCTTTACATCTTTCGCACAAAGTTGAATTGAGAGTGGTTTTCGTTGTTTGTTTTATAGAATTTTCGATTAGGTTTTAGGGTTTAAGAGTTAAACCTATTCATTAATTCTTCGGTGCTCGGCCTGCTTCAACAATGGTGGACAACGACAAGCCCTCCATTGTTTGGGATTTCATGGAAAAAGAGAAAAACTCAGATTCTGAAGACAGCAACGTTTCATTGGAGTTGTCTCTTTCACCGTTTTCAACAACATCAACCGACAAGAAAAAAGAACTTCGTTGCAAGAAATTTGAACATCCGATGTTGTATAGGAGCAGCGCAGCTTTTCCGTCGGATTCGAGCAATATCGGTACAGATGCCGACGTTCCGTTAGAACTATCTCTTTTTGATGATCAATATACAAGAGAATTGGATGAACGTAATATGCTTTGCATGGTGAAGAGTAGCGGAGATTTTCCATTGGATCCGAACAATACCCATACGAATGTTGATGTTCCGACAGAATTGCCTCTTTTCGTTGATTATATGTCCGCCGAAACTACTACTACAAGAGCATTAGATGCACGTGATATGTTGTGCATGGAGAAGAAGAGCAGTGGGGCTTTATCGACGGAGCCGACCGAGACCGAGACCGATGCCGATCTTTGGTTAGAATTGTCTCTATCGGTGAATAAACCTCTGGGGCCTGAAGGAAGTGAAGGTAGCAATGGTCTGAAACCGAAGGATGGTATTCCGTCCGACAAGAAGAGACAAACAATGGAGGAGAACCGGGAACTTTCGGCCAACAGCAAGAGAAACAGGGTTGAACTTTCTTTGTCTTAATCAGTTGTAAGCTCTTTGCATGAACTTTCTTTGTCTATTATTAGAACATTAGGATGTTTAAGTTTAATATTTTTTTAATTACGTATATGTTTATGTATTTAAGCCGTATCTATTTTATTATATTTTAAACTCTTTCCCTCCATGATTAGAGATGTATAAAACCGGATTCTTTAACAGTTAGCAAATTATTTTTAGTTAAATTTGTGCTAATTAAGTAGCAACAATTAGTATGTAGCAGCAAAGAAGAGCAGTAGGCAGCGAGCAAGCTTAATCATTATACATAATATTTTAATGCATAAAATTTATAAATATTGTAAATAAATAGTTACTCGATTTCATCCAAAACTATGAATTGTAACTGAACTGAAATAATTTAAAAAATGAACCAAAACCGAATTTTCTGGTTCGGTTACCTGAATTTTCCGGTCAATTTCTCCATATTTTGAGTTCGGTTTCAGTTACGCGAATTGTTTTTTCCAGCGCTGTCCATGAGCGGTTAGTTAATTTACATGAAGAGCATCTAAGCAACTGGATTTTCTCCATTGTGGAGACTAAAATCCAGTTTCAAAAAAAAAAAAACCAAAAGAGAAATTCAGAACATATTAAAGAATTCATCAGTACTAACATGTATGTATACATGTAGTATTGGAATGATAGATATATTAGAACACTAACAAAGGCCACAAACCCTATCTTACAAGGTCAGAATCCGAAGACAACATCCGGTTTGTCGATAGACTACTCCTCCCTATTTGTCTTTTAGTTGGATCTAATCTGATGTTAGAATTAGAACTAGAATATGTATTAACTACAATGTTGAACATTCAGTGTTGCTCGTTATGCGAGTAGTTGGTTTTCAGTCTCTTAGCGGCAGTAATGAATTCCGAGATCACCTGTACATCGTTGAGCGGTGGCTGTATCGAAGAAAGGATGTTAGATTCAGACAAAGGGGGTTATATGTGGCGTGTTTATACATATTTACTCCCAAAGATAGAATTTACCTGTGACATAAAATGCTGCTGCACAGTGTTAAGCATTAGTTCCCTTGGTGAGCAAGCATTGATGCTACCCTACAAATCAAAACCAAACCCCTTGCATTAGATAAAGGTCAGTTTTTCGGTCGAAGAAAAATCATTGTGGTCGAAATTTATAGTGCCTACAAGTTTGAAGTGCCTGCAATATCTTCTCAAGGAGTCGGTGTCGAGTCTTGCCATGTTTACCTTCAGAATCAAGAAACACGAGATGCCAAAAAGGATTTGGTGCAAGGCGTGATACGAAAAAGGATTAGGTGCACACTGCAAGTGCAAAGTTTGATACTAACCGGTTGAGGTGCACGGATAATGGATTGAACATCTCTGTAACTGCTACGATTGGTTGCTTTCAAGGATGCAGATGGAACCCATGGTTTCGCATGTCGAACTCTCGGTTTAGCAGGCCTATGGAACTCAATGCTACTAGCTGTTCAAAGTGAAAAAAAGAAGAAAAAGGTTCAATCACGATGATGAAAGGTACATGAATAATTTTAGTTAAGAATGTTCTTGTTCTCACCAATGTCAGAGCCACTGCTCGAGTTATCAAAATCATGATCATCGTCTGCTTCATCCCCTGTAGGATGTTCCAGCACACTCAATGCATTCCTTTGCAGCTTTACTTCAACCCCATTCTTTAAAACCTTTCGAAACAAGCAGCAATGTAACTCGACACAAATCTTCAACAAACAAAACCGATTGAATAACACTTGTAGCTATAAAACGGTTCAACAACTAATACATCACAAGTTAAAGCTACAAATCATGCACGATCAAAAGTGTTCTAACGAATCCTACATCGGTCCAACCATGGATTTTAACTTTTCTTGGGTATCTAAATATTCGATCTTCGAAAAATATTTGAGCTTAAAGCAAGTAAAAGCAACTACTTACATAATCAAAGTCAGACATGAATGATTGATTACAATGAGTTTGGTGGCTAAAACCAATACAACTTTAAACATAGGCCTAAAAATCCAGGGGTTTATATTAGTTTCCATCGGAGAAATCTTGCCTTAATAAGTTAAAACAATATTAGGTAGTTAATTATAAACAACCAAACAAAAATCACATATGCATTGCAAATATATAATGGTTATGGAGAATACCAGCCAATGCCAACCGCCGAGGCCGACCGCCTTCTTGACGACGCCTTGCAAGCCAACCAATACGGACTTTGTTCTATTGTTTCCGGTGACGATAACTTTTGTGTGTCTTGGAAGAACCGAAAGCTCTTCGTCGCTGATTTCCTCCCGGAACGGCGACAGAATCCGAGAAGAACACAGTTCATGCTGCTGCTGTTTCTGCTGCAACATTTTAGTTCCCGAAGTTCAATTGTTAAAATTAAGCTAATTTGATACTCCCTGAATCAAATTCTCAGATTCTCAAAAGAGAAGTAGACTATGTAATTGCAAATCTATAACTCATCAGCTCGGTCACATTTAGTTGAGGTTTTTGCCTGTAAAAAAGAAGACAAGCTTTAAAGAAAGTACACAGAGAATCCCAGATTTTTATGAGCAGTAATTAATTTGAGAGAGAGAGAGAGAGACTCACTAACACGAATAGTTTGAGGGATGAGTTGAATGCCGAGTTTTGGCTATGGAGAATCCAATGACCGAATCACGGACTTTGATTGATTTCAATAAATGAAACCCAAAACTTAAAAAAGGAAGAAGAAGACGATATTATTTCATCATTAATTTTTTGCTGATATCAACTGAACAAACACAATTGAATTTAAAAAAAAAAACTAATTGTTAAGAAACTTGAAACGATCAAAGCTGAAGCCAAGTAAGAAAAAAAATAGTGTTTGGTTGATGATAAAGTTTGAACTGTAAAAAGAAATGGAATCACAAAAAAAAAGAAAATTGTTTGAAGGGAATAAAACCCATTTAACCATATAAGGTAAGCACAAGAAGTTTAGCTCCAGAACAAGAAATCAATAATGGCTACACAGTTGTATTACAAAAAGTCAAAACCCCCATTATTTTTAAAGAATGAAAACCGAGAGAAAGTTAAAGAGCTAAAGATTCTCTTTGCTGCATTTTCCAGGAAACTAGTTGAGAGAAAGAAAGAAAAACAAGTTGAAAAAGGTAAAAATATTGGCATCAAAAGAGCAGTCTTTGTCACTATAAATTTCTGCTCAAATTACAGAACACATTGATTGTGTTATAAAAGGAACCTTCCATCGAATAAAAGAGAATAAACCCAGAAAAATCTAGTGTACCTGCAAATGAGAAACGATTCAAACAAGGAAGAAAACAGAGTACGAGGAAATAAGGAGGTGTCGGGCCGGAAAATATTTGATTTCTGGGCAAGAAAATCAGGTCTTGTAATGGATCTGAATTCCGAAATGAATGTTGTTCTTATGAAACGAAGAATGGATAATGGAAAGAAACGGCTGTTTAATAGAGAGAGACTGGAAATGCACAACTTCGAGTGAAGTTTTTTTTCTCTTGGATAATATACCTTTTGGCCACCAAATTTCATAATTCATTCCATTTTGGCCACCGGACTTCACAATTTAATCCATTTTGGTACTGAACCATTTTTGTCCACATTAGTCCTTAACTTGAAAATTTCTCCAATTTAGTCCTTAGACTTTAATTCATAATCTTTAGGATGATATGTCACTATGATATTATATATAAATTTCATTTTAAATAATTATATACTTATGTTCACTTAAAATCCACAAAATTTAAAAATATGTATCTAGTCTACGAGTGTACGTGATTTATCTAGATTTAAAATCAAACATATATTTTATCTTATACTTGAATAAAATGATAAAAAAAAATTCGCTCGCTCCTTCCATTTTCTTTCGTAAGCCGATGATTGATACTCGGTTCTACTTCTATCTTTTTTGTTTGTTTGCTTGCTTGCTTTTTTAGAGATTAATCACATTTACCCCCCTTAATTTGTCCAAAATTGAAAAGTTAATGCAGAACCGAGATAAAATTATAAAATTCTAGAAGGTCGAAAGTTGAAAAACATTTTAAAAGAGTTTGAATTGAATAATTGTTTTTAGGAGGGGTAAAAGTACAAAATTGTACTTAACTAATGGGTCAGAAGGCCTAAATTAAATGTTTAATATTAGGGGAACTAGAATTGAAATTATCCTTTAATCAATAGGGGACAAAGCCTCTGTCTATCCTGATTCGTCGCTATGTGTATGTTTGTTTCTAACTTAATCTATAATTTTTTTTTATATTAGTCCTAAAACTTAGATTTTCAATATTTTATAACGTAATACTGTAAGATTATATCATACCATCATTTAAAAAAATTGAAATATATTTTAAAATTTTTAAGAGATGACATGGCATAACATCATTATATCGCATCATGAAACAGATAAAAAGCCAAAGCTAAGGACCAAGTTAGGGAAGTTTCCAAATTTTGGGTACTATGGACGCAAAAGCTTGAGGGATGAAATTGTAAAAACCAGCCAAATTGTGGGGGTAAAATGTGAGTTGTCATTTTTCTTCTTTTCAGCTGGGTTAGCGGCTAGGACCTGAGCGGAGCGGGGTGTAATTATTGAGTTTCCGTTTTAATTTATTTTGTCGTATTATTTTGGGGTGGGACCCATTCTATCTAGGTTAGACTGATAATATCTTGTGGGTCCCCAATGCCTCGTTTGTTGAGAAATTAGTTTTGCATGTATCAAATTTACGGGTATAATACCAAGTTTCGATCCGTATTTTTTTAATATTTTATCAATTTTTGGTTCGGTTTGATTTGTTTTAATTTTTTATTTTTACGTTAATTTTAGATTCTGAAATTTTATATCTTATTTTGAAGAAAAAAAATTATTTTATGACTTCTAAGTATTATTTATTAAAATTTTAATTATCTTCATAAACATTTTTTAAAATATTCAAATAAAAAATAATTAGTAATGTAATATAATATTTTTAATTTATTTTGATATTTTAAGTATAAATATTTACTTTTACATTATAAAAAATTAAATATAGATTAAATAAAAATAAAGTCGATTTCTTTGTAAAAAATCAATTTTATTTGAATCATATAATCATAATTTTTTTAATTTATAAATTATAAAGCATTTAAATACTACGATTGAAAATGCTTTCTAATTTTCCAAAAAATATTGCTCATCCTAAACAAAAATACCAACGTACAAAGTGTGAAAACTGAAATCTATATGAGTTGATTTTTCATCTTTCATTATTCGTTCCACTGTTCATATTTAAATTTCATAATCACCTCTCCTACCGGTGTCATTTTTAATACTATTTGAATCTGTGAAAATAATATCCAGTTTAGTATTGTTTTTGTAAAACACATTTTTTTACACATTAATAATTTTATTGATAAATAAAATAAAATCAGGATATAACTTAAAAGAGATTTTAGAACATTTAAAAAAATAATAAACAATAAAATAATAAAATTAGAAAGAAAAGATAAATGTTGCACTAGTCAAGTAGATACTTTCTCTTTGTACTAAAAAGAATTTCTATAACCTATTGTAGCAAGGGTCCATGAGGAGTTGTCGAAACACGAACTAGATAAAATCGTCAAAATTAGCAACCACTCTATTCTCAAAAAATGATGATTCACTATAGATTACATCGACAAACAACTTAAAAGGGATGAAATTCTACGTGACCACCGACAAACACGAATAAAAAAAAACAAGCACTGTGTGGGTCACTGTATGTAGAGCTAATGTTTTGATATAATAATTGAAAAATGTTTTGGACTAATTTGAAAAGAATTTAAAAATTGTTTTTAAGTCCAAACAACTTGAATTTATGTTTGAGGTATTTTGAAAGGTTTTTGGCAAAGATTTTTCATGTTTTTAATAGTCAAACTTGTGATTTCACGTTACCAGTATCGATACGGTTGTACCCGTACCGATACCTTTTTGCCCCAGTTTGGCCACTGTCAAAACCCGTATCGATACGAGGGTTTAGCGTATCGATACGGATCAGGGTCGTTTCGATACGCCAGGTAAGCGTACCGATCCCAGTTCAACCACCCCAACGGCTATTTCCCAACGGCCATTCAAATGTGGACCCGTACCGATACGCCTTCAAGCGTATCGATACGCCTCAGTTGGCAAAAGCTCAACGGCTAGTTCCTATGAAGCCCGTACCGATACAGTGTCACGTGTATCGATACGAATAGCTGCAGAACAGCATTTATGAAGGGAAATAAAGTCTTCAACGGCTCCAATTCATCCCCAACGACTAGTAACGGCTACAAACTCAATTGAGAGTATAAAAGGGACCTCCAAGCATCAAGAGAAGACTAATGCTCATATTGTCAAACATCAAATGATCAAAAAGTGTCTTAGTGCTTAATTTGTCAATTCTTGTATAGACAAACACTAGTGAGCCAAAATTGTCAAATTTGCTCAAGTGTTTTAGGTTTTGGGTGAGTGCTTAATTGTGAAAACAAACACCTATTAGAGGGTTTTAAGTTTGCTTTCTTTGTCTCTTTGTAAAGAGGGTTTTGATCAAGGCTTTGGGTAGAAGTTTGATCGGTTGTAAGGGTTTCCTCCTAATCCTAGAAAAGAGGACGAATCAATTAGTGGATTGATTGTGAAATCCTTAGTGGGGAGCTAAGGTAGTGGATGTAGGTGCTTGTTAGAAGGCCGAACCACTATAAATCATTGTGTCTTTTTACTTTCTAGCTTCCTCAACCCTTTCACCCAAAAATCCACCTCTCCACCACTTGGTTAGCTAATTTGGTTGATCGAATTGAGCCCCTAAAAACCCAACAATTGGTATCAGAGCTTGGCTCAATCGAAGGGGATTCACATCCTATTGAGAAGATTCGGCAAGCTCGATCACTATTTCATCAACTGGCTCAATGGCACAATCAATCGACAAACCGTCCTTCTTCGACGGAGACCACTATGCCCATTGGAAGACAAAGATGAAATTCTTCTTGAAGTCAAGAGATTACAAGCTATGGGACATAGTTGAAGATGGTCCGTTCGTGCCTCAAAGAAGTAAAGCGGAGTGAAGTGCCGACGATCGCAAGAAGATGGAGCTAAATTGCAAAGCCTTGCACATCTTGTTTTGTGCATTTGGCCCAACCATCTATGAGAAGATGTCTTCCTGTGAGAGTGCCAAGGAGGTATGGGACAAGCTTGAAGTCACATACGAGGGGACAAATGAAGTCAAGGAGACCAAGATTGGGCTCCTAACCTTAGAGTATGAGAACTTCAAAATGGATCCGGAAGAGAACATCGAGAAGACGTTTGATAGGTTCTCCACCATCACAAATGGTCTCAAAGGCTATGGAGAAGCCATCTCGGAGGAGAAGCTTGTTCGAAAGCTCATCTACTCACTTCCCGAGTCTTGGGACTCAAAGAGGACCGCCATCATCGAAGCCAAAAATTTGAAGACTCTGAAGCTTGATGAACTCATGGGGTCACTCCTTACTCATCAAATCATGAAGAAGAACAAGGAGGATGAGAAGAAGAAGGAAGAAATTAGAGCTATGGGAGAGAAGAAAATCAAAGGGCTTGACATCAATGCAAGTGCCATGGCTCTCAAATCCTCCACTTGCCATCATGTCTACTCAAGTGAAGAGGAGGATGAAGATGAAGAGATAGTTCATCTCTTCAAGAAGTGTGCCCCGTTCATGAAGAAAGCCTTGAGAGAGCTTGAACGAGAACCTAAAAGAAAGGAGAGGGCAAGCACTTCAAGCCATAAGAAGAAGGCACATTTGGCTACTTGGAGTAATGAGGACTCCACCGACGATGAACAAGCCAACCTTTGCCTTATGGCCATCGAAGAAGATTCAAGGGTAACTTCTAATTCATCTACTTCATGCTCTTATTCCTTAGATGAATTACAAGATGCCTATGATGATTTGGTTTTAGATTTTAAAAGCCACATTTTGAAAAACAATAAATTGATTTGAAAGTTAAAAATTCAAAATGATTTGCCTTCTAAAACCAAACTTGAACTTGAAGCAAAACTTGAAGAGTTTGAATTAAAATGTATTGATTTACAAAAATTGCTTCAAAAAGTTCAAGTAGAAAAAGATTTGATTTCCAAAGAGCTTGAAAAGAAAAACAATTTTGGAAAATCAAATTTTTATGTTAGACAATCTAGTGCCCCTAGATTTATTAAAGGAAAATGTTTTAGAAGTATTTGGGTCCCAAAAGGACTTAGTACTTCAATTAAAAAGGATGACATTGAAAAATGGATTCCTAAGGGGACTAAAATTTATGCAACTAACGTCTATGGATCCAAAGCAATTTGGATACCAAAAATTACTTGATTGTCTATTGTAGGTGTGATGGAGATGTTCAACAAGTCAAACATTGAGGGGGAGCTCCATACACACAAGGAAGAACACTTGAAGAAGGAAGGCTTCACATCCTCCCTTGGGTTCAAGTGTTGGTAAAATTTCTAGTTGTTTTGAATTAATTTGTCTTTTTTTTGTTTATTCAACTAGATGATCATATATGATGGACTAACACTTTTGATGATGCTTTGAGTAAGGGGGAGCAATTTTTAAACCAAATTCTTATTTGTGTCAAAATTTTTTACCTCTATTGTTATTTTGAACTTAATGTCTTAAATTCTTTTTGATATAACAAAAAGGGGAGAAATGGTATGGTTTGAAAAATTGAATTTTCAAATGAATAAGGGGAGCTTTATTTGATTTCATATTTTTAATCTCTTATTCACATTTTTAAAGTTTAAGGGGGAGAATCCCAAATAATTTTTCAAGTTAGTTTTATTATATCAAAAAGGGGGAGATTGTAGAACTAATGTTTTGATATAATAATTGAAAAATGTTTTGGACTAATTTGAAAAGAATTTAAAACTTGTTTTTAAGTCCAAACAACTTGAATTTATGTTTGAGGTATTTTGAAAGGTTTTTGGCAAAGATTTTTCATGTTTTTAATAGCCAAACTTGTGATTTCACGTTACCAGTATCGATACGGTTGTACCCGTACCGATACCTTTTTGCCCCAATTTGGCCACTGTCAAAACCCGTATCGATACGAGGGTTTAGCGTATCGATACGGATCGGGGTCGTTTCGATACGCCAGGTAAGCGTACCGATCCCAATTCAACCACCCCAATGGCTATTTCCCAACGGCCATTCAAATGTGGACTCGTACCGATACGCCCTCAAGCGTATCGATACGCCTCAGCTGGCAAAAGCTCAACGGCTAGTTCCTATGAAGCCCGTACCGATACGGTGTCACGTGTATCGATACAGATAGCTGCAGAACAACATTTATGAAGGGAAATAAAGTCTTCAACGGCTCAAATTCATCCCCAACGGTTAGTAACGACTACAAACTCAATTGGGAGTATAAAAGGGACCTCCAAGCATCAAGAGAAGACTAATGCTCATATTGTCAAACATCAAATGATCAAAAAGTGTCTTAGTGCTTAATTTGTCAATTCTTGTATAGACAAACACTAGTGAGCCAGAATTGTCAAATTTGCTCAAGTGTTTTAGGTTTTGGGTGAGTGCTTAATTGTGCAAACAAACACCTATTAGATGGTTTTAAGTTTGCTTTTTTTGTCTCTTTGTAAAGAGGGTTTTGATCAAGGCTTTGGGTAGAAGCTTGATCGGTTGTAAGGGTTTCCTCCTAATCCTAGAAAAGGGGACGAATCAATTAGTGGATTGATTGTGAAATCCTTAGTGGGGAGCTAAGGTAGTGGATGTAGGTGCTTGTTATAAGGCCGAACCACTATAAATCATTGTGTCTTTTTACTTTCTAGCTTCCTCAACCCTTTCACCCAAAAATCCACCTCTCCACCACTTGGTGAGCTAATTTGGTTGATCGAATCGAGCCCCTAAAAACTCAACACTGTATGAACACAAAAAATAATGCAAATGTAACTATAGAAATGTGCTACAAGGCAAAGAAAATGTGCCACAAATAAGGATATTCATTGTCGGATATCGGATCGGATTCGATCTTGTTCTTTTAGATATCTAGTTTTTCGGATCGACGATACAGTGATCCGTATTCGATTTGAAAAAATTAGATATCCAGGTATTCAGATCGGATATTTAGATATCCGGTTATCCGAAAATATAATTTGATTTAATTAATTTTTTTGAATTTGAAGGTCATATTTATGAAAATTTCAGAATTCGAATATAACAAACAACAAATTGCTAAATATAACAATATTCGCATCTATGAAAATTTAGATTTTTTTAATTTTCAGATATAACAAGCATCAAATTGTTAAATATAACACAATTATATTCATGAAATTTTGAATTTTAGGGTTTTTCAAAACTTGAAATATTGCAATCTGTATTCGATGCGGAAGATTTAAAATCGGGTCGGACATATGATCCGAAAATAAAAATAGAATCAGATATTCAAATTTTCGGATAGGATCATCGGATAATCGAATCGATCAGATATTTTAAACACCCATAGCTATAGAGGTAGAGAAAAAACGCAACAAAATATAAAAAAATAATAAATAAATAAAATATGAATCACTTACGTACAGCTACTATAAAGAGTGATGTGGCCGCCTATTAAACAAAGGAAAAATGAAAAAGCAAGCCGTTATGTTTGAAAGAAAATGAAAAAAGGGGCAGTTTTTTTTGTAAAACACATTTTGGGTTAGAAGTATTTTTAGAGCCATAATTTTTTACTTTTAGAACCATAAACAATGTTAAGTAAAAATTACGTTTAAAAACATTTTCAACCCCAAGTGTTTCTAAAGTTAAAATTATGTTTTTAGCAATCATTTATCATTCAACGGCTAACTATTTTAAAAATTACCATATAATTATATGTTTAATGATTTATTGAGCTAATTGTACCATATGTTCTGAAACTATAACATTTATTTTAAATTTGATCCCCAAACTTTCCAATATTTTAATTTATATACTGAATTATCGATCAATTCTAAATTAGTTCTCAAATTTTTAAGTGTTCCAATTTCATCATAAAATTACGAGCCTTATTCAAAAACGATCCCTAAACTTTCAATTGTTCCAATTTCATACTTAAACTACTAGTATATGCTAATCACGTTCACTGATAACAATACCATTAAAAAGTTGTTAATTGCCATGTAAATATTATATCAGGTCTCCCAAAGTCATTATTTAGAATGAATTGATATTTTCTTTGGTTTTATTCTTGTCTCTCACTTTGTTTATAATTCCCTATACAATTCAAAATTAAATTGTTATTTTATTTAAATTTAACATAAATGAGTATTTATGTCACATCATATTATTACATAATACATATTGATGTTTACATGACAACTAAGAATTTTTATAACAATTTTATTAATACGGGACATGATTAGCCCGTAAATTGTGATGAAATTAGAATAATTAAAAGTTTGAGGAGCAATTTATAATGATGTCATAATTTAGGATAAAATTAAAACATTTAAAAGTTTGAGATCAATTTAAAATCAAAGTCATTATTTAAAGGTAAAATTTGAATATTAAAAAAATTAGATACCAATTTAAAACGAAGATATGGCTAGGAGACATACGATTAAATTAACTCTAAATTACTTGTACATTTAAGAATCTTATATCTAAATTTTATTCTGCGTTGTTATAGAAAAAAAAATTAAATTTATATATTTTTCATAGGAAAATATCTTAAACACGTGTAATGATCACAACTCTCTCTCTTTCTTTTGATAACTTTATTATCTAGGGTAAATTACACAAATGGTCACTAAACTATATCAAAAAATATAAAATGGCCATCAAACTTTAAAAAAGTTACATAATGAACATTAAACTTTAGTTTTTGTTACAAAATGGTCAATAAGCCGTTAATTGTCGCTCATTAAATGACGTGATAGTTACGAAGTTTTGAATAATAATATATTTAATCATTCATATTTACACATTTAATCAATTTAGTCTTTATTTAACCCTCTTTCTTAATGTCTAAATTGATTGAATGTGTAAATATTGAGGATTAAATGTGTTGTTATACAAATTTTTGTAACTGTAATGTCACCCAATTAATAACAATTAACGACTCAGTGACCATTTTGTAACAAAAATTAAAGTTTAATACTCATTATATAATTTTTAAAAATTTAATGATTATTTTATATTTTTTGAAACAGTTTAGTGACCGCTAAGCTTTAATGGCACGAAGAAGGTTCGAGAAAATTTACATACTCCCATAATTTCACATATTGAATAGCAATTAATATAATAAAATATTAATAATGCGTTAAAAATTTGTAACACCCGAGTTTGGGGGTCGGGTGAAAATAAAATTAAAATAATGTTTCAATTTTCCCTTTTCGTTTTAAAAATTCATTTAATATGTTGGATCCAATTTTAAATTAGAACCCAAAATTTCATTGATTTTGGAATAGTGGAAGATGACCATCTCATTAATGGCAATCTTGTAAATATGTGGTCTTGTAAAACAAAAACCCCATTTATTAAAAGGCCCATTTTATCATCTTCTTCCCTTCTCTTCCATTTCTTTTTCACGACAAGTCTCCCCTCCCCTTCAAGTTCATTGTTCCATCACCCTTCTTGCTTGTTTTTGGAGGTTTCTCAAAGGTAAACTCGTTTTCATGTTATCCTCATCTCCCTCTTCCTTCCCATGTAGTTTATTTTCATTGAAGCTCACTATTTTGCATTTTGGAGTTTTATAATTTTGAATTAAAAATGTCATTTTTATTAGCTTTAACTTAAGTTTTCGGTTTGTTAATGTTAGATAAGATATTTACTATCAAAAAGGTCCAACATACTCGATTTTTACATGGTTTTATGTTGATTCCCGAAATTAGGTTTTAGGGAGGTTTTAGAGAGTTCAAATGTTGAGTTTTGGGGGTGTTTGATGTGGGAAATTGTTGGCTGATGGTTAGACTATGTTTGAGGGTTGTTTTGGAAGCCTTTGGGAGTGTTATAAGTGTTGAAACCAATGGTTTTAGGCTATGGTTGTGGGCTGCTCGAAAATGGCATTTTTGGGGGTTGTCTTTAGCTTGAAATCATGTGTATTGTGCTTGGTTTGTGTTCTGGGTTTGCTACATTAACTTGTGGACTGAATTGTGGTTATTTTGATTGTGTTAGGATGATTAGAAGCAAGGAATTGTGTTGGTGAAACCTTAGGATCGAATCCGAAACCGTTGGGAGCTTGATCGGCTAAAGTTGTTGAGCTTGGATTAGCCGGTGAGTGGTTAACGATTTCACCTTGGTTTAAATTGGTTTTCAAATGTTGGTTCATGCATGTGGACCTAGGTTGGGCTTTGTAAACCCACCTATAGTTGAGATTAGAGTGGTAGCCTAATCTCAAGCTTAGTATAGGAGGCATTTGGTTGAACTTCTAATTGCTTGATGTGCCTCTTGATTCATGTTAATTGTGATTAATGTGGTTATGTATGTTGTGATATATATGTGTGTTGAGGCATGATATATGATGCATTGTTAAATGCACGCGGTTATGGAATGTGGTTTGTGCATGATGGTAAATCATGGTGAGTACATGCTAAGCACGGAAATTGGTAAGAATTTGTGTTGTGAAAGGTTGTGGAATGTATTAGTATTGACACTAGTATGCTTGAGTATAATGATCGATCATTAGGATGTTTAGTGTGCACACGAGAGTCAAAATGCGCGCGTGGTCTTGGTGATGGTAGTCATCAAGATGGAGTACGGGTTCCCCCGAAAATCTTCATATATATGTTAGTCGTTGATGAGTGGAATCCCATCGACGGGGCGTGAGGATGAGTGGAATCCCCTCCGCGTGAAACGGTGATGAGTGTAATCCCACCGTAAGGTAAATGTGAGTTGTTGGATGTGAGTTCCAACGGTTATCCGCGTATTCGGGTCATAACTAGGTGCCAATACGAATTGTGGAATGTGTTGCTAATACGTTTGATATATGTGAATCAATATGTTGTGTTTATGGACTTGTTGAGCATGACATGATATTGATAATATGTTCATGCATCATCTATATTTGGCTCATGTGGTTCGAAGGTAAGAACTCATGCATTCTACCTCGGTTGTGTGCTCGTGCTTGGACCCTGCATTTTCGAGGTTTGTTTTATGAGCTTACCCTCACTAAGCTTCATGCTTACGCTCTCTTTTGTTTGACAATGCAGATCCGTAGTTCGTGGGTTGCTAGTGCAAGAGGAGGGCCTCCAAGTGTGCTAGTTGAGCTTTTGTTTATCAAGTATGGATTTTAAGTTATGGATGTAATAGGCAAGCAATGGGATTTGAGCTTTTGATTTATGTTGTTGCTATGTGTTAGGAGCATGTTTAGACTCCTATGTTTTGTGGATGTTTTGCTTAAGGCTTGCTCATGCCTTATATGTTGGCCTTGTGCCTTTTATGAATGCTCTTATGTATGCCCTTGTTTAAGGCATGAATCTTGAATGCTATGTATGCTCTTTTGTTAAGTTGATGATCCTTTTAATGAATGGCTTTTATAAGTATGTTGTGTATTAAGTATGCTGGTTATAGGGTGCCTTGCATCTGGAGTTAATGCATGTGGGTTGTTGGAGGTCTTGGTTGGTGTTTTGAGGCAGCCTTGTGCCATGAACCAGCTAGAATATGTCTGTTCGCAGCAGGTGTATCGAAACGGTTTGTCCCGTTTCGATACGACCTCTTGCTTCAGGCCAGTCGTTTCGATACGCGGGAGGAGCATTTCGATACCATTTTGCTACTGGAAATCTGAGATTTTGACGAGATATTGAGGGTATCGAAATGGTCCTAGGTGTTTCGAAACGGTCTTCGTAGCGTTGACAACGAGAAGTTGACCGATGAGAGCGTATGGATACGGCCCACCAACGTTTCGATACGGTCTCCTCGGGTTGACTTTGGCCAGTTGACCTAGTCAAGGCGTATCGATACACCCTCTAGTCGTTTTGATACGGCTTGCAGTTTAAATTAAAATGGGCTATTTTTTATCTGCTTTTTGGTTGTTCGCCTCGCTTGTTGCTTTCGATGTCATTGTTTCACATAGGACATGTTAATACATCTAGACAAGAGAATAATAAATGAAAAAGTTTTCTCGGGTTGTTAATCGGAGTGGAACCTTAACGGGTTTCGCCTCGGTTATCTCTGTGTAGCTCACTCGGATTGGTCGAGCGTCCGGATCGGGACGAGGGGTTACACTTGTTGGTATCAGAGCCTAAGGTTTCCGAGACCTTAGGCAGTTAAGTGAGGTAAGTTAAATTCTTGTTTTGCAATTGCACGGTGTTTGCTTGCCATGTGAGTATGTTTGCTTGTTTAACAAGTATGCTTTGATGTTTGCTTGTTTGATCGTGTATGTATGTTGTTTGAAGCACGTTGAGTAGAGTCTCATTGCTTCTATTACATCGGAAAAAGGATTTTTAAGTGAGGGAACATACTTGAGCCACTTGGACGCTTGCCCTTGCTAACCCTATTTTTGTGTGTTGTTGTTGTTGTAGTTGTTATCTGTAAGCGCTTATGTCGAGGCCTAAAGGTAGACCGAGGTTGGTTCGTCAGGAACCTCGTGTTGCGGCTCCTGTTAATGAGCCGGTGGTTGGAGTAGAGGCTCATGTGGAAGAGCCTGCTGTTGGAGTCGGAGCTCCTCCACCACCACCACCTCTTCAGCCTGAAGTGGGAGGCGAGGTTGGAGTTGAGGGAGCGAGACCTCAGGTTGGTCAGGGTGGCCAAGGTCCTGCGGGGATAGATATGGCTCTGCTAGTTCAAGCTATAGCGGGAGCGTTTCAGGCTGCAGTTGCCGGAGCTCAGGCTGCAGCTCAGCCGAGAGGTGATGATGCTAGCTTACCGTTAGAGAGGCTCCGTAGCCTAGGAGCTGATGAGTTCAGAGGATCTACACCGGAGAGGTTAGAGTTTTGGTTGGAGAAGACAGTCCGTATCTTAGCTCAGATGAGATGTGTTGGGGCTCGTAAGTTGGGCTGTGTAGTCTCGTTGCTTCAGGGTGATGCCTACACCTGGTGGGTCACCATTACTTCCGGTGTGCCTGAGGCTGAGATCAGTTGGAACTTCTTTGAGACTGCTTTCAGGAAGAGGTATTTGGGGCCGAGATATTTGGATGAGAAAAAGCGGGAGTTCATGGATCTTGTTTAGGGAGATGCATTAGTGACAGATTACGAGATTCGCTTTGTCCGATTAAGTCAATATGCTCCAGAGTTGGTTTCTACTGAGAGTGACCGTTGTGATCGGTTCAGATATGGGCTTCATGAGGAAGTCAAGAGGTACACCTTAGCTTCAGATTATTCTGATTTTGATGTCTTGGTCGCTAGGGCCAAGGACATCGAGCATAGCTTGGGGCTGACCAAGCGTTCGGGAGGATCCAGTTCAGGGAAGAGGCACAAAAACTTTGATCGTGGTGATACCAAGAGGCATCGGGGCGGTGGACATTAGTTTGACCATAAGCGTGGAGGTGACCACCATGGTAGAGGCCATCAGGGCCATAGAGCTTGAGGGCGGTTGCCCGAGTGTGCCCGTTGTGGGAGACAACATTCAGGAGAGTGTTGGGGTAACTTTCATGCTTGCTAGAACCGTGGATCGAGAGACCACTTCAGGAGAGAGTGTCCGCATTAGGCGGCACAAGCACCGGTTCAGGCACAGGCTCCTGCGAGAGCGATTGTTTATCAGAGAGGCCGTAGCGCGGTCGTGGTTACTTCCAGCCGAGGGCTGATGCACCTAGGATAGAGGCACCGAGGAATCTTTCTCATGTTGTGGCAGTACAGCCAGAGGCCGGTGGACCAACTAGAGTCTACGCATAGAGAGAGGTAGGGAATGCCACAGATGTGATAGCATGTAATTTTGAGTTACAATCCATGTCTTTGCTTTCCTTAGTTAATTCGGGTTCCACGCATTCTTACATTTTTAGTGAGCATGCAAAGAAGTTAGACATACCTGTTGAGATTTTAGATGTAGGGATGCATGTGACTAGTTTCTTTGGTGAGACAGTTGTAGTTAGGCGAATGTAAAGGAGGTGTCCGTTAAAGATTCAGGGTCATGTGTTTCCTGTTGATACGATGGAGCTTCCGTTCTATGGTTTTGATATTATTTTAGGTATGGACTGGCTAGTTGAGCACAAAGCTAGTGTGGATTTTGAGACAAAGAGAATTTCATTGAAGCTTTCCGATGACTACGAGGTAGTGGTTGTAGGCGAGAACGTTAAGTTCTTATCAAATGTTGTGTCAGCTTTAGAGGCTCATAAGTTGATGGATTCTGGTTGTGGGGCTTATTTAGCGTATGTGATGAATCCGAATATTAGCAAGGTTAGACCGAAAGACATCAGAACAGTTTGTGATTATCTGGATGTGTTTCCAAAAGAGTTACTAGGTTTGCCTCATGACAGAGATGTAGAGTTTGTGATTGAGACTGTTTTAGGGTCTACTCCAGTTTCTATTGCTCTGTATCATATAGTTCCAAAAGAGTTGAAAGAATTGAAGAGTCAACTTCAGGAGTTGTTAGACCAAGGTTTTATTAGGCCTAGTAGTTCGCCTTGGGGTGCTCCCGTGTTGTTTGTGAAGAAGAAGGATGGCAATATGAGAATGTGTATTGACTACAGGCAGTTGAACTAGTTGACAATAAAGAACAAGTATCCGTTGCCTCGTATAGATGACTTGTTTGATCAGTTGAGGGGTGCCTCAGTGTTTTCGAAGATAGATTTGAGATCAGGGTACTATCAATTGAAGGTAAAAGAGTGTGATGTTTCGAAGACAGCTTTTAGGACTAGATAAGGTCACTATGAGTTCCTTGTGATACCGTTTGGGCTCACGAATGCACCAACAACTTTCATGGATATGATGAACAGAGTTTTCAGAGACTATCTAGACCGATTTGTAGTTGTTTTCATAGATGACATCCTTGTGTACTCAAGATCAGAAGAAGAGTATGATGAGCACTTGAGACTTGTTTTGCAGAGGTTGATGAGTAATCAGTTGTATACGAAGTTGAGCAAATGTGAGTTCTGGATTCGAGATGTTGTGTTTCTTGGCCATGTTGTGTCAGTTGAAGGTATCCGTGTTGATCCGACGAAGATTGAGGCTATTGTTGAGTGGAAACAACCTAAGTCAGTGACTGAGATTAGGAGTTTACTAGGATTAACCGGTTACTATAGGAGGTTCGTTGATGGTTTCTCTAGAGTAGCTGCTCTGTTGACTAAATTGTTGCAAAAAGGAGTTAAGTTTGAGTGGTCAGGTGCGAGACAAAAGGCTTTTGAGAAATTAAAAGAAGCTTTGACGAATGCTCCAGTGTTAGTACAACCAGTTTCAGGGGAAGAGTTCGTGATCTATAGTGATGCTTCCTACGTAGGTTTAGGTTGTGTTCTGATGCAAGAGAGGAGAGTTGTTGTTTATGCTTCGAGACAATTGAAGGTGCACGAGAAGAACTACCCTATGCACGATATTGAGTTAGCAGCAGTTGTGTTTGCGTTGAAGATTTGGCGTCACTACTTGTATGGTGAGAAGTGCACGGTTTACACTGATCATAAGAGCTTGAAGTATTTGATGACTCGGAGAGAGTTGAACTTGAGACAGAGAAGATGGCTTGAATTGTTGAAAGACTATGATTTGACTATTGAGTACCATCCAGGTAAGGCAAAAGTAGTGGCCGATGCGTTGAGCAGAAAATTTGCAGTTGAGTTGCGAGCTATGTTTGTTAGACTGAGTGTATCAGGAGATGGTGGTTTGATTACCGAGTTGCAAGTGAAACCTTCTTTGATTCAGATGATTAGAGAGAAACAGTTACAAGACGTGTCTTTAGTTTCTCATGTTCAGGACATAGCCGAAGGTAGACCGACCGAGTATAGTTTCAGTGGTGAGAATGTGTTGTGTTTCAGAGACAGAGTTGTAGTACCTGAAGATGAAGAGTTGAGACATACGATTCTGAGCGAAGCACATTCGAGTCTTTTTTCTATGCATCCGGTCAGTACTAAGATGTACCGTGATTTGAAGAATGATTATTTCTGGTTTGGGTTGAAGAAGGATGTAGCTGAGTATGTGAGTCGTTGCATGGTTTGTTAGAGAGTAAAGGCAAAACATTAGGTTCCTTCAGGTTTGTTACAGCCTTTGAAGATTCCGGAATGGAAATGGGAGAGAATAACTATGGACTTTGTGTTAGGGTTGCCGTTGTCTCTTTCGAAGAAAAATTCTGTTTGGGTGATAGTTGATAGATTCACTAAGTGTGCACATTTCTTAGCAGTGAACACTACAGATTCTTCAGACAAGTTGGCGAGTTTGTACATTCGCGAGATTGTGAGGCTTCATGGAGTTCCGAAGTCTATTGTATCAGACAGAGATCCGAGATTCACAGCGAGGTTCTGGAGTTGTTTGCATAGTGCTCTAGGTAGCCGTTTGCATTTCAGTACTTCGTATCATCCACAGTCATATGGACAGTCAGAGCGAGTGATACAGATTTTAGAGGATATGCTTCGTTGTTGTGTGATTGATTTCCAGGGTTCTTGGGAGAAGCATTTACCCTTAGTCGAGTTTGCTTACAACAAGAGTTACCAGGCTAGTATACAGATGACTCCTTATGAGGCTTTGTATGGTAGACGATGTGGGACTCCGATCTGTTGGGCTGAAACGGGTCAAAGATTGTTACCTATGCCAGATTTGCTTAAGGGAACTACTGAAAAAGTGAAGTTGATTTGTGACCGTTTGAAAGCAGCTTCCGATCGTCAGAAATCTTACGCAGACTTGAAGAGAAAAGAGATTGAGTTTTCAGTGGGTGAGAAAGTGTTTCTGAAAGTATCTCTGTGGAAGAAGGTAATGAGATTTGGCCGGAAAGGCAAGTTGAGTCCGAGGTTTATCGGTCCGTATGAGATAGTTGAGCGGATTGGGCCAGTAGATTACCATTTGAGATTGCCTTCAGAGTTAGAGAAGATCCACGATGTGTTTCATGTGTCGATGCTTAGGAGATATAGATCAGATTCGTCTCATGTTATGCTCGTTGAAGAGATAGAGTTGAATCCGGATTTGTCTTACAATGAAGAACCAGTTGAGATACTTGCTTCGGATAGCAAGGTGTTGCATGGCAAGACCATAGAGTTGGTCAAGGTGTTGTGGAGACATAGAGGTGCGGAAGAGGCTACGTGGGAGAGGAAAGCTGATATGCTTGAGCAGTTTCCGTACTTTTTTCCGTCAGGTAATTTCGGGGACGAAATTCCTTAAGTGGGGGAGAGTTGTAACACCCGAGTTTGGGGGTCGGGTGAAAATAATATTAAAATAAAGTTTCGAGTTTTCTCTTTTCGTTTTAAAAATTCATTTAATATGTTGGATCCAATTTTAAATTAAAACCCAAAATTTCATTGATTTTGGAATAGTGGAAGATGGCCATCTCATTAATGGCAATCTTGTAAATATGTGGTCTTGTTAAACAAAAACCCCATTTATTTAAAAGACCCATTTTATCATCTTCTTCCCTTCTCTTCCATTTCTTTTTCACGACAAGTCTCCCCTCCCCTTCAAGTTCATTGTTCCATCACCCTTCTTGCTTGTTTTTAGAGGTTTTTCAAAGGTAAACTCATTTTCATGTTACCCTCATCTTCCTCTTCCTTCCCATGTAATTTATTTTCATTGAAGCTCACTATTTTGCATTTTGGAGTTTTGGAATTTTGAATTAAAAATGTCATCTTTATTAGCTTTAACTTAAGTTTTCGATTTGTTAATGTTAGATAATATGTTTACTATAAAAAAGGTCCAACATACTCGATTTTTACATGGTTTTATGTTGATTCTCGAAATTGGGTTTTATGGAGGTTTTAGAGAGTTCAAATGCTGAGTTTTGTGGGTGTTTGATGTGGGAAATTGTTGGCTGATGGTTAGACTATGTTTGAGGGTTGTTTTGGAAGCCTTTGGGAGTGTTATAAGTGTTGAAATAAATGGTTTTAGGCTATGGTTGTGGGCTGCTCGAAAATGGCATTTTTGGGGTTGTTTTTAGCTTGAAATCATATGTATTGTGCTTGGTTTGTGTTCTGGGTTTGCTACATTGACTTGTGGGCTGAATTGTGGTTATTTTGATTGGGTTGGGATGATTAGAAGCAAGAAATTGTGTTGGTGAAGTCTCGGGATCGAATCCGGAACCGTTGGGAGCTTGATCGACTAGAGTTGTTGAGCTTGGATTAGTCGGTGAGTGGTTAACGATTTCACCTTGGTTTAAATTGGTTTTCAAATGTTGGTTCAAGCATGTGGACCTAGTTTGGGCTTGGTAAACCCACCTAGAGTTGAGATTAGAGTGGTAGCCTAATCTCAAGCTTAGTATAGGAGGCCTTTGGCTGAATTGCTTGCTATGCCTCTTGATTCATGTTAATTGTGATTAATGTGGTTATGTATGTTGTGATATACATGTGTGTTGAGGCATGATATATGATGCATTGTTAAATGCATGCGGTTATGGAATGTGGTTTGTGCATGATGGTAACACCATGGTGAGTACGTGCTAAGCACGGAAATTGGTAAGAATTTGTGTTGTGAAAGGTTGTGGAATGAATTGGTATTGGCACTAGTATGCTTGGGTACAATGATCGATCATTAGGATGTTTAGTGTGCACACGAGAGTCAAAATGCACGCGTGGTCTTGGTGATGGTAGTCATCAAGATGGAGTACGGGTTCGCCCGGAAATCTTCATATATATATTAGTCGGTGATGAGTGGAATCCCATCGACGGGGCATGAGGATGAGTGGAATCCCCTCCACGTGAAACAGTGATGAGTGTAATCCCACCATAAGATAAATGTGAGTTGTTGGATGTGAGTTCCAACGGTTATCCGCGTATTCGGGTCATAGCTAGGTGCCAATACAGATTGTGGAATGTGTTGCTAATACGTTTGATATATGTGGATCTATATGTTGTGTTTATAGACTTGTTGAACATGACATGGTATTGATAATATGTTCATGCATCATCTATATTTGGCTCATGTGGTTCGAAGGTAAGAACTCGTGCATTCTACCTTGGTTGTGTACTCGTGCTTGGACCCTACATTGTCGAGGTTTGTTTTATGAGCTTACCCTCACTAAGCTTCATGCTTACGCTCTCTTTTGTTCGACAATACAGATCTGTAGTTCGTGGGTTGCTAGTGCAAGAGGAGGGCCTCCAAGTGTGCTAGTTGAGCTTTTATTTATCAAGTATGAATTTTAAGTTATGGATGTAATAGGCAAGCAATAAGATTTGAGCTTTTGATTTATGTTGTTGCTATGCGTTAGGAGCATGTTTAGACTTTTATGTTTTGTGGATGTTTTACTTAAGGCTTGCTCATGCCTTGTATGTTGGCTTGTGCCTTTTATGTATGCTCTTATGTATGCCCTTGTTTAAGGCATGAATCTTGAATGCTATGTATGCTCTTTTGTTGAGTTGATGATCCTTTTAATGAATGGCTTTTATAAGTATGTTGTGTGTTAAGTATGTTGGTTATAGGGTGCCTTGCATCTAGAGTTAATGCATGTGGGTTGTTGGAGGTCTAAGTTGGTGTTTTGAGGCAACCTTGTGTCGTAAACCAGCTAGAACATGTCTGTTCGCAGCAGGTGTATCGAAACGGTTGGTCCCGTTTTGATACGGCCTCTTGGTTCAGGCCAGTCGTTTCGATACGCGGGAGGGGCATTTCGATACCATTTTGCTATTGGAAATCTAAGATTTTGACGAGAAATTGAGGGTATCAGAACGGTCTTAGGTGTTTCGAAATGGTCTTCGTAGCGTTGACCACAAGAAGTTGACCGATGAGGGCGTATCCATACGGCCCACCAGCGTTTCGATACGGTCTCCTCGGGTTGACTTTGTCCAGTTGACCTAGTCAAGGCGTATCGATACGACCTTTAGTTTAAATTAAAATGGGTTGTTTTTTATCTACTTTTTGGTTGTTCGCCTCGCTTGTTGCTTCCGCTGCCGTTGCTTCATATAGGACATGTTAATGCATCTAGACAAGATAATAATAAATTAAAAAGTTTTCTCGGGTTGTTAACCAGAGTGAAGCCTTAACGGGTTTCGCCTCAGTTATCCCCGTGTAGCCCACTCGGACTGGTCGAGCGTCTGGACCGGGACGAGGGGTTACAAAATTAATTATTTTTTTATTTTAAAATATTTTAAACTGATATATTATATATGTGATAATATTAATACATTTAAATATATTTTTTACTTTACAATTATATTGAATATTTTATATATGCAAAAATGCATTATCATATTCAATTATAATTTTTGTGACTGTAAATCAATTGTATGAGTTTAAATTTCTGTATAAAAATATATAATATATTTTTATTTTATTTTGAAGGTCCATTAATTGATCTAGTGACTAAGAATATTTATATTAATTTATTTTGTATGAGTTTAAATTCTGATATAATTATGTTCAAAAAAATCCTGATATAAAAATATAATACTTTTTATTTTTAATAAAAAATCATTTTATTTTTAAAACTTTATTCTTTTAATCTAAATTCATCTTTGAATCTGTATTATTATTGTTATTGTTGTATATAAAAACATTTTAAATATTTTTTTTGAAAGTCAAGGTGATTACAAGTAGTATTGTTCTGAATATACTCATGCTGTAATTACTGGTGCTCGAACCCGTGAGCTCTAAGAATAATAATTTTTCTACCAACAAGGGTTGGGTGCATTGGTAAGGTATATTGCACTCCCAAGGAGAGGACGTGAGTTCAAACCATGGACCGTAAGACGGGCAAGTTGGTTCATGTAAAAACCTTTTAAATATTAAAAAAATATTTAGATCTTTAAAGCATTTTCATTGGTTCATTGGATTAGCTCACCAAACGTCTTATCTTTGAGAACTGTTTATGAGATGTCCAACTATTTTCCAACGGCTAAGATTCACCCGATTATCTCTAATATATGATTTTTTTAATAAAAAATATCTCATATACTGGCGGTGAAAATAAAAAATTTCCACAAATACCTTAATTTTAGAGTTAATGGACTCAATTTTAGGGGGTTTAAGTGTATAAATTTAAAATTCAGGGTCCATGGTTAGAATTTAATGTTTAAGGTTAGGGATTTAGGTTTTAACCTCCAAACCCTAAATTTCAACCCTAAAACTTAAATTATAACCACACTTCCTAAATTCAAAAATCATACACTTAAACCCTATAAAAACTAGACCCTACATAAAATCTCTAAACTCTAAAACTAAAACACTTATAAAATTTTGTTTCTACGAGCACATGTGCATAGAATAATTACCTTTTTATTAGCTAAATTGAATTTGTAAATCAACTAAAAAAGTTCTATTTCGTAGATTAATTTAAATTTAAATGAAATAATATTATATTAGGATATATAAAAATAAATTAAAAAATTAAATCATAACCAACAAGGGTTGGGTACATTGCTAAGACACATTGCATTCCCAAGGAAAGGACATGAGTTAAAGCCTTGGAGACGACATTGTTAGGAAGGGCAACCATACACCCCGAACATAAATCGTATGACGAACATGCATTTTACCAAAATAAATAAATCATAAGTAAACTTGTAAAGATTTGAATCTAAATCTTTTAAAATTCCAAATGATCTAAGAGTTGGATATCCTTAAAAACAAACATAAATACTTTTGTAATTCAAAGTTAAAATTAGATACTATAAGATTTCACATTATGCATCCGTATAATTAATGTCAAATATATGAATCTCAATTATTCTATGCTCCAAATAAACAACGACTAATAATTTAAGGGAAAACTATACCACTGGTCACCAAATAAATTGAAGATATTTATTTGGACCACTGAACTATAAAAATCGTCAATCAGACTACCGAACTTATAAAATCAATCTATTTTGATCACCGCCGTTAAAAACCTAACGATAGAGTGACAAAACTGTCACGTGGCAATTGACGGAAAAATTTAAAAATTACACATTTAGTCCCTGCTATTTACACATTCTTTCGATTTAATCCTAATTTTAAATTAATAAAATAATAAATTATTTAATTAAGTGGTGACACGTGTTAACACCTTATTGGAGGACTTTAATTATTTATATTTGATTTTATTGGAGGGGGAAAATAAATTAATAAAATTAAATATAAATAATTAAAGTCCTCTAATAAGGTGTTGGCACATGTCACTACTTAATTAAATAAATTACTATTTTATTAATTTAAAATTAGGATTAAATTGAAAGAATGTGTAAATAATAGGAACCAATTGTGTAATTTTTAAATTTTTCTGTCAATTACCACGTGGCAGTTTCGTCACTCCACCGTTAGGTTTTTAACGGCGGTGGTCAAAATAGGTTGATTTTGTAAGTTCGATGGTCTGATTGACGATTTTTATAGTTCGGTGGTCCAAATAAATATCCTCAATTTGTTTGGTGGTCAGTGGTATAATTTTCACTAATTTTAATATCTAAAATCACAAAAATAAACCAAATATCTACGAATGTTTGAATCTATCACACAAATTGTGATCCCTTTCGCGAAATAAATGTCTAAAAATGGGCAAGCCGAAGCTGCCGGTTTATCCCCCAACAAAGCCAAGCCAATGGCAATAACCGGTTGCTTTCGTCAAAAGAAGAGAACATCGATTTACACGTGTCATAGATCCAGCTGTCGGATCTTATCCTATCCTACCAACTAAAATATCGCAACTTTCGTACTATTTTTACATATTTTTATTTATACAATAAGTAAAAGAATATATTTTCATTTACATAATACATAAAAGAATAAATAAAAAAGAAGAATTCTTTTTAACAAAAAATGGAGTTGAAATTTGATTTGAAGTCCGCTCGGCTGGAGCGCACTCTTAAGTCCCGCTTCCGGATTTTAGGATTCAAACTGTGGGCCCATTTTGCGTAACCCCACATGTTCCCTCTCCTTTTGTATTTTGTACTCACTACTGTTTATTTCTAGAAAAATAATTTTTGATACATGTAAAAAATTGTATAAGTATGTGTATTTACTTTAAAAATTAGAATTAAAAATTTCAATTTCATATTCTTAAACTCTAAATCCTAAATATAAACTCTAAATTTTAATTCCTACAAATTAAACTCTTAAACCCTCACCTAAATTTCTAACATCTAATACAGAAAGAGGTGTGAAGTCTGAAAATTATAAAAATATGTGCGATGAGTAATTTCCTTTTAAAAGAGTTATAGTTTTTATTTAATTTTCCAATCATTTAAAAGAGTTTTGCTTCATTTACTAAATTTGCCATTCAAATTTCAGACAATCCCAGCAATGTGTATTTATACTCTAAGTTCAGTATAAAGTAATATATTTAAACTCGATATTGTGAAATTCTTTGGCAGAAAATGACAATAATGGTATTTAAACTCTCGTTAATGACTCTAATAAACAGCCATAGAGTTTAACACACCCCGCATGATCCTCAACACTTGAAATTAATAAACATATGGGAAGAGAGGCAGATTAGCAAGAATGTGACAATTTTAAACGAATATATTCCGAAAACGAAAAAGAGGAAACAATCAAGACTTGAGGAGTGATTCGATGGATTCAAAAAACATTGGTGCCATCTCAGGATTTGGAGTCTTGATTGCACATTTAACACCGGGGCTTCCGATAACTGTTGTAAGTTCGATCAAGAAAGGTATACCTCGAGGGATTTTGGCAGAGAAGTAGAACACGTCTTGATTGGCGTGTTTGCGCTTCGCTATAAAGAACATATTTGATGCAGCTAGTTGGTCTAGGGTCGCTTCGGCACTGCTCACCACAATGCCTGGAAATTCCTTTTGGACCTCATTTGAATCAGGTATTGATCGCCATGTCTGCATAATGGTTAGAATTCAATTTTAATTGCTTTCTACTTAAAATTTTGGATGAACATCAAGGACTTCGTGAAAGACCCTTTCGATGGCGATCATTCTTTTCATTTGTACCGTAAGAAACCGAAGTATAAACTTCTTACCTCAAGAAAACTAGTTCGTTCCATTCTGCCATCCTCGGCAAAGAACACATGCAACGAGATTTTATCATTGAAGTACCAGACCGGCTGCTGATTATTTTTCACGGCAACCTGCAGAAGAGAGTTAGGAGGACCAGCAGACAGATTCTGGAACAATACCATTGGCAGCAATGCCCTTGCTGACGCTCCCGGTGCTAAAGGGGGAACCTAAGAGGCAGTACTGATTAAATCCCTGTAATGTAATAATAAACAAACTGACGTCCACACAAGTCGTGAAAATTACCTGAAGAGGTGCAGCAGCTGCTAGACCGAGGGAGTTCTTGTTAAACTGAATCATGAATCCATCTAGTGTGACCTGTGTGTTATTCTCAAACAGCAAACTGTAAAATATTTGACCATCCTGCCGAGCCAACTGGGCACTGATTTGCAAACCCTGTCCAGTTGATGCTGATAGTACAATGGGCAACGCAGGACTGCAATCAAGATAAAAATAAAAAACATTACAGCAAGTACAACATATCGGCAAATATGTATAAGCTACATTGATATAACCCCTGAAATACGTGAAAAGCTAGAAACTTGTATTAGCATTAAAAACTTAAATATTTTAAAGAAGATTTATCGCATTAAGAGTAAAATATTCTTGTAGATAAATGAGACTTTTATCTGAAAAACTAACACAAGTCATGCATTCCAACATACTTACCTGGAAGGTGCAGCCAGCTGATCAATAGGGACAATTGCATTGTTATCAAGGCCAATCAGATCCCCTAACAAATCAGGCACTGGAGCTGGAGCTGGGGCTGGTGCGAGCTGCCTAGCTGCAGCATATGAGACACTACTTGAACTAGCTGGTGGTGATGCACTACCAACAGCAGCATGTGAAGGTGCTTCAGAATACACAGTTTCATGTCCATCAGGGTAGTCATCATCTTCGGTTTTATGGGTTGTCGTCCTTGCACGGGTTACAAAAGCATCTAGAGGTTTGTGATACACGGAAGATAGTGTAGCTATATTGGCAAGAAGTTCATCAAGAAGAGATGGATCGATTTGGTTTGAATCATCACTGATCACTGGTTTCTCAGCTAACACGACATCCTTAGCTGCCTGAGAAAAAAATTAAAAAGGCTCAACTACGTAAAACTTCTGCACTTGGTCAGATGCACCTCTAAATGTACATTCATGTCAGCAATGACACCTGCGTTCAAGAATGGTTATTTATAACAACCCCCTTTACCTGAGGATTGTGATGGACTGGATTGACAGAGAAGGTCACCAAATTGGGACAGAAAAGACCCTTAAATAAAAAGACTTATGCAGCTAATCATGTAGACATGATTAAAGGATTCCTAAAGCAGAAACTAATAATGTAGTATGTCCGACTTAAGAGCAGCCCTCAAAATGGAGAGATGTATGAGCTTAAAGCAAAATACCTTCGTCCCCTCAAGGTAACAAAAGGCATTGAATTGAAAAATGATTCAATTTTAGAAATTAAATTCATAGAATAATGAACTGCAATTGGTTAGGTAAAATCATACCTCAGGATCAGTTGATAGAAGGCGCCAATAAATGTATGCACGGTCCCGTAAATCAGGATTGTCAGTTTCCACGGTAGCATTATTCAGTACAACCTATGAAAATTAGCCGGGGTGTGATGTCTCAGCATTATAAATATTCAGCTAAGTACAGTGACAGATGACCAAAATTATAACAAAATGCTGATAATTCTAAAACAATAACACTTTATGCACTTTTCGTTTTAGGCAACTATGATATTGCATTGCAATGTGGTAAAATCAGAACATATAACTCAAAATGTGCATAAATACTGCAAATGCAAGACCTGAATCATCTGCTGTGGGCCTTCAGTTGGCTTCTTCAGAAAAAGTTTGACTGTAGCAGTTAATAGTTGCAGTTGAACTTGGGGAGGCTCTTCTGGGAAACTCTCCAAGAAACTTTCAAGAAGCTCATCAGCATTGTCGATTCTTTCTGCATATTCTCCAATTATCCATATCATTGATGCCTTAGCAACAAGGAGGTAAGAAGAGAAAAAAAGCAATAAGCTAACAGAAAACAATTTACAGTAATAACTGTAGAAATAGATAAGGTAGATTTACAGAGAAGAGAAAGAGAGTTTTTCTCTGTAATATTATATTCTCAAATCATTCAATAGTTACAGAGGTGAATCCCTTTTATAGACTTAATACAAGAGTTTCACTAACACTAGACTTTCTATAGGATTAGTCTCTTATCCTTAGAGTAGTTAGAGTTCCTAAACAATTAGAACACTAATTAAGATCATATTAGAGCCTAGTATTTACACACTACTAACTTACACTATTTACCGTGTACTAACTCACACTCCCCCGCAAGCTGGTGTGTATACATTGTATAAACCCAGCTTGTATATAAACGTATAAAAAATCTGTTTAGAAAGTGCTTTAGTAAGCACAACAGCAAGCTGTTCTTCTGTGGGAACATAAGTTAAGTTTGCTATTCCATCATTCACTTTCTCAGCAATAAAATGCCTGTCGATTTCCACATGCTTAGTTCGATCATGATGAACTGGGTTTTTAGCAATTTGGATGGCAGATTGGTTGTCACTGAGAATCTGAAACTTCTCATCTTGCTTCATACCCAGCTCTTTTAGCAGTCTAAGCAGCCACATTCCTTCACAGATCCCTAATGCTAAGGCTCTATATTCTGCCTCCGCACTACTCCTTGCAACGACTGGTTATTTCTTGCTTCTCCATGTCACTAGGTTACCCCACACAAACGAACAATAACCGCTAGTTGACTTTCTCTCAGTAACTTCACTAGCCCAACTTGAGTCTGTATAGACTTTGACTGTTCTTTCTTCAGTTTTCTTGAAGATTAAACCATGGCCTGGTGTACCTTTCAAATATCTAAGAATTTTGTATGCAGCTTCTAAGTGCCCTTCTCTAGGATTAGTCATGTGTTGACTAATGACATTTGCAGGAAAGGAGATATCCGGCCTGGTTAGGGACAAATAGATGAGCTTCCCTACCAGCCTTCGAAACTGATTTTTATCAACTTCAGTCCCCAATTCTTCTCCTCTTAACTTCAGGTCAGTTGCCATTGGAGTTTCAACTAGTTTACACCCCAACATATCAGTTTCAGAGAGTAAATCTAATACATACTTTCGCTGGTTTATCACTAGGCCTTTAATGGATCTGGCAACTTCCATACCAAGAAAATACCTTAGTTGTCCTAAGTCCTTAGTCTCGAATTCCCTGCTCAATAAGCTCTTCAAGTTTTTGATTTCATATTCATCATCCCCTGTTATTACAATGTCATCAACATAAACAATTAAGATGACTCTTTTATCATTAGAAGTTACCTTTACAAACAGTGTGCGATCTGCTTGACATTGTTTGTACTTGTTCTGCACGAGAACTTTAGTGAACCTGTCAAACCAGGCTCTTGGTGACCGCTTAAGGCCATAGAGGGATTTTTCAAGCCTGCAAACTTTTTGGCAATTCAGCTTAGGCTCCATCCCAGGTGGCATCTTCATGTAGACTTCTTCCAACTTACCATTTAGAAAGGCATTTTTTATGTCTAACTGATGAAGACCCCAATCTTTGTTCACAACAACACTTAGCATCACTCTGACCGTGTTTAGTTTTGCTACAGGGGCAAAAGTTTCCTTGTAGTCTATGCCATAAGTTTGTGAAAAACCCTGGGCCACAAGTCTAGCCTTAAATCTCTCTATGCTCCCGTCTGACTTGTATTTAATGGCAAAAACCCACTTGCTGCCAACAACTTTCTTGCATTTTGGTAAGTCTGCAATAGTCCAAGTGCCATTCTTTTCAAGAGCATTGATTTCCTCTTCAACAGCCTGCTTCCATCTCGGATCCTTTAGTGCATCATCAATATTTGAAGCGATTTCTTCTTTATCAAGGCAAGCTGTAAAAGCCTTAAAAGATGGCATCAAGTTACCATACACAACATATTTTTGAATGGGATACTTAGTGCACTGCCGTACTCCCTTTCTTTTAGCAATAGACAAATCTTCCAAATTAATTGAAGAGTTTTTATTACCTTCAACATCCTCAGCAACAACTTGTTGGGATTTTAAGGGCTCGATTCGATCAACCAAACTAGCTCACCAAGTGGTGGAGAGATGGATTTTTGGGTGAAAGGGTTGCGGAAGCTAAAAAGAATATTGACACAATGATTTATAGTGGTTCAACCTTCTAACCAAGGTTTACATCCACTACCTTAGCTTCCCACTAAGGATTTCTCAACCAATTCCACTAATTGATTCGTCTCCTTTTCTAGAATTAGGAGGAAACCCTTACAACCGGTCAAGCTTCTACCCAAAACCTTGATCAAAACCCTCTTTACAAAGAGAAACAATAAAAAGCAAACTTAAAACCCTCTAATAGGTGTTTGTTTGCACAATTAAGCACTCACCCAAAACCTAAAACACTTAAGTAAATTTGACAATTTTGGCTCACTAGTGTTTGTCTATACAAGAATTGACAATTTAGGCACTAAGATAATATTTGATCATTTGATGTTTGACAATATGAGCATTAGTCTTCTCTTGATGCTTGGAGGTCCCTTTTATACTCCCAAATGAGTTTGTAGCCGTTACTAGCCGTTGGGGATGAATTGGAGCCGTTGAGGACTTTATTTCCCTTCATAAATGTTGTTCTGTAGCTACCAGTATCGATACACGTGGAACGGTATCGATACGGCCTTCTTGAGGAAATAGCCGTTGGGCTCTTGCCAGCATAGTGGTATCGATACACGTGGAACGGTATCGATACGGCTTGATATTTAAATGGCCGTTGGGAAATAGCCGTTGGGGTAGTTGAAATGGGATCGGTACGCTGATGTGGCGTATCGAAACGACCCCTCTCCGTATCGATACACTAAACCCTTGTATCGATACGGGTTTTGACAGTGGCCAAACTGAGGCAAAATGATATCGGTACGGGTACAACCGTATCGATACTGGTCACGTGAAAATACAAGTTTGGCTGTTTAAAACATGAAAAATCTTTGCCAAAAACTTTTTAAAATATCTCAAACATAATTTCAAGTTGTTTGGACTTAACACAAGTTTTAAATTCTTTTCAAATTAGTCCAAAACATTTTTCAATTATTATATCAAAACATAAGTTCTACAATCTCCCCCTTTTTGATATAATAAAACTCACTTGAAAAATTGTTTGAGTTTCTCCCTCTTTAACTTTAAAAATATGAATAAGAGATTAAGGATATGAAATTAAGTAAAGCTCCCCCTTATTCAATTGAAAAATCAATTTTTCAAACCATTTCTCCCCTTTTTGTTATATCAAAAAGAATTTAAAACATTAAGTTTTAAAATAACAATAGGGATAAAAACTTTGACACAAATTAAAATTTGGTTTAAAAATTGGCTCCCCCTTATTCAAAGCATCATTAAAAATGTTAGTCCAACATTTATGATCATCTAGTTGAATAAACTAAAATTAAAACAAATAAAAGCAAAACAACTAGAAATTTTACCCACACTTGAACCCAAGGAAGGATGTGAAGCCTTCCTTCTTCAAGTGTTCTTCCTTGTGTGCATGGAACTCCCCCCCAATGTTTGACTTGTTGAACATCTCCATCACACCTACAATAGACAATCAAGTAATTTTTTGTATCCAAATTGCTTTGGATCCATAAACGTTAGTTGCACAAAATTTAGTCCCCTTAGGAATCCATTTTTCAATTTCATCATTTTTAGTTGAAGTGGTTAGTCCTTTTGAGACCCAAACACTTCTAAAATATTTTCCATTCACAAATCTAGGGGCACTAGATTGTCTAACATAAAAATTTGATTTTCCAAAATTGTTTTTCTTTTCAAGCTCTTTGGAAATCAAATCTTTTTCTCCTTGAACTTTTTGAAGCAATTTTTGTAAATCAAGACATTTTAACTCAAACTCTTCAAGTTTTGCTTCAAGTTCAAGTTTGGTTTTAGAAAGCAAATCATTTTGAATTTTTAACTTTGAAATCAATTTATTGTTTTTCAAAATGTGGCTTTTAAAATCTAAAACCAAATCATCATAGGCATCTTGTAATTCATCAAAAGAATAAGAACATGAAGTAGATGAATTAGAAGTTACCCTTGAATCTTCTTCGATGGCCATAAGGCAAAGGTTGGCTTGTTCATCGTCGGTGGAGTCTTCATCACTCCAAGTAGCCAATTGTGTCTTCTTCTTATGGCTTGAAGTGTTTGCCCTCTCCTTTCTTTTAGGTTCTCGTTCAAGCTCTCTCAAGGCTTTCTTCATGAACGGGGCACACTTCTTGAAGAGATGAACTATCTCTTCATCTTCATCCTCCTCTTCACTTGAGTAGACATGATGGCAAGTGGAGGATTTGAGAGCCATGGCACTTGCATTGATGTCAAGCCCTTTGATTTTCTTCTCTCCTATAGCTCTAATTTCTTCCCTTTTCTTCTCATCCTCTTTGTTCTTCTTCATGATTTGATGAGTAAGGAGAGACCCCATGAGTTCATCAAGCTTCAAAGTCTTCAAATTTTTGGCTTCGATGATGGCGGTTCTTTTTGAGTCCCAAGACTCGGGAAGTGAGTAGAGGAGCTTCCGAACAAGCTTTTCTTCCGGAATAGCTTCTCCATACCCTTTGAGGCCATTTGTGATGGTGGAGAACCTATCAAACATCTTCTCAATGTTCTCTTCCGGGTCCATTTTGAAGTTCTCATACTCCAAGGTTAGGAGCCCAATCTTGGTCTCCTTGACTTCATTTGTCCCCTCGTATGTGACTTCAAGCTTGTCTCATACCTCCTTGGCACTCTCACAAGAAGACATCTTCTCATAGATGGATGGACCAAATGCACAAAATAGAATGTGCAAGGCTTTGCAATTTAGCTCCATCTTCTTGCGATCGTCGGCACTCCACTCCGCTTTACTTCTTTGAGGCACGAACGGACCATCTTCAACTATGTCCCATAGCTTGTAATCTCTTGACTTCAAGAAGAATTTCATCTTTGTCTTCGCATAGTGGTCTCCGTCAAAGAAGGGCGGTTTGTCGATTGATTGTGCCATCGAGCCGGTTGATGAAAAAGTGATCGAGCTTGCCGGATCTTCTCAATAGGATGTGAATCGCCTTCGAATGAGCCAAGCTCTGATACCAATTGTTGGGATTTTAGGGGTTCGATTCGATCAACCAAACTAGCTCACCAAGTGGTGGAGAGATGGATTTTTGGGTGGAAGGGTTGTGGAAGCTAAAAAGAATATTGACACAATGATTTATAGTGGTTCAACCTTCTAACCAAGGTCTACATCCACTACCTTAGCTTCCCACTAAGGATTTCTCAACCAATTCCACTAATTGATTCGTCCCCTTTTCTAGGATTAGAAGGAAACACTTACAACCGATCAAGCTTCTACCCAAAGCCTTGATCAAAACCCTCTTTACAAAGAGAAACAATAAAAAGCAAACTTAAAACACTCTAATAGGTGTTTGTTTGCACAATTAAGCACTCACCCAAAACCTAAAACACTTGAGCAAATTTGACAATTTTGGCTCACTAGTGTTTGTCTATACAAGAATTGACAATTTAGGCACTAAGATAATATTTGATCATTTGATGTTTGACAATATGAGCATTAGCCTTCTCTTGATGCTTGGAGGTCCCTTTTATACTCCCAAATGAGTTTGTAGCCGTTACTAGCCGTTGGGGATGAATTGGAGCCGTTGAAGACTTTATTTCCCTTCATAAATGTTGTTCTGTAGCTACCAGTATCGATACACGTGGAACGGTATCGATACGGCCTTCTTGAGGAAATAGCCGTTGGGCTCTTGCCAGCATAGTGGTATCGATACACGTGGAACGGTATCGATACGGCTTGATATTTAAATGGCCGTTGGGAAATAGCCGTTGGGGTAGTTGAAATGGGATCGGTACGCTGACGTGGCGTATCGAAACGACCTATCTCCGTATCGATACACTAAACCCTTGTATCGATACGGGTTTTGACAGTGGCCAAACTGAGGCAAAATGGTATCGGTACGGGTACAACCGTATCGATACTGGTCACGTGAAAATACAAGTTTGGCTGTTTAAAACATGAAAAATCTTTGCCAAAAACCTTTTAAAATATCTCAAACATAATTTCAAATTGTTTGGACTTAACACAAGTTTTAAATTCTTTTCAAATTAGTCCAAAACATTTTTCAATTATTATATCAAAACATAAGTTCTACACAACTGGACTCATTTCCAACTCTCGGCAAGTGTCACATTGAAAAACGGTCTCAGGAATGACTTTCTTCCTTCTAGTGTAAACACTGAGTTGTTTAGGGGTTTGAACAGTTTTAGAATGAGAGTTTTGGGAGGCTGCTGGTTGAAAAACAGATTTTGGAGTAGAGAGATCAGCGGGTAAAGTTTGTTTGGAAGATGTTATATCATTGGGAGGAGTAGAAATAAATTTTGAAGACATAGAAGGAATTACGAGTGAGTATACCTGTGGAATAATAAGAGGTTGCAATTCTTTCAAAGTCTCCCCGAAATTGTAGGCTTCGAAAAATAAGGGTCATGTTCAAAGAAGGTTACATCCAAAGAGACAAAAAACTGTTTTGTAAAAGGATAGTAACATTTGTAGCCTTTTTTAAGTGAAGAGTAACCCACAAAAATACACTTCAAGGACCTAGGACCTAATTTTGACCGAGAAGGATCAATAGAATACACAAAGACAGTACAACCAAATATTCGAAGAGGAAGTATAGAAGACATGGGTTTAAAATTTGGATAGCTCTCCAACAAAAGTGACTGTGGTGTTTGAAATTTAAGTACTTTACTAGGCATCCGATTTATAAGATAAGTGGCAGTCAATAAAGCCTCACCCCACAAGTAATTTGGAACATTATTAGACAATAATAATGACCGAGTGACCTCTAGTAAATGCCTATTTTTGCGCTCAGCAACCCCATTTTGTTGTGGTGAATCCACACAAGAGCTAATCTAGACTATTCCTTTCTCTGTAAAAAATTTCCCCAAAGAAGTGGTAAAATACTCTCTCCCATTATCGGACTGAAATATTTGAATTTTACTTTCAAATTGGGTTTCTATCATTGTATAAAACCTCCTAAAAATAGACTCAACCTCAGATTTTTCTTGCATTAAGTAAGTCCATGTTGTCCTGCTATGGTCATCTATGAAAGACACGAACCACCTATAACCATTAATACTCTTCACTCGAGAAGGACCCCAAATGTCACTGTGAATCAAAGAAAATGGTTTAGATGTTTTAGAAGAAGATGGTAAATAAGAAGCTTTAGATTGCTTAGCAAGAGGGCAAACATGACATTTGAACAATTGCGATTTTGTATGAGTAAACAAGTGAGGGAAAAGTTTGGCAAGATAAAAAAAAATTTGGGTGGCCTAACCGAAAATGCCATAACATGGTTTCATCATTCTGTTTTGAGGGTGATATGGAACCAGAAAAAGCTTGAGATTGGTGGGGTTGCTTGCCAAAAAAGGTATAAAGCCCATTGTTCAATCTGGCATTGCCAAGTATCTTCTTCGAGTCCACTGCCTGTAAAATACAATTATCATCAGTAAACTCTAGAGAACACTGTAAACCCTTAGATAGCTTATTGACAGACAGTAGGTTGCATTTCAAATCTGGTACAAACAACATACCACTAAGCATTATATTTTCAGTGAGAAGAACTGAACCAGTCCCTTGTATTGGACATAAGGACCCATCTGCAGTTTTAATAGTCTGCCGAGAACAAAAGGGTTCAAATGTAGCAAACAAACCCCTATTACCAGTCATATGGTCGAAGGCTCCGGAGTCAATAATCCATGCAAGATTATTCTGTGTAGCTAAAAAACTAGGGAGAGCATTTGTCGAGGAAGTCTGACTTTCAAACCGATGGCAAGTGACTACTTCGCCAGAGAGTTCTGGAAAATCAGCAACAATTGGAAGGGAGCCTGTCGATGAATTAGCACCAGAGGATGCGGAAGGAAAAGCCATCGAGATAGATTTATGGATCAATACCTAGACTGATACCATGTAGAAATAGATAAGGCAGATTTACAGAGAAGAGAAAGAGAGTTTTTCTCTGCAATATTATATTCTCAAATCATTCAATAGTTACAGAGGTGAAGCCCTTTTATAGACTTAATACAAGAGTTTCACTAACACTAGACTTTCTATAGGATAGGATTAGTCTCTTATCCTTGGAGTAGTTAGAGTTCCTAAACAATTAGAACACTAATTAAGATCATATTAGAGCCTAGTATTTACACGCTACTAACTTACACTATTTACCGTGTACTAACTCACAATAACAAAAAAACATTGTATGAATATTTTTGTAAATTGTGAAACAAATTGTACCTTAGCTTCTGGTTCATCTAAAGTGTCCAAGCTCTCACAGAGGGTTGCGATGATGGACTCATACCTGGGAAGGTTAGTAGGAAACCATCAGCAAGGTCCCAAGCATGAGGCTTCTATAAATACTAAGAAATGTAATGACATGAGTTTTATATTTCCGATCATGTTGCAACATAAAATAGGAGTATAAAAAAATAGGACATACGTGTTAGGGTATCTTCTAAAGATATCTTTGATAACTATAATAGCCTCTTGAACAACATAGTTTACTTTAATCTTGATCAACTCAAGCAGAACACTAATGCACCGTTCAGCTGCTCTATCTAACTTGATAGCACAGCGACCGATGGCACGGACAGCCTTTCTCACAAAATCTACATCTACTTCTGTGGCATATTCTTTAAACTCCAATAAAACCTACAAAGATATTTAGTGAGAGAACAACTTAAAACAAGACTTTATATCAAGATTAATGCATCTTAAATGTAGGATAAAAAACTACAAATAAATCCACCAGCACCAAAATTTAGATACCTGGTCTATATTCCGGTCAGAAGCAAGCTTTATCATTATTTCCAACTTTTCCATCTTTACATAAATTGGATCATTGTACTTGCAGAAGAACACCTAGCAAAAATAAGAAAGCATATATTCAAGGCTCCTACAATGTTACCGAAACATACAAATTAGTCAATAAAAAATGTAAATGCATGTGATTGAGCAAGCATGCGGATATTTTATTTCCATATCAATCCACCTTGATTTCATGGGCAAGAATTGTAGGCCGCTTTTGTACTATTAGGTTGATATTCCGTAATGCAACATATTGTATCTCAGGTTCTGAAGAGAGTAATGTCACAAGAGGCGGAGCCATCTTTTTACAAAGATTTCGAACAACGTCAGTGCTAGTGATAAGTTCCATTTGTTGAAGGATCATCTGCAAGGCAGAGAGAAATGAGTAGGCAGAAAATCGTGACATGCTAATAAGTAGATTGATAAAAGACAGTCTTGATGTTTAAACAAAATGTCGAATGGAAAACAAAATGCACCTTAACAGCCGAAAGTACAACTGCACAATTAGCATGTTGAAGTCGTGGTGTAACTCTCTCCACTATATTTTCAGCTTCACGAGCATCACCTGCCTTGTATCTTGAGAGAGCATCAAGTATAAAAACTTGACCCCACCTGATATGCAGCATTATCAAAATGAGATGGGACAAGCACACGTTCACGGCCAAAAACCCACAAAAGAAACAGTAACTAGATTGATAACTTGCTTAATCTGTCTTGTTGGATGATTACACAACATCAACATATCCATCTATTAATGTTTACTTTGCATAGCAATTAATGCAATGCCCTGAATGTAGCTACCCAGTTTTAAATTATCAAATTAAAGGGGGTAAAGCAGTGCCATACTTTTCAAACCATTGAACTTACTCTGTGCATTCATTAAGAGCAGTAAGGAGCTTTGAGAGTGTCGGAGTAGTGATCTCAAATACTGGTCTACAACTATGCTCTTGGATCTCAGAAAGAGCTGCCACAGCATTAGCTACAACCATTGGATTGTTGTCAGATATTAAGTCCTTCAGAGAATCTAGGAAACCCCTATCCTCAACTAACTCAGCATTAATGTCATAAAGTTTAGCAACACATATGGCCGCTGTCTTGCGAACATAAGGATCATCATCCTGTACAAATATTAAGCATAATAAGAGTAATACGTGATAAAAAAAGAGAGAGCAAAAAACAGAACGCAAAACTTCTGCTAAAACTTGGTATAACAGTAGCTGACCTTGAGGCACCTCTGAAGGGGGTCACAGAGATATTCTGTGATTTTATCAACACGGATACAGCCCATAGTCCGAACAGCCAAAGCACGAATGAGAGGATTTGGATCCTGTGAGTCCTGTATATGTACTCACAAAAGTAAAAAGTTCATTAGAGATTCAAGCATCACCACAGAACCTTGAAACAGACATAAATGTCATCCTAACTCCCTATCATGATTTACATCTTTGAGGTGGACACAATGACAATAGGCAGGTCAGACATGCCAATTTTTGAACCTCTTCTTAATACAGGCATTGTCAACCACAAATATACTTGCAAGAAATTCTTAAACACTCAATGTGTTCATAAAAGAAGATTAGAAGAGACATCCTGCATGAGAAAAAGAATCCTAAATGCACAAAAACATGCATCAGGAGAAATGATGTAAAAAACACAGTACGAACAACACTTATTTAAAACTAGAATGATAACAAACTTTCTCTTCCCCTAAAAATAAAACATAATCAGCTCAAGTAACTGATGGAACTAAAAGGACAAGATCTTTATAATCTATTTACCCATCTATGTAGCTCGTTTTACTCTCCCACTTGCATGGAGTTTGACTGACCATCAAATTAAATAATATAATACTACTGTATTATGAGAAGAAAAATATTTGACCTCAAAAGCAAACCCCAAAGAAATAAATCCACATCTCACAAATGGTTAACAATCACTTCCAAACTGTGCCGAATCCTTCACTACAATCCTAAAAGGTTTTAGTCTTTAAGCATAAAAACAAGTCAGTATCCTAATCAATACGTATTTTATTTTTTTTATGTTCATATATGGCAATAGCAATATCCATGTAAAATGAATATATATCTTTTAACCTGTGGTAAATTGTAAAGACGATGCGCTTGATAAATTGCATACCTTTACAAATGTATTTACAGCAAGAATTGCAAGATCGGGCTGGCTTTTAGCATAATTTATGAGATACAAGTACACAAGCTTTTTCAGCTCCAAATTCTCAGTTTGCATGCAATTCACTACATCTGTGAACAGCGACGATACATCCTTCCCAACTGTCATTGCAGCTATAACCTTCTTTACGGCATCTTTTCTTTTATCCTTCACAAAAAAGAAAAGAAGGGCATGATTACAATCCCATAAGATGCAACAAGAAAAAACATATGCAAAAATATACGTTCAAATTTCTCGGATCACAGCTTCCCGTCTTTTCAAAATTCAAATGCTAATAACTACAAGATTGAAGCTAGCTTAAACCTAAAACTTTCTTAACTAAAACCATTTAACTAGAGGAAAACCAAGAAAATAAAATTGTATTACGGTTACGGTTTAATGCAGACATAAAAAATGTAAACCTATTCCTAATGAAAACATGACATAAGGCAAACCATAACCAATGCTCAAATCGAATAGCATTAATCCTAATCAAGAAAACTTTCCGTTTATAGCTATGTACCATCATCCGCAATAAATCCAGAAAAACTCACATAAATAAGACATAATTCAGCAAATTTACAACTCTAAAAAACAAACCGAAGCGTAAAATGATAGATCAAACGCGAAAACATAGAATCATCAGCTACAACAATTCCAAATCGAAAACGAAGCGAATAAAAAGAATCAGATCAAGAAATGTAGATAGGATTGATATGTTGGTACCTTGTACTGAGAATTGAGTTCTTCCTTGAGTTCAGGGATTTCTCCCTTCTTCGTTGTCGAGAAATACTTCGAATCGTGACCGCTCATTTCTCAATGTCAAGAGATCTCCTCTTGCTGGTTGGAGTCGTCGAAGAAGAAGATAGAAAAGTAAAACGGAAACAAATCAAACAATGCGCGAACAACTGCCAGAGAATCGGAAAGCTTGTAATTTTTTGAAAACCGGACTAGTTGTTGGGCCGATTCTGTCTTTTGATGACAAAATGGGAGATAAAACTGGCCGGGTTTTAGGCCTTAATTATATACCTTAGCCCAAACTATAAACCCGCTATGGTTAAATTTAATGTTTTTAGGCTGAAGTGTTCGTTGCTGCGGCCTGGCTGCAGCCCAAAAATCTTTGATAAATTGACGACGAATTCACAAATGAAAAGTAGTTTTTTTTTTAATGTTTTCAAGCCAATGGTGGCGGCTTTGGCTGTCTATCAACGGTTATTTTTTTATTTTTTATTTTGTTCTTTTTTTTATTTTTATTTTTCGTTGGCTGTTTTGGCTTGTTTTTCATCTGCCTTTATGACACTTCTTTGTCTGCCTCCATGGCACGCTGATATTGAAGACGTTTACAACTTGGTGCATGTTACAATTGAATTTTACCGCACAACATTGTGTAGGTTGATTGTTCGTGGAGTTAACCAAGACGTTTTCTCTCTTTTTGTTGGTTGGAGTAATTCAGTGATCTGCACTCTTCCAGTGAGCACTCCAAGATTTGACTATAATGTTAGATTTAAAGAACACTGATGAAGATTTTATGAGAAATTTTGGGTTTGCTATTCACGTTTGCATACTCTTTATTTTTTAACATTTAATTTTGTATTTGAGGGTATGCTTATCTGTGTATTTGTTCTTATTATTTTAATAAAATCCGGTATTTGATTAAAAAACAATTATATATAAGTTTAAATTATGTTATTTTAAATAGAATGAATTAAGTTTGAAGGATTGTTTTTATAATAAATTTTTACTGTACTTGAGTTTATATTAGTGTGTAAAATATCAATAGTTGATAAAAAAAACTAAGTCTATAACGATGTAAATGGGAACATTAGTGCCCAATTTTGAGTCTAACATGCACAAATGTCACGACGACATTACCTTCTTATTAAAGGATTGTCTAATAAAATGTCTGCAATATCATAACTTTTATGGACATGAGCCAACCATGCCTACCACACTCATTAGTATGTTAGGCGTGAAATCAGAAAATCGATTACTACTTATCATGAGGTTATTATAATTTTCTAAAAAATATGTTTGATTGGACGCGCAACATTGTCTCTTTATACATTATGATTTTATATTTTTTTATGTGAAATTAATATCCTCACATCTCTTTAAAACACGGCATAAATAAATGGCATGACTTATTAATTTAAATTATATATGTATGTATGTGTTGTGTGTGTAAAATTAAATATAATGATTTGTTTTAGGTTGGATTTAGGTTGGTCAAAAATTCGAACCGAATTGACTCGTGCCATCCCTATTCATTATGATATGTTTTAATTATTTATTTTATATAATTAAATATAATGATTTGTTTAATTATAAATATATAAACTTAAAAGATTAAATAGTTGGACAAGTCACCCAACAATATAATTAACATAAATATTTGATAAAATTTCCGGGAACATAATGTGAGCATATTCTAGTGTAATATAAGTGTAATATTTATAATTATTGTTTGAATATAATGAACATATAATTTGAACCCCATATTGAAGACCACTTGTGTTAGGTTCATAGTAAGTTCTAATAATTATAACTAAGGACGGAGCTAGAAACTAAAATCAGAAAATAAAGTATAATTAACTATAAAAATAGAAGGGATACCGTTCAAATGAATTAAAAAATAGGGTCCAAATAGATAATAAACCCCTTTATATTTTTAATAAAAAAATTTGGGCACAATTACCGAGCATCATATACCTCTGTGGTTAAACACTCGTAAACAGTTTTCGAGTTTTATGTTGTGTTTCTGAAATTCAAATTTTAAATTTTGTTGTTTTTTAATTATCACTATCCAATCTACTGATTAATTATCCGAAATTAATTTTAATGTTTTATTATATTAAACTAATTGATTGTTGGTTAAATTTTAAATCTTTAAATGTTATTTTTTAATAAAAAATCCATGTCAAATCATTTAAGTTTAAATTTACTTGGTTTTATAAAAATTCACTAATTGACCTAGTGACTAAAGATATTAATTTTATTCCGTCTTTTATGAGTTTGAATTTTATATCCATTTAATAATAAAAAAAGCTAGTTGTGACGGTGAAACTGAAATGGACCCACATACCGCTATTTAGACTTTAGAGTATTTTAGGTAAATCATTATGCAAATGGCGTGGCCTATAAATTCGTCCATTGGATTTTAACTTATAGTTTTTCGATTTGATTTTTTTTATTGTATTTCGACAAACGCATTAAACGATGCGGTTTATAATTAAAAATATGACTATCCTTTCTAAAACAATCGAGTCTTGACTCTTGACAGAGGAAAAATAGAATTGATGGATTATTCTTTACTGCAAATTTAAAACAAATTAATTAATTAACAATGCCAAAGACCTAGGGGGCTTTAGCATTTGACTACTTTTTTAGGGACATTCCCCTTGTCTCGTTTAGATGATTAGATAATGAAAACCCACTTTAATTTAAAAGAACCCATTACTTTATTTAAGTATATTTTTATAGCTATCAATATTTTATTTACTGATTAATTAATTTGAATTAAAAATTGTAAAAACATATTACAAGAACGACATTTTTAATTTAGTTTGTTCTATTCACAATATTAAAATTTAAACTCTAATCTTATTTAAAAAAATTAACATCTCACAGAGTTTTAATTTTTTTATACAATACATAAATTATTCATATTTTACTTCAAAGTTCTAAACTTTAAACAATCTTATTTAACCGCATTCAAATTCACAATCTTCTGAAAATATCGACTAAACTAAGACTCAATTAACAAAATTATTATTTAAAAATTAAATACGAGACTAATAAATTTGTATACGAACACTTATTGAATTGGCTACACAAAGAAAGCAAAAGCCAGCCTTCTCTATTTTAGCAAAAAGAAATAGAAAGTTTCTTTATCATCAAGTCAAAGAAAAAATCATGTACCCTACTTATATCAAACACGAATGAGTGATTATTTTATTTGGAGATTCTTTCTTCTATATGATATTGTTTACCACAAAATCATTGTTTATAATAATTTTTTTGAATCCTCTAATAGTATATGTTCACACATATTATTAACTCTTTGACAATGCGCATACACCTTATAGAAAAAGCGATTTGAATTCATATTTTTTAAGATGAATATCATTCGTTTTTTCTATTGAGACGCTTGTTAAATCCATTGTTTATAATATTATTTTTATAGTTAATTGTTTATGAGATTATGTTCATATACTATATGGTATTGATTCTAGATATAAGTATATATATTTTTTTTTAAATCAAATACTTGCAAAATTTTATCCTTATATGCATGTTTAATACACATGTCAAGTACGAGAGTGGAACACAAATACATAAAAAAAGAAGTAAAGATCTAGAATGAAACAAATTTAATTTTAGTTTATTTAATTTTTAAATTTAAATATTTAATAAATATTTTTTAACAAATAAATAATTTAATATTTTCGGTATTTGATACTAATTATGTCTTTGCACATAACAAAATATACTTGGAAATAAAGTAGTAAGCTATGAGTAGGATTCTCTATATGGAATAAAAATCGTACGAAGAAAAAGGAAAATACATGCAGCTTATGAAACAATTCCTGTAGCCTTGACACGACCATCACAACTCCTTTCTTTGTAGTGAAGACATCAAGAAATAGGAACAATAATTAGAATACTAATATGCTGTAAAGTATGACTCTAAGGACCAAATCATTTGGAATTCTACAATACAAATACAGTACAATACAATCAAAATAAAGTAATATAAATTGTTCGTCAATACGTAGAACTATTGATAGAAACGGGAATCAAGATCAGTGTGGTCCCTGGGCATGGGCAAAAGGGGCGTCCACCTAAAGCCTCATTTTTTTAATAATATCTGATATTAAGATTTAATTTTTTTAATATTTATTATTATAGGTGTATTGTTAAAATTTATTTATTTAGCACTTATAGTTAGGACTATTTTTTTCAACATTTTATATTAGGGACCTACTCTTAAATTTTAAGGGTCTATTTTTCCCAATATTTTATTATTAGTGACACTCTTAATTTTTTTCAATATTTGTTATTAGACCCGATTTTTTCTAATACTTATAATTTGGGGCCCAATTCTCTCATATTTGTTATTAGGGACATTTTTAAAATTTAATTTTTTAATATTTGTGTTCAGGGGTCCAATATGGACATGATTTCCCCCCCAATATTTGTTATAGGAACATACTCTTAAAATTTATTTTTTTTCTAATATTTGTTATTAGAAACCTAATTTTTTTCCCTAATACTTGTTATTAGGGGCCTACTTTTACCAATATTTGTTATTAGAAACATACTCTTAAATTTTAATTTTTTTTCTAACATTTGTTATTAGAAACCTAATTTTTTCCTAATACTTGTTATTAGGGGTTTACTTTTAAAATTTATTTTTAAAATTTATTATTAGGGGCCTAATTTTTTTCTAATACTTGTTATTAGAGACCTACTTTTAAAATTTATTTTTTAATTTTTATTATTAGGGGCCTAATTTTTTAGTTCGCCCTTGGGTCACTAAAATCTCAAAAACGGCTCTGATCAAGATAAAGGGTGTTAAGTATGGCTCATATATTGTAAAATGACAGATGCTGACTACTTTAACTAGGATTACAATTGTTCTAATCCTTCGTAGAGCAGTATTCATTATCCTAGTTAGAATAGGACTTGGATGTAGGGGCTATATAAAGAGGCTTACCCCCACCTCATTAGGCACTTCATCAATTGTTCTTTAGGCTTTGCGGAGCGAGAGCATCTGTCCATCAAAGGAGTACTCGAGTTTTCGGTGGGCTCGGATTAAGTGGGTTGGGAGTGCGGGGGCGAAGCCCCACAGTACAGTACAAGATATCTTTGTAATTGTACCAGGTCTATAAATAGATATGTTATTTGTAACCTAAGGACCATTGATTGAATAAAAGAAAACAACCATTCTTTGCTCCCGATGACGTAAGTACACTGTTGAACCTCGTTAAATCTCTCGTGTTCTTGCTTGTTTGATTTTTTTTCGTTTGTCGTGTGCACAACAACTGGTATTAGAGCCTGGTTGCGATGGCTATGTCCGGTGCAAAATTCGAAGTGGTCAAGTTCAATGGTGAAGGTAACTTCGGATTATGGCAGACAAGGGTAAAGGAACTGTTAGCACAACAAGGGATTTTAAAGGCTTTACGATCTACAAAACCATCGTCGATGGAGGAAGACGGTTGAGAAGAACTGCAGTAACGAGCGACTGGAACCATACGGTTATGTTTGGCAGATGAGATTATGTATCACGTTATGGATCTGACGTCTCTAGGAGAGATATAGAGCAAGTTGGAAAGTCAATTTATGTCCAAGTCTTTAACAAATAAATTGTATTTAAAGCAGAAGTTGTACGAGCTGAAGATGCAGGAAGGTCGGAATTTGGCGCAACACATGAATATCTTCAATCAAATCATCACTAATTTAACTCAACTTGATGTGAAGATTGAAGATGAAGACAAAACAATGATTCTGTTGTGCTTGTTGCCTTCTTCTTATAAACACATGATGACTACTCTTATATATGGGAAAAAATAATCAAAGTTGAAGAGATTACTGCAGCCTTGTTGGCCCACAACCAGCGAAGGCAGAATACACGCGAAAGCTCTCACGCTGATGGTTTATATGTTAAGGGTAATCACGATCGTGGAAGGAAGTCAGAGAATGAGGGGTTTTGGAAGACAGAATTCTAGATCAAAGTCTAGAGGCAAGAAGACGTTTCGTTGCTACAAGTGCAAGGAGCCAGGACATATGAAGCGATACTGTCCAAACTGGGAAAAAAAGTCAGATGATAAACATAATACATCATCCAAAACTGTGAATGTGGTGCAAAATGAGAATTCGGATTGCAGTAATGGTGATATGCTTTCTATTTCAATAACCCAATTCACGGATGCTTGGATTCTTGATTCAGGATGCTCTTATCATATAACACCTAACGTGGAGTGGTTTTCTACTTATATGTATGTTAATTCTGGTTTTGTCTCTTTAGGTGATGATAGATGTTGCAATATTGTCGGTATTGGTGAAGTCGGATTTAAGATGTATGATGGTACTGTTAGAACATTATGTGATGCTAGGCATATACCGAATTTGAAAAAGAATCTAATTTATTTGGGCACTTTGCATAAAAATGGTTTAATTCGTAAAGCTGATGAGGATAGAGAAACAATTAAGATTGTTAAAGGTGCATTGACTGTGATGAAAGGAAAGATAACTGCAGGGAATATCTATAAACTGTTAGGGAGTACAGTTGTAGGTGGAGCTCATTCTGTTGAGTCATATGATGATAATACAAAATTGTGGCATATGCGTCTTGGTCATCTTAGTGAACGTAGAATGGTTGAATTGCATAAAAGAAATTTGTTGCATTGTAACACCCGGGTTTAGGGGTCGGGTGAAAATAATGTTTTAATATTATTTCGGGTTCGGTTTTGCAATTTAAATAATAAAATATTTTTACGGGCCCCGGGATTTCAAAATATTCGAGACTATGTCGGGCCTATCTCTTGGGTCCAAAATCCATGGACTTTGGGGGATGGTAGCCTTAGCCATTTATTAATGGCATTTTTGTAATAAAGTGCACTTCATTTTAAAAAAAGCCCTATTTTTAATTAAAACCCCCATTTTGTCATCTTTTCCACTATTCATCTTCTCCATTAGAACGACCAAGAAGAGCTCCCTCCCCCTTTCACTATTCCATCTCCTTTCTCCCCCATTTTGGCTTGGTTTTGAAAGGTAATTACGTTTTTGACTTCCCTTCAACTCCCTCTCTTTAAAAGTACCACTTATTTTCATTTTCATGGAAGTTTTGGAAAATAGAGTTTTGAAAGATTTTGATTAAAAATGGAAACTTTATGTTGTTAAGCTTAATGTTTTGATTTAATATGGTTAGTAATGATGTATAGAAGTTAAATGGTATAACATATGTGAATTTTGAATGATTTTGAGATATTTTCGGATTTGGGTAAACATGAGATTTTTGGAGGGTTTTGGGTGAGTTTTTGGGGTTGTTTTAGGTGGGTTTTGATAGACTATTGATAGTACTATGGATATGGGTTGAATTGGGATCAATTGTGGGTGCAATGGAGGTTGGAAACATGGTTTTTGGACATGGTTTTGGGGCTGTCCGAGTTGGTTAAAAATGGGAATTGTTCATAGCTTGCAACATGGTAAATTGTGATTGAATTGTATTCCGGGTTGGTCTTTTGATGTTGGGCTGATTTGGAAATGTTTGGAATGTGTTTGAGGCGATTAGAAGCAAGGAATTGCGTTGGTAAAGCTTTGGGATCGAATCCAGAAGTGAGGAGGCTTGATTCGGCTTTGCTTGTTTTGCTTAAGGAAATGAGGTGAGTGGTTAAAATGTTTTAAATGGCTTTGATCAATTGGTTCGAGCATGTGAATGTGGAAATGTTTTCAAGTAACATTTGGTTCAAAGTTGGTTTTGAAGAAGTTTAGTTTTGAGCTTGAAAAGTCAATTTTAAACTCAAAGAGTAAGTGATGTGAAATGCCTCTTTAAATTTCCCCCTTTATCATTGTTTTTCATCTCTTGAAATGATATTTTGTTATACATGAAATTCCAATACTTTGGGAAGAAGCTTGTTGCTATTTATTATATCGTTGCTCATGTATGATGGTAATAATGTGGATGTTGATATGCCTTGTAAGATGTGTGTAAGTTGGTGCAGGTTGTGCACGAAAATGGTGAGTAAGACCATTTGTGATTGGTAAGATTGTAATGTAGTAAGTGATGCCTAATGGTGGAATTTGTTACATCTTAATTTGGTTGTGCATGATATAGTGAGTACATGTCGTATGGTAGTGATTGTACATCGTGTTGCATGGTTGGTGTCGAACCTCACGTGATGGTTGTCGTTGCTCCGGTGATGTGTAGTCCCGCCGGTAGCGAGTGGTATAAGACTCCGGTGATGTGTAGTCCCACCGGTAGTGACTAGTAGAAGAGTACTTTGATGTGTAGTCCCATTGGAAAACTACTAGTCGAAACGGTGATGTGTAATCCCACCGTGTGTGTTTTGGTTATGCTTGTGCATACCATGTGTGCTCATGTTGTATCTCACTATATCATCCCTTTATATTGTTTTGCTTTAATCTAGGAATATGTCCTCATGCGTACCATGAAGTGTAATGCTATGATAAATGCCTATATTGTTGACCCTTGGTTGAACTCGGATGTTAGTAGAAGGATTAGGTAGTTGGATGATTTGTATGCGTTGACCTTTATCTTAAAGAAAGCTTTGAACCCTGCATTGTCGTAGTTATGTTTTAGAGCTCCGCTCACTAAGCTTTATGCTTACGCTCTCCTTTTTCCGACAATGCAGATCTTTAGCTTGGAGTTAGCAAGGAGCAAGATAAGGGCGTCCAAGCGTGTGGTGGTTTGCTCAAGTATGGTTTAATTAAATAATGTAGTAGTCTAGCAATGGGAAGTGCTACGTGTTTTAGGAGCTTGTATTTAGACTCCTTTGTATTGGCCACATGTTGTTAATGCCTTATGTTGATGTATTGGTTTGATTATGGTTCGTAATGCCTGATATGCTATGAGGGATGTGGTGTGCGTTGGCATGTCTTTTGGTGTTTAGGTTGCCTTGTTAGAGAGGGCCAAACCTCATATGTTTTCCTTGTGCCTTTAGGGGCCTTTGAGTTCCATGTGTGACTTGTATGCCTAATTGCCCTTGATGGAATGTTAAGTATGGATGCCTCGATTCATGTTAATTGCTATGTATGGCTCATGTATGATTGCTTGAATGATTGTATGTACGAGTCTTGTGAGTGTTAATTCATGCCTTTGGTCCTTTTCGAGCTTCTACATATGTCTATGCATGATCTTAGTGTTTTACATAGTTAGGGAGTCCTTAAGTTGGGCAGTAAGTGATCCCCTGCACTAAGGTTTCGAAACCATGGTTAAGGTTTCGAAACCTTTGCAGAAAATTTGGTTCCAGGGGTCACTGCCAGCCAAAGTTTCGAAACCTTTGGGGTAGGTTTCGAAACTATGGTCAAAGGTTTCGAAACCTTCCCCAAGGTTTCGAAACCTTTGGTGAAAATTGGCTCCAGGGGTTTCTGCCAGCAAAAGTTTCGAAACCCTTGGTAAAGGTTTCGAAACTTCTGCTTAAAACTGCACTGTTTGACCCTTTTTGGCCTGTTTGAAGAGAAAAACACATAGGTGCTAAGATGCCTTTAGTAAAGATTAAAATTGGGATGTTTGAATGTGGTTTGGGGGTTTGAATGTTGTCTCGTGTGTTATGTTCCGCTGTTTGATCTCTTAGAATTTAATACTCGAATGTGACAAGATTAAAATGAAAAAAATAGGGTTGCTAATCGAGGGGGAACCTTAACGGGTTTCGCTTCGGTTTTCCCCGTGTGGCCCACTCGGACCGGTCATCCGGCCAGACCGGGACGAGGGGGTTACATTTATTGGTATCAGAGCTTGAGGTTTCCGAGACCTCGGGTAGGTAAGTGAGGTAAGTTTGATGTGTTATGTTGTTGTTATGTCTCGGTGAATGTTTTGCCATGTATGCTTAATGTTTGCTTGTTAGTACGGTGTCTGAAAGCATGAGTTAGCATGATGCTTGTGTTGAAGCGTAGTGTCGAGTTCCCATTGCTACTATTACTTATTTGAAAAGATTTTTGTAAAGGAATATACTTGAGCACCTTGGACCCTTGCTCTTGCTAACCCTAAATATTCTTTCTTGTGTGTTTTGTTTATTGTTGTATTGTTGTCCTTGGTGAGTTGGAGGCCGAGGTGTGGGCGTGGAGTTGGTAATCATGAATCTGAGGTTTTAGAGGATGTGAAGGATGAGAGAGTTCGTCGTTTTAGTTCAGGGCAGTACGACCATACCAGAGTTGGAGTGCAGTTTGTTTGTTTGGGTCAACAGGCACATGAGTTGGTTTCCTTTGAGGGAGAACAATATGACCAATCTTGACAGGAGATGGTAAGTGAAGTGAAGAACTAAGAGTTGGCTTCGGAATGATGTCGATGTTGTAGCAAGTAATTCCTCGATACAGTCATTGAGCTTGTTTTTCTCATTGATTCTGGATCTACGCGTCCGAGCATTTTGAGTGAGCATGCGCAGTTGTTGAATCTACCTTGTGAGGTACTAGAGTAGGTGTTGGTGTTGCTAGCTCCTTCAGGGATACAGTCGTGGTCAGAAAGATGTCCAAGGGGTGTCCGTTGATGTTTCAGTGGCACGTGTTTTCAGTTGATGCGATGGAATTGCTTTTTACGGTTTTGATGTGAATCTGTGCATGGATTGGCTTGTAGAACATAGAGTTAGGGTAGACTTTGAGACAATGGGAGTTTTCTTAAAGCTTGTGAATGACTATAATCTTGAGATGGTAGGTGAGAATGTGGATTTTGTATCGAATGTTGATCCAACCTTAGAGGTCAAGGACTGATTGATTTTGGTTGACAGGCTTGCCGGGCAGATGTGATGGATTTGATTTTTGAACGAAGATTAGACCGCAGAATGTTAAAATAGTTTGTGATTCTTCCTAGAAGTGTTTAGAAGAAACGCCCAGTTTGTCTCCTAACAACGAAGAAGAGTTTATTATTGATGTCGTCTCCGACTTTGCTCTGTATCTTATGGGTTCCGACAGAATTGAGAATGTTGAAGAATTAGCTTCGAGACTTGTTAGACCTTAGATTCATTAGGCCTAGTGCATCATCTCAGAGTTCTACATTGTAAATCGTGAAGAAGAAACAGTGACAGTACGAGAATGTGTCGAGATTTCAGACAGTTGAAACGAGTGTCAGTGAATAAATAGTATCCGTTTTCGAGTGTCAGTGAATTGTTGATCAGTTAGTGTGTGCTTCAGTCTATTTGAAGATTAGCTTGAGATCCGTTTACCACCAGTTGAACGTGAGAAAAGTTAAAGTACCGGAGACAGCTTTAGGGGAAGGATGTGATCACCTTGAGCTCTGAGTTATGCCGTTTTGTTTAACTAGTGTATTAGTTACCTTCGTAGAGATATTGAACAGAATAACTTCTGAGTTCCTTGATCAGCTATAGTAGTTCTCGTAGTTGACACATGAGCATATTCAAGTACCGAAGAAGACCATGACAGGCTTTAGAGTTAGTATCGTAGATTCTAGTAGAGAATCAGCTGTATACCAAGTTGTACAATGTGAACTTCGAGTTAATGAAGATGTTCTCTTAGAACATGAAAATTAGCAGAGTGTATTAGAACAAATCTTGAACAGATAGAGGAGATGTGAGTTGGAAGAAATTGAAGACTGTGATAGATATCTATAGTTCCTAGGTCTAGCATTGTTACTTTCAGAGAATTGTGAATGGTCTTTTGAAGATAGTTGCTCCATTGATAGATTGCTATAGAAGAATGTTCAGTTGTGTGGTTAAATGCGAGATAATGAGCCCTAGAGAAACTGAAAGAAACTTTGATGAAAACTTCGACCTCGATCCAGCCTATACTAGAGAAAGAGCTTGTGAACTGTAGTGACGTGTTACATGTAGGGTTAGGTTGTGTGCCCATGCAAGACGGAAGTTTGCGACTTGTTCATCGAGTTAGTTGAAAGACCGTGAGAAGAGTTATCTGATATGAGACATGGAGTTAACTACAGTTGTATTTGCTTCGAAGACTTAGAGACAAAGCTTGCATAGTATGAAATGCGCAGTGTATATGTACGTATCATTAGAGCTTGAAATATTTTAAGACTTGGGAATGGTTAGAACTTGAACAACATGAGCAGTTAGAATTGCTTGAAGACTGTGATCTCAAGATTGAGTACTATTTGAAGAGAGTCTACGTAGTAACCGATGTTCTGAGGTATGTTGTTGTTAGATTAATAGTAGAGTTGCGAGCTGTGTTTGCCAGATTCAGTCACCAAGTGATAGTGATCTTGTGGCCGAGTTTCAGGTTGAGACTACTTTGAGTCAGAATGTTTGATGAGAAACAGTTGCAAGACAGATTCTTGGCACCTCACGTGCAAGACTTAGTGGAAAGAAGACCTTCAGAATACAATCCAGAGATGATAGAGTTTTGCATTTCAGAGACAGAATGGTTGTACCGACTGACCTAGTGTTTTGAGATGTATTGTTTTGGCCGAAGCACCCGGTAGTTCATTTGTATTGCATCTGAGTAGTATGAAGACGTATTGTGGGTTGAAGATGAGTACTTCTGGATTGAGTTGATGAATAATGTGGTTCAGTGTGAGAGTGAGTGTGTAAATTGCCAGGGTGTTAAGACCGAGCGTCAGTTTTCTTCTAGCTTGTTACATCTGTGGGAAAGATGGCGGAGTTGTGCCTTAGCAAGAGTGTAAGTTGTACAGTGTCTTGAGATCGATAGTGGCCGATAGAGGTTTGAGTTTTCAACTAGATTTCTGAAGACGTTTGCATAGTGGTTGGGTTACCTGTTGAAGTCAGATGATCAGTCAGAGAAAGTCATCGGTCAAGTATGCAAACAGTGTTGTAAGAGATAGTGAATCAGGCTAGTTCTGTTGTTTATTGGTTGCAGTTTACCAACAGAGTTAGAGAGGGGATTCGTAATGTGTTCTGTGTATCTATGATTCAGAAGTGTGAGTCAGTTTTGTCCCGTGTTATGTTGTTTAAGAGATTGAGTTGAGTTTGAAATTGCGTGCAACGAAGAATCAGTTGAGATCTTAGAATCAGATATCTATGGTTGTGTGGTAAGTCCACCGAGATTGGTTAGTGTGTTGTGATGTGAAAGAAAGTGGGTTCATATCCGATAAATTTCGGGGACGAAATTTCCTTTAGTGGGGGAGAGTTGTAACACCCAGGTTTAGGGGTCGGGTGAAAATAATGTTTTAATATTATTTCGGGTTCGGTTTTGCAATTTAAATAATAAAATATTTTTACGGGCCTCGGGATTTCAAAATATTCGAGACTATGTCGGGCATATCTCTTGGGTCCAAAATCCATGGACTTTGGGGGATGGTAGCCTTAGCCATTTATTAATGGCATTTTTGTAATAAAGTGCACTTCATTTTAAAAAAAAGCCCCATTTTTAATTAAAACCCCCATTTTGTCATCTTTTCCACTATTCATCTTCTCCATTAGAACGACCAAGAAGAGCTCCCTCCCCCTTTCACTATTCCATCTCCTTTCTCCCCCATTTTGGCTCGGTTTTGAAAGGTAATTACGTTTTTGACTTCCCTTCAACTCCCTCTCTTTAAAAGTACCACTTATTTTCATTTTCATGGAAGTTTTGGAAAATAGAGTTTTGAAAGATTTTGATTAAAAATGGAAACTTTATGTTGTTAAGCTTAATGTTTTGATTTAATATGGTTAGTAATGATGTATAGAAGTTAAATGGTATAACATATGTGAATTTTGAATGATTTTGAGATATTTTCGGATTTGGGTAAACATGAGATTTTTGGAGGGTTTTGGGTGAGTTTTGGGGGTTGTTTTAGGTGGGTTTTGATAGGCTATTGATAGTACTATGGATAGGGGTTGAATTGGGATCAATTGTGGGTGCAATGGAGGTTGGAAACATGATTTTTGGACATGGTTTTGGGGCTGTCCGAGTTGGTTAAAATGGGAATTGTTCATAGCTTGCAACATGGTAAATTGTGATTGAATTGTATTCCGGGTTGGTCTTTTGATGTTGGGCTGATTTGGAATTGTTTGGAATGTGTTTGAGGCGATTAGAAGCAAGGAATTGCGTTGGTAAAGCTTTGGGATCGAATCCGGAAGTGAGGAGGCTTGATTCGGCTTTGCTTGTTTTGCTTAAGGAAATGGGGTGAGTGGTTAAAATGTTTTAAATGGCTTTGATCAATTGGTTCGAGCATGTGAATGTGGAAATGTTTTCAAGTAACATTTGGTTCAAAGTTGGTTTTGAAGAAGTTTAGTTTTGAGCTTGAAAAGTCAATTTTAAACTCAAAGAGTAAGTGATGTGAAATGCCTCTTTAAATTTCCCCCTTTATCATTGTTTTTCATCTCTTGAAATGATATTTTGTTATACATGAAATTCCAATACTTTGGGAAGAAGCTTGTTGTTATTTATTATATCGTTGCTCATGTATGATGGTAATAATGTGGATGTTGATATGCCTTGTAAGATGTGTGTAAGTTGGTGCAGGTTGTGCACGAAAATGGTGAGTAAGACCATTTGTGATTGGTAAGATTGTAATGTAGTAAGTGATGCCTAATGGTGGAATTTGTTACATCTTAATTTGGTTGTGCATGATATAGTGAGTACATGTCGTATGGTAGTGATTGTACATCGTGTTGCATGGTTGGTGTCGAACCTCACGTGATGATTGTCGTTGCTCTGGTGATGTGTAGTCCCGCCGGTAGCGAGTGGTATAAGACTCCGGTGATGTGTAGTCCCACCGGTAGTGACTAGTAGAAGAGTACTTTGATGTGTAGTCCCATTGGAAAACTACTAGTCGAAACGGTGATGTGTAGTCCCACCGTGTGTGTTTTGGTTATGCTTGTGCATACCATGTGTGCTCATGTTGTATCTCACTATATCATCCCTTTATATTGTTTTGCTTTAATCTAGAAATATGTCCTCATGCGTACCATGAAGTGTAATGCTATGATAAATGCCTATATTGTTGACCCTTGGTTGAACTCGGATGTTAGTAGAAGGATTAGGTAGTTGGATGATTTGTATGCGTTGACCTTTATCTTAAAGAAAGTTTTGAACCCTGCATTGTCGTAGTTATGTTTTAGAGCTCCGCTCACTAAGCTTTATGCTTACGCTCTCCTTTTTCCGGCAATGCAGATCTTTAGCTTGGAGTTAGCAAGGAGCAAGATAAGGGCGTCCAAGCGTGTGGTGGTTTGCTCAAGTATGGTTTAATTAAATAATGTAGTAGTCTAGCAATGAAAAGTGCTACGTGTTTTAGGAGCTTGTATTTAGACTCCTTTGTATTGGCCATATGTTGTTAATGCCTTATGTTGATGTATTGGTTTGATTATGGTTCGTAATGCATGATATGCTATGAGGGATGTGGTGTGTGTTGGCATGTCTTTTGGTGTTTAGGTTGCCTTGTTAGAGAGGGCCAAACCTCATATGTTTTCCTTTTGCCTTTAGGGGCCTTTGAGTTCCATGTGTGACTTGTATGCCTAATTGCCCTTGATGGAATGTTAAGTATGGATGCCTCGATTCATGTTAATTGCTATGTATGGCTCATGTATGATTGCTTGAATGATTGTATGTACGAGTCTTGTGAGTGTTAATTCATGCCTTTGGTCCTTTTCGAGCTTCTACATATGTCTATGCATGATCTTAGTGTTTTACATAGTTAGGGAGTCCTTAAGTTGGGCAGTAAGTGATCCCCTGCACTAAGGTTTCGAAACCATGGGTAAGGTTTCGAAACCTTTGCAGAAAATTTGGTTCGGGTTTCTGGCAGCAAAAGTTTCGAAACCCTTGGTAAAGGTTTCGAAACTTCTGCTTAAAACTGCACTGTTGGACCCTTTTTGGCCTGTTTGAAGAGAAAAACACATAGGTGCTAAGATGCCTTTAGTAAAGATTAAAATTGGGATGTTTGAATGTGGTTTGGGGGTTTGAATGTTGTCTCGTGTGTTATGTTCCGCTGTTTGATCTCTTAGAATTTAATACTCGAATGTGACAAGATTAAAATGAAAAAAATAGGGTTGCTAACCGAGGGGGAACCTTAACGGGTTTCGCTTCGGTTTTCCCCGTGTGGCCCACTCGGACCGGTCATCCGGCCAGACCGGGACGAGGGGGTTACATGCATGATGTCAAAAGTTGCAAGCTTGATTTTTGTGAATTTTGTGTTCTTGGTAAATATACTAAAGTCAGTTTCACGACTGGAAAGTAAAAAACTGAAAGGATTCTTGATTATGTGCATTCTGATGTATGGGGGCCTACCAGAGAATCATCATTGGGTGGATCTGTGCATTATGTTACTTTTATTGACGATTTTTCTAAGAAAGTTTGGGTGTATTTCTTGAAACAGAAATCTAAAGTCTTTTCCAAATTCAAGGTGTGGAAAGCTGAGGTGGAAAACCAAACTGGTAGAAAGATCAAGTATTTAAGGTCTGATAATGGCACAGAATACACAGATTCATAGTTTCTGAAATTCTGTGAGGAACATGAGATTTAGAGACATTTTTTAGTGCGAAAGACACCACAACAAAATGGTGTTGCTGAAAGGATGAACATGTCATTAGCTGAGCGGGCTCAGTGCTTGAGACTGAATGCAAGGCTTCCTAAAACTTCAGGGTAGAGGCTGTGAGTATGGCATGCTATCTCATCAACAGGTCATCACGGGAATCTTTGGGTGCAAAAGTTGTAGAAGAGGTATGGTCATGCAATGTAATTGATTTTTCACACTTATGGATTTTTGGATGTCCTGTTTATGTGCATGTACTTGGTAATGAGATATCAAAACTTGAAGCAAAATCGAAGAAGTGTATCTTTCTGGGCTACAAGAAAGGTGTCGAAGGATACAAGTTTTGGATTTAGTTGCAAGGAAAACAATGATTAATAGAGATGCAATTTTTGACGAGCAGTTCATGTTACAGCAGAACCGAGACAAGGTGTTGGTGGATTTCAAATAGTATCTAAGTGTAGTTGAGAAATAAGTAAAAATTGAGAAAGGTGAAAGTTCGAATTCAAGTTCTAGTGACTCTAATACAGTTCCGTTGCAGAATTATAATTTAGCCAGAGATAGAGAGAGACACACCAATGTAAAGGCTCCATGAAGATTGAGTTTTGAAGATATGATGTCTTTTGCACTTCACATTAGTAGTGAAGATCTGGATACTTTTCAAGAGACTATCCCTAGTTCGGAGAAAAGCAAATGGATGGCTGCAATGGTTGAAGAGATGAAATCTTTGCAGAAAAATCATACGTGGGAGCTAGCTAGGCTTCCCGAGAGAAAGAAGGCTATATGTTGCAAATGGGTGTATAAAAGGAAGCCAACAGTATCAGAAAAAGAGAGGGAAAGTTCAAGGATCGATTGGTAGCAAAGGGTTTTCACACAAAAAAGGAGTTGATTATGATGAAATTTTTCTCATGTGGTTAGACATACTTCAATCAGGGCAGTTCTTGCACTTGTAGCTAGTTCAGATTTGCATTTAGAGCAGATGGATGTTAAAATTGTTTTTTTGCATGGTGATCTAGAGGAGCAGATTTATATGCAGCAGCTAGAAGGGTTCATTCAATCTGGAGATGAACATCTAGTTTGCAGGTTAAAGAAATCCTTGTATGAGTTGAAGTAGTCTCCACGCCAATGGTACAAGCGATTCGATTCCTACATGATTCAGATTGGCTACAAGCGATGTGAGTATGATTATTGTGTCTATGTTAAAAGCCTTGATGATGGTTCTTTTATTTTTCTACTATTGTATGTTGATGATATGTTGTTGGCTGCAAAGTATATGCATGATGTTGTCGGTTTGAAAGCTTTATTGAGTCAGGAATTTAATATGAAAGACTTAAGAGCTGTAAAGAAAATTATTGGAATGGAGATTCACAGAGATAGAGGCTCAAGGAAACTATGATTATCTCAGCAAGGCTATGTTGAGAAAATGTTAAAAAGGTTTGGGATGAGCAAAGCAAAGCCCGTGAGCACTCCATTGGCGAATCACTTTAAGCTTTCTACATAACAGTGCCAGAAGATAGACAAGGAAATTGAAAAGATGGCAAAGGTCCCTTATGCCAGTGTTGTCAGCTGCCTGATGTATGCGATGGTATGTACTCGTCCTGATTTAGCTCATGTTGTTGGTCAAGTCTGTAAATACATGTCTAAACCAAGAAGATCACATTAGGAAGCAGTCAAGTGGATTTTCAGATATTTAAAGGGTACTGTGGGACATAGAATTGTTTTCGGCAGTCAGCGGCATGATCCTTTGATTTATAGATATGTGGATTCAGACTATGCATGTGATGTAGATGATAGAAGGTCTACAACTGGGTATGTTTTCACACTTGGTGGAGGGCCTATATGTTGGAAGTCAATTGTTCAATCTGTTGTGACATTATCAATAACTGAAGCTGAGTACATGACAATAGCTGAAGCTGCAAAAGAAGCCTTATGGCTTATCAGGCTAGTGAAGAAATTGGATATTCGGCAAGGTGGAGTTCAGTTGCATTGTGATAGCCAAAGTGCTATTCATTTGGCTAAAAATCAGGTGTATCATGCTAGAACTAAACATATTGATGTGAGATTTCACAAGATTAGAGAGTTGATTGCATCTAGTGAGATATTGTTACAAAAGGTGCATACTGCAGACAATCCAGCTGATATGTTGACCAAGCATGTTACTACAAACAAGTTCAAGCATTGTTTGGACTTGTTGAATGTTTGCAAATGCTAGAGAAGCATGGTAGCCCAACCCACTTTGATGTGTGAGAAACTCTAGATTTATCTCTTAAGGGGCGTGATATTCGCCAAGGTGAAAATTTGTTAAGTATGACTCATATATTGTAAAATGACAGATGTTGGCTACTTTAACTAGGATTACAATTGTTCTAATCCTTCAAGGAGTAGTATTCATTATCCTTGTTAGAATATGATTTGGATGTAGGGGCAATATAAAGAGGCTTACCTCCACCTCGTTAGGCACTTCATCAATTGTTCTTTAGGCTTTGCAGAGCGAGAGCATCTGTCCATCAAAGGAGTATTCGAGTTTTTGGTGGGCTCGAATTAAGTGGGTTGTGAGTGCGGTGGCGAAGCCCTTGCGGTACAATATGTGGTATCTTTGTAATTATACCAGGTCTATAAATAGAAGTGTTATTTGTAACCTAAGGACCATTGATTGAATAAAAGAAAGTAGCCGCTCTTTGCTCCTCGAGGACGTAAGCACACTGCTGAACCTCGTTAAATCTCTTGTGTTTTTGCTTGTTTGATTTTCTTTTTCGTTTGCCGTGTGCACAAAAAAGTAAAGTATAATTAATCATAGAAAATGAAAGGGGTAAAATTCAAATAAAATGAAAATTTGAGTCCAAATAGATAAAAATCTTTTCGATAAAAAAAATAAAAATCTCATTATATTTTTAGTATAAAAAATTTTGGGGGCCACAACCCAAGCCCTATGCTCCCGACCCACTACGTCTATGGTCTCGTCCACTAAAAATCAGCAAACTAATTTCTTTTTTTATGTTCTTTTTAAAGATAAATCTTCACTTTTTTATGTCATGTAAATAGGGAGTGAATGGTTACATAGAAGTTGATTATGAATGAATTAGTGACATGGAAAAAAAGATTAGTTGACTAATTTTTAGTGGATAAAGACCATATATGACTAGAGATGGGCACGAGTCGGGTCGAGTTTTTGGCCCACCCAAACCCGACCCGAACATTTTCTTTAAAAAAATCTGACCCGACCTGGCCTGAAAATAAATATACTAAACCCGACCAGGCCTATAAAAAAATTAGGGACCTAATAGTAAAAAATAATTTTTAGGGGACTTAATTGTAAAAATTATAATTTGAAGGACTAAATTATAAATAAAAATTTAATTTTAAGGACCTAATTATAAAAAATATATAAAGAGGGTATTATTATAAATATCCCTAAAGAATTTAGGGAAAAATTACACAATTAGTCATGGGTCGGGTCAGATTGGATATTTTTCAGCCTAAACCCAAACCTGACCCGAACTCACCCTTAATAAAAACTTGACCCGACCCAAACCTATTTTTTTCCATTAAAAACTCGACCTGATCGGACTGGGTCGGGTCAAAACCCAACCGACTCGAGTAAAATGTTCTTCCCTATATATGATATGGTAAGCTTGGTGCATAAAATAATTTTTCTTATTATAGGTACGTTCCTGCGTAGAACTCCGTGTAGACTCAAAATGAGGCCTTTCGGTATAGAAAAATCGAATTATACATTTGAATTATAAAAGTCCATGTTAATTTTAAAATTATTGCATCCAATTTTTCTGGTCTAATTACACTTTTAAGGTCTTTCTACTTTTGAAATCAAACAAATTAGACCCTAATTCCCATTTTTTGATTTAAGAGACTGATGATTTTGAAGTTAAACAATACGACTCTTATAATTTTATCCTAGTTGATATCATCAGAAATTCTTTCTCTCTTAAAAAAATATTTAGAACTCGAATAAAAAAAAACAAAAGTTACTTTCATCATCAGTGACATGGGTGCTTTTCCAGTGCTCTAATTGAACAAAATTATAAATTTGCTAGTGAAAAAAGGGGTGGTCCAGTTGATAATCATATCCCATTCGTGTGCACCATTTCTTTGATATATGATAATGTATTTGTGGTATAATATTTGTTTAAGGACCTGGAACTTTCGATGTCGCCTGCAAAAGTCCTTTTCTTGGACTCACAAAAAGCACATCTGAAGAGGGACAACCTAACTCTCACTTGATTCTATTCTCAGCATGCCAAAAGAAACTTAAAAAGGCCTTTTAGGGTTAATTTTCTAATCAAAACCTATAAATTTTCGGATACAACTACAAATAAGAGTGGAGCCATACATATTTTCCGGGTCAGAAGTTAATTATAAACTTTTAACGACCTAAAACATAATTTTATAGTTTTAAAATGACTAGATTGAAACTTTTATCATTTATTAGATAAAAATACAATTTTATCATTTTCTTAGCTGAAAACTTTAACATAAATGGCAAAATTAAAATTTTACAATTTAAGTGGATCATTATCCCAATTCTTCGAACCATGTGCCTGGCTACAAATATGTGTTTAACACAAGCATGCTAACCCGGATTTCAACTCATACAAATTGAAAGTGGATGAATATCTATGTCAGTTCACTAATTAAAGGATTTCATAAATATTATATTTTTAACCTACGTTTTGGTACAATATCTATATGATTCATACTCTCCCCATCTACAAAACAAATGATATTAAGAGTTTAAGCATGCTTGGACTTACATTCTCCTGTATATTTTATCACCACATATTAACCGAGTTAAATTTAATCGACAATATAAATATTATATTTATATTTTAAGATTATTTTTCTTCTAACAATATATTTATATATGGTTAGCAATGATATGATGATGAAAGTGAGATAAATTTAAAGAATAATTCTTACAACAATGAGTTGGTCAAAAGTGAGCTCGGAATCTTGTTGGTTTAGTGCCTCTCTCAATATATATGTAATAATGATTTGCAATATATATATATATATATATATATATATATATATATTATAATCCCCATTAACGTGAGTTGTCTTTCTCATCTCTCAGTCACGTATACAATGGAATGTTTGATCGGAAGTACCCGATGCCTAAGATTCTCTTGGCTGTCAAGTTTTTAAACACCTTTTTCCTGTCCCAATTTCTCCATTATAACAACAACAACTCGACATGTCCATGTTGTTCTTTGAATCGCATTTCCTTTTTATCTTTTTCCATCACAGCAATCTGTTCGTGAGATAAATATTCTGTTATGTTATTTATCTGGACTTGTATAAGTATCAGATACGAGTTTATGTATTGCATGAACAATGCCAATTCAGACGTATATTGATAGTGTGTATAAGTATCGAATACGAGTTTATTTATTGTATGGATGTTATGAGTATTAGATAGAGTCAATATGAGTCTGTTGTAATATGAGTATGTTGTGCTGAGTCAGCAAGAGTTGGTTAGGGAGGTTGTTAGTTTACTAGCTCTAACTGATTCAGTCAGCATTGTATAAATACCCAGTCCAGTCTCTTTGAGATATTATGGACTTATTAATAAAAGCTGAGAGTGCCGTCTCTCTTTCCTATCTTCCTTCAGTTTCTAAGTCTGTTATCTAGCATGGTATCAGTCGCTTGTTTTTCTGGGATCGTCTCCGCTGTGTTTCGTGTTATTCTTGCTTGCTAAAGGCTGTGATTGTGGATTCGAGAAAGTGACTCAAGAATCAGCCCGGTTTGTTCTCCGTTTCATTGCAATTTTCGGTTAGTTGCTTCGGATTGATCCAATCGGGGAAAGATTCGTGTCCTCATCTATCTTGATTTTTACATCTATTCTTTGATCTTATTTTCTCAAAGTTATCTTTTCAGTCGCAAGAACGTCTGTTTGTGATTTGGTTGCAAAAACAGACTAGTGATTTCTCAGGTAACTTTTAGATCGAGAATTGTGCCTTTTGATGTTTTATCATCCTTGTGGCATCACAGTCTTTACTAGCTCTATTGATGGTCTGTTCTATTGATCTGTTCGTTGTTTGAGTGATTGTGGTGGCTCTGTTGATCTGATTCTAGTTTTCGTATAGTTCTCGTTTCGGTTGATCTTCGATTGTGCTGTCTTCTAATCTGATTTGTTTGGATCGTATATCGTCTGTTGCATCTAGCTCTGTTGTGCGTGTAATCTGTTTGGTTGAATGCCTCTGTTATGCTCAGTTGGAGGTTGTTAGTTCTTTGTGCACATGATCTGTTCGATGATATGTCTCTGTGGCCTGTCTTTCGTTGTTTACTCTGGTGATTTGCTTATTCCTGCTGAGTTGTAGTCTGCGTTTGGTCTAAGTGATGGCTACCACCTCGTCTGTTGGATCTAGTTCCATTTCTGCTACGCTAACATCTTCAACAAATGAGTATTCCATTCAACAACTCCCAAAGCTTGACACTGTTAAGCTGAGTGAAAACACATATGTTATTTGGAAGCATCAAGTCCTTCTAATTGTTGAAGGATATGGGCTAGTGCCTTTTATCTCGGATCATGAGGTTCCTGCTAAGACGATTGTGGATTCAGCAGGGGTGACAGTTGCGAATCCTATTTTTCTTGCTTATCTCAAGCAAGATAGGCTCCTTACCTCATGGCTGTTGTCTACCATTAGTGCTGATGTGCTTCCTCATCTCACTGAACTCAATACGTCTCTAGGCATCTGGAACACATTAGCAAGGAGGTATGGTGCTAAGTCCTCCTCGAAGATCTCCTCTCTTCAACACAGTCTTCACTCTCAGAAGAAACGTGGGCTTTCTGTCAGTGAGTACCTTGGAAAGGTGAAACAGATTTGTGACACTTTAAGTGCTGCTGGAAATGTGGTCACGGAGCAAGAACAAGTCAGTGTCATTCTTGCTGGATTGACAGCTGAGTTCGAGTCTGTTATTGCTGTGGCATCGCGTGAATTTCAAACTCTTGAAAGCCTCACTGAAATGTTGTTTGATTGTGAAGCAAGACAGAAAGAATTTATGACTGATGGTTTTGCAATTCAAGCTAATGTGGTCACTCATAATACTAAGTCCGGTGATTCTGTTAACAAAGATGAGTTCAGTGGGAATCAATTTTCGAATCAGTTTTCCACTATGAACCATGACACTAGAGGGCAGCGTGACAACAGTTATTTCAGAGGTCGTGGAAGGGGTCATTTTGGCTCGAACCGTCCTCAGTGTCAACTCTGTGGCAAATACGGTCACTTAGTTCAGAAATGTTACTATCGGTTTGATCATTCATTCACTGGGCTTCCTAACACAAGAGGAGATTATGGTTCTTCTTCCAATGCTTCGAATTTTGGTTCGAAGTCTGAGTCTTTTAGTCCAAGTCATTCTTCTGCTCAGGCGTATAATCATACCTTTGTACCTTCTGTTGCGTCTTCTTATCCTGCGAATTTTACACCGTTTGTTCCATTTGTACCTGGTGGTGTTCCAACGACCTTTTCTCCTACTACTCCTGCTGTTCTACCTTCTGTTTCTACTGTTTTCCCATCCGTTCCAGGAGGTGCTACCTATCATGGGTCACCTGGTGCTGCTTCTGGTTCACGTGATGTGGTGTGGTATCCTGACTCAGGGGCCACTCACCACATCACCAATGATCGAACAAACCTGCAAACTGAAACAACATACACAGGTATGGATTCTTTACTTGTTGGCAATGGCACTCAAGCTCGTATTTCTCATATTGGTTGTGGTCAGTTGGTATGTGAGGATAGGTCCTTAAGCTTGAACAATCTGTTGTGTGCTCCTGACATTAGGAAGAACTTGTTGTCTGTTTCTAGTTTTGCTCGTGACAACGATGTATTTTTTGAATTTCATCATCGACATTGTCTTGTTAAGGATGTACAGACCAAGAGGCCTCTACTGGAGGGGAAGCTCACTCCTGAGGGATTGTATGAGCTTCGATCTGCTGGTTCGAGTGGTTTGAATAATTCCGTCACACAAGTTTTTGCTGTTTCGAAGTCTGCGTTGCCGTTGGAAGTTTGGCATCGACGTCTTGGTCACCCTTCGCTCTTGACTTTGCATTCAATTTTAAATTCTTGTAGTATCTCTGTAAGTGACAATAATTTGCCCTCTATATGTGTTCCGTGTGTACAAGGCAAGGCACACAAACTCCCTTTTTCCTTATCGCAAACTGAGTACACTGCTCCTTTCCAACTTGTTGTATCGGATGTATGGGGTCCGGCTCATGAAGAGTCCGATGGCTATCAGTATTATGTTTCTTTTATCGATGTTTTTAGCAGATTTACATGGTTGTATTTGCTTAAACGCAAGTCCGATGTTGCTTCTTGTTTTGTTAATTTTTACACTATGGTTGAGGTTCAATTTCAATGCAAGATTAAAGAGTTACAAACGGATGGAGGGAGTGAATACAAGGTTCTTTCGAAATGGTTTGTTGAACATGGTCTTCTTCACCGAATTTCTTGTCCGAGCACGTCTGAACAAAACGGTAAGGCCGAGCGGAAGCATCGGCATATTGTAGATATGGGCCTCACTCTTTTGGCCCAGGCCGGGTTGTCTTTGCGGTTTTGGAGCCATGCGTTCATTACAGCCATTTTTCTAATAAATCGATTACCTACTCGTATTTTACATGGCAAGTCACCGTATGAGATTTTGTACAAGAATAAACCTGACTATGCTTATTTACGGGTTTTCGGATGTGCTTGTTTTCCGTTAACACGTCCGTTTAATCAACATAAATTTGATTTTCGGACTCGGCAATGTACCTTTTTGGGTTATAGTCCTCAACATTGGGGTTATAAGTGCCTCGACTCAGATGGTAAAATTATTCTGTCTCGGCATGTTATTTTTGATGAGACGAAGTTTCCTTAGGCCAGGTCAATGATAGATTTTTCTCAAGATACTGGGCTGTCCAATACTGGGTCATATGGTTCTGATGGGTTTCCTTTAGTTTTGGTCTCACCTGGGCCCAATGTTGTGGTCTCTCCTCCACAGACCAAGTCTTCTACTCTCAGGGGGCCTTCTCATGGGTCTTCTCCGCATATAGAGGCTCTGGTTCAGCCTCCTGGTCCGGTTTCTCGGTCTCCTCTCAATAATACTCGTGCCTCTAGTTCTAGTGGGCCGTCTTCTAGTGGGTCTGGACGACCGGAGGGTGTTGACCGGTCCTATGAACAAAATAATATCGTCTCTCCTCCTGGTTTGTCTGCTGAAGCTACTGCTGGGCCTGAGTTGTCATCAAATGCTGTGGGTCAGGGATATAGCCCAGGTGATGGTGATAATGTGGTAAGTCCAACTCATGACCCGGTTTCTTTTGATCCGTTTGTTCAGTCAGAATTAGGGCATGATGCTATTCAATCAGAATTAGGGCATGGTGGTTTTACGAGTCTTGTTGCTCAATCTGCAGATGCAGTTTGTGTGCCTCCTCAAGAGCATGTGCTTTCCTCTTCTGCTCGTGACGATTTTTTGCTTTCTTTGTCTGGTTCTTCGGTGCGTTGTGGTTCTCCGCTTTCTTCCTCATCAGAGGGCCGGTCTTGTGCTTCTCCAGAGGTGTCGTCCTCCCCCGCACCCGATACAAATGTTGTTTCATCGTCGTCTTTGCCTCCGTCTGCACCGTCTTTATCTTCTCATGTGGTCAATTTGCATCCCAAGTTGCCTCGTCCACTTCCCTTCCTGATGTTTCTGAACCCAGCACGATTCGCGAAGCGATGCAGAACCCTCACTGCACCAGGCCGCTCAAGCCGAGTATGATGCGCTGATGAAGAACAACACCTGGACCATTGTTGAGTTGCCCCCAAATCGACGCGCTGTTCAGTGTAAATGGATTTTTAAGGTCAAGCGTCATGCTGATGGTTCGGTGTCCCGGTACAAGGCCCGGTTGGTGGCTAAGGGTTATCTGCAGCAACCTGGGTGCGATTTTCACGAGACGTTCAGTCCCGTAATTAAGCCTACTACCGTTCGCACCATTATTTCCATTGCTGTGACACGAGGGTGGACTCTACGGCAGATCGACGTCAACAACGCCTTTCTTAATGGCGATCTTGCTGAGGAGGTTTATATGACACAGCCTCCTGGGTATGAACAAGGTAATGATAAGAGGTTAGTATGCAAGTTGAATAAAGCTATATATGGTTTGAAACAGGCTCCTCGAGCCTGGTTTGAAAAATTGCGGGATTATCTTGTCTCTGTTGGTTTTACTGTTTCTAAATCTGACCCTTCTCTATTTGTTCGATTGAGCAATAGTTTTATTGTTTATTTGATGGTTTACGTCGACGACATAATTGTTACTGGAAATGATATGGTTAAAGTTCAGACTGTCATTACTGATTTAGATAAGCAGTTTTCGCTTAAAGATCTTGGATTGTTGAATTTTTTCTTGGGTATTGAAGTCTCCTATGTTGATGGTTCTGTTCTGTTAAGTCAGACTAAATATATTCGTGATTTATTAACTCGGAGTGGTTTGGAAAATGCCAAGGCCCTTCCAACCCCGATGGTCACGAATCTCAATCTTTCAGTTTCTGATGGGTCTCCTATTTCTAATGTCTCTGAGTATAGGAGCATTGTTGGTGCTTTACAGTATGTTGTTATTACCCGTCCTGACATTGCGTTTGCTGTTAATAGTGTCTGCCAGTTTATGCAAAATCCGCTTGACACTCACTTTCAAGCAGTTAAACGAATTTTACATTATTTACAAGGGTCTATTGACTGTGGCTTGAAGTTTACAGCGGCTTCTCGTCTGAATATTACTGCGTTTGCTGATGCAAACTGGGGTTCTGATTTGGACGATCGACGATCGACTACTGGTTTTTGTCTGTTCTTTGGAGGAAATCCAGTCTCCTGGGGTTCGAAGAAACAGTCGGTTGTTTCTCGCTCTACTGCGGAGGCTGAGTACAGGGCTGTTGCCTGTGCTACCTCTGAGGTGCTGTGGTTACTCTCTTTGCTGCAGGAGTTGCATGTTTTGTGTGAGGGTGTACCTACTTTGTGGTGTGATAATTCTAGTGCCGTTGCCGTCTCTGCAAACCCTGTGTTGCATTCTAAGTTCAAACATGTTGAACTTGACTTATATTTTGTTCGGGAGAAGGTAGCTGCTGGGACTCTTCTGGTCAATGAAGTTCCTGCCTATGAACAGGTTGCTGATGTTATGACAAAGCCGCTGTCTGCACCTGTGTTTACTCGCTTTCGTACTAAGTTTGCTGTTGTTCCCTCGACTTCTAAAGGTTAAGGTATTATTTCCTTTTATTTTTCTTCTGTTTTGTTCTTGTTGTTTCCTTGCTCTGCTGCATGTGGTTCTCTTTTTCCTGGTTGAAGATCAACAGTTTTCAGAGTTATCCGAAGTTGGGTGAATGTTATGAGTATTAGATAGAGTCAATATGAGTCTGTTGTAATATGAGTCTGTTGTGCTGAGTCAGCAAGAGTTGGTTAGGGAGGTTGTTAGTTTACTAGCTCTAACTGATTCAGTCAGCATTGTATAAATACCCAGTCCAGTCTCTTTGAGATATTATGGACTTATTAATAAAAGCTGAGAGTGCCGTCTCTTTTCCCTATCTTCCTTCAGTTTCTAAGTCTGTTATCTAGCAATGGAAAATGTTTGTTAATGAGGTTGACGCCTGGGAATTTCTCTTTACAATGCTTTGCTTGAGCTTTTGTTTTTCTTATTAATATAAATTAGCACTACTGAATAACCTTTATTGCAGATTTATGAAAAGAAAGAAGATCAAATAGTTTAATTTCCAGCTTCTGAAGCAAGAAAGTGCAGGCTACCAACATGTCTAATCTCATCTATATATGTGTGTGTGGAGGTCTAATTATGATTTTGATCCTTTATTATGCTCAAATTTAGGGTTTAATTGTCGTATTTTAATCTCACATAATTTGAACATTTTGTTTTTATAATGTCGCCTGTCACTTCATGAAATTATCAAGTTTAATTATTTTAATTAAAATGCTAACTTGATTTTTTTCCATAAAGAACAATACCTCTACATCTCTCCAATTATTTATCATGCCGACGTGGGTTTTTTTAGTGTTGGAAGGGTTTTGTTTTTTAATATAAAAAACTCCGGCATTAGTATTCAACTTATGTTATGTCAACTATTGGACTGACTAATGATATTATAATGGTATGTCGTAAAACAATTATATTATAAGTAAAATTCGATTTGAAAAATTAAATTTATTTATTCGATTCGACGTGAAAAAATTAATTTGAACTGTAATTTTAAAAATTCGATTCGGAAAAAATTTAAATAAAGTTTAAATTATAAAATGAAAATTCAAATAATTAGAAATTTTAGTAATTAGAGAGTCGATTTTTAAGTTCAAGTCCCTCAACTTTGTTTGGTATTTGTATACCACAAATGAAAAAAATATGAAGAAATGCGTGTGTATATTGTATATGGTTATAGAAAGCCGTTTAAATTAGAACCAATTAGCATTATAAAATTATAAATATTTATAATTAAATTTGAGTAGAAACTCGAACGACTCGACTCGAATTTCATAAATTCGACTAAATAATTCAAATAAAATTTGAGTTATAAAATAGAACTCGTCGACTTGGCTAACTGAATTATTTTTACTCGACTCGATCAAATGTTCACCCCTAATAGAGAGGCCAAATTAAAATATATAGATTAATAATACTTTGAGCGAAGTAGAGGGACCAAGATATAAATTTAACCATAAAATTGAGGCTTAAATTGAATTTACCTTAAGTCTCAAAAGTGTGTCTAAATCATTTGACCAAGTTCACAGCCTTTTTAACTTGAGAGAATTACTGCTACCATCCATCATCAGTCGGTGAAGAATAACATATTAATTATTTATTTTTTGCACTCAATGTGAATTAGAAATGATCGAAAGCTAGCTTTTCGTTCACTTAAATCATGCCATCCATTATCATTTGAGGCCATGGATTTGACAACACTAACAAAGTGTTAAAAAATCATAAACTAATCCTCTAGCTTTGGAAAGTGGAAAATTGTTTGACTGACATTTGATTGGGAGATGCATTAGGGTTTTTGTTTTATAGTTAAGTGAATTGTTTGTCTTCACTTTTCCAAGGTTTTGGTTCAGATGAGTAAAATTCGACTCAATTTTAAAAATATATTAATTTTTATATTTGATTTTAACGGAAAAATTTAACTTGACTCGAAAAAGTTTTAAATAAATTTGAGTTATGAAATGAATATTTGAATAATTTAAAATTTTAGTAATTTGTGAATTAGTTTTTAAGTTCGAGTCGAGTCCCACAAATTTATCTGATATATGTATATCACATATTAAAAATATAAACAAATATACATGTATATCGTATATATTTATAGAAAGTCATTTTTGACAAAAAAAGTCATTTGAATTAGAACCAATTACTACCATAACATTATTAAAAAATATATACAATTAAATATGAATATAAAGTCGAACAATTAAATTGATTCGACTCGAGAAAAAATTAAATTATAAAATAAGATTTGTAAGTTCAACTATGTCTAATTTTGACAATCAAGTTAGAGCAAATTTGAGAGATGAAAGATAATTAAAATTTTAATGTAAGATAAGTATAATTAAAAATTTTATCGCTTGCTTGCTTTGCACTCTCTCTAAATGTTTACTTCTTTTTCTTTGCTTAATTGATAGAGACATTAGTTTTAGTGTTGATCGTCCACCGCTTAAAATTTATATTTATTCTTTTATATTTAAATTTATTTGTTTGTTTTATTTTTCTTAGCATATTTTGTTGCGTTTTTTTCTATCATGTGGCACGTTTTATCTTTGTGGCATGTAAAGGTGGGGAATCGGGTGGTGCTGGAACGATTTTACTTTTTTCACTCTGTCTTCAACACTTACGAGGACGATTTCGAAAAATCTCCATTACATGCTTCGAAGATTTTCTTCGTTCCATCTCCATACCCATAAAATCCCCACGGTTTTTGGAGAATCCTATCATTCCAAAAAAATTATTAACCAAAATATAGTTAAGGTTAATAAGTTTTTGGGTAACATAAACAACAAAAATTGGGAGATAAATAAATTATATACAATATACTCTCAATTAACAAAAAATGATAAATTACTAGAAAAGTCACTCAAACTTAATAAGGTTTAAACCAAAGACACAAATATTTTTAATGGACTGAAATATTGATAATAAAATAGGAAAATATGCATGTAATTGAGTTAATTATATATATATATATATATTATAATTCTGTAAAATATCAAATCCTTTCGGATAATTTTCGGGGATCACCATGGTTATGATCTGGTTCTCCCCACGATTCGGATATATCATTCATCATTCTCATTTGAGCTTTGGTGATAAAATTTAATTCGTCTCTGTTTTCGTGAGTGGAGATTTCGGTTATTCTTCATCGCGTCAGTTCGGATCCCTACAATTTTCAGATGTTCCCCAACTAATTTCCACTCTTAATGACATGTCTTTGTCTTATGACACGTTTTATGACTACTTTTGCAGCGTTTAATGCTTGTTCGGTGACCCTCACGACTTTATTCTTTATTTGTCTTTGTCGGTGGTCTTGGATAATTTAATTCCTTTTAAATTATTGACCAATATTTAGTATTATGTAGCGGATTGTTACCTTTAAAAATAAGTGTGAAATGTAGTTGCAGATTTAAAAATTTTATTTATTTCGTGTTTTAATAACTTTTCGGTGACTTTTTTTTACAATAGATCGTATTTTTTTTTGGTTAAAAACAGAAAATGCTTAATTTTTTCATATAAATTAAAAGGTAAAAAATTTTGGGGTGGGCCATATCCCTCTCACTCTAGTTGTATCTTCGTCGCTGTCTATATCATTTTTTGAATATTTTCCATCTTAATCCATATTCGTTAATACTTATAACTCATTGGACCAAAAAAGTCACTTACTCTCAATTTGAGTATTTGACCCAACGGTTCAGTCAAGTTATTTATTTAATGGTTGCTCTCGTATATAGTTTATTTCCGAATAAGTGTGTATATAAAATACCATGTCAATATGAAAAAAAAGGAATTTGATTATATTTTTTTATAAACACACGCGTTTAATCTATTGACAATTAATTCTGATTAAATACTACAGAGGATTGTTAGGGTGACAATTTTTTTAACTTATTTGTTTCATTCACAACGTTAATATTTAAATCTCTAATATTATTTAAAGTATCTAACTTTTCATTTTACTAGACCAACTGATTATTGGTAAAATTTAATTATATCGATCCATATATAATATATGAAAAATGAATGGGTTTATAACGACACTTGACTGTCAGTGAAATTTTAAAATTCTATAAATTTGAATGGAATCGTAAACACATTTTTTAAAATTAAAAGAGAATTCAATCGTCAGTGTAACAAAAATATAATATTTTTTTCATATTAGAACTTATCATTCTCGTCACTCATTGCTTGAAACTAGTCAAATATTTTGTGATGAACAAAGGGTATAAAAACACAGAAGAAGATGCCATTTATATTAAATCTATATTTTCTTAAACTAAACATTTAGACCAAATGTTTCCCATTATTAATTTAATAACAATTAAAGCATATAGCCCTTCAAAAGCCCTACTGATAGAGGTTAGAACATATTCCAATCGGGATTTCCCTTTGTGGTAACCAATCACTACTGAATTCATTTTTTTTGTGTGTGTTAATTTAGCAAGCAAAGTTTGCAAGTTGCCCAATAAGTCGTGTTGGTTTTGATTGAAATTGGTAAAAATAAATAGTAAATCCATTAATTTGTGTTTTTTTAGGTAATTTATAAATTAGTATTTTTTTAATTATATGTTGTTATTACAAGATAATATATATTCATTACTCTTAACTTTTTAATAACATGCACAACATGAATACCACTCAAATCTGATCAGCTACAATTACAAATATTGGGTACAATGATAAAAATATTTTATATTCCTAAAAGGAGAAATTACGTTTGAAGCCTTGAAAAAGTCCATGGTAAGGAGGAATGCCCACAAACCCTAAGCATGAACCGTCAACAAGTCATCAAAGATATTATAATATGATTAGTATCAAGGATAAACCCATAAATTTTTAGGGGACTAATGTTAAATTAAATTTTTAAGATTAAAATATATTTTTCACTGTTTTAGTTTAAAATTAGATATATTTATTAAAATTAAACTGAAATCTATTATTTTTAGGAATTGAAATGTAATTTTAAACTGACATATATTATTATATAGATGCAATTTAACGAGTTCGGTTGCTTGACATGATCATAATATATAATAAGCATAATATAAAAAATATCCTTAATGTTCGACTGAATAGTTAATTTAGTCTCTATTATTTTTTTAACCAATTTAACCCAATATTTTATTTTGGGTCAAAATGGCCCCTTTGAGAATTAAAAATTGTGAGTCAACTGACGATAAGCAACTTAAAACAAATATGTTGAAGATAGGGGTGTTCATATTCGGGTACCCGAGAATTCGGGTACCTAAAATTTTTGGGTATCAATCCCTCGACCCGTTACCCCGCCCATGCAAACCGGGTAACCGATAATCCGGGTAATAGGGTACCCGTTTTTTTTATTTTCAAATTACATTTTATATGAAATTAATTGATATGTCGGGATCTTACTGTTTGATTTTTTCTTGAGAATTGTCTAATCTTACTACTGCCTTTTAACTTCTAAGTTATGAAATTTGCATGGTTGAAATTAATTGAGTTTATAATATTACTATTAGTTAAATATTTGTTAAATGAATTTTTCACATAAATATAATTATATCGTTGAAACAAAAAATATAAACAATTACTTTAACGATGTGGACCTGGTAATAATGCTACCATTTACAAAATAAAAAAGTAAATTATATTGAACTTTACTCAAATTGACATGATTTTGGCGGTGGACCACTACCACTAATCCTTGGCATACAATAAAAAATACACCATATGACACATACCATAATAATTTAGATATCAAAATGAGACATAAAAAAGTACTAAAATATAAATTTAAGAGTCAAATAATAAAAAAATTTAAAAAAATTATATACAAACCAGGTATCGGGTAGTCGAGTACCCAGTTAAGGAACATTTTGTGACCCGGGCTCAACCCGGATACCCTAAAAAATAGCGGGCCGGGTACCCGGCCCAAAAAATCGGGTATTTTCATTTAGGTACCCAGTAATTTTGTTTCGGGTATGCGGGTCGACGGGCCGAGTAATTTTGAACACCCTAGCTGACGATAGAAAATGATACTTCAGTCAAAAAAATATTTTTATAAAATTGTATAAAATATAAAATAATTTTTCTTCTAACGCGTCATTTTGTCAAGTTATTTTAAGTTGTTTATCCTCAGTTAACTAACAATTTTTATCTGCAGAGAAGTCATTTTGACCCAAAATTAATAAAATGTTAGGGGTTAAATTAGTTAAAAATATAATTGAAAATAAGTTGTTTGACTTTGACTATAAAATATTATTTAAACTTTTCAAAAGTGTAAATTGATTACTACCGCTAATGAACTGAAATTCTCGCGAATTAATTATGTTATTATTCAGGGTTCACAAATGAATACTAATATAATATTACTAGGAGTAATGATACATTTACATAGTAATTTTTGGATAGTTGTTTTTAATAACTAAAATTAAAATTTTTAAACTAAAAATAATTTATTTATTTTTCGTAAAAATCTCATAATTACCTATTTGTTAATTTCAGTCATTCATGTTTACAAGTCCAACCATTTAAAATGTGTAAAACTCTCAAATTTTATATTGCATCAACGAATCCTAATAATATTGTTAAATCTATAATACTTAAATTAGTTCATTTATGAAAAAACCTCTAAATATTTATAAGAGTTATTTATATAACACGTCTCCAAACTATACCTCATATTAAAGTAGTCTTCAAATTTTTGAACGTTCTAAATTCACCTTCAAACTATGATCCTCATTCTAAATTGATCTTCAAATTTTTGAACATTCTAATTTCTCCTCAAATTATATGTATATGATAACCATGTCTCATGTTAATAAAACTATTATAAAAATGTTAATGCCATGTAAACATTGATATGCATTATGTAATAATATGATAAAGCATAAACAATAATTTGAGGATAAAATTAGAACGTTCAAAAGTTTGGGGACCAATTTAAAATGATGGACATCATCATATGGATGAAATTGAAAAGTTCAAAAGTTTAGAAACTAATTTAAAATTATCATAATTTGATAATAAAATTAAAATATTTAAAAGTTTAAAAATTAAATTAAAATAAGTGTAATAATTCAGGGACGTGCGAAACAATTAACTCTTATAATTTATATCGTCTGTATCGCAACTCTCAACATATAGATTTTGAGTTTACCTCACGGTAATCTCATTATTTTCACTATATTCTTCTCCAATGAGTAATTATCATTGGGGATTTCTACAGGTCGGATCGCATTGAACTTTAATTTTAAAAAAATTAAATCTAAAATATTATGGATAATTTTATAGTAAATGACATGTACCGCAATGTATTACTATTAATTTATTAATTATTTTAATTAGTTTTGAAATTTTAATGACCGAAAATATTATTATCCTCTTTTAGAATAAAATCTTGAAAAATAATTTTTATATTATTTTTTCAGATTTTCTTTTATTTTTTAATTCAAAAAATAATTAAACTTTTATTACTATAATAATTCTTACATTCACTTTAATTTAAGGGTAAAGTTCACAAATGATCACTAAACTTTGATCAATTATTCAATTTAGTAACTAAACTTCCAATTGTTTCAATTTTACCATTAAACTTTTAGTTTTGTTTTAATTTGGCTATTGACCCATTAACAACTGTTAAAAGGGTGATGCAGTTGTTATAATATTTTGTATAATAACACATTTAGTCCTCCGCGTTTACACATTCAAACAATTTAGTCATAATTCAAAAGAAATAATAAATTTAACCCACATTGTTTCAATTTGGCCTTATTTTTAATTAGAGTTTCGAATTCATTCGGCCTGGGTAAGACTAGCTTGACCTTCTGCTTACTGGAATTTTCGTGGGTATAACGTGCAGTTTGTTCTTTATGCTGCTGATGCTTCCTTAGGCTTTGCTTGGTATGACGGATGGAAATGAAGAAGGATGGAAAATTTGTTAATCAAATGGTGGAGATTCATAACCACCTTCTTACTTTGAATCTTAACCATTTGATTAATAAAATTTTCATCCTTCCACATTTTCATCCTTCATACCAAGCAAAACCTTAGTGTGCTATTCTGATATGTGCTGTCCGTGTAATATTAGCATGTTGCTTTGCTATTTTGTTTGTGCAATTTTGTTCCTATAGAGTGTCAGAACATTAATTTTTAGCTAAAGCGGATTATTGCTTATCTTTGTGGGTGCTAAGGAAGTGCAAGGGGTGGTTAATGCTGGATGTTCTTGTGTGAAGTTCTATCGGGTTGTTAGTGTATCGATTTCGACTTGGGAACTTTTTTTCCTCCATTAAGTTTAAGGAGGTTTTTTAACGAGGTTTAAGCCGTCGTTTTGACTCATTTTGATCAAAGTTATGAAATCCTATCTTTCAAAAAAAATCTCATCCATACTCAATCTATCATTTTTCATAAAGAATAGATCATAATCATCTCATAAAATTGTATTCAATATATATATATATATAAATTAAACTGAATTTGTTATAAAATTATTAAAAAATCCTTCCATCCTTTTTCCCATCATCATTGTCTTCAACAATTTTGTAAAACCAAAGAATTGATTTTGATATAACAAAGGATTTAAGAATTAAATTGAAATTGGAAAATAAACTTTTAAGTCCTCAAAACTTCCCAAAACCCTTAAGCAAAATGGTCAAGTCAAAATCAATGTTTATGAAAAAAGTTCTAAGTGTTTTCCAAGTCAAAACAGTGATTTTCGAGTCATCGTTTCGAAATGGCCCTTAGGCGTTTCGGAACGTTTTGAAACTATTAACACGTGTTTCAAAACTAGCCTTCCCGTTTCGATACGGGTATATCGAAACATATCCCTTTGTTTCGAAACAGATGAAGAACAACAGAACAGGTTGATCCGTTTTGATATGGTAGTATCAAAACGACCTCAAACGTTTCAAAACGACTTTCAAACTTGGATTCAAAAATATGACCGTTGCAAATTTTATAACCGATTTTTGGAAAACAATTAAGGTGTTTCGAAATGATTTAAGCCATTTCGATACGGGTTTTGGCAGTGGCAAAATGTTTCGAAACGGGCTTTAACACGTTTCGAAACGGGCTCTTAGTGTATCAAAACGTTCGGGTCTGTTTCGATACAGTCTCTTAATTACACCCCAACGACTTTTTCTTTTTTGGTCTGTTTCGAAACATGTACATGTGTTTCGAAACGGGTAGTTGCAGAAGTGTATTTATGGTGGGAAGATTGCATCCCAACAGCTATATTTATGATGACAACAACCCCAACGACTAGAATTGATGAGAAGGTATAAAAGGGAGTCTCAAATCAACCAGCAAATAAATATTTGATCCTCAAAGAAACATTCCAACATCAAATCCAAGCTCTAGTGCTAAAATTCCATATTTTTTGTAAAACCCCAATTATGGTTCTTTGTAATTCCTATCTTTTTTATTCAATTGGGTTGAGTGCTTGTAATTGAGCAATATTTGTATTGGGAGATATCTTGTAATTGCCAAAATCTTCTTTGTAAACATTGTGAGAGAGTTTGGTCAATTTTGGGTAGAAAATTGACCATTGTGTAAAGGTTTCCTCCTAAGCCTAGAAAAGAGGAAGATCAATTAGTGGAGTTGTTTGAAAATCTTTAGTGGGAGCTAAGGTAGTGGATGTAGAGTTCATTTGGAACTTGAACCACTATAAGTGTCTTGTCTTGAATTTTTATTTTACCACTTCACTACCAAATATCTTAAAAATTCAATTCACCCCATCTTGGCTTAAATCGATTCAACGATCCACTCAACAATTGGTATCAGAGCCTACCTCTTTTGAATGATTAAATACCACAAGAGGAGATCCTAGAAGAGTGTGATCAAGTCTAAAGTTAAGTCATGGATTCTACCTCAACCTCTAACCTTTACGAGTCTCAATCCACCACTAAACCACCTTTCTTCAATGGGGACAACTACACATATTGGAAGAATAGGATGCGTCTCTTCATCAAGTCTACCGATTACATGGTTTCGGATGTAGTGGAAGAAGGGCCTTTCATTTCGGTAAAAAGAAATGATGAAGAAAGACGTGTCCCTAAGGTGAAGTCGGAGACGACCGAGGAAGATAGACGAAGGATACAAGTCAACGACAAAGCTCTACACATCATATTTTGTGCACTTGGTCCCGACATCTACTCTAAGGTTTCTTAAATCGTGAGCGCAAAAGAAGTGTGTGGCACTTCAGAGACGACTTATGAAGGAACTAGCGACGTGAAGGAAACAAAGATCAGGTTATTAAATTTGAGCTATGAAAATTTCAAGATAGATCCCGATGAGAGCGTCTCCAAGATGTTTGATCGGTTTTCAATCATCGTCAACGGTCTTAAAGGATTTGGTGAAGTGATTCCCAAAGATAAGCTAGTAAGGAAGCTTCTATATTCTCTCTCGGAGTCTTGGGATGGTAAAAGAACGACCATCATTGAAGCTAAGAATTTGAAGACCTTAAAGCTTGATGAGCTCGGTTGTTCTCTTCTTACACATGAGATTGTGAAGCAAGAAAGAGAAGAAGAAAAGAAGAGAAAATAGAGAAGCATGAGGTGGAAAAGAAGAAGAAGCTAAGATTTGCTCTCAAAGCCTCTCTACAAGAGTAGAGCTCTTCTAGTAAGGATGAAGACTTTGAGGAATTGGCAATGATAACCAAACGATTCTTATGATTCATGAAGTCCAACCGAGGGAGGAAATTTCAAAGAAAGATGGACTTCAAGAACAAAAGCAAAGAAGAAGAAAGGGATCCGATCATTTTCTTTGAGTGCAAAAAGCTGGGTCACATACGTTCCGATTGCCCTCAACTCAAGAAGAAGGGTTTCGAGTAAAAGAAAAAGCTCAAAGCCAAGCTTGCTACTTGGAGTGATGAGGAGTCATCCGAGGATGAGGAACATGAAATGGTCAACCTTTGCCTCGTGGCTCTTGGGGAGGATTCTATGGTAACCTCTAACTCATCTTGCTTTGATTTTATATTTGATGAATTGCATGATGCATATGATGAGTTACAAGAGGTGTATGATGACTTAGTAGAGAAATATAAGGAGTCCGTTTTGAAAAACAAAAAGGTCATTTCGGATTTAAAAGCTCAAAATGATTTACTCTCTAAAGCTAACTCGGATTTTGAGAAAAAGGTTTTAAGCTTACAAGATGATTTAAAGTTCTTTGAACAAGAAAATATTAATTTAAATAACCTTCTTTTTCAATATAATGATGAACACCAAAAGTTGGTGAATGAGATAAATGAGCTCAAAAATTCTTTAAAAAATGTTGGTTCTTCAAGGGTTGAAAAAGGTGAATCTTCAAAAACCAACTTTGTAAAAAGAAAGAATTTTAACTACAAACAAAGTGGATCCAATAGGCATTCTAAAACTAAAAGGATTAGAAGTGTATGGGTTCCTAAGGAACTTGTAAAATCTAATAATGTTAATGCCATGTCACCTTGGATTCCTAAGGGAACCAAGCTTTTGAGAGCTAACACTCATGGACCCAAAATGATTTGGGTACCAAAAATCAAAGTTTAACTCTTTGTTTGTAGGGGGAGCATTGCTACAAGGCCAAAGCACAAAGTCAAAATTCATGGTACCTTGATAGTGGATATTCGAGACACATGACCGGAGACAAGAGTCGATTCATGGAATTAAAGCCAAAAATGTGGAGGAGTAGTGACATTTGGTGATAACTCCAAAGGAAACATTGAAGGTACTGGCTCCATAGGTAATCACTCTTCCATACTTATTGAAAATGTTTTGTGTGTCAATGGTCTAAAACACAACTTATTGAGCATTAGTCAACTATGCGATAAAGGGTTTAATGTCATGTTTGATATAAATGGATGTAGAATAATAGACATTAAATCTAACAAAATAATGCTCATTGGTCATTGCATATGCAATATATATATATATATATATGGTGCATCTGTCACACCCCAAAACCCGGTCTAGTTGAAATAAGGTTCGAAATTTAATTATTCGGGTTAAATCGTAATAGTTTATTATTATTAAAAAAAAAGATGACGTGGCAATTCCTTCAAATTGAAGGAATTGCCCAAATTAAGGGCCACGCAAATAGGCCAAAATTTGTTAAGGGTGCCACGTTAATGGCCATTTGGCCTTTCCCAATTGTATGTGGCAATAGCCACTTACGTGGCTTTCTCCAAAATTGGAGGGTGGCCACCAATAGCCACAAAATGTGGCAATTTCTAAGTGAAATAAGGTTGAATCATCAACCATTTCTTTCATATATAAATAGGTGCCGAGAAAGAAAGAAATTAAGGGAGCAAGTGGGAATGTATATTTTTGTGAGTGATGGTGCGCATGTAAGAAAGAAAGAAATAAGAAGTCAGTGAAGAAGCGATAATTACGTGGGTTCGGGTTCAATATTAGATTGGTTGTCCGATATTTTCGATATAGTAATATCGAATCTCTGCCGACGTCGGGTTCAAGAAGTCGAAAAAGAACAACCGCCAACCATGGAAAAAGGCGTCGTTATTCGAGAACCTTAATATCGAGGTGAGTGTAGTCGGAGTCTCAAGAGTTGGCTAGGTGCCATCTCGAATCATTGTTTATTGATTTGTTAACCATTTTATTGAAGGTCATTGCATAAAAATCATATTGAAAGCTTTACTTGGTAAGTTTAATTAAGTATTGCATATCGAGCATTAAATATTGCTAGTGAAACTTTGATATATGTCTACCTCTATTGAATTACCGTTATTGATATTGATGTGTAAATATTGCTATTGAAATATCGTTGTTGAACTATTGAGTACTGAACCTTGGATTCGAGAGTATTGGATACAATTGGCATGCCATAGAATTCATGAGCTCATTGGTACGGGTATTGGGCTTCGGCCATTGGTGCGGTGGAGGGATGTGTTGTGTATTGGTCAATTGGTGCGGCGGAGGGATTATGACACGACCATTATTGTTGGTGATGTGGTGGAATTCGTGTATCCAAATACTGTTGAATCGGTCCAAGGGAAAACATTGATTATCGAAATTGCTTTTGTTATGATTGGATAGCATGCCTTTCATTATAATGTGTATATAGATTGCTTATGTGAAATATGCCATTAAAGTATGCAGCATTGCATAACATGCTCATTCATTGTTATTGGCTACCTCACTTAGACTATATAAGTCTAATGCATTCATTTGCATAACATTTCAGGCTAACAAAGTGTTCGGTCCGAGATCGGAGCAGTCAAAGGATCGGCAAGTCGCCACAAGCTAAGAGTAATGTGTTTTGTCTTTATGAACTCCTAGTATGGTGGCAAAGTAGTTAAAGTAATTATACTAGTTTTGTGGCCCTGCTATAGTGTATATGTTACCTATGTTTTGTATAAGGTTTTAAAGTTATAATGACTTTTGAGTTAGTAATAAAATTATCATATTTGGCATTAAAATATTGATTAAATGTTTAAGATTTATGTTCCGTTCACCGTTCTATTTGTCGGTAACGCCCTTTGACCCGGTTCTCTACCAGGCCGGGAAGGGGGTGTTACATTTGTGGTATCAGAGCTAGAGTTTAGTCGGTTCTGGACTAAACCTATGCATGTTTCTATTGTATGTTATGTTACTTTGCCACCTAGAAGTTATTCTGTTGTGACTTGCCGGCTGACCCGATCTCTTTGTTTATAGATGTCTAACTCTAAGCGAGCTCAAAATAATGAGCATATCGATAACTCCTCCACGCACGGTGGGGAAGTTAGAAGAAGAGAACCTCTGAATCCGCAAAACCTCCCTGTATAGAATCCTGAACAGGAAATACAACCTGCTCAAACCGAATGTTTTAAGAACATGGTTGATATGTTCAAAATGCTTGTGACTACCTTGAGGATTGAGCAACCCTATCAAACCCCTATTGTCTCTGACCTAAACATCTGAGCTCCCATTGAAAAGCTTACACAGTATCCGGTCTACACCTTTTCTAGTCAAGATCTAGATAACCCTGAAATCGAGGAATATTGGTTAGAGAATACTCTGAAGGTGTTAAACAAGCAGATGAAGTGCCCCGAGGAGCACAAGTTAGAGTGTGCCTTAGCCTTGATTTCTGAAGAGGCCCAGAGTTGGTGGGAAACTGTGACTCTCACCGTACCCGAACATAGAGTTACGTGGGACTTTTTCCTTCAGGAGTTTCGTAAGAAATACATTAGTGACCACTATATCGCTGAAAGACGTAAGAAATTTCTCCATCTGACACAAGGAGAAAGACCCGTGGAGTTGTATATTCGAGACTTCTGCAAATATGCGAGGTATGGTGCTGAAATCATACGCACAGAAAAGGAGAAGTGTCGAATGTTCGTTGATGGCCTTCGTGATGAATTACGTCCTCTCTTCGTTGCTTTGGAGATCGACGACTTCCAAACCCTTGTTAATCGAGCCATCGCTACCGAAGCCTCCCAGAAGGCCTACGAAAAGAGGATGGAGAACCAAGTACAATCTGAAAAGAGACACCGAGATGAAACTTATTCTTATGAATCTTTTAAGAAAGGGAAGTACCAAGATTCGAAACAAAACGTGTATTCTCATCCTTCTCGACAAGAACATTTTGCTAAGCCTCAGCCCATAACTCAGTTCTTTTCTAGTGTTGGCCCTGAAGAAAGCTTTGATGGCTCGAAACAAGAAACAAGACATTCGATTTGTGACTTCTGCCAACACAGGCATCCTAAAGGGCAATGCCGTAAGAAATCGGGAGCTTGCTTTTTCTGCGGTGAAATAGGTCATCTTATTCGAGATTGCCCTAAGAGCGGATCCGCATCTGCAACTGTCAATTCGCCCCCACTCAATCATTTCGAGGCAAGGGAGTGAGACAAGAATCCTTCGGAAAGCTTGGAGGATCATCTAAGACATCGTACCGACCCGAATCTAAAGCCTCTGCACATATGTACCATATGAAGGGCAAGGAGCAAGAAGGTGATCGTTAGTACTCAGGTAAGAAATTCGAGGACGAATTTTTTTTAAGGGGGAGAGAGTTGTCACACCCCAAAACCCGGTCTAGTTGAAATAAGGTTCGAAATTTAATTATTCGGGTTAAATCGTAATAGTTTATTATTATTAAAAAAAAGATGTCGTGGCAATTCCTTCAAATTGAAGGAATTGCCCAAATTGAAGGCCACACAAATAGGCCAAAATTTGTTAAGGGGTGCCACGTTAATGGCCATTTGGCCTTTCCCAATTGTATGTGGCAATAGCCACTTACGTGGCTTTCTCCAAAATTGGAGGGTGGCCACCAATAGCCACAAAACGTGGCAATTTCTAAGTGAAATAAGGTTGAATCATCAACCATTTCTTTCATATATAAATAGGTGCCGAGAAAGAAAGAAATTAAGGGAGCAAGTGGGAATGTATATTTTTGTGAGTGATGGTGCGCATGTAAGAAAGAAAGAAATAAGAAGTCAGTGAAGAAGCGATAATTACGTGGGTTCGGGTTCAATATTAGATTGGTTGTCCGATATTTTCGATATAGTAATATCGAATCTCTGCCGACGTCGGGTTCAAGAAGTCGAAAAAGAACAACCGCCAACCATGGAAAAAGGCGTCGTTATTCGAGAACCTTAATATCGAGGTGAGTGTAGTCGGAGTCTCAAGAGTTGGCTAGGTGCCATCTCGAATCATTGTTTATTGATTTGTTAACCATTTTATTGAAGGTCATTGCATAAAAATCATATTGAAAGCTTTACTTGGTAAGTTTGATTAAGTATTGCATATCGAGCATTAAATATTGCTAGTGAAACTTTGATATATGTCTACCTCTATTGAATTACCGTTATTGATATTGATGTGTAAATATTGCTATTGAAATATCGTTGTTGAACTATTGAGTACTGAACCTTGGATTCGAGAGTATTGGATACAATTGGCATGCCATAGAATTCACGAGCTCATTGGTACGGGTATTGGGCTTCGGCCATTGGTGCGGCGGAGGGATGTGTTGTGTATTGGTCAATTGGTGCGGCGGAGGGATTATGACACGACCATTATTGTTGGTGATGTGGTGGAATTCGTGTATCCAAATACTGTTGAATCCGTCCAAGGGAAAATATTGATTATTGAAATTGCTTTTGTTATGATTGGATAACATGCCTTTCATTATAATGTGTATATAGATTGCTTATGTGAAATATGCCATTAAAGTATGCAGCATTGCATAACATGCTCATTCATTGTTATTGGCTACCTCACTTAGACAATATAAGTCTAATGCATTCATTTGCATAACATTTCAGGCTAACAAAGTGTTCGGTCCGAGATCGGAGCAGTCAAAGGATCGGCAAGTCGCCACAAGCTAAGAGTAATGTGTTTTATCTTTATGAACTCCTAGTATGGTGGCAAAGTAGTTAAAGTAATTATACTAGTTTTGTGGCCCTGCTATAGTGTATATGTTACCTATGTTTTGTATAAGGTTTTAAAGTTATAATGACTTTTGAGTTAGTAATAAAATTATCATATTTGGCATTAAAATATTGATTAAATGTTTAAGATTTATGTTCCGTTCACCGTTCTATTTGTCGGTAACGCCCTTTGACCCGGTTCTCTACCAGGCCGGGAAGGGGGTGTTACATTTATGGTATCAGAGCTAGAGTTTAGTCGGTTCTGGACTAAACCTATGCATGTTTCTATTGTATGTTATGTTACTTTGCCACCTAGGAGTTATTCTGTTGTGACTTGCCGGCTGACTCGATCTCTTTGTTTATAGATGTCTAACTCTAAGCGAGCTCAAAATGATGAGCATATCGATAACTCCTCCACGCACGGTGGGGAAGTTAGAAGAAGAGAACCTCTGAATCCGCAAAACCTCCCTGTACAGAATCCTGAACCGGAAATACAACCTGCTCAAACCGAATGTTTTAAGAACATGGTTGATATGTTCAAAATGCTTGTGACTACCTTGAGGATTGAGCAACCCTATCAAACCCCTATTGTCTCTGACCTAAACATCCGAGCTCCCATTGAAAAGCTTACACAGTATCCGGTCTACACCTTTTCTGGTCAAGATCTAGATAACCCTGAAATCGCGGAATATTGGTTAGAGAATACTCTGAAGGTGTTAAACAAGCAGATGAAGTGCCCCGAGGAGCACAAGTTAGAGTGTGCCTTAGCCTTGATTTCTGAAGAGGCCCAGAGTTGGTGGGAAACTGTGACTCTCACCGTACCCGAACATAGAGTTACGTGGGACTTTTTCCTTCAGGAGTTTCGTAAGAAATACATTAGTGACCACTATATCGCTGAAAGACGTAAGAAATTTCTCCATCTGACACAAGGAGAAAGACCCGTGGAGTTGTATATTCGAGACTTCTGCAAATATGCGAGGTATGGTGCTGAAATCATACGCACAGAAAAGGAGAAGTGTCGAATGTTCGTTGATGGCCTTCGTGATGAATTACGTCCTCTCTTCGTTGCTTTGGAGATCGACGACTTCCAAACCCTTGTTAATCGAGCCATCGCTACCGAAGCCTCCCAGAAGGCCTACGAAAAGAGGATGGAGAACCAAGTACAATCTGAAAAGAGACACCGAGATGAAACTTATTCTTATGAATCTTTCAAGAAAGGGAAGTACCAAGATTCGAAACAAAACGTGTATTCTCATCCTTCTCGACAAGAAAATTTTGCTAAGCCTCAGCCCATAACTCAGTTCTTTTCTAGTGTTGGCCCTAAAGAAAGCTTTGATGGCTCGAAACGAGAAACAAGACATTCGATTTGTGACTTCTGCCAACACAGGCATCCTAAAGGGCAATGCCGTAAGAAATCGGGAGCTTGCTTTTTCTGCGGTGAAATAGGTCATCTTATTCGAGATTGCCCTAAGAGCGGATCCGCATCTGCAACTGTCAATTCGCCCCCACTCAATCATTTCGAGGCAAGGGAGTGAGACAAGAATCCTTCGGAAAGCTTGGAGGATCATCTAAGACATCGTACCGACCCGAATCTAAAGCCTCTGCACATATGTACCATATGAAGGGCAAGGAGCAAGAAGGTGATCGTTAGTACTCAGGTAAGAAATTCGAGGACGAATTTTTTTTAAGGGGGAGAGAGTTGTCACACCCCAAAACCCGGTCTAGTTGAAATAAGGTTCGAAATTTAATTATTCGGGTTAAATCGTAATAGTTTATTATTATTAAAAAAAGATGCCGTGGCAATTCCTTCAAATTGAAGGAATTGCCCAAATTGAGGGCCACGCAAATAGGCCAAAATTTGTTAAGGGGTGCCACGTTAATGGCCATTTGGCCTTTCCCAATTGTATGTGGCAATAGCCACTTACGTGGCTTTCTCCAAAATTGGAGGGTGGCCACCAATAGCCACAAAACGTGGCAATTTCTAAGTGAAATAAGGTTGAATCATCAACCATTTCTTTCATATATAAATAGGTGCCGAGAAAGAAAGAAATTAAGGGAGCAAGTGGGAATGTATATTTTTGTGAGTGATGGTGCGCATGTAAGAAAGAAAGAAATAAGAAGTCAGTGAAGAAGCGATAATTACGTGGGTTCGGGTTCAATATTAGATTGGTTGTCCGATATTTTCGATATAGTAATATCGAATCTCTGCCGACGTCGGGTTCAAGAAGTCGAAAAAGAACAACCGCCAACCATGGAAAAAGGCGTCATTATTCGAGAACCTTAATATCGAGGTGAGTGTAGTCGGAGTCTCAAGAGTTGGCTAGGTGCCATCTCGAATCATTGTTTATTGATTTGTTAACCATTTTATTGAAGGTCATTGCATAAAAATCATATTGAAAGCTTTACTTGGTAAGTTTAATTAAGTATTGCATATCGAGCATTAAATATTGCTAGTGAAACTTTGATATATGTCTACCTCTATTGAATTACCGTTATTGATATTGATGTGTAAATATTGCTATTGAAATATCGTTGTTGAACTATTGAGTACTGAACCTTGGATTCGAGAGTATTGGATACAATTGGCATGCCATAGAATTCATGAGCTCATTGGTACGGGTATTGGGCTTCGGCCATTGGTGCGGTGGAGGGATGTGTTGTGTATTGGTCAATTGGTGCGGCGGAGGGATTATGACACGACCATTATTGTTGGTGATGTGGTGGAATTCGTGTATCCAAATACTGTTGAATCGGTCCAAGGGAAAACATTGATTATCGAAATTGCTTTTGTTATGATTGGATAGCATGCCTTTCATTATAATGTGTATATAGATTGCTTATGTGAAATATGCCATTAAAGTATGCAGCATTGCATAACATGCTCATTCATTGTTATTGGCTACCTCACTTAGACTATATAAGTCTAATGCATTCATTTGCATAACATTTCAGGCTAACAAAGTGTTCGGTCCGAGATCGGAGCAGTCAAAGGATCGGTAAGTCGCCACAAGCTAAGAGTAATGTGTTTTGTCTTTATGAACTCCTAGTATGGTGGCAAAGTAGTTAAAGTAATTATACTAGTTTTGTGGCCCTGCTATAGTGTATATGTTACCTATGTTTTGTATAAGGTTTTAAAGTTATAATGACTTTTGAGTTAGTAATAAAATTATCATATTTGGCATTAAAATATTGATTAAATGTTTAAGATTTATGTTCCGTTCACCGTTCTATTTGTCGGTAACGCCCTTTGACCCGGTTCTCTACCAGGCCGGGAAGGGGGTGTTACAGCATCTAGATGACATTCATACATCCCATGCATGCTTAGTTGCACAAAATGAAAATGATGCATGGTTATGGCATAGGAAACTAGGACATGCTAGCATTAGTGTTTTGGAAAAATTAGTTTCCCTTAATCTAGTTAGAGGCCTACCTAAGCTCAAGTTCTCATTGGATAAAATTTGTGATGCATGTGCTAAAGGTAAACAACATAGAGCCTCTTTTAAGTCCATTAATGATGTTTCTACAAGTAGGTGTTTATAATCGATCCATATAGATCTCTTTGGGCCAATTAGAACTACTAGCTTGGGTGGAAAATCATATGCATTTGTGCTAGTTGATGATTACTATAGAAATACTTGGGTTCTCTTTTTAAGCACTAAAGACGAGGCTTTAGAAAACTTCATCACATTTTCAAAAATAACCCAAAATGATCTTGAACTTAAAATTTCACATATTAGAAGTGATCATGGAACCGAATTTCAATATATGGGTTTTGAAGTCGTTTGTAATGAAAATGGAATTAGCCATATTTTTTCAGCTCCTTGAACTCCTCAACAAAACGGGGTAGTTGAGAGGAAAAATAGAACTTTAGAAGAAATGACTAGGACTATGCTTTGTGAAAACAATTTACCTAAGTATTTTTTGGCGAAAGCCACTAACACCGCTTGTTACATTATAAACTGTGTAATGATTAGGCCTATTTTAAAGAAAACGCCTTATGAGATTTTAAAATCTAAAAAGTCTAACATTAGTTATTTTCATCCTTTTAGTTGCAAGTGTTTTGTTTTAAACAATGATAAAGATAATATAGGTAAATTTGACACAAAGAGTGATGAAACTATTTTTCTAGGTTACTCTTTAAACTCTAAAGCCTATCATGTGTTTAACAAAAGAACTTTAGTTGTAGAGGAATCTATTCATGTGATTTTCGATGATAACCTCCTTCCGAGGAAGGATTCTTGTGATGATGATAATGTAAGGATCATTGAAGCCAATGATGGCGGAGAATCATCAAAGGTGAATGAGATTCTAACCAAAGAGAAAGAAGCACAAAAACCGCCTCTAGAAGCATTGCAAGAGATGTTTCTTGAGGAAAAAGAAGTGAGCTACCCAAGGGAGTACAACGATGTCAAGGGTGGTGAGATCTTGGGTGATCCATCCAAGGGGGTAACTACTCGCTCTTCTCTTAAAATGCTTAATCATGTTGCATTTATCTCATGCATTGAGCCTAAGAATGTTAAATAAACATTAATAGATGACTTTTAGATTATGGCCATTCAAGATGAGTTAAATCAATTTGAGAGAAGTAAAGTGTGCACATTAGTTGATAGTCCTAGAAATAAATCTACTATAGGAACTAAATGAGTCTTTAGAAACAAACTAGATGAGGGTGGTAACATAGTGAGAAACAAGGCTAGGCTTGTTGCTCAAGGTTACACTCAAGAAGAGGGAATTGATTTTGATGAAACCTATGCACCCATAGCTAGAATGGAAGCAATTAGGATGCTACATGCATTTGCATGTTATCATGATTTTAAGCTTTTTCAAATGGATGTCAAAAGTGCATTTTTAAATGGTTTTAGAAACGAAGAAGTGTATGTGGAACAACCACTGGGTTTTGAAGATCCTATTTTTCCAAACCATGTTTTCAAATTGTCAAAAGCTTTATATGGTTTAAAACAAGCTCCTAGAGCTTGGTATGAAAGATTATCAAGTTTTCTAGTTGGAAAAGGTTTTGAAAAAGGAAAGATGGACATAACACTTTTTATTAAAAACAATGGGAAAGATATCTTAGTAGTTCAAATTTATGTTGATGATATCATTTTTGGTTCTACTAATGAATTGATTTGTCAAGATTTTTCTAAGTTGATGCAAGGTGAATTTGAAATGAGCATGATGGGGGAGCTCTCATTTTTCTTGGGACTCCAAATCAAACAAATAAGGGTTGACATCTTCATCAATCAAGCTAAGTACATCAAAGATATGCTCAAGAAGTTTAGCTTGGAGCAAGCAAAGCCTCAAGCTACACTAATGAGTTCATCTACAAAGCTTGACAAAGATAAAGGAGGTAAGTGTCTTGACTCTAAGCTTTATCGCTCTATGATTGGATCTTTGCTTTACCTTACCGCAAGTAGACCGGATATATTATTTAGTGTTTGCTTGTGTGCTAGGTCCTAAGCTAGTCCTAGAGAGTCTCACCTTATAGCTGTTAAAAGGATCTTTAGGTACCTTAGAGATACTCCTTGTTTAGGTCTTTGGTACCCTAGAGACTCCACCTTTAACCTTCATGCTTATTCGGATGCAGATTACGGGGGTTGTAAGATAGATAGGAAAAGTACTTCCGACACTTGCCAATTTCTAGGTAGTATGTTCATATCTTGACTCTCTAAGAAACAAAATAGTGTAGCTTTATCTACCACCGAAGCCGAGTACATATCCTTAGGGAGTTGTTGTGCTCAAGTCCTTTGGATGAAAAATCAACTCTTAGACCATGGAATAAATGTAGACACCATACCCCTTAAGTGTGATAACACTAGTGCCACATATCTTATCAAAAATCACATCCAACACTCTAGAACCAAACACATATAAATAAGACATCATTTTATTAGAGATCATGTCCTTAAGGAAGATGTTGTTTTAGAGTATGTAGACACCTTAAATCAATTAGCGGACATCTTTACCAAACCTCTAGATAAGGAGCGTTTTTGGTCCCTTAGGAGAGAGTTAGGTTTAACTAGCCCATCTTGACCTTTTAGGATCTTGTGTGCTTAAAATTGCTTAAATTCTTGTTAAATGATATGCTTATGTGTTTTTGATCCTATTTTCATTCATGCTTGTAGTTAGGGAGAGTATGTTTATGTTTTGATATGTTAAACTTTCTCATATATCTCATTCATGCATCTAGGGTCAATTAAAATTCAATTTTTCTACAATTTAGAGCCTCATCTACACATTCAGGCCTATTGGTATCGAAACGGGTCACCCTGTTTCGATACGAGTGCCTTCTAAGAACACAAATAGACCAAGGTGTTTCGAAACGCCCCAAAGGGTTCGAAACGATTTGGTTTTGCCAAAACATGTATCGCAACGGCCCCTATGCGTTTCGATACGGGCAATCTCTTAGGCTTCGATACAATCAAACTTGTATCGAAATGGTCAGCTTATTTCAGAACATTCGTAGATGTTTCGGTATGCTTGTTTCAAAACGATTTCTCCTATTTCGAAAAGCGTATCCGAAAAAGCCTCTTTTAAAGGGTTTTAAATGTTCAAACACTCTTTTAATCAAACTTAAAAACCCTAAAAAACCATAAAACGTTTTCCTCTATAAAAACCCTTCAAATCTCCTTGTTTTTCATCAAAACTTGAGAGCTTTTACTCTCAAACAAAAATCTAAGCAAGTTTCAACAATTTGGTGCAATTTCATCCATCAATTCTTCCAAAATCCCTCTTTTAAGGTATTTTCTATTTTTTCTTTTAATTTCGTTCGAATCTTAGGTTAGAAAATTATAGTTTTTTTATAGAATACTTGTTTCCCACTATGGGTTTTCAAAATCTCAAATTTTTTTATTCGAATATATTTTATTTTAATCGTATTTTGTTTTACACGGTTTTTTCAAATTTGTTTTCATAAAAAATTTTCTTAATATATATATACTTTCGAAGTGTTTTTAAAACCTTAATGAGATTATTATTGGATCAAATTAGGATTTCAATGCATACACTCAAAATTTCTTGCTTGCTTTGTTTTTAGGTGTTATTAAATGGAATCTAAGAAACAAAAAACTGAAGGGGGTGAAGGTTCGAACCAAGACAACATGCGTCCAAACCTTACTCTTCTATATTCCAAGAGTCTTCGTAATCAAGATGCTAAGCAACGTTTTAAACTCTTTCATGACACCGTTGTTCGAAGAGAGCGAGTTATAGATATAGATTTCCTTGATTCCGAGCGTTTTCTCTTCTGATACCTACCTCTCTTGCAAGAATGGAGTTTCTTAGCCTTCTTGGGCTTTCTCAACATCGTCTACAAGAACATGGTTTTGCTCTTTTACTCGAATGTCGTTATCATCAACAATGAGGATCGTTCAGAGGTCATAGCCATTGAGTCTTACCTATTGGGAAAGAAGTTTCGTATTGATCCATCTGTCTTAGTGAACATCCTTGGGCTAAAAGATGAGGGAATTGAGGATGAAAATCACTTTGGCACTCATACCGGATCAGTTCTTACCTTGGACGCCCATGATCATTTCTTACACTTGATCATCTCATGGTTCATTCGCCCATCCGGAGGTAAATTTACCCACATCCGCCAAGTCGATCATTTTTAACTCGAATGTTTTCACCAAGCAAAACAACCGAATTTGGTGAAGATCATGTTTGCCAAGATGGTCCATCAAGTGAGGATTCGTCAAACTGATGCCCTTACTTCCTTCACCTATGGGATAGTGTTGAGCTACATATTTGTTTGCATTGGTCTTGATTATTCATATGATTCTCCGAAACTCCAAAAGTAAAAGATTGGTGAATTTTCTGTTGTGAGATCTGGATTTCGTTACACCCTTGATCAATGGGTTCGTGTTGATAGAAGAGCTCAAGCACCTCAAGATGAGCATCAACCTCAAGCTTTGGCTCCCATTGTGGCTCCCAAAAATGACGCTCTTATGGCCTTCCTCACCGAGAGGTTCAACATGATGGACACGAGCATGGCTTCAAGTTTTGGTGCTGTCAACACTCGTTTGCAATCCTTGGAGGATCGTGTTACCTCTTTTGAAAATCAACAATCGTCCATGGATCTCTCATTCTCCACCTTTTATGGTGATTGGAGGCGTTTTCGCCAAGATCAAACAAATGATAAGGATGATTTTATGGATGACATTGGAGACGATGATGGTGATGAGGCACCCTAGGATTATTGCATATCATATTATTATGTCATATTAGGATTAAGTTTGCACCTATTTATGTTTTTTTGTCTTTAAGACCTATGCTTTGATTTTATGTTTTTAGGATTGAGCTTGATATTTATGTTTTTGATGTTGTTTTTTGAACTTAAATGTTATCTATGATATTATGTCTCCTTTATTCTCTTAATTAGCCTTGATTATATTTTTTGATCTAACAAAAAGGGGGAGAAGTAATTCCTAAGAGCCTAAGTGTTTTCAAGTTGGTTTTAAGTTTCAAATGCGTTAAATCTAATCTTTAAAGCCTATCTTAAATTGAGGGGGAGTTAATTTTTTTAAAGATTTCAAAACACTTAAAAATTTATACTTGGTTTTGTTATATCAAAAAGAGGAGATTGTAAAACCAAAGAATTGGTTTTGATATAACAAAGGATTTAAGGACTAAATTGAAATTGAAAAATAAATTTTTAAGTCCTCAAAACTTCCCAAAACTCTTAAGCAAAATGGTCAAGTCAAAACCAATGTTTATGAAAAAATTTCTAAGTGTTTTCCAAGTCAAAACAGTGATTTTCGTGTCACCGTTTTGAAACGGCCCTTAGGCGTTTCGAAACGTTTTGAAACTGTTAACATGTGTTTCAGAACTAGCCTTCTCGTTTCGATATGGGTGTATAAAAATAGGTCTCTCTATTTCGAAACGGATGAAGAACAAGGGAACGGGTTGATCCGTTTCGATACGGTAGTATCTAAATGACCTCAAACGTTTCGAAACGATTTTCAAACTTGGATTCAAAAACATGACCGTTGCAAATTTTATGACTGATTTTCGGAAAACGATTAAGGTGTATCGAAATGATTTAAGCCGTTTCGATACGGGTTTTGGCTGTGGCAAAATGTTTCGAAATAAGCTTTAGCACGTTTCGAAACGGGCTCTTAGTGTATCGAAACATTCGGGTCCGTTTCGATACGGTCTCTTAATTACACCCCAACAACTATTTCTTTTTTGGTCTCTTTCGAAACAGGTACAAGTGTTTCGAAATGGGTAGTTGCAGAAGTGCATATATGGTGGGAAGATTGCATCCCAACGACTATATTTATGATGACAACAACCCCAACGGCTAGAATTGAATGAGAAGGTATAAAATGGAATCTCAAATCAACCAGCAAATAACTATTTGTTCCTCAAAGAAACATTCCAACATCAAATCCAAGCTCTAGTGCTAAAATTTCATATTCTTTGTAAAACCCCAATTGTGGTTCTTTGTAATTCCTATCTTTTTTATTCAATTGGGTTGAGTGCTTGTAATTGGGCAATATTTGTATTGAGAGATATCTTGTAATTGCCAAAATCTTCTTTGTAAACATTGTGAGAGAGTTTGGTCAATTTTAGGTAGAAGATTGACCATTGTGTAAAGGTTTCTTCCTAAACCTAGAAAAGGGGAAGATCAACTAATGGAGTTGTTTGAAAATTTTTAGTGAACCTAAGGTAGTTGTTTGAAAATTTTATGTTTGGTTCTGCCTTGAGTAAGAATTTAGTTCCAAGCTAAATTCTTATTATTTATCTAAGAATTTAGATTAAAGATCACCTTAGTTTAGCTACACGCTACTTCCCAAATATTTATAGTAAAATGAGACAGTCAAAAGCTTTGGCCATGTACATAGATTTGAGTGTCCTTGTCTCTAAGATTCTATTGTCTAATTCCGTCTCTCCAATGGTAGGGCTTATACTTATTGGGATTGTTATTCCAAAAGAATGACTCCATTGATGAATTCATCAAAAATATGATTAGTTGATTAATAGTAAGTTAAAAATATTCCAAAGCTAATGATTACAGCAGCAACCACCACTTAATTGTTCCATTACCACTTTTTATCATTTTTTACACCAAAATAATAACATAAAGTTCATTGTTTAATCTTAAAGTTTGTCCACTTCCTCAATAAAGAAAATGAGAAAAGAAATTATATAAACTGATACCCTCATTTCAAAATTTTGATCTGTTTATTCTTTTACTATATAGGAATTAGAATTACAAATAAAAATATATATACTAAATTATGTTATTCTAACTCTTTATTTTGCTTGAAATATTTATATCAGACATTTATATCTGAATTCCAGTAACATAGATACTACAAAGCTAAACTATACTAAGAAATGTTCCACTTAGAAGCAGCCATGGTTAAATTGAAACTGAAATTGGCCGTTGAAACTGTTCATAAGGGTTCCTCTAGTACCCATTGCTTCATCATCAACCTCATGCAACATCACCTACATTACAAAAAACAATGCATTAAAACCAAAAAAAAAATATTCACAAATTTCACCTCCCAAAATCGCATTGAATCAGTTATAGATTATTTGATGATATTCAGAAGTTTGCAAATGAAATATAGTACGTACCCATAGGTTATCTTCGTCTTCATCTCTAGTCGAACATGTAGGTTGGGGACTCTCAACAGTTTCGTCGTTCCGTGCGAATCTGCCACGGATTCGAGGACGGGTGTCGGCTAGTGTTTTCCGGCATGCATACTTTCACATCAACAAAACAACTATTTAGAACATAAACAAATGTAGTAATTCGTTCTTTGTAATGATCTCAGGAAAGTGATCCATTTGATTGAAACAAAACACAAAAGTGAAGAAACCTTAATTGTTTTGTTGAAGTTCCTTTGACTCCGCTTTGCTTTGTACTTTGAGATCCTCTCTTGTCTCTCTTCAGCGTTGTAACGCCCCACTTTGAACGGTGTTTCCTCCATTGATGAGTTCTCCATCGCCGACGGGTTCGAAATTGACCTTTGGGTGCTATGAACGTCTCTCATACTCTAAAAGTAGTCCAAACAAACACAAAATCATTACTATGTAAGAAAAAAAAACAGAGTAAAAGAAGGTTGATAACTATGTTATTCAATCTTAAAGTCGACCATGAATATGTATTCGATACGAATATAATCAAAGAGATGAAGCAAACCTCTAAATCACCGGTGCTCGACACCTTCCTCATTTGACTAATAAAAAAGCTGTTCTCAGGCAAGCTCAAGGCTTGGCCGTCGAAACTGTGCGATTCCATGAGAGAATCAAAACGAGGTTTGAATGAAAAGCTCGGCTTCCCTTCAAAGCAATTGCTACTAAAGCTTCTTTGCAAGTACTTCCCGCCATTATTATGAACATCAGCGTAAGCAGAATCGAAATCCACTCGAGATTCTTCGTTTTTAACTTCCAAATTAGAAGCAAAAGACAGAGACGGAAACTGGGTGGTTTGACAAAGGCTGAGATTTTCAAGCTGATGCGAAGGAAGCAAATCAGCAAACAACTGGTCTGCACAACCGGATTCAACAACTGGGTTTTGTTGAACATTATAATCGGATGATGAATCGCAGAAAGGAGAGAAAGGAAGATCAAACAGTGATTGATAATCGATGGTATCAGTGGAAACCATTTCTGGAATACAACGATTGAAAGAATCATCGGAAACGGAAAGATTGTAAGACATTTGAGTGAATTGGAACCGAACAAAAGGCGACAGGATCTCAGTTGGAGCGCGAGTTTGTTTGTTTTGTTGAATGCTTTGAGAATAACATGGAAGAACAGGACAAAGATCTCTCCCTTCGGACAACACGGGTATATATAGTCTCGAGTGTGGACAAATAGTCTGCAGGTACAGCTCTGATTGGCTAAAATATTTGGACTTTGAAATGCTTTAATTGTGGAATTAGATGCTGGGGTTTTCAATTTCTGAATCGTACATGCTTATACTTGTTTATTATCTGTGATCTTAAAAGGCTGATTGTTGACAACTTGACACAAAAGACAGTTGCAGAAAAGGAATTCGTTCAGTGGACCGCTTTTATGACCGGTTGAGTTTGGTTGTTGTACCGGGAGTCTAATGTATAATAGGTCTAGGGTGTGGTTAAAAGATAATAAATTTTAATATTTGTTCTAAAATTTAAAATCTTAAACTTTTTGACAATATTTTATATAGGTCTTTTCGTATTTTTTTACAAGTACCAATATAAACGAAGATAAATAAGTATTGGTACTTGTTCAAAAATAGGAAAAATTTAACCTATAATATTATCAAAAAGTCTAATGTTTTAAATTCTTGGATAAATTTCAAAACTTACCGTCTTTTAGTCATACCTTAGACCTGTCGCAGCCCAAACCTTCCCTTGTTGTCCATTGTTTTTTAAAATTGCTGTGTAAAGTTATATTCAAATTATTTGTTTTAAAATTTAGGTGTTTGGTATTATTGAAAAATTATTTCTAAATAGATAAATTATTTATTTTAGATATTAATTTTTAAAAGTATAAAAAATTTAGGATATAAACGAAGATAAATGAATAATTTATTCAAGATTGTTTTTATTAAAAGTCAAAAGTTATAAATTTTAGTTTTTTTAATAACCAGCGATATCTGACTGATTTAATAAATAATAATTATTAAGTACAATAATTATTTGGGGGCGTTTGGTAATAATCTTTTTCAAAATAACATTTTTTGTTTGGTTTGAAAAAATTCCCCTATGAGATAATAATCTTTTTCCAAAAGTGTCGCTTTTTCCCTAAATAGTGGGAATGTCGTTCCCATCAATTTTTTAGGTATTTGTCAATTTTTACCCCTTTAGATTATGTTGGGATGCGTGGGGCTCGATTCGATCAACCAAACTTAGCTCACCAAGTGGTGGAGAGGTGGATTTTTGGGTGGAAGGGTTGTGGAAGCTAGAATGTAAAAAGACACAATGATTTATAGTGGTTCGGCCTTCTAACAAGCACCTACATCCACTACCTTAGCTCCCCACTAAGGATTTCACAATCAATCCACTAATTGATTCGTCCCCTTTTCTAGGATTAGGAGGAAACCCTTACAACCGATCAAGCTTCTACCCAAGCCTTGATCAAAACCCTCTTTTACAAAGAGATAAATAAAGCAAACTTAAACCCTCTAATAGGTGTTTGTTTGCACAATGAAGCACTCACCCAAAACCTAAAACACTTGAGCAAATTTGACAATTTTGGCTCACTAGTGTTTGTCTATACAAAGAAATGACAATTTAAGTACAAAGACAATTCTTGATCATTTGTTGATTGACAATTGAAGCATTAGTCTTCTCTTGATGCTTGGAGGTCCCTTTTATACTCCCAATTGAGTTTATAGCCGTTTAGGACCGTTGGGGTTGAAATAGAGTCGTTGGAGCCTTTAATTCCCTCCATAAATGCAGTTCTGCAGCTCCCCGTTTCGAAACGCTCGAAGCCGTTTCGAAACGCCCTTAATATAGAAAGAGTCGTTGCAGTCTGTCAGGGCACCCGTTTCGGAACACCCCCTTGCCGTTTCGGAACGCGTATCGGAACACTATAAGCCCGTATCGAAACGACCTGCATTCAAAAGTTAGTTGGGAAAGAGCCGTTGGGGTTTATGACCGTTGTGGTCAGTGCCACGTGGGCGTATCGGAACGGCCTAGCCCGTTTCGAAACGCTAAGGCCCGTTTCGATACGTGTATCGAAACGTTTTAGCCACTGGAGGCACCTGTTTCGAAACGCCCTAAGGTGTTTCGAAACACTTGGTCAGTTTTGTGAAAAATGGCCTTTGAAAACATGAAAAACCTTTTTTAAAGACATCCCTAAACATGTTTGGACTTTGGAAATGTTTTAAATCCTTTTTAAATCAGTCTAAATTATTTTTCAATTATTATATCAAAACATTAGTTCTACAGATTATATTGCCCTTAAGTTAATAAATTTTGTTTATATTGATCCTTTATTTAAAATTTTAATTAAATGATTAATTATTTGTGGTGTAAATTAATTAAATATTGTTGCTCAATATTAATTTAATATTTAAATGGCGTTAGACTTATTTAAATATTCTTTTAGTGTCTAATGTATTTTTTAATATTATATTTATAATGTTTATAAATTATATGTTAGATTGCATATTGGGTGAGAATTAATAAGGTTGTAGTTGATGTTTTTACTTTTATTCTTTGATTTATAAGTTGTTTATCATATTATAAAATATTTTAGTAGGTTAAATTTATGATCTAAATTTTTTATCACCATTTACAAGTTTTAGATTTATTTTATTATTTATTTTAATTTATTTGACAATTTATCATAAAAATTAAGAAATTGAACATATTAAACGTTTACAATTGAAAATTCATAAAATTATTTTAACAGGGAGTAACGAAGATATGCAAATATAAAAAATATATTTAATTTTTAATCTATAATTATATTAATAATAAGATAAATATATAGTTTTTACAAATTTTAGATAATATAATAAAAATATTTCTATAACTTTTTATGTAGATATTTTTAACTTAGTATTGAAAGTTTAACATGTTAAAAAAATATGACACATGGATAATTTGATAAATTTTACTTTTAGATAATCTTA